>OZ010798.1:237931766-239408125 GCA_963932465.1 Maratus speciosus
TGGCGCTGGCGTTCTATCATCAATCGATCTTGTTGAATATAAATCTAATAAATTAAGCTATTTTGAAAAGTTAAAATTAACAAACAAGCATATTGAAAATTAGATAGCGAATTACTTCTTGCCTGCGTATCCAAATTGGTAAGTTTTAATTTGAATAAAAGGCGCATTAAAAAAAAATCGAATATCGATTAGAGATCATTTGATGATCTGATAACGTAATTGTTTTATAGATACAAATTTGGTAGCATCATAGTTTTTCAATAGATTGCTGAATCTAGAGCTTATTTATTTAGCTATCTTAAAATTTCATCTCAGACTCAGTACTTTTCAATTTTACTTTCAATATTTTTGAATTTTTATGTATCACTTATCCAGAGTCTGATTTTGTCGGATTTTTATTTAAAAATCCGGTTTTCCACGGATTTACACGTTTTTAGGGGTCAGAGATACCGAAAAGCATGTTTTTACAAAATGTCTATCTGTCTGTATGTGACACAAATTTTGTGAGCACTCTTATCTCAAGAACTAATGAACATAATTTAATAAAACTTTAGATTCAGTTAGTCCCTGATATAAATTGGTGCTGATTACTTTTTGATGTAACTTGCACAGCAGGTGGTTCTGCTATGCTGCATTATTCATGATTTCCACAATAGCTATATCTCAAGAACTACCTTAAAGCACGGATTTTCAGAAAACTTCAGATTCAGTTAGCCCTTGATATAATTTGGTGCTGATAACTTTTTGGTGTAAATTTCCCAATAGGTGGCACTGTTATGCTGTATTATTCATGATTATCGCAATAGCTCTATCTCAAGAACTAATGCACAGATTTTCATCAAACTTCAAACTCAGTTAGTCCCTGATATAAATTAGTGCTGTTTAGTTTTGGGTGTAAATCACCCAACAGGTGGTGCTACTATGCTGAATTTTTCATGATTTCTGCAGTAGCTGTATCTCAAGAACTAATGCATGAATTTTCATCAAACTTTTGATTCAGTTAGCCCCTGATAAGTTTTTGGTGTGAATTGTCCAACAGGTTCCACTGCTATCCAGAACTTTTCGCGATTTCTGCAATAACTCTATCTCAAAAACTAATGCACTGATTTTCACCAAACTTCAAATTCAATTAGAAGTTGACATAAGTTGTTGCTGATTAGATTTTGGTGTAAATCACCTAACTGGTGGCGCTGCTATGCTGCATTTTTCAGGAAGTATTAACATGTATGATATAGAAGAAAGTTTTGGGATTGTCACATCCGACTAGTTTTTAATATGAATTAATACAATCAAATACATTTAAATAGAAAACTGATGATCTATTTTCACATGACAGAGGGGCTCAGTCTTTCTTTTCCCATCAAAATACTTTCCCTTAAAATTCTGTAGTACATTTGTGTACCTTTTGACTCTTTCTCATACTGCTAAAGCTTGATGCTGATTCTGCATTAAGAGCTTTTCCAAATAAAAGCTTTTTTCTAATTTTGGATGATACATCGTTATTTCTAATTTGTTTTACTTTTAGGAGTTAACTTGGTGGTAATTTTCCTTACTATCCCTTTTCTTTCCTTACCATCCCTTTTTTCCATTACCGTCCCCTTTTTTCCCTTACCATACCTTCTTTTACACCCGTTTAAGACAATTTTATACCAAAATTTTGTACTAAAAATATTACATTGTTATTATTTCTTATTTGAATGTTCTGTGGGTACTATGCAAATTCATTATATGTAAAAATTTAGAAGAAAATAAAAAGTTAGAGAGGTAAAACGGTAAGGAAAATTAAATTCGCAAGTTTAACTTAAACCTCAGTTAAATAAAAAAATCTTCGCTTCTGACCATTTTTTCTTTACAGCAACGTGCGAAGAAAAAACTGTGCCCGGGGCAAAGTTTCAATTTGGAGCCCCCCCTCCCCTCACAAACACGCACTTTTTCTTATTGACATGTGTGACAAAATGCAGAAACAGAAATAAATTCTGTTGAATACATATTTCGTATTTATTTTGGAGCTTTATGTTTAATTTTAAGTCAGACTAAACAACATACCAGAGAAAATTGCACTTAGATTTTGGGAAAGAGAATCTGGGAAATGAGTGTAGAAAAAATGTATCTAACAGTACAGTATAGCTGTTTACAACCCTTTTGTATTCCCAGAACAAAATCCTGTGCTAGTTTGAGAGCATATGTTTTTATCACAAGCACAGAATGAAAATTACAGACTCAGAAAAGAGAAGGTTAACGAAAGAGACTAAGACAAAAACCTAAAAGAATCTTTGAACAGAATGAAGCCCTTATTCGTAAATCAGTATTTGGGTGCAGGGTATCTGACCATGCTATGCACACCTTTGAAATGAAAAATGAATGTATTTTATTGGAAAAAAATTTCTAATATGTAATTTTTTTACAAAAAAAGAAGAAGAAACAGGGTTTGTAGTATAAATTTGGCACCCCCTTCGTCTCCCGCTTCATACGACCCTGTTTCTTTATTTTGAATCACTAAGGCATTCGTCTATAAGTTTTAAATGTTATTTTACTAAGTTTAATTTCACCAGATTTTTATTCCTGATAGTTAAAATTTTGTATTTCATATATAGGTATACTCAGGGTTGGCAAGTTTTTGACATGCGACGGTTTAAACCGATTTTAACCATGGTTAAAACCGTCGTGTCAAAAACCTTTCTGTCAAAAATGTCCAAAAGTGTCAAAAACCTAGTTTTAATAAAAATCATACCAAAAGAATTAATTAGCAGAGTTAGATGGGCTTTAAACAATAAATTCTAAGTAAAACTGCATAAATACATTAAAACTGTGGGGTATAAACTGCAGAAATACATTCTTGAAACCTATTTGCATAGGATATGGTAAACTGCAAATTGATTGTTGTATGATTTTTTTTATTATTATTTGTGAATAAAAATTACCTAACTGTTATTTAATGATTTAGTTTATCATTAATGTATGCTTTTAAGATGAACAGTTAATAAATCCTTAATTATTTGTAATCATTAAAACTAGATAGGTTTAATCTAAATTTTGCAGAGATAAATAAATTGTTTAGATTTTTTCATGGCTAGAAGCACAGTAATCTATCACAATTGGTATCTAATGAGGGTATTTACTTTCCTTAAGATAGAGCAAATTCAAAGATTCCCTTCCAGTACAAAACAGTATTGCTATTGCAACAAAACCAATTTTTCTTGCTTTCCCCCTATTATGTTCTTATGGATGGGGTTGTTTAAGGAGCTACCTTCACCAAAGTTCAAGTTAAAACACCCGCCTGCTAATGTTAATCCTACAGGAGAAATTTTTTTTTTAATATCTTGTTCGAAATTTCATACTTTTAAATGATTTTTTTCAAAGTAGAAATGAAAACCCCATTCAATAATGTCAATTTTATGATAGAAATTTTGTTTAATATTTCAATATTTTTAAATGTTTTTTGCATTGGATAACTAATGTCGATCTCTACAAAGACCGATTTTTAAATTTTCGATTTTGCTTGCAGTTACTTTTGTTATTAGGATACTTTCACTTTTGGAACAGGTTTCAAACTAAGTTAATCATTTTTCTTTTTTTTACTGGTATGCCGAATTATTCATTTGTCCCTAATTTTAGGAGAAATTTCACAAATAAGATAATTTCATCAGTAAGAGGTGATTGTCAGTCACTAACAAAAATTAATATTGGGATAAAAGGATTAAAATATCATATTTTATCCTAACATTTCATTCTTTTCTCATTTGTAAAATAAATGTTATTTTTATTGTTCTGCGTTTGTAAAAGAAAATGCTGCAGAGAAAATATTTCTGTTAAAGACTGTATATAGGGCAGATGTGCTAGTAATGGACACCATTAAGGAATTTCTTTAAAAATTGTTTTTTAATTAATAATTATTATATTCCAGTTTTTTCAATATTAAACTATCATGATTGATTTCGTTTGTTATAATGGCTTATTATTACAAAACGTTTGTCTATATATATATATATATATATATATTGTTTTTTAAATAAGAAATGCAACCAAGTATGCTGAAAAGCCACAATAAAAATACATATAAAAAATTTGGCAATTTAGTCATAAACAAAGAAATAAATTATAATTTAATATTTGATTACAGTAAAATAAATGCTAAAACTAAAGTGCACAATCATTAAATAAAAGCAATGTTGTATCTTGCTATAACAGCATTTTTTTGTTGTTGTTGTCCTGACCATATTTAAATATTGGTGTTTTTGACGGTTAAAACCGCTTAAAACGCGGTTTAAACCTATGTCACGTCAAAAACTGGTTTTTGACGGCTTAAACCCAACCCTGGGTATACTCAACGTCAACGTGGAATAATGTCTATTATTTAATGATATGCATAAATGCCTTCAGGTATCATATAATGTATTTAAGCTTGCATCTGCCTTTCATTTTTTTAAATAGTAGTTGCTTACTTTTGACAATTTGAATTCCTTGGATCAAATCAGGTAGGAGAAGTATAGACTCCCTCAAATCCTCACAGCTTGGGACTAGGGATTGACCGAAGCCGCAATATTGCCGAATACCGAAGCTTCGGTTGAAGTGTACACCGAATATTCGGTATTCGGCAACCAAATACTTAAAAAAATTTAATACATATTTTTGCATATATTAGCTTTTTTAATAAACTAAAATTAAATTCTGAATAATTTAATTCAGTTCTCATAAATTCATTAAACCATCACTTATTTTTTTATTATTTTATCACTAGTCAGTACCCAAAGTAACCTCTGAAAGTATTAAATTATACAGGCCAGTGGCATAGCTACATATTCAGCGCCCTGGAGCAAGTAAAATTTGTGCGCCCTTTTGTCACCCGAAAAAGTTCTGCGCAATTTTGTTTTGAAGTTTAAAATTTATATACTATTCTTAATTCAATTTAAAATCTTACTTTTATTTGAAAGTCAAAGTATTTGAACAACCTATTAAATAGAAATAATTAAAAATAAATAACGAATGGTGAAATGAATTATATTTCTTAAAGTACGGAGTACCTAACAGTATTTTCTACGAATTGGGCGAGATTTTCGTTTTAAATGCGGCAATGGGCCTGTACAATCTGCCGCCTTTAATATCTGTTTTTCTTTTCAAGGGTTTCGAAGCATTGTAGACTAATAATAATAATAAAAAAAACCACTATTGTCAAGATTTCTTTTTTTTTTCTTTCCCATATGGATGAAACATATTTTTAGTGCCAGAAAATACTAGAATTCCATAAAATTCAAAGTATCATAACTCGGTAAGGTTTAGTTGTACAAAAAAGAAAATTTTATTACTTTTCCTGTTAAAATACGGAGAAGATTTTTCTAAATATAACATATAGAGCCCAGAAACAGAATAAAAATGTGAACGTCGTAACTTTTAAAAAATAACTACTTTGACGGAAAGTACTTTTAAGATTATGAAGAACAACATTGAAACTTTTTTACTATTGGAACTATATTTCTACAGCTAATGGTTTAGAAAATTAGCCAATAGGCAACGATAAAAGTTGACACCGGGATTATCACTTGTTTTTGACTAATCTGAGCAATTTGGCTAACCGCTAAGGAAAAAGTAGCCAAGTTCAAATAATTCGTCATAAAGCACTAAGAATATCAAGACACAAATAAATGAGTTACACAGAAAGGTTTAATCATACAGTAACATCATTGAGAGTGTTGCCGAAAGGAAAAAAAAACATCTCTTGCAATTTGGCGATTTCAATCTTTAGTTTTCTCCCCAAATCAAACATTTTGGAGCAGTGGCGATCGGCAGCGAGAACCCTGATTGATACCGTTCTATTACAGATTTTACTTTCCATACATACAATATAAGGGACGGAACAGGAAAGCATTGTAACCACAATAAAAATAATGGTATATTTTTCAATTTTCAAATAAATCCATTCTCACAATGTTTGAATGATTCCATATGTACGTGTGCATGTACTCTCCCCCGGGATTGCACTTACACTCTAACGCGAAAGCTGAGTTCCTGGAGCTGTCATCCCTGTATGTGTGCATGTATGAGTGTATGATCTAATTTCCTCACATTTTTAGATTAGCAGAGAACAATTTGGTGTATTTTAAATGATGTCGGCAGGTATTTTATTAATCTGTTACAGGAATTGTATTACATTTCAAAGAACTCAGCCGACGAGTTTAGTATCTGAACCATTTTTCAAACATTCTGTAACGATAACTGATGAACACTTTCTCTTATATCTCAATTAAATTATTTTTATTGCTCACGTTAATCTTATATATCTATACAACAACATTTCCCCACGCATACAGTGGATGCTGGAAAATAATTTCACAATCTACTACCATAGATTTCATGAAAAAAATTTCTCCTTGTTTAACCGTAGAAAATCACACGATTTAAAACAGATCAAATTTTATGTACCAATATTCTGGTAGAAAGGTGATTGTGAACACCTGAAAAGCCACTACTGCACGCAGGGTTGGACTTGGTCACTGTCAAATACTGAGACCTTGGATTTTTGGAGGGCGCAACATTTTAGAAACTCATTATACCATCTTGCTAATAAAAACCAATAACATCCACTATCATTTCATTTTTTTCTTTATGGGGATGCTTTCAATTTCAGAACTGGATACGAAATTGAAAGTGTCCTTAGAAAAAAAAATCGAAACAGTATAAAGTTTAGACATCGACCTCATATATCCTATTCCGAAAATAAAAAAATATATATATAAATATTGAAATATAAATGAGACATTTGTAAAGATTAAATAAGCTGGCATAAATTTGCATAAGCGATAATCAGGTCCTACGGAACACTGAATTTGATGCTTTTTGTCGCCGTGGACTGATGTGGAGTATGTCTAAATCCGGCTCTCATTGCTGATTGGTAATCTGTATTGATACATGTTTAGTTTTCACAAAACAACAACAACAACAAAAATAACTTCAAAAGTTTCGTTTTTTTTTTTTTTTTTTTTGGTTTTTCGTTTGTACAATTGTCAATCATTTTCTTCAACTTGTCAAACTGTTATTCTTTTTATATACAAATTGTAAAATAAATAAATAGCTAAAGCATCGCTGTTGCATCGTAAATATAGATTTCTCAGTAGTGACTTTTTGGTTACCATTATTTCCGTACAACGGTCCCCATGATCAAGGCTTAGTTTCTAACAAAAAAGTACCAGATTTCTAATATTCTGCAGTACTAAAACCGTAGCGTGTCCCCCTCCCCCTCTACCCGCCATCACTCCAATCTGCATATTTATATTTCACACATTACTTGCAAAATTTAAAGCATCTTTTTTTTCTTTAGTAAAATAAAAAAATTAAACTATATCTACCTGCATATCTTAACCCTTTCCGGCGCGGAGTAATTCTGTTTATAAACTGACGAAATAATGGACTGACACCAGAATTTATAAACGAATTTATTAGAAAATATGAACCGGCCTATTTTCACGTACATTATAAAAGAAAAATTTTAATTAAATATTCTTGGTCGCGTATGTCAGTTTTGGAATTAAAATTAGCTGTCTTTTTTTGTGTACACCGCCCTCGAAAGAGTTAACTGTCAATTGTTCCACTTTTTAGTTTATCTCTCCTTCCGAATAGCAATCTTTGCCTAATTTTAATGTTAATTCATTGCAGAATTCTGCAATTAAATAAGGTAAGGATTACGATTCGGAAAAAGTGTTAGCACAAAAAAAGGAATTGTTCGCAGCTATGCATATATATATATATATATAATTAATGAATAACTAGCAAAAACATTTATAAGAAAAATTTTCAGAAAATTTTACGTGCCGTTTCCTCTCCATTTCCTGCGTGTGAGACACACTAATGTCACATATAAGTGTTTTGATAGAATGCAGGAACTTGAAAATGGGAGGGAAAGGAAGGGTAATTTAGGCTTCAGTTTTTTGGATGGGCTCCGGAACCCTGTATTTATGAGCTCCGGTGAATTCCGACCAATATTTAAATATTTACTAAAAACAGAGAAGTACCAGAGCTGAGCTTCAGTGGGCTCCGGGGCAAATTAAGTCCTGCATGATAATTTTCTAAAACATTTTCATAAAATACAACAATAAAATGTACCAAGAAGTTTATCGTTTCAAAAAAGTGGTATCCAATAAACTGATCTATGAGAGAACCCTGTAAATAAGTTTTGATTATTTTTAAATTCAAAAATCTTCAACTGTCATCTACGGAAAAGTTACAGAAAAAAAAAATCAGGCATGCTGAAACGGTGTTGGAGAAGTTGCTTGAGGCTGCAATATGGTGTGAATTAAAATCGAAACTTCGCGAATAGAAGTAATTTCTTTTAAGAGGGGAGATCACCTTAAAACTTTTTAAAATGTATAAAAAAAAAAAAAATTGGTCTATTATTAAAGAATAACATGTTACCAAACTTAAAAAAAAAAAAATGACGATACTCAAATTAGAATAGGTTTTATGATAAAATATATGGAGCGATACCTATCCAACTCAAGGTAAATTTGAACTTTAAAGTCGTTTTTCTCAAACCAGATATTTTTGCAGTGCGCGCATCATATTTCCAAAACTAAAAAACTTAATATTTTGTATTATATTGTATTTTACATAGTTTTATAACTCTAACAATTTTTAAGTACGTACCTGTAATATATTTTTTTATTTATTAAATATTTATGGAAAATTTACCATGAATTTTGTATTTTATAATTTATCTGCCTGAAAAATATTTTCATCTGGAAACTCGATTAATATTTTAGATTGGAGTTAAAGGACAACATTTTAAGAATTAATTATCGGATAATAGAATGAAGATAGAATTAAGCGGGTATATGGAATATAATTTTTTATAATCCTGCGCACAACACATGTATGTTAAATCATTTTTTGAAAATCCTTAATTTGTATGTCTTAATTAAACTAAATTCTAATTATTTTTCATTAGAAGTATTTAAAGGAATACATAAATAAAAATCTGCACAATTTACTTTTAAAAAATTGCTTAATTTGAAAAAATATGGACAGTTCCAAATTTTTTTAATATTGTGTTAAAATCAAACAATATCGAGCTGCTGAAGGTGATCTGTCCCCTTTTCTATCTTAACTGTGTATAAAAAAATGTTTTAAATCGATATAGTTGAGGTTAAACACAAAGTAACATATCGTAAGAATATGCGGATTGTAACAAAATTCATCTATAATATCTGATAATGTAAAAAATATTCAAGCATTTTTGTAAATCTTTATTTCGCTCTTCCTAATTTTGCGCCCTTAGAATTCGTGCGCCTGGAGCAGTTTGCTCCAACTGCTCCTTGGTAGCTATGCCCCTGATACAGGCTATTATTAAGAACTAGATGGTACCCGTCAAGTTTTGACGGTAAATAACTTGAATGTTTCATTAGAAAAATTCTTGAATTTTTAATGAATTGCTTTTAAATTAATTATTGAAATCGTGACAAATTTCTATATTGCATAAGTGATTCCTATTTCTTTAAAGCGGTAGGGGGTAGAGATGGGAATACTCGGAAAAAAACCGGAAAAGTTTGGAAAAAAACCGGTTTTTTTCAGTTTTTTTCCGAAGGGCTATTTTTCAATTTTTCCAAATTGGAAAAATTGAAATTTCATTTATAAAATAATGTAGTCAAAATTTTATAATTGCTACATTCTGATGCTTTTATTTATATTTTTTTCATGTTTAGTGTCCCTCGTGAAAACCTTAACATGGAAAATCTTATCTGTAAGCAGGGATCTCTTTAGAAAGAACTTGAGTCTATTAAAGGATCCTTCACAGTTTTTTCTCCTTAAAACATATGACCTTTAACAAAATTCTTTCACTTATTAAAAAAAAAAAAAAAACCCTATTGTATATGTATAATAGCTGCAATAACCAATGAATCTATTATCTAGCTGTTTATATGTACAAAGGACAATAATGTCTAAATAAGAACTTAAATATGTAATTTCTAATTTACAAAATTCCGATTACATTTTTTACATTTAATTCACATTTTTTACAAGTTCATAAGTTTTTATAAAAGTTCACAATTTCACAAAAACTTGATCGTGTGAAAAAAAGTCTAAGCAAATCCTTGGTAAGATAATTAAATGGAACTTCTCTCATTAAAAATGAAAATTCATGTGCAAAAGTATTTCAATATTATACCAATAAATGAAAATGGTAAGATGGAAAATTTAATGTAAAATTTGAAACATGCATTTATTTGTATTCGCATGGCTATAATTTTTCACTATTGTTAAAAAAAATTCTTTTGATGATAACATGCAGTTGAAATTATGTATAATTTTTTTTCTTTTCTTGAAATATAAATTCTTAGAGTTGTCTAAATGTATTTTCAAAAAACATAAATCCATACAAACATTGCAAAGAAAATGTAAGCAAATCTCTGTGAAAAATCTATTTGAAAACAATTTTTAAACATATGGAAAAATCCACCCGTTTTAAAAGTTTTGTTTTTAAAAAAATACCGCTTTCAATATTAAGAATCTAAATCTTACTAAAACATAGTTTGGGTTAAGTCTGGAAAGCTGTACCAAAACTACATATGCAGGAAATGAAAATTATAACTGTAAGTGGGGGGGAGGGGAAATAATATTGTAAAATAATACTAATTTTTAAACAACGGAAGATTTGAAAATGATAACAGTATTTATAATAATACCAGAACTACTATAATTTGTTTATTTTACACTGGAATCCTTTATGAGTACTATGTAAGTGTGATGTACAATACAGTTTAAAACTACAGTGATATTGGTTGAAACGAAAGATTTTTTTGTTTGTTTGTTTTTTAAATTAGCTCTACTGATATAATTAAACAAGTGCTACTGAAAAATCATTTCAACAGACACATGATATATTATACAAACACTGGTGATAAATTAAGCAAGAAAAGCTACTGTCAGAATTCTAAGACTAAAAGGATAAACTTTTAAAAGCTGGCTTTTTTTTCTCTCTCTCTCTTTTTTTAATAACGTATTCGCATATAAAGGGAAAATAATTTTTCTTAGTGTGCAAAAATATTGAAAAAGTTTATTATTGTATACTTTTTAGGAAAATATAACTTATTTTTGAGAAACATTTATAGGAAATCAATTTTTCCTATTTTTCCAACTTTTCCAGAAAAAAACTGGAAAAAAACCGGTTTTTTTCCGCCACTTCAACTTTTCCGGAAAATTTACATCTCTAGTAGGGGGTACAATCAGCCAAACCTATCCAATGAAGTCACATAATTTTAACTTTATAATTTACAAACAATTATGCTTCTCTTTACCAGAAATTTAACTAAAAATAGTGGGTAGAGCATTTATTTTTATTTACTATGGTCTCATTTTTTCGAAAAAATAACAGTATTTATTTTTATTTATTTATTATGATTTTTTAACTACATGACCATTAAAAGCTGCCATGAATTTTATATTTATCAGTCTCATTTTCTAAAAGCACAAATTGGAAACTTGGTGCAGCATACAATTTTTATTACTTGAATTTTATTTTAAAATTTCATACATTTTTTAAATATTAAACAATGGATATTAATGTAATTTTTTAAATAGTTCTTATATGAATATCTTTCTTACTTTCCGTTTTTTTTTAAGGAAAAGAAAGGCAAACTTTTCTTTCTGACACACACACACATGTATATTCTTGATAATGGTCAGAAGATATAACAAAAATTGTTGATCAGCTCAATTTATTCAAGTGATAATAACATTAAAATATTTTAGCTTAAATATTTTAAATATAAATTATTATTATTTTAAATATTGTTCAGCGTTAAATTTTATTTAATTATAAAGCATTCAAATAATATTAATAATAAAATAAAAATCATATAACTTCTCCTCCTAATAAAATATGTCATTATTGAAATAACTTATCGCGAAAAATATTACAGAAACCATTTTGCCGGGCATTGGGTTCGAACCTGCTATCCACTACAAAACATTGGCGCTTTAACATGCTGCTTTAGATCACTCAGCCACCGAGAACTCGTTCTCAATTTCTCTAAATTGAACAGGGTTGATGCATGTGCAGATGTCCCGAAATGGATCTACTTAAAATTTTACCTTTCTGTTTTAATATATATGATGATTTTATAGTTTTTGAAGAGTTTAAAAAACTAAAGAAGGTAGATATTATACAACGTAGATTAAATAAGGCAGTTGTTCGACTTATAATACGGCATCAGAATGTTTAAGCCTAACATGGCTGAAATAAAATGGCTGATTTTAACAAAAGATTATCAAGATTCGGATGAGTTCTCTCCGGAAGCGTTATACACTTTGCGCAATTATATATATAATAAGAATTGTCAGAAAAACAAAAGTTCATTCAAATAAAAAGAAACAATGTTGTTATTAAGCTGATTTACTGATTGTCTAAGTCTAATTATAAACATATTGAATAGGAATGTTCTCAAATACAAAAGGTATATCAATCTGTGCATTTAACCATTTTCTGTCAAATTATTGATAGATATTTATATTTTGATTAATATTTTAACATTGTGGTGATGAAGATAACAAATTTGAGAGATTTTAATTTAATGGTTATAAAAGCTATAAGATAGGCATAGGGTATACTTATACTTATTTGATGTGTGTAGTACAGTCAAACCTCGTTAACATGAACACGCTTAACGTGAATTACTTTTAACATGAATTGTTTTCACAGTCCCCTATAAAAACGAATACAAAGATTTGATACTGATAACATGAATTACTGTTAACATGAACAAAATTTTGATTCCCCTTGAGGTTCATATTAACGAGGTTCGACTGTATAAGTATATTAAAGAAAGTACACATTAAATAAATTTGAAAGAAACTAATGTAGAAGTAATTAAAATTAAATGATAAGGGAAAAATCCCCATCTTCCTTTCTTTTTTTCCCCTCTATTGTAGACAGTTGTTTTGATTTCATCCTTATGCCGACTATTTTAGGAAAGAAAAAGTTTTTTTTAAAATTAAAAATGGCCTTTGACTTGTTTTTTGTAGTGCAGCTGAACTCTGAACTCACACGCATAATATTGAAACTCATTGTTTAGCTTATTCTACTTTTAAGTAAAAGAGAATTCTTCTACTTCTAATAAAATACTTATCTGCAACTATTCGGCCGAATACTTAAAAGTATTCGGCTGAAGCTGAATATTCGGTTTACATGCCGAATCACCGAATACCGAATCGACTATTCGGTATTCGGTCAATCCCTACTTGGGACCAGGGGTTGTGCGGATTTTAGAATTTTGCAGATTTCTGGTCATTGCTTTGTTTACATCTTTTAAACAGTTATTTCAGTGTAATAAATAATGAAATCAAAATTATAATGAATGCTTGCAGTGTAGTAAAATATTAAAATAATTAACTAAAGTAGTAAACTAAAATGATAAAAAGTAAGATAATTTAAAAAATGATTGGATTATTTAAAGTAAATAGGTCAGGTAAACAATTAATGTATAATTAAATATGCATAATAAAGATGAGATACATTTCCTTGAGTTATTCAATGAAACTTTCCTCATAAAGGTACCCTATTAATTCACATCAAAATCATAAACTAAGGTTATTTCAGGCTTAGCCAGTCTTAATAATAACCAAAAAAAAGCTTGATTAATACATAATATATTTTGGTAAAAATATTGGGATCACTAGTGATATCAGCAATATATTGATTTTTTTTCTGAAATAAATTTATACTTCCTTCATGTAAAACCAAGAGTTCAGCCATATTATTGTGAATTACATATTAAAATGCATACGGAATTATATAAAACTAAAAAATTCTGTAATTTTGCCTCCACAGCTGAATGAAAAGTTTCATTGTTTGCATCTGTGATGACGTGTGGATTTTCAGATTTGAGGGAGTCTACTGTATCAGATAAAATTAAAAACATGAAAAAGATATTACTCTGTCTTAAGTCCTAAATCAATAAAATATATTTTGTTGATATTCATCTTGCATATATTTGTAGTTTTGGTGTTTCCCTCTCTTTTGTGTAACTAGCAGTGTCAACTGATATATTTTAATTCTTTCCATCGCTATATGTTTTCTTATGCATATTTATTTTTAGGTTATTTACATTTTAACGTATAAATATTTTTGCTGCTTTTCGGTTAGCCGGACGCCAGTGTTATATATACATACGTTGTATATAGACACACATATATGCAAATATACATGTATATATACATAATATATGTATGTATAACACTGGCGCCGGCTAACCAAAAAGTATCATATTTTTGTTTATAAAGTGAAATACGTTTAACACGAAAACGCTTAACATGAAAAAGTGATTAACATGAAATGATTTAGCGGTCCGGACAGTATACTATGCAATTTAATACATTTTTTTTTCTTTTAACACGAAACCAAAATCGTTTAACACGAAAAAAGTTTGCTTTCAACCTAGCTAGTTTCAGTCGAAATTGGTGAATTTTGTGTTAAAACCACTGAAATTTTTGGCAAAAATCAGTGAATTTCGTGTTTTTTTTTGTAAATTAGCTTATGTTTTATGAGCACAATGGCTGAGGAATTGGTCCGAAAACAAACTGCTATTCCGCTTCAAATGAAGATGAAGCTGCTTAATGCAGTTGATATAAAAGAAGTACGAAAACAAAAATCTGCAAAGAGTTTGGCTTTGCCAATTTTGCTTTATCAACGATAATAAAAAACAGTGATCCCATTACGTTAATGTTTGAGTGCAGTGTGTTTAAGCCAGAGAGAGAACGTATGAGAACCGCTAAGCACGAAGATTTAGAGAGAGCTTTGCTTATTTGATTCAAACAAGTTAGATCTCAGAATGCTGAAAAAGACACTTCAAGAAAAGATATCTCATTTTTCTCCCCCCCAAAAAATATTTTTTTTACTTGTTTTTTATCTTAATGGATGCAACCTACTAGTAGTTTAAGTTTAACAGGAAATCGAAATAAAATTTGGCGACATCGAAAATATTTGTGAGTTTTGTTCTTTTTTTTACGAATTTTTTAACGCGAAATTCTTTTAACACAGAAAAAAAAATTTGGCCCCCTCAATTTCGTATTAAACGTATTTCACCGTATATAGTAAAACAATGAAGCTTTCAGATAAAATGTAAAAAAAATTAGACTTTTTTATTTTTTTATCATTTTGTACACATTTTAATATGTAATTCTGGTTAATATGACTGAATTCATGCTTTATCATGAAGGATGCATAAATTTATTTCCAGAAAAATTCAAGATAGTGCTGATCACGATCTTTTTACCAAATAACGTTTGTATTAATCACTCTTTTTCGGTTATTAAGTCTGGCTAAACATGAAATAAAACTTCATTATTTTGCAATTTTAATGTAAATTATTAATGTACTTTTATGAGGCAAGTTTCATTGAATAATTGAAGAAAATTTCACATTATTATTATGGGTATTTAGTTATATACATTATTACATACATTATTTACTTGATCTTTAGTTTTAATATTTTAATCATTTATTAAATTTTCTTATTTTACTTTATTATTTTAATATTTTACTGTATTGTTAGCATTCATTAGAATTTTGATTGTATTATTGTATTCAAATTACTGTTTAAAAAATGTAAACAATCCAGTGACCAGTATAGCACAAAATTAGCACTCTCCACTCGCCAGGCGTCGAGTAACACTTAAAACGTGGCGATTAACTTTATTGTCCTCACTCGCCAAACTCAATGGGCACCACTGGCCAAACGCGATGGTTGAAAGATCGATGCCAGGGAAGAAAGGGGTAAAATTCGTTCGGAATTTACGGCGTCCAAATCGGCGATTCTCCCGAACGTAAGAAAAGAAAGTACCAGGGGTGATTCGTCTCGAATTTTTCAAAAATTTAAGGCATTCGGTTCAAAAAAAAAAAAAAAAAAAAAAAAAAAATGGCCAGCCCGAAAATTCGGACATAGAAATATCGCTAATTTCGATATGGTCGCCGAAAAAAAATCAATTTCGTCAATCGTTCGTAGAAAAAAAATCAACAATTCCGTCAAAGAATCGCAAAAAATGTGAATTTAGCCTAAGAACCACGTAAAAAAAGCGAATTACGTCAAAACATCGCAGAAAAAACGCAAATTTCGTGAAAAGATCACGGAGAAAACGCAACTTTCGTGACAAGATCGTGGGAAAACGTAAATTTTGTCAAAAAATCGCGGAAAAAACACAAGTTTCATGAAAAGATCGCTGAAAAAGCGCAAATTTCGACAAAGAATCGCGAAAAAGAGTCACAAAATTCTTCAAAGTATTGCGGAAAAACGCAAATTTCGTAGAAAGATCGCGGAAAAAATGCAAAATTCGTGAAAAGATCGCAGAAAAACGCTAATTTCGTGAAAAAAATCACGGAAAAAAAGCAGCTTTCGTGAAAAGATCGCGGGAAAAAAAATTTAGAGAAAATTGCAGAAAAATGCAATATTCAACAACGAATCGCGAAAAAGAATCACAAAATTCTTGAAAGTATCGCGGAAAAACGCAAATTTCATGAAAAGATCGCGGGAAAACGCCAATTTCGTGAAAAAATTGCGAAAAACGCAAAATTCGTGAAAAGATCACGAAAAAAATGCAAATTTCGAGAAAAGATCGCGAAAGAAACGCAAATTTCGAGAAAAGATCGCGAAAAATGCAAATTTCGTGAAAAGATCGCGGAAAAAACGTAAATTTCATGAAAAGATCCCGGAGAAAACGCAACTTTCGTCAAAAGATAGTAGAAAAAACGCAAATTTCTTGAAAAGATCGTGGAAAGAACGCAACTTCATCAAAAGATCGTGAAAAAAAAACACAAATTTCATCAAAAGATCGCGGAAAAAACGCAAATTTCATCAAAAGATCGCCTAAAAACGCAAATTTCGTCAAAAAATCTTGAAAAAAAGAATGCAAATATTTTCAAAGAATGGCGAAAAAAACTCCACAAATTTCGTTAAAAGATTACAAAAAAAACGCAATTTTGTGAAAAGATCACGGGAAAAAACGCATATCTCATCAAAAGATCGCGAAAAAACACAGATTTTGCAAAAGATCGCGAAAAAAACACGAAATTCGTTAAATGGTCGCAAAAAAATGCATATTAGTTAGTGCCGAGGGGGGGGGGGGGCTCCCCCTCTGCTGTAACCTTTCTGAAAATTTCCTGTGAATTTACTTCATTGCAATTAATAGTAAAAATAAAATTTTTCCGTTGAGTGTAATCATATCGAATGGTAAGTAATATATATTAGTAAATTACAATGTTGGTAGTTAGAAAAAACACAATTTTGTATGGAGCGTACATAACTTTGTTACTGGCCAGTGGTTAAAAAAAAACTGGCCAGTGAAAAAAATCAGTGTACTGGCCAGTGGCCTGTGGGTAAAAATGTTAATTTTGACCTATAGTGACCAGAAATCTGCAAAATTTTAAGATCCACACAAGCTCTGGTCCCAAGCTATGTGGATTTGAGGGAGTCTACTGTATAAGGATCAACCATTATTAGGTAGCTTTCATTACAAAAAGCTACCTATTGCAGCCGTTCGGAGGAAAGCGATTTCAAAAAATTTTGGTATATTTTCATCGATCATGACCCCCAGACCCCGAAACCACCCTCCGTTCAAAATTGATATATATATATATATCTGACCTATGTCACACTGTAACTCTCGTATTTATGAACCGATTTGGATGTAATTCGGTGTGTACATAGTACATACCAATGTCTCGACCGAGATCGCTAGGCCAGCTTCATCCGCCATTTTGTTTCAAAATGGCGGCCATTTAAAATTTGAAATATGGTACCAAGAAATTGAAATGGAAAAATATTTTTTTCTTATGTATTTGACCTTTATACAAAGACTCCGGAGCAGTTTTTGTTTCGTCTATATCTTAAAAAATGGCTGAGTTATAGCATTTTGAATTTCTAGCGTGGCTGACATTTTGAAACGTCCTGAAATTTGTCACGCGATAAAAGGCGTATTTATGAACCGATTTGGATGTAACTTCGTTTATACATAGTACATACCAATGTCTGGACCGAGTTCGTTGGCCAGCTTCAGCCGCCATCTTGTTTCAAAATGGCGGCCATTTAAATTTTTAAGAAAAATTTAAATTTGAAATTTGGTACCAAAAAATTAAAATTTGAAAAAAATATTTTTTTCTTATGTGTTTGACCTTGATAAAAAGATTCGGAAGCAGTTTTTGTTTCGTCTATATCTTAAAAAATGGCTGAGTTATAGCATTTTGAATTTCTAGCGTGGCTGACATTTTGAAACGTCCTGAATTTTGTCACGTGATAACAGACGTATTTATGAACCGATTTGGATGTACCTTGGTGTGTACATAGTACAGACAAATATCTCGACCGAGTTCGTTGACCAGCTTCATCCGCCATCTTGTTTCCTAATGGCAGCCATTTAAAAAAATTAAAATTTAAAATGAGATACCAAAAAATTGGAAAATGAAAAAGATTTTTTTGTATGTGTTTGATCTTAATACAAAGGTTCCGGAACAGGTTTTGTTTCGTCTATATCTAAAAAAATGGCTGAGTTATAGCATTTTGAATTTCTATTGTCGCTGACATAAAAAAAACGACCTGATTTTTGTCATGTGATAACAGGCGTATTTATGAACCGATTTGGATGTAATTTGGTCTGTACATAGTACATACCAATGTCTCGACCGAGTTCGTTGGCCAGCTTCATTAGCCATCTTGTTTCAAAAGGGTTCCCATTTAAAAAAAATGTAATTTAAAATTTAAAATGAAGTATTAAAAAATTGGAAAATGAAAAAGATTTTTTTATGTGTTTGGCCTTGATACAAAGATTCTGGAGCAGTTTTTGTTTCTGAAAATTTGTTCTTTTGTTTATATCTTAAAAAATGGTTGAATTATAGCACTTTGAATTTCTAGCATGGCTAACACTTTGAAACGATCTTATATTTGTCACGCGATAACACACGTATTCGCCTATTTCGATGGAAGAAGGCATGTGGATAGTATAAGCAATACCTTGACCAAGTTCGCTGGCCAGCTTCATCAGCCATCTTGTTTCAAAATGGCGGCCATTAAATTCAAAATATATATATTTAAAGTGAGGTGCAAAAAAATTAGAAATTGAAAAAGATTTCTTTCTTAAGTATTTGACCTTGATATAAGGATTGAGGAGCATTTTTTGTTTGTCTTTATCTTAAAAAATGGCTCAGATGTAGCAGTTTCAATTTCTAATGTGGGTGACATTTTGAAAAATCTGATTTCTTGCCTGCGACAGCACTCGTATATATCAACCGATTCCGATGTGAGTGAGCATGTGCACAGCAATTACTAAGGTCTCGACCAAGTTCACTGGTTAGCCTCATCCATCATGCTGTCTTAAAATGGCAGGGGCTTTATGAAATCGCCGAATTTGGCAGCCAAATATAAGTTACTTTAAATAAAAGCAGCTTGGATAAAGCTGACTAATTTCGCGAAATTCTCATTCATTATGATTTAGTATTGATAAAAATTAGTATTGAATCTCCTATATTCGGTTTCCACAAAATTCAGCTTCGTGTGTTTGAATAATATAAGTTGGCTTTTTTAAAATAAGGAATATGAAAGCTACCTCTTCCTCCCGGCACTGGCCGGAAGGACTTTTTTTACAGGTGCAGGATTTTGGTGCTGACCACTTGACCAGTGTTATTTATTTGTTACTTTTCAAGCATCTTGCAAGGACTTTCACTTTTTAAAAACAATTTTGAACTTTCTCTGACTAGATGAAAAAAAAAAAAAAAATATTGGAAGCATATAGGGTGGGGGGTAGGGTTGTCTGGAAAATTTTATAATCAGACATTTTGAAAATATTTTGTTCTGTTTATACAATGCTTTTCGGTAATTTCAGTAATGCATTTTTGGAGATGTCATTTTGTAGCAAAGATCAATTTGACATGCATATTATTTAGCATGGAGTAGGCCTGGGCCTTAAATCGGTTTAAAACTATCATCGGAAATCTGATTTAACCTTTGGACTAGGACTTAAATCGATTGAAGTTAACATCGGAAATCCGATTTAATCATTGGTCTTATGTCGATTCAAGACAAAAAATCGATATAAAGCTAACATCAGAAAAAACGGTTTATCTATTGGCTTTAAATCGATTTAAAACAAAAAACTGATTCAGAGCTAACATCGGAAAACTGATTTATCTACAGTGATGTTCCTACCGCATGCATGGCAAACTGATGTTAAATTGGTTTAGCAGTGGATCTGATTTAAGCAAACATTGCAAGCATCAATGCTCTCCAATGTAAGAAAAAGACAATTTAAGTAAAAATTAATAATAATTATTTTTTTAAACAAGATTTAGAATTTATCAGATTGAAATGTGTATTTTTTGAAAATTAAGCATATGGTTGAAAGAAAAAGTAAAGTTTAATACTTAAAATCCAAATTTATCGAATTTCAGTTTATATGCTAATGCAGTCTTTTAATGAAAAATTAAGTTTTCACATGTTTGGGTAATATTTTAACGCATATTTTTTATTTTCTGTTATTCTGTAATTAATTAAAATATTTTAAAGTTGAATCCTGTATTGTTACAAGATTGTATTTCTGAATTTGATTCAGTATTTATATGACAAAAAAATAAATAAATAACTAAATTTTTATATTTAAAATCCAAATTCATTGACTTTCAGTTTATATTTTTATGCATTCTTTTGATGAAGAATTCATTTTTTACATGTTTTATTAATATTTTAACATATATATTTTTAAATCATATATACAATTTTTGGAAATTTTCATAGAAAATTTCACACGTTTTGAATTAAAATTTGAAAATTAATATTTTTTTTTCCTATTATGTTATAATTAATGAAAATATTTTAAAGTAGAGTCTTGTATTATTTCATGTATCCTGATTTGGCTGGGATCTGGATGAAATATTTTTGTTTTTCAACTAAGACCTTTTTCCTGAAATTGACTGAATATTTATGGTTGAAAAAAAAAGAATGAAGTTTCATATTTAAAATCCAAATTCATCGACTTTCTGTTTTTATTTTGTGCATTCTTTTAAAGAAAAATTCATTTTTCACATGTTTGCGTAATATTTTTAAAAATATGTAAATATAAAAATATAAAAATAAAAATATTAAATAATATGTACACTTGTGGAAAAAAAAAAAGTAAACACTCCCTACTAACTCCTCAACAAATTATCGTAGAAGAAAGTGACTGGTACCGAACGATTTGAAATAAAGTCTACTTTTAAATGATGTATATAAAATTTGCTTAGGGGGCCATCTACATATTAAAACGAACCCAAACTTCATTTTTTTCAATGGTTATACCCAATTTTATCAAGGTATTTCAAATCTTTGGTTCAAACTATGCCTAGATACCAAATTTCAAGTCATTTGAATGATAAGTTTTTGAATTGTAAACATTCAAAATTTAGCGCTTCTAATGTTAAATTATATTTTTGTTAATATCTCCTGAAAATATACTCATAATGTTCTAATTTTTTGTGTAGCAATAATACTAAAATACCCAAACATAAATATGTTGAATTTGCAATTTTTATAATTGCATGATATGAATTATGAAATTATTATTCGAAAAAATTATGAATTGCAACCTACAAATTTTTTGATGGATTTAGATTTATTAAGTTCTGCTTTATGGAAATCCAAAATTTCACACTTTTCTTCCATGTAGTTTTCAAATTATGCTTAAAAAACGGCAAAATGATGGTTTAAGGGGCCATCTAGAAGTGAGTAGATATTTTGAAATTTCTTATGCTATCCTGTAATCTAGCAGTCTTCAATGACTGCTTGAGTGGCGCTTAAGACACCTTGATCAAGAAGGGGGCTCTCTCAGTCAAGATTAGAGTGCCGAACTTCAATTTGGACACATCCCATAAAATACACTCGTTTTAAAATAATTAATTTCTTGGAAACTTATCGTACGAATTGCATGAAAATATGTTTTTAAGCTAATTGAAAGGTGTAGAGTTCATTTATACTGTCAGAATTCTGTACTGCTATTGAAAAAACAAAGTTATGGTTCGTTTTAATATGTAGATGGCCCCCTAAGCAAATTTTACATACATCATTTAAAAGTAGACTTTATTACCAATCGTGTGGTACCAGTAACTTTCTTCTACGATAATGTTTTGCAGAGTTAGTAAGGGGTGTTTACTTTTTTTTCCCATGACTGTACTATTCTTTATTTTCTATTATTCTGTAATTAATTAAAATATTTTAGAGTCCTGCATCAGGTTTGATATCCGATTTCAACATTTTTTTAATTGCATTTTTGATTTTGACTTTTTTGCAATTAAGAGTATTTTGCTGACATTCATTTACTGTTTATGAATAATAATAATAATAATAATAAAACACCCATAAAGTACTAGCCCACTCCACCCCCATTGTCTCTTCCATTATGCTGTAAAAATCAAGTTATCTGACTCATTATAGAACTCTTATTTCAGCGTTTTTAATTACAAAATAATAATAAATTAAAACTAAAATATTCCAATATTATCCAAACATATGAAAAAAAAAAATTCATCAAAAAAGTGCATCAAAATATAAACTGAAAATAGTTGAATTTGGATTTTAACCTTAGTAGGGGCATTCATTAGATTTTTCCGTAGATCTGCAATTTTATGCTTCTTTGAGGTTTTGTGATCATTAAAACAAAGCGATATAGGTAAGCGTCTTATTTTAAATGGGAGAGGTAACCGCAACATTAAAGGCGAGGTCACATCAATCAAGGTGGCACGCCACGTAGCAGACGGAGTGAACAACAGAAAGATGCCTAACTGTTTTCTTCTTTATGGATAATCTATTAATTGCACATCTATGAAATAACTGCGCAAGCGCCAACATCGTGTTTTCATTTGTTTGTAGCATTTATATTCTGACAGTAATATAATGTTCTATTAATTTTTATTCATGTTTTTTGACTTATTTATTATAGTGAATTATTTAAATAAAAACAGTTCTTTTGAAGAACTAATATTATTTGTTAAAATGGCAAAATGTTGGCAATCGAATAACTCTAGTTTTCGAAATTGTAAGAAAATTCTTTTTCTTATAGAATTCATATGTCCTTTTCCATAGAGCAAAACAAGTTAGTTACATATTTTAACTTTAATTTATTAAAGAAAAAAAATATTATTTGATATATATTATAAAATGTTGTTCATTTAAATACGCTCGATTTTAATTATTTTCTTTTAATGAAATGAAAAATGACGCATATAAAATTAGTAAGTAGTTAATGTGTAAAGATTGAATTTTGTAGTCTTATTTTTTACTCAATTCTTGATGTGCTAAAGTCATAAAAATGATATACACGGTTCTATTCCAGATGAAAATAGAATGTTTATCAAGTTTTAGAATATGTATAGAATTTAATAATAAATAAAATATTCAATTTTAAGTCCTTTTCTTTGTTTATCAAACGCAGACGATACATCGAAAACTTATTCCAATATTCTTTTGATCGTATTCTACTCATGTTATTTAAATTACTCATAGTCCATTTATTTAATTTAAAATTAATTTTATTTTATATTCAGAATCACTTTAATTTAAAATGCATGCATTAAATGTTGTACTATTAAACGAGCAAGTATTGTTAATTTAGTATTTGTTTAAATATTTTGCGAGTCCAGACAATAACTGCAAAAATTTTCCTAAAATCGCCAGATTAGATTTTTTTTTTTTTTCTTGAAGCAGACAAAGCCATTTAGAGAATCCCTGTTAAAAATTCTATTACGAATTTCAGATTGTCACTTACTCACAGAAGATGAATCTTGTTTGCCAGATATATTGTAAAATATTTTTGTTACAGCTTGTTTTGATAAAAATATGTGTATTTTAAAAAAAGTCGCAATGTCATTTTAGTTTAAGGGCTAAAGGCAGTAATGCTTTCGTAGCATTAATGCTTTTCTCCCAAAATTGAAATGATATTGCGGTTATTTTTTTTTTAAATGTGCATAATTTTATCAAAACAAACTGTAATAAAAATATTTTGCAATAAAACTGGGAAACAAGATTCATCTTCCATAAGTGAGCAAAGAATTAGAAAATGTGTGCAAGAGATGTGCAGATAGTAGATATTCTGTCATATATGACGTCATACTGAAAACCCGCGTATTTGCATTATTCACTCCGTCCACTAGATGGCACAGATGTGTCAATATACTCCAGATTCCAGTACTGACATTGTACGCTTACTTATATCACTTTGTCATTAAAATATATTTTATTACTAATCTTACAGGGTGCCAATGATTGTGAAAAAATTAGCAATTTCAGTAATTACAGTGAAACCTCCCTGTGCGACCACCTCCATTAAGCGACCATTTTTTCATGGAACGAAATTTATTCCCATGGGCTCAATACTAATTTTACCTCCATTCAGAGACCATCCCAGTTGAACTCCCTCCTGTAGCGACCCATTTCTTTGAAATAAATGAGACAAATTCCATTTTTTCCTGGTCGCTTGAAGAAGGTTTTATTAGAAAAATAATTCCGGAGAGCGCATTATTCATCAAACTTCTAATCTAAGTTTGGAAATTTTTTTTTCATACCGGCAACTTTTAAATGTTTAAACCACCCCTTTGTGCCTTTTTAGGCAATGAATTTAACTCTGATGACGAGTTAAGAATCACGGTCCATAATCTCCCCTGCCCTATTCTGTTAGGAAACTCTTAAAGAAATAGATAATTTAATGAAATCGTCATTATTTGTTCCCGTCCAAAAAAAATGTATTTATTGATTGAACTTTGAAAAGACTTGGAAATAAAAGTTATTAACGATAAAATCGTAAAATGAAAGCAAATGTCAATGTATTCATTTGCTAAACTCTGCAGTGATTAACTTATGTAATTCACTTTTGTTTTGATACTTACATTTTTATATTTTTTTCTTCATGTGAAAAATAAATTTTAGTAACATTAATTGTTACCTTTTTTAAACAAATAAAATCTAGATTTAAACATGACCTCCATTAAGGGACCACCTCTCGAAGCAACCTATTTTTATTGGAACGGAATGTGGTCGCTTTTTGGAGGTTTTACTGTATGTACTCTGAGGCTCATGCTTACAACCCTTCTCCATCTGCTATATGATTGTCAGTACTTATGTTAATATCAACAAATTTTATTATAATCTAAAAGTTGAAATAAAATTGTGCCTTATTTCTGATATATCTTCCTTTTATTGTTTTTTACAACTTTTCTTATCCTGATAAATAAATGATTCAATTCATCATTGAATCTGCTTCTGTTTTACTTCAATACTAACTTTTTAATTCTATATCAGTAAAAAAAAGTTTGTTTATGTTGTTACAAATCTTGTTCTATTGCTATTTGGGTTGGCTAGCTGAACCCCCCCCCCCCCCCCCCTTAAGGAATTTAGATTTTAGTGTCCTTAACAAGTCAGACAAAAATCCTTTTCCTTTATATTATTTCCTTTATGTTATTTAATCTAAAAAATAAAAAAAAAAAAATACTTTTGAGAATAGCAATTTGCAAAATCAATTTTTATACTGTTACTCTTAAACAGGGTTTGTGATTTTTTAATAAAAAATAAAAATGATCAATTATTTTTATTTAAATCTGATTTTTTTTTTTATCTCACACAATATTATTGTTTTATATTACGTTTGTTTTAACTTATATATATATATATATATATAAAATATGCATAAACATGCATAGCATATTATGAGTATTACTAATATATATTAATATTATACACAAATGTTTAAAAGGTAACATTTTAGGCTATTGAAAAATCTTTATTACACAAAATGTATAGAAAACTACAAATCAGATGTCAAAAATTAATTTAATCTTAAGTATTTTAGTTTAAAATAACTGCAGGACATAACAATTTTAAACAAATTTGGAAGCAGATGTTATCTTTTGTTTTGTTAAAGGGCTGGTACAGAAAAACAACTTTAGCAGCTTTATCAGTCAATTCCTAATTTTCGAATGCACCAAACCAAAGGCAGAAAACATTTGTTCTATTGAAGCAAATGAAGCTATTGCAGTAAAAAGCTAGTTCGTCATGCATGCTATAAGTTTTTTAATACCAGCCTTTTCGATAATGGTAAACAGGTACCTTCCAACATTCTAAAGGACCGAGGTCCACTATATTAGATTCAAATGAAAATTCATTGAATGGTTCAGATTTTGCCTCAAACTTTAATATAATAGGCATCGGCAAAGTAGAGCACACAAAGTCATACAATTTTATTTTATCTCAACTGACAGAAGTTTTTCTAAGTACAGTAGAATCTCTTTTATCCGAAACTCTCGGTTAATCGAAACCCCCTTTTAAAGCTTTTTTTTTACTATCACATTCTTTGTGTGCAAAATCCATTTTGAAAGCATTTTTTTTTTCTGTCATTCTGTTTTTTTTTTAAAACTATCATATTGCTTGTGTGCATACAGTACTTTCTGAACTACGAGTCCATATAAATATTTTCGATCCCCTTTCTTAGAGTTCCTTTGAATTTAACTTGAGTTCCCGTAAGCTGTGGAGAGGAAAGAAGAAAACAAACAAATTAGAAATTCTGAAGCCTTTGAATGTTTTGCAAAAGGTTTGACATGATGACCAGGGATGTAGTGGAGGGTATACGCCGTATACCCTCTGGATTTTTTTAAGGAACGCCGTATACCCTCTGTTTCTCAAGAAAGCTATAATATATATACACGAAGGTATACTCCCTGCCTTGAGCGTGTACCCTCTGCTTAGAACGTATACCCTCTGTTTTTTTTACGACTACATCACTGATGATGACTGGAGCAGCAGAAAGACTGTGATACTGGTGAACTAATAATATTAAAACTCTGTGATAGAGCTTCAAAGCAAAGGCAGTCGAAACTGCGACAAACAAAACATTTTTTCAAACCCTTATGAAATATGTAAAAGGAACTTAATTTCAAAATTAAAATTCAGGTAATTTATTCTTGATTCTATTTTGTTATTGCTTTATTTTTATTAAGCACTTGTTACCATAATAAGAAATATTGCATATATTTCTCCTTAATCTTAAAATTGAAGCATTCTCGATTATCCGAAAATTTCGATTTTCCGAAAGAGGGTTGGTCCCAATTACTTCGGATAATCGAGGTTCTACTGTACTAACAAGTAAATATTCCAATATTTAATATATTCCTGGTTAGATTTCCTTACTGTTGCAAGATCATTTTATAATTTGATTCAAATGAAATTTGAAAGCATTTTTTTCTAAACTTTACATTGTACTTTGCTTTTTGACAAAGATTAAACTTTATCATTCTAAAAGCTGTTTGATTATCCGTGTTATATAAAACTAAATTCTATTAAAGTATATTATTATGTTTGTTTACATCTTGAATTTATTTAAAAATAATTTAAAAGAAAAACTGATTTAAAAATGATTTAAATTGTGATTAAAAGCAAGCTGATTTAAATCAACAAATCCTGCGTCTAAAATAAATAAGTTTGAAAGTGAACGATATTCTAGTTGTACAATCTGTGTATAATTAAAAACAAGTTCCGAGAGAGAAATCAGTATCTATAACTAGAAAACAGGAATTCTGCTTTTTCAGAATTTCGTGTCGCCCTCGAGGGGGGAAAAAATGTATATAAATATAGATAGTACAAAATAAATTTTGTTTTAAGACTCAAAATACATGCTTTTATTACATATAAAATGAAGTCATCTGTATTCGCTCAAGAATTCTTCATTTATGATCTAGTCTTAAACAACATCTACAGTAAAGCATGCATAGGACATCACTATTGCAGAATAATACACAAATCAAAAAAAAAGAGATGCCATCATTCAAGAAACCCGACAAAAAAAATCGGCTATCTCATGATTCATATGTCTTCAATTTGTTTGTAATATTAATATACATACTTAAAATTAAATTTGGTTTATAATAGCTCCATGTTTTATCAGAAATCATTCATTTATATTTTTTCAAAATAGCACTTATTTTAATTAAATTTTTTTCAATTGTTATGGGAAAGTGGCAACAAAAAGATATAAATTTTCCAACTATTTTTCTTTTACTTTCTACAGAAATGGAATATTTGAGTTACCAAAATTAAACAAATGGTGCAGAAAACTACAAAAATATTAATATTTCAAAAATAAATTGAGATGCAGTTTTCAAACAAATTACGTTTAAAAGTACTTTTTTTTTTTTTTTTCCAAAACGACGGCATAGAAATTTGAAATGTGCGATACTAGAAGTTTAAAAAATTTCAATAGAGTATTTAACAGTACAATGATACATCTGCTTTGTTTTATGGCTGGCTTATACAATGGACAGAGTCAGATAATATAGATGAACGCTGTTCGCAGAAAATTTTCAAAGTTTGCAGACAGTTCTGATGGGGTTTTTTTTACAAATTTTTCATTAAAAAAATTATTAAGACCCCAGGCAGAGAATCTGTGCGAGGCCCATCGCAGACTTGTGAGAAGGTCTGCAGATAAAAAAAGCTATCTAGAAATTATTTGCCATGTACCATGGAAGAAGCGCCGTGGCATATATATTTTAAAAACTTAAAAAATTGGAAGTGTGGGGCTTATGCCAGAACGGCAGGTACAATGCTTTTTTTTTTTTTTTTTTTTTTTTTTTTTTTGGCCAGGGCCGGTAGCAGAAACAGTGCAGCAACGAAGCAGGTACTGCAGATTATTTTATGCTTTGCAGATTAATTTAACAGATTAAAAATAAATTTTGTGTTGAAAAGTAAATGTTAAATGTTAAATAAAGTTTATTTGGTTGGAAATTTTAGCGAATGTTTATGTGCTTGTTTAGCATTTCTCTGCGATTTGCAGTGACTTTTTTACATTCGAAAGGGGAATTCGGTTTTAATATCTTAGCAAACATTATCATCTTTTCAATATAGTCTAATTCAGAAAATTGGAGGGGGGGGGGGGTTAGAGCATGTAACATAATGTGAGAGATTGGAAAGAGGACTTTTTCACTTTTGCTGTTAGCGGCAATATAGGGCTTAGGAGGGGCGTGGCGTTTTTCTGGGGAAATTTTTTAAGAAATTATTTGAGTTTCCAGACAGTTTTACATTTTATCTAAGTCTGACCACTACCCCCTACATACTAAATGCCTCTCGCATTCACTGTTTTCCCCATATAAGAACTGGAAGTCAGCTTAGCCCCAAAATGCTCTGCCATCTATCGGTGACAATTGACATGATTTTTAAAACCTATAGATAAATAACGTAAACAAAGGTTGTTTTGAGAATATTTAAATAGAAAATTTTAAAATAAATTAGCTTAAAAAGCAAAATTTGTTAAAAATTTTTTATTTATTCCTAGAATTTCCCTTTTTTTTCTTTCTCTTTTCGTATTTATTTTAATTGTTGTATTAAATGACATTTTTTCTATAAAATATTTGAAAAGAGAAATTATTTCATAATTTCTCTTCAATTTCAAATGATGAATGATAAAATAACGCACATAATTTATTTTATTATATGAATTTTAAATTATATGTTCTTTTTTAAAATTAATTATAATATATAAATTAATAGCACTTACATTTACTTGTAAATAGATTTCCATCAAAAATAAAATAAACAAGGTTTATGAAGTGAAAATATTTATTAACACTATAAAATGGTACATGAATTTTAATCAATGGATCAAAAACTATGAGCAAGTTTAAAAAGGTTATTGCAAAACATAAAAGTATTTGATTAAATTAAATTTTACTAAATAGTAAGGCATGTATTTCTTTCAGGCAAAATATTAATAATAAACAAAGTTAATGTGGGGTGAATGTGTCAGTGAAGGACAATCTTAAAGAATTGCTTTAAATATAATTTTTAATTAATAATTATAATTATTATATTCCTGTTTTTTGACATTATATTAATCTATCAACAATATTTAACTAACTTCATAGTTGTACTTCCCATTGTGAATTAAAATTTAATTCTAATAACATAATTACTTGACACTCCAGTACTAGTACCATACAGTTGCCTCAATAAATAGATTGCAATATTTTTCTGAACTTCCCTATTTAATATTTTCTATCTAAAATAATTAAATCATTGATATTGTGATGATAATACTATAAATATTAATTACCTTTATCATAATAATGAAACTAGCAAGTCCTTTTTTTTAAGTGTTTAAAAAACATTTAACTCACAGTTTCATTTCTTTTATATTTGAATTATTAATTATTATAAGTAATCATCAAGTACTTTCAGGAAATTTAAATAGTTGGAAATATGATTCTGTTCAATGATGCTCCAAGACACTTTTTTTTCATCTTTTTGACTACCCCCCCCCCCCTAACACACACACACACACCAGGGCCGAAACTAGCCTTTTTTGCACCCGGGGCAAACATGGTTTTGTGCACCTCCCCCCCCCCCCCTCCCTCTTCCACAAAGTATATTTACAAAGAGAATTTTACTAATTTTATAATAGACGACTTATTTCAAAATTTAAAATATGTAATACTGAACTACGTAATCTACAGTGGCGGATCCGAGGGGGAGGTCCCTCTAAACACCAGCAAAAATATTCTAAAGATTATTTTTAAAATGAAATATACAGTAGAGTCCTGATTATCCGAGTCCTGCCTAACCGAGTTTCCGCTTTCACCGAGTTATTTTATTCTGATGGACTGATGGCTTCCATTATTATAAAACAGCCATTATAAATGAAGTGTTAGGTGAAGATGAAAGAGCAGTCGTAAAAAGTTAGAGCTCTGATTTTCTGGTCAGAATGGGAAAAATATGGGCAAAATTTTTTTTGAAAAAAAAAAATTATGGGCATTTTTTTTTCGAGAACTCTGATTTTCTGGTTAGAATGGGAAAAAAATGGGCATAATTTTTTTTTTTGCCATTTTTGTTCCCATTCTAACCAGAAAATGAGAGTTCTAACTTTTTACGACTGCTCTTTCATCTTCACCTAACACTTCATTTATAATCGCTGTTCCATAATAATGGAAGCCACCAGTTCGTCAGAATAAAATGATCCATTCTAAAGGTAAAATCCTTCATTTGGCGCCCCTTCATTCTGGCGCCCGGGGCACATGCCCCCCTCTGCCCCCCCCCCCCCCCCCCCCCCTTAGTTTCAGCCCTGCCACATACACACGCACGTTGCCTGAATAAATTGATTACAGTGTTTTTCTGAAATTCCCTATTTAATATTTTCTATCTAAAATAATTAAATTATTGATATTGTGATAATAATATTATAAATATTAGTGACATTTATTGTAATAATGAAATTAGCAAGTCTTCGGGTCAGGACCTCAAACGTCAATTCTGCAGCTTTTTTTTCTTTCTCCCTGTCTCTCTTTCTCTCTCTCTCTTTTTTTTTTTTTTTTTTTTTTTTTTTTGGCAGTGTTTAAAACAGTCAGCTCACAGCTTCATTTTTATTTGCATTATTAATTATTACGAGTAATAGATCAAGTACTTTCAAGAAATTTAATAAGTTGGAAATACGATTCTGTGCACTGATGTTCCAAGACACTTTTTTCATCTTTTTTACTATCCCCCCCCTCCCCCCGATACACACACATGTTGCCTCAATAAATTGATAATAGTATTTTTTTTAATTCCCTATTTTATATTTTCTATATAAAATAATTTATTGATATTGTGATAATAATACTATATATATTAATTACATTTATTATGATAATGAAACTAGCAAGTCTTCCGGTCAAGGCCTCAAAACGTCAATTCTGCAGTTTTTTTTTTTTTGTTGTTTTTTTTTAACATTTAATTTAGTTTCATTTTTTTATATTTGTATTATTAATTATTACAAGTAATAATCAAGTACTTTCAGGAATGAAATTATTGATATATTTCAATTACATAATATTTATATTGCTTCAAAACACAATGCTATGAATACATATTTATTTTGATCACATTACTAATTCGTATTCGATTTCATCGTGTATCATTTATTATTATTATTATTATAATTTTGCTGGAAGAAATTTAAATAATTTTGAATGTTATTGTATTTTCATTTTCATACAGAAAAGGCTTAGCATAATTATCTGATAAAAAGAAATACTTTGATCTATCATTTTTATTATTAATAATAACAATATTATTTCAGATTCTTTCAGATTAAGGTACTCTTTTCCTTTTAAGGCATTGTAAATTAATAAAAATACATCTTATTAATAGCAACTGTACATTAATTTAATTTATTATTATTCAACGGAATGTTATTAGAAACATGCAAATAAGAGTAGTAAAAATATCTATTTGTATTTTTAAAAATACAATGAAAAAAAAGTTAAAAAGACTCGTTGACTGTCTTCTACAGGAATGGTGAAAAGAAATATTTTCCTTTATTCTGCTGGATGAACAGCAGTAAGGCACACAGCAATATGGCAATTTATAGAGAATATATTAACTTCATTAAAAGTAAACATTTTGTTTAAAAAAATCACAAATTACTGCAAAAAATAAAAAAAATAATAGCTTTCAAAGGCAGGTCTATGAGGCGATCCATGTAAATACAGCAATAACATACCCCAAACAGTAGCGCCATCTATCAAACTTGCTGACTTCCATTTTTGAGTCAAATGCGAGAGGCATGTAGTATGTAGGGGGTAGTGGTCTGACAATGGACCGTTATTTTTTGGAGACGACACTTTAATAGCTGGGAGAAAGAAATAGCATACCGGGGGCTAATAAAATATAACACAATTTTCAAATAATGATAAACTTGTTATTTATTCATTCACAGTCTGTAGTTTTGGGTGGTAGTGTCATTTTTTTTCTTTTTTGGTACTCACAAAATATCATATCATATTGTGAGTTTTTTAAACAAAGTTTTGAATTACAGTACAGCCCCGATTATCTGCGGAATTGGGTGGCAAGGTCACCGCGGATAACCTGAAAAAGACTGAAAATGGGGTGCAAACACGAAAAAAAAGAAAATTCAACACAAAATCTATGTTTAAGTATACAAAAAACATTTAAAATACATACACATGCACAGTAAAGCAGAAGCCTTTGCATTACGTCTAAATCACTAAAATAAAGAACAGTAAATAAGAAACAATGCCATACATACTGTACAAAAAGAGTTGAGTTACACTTTTTTTTTTTAAATCAGTCACTTGTTTTTGCTTCTTGGAAACACCTTTTCTTTATTTTAAATTGTAAACTATTGTTTTTCCTTTTAGTACAGAATAATTTTTATCTCGAGAATGAAGCTATTCTTGATATGCTCTCTTAGAATTTATCATAATGGTCTTATTTAATTGTTAAATATTTTAATTGCTATGTTTACATTTAGTTAATAAAATCAAGAAAAGACATCAAGACTTTATTTCTGATATTTCAAACATGGCAACCGAATCTAGAAATATTCTTCTATTATTTTCGAATACATGAATTTTTCTGTTTATATTTATTAGTAGGGCTTATTGTATTTTCCTTGCTGTTGGCTTGGAAAAAAGAAAAAATTTTGTGGATAATCCGCTCGTGGATAATCGGGGCTGTACTGTATATACTTTTGTTTTGGAATGTTTTTAAAAATTCTCACACTCCTTTTTTAACAGCAGTGCAGTTTACACAATTCTTGGTTTGAACTGATTCCATGAAAGAATTTTATTGGCTACATCTAGGAATAAATCATTTAACAAATATCAACTGAAATAAGTATACATTCAAGTGGTAAGTTTAATTCGTTCTTGTTCTTTGTCTAGTATAAAATTAACTGGTACTTTTATGTTAACTGGGTGCAAATCTCAGTAATAGAAATTTTTTTTTATCGCCAGCATCAATTCTTTCCCCATTGTGTCAATTAGAAACAATTCTTTGAAGCTGAAATAATTTTTTTTAGTTTATGCTATTACTAGCTAACTTGCCGAGGTTGCCCGGGTATGTCAAAAAGCAGCACAAATTCCAAGAAAGCTCTGAAAATCCCAATAAGATATCACGAAATTTTTTTTAATCGCTGCACAAATTCCAAGAAAGCTCTGAAAATCACAATAAGATATCACGAAATTTTTTTAAATTGCTGCACAAATTTCGAAAAGAGAAAAAAATTATATATTGTGTTCGAAGATTGAAAGTTGATTCCTTTCACTAATGTGGAAAAATAGTAGGAAATCACTAAAATACACTAAATATCACATACAAAATTCCCCAAAAATTCGAAAATTACTATACGAAATCCGAATAAACTTTATTGAAATGAGGGCAGAAATTACTTTAGTATTATAGGTCAAAAATGGAATGTCAAAAAATTGCACCAGATCACGAAGAAACGTAAAAATCGAATTAAAAATCACAAAAAGTTCAAAAATCATGAAAGTCAAAATTTACTATAATTGGATAAAAGTTTCAAATCTAATTCTTTCGACTTGCGAGCTCTCTTAAAATTTATGTTTGGGAAAGCATGCTAAGCATTGTATCATGTTACTGTTATTCATAATTTAATTTACTCGGATTCCCTTAAATATAATTAATATAATCCCTTAAGTAAATATTAGTTTTTGGTGCATTAAAATATCTCAATTTGTTGATTTTCTGTAAGCAAGTAATCCATATTGGAGATATTGCCAAGTTGGCGACAAACTTGGCGTCAGAACTGTGTCCCCCCTATGGTAATCCCCTTATAGGTATGGAGATTCATTAAATGCTGTTCAATAATCTCATAAAAAATTCGCTAAAAATTCAAAAATCGCTGTATGAATTCCGAATAAACTTTTTTGAAAAGAGAACAAAATTTACTATATTGGGTTAAAAGAAAGAAACCGTATTCTTTTCACTAATGTGGAAAAATCGCCTTGAAACTTTAAAAATCGCATGAAAAATCAAATTGAAAAAAATCTAATCAAAAAATCGAAAATCGGGCTTTGAGGAGCAAAACTTCACATATAGACGTACCTTTTCCCAAATTTGTAACTCTACGTGCAGCGATCTCTTCAGAACACCGTCGACACACTCACACACAAACTTCTTTCCTTATTATTATACCGGGTGTCCCAAAAAGGACTGACTGATTTTAAAATTCAATAACTTGTAAACGGTGACAGATATTTAAAAAATTCTTGCAGGAGGGTTATGCATAAGGTCAAAAGTTTTTTTACAGTGATTTTCAATTTTAGTTCGAATTACAAACAATAGATGGCGCTGCAATCAATAGACGCTAAATTCAGGCTTGATTTTTGGTACTTCGTGGCCCGGATAATACATTTCCATCTCCTTTTTCCGCATGAAACAAGAGAAAGGACCAAAAATCGAGCCTGTATTTAGCGACTATTGCTTACATTGCCATCTATTGTTTGTAATTCAAACTAAAATCGAAAATCACTGTAATAAAACTTTTGACCTTATGCATAAACCTCCTGCAAGAAATTTTTAAATATCTGTCACCGTTTGCAAGTTATTGAATTTTAAAATCAGTCAGTCCTTTTTAGGACACCCGGTAGATATGTTATTATTGTTATTGATACTTTTACGTTACAGGCTACGTTAGGCACAGTTGATGATAAATTTTCAAATATTGTTTCTAACACCATCATTCACATTCCATTAATTTAATTTTACATATAAATCGTTCACTTATTTCGTTTAAAATACATAACTTTCATGGGAGATTTGGGCTTGGTTAACATAAAAGTACCTTATTATTATTATTTTGTATTTTAAATGTATGTATTTTAATTGAAAGTTAATTGTTAAATGAAAGGATTTAAGGGCTTATATTGGCATTGGGAACAATATTTGGTGATATATCACCTGCGCCCTGCTTAAAAGTATCAATTAACCTTTTACAGGTCAATGTTCCTGATTGGGGATATTCACTTGAAAAATTTAGCAATTATAATAAAAAGTTGGTTTTGTGTTTTGAGGTAGAAATTATATTTGTCATAAAAACTGTGTACAGAAAGAAAATTATAAGAATAATTTTTTGCTTAACTTAAAAATTTACTTGAAATTGTAAAATATTTCCAGTATTGCTAAAAATCAAAACACTTACTTAAGGGGACCAGGTAAGCGAACTTTGGGGAAAAAATTGATTTTTACTTTTTTATATCAGTAAATAGTTTAAACTTTTATCTTTCCATTGATGTGTCACACATGTTTATATATACAGTCAAGAATCCATAATCCGCACACCAGAGTTGTATAATATAGACGCACGCCGTGCGCGGAAAATTTTCCGCAAAATTCGGAACTTTTCGAAAAATTTTTTTGGGAAAAAAAAAAACCCCTACATTTTTGTTCTTGTAACTTTCTTTTTTTTTTTAAATACCGAAATATTAAAGATATTTACCAATTTTTTGTACGATTTATTTATTGTTTGCTAGGGGTGATTCTGTTCCGAATTTTCCGAAAATTTAAGGTATTCGGTTCCGAAAATTTTAAAAAATTGGCCATTAGCCCGAAAATTCAGGCATAAAAAAAATATCACTTAAAAATATTGCGAATTTCAACAAGTGGTCGCCGGAAAAAAAAAAAAAATTCGTCAATCGTTCGCTGAAAAAAATCACGACTTTCGTCAAATCATCGCGGAAGAAATGCGAATTTCGTCAAAGAATTATGAAAAAAACGCGATTTCTTCAAAGGATGCTAAAAAATAAAAGATAATTTCGTCAAAGAATCTCAGAAAAAACGCAAATTTCGTCAAAGGAGTGCTGGAAAAAGCCCGAATTTTGTCAAAGGAGCGCGAAAAAAACGCAAATTTCGTCAAAGGATCGCGGAAAAAAACGCAAATTTCGTCAAAGGATCGCGGAAAAAATTAATTTCGCCAAAGGATCGCGAAAGAAAAACGAATTTCGTCAAAGTGCAAAAGCGTAGATTTCGTCAAAAGATCGCGAAAAAAGTCCACTAATTTCGTGAAAAGATCGCAGAAAAATTGCGAATTTCGTCAAAGAATTGCGAAAAAAGCGAATTTCATCAAAGAATCTCAGAAAAAAACCAAATTTCGTAAAAGGAGCGAAGGAAAAAACCGAATTCCGTAAAAGCATGACGAAAAAAGCAAGAGTTTTGTCAAAGGATCGCGAAAAGACACACATTCCGTAAAAGAATCGCAGAAAAAAACTAATTTCGTCAATGGATCAAGAAAAAAAACACGAATTTCGGCAAAGGGCCGCAGAAAAAGCGGGAATTCCGTTAAAGGATCCCAGAAAAAACCAGTTTTGTGAAAAGATCACTGAAAAAACGCAAATTTCGTCAAAATACCGGGAAAAACACGCAAATTTCGTTGAAAGATCGCGAAAAATACACGAATTCCGTCAAAATACCGCGAAACAAACAGCAAATTTCGTCAAAATAAAGGGAAAAACACGCAAATTTCGTCGAAAGATCGCGAAAAATACACGAATTCCGTCAAAAGACAGCGAAACAAACAGAAAATTTCGTCAAAATACCGGGAAAAACACGCAAATTTCGTCGAAAGATCGCAAAAAAATGGGAATTTTCACAAAGGACCGCTAGTTTCTTGAAAGACGAACAAAACGCGGTTAAAAGATAGAAAAAAACCCTGTAAATTTCTTCAAAAGATCGCGAAAAACGCAAATTTCGTCCAAAGATCGCGAAAAACACGCGAATTTCGTCAAAAGATCGCAAATCTTCACAAAAGACCGCAAGTTTCGTGAAAAAACGAACAAAACGCAGTCAAAAGATAGAAAAAAAAAACCCTGTAAATTTCTTCAAAAGATCGTGAAAAACGCAAATTTCGTCCAAAGATCGAGAAAAACACGTGAATGTTGTCAAAAAATCGCGAAAAATAAGCAAATTTCTTCAAAAGATTGCGAAAGGTACTCGAATTTCGGTAAAAGATCGCAAAAAACACTCAAATTTTGGTAAGAGGTCGTGAAATCACGCGAATTTTGTCAAAGGATCACGAAAAACATGCTAATTTCGTGAAATGTCTGCGGAGATTTTGAAGCATTTGAAGCAATTGTTCTTTTAATTGTGTGTAGTATTTAACCCTTAAATGCGTGATTATTCAAAAATCATTGTAATAATGCTTTTTGGCTTTCATTTTTTAAATAAATCATGGGAAAAATACTTAAAAAAATCATAATTTGTTTTAAGTATGGTTTACGGCTAAAAAACAGTTTGTTACTACTCGGCAATACTGGTCTTTAATTGAAAAAATAATTTTCTTTGATAAAATTCTATAACATTAAACACACAAGAATTTATAATAAGAAATAAATTTTACTTGCTCACTGCAGAACAAAATAGAGTATTTCGCAAGCTTCCAAACAAAACAAAAAGAACAATTGAAAAAATAAATCTATCTTTATTCTTAAACAGCACAAGTGTTGCCATCTACATGTTGAAAATCGATTTAATAATATTTTCAGAATGTATTTTATTGGCAAAATTAGGCATTAGAGCTTCAATATTATTCTAATAGTATTTTAGAGCCTAAATTGGGTATGTTGCCGAAAAGCAACACCCGGCATTTAAGGGTTAATATTAAAATTAAGAATCAACCAAAACAGGATTTCGCAGTCTTCTTATTTTCGGCCGAAAACAAAAATGTCCAATTTTTTAAAAAGTAATTAATACATACATCTAATATATAAAAATGAAAATTTGTCTGTGTGTAATTCTATACAAATCCACAGTTTGGAAGCCAGAATTGTAAAATGTTATGTATATGTGTATTAAAACACGGCCTACACAACTAAAGTAATTTGAAATCGAAATAACTTATAGTTAATTTTTAACTAATAAAAAACCACAAATTTAACAGTAATTTCCAATCAAATTGAAACATTTTTCTGTTTGATTACTGTTGCAGACCTGTCAACTGCTACAAAAAAATCGTAGTTGCTACACTTTGGACCTATAAACTATGATGCTACGAAAATCGGTCTTAAACTACGATTTTTTGCAAAAAACAAAAAAATGCATTTTTTGTTTCTAATTGCGATTTTTATCCAGTACAGCATATTTTTCAGGAATGATTCTGTTCCAAAATTTCAAAGTATTCATTTCCGAAAGTTTTAAAAAATTTGTCATTAATCCGAAAATTCAGACACGATTGCACGATTTGTACTATTTATTATTAAACATTTCAATTTACTAATTATTATTAAACATTTCAATTTTGTGTGGTAAAAAACACAAAATTCATCAAAATTTCATGGTAAAAAGTGCAGATTTCAACAAAGAATCATGATAGAAAAATGTGAATTATGATTGTGGAGAAAAAATTGTGAATATCCTGAAATGGTCGCAGGAAAAAAAATTCAAGAATTTCGTCAAAATTTACTGCACTGGGCTAAAAAAATTGGAACCAGGCTTCTTTTACAAATGTTAAAAAAAATGCTCCAAAACGAGAAGAAACTTTAAATATCGTATAAAAATTTTCAGAGGAAAAAATTTACTATATTGAGTTGAAAGACTGAAACCTTATTCCTTTTACGAATGTCAAAAGATGGCTCCGAAACACGAAAAACCAACCAACCAACCTCCAGATTAATTTCAATATTCTGTGCTATGATTTTTCATTTTCAAAAGTTGGTAGGTCTGCTGTTGCCAACAATTAAAAATCCACAATAAAATTCTTACCACAACAATTACTTTTCTATTGCAAGATTTCCATGTGAAAAAATGAAATAAATGGTTTGAAGAGTTAAAAAAAGGGAATTTTACATCATAACTTTTCTACTGTAAGATTTCCATGTGAAAAATGTAAATAAAATAAATAGTTTGATGAATTAAAAATAAAAGTGAATGTTACGTCATAATTTCTGTTTTATGATTTCCGTTTGAAAAAATATAATTATTTAATTAATTTGACGAATAAAAAAAAATAGAATATTACATCATAATGAAAATATAAAGGACATGGTGAATATATAACATCATATAAGTGTGAAAAAGGTACTGAAGCAGGATAAAAACTTGATTATGGAAATATTGGCGTATTTTAACATTATTGCTCCAATGATGAGTGGAAATAAGTTCATTTATACCTGTATTATTTTGCGTCTATTACATAAATTTATACATCTTTATATTGGGTTTTCATTTGATTCATGTGGACAACGCTTCAACTGTTATTTATTTATTTTTTTTCATGTTGTATGTTAAATTTTGAAATTGGTTTTTCAAAAGAAACATTCTTAAAATTCCGGGCAACGCCGGGTACTTTAGCTGGTTTCGTATAAAGCAAAATGTAATTAATTCATCTACGACACAGAAGGATTTTCTTATTCAGCGGTAGAATTGATATAAAAAAGTCACTGGTCCCAAGGACCAGTAAATATAAGAGTTCACTGGTCTGCAGTAATCATCATTGTCTGTTAGATAAAATTCTATTAAGCCCCTTTAACCCTTTTTGTGACCCCCCCCCCCCCCCCCTAGAATATAAACCAAACTTCCTTTGCAGTTATCCGAAATTTTCAGCATAATAAAATGTAAAATTGTAATTTGCTAAAAATTAAACTGTACATAAAGAAAACCTATAAAATTATTAATTAAATATTTCATTTCAGATTACTTATTTCAACTGACTAAGGTTTAATGTAATTAAAAATATATATAAAATTATGTTATTTGTGCTTAGTTGCGGTTTTGTCATGGATGGGAAAGTTTACGTTTCCCTGTGATGTGAGAAGGGGGGGGGGGGGTACTGGTCCTGCAGACCATTAAATTTTTCTTTGTGGTCCGATTGAATTTTTGGTGGTCTTGGACCAGCGAACCACCAAGGATTTTGAACGCTGTTATTATACGAATTTGATCTCATTAAGAAATTTTTTAGTTATACATACTTCGAATTATCTTTTATAATAAGTTTTGTAAATGATTACCTGTTACATAAAGATGAAAATAAGGAATTTTGCTTAGTGGCCACTGGCCGGTAAGTTGATATGTTTTAGTAGCCAGTTACTGGCTAGTGAGAATAATTTCTTTAGTTGCCAGTAAGTACATTTATGTCACTGAATATTTAATTTTAAAATATGTAAGTTTAGAGTAAATAAGTAATCTACTAAAAAACAACTTTTCAAAAGTAAAAAAAAAAAGCCAAGCAAAAAAAAAAAAGGTGAAAGTTGTGGCTAAAAAATAGTGTGATATCAAATTTCCAAGCTTATATTACGGTACTTATTTAACATTTTTTGATAAAAATTTACAATATGTAAGTCGAGTACCTAAGTATGCGTTGATAGAAAGCCTTTTCTCCTTTACTTAAATACATCATAACGTGTTTCTGAAAATTAATTTTTTTTAATTATGCATGATCGGATTGGCGGCCATCTTTCCATATTTTACACAAATTTCTAAGCACACAAGTTCATTGTTAAGATTGGAAGTTCGAAATTGTTACTAAAGCAAACATTTTATTCTTTTAATTTATGGAAATGAGTGCCTAAAAATTTGTGTCTAAAAATAAAGCTGAAGTAACTTCGGGTTTCTTCTTATGATTCTCTTTTTTGGGAGGGGGGTTAATTAATTAGTTAAAGCAGTAAAAATCAATTTGTTTTTTCAAAATAAAAAACTTTCTTAATTTATCTGTCTGTAGCTAAAACTAGAAGTTCGAAATTCTTAATAATGCAAATATGTTACGAGCTTGAGTGCTTAGAAATTTGTGTAAAATATGGAAAGATGGCCGCCAAGCCGATCATGCATAATTAAAAAAAATTAATTTTCAGAAACACGTTATGATGTATTTAAGTAAAGGAGAAAAGGCTTTCTATCAACGCATACTTAGGTACTCGACTTACATATTGTAAATTTTTATCAAAAAATGTTAAATAAGTACCGTAATATAAGCTTGGAAATTTGATATCACACTATTTTTTAGCCACAACTTTCACTTTTTTTTTTTTTTGCTTGGCTTTTTTTTTACTTTTGAAAAGTTGTTTTTTAGTAGATATCAGTTCTTTTTTTAAAACAAATGATATATAATTGAAATAATTCTACTAGCTCAAATTAAATTTAGTCCTTGTATAGCCTTTATAAGCAGGGAGCAAACACAATATTATACATTTTGTTTACCTATCATTCATTTTTTATAGTGATTAATAATTTAAAAGTAAGGAAAGTCAATTTCTTCTTTCAGAGTATCAGTCTTTCTCAATTTATATCTCCTTAAAATTTTCTACGAAAGATGAAAATTTAGTAAAAAACAAAGTCGAAATAAAATATATATTTACAGTTAGTCTGTCAGTTAATTGTTTTTTCTAACTTTTTTTTGCTGACGGTTTTGCAAAATAAATTTACCCTTACAAATACCTACGGTTAATCCGAGAATGAAACCCCGCAGGCATCTAAAGAATCGAAGATCTGTAAATCTAGCAATTCTAGACATAATAAAGGAACATTTTTGATAAAAAAAATCTAAAAATTTAAAGATATAAACTGTACATATAACTTCATCTTCATTTAGATCGTGTTATAGAGAAGAAAAAATAAATATGTAATTTTACTCAAGTCTGTTTATCCATACCTATTTGCATAAATGTGAGGATATTAATTTACTATAAAATTTCCCCTAAATTGATTATCTTTAATAGTCTATTATTAAAGCCGCATATGCATTAGAATTAAATATTTTTCGGTTAAAAATTGCCTGAAATCTGTAGTCTTATAGTTCGTCAATTTTTTTTTTTTTTTTTTTTTTTTTTTTTTTTAATGCCCAGACTCTTTTTTTGAACTCTGACAAAAGATCACAGACATATTGAAGCTATCCAAATTCTTATATCTTTCTATCGTATTTCCTTTTTTGAGGGGGTGTCAGGAAGGGCCCTTAAGAACTTCGTTTTATTCTCAGAATTCTGAATTATTCATTCAAATGATCTACCTACATAAGTTTTGTTGCATGAAGTTATACATCATGTGAATCTATTAAATTAATTTTGTGAAATACTAGATGGGAGAAATTGATATTTCCAGACCATTTGCCTACATTTTAAACTTGAGTCATTTACTACTACTCATTAATTTTCTATACGAATTAAAGAAGTCGTTGTTTCCATGTCAACTGTACCTTTCACTATTGCTTGTTTGTTTGTTTGTTTGTTTGTTTGTTTGTTTGATTTATTGAACACATGCATCATATCACATGCGGATCACGGCGGGATTCGAATCTGCTTCCACCTACGCTCTCAAGTGATTAGCGGCATGGTGTCTTATCCACTCAGCCACGGTGGGCCACTATTGCTTTCTCTAATGCCCAGGTACTCAAATTTAACCAACTGCACTTAGAATCATGGTCATAACAGAGAACATTTATATGTTAGAGCAGTGTTCCCAGTGGGCTACTTTTTTTTAATTCAGATTTCTTGATTGCCAGCACTTATTATAAACGGTAAAATTCCCTTTGTTTTCACCTTAATTAATATGTCATTAAATAAGGCGCATTTTACAATTTCAAAAATGTGGTTCCAATCAAGTATCTGAATTAAAAAAAGTAGCCCATCTGGCAACACTGTGTTAGATTGGTGACATATGCACAAGTCGTGTACTCATATTCAATTTTTTGTCCAAAGTACGGTAACTCAGTTTTCAGTAATAGAGGAGGAAGATTTCAATTAAACTAACCAGAAAAGTTAACAAACATTGACTTCCTGATTTGATTTTATTCAAAATTTTTTTAACCAACCAAAGTTAATGTCCGGGATCCAGATAAATTTTTCTCTGTTAGTAATTACATTGACCAATCAGTAGCCCCCATTCTTGCAGGCTTTTCGGTGTTTACTGCAAACATCAAAAAGTTCGGAAAAATGCAGACGTCTGATTGATCAATCTCATCCTGCTAATAGCGAAAAATCTATCTTGATCCCGGCCTATTCAACGCCCTTTAAATATTGGATAAAGCCTTGACACGTGTCAGGAAAACGTCACACAAAGCAGGCAAAACAAAGAAGAAAAATAATTCATTGGCTCGTTCATATTCACGAGCCAATGAATGATTTTGTTTCTTTGCTTTGCCTGCTTTGTGTAATGTTTTCGTGACGCGAGTCAAGACTTTCTCAAATATTTAGGAGGCTTTGGCTTATTTCACCACCATGAAGTTATGAAAGGAGAGGAACAGACATGTCAATCTTCCCGTGTGAAAAACTAGTTACCAAAAAAAACGAGTTCTTTCCCTCTCTTCTGCCCTTTTCTCTCTTGATTTTGACCGATAGCAGACCATTTAGCAGTCTCCAGTACAAGATGCCGCTATATACGGTGGATGCAGGAGGGAGGATGTTAGCGCGACCAATGACATAATAGGCCAGTTCATGATGTTTAAAAGTCTCACGGAGTTGGATTGAGGCTAATGAAAAAGACAGGCTACCGCGATGGGTCCGATTCTTCTTTTTTTTACAAACCGCTGGAGTCACGTGATGCTCATTTCACGCACCTTCTTTGGTGCATTCGAGCATCACGTAACTCCAGCGGTCTGTAAAAAAAGGAGAATCGGACCCACCGCGGTAGCCTGTCTTTTTCGTTAGCCTCAGAGTTGGATCATCTTTACACGATGATTAGTACAAAGCTGCGCACCGATTTTTTTTTTTTCCATTGCCGTGTACAGATAATCAACTCCGTGTGACGTTATGAACTGGCCTTATATGTTGTTGGCCACAGTTTAGGAACAGCTACAAATGACTTCATCTATATCTACTCCGAGGTAAACGAAAAAGACAGGTTACTGCGATGCTACAGCGCCTAGAATATATAGTGTGGAAATCGGCTATCCCAGTAATAGTTTAAAAAGTGCTAAAATATTTGATTTCTTAAATTTCAAATGATGCTGAAATCCAATGAGTCGATCACAGCGATATCTGCAGGATATTTCCTAAAACTTCATGACGATTTGGTAGCAGCATCTAGAATACCTAGTGTGGAAATATTTTATTAAACAACGCTAAAAATTTGTATCCCATAAATGATCGACGATGCTGCTAAAATCCCAAGTGTCGATCGCAGCAAAATCTGCGGGATTTTCGTATTACATTGTATAGACTAGCACTATCTTGCATTTATAGAAAATATCCTGCAGATGTCGCTGCGATCTGTATATTTCAGCAGCATAGTTGCACATTTAAGGATACAATATTTTAGCACTTTTTTAAGTATTACAGGGCTAGCCAATTTCCACACTATATATTCTAGGCGCTATAATTTGGTCTAGACGCTGTAGAATTTTTTTTTTTTACATTTTATTAACATGCATCTGACCTGTGTGCTTGGCGTCAAGCCCGCTGTAATAATACGATGTTTACTTTGAAAGTATATCATAGATGTCGCTGCGATCAGCTCTCTGGATTTCAGCGTCAGTGCACATTTAAGGGATTCAACTTTTTAGCGCTGCTTGGATAGCAAATTTCCACATTATGTATTCTAGACTCTATAGCGATGCATTACACGTGTCTCTTTCTTCTTTAAAAAATATCCTGCAGATGTCGCTGCAAATGACTGTTTGGAATTCAACATCGTTGTACATTTAAGGGATTCACTATTTCCGCGCTTTTCTAAGCATTGCTGGGATAGTCGATTTCTACAACATATAATCTAGGCCCATAACGGAGCTATAGTATCTAGAAGATATAGTTTAAAAATAGGCTTATTAAAAAGGTGCTAAAAAATTGAATGTTGAACGAGGCTGAACGATGAATGTCGATCACAGCGACATATGGTAATTCCAATGTAACTATTTCAAAAGACATCAAATGAGAAAACGTTTCGCTCAGAGAAGATCTAGAAAATGTTGCTGCTATCGACATTTGTCATTCAGTATTTTTCAATATGTATGGGATTCAATTTTTAGCAATTTTTAAAGTATTACTGGAATAGCCGGTTTCCACACCATGACCATGATCTAGGTAGATTTTCCTTTGTTATCGCAACGAGATTGACCAATCAGAAGCCAGAATTATTGCTAACTTTTCACTGTTTGCAAAAATGTACCTGGATCTCGACCTATATTTCTAGACGTTATAACTGAGCTCAGGAATAGTACAGAAAGCAAACTCCGTATTTTGATACATTAAGGCCGGGATCCAATTAGGAACAAGTGTGTTGCTATAACGAAGTAGCGACATATGGCCAATAAAGGTTTATTGGTAGGAGTGATAAAAACAAATCGTTAAAGGTCTTTGCGAGCGTGTCATTATCGTCAGGCTAATGCATATTGAATTATTTCCCTAGTCTAATAAAGCTCGTCCATGCGCGTATCATCTAATGGAGGATATTCCAAATATGGGTTCAAGGCTGAAAAAGTCACGTGGTACCGGCAATTTACCTAAAGAACTTCTAACTGATGAGAAGGGAAACAGGAAACTACTACTGCTTTCTTTCGTGAACTGTTTCATTGGCTAGCGGGGATTTACATTACGTCGACGGAGCCTTCCCTTCTTTACGTTAGACATTTTTGCCTTGACCACATGATCATAACGTAGATAGAATAGCCTCTATTCAAGAAAGTGGATTGCCGTACTATAGCACCTAGAATATATAGTGTTGAAATCGGCTATCCCTGTAATACTTAAAAAAGTGCTAAAATATTGTATCCCTTAACTGTGCAACGATGCTGCTGAAATATACAGATCACAGCGACATCTGCAGGATATTTTCTCAAACTTCAAGATATTGCTAGTCTATACAATGTAATACTAAATCCCGCAGATGTCGCTGTGATCGATACTTGGGATTTTAGCAGTATCCTCGCACATTTAAGGGATACAAATTTTTAGTGTTGTTTGGATAGCATATTTCCACACAAGGAATTCTAGACGCTGTAGCCATACTTTCGGCAAAAACTGGAAATGAGCATGCTTCCTGTGCATATATCACCACTCTTATGTATAAAGGCTCTCTGTATGGTGTTGATTCTGAGCGCTCTTTGTTAAATTTCTATATTTGTGTTTTAGAGAAAGCAATACAGAAAATTACTGTTACTATGGAAACAACAACTTCTTTAATATCGAAATGTACAGCAAAGGGGTTCAGAATCAGTGCCTTAAATAGTTCGAATATGTATTGTTGTTATGACAATCAATACCGTTCCTGGATTTGGAAATGCAAAATTGTGTTCGTAAAGACTTCTATCGTAAAGAAGGGAAGGTTCCGTAGACGTGTAATGTAAATCCCCGCTAGCCAATGAAATGGTTCATGAGGCAAAGTAGTAGTTTCTTCCCTTTTTATCAGTTAGAAGTTCCTTGGATAAATTACCGGTATCACGTGACTTTTTTCAGTCTCGAACCCATATTTGGAATATCCTCCATTGGGCGCAATCTAGATAGATTTTTGACTGTTAGAGAAACGAGATTCATCGATCAGAAGCCTGCATTTTTGTGAACTTTTCGCTGTTTGCAGAAATGCAGGCTATTGATTGGTGATTCTCGTTTCGCTAACAGCGAAAAATCTATCTGGATCCTAGCCTACATTTCTACAAACATTGCACTTCATCCACGACACTAAAAAACTGACTCAAAACTTTCATGACATAGACCGGGATCCAGAAACAGCAAATATTCTCAAACATGCAGGCTTCTGATTGGTCAAACTCATTTCGCTAACAGCGAAAAATCTATCTGAATCTCAGCCATAGTTATCTTCGATGAAATCAATGCAGAAGGATAATATAAAAGAAAAGTATAAGATTTCTAAAATATTTTGGCGGGTTTATCGCTATTTGGCATATTTTGTAAACTTTAGAACTAATTAACAGTTTTTCGCTAATTATGAATATAAAATTAATGTTTTTAAAGCTGAATTTTATAAAAGCACGTAGATTGAGTAAATATCTATCCAAAAATTCAGTCCTTACTTTTTTCTGTCCATTATTTAAGTCTCTAGCTCGATTGAAACATAAGTTGTGACGAAGAAAATAAATCTGTCATTTTCAGTATCTCGACGTTATTTTAAAAAATCTATATCTCTGTTTATAATTAATTTATGAGGATGCATTTGATCTCAAATTGAAGATCTTCTTTATTAGGTCCTTTTGGTGTTGGTTTTATTTTTCTGCGATGATTGCTTCTTTTGATATGGGAAATTTTACGCTGGCATATTTCGTCCATTTAACATGGTGAAGTTGTCTTCAGTATAATAAGCAGTTACGGTGTCTTGTCGTTATTCTTGGCGTTTGTTTGTTTGGCGGGGTTAGCATTTTTTTTCAGCTTGGCTTGGCAGAACGACCGTCCTGCTTGATTTATGTAATAAATAAAAATATTTTAATCCATATTGTTTTGAATAAACTTAAGATACTAATTTCCAATCTATTTTAAATTAAGTTAACAGCAAAGTTATATGTAACATGCTTATATAGCTAACTGCATAAGTCCACTATACTCAGGTACTTTTCAAAATTAAAAAAAAAAAAATCTGAAATTTACAGCAAATTTTCTGAAATGTAAGGTGGGGGGTCTCTTCTGGCACTAATTATGCATTTTTTACAAGATACTTTAACAAAATTCGCGTTTTTCCGCGATTTATTGGCGATGTTTGTGTTTCTTCCGCGATCCTTTGATAAAATGTGCGGTTTTTTTCGCTATCTTTTGACAAAATTCGCGTTTTTTTCGCGATCTTTTAACAAAATTCGCGCTTTTTTCGCGATCTTTTGGCAAAATTCGCACTTTTTTCGTAATTTTTTGATGAAATTCGCGTTCGTTTTCGCGATTCTTCGACGAAATTCTCTTTTTTACGCGATTCTTTGACAAAATTCGGATTTTTTTCTGCGATCTATTGACGAAATTCGGGTTTTTTCTGCGATATATTGACGAAATTCGCGTTTTTTTCGCAATCTATTGACGACATTTGCGGGATTTTTTCGCGATCTATTGACGATATTTGCGTTTTTTTTCGCGATCTATTGACGATATTTGCGTTTTTTTCGCTATCTATTGACGATATTTGCGTTTTTTCGCGATCTATTGACGATATTTGCGGTGTTTTTTCGTTATCTATTGACGATATTTGCGGGGTTTTTTCGCGATCTATTGACGATATTTGCGTTTTTTTCGCTATCTATTGACGATATTTGCGTTTTTTCGCGATCTATTGACGATATTTGCGGTGTTTTTTCGTTATCTATTGACGATATTTGCGGGGTTTTTTCGCGATCTATTGACGATATTTGTGTTTTTTCGCGATCTATTGACGATATTTGTGTTTTTTCGCGATCTATTGACGATATTTGTGTTTTTTCACGATCTATTGACGATATTTGCGTTTATTCGCGATCTATTGATGATATTTGGGTTTTTTCGCGATCCATTCACGATGTTTGGGTTTTTTCGTGATCCTTCGACGAAATTTACGTTTTCTTCCGCCATCTTTTGACGAAATGTGCGTTTTTTTCGCGATTCTTTGACGAAATTCGCGTTTTTTTCGCGATCTATTGACGATATTTGCATTTTTTCTGCGATCCATTCACGATATCTACGTTTTTCCGCGATCCATTCACGATAGCTGCGTTTTATCCGCGATCACTTGACGAAATTTTGGTTTCTGAGCGATTCTTTGACGAAATTAGCTTTTTCGCGATCTATTGACGATATTTGGGTATTTTCGCGATCTTTTGACAAAATTCGCGGGTTTTTTTCCGCGATTCTTTGACGAAATCCCTTTGGAAAATCCTGCATTTGGCCGGTACTTTCCATAGTTTTAGTCGCCAGTTTTTCACGTTTAGTCGCCAAGTGGCGACTGTCGAGTGCTTATTTTCATCTTTACTGTTACACTAGAGCTTTTTCAAAAAATATTCGAAACACTTCTGCAGTTTCAAGCTAAAAACTTTCTATTACTGTTAAGTCTTCAGCCTTAATCAGCACATGAAAAGCGTCTTCAAAGTTTAGTCATATATGAATTGCTTGCTTTATAATTTGCATTCATGTCTTGAGTCAGTGATGACTGATAATTATAAACTGTGAAGTTCATAGCAATAAATAAAGAGTGTCTCATTGGAGTCGATACATCTCAAATCAATGTCATGTTCAAAATTTTAGAAGGAAGAAACTAGATTTTAGGAATACAAATAGTTTCAGTCCGGCCAAATTTACAATAGCATTTTCTTATTAGATGTAAATTTCCAACTGGGCGAAAAATGTCCGGACCAGGATTCGAATTATAATTCGAATAATTGTGTTAATATTAATCTAGAATAGCATTTTCGCCTAAAATGAATTTTCAGCGAAACTCAGATTTTTTGTCGAAAACAGAGATGAAACCGCATTTTTTGTCGACCTCTAATTAAAATGTGCTGCTGGTCTGCCTTGGTGGCATGGTATTTCAATATACTTATACTATTACATGGTGATCAGCACTATTAACAATTCTATATTCCAATCCTGGGTAAAATAGGAATTAAAAGAAAATCTGTCTTCACCAGAGTTGGCAAGAAAATGGCTGGAAGCCAGTTATATCTTCCACCGGTGCAAGGCCATGCGGAGTGGGGCACGAAGGGGGCAGTTGTCCCGGGCGCGGAAATTGAGGATATGCCAAATTTATGCTACAAGCCTTTTTTTTTTTTTTTTTTTTTTGTAAAAAAAAAAAAAATGTATATTTACATATTGGGAATTTTTTTCCTAATGGAAGTACACACATTTTTCGTTTTGAAGTTATTGCATTGTTCCCCCCCCCCCCCCCCCCCCCACACACACACAGAAATACAAATTTATGAATAAGGACTTCTTTCTTTTCAAAACTTGTTTTGAGTATTTATCTTTATCTCTTTTCCGAGTCTGTGCATGTGACTAAAACATATACAGTCGAACCTCTATTTAACGAAGTCGCAAAATCCCGGAAAAAAGTTCGTTATATGGAAAGTTCGTTAAATAGAGATTCACCGTTTAAAATATTTTAAACTACATAAAACATATTTTAAATTCATAAACACTAAATATTTTTAATAAAAGTAATTAATCACACTTTTTTATATAAATTATATCTATTTGTTTTATTTATTTTACCCACCAATACCCATCACCAATTCATTTTTTCTATGTGTTTAAATCTTTGAAATCTGCAAGGAAAAAAAAACTTTTTCCGGGAATACACTGTATTTTCAGTTTAAAATAAATAGTTTTACATTAAAATTAACGAATTTTAGTGACATTATCGTATTTATTATTATTATAACAAATAATTTTAACCATACATTACCACATACGTCCTTAAATTTAATTTCTGAAAAACTCTGTTAATTTTACCTGAGTTTTTCCTTTTAAAAAGTGCTTTCTCTCATAATACGTTTCGCATCCCTGTAATGCACCAAAACCTCCTTCATGCATATTTTCTTTAAACTATAATCCGCGTCGGATTGTTTCAAATGATTTTAGCATTTCATCATACGAAGTTTTGTTAATTCCTGCATCATGATCATTTCCGTCTTCATCGCAATTCATTGCTCTATTGTTGTTATTTTTTACACTGTCGAAAATATCGAATTCGGTTAGAGTTTCCGAGGTCTCAATTTCAGAATTAAATGAAATGCAATCATCAGTCAGTACATCATAGTTAATTTCTTCTTTTTTTCTCAGCTAAATCCACATTTTTTTAAGTTACTCTAAGGGGCTATCGTCTTCGTCCTCCGTATTTACCGAATTCTCACTGCCGACAAAGAAAGCGCCTAGTAAAACCAGTTCAAGGCCATTGAACATAATAAAATGTGTTAAAAGAAAGGATAAGTTTGAAATGTCCAGAAATATTTTGAGAAATAGGGGAAAAAAAAAAAAAAATAGATCACAAGAAAAAGTTCGTTAAATAGAGAATGCACTTCGTAATTTGGAGGTTATTTTACGAAGAAATTCGCAAAATGGAGAAATTCGCAAAATAGAGGTTCGCTAAATAGAGGTCCGACTGTACTCTCAAAATAGCATGGGGTTTCTTTCTTGGAATATAAAAGGGTTCCAAACTGTTATACTGTACTGTTAGATACATTTTTTCTACACCCATTTTCCAGATCCCGTTTGTCGAAATATAAGTGCAATTTCCTCATGTTATTTAGTTTTTTTAAAAAATTTCTGAATTAAAATTAAACCTAAAGTTTTAAAATAAACGTGAAATGTGCATTCAATAAAATTTGTTTCTGTTTCTGCAGTTTTTAATTTTTTGACACCTGCGACAAAGAAAAGTTGTGGGTTGTGCCAAATTGAATCTTTGTCCCAGGTGCAGTTTTCTCTTTGCACGCTGCTGCACCGGTGGTACTACTACTTGGCAAAACGAGCTGTAATTTTGGAAAAAAAAAATAAGTTGTAACCTATGAATTTTTTTTAACAGAAATCAATTTCTAGAAGCTTCAAATATGCAAATCCAAAATTGCAGCTCATTCTGCCTAGTAGTTTTCGAGTTATCCTTAAAAAATTATGCTTTTGAGTTATGATTTCACTTCATTGCAAATCTGTTTTTCAGTGATTAAAAATGAATTTATCATTAGGAGTTCCTAACTTTATATCTGTATAATTACTGATATGCTTGAATGAATGACTTACCTTTTGGTATCCAAAGGTAAAATTTACCCAAGAATCAGTGCTGATAAGGTTTGGATATACAGTGGAAGATCTTTATAGCGCAAACCTAAAAACGGAAGGATGTGCGTTATATAAAATTTTGCATTATATGGATCACATTTCGCACATCATTAAAATTACCTCATAAATATGGCTAAATATGTCTGAAACATATCAAAATACATTAGAGTATCTTTATACTGCATTCCTTATCCACAGGACTTACCCAGGTTATAAATTTTTTTATTATATAGTATAGATCATTCCACATATTGTTAAACATGCTTTATAAACATTGTCCAAATATACCTGGACCCAAATCATTCATTATATTACACATTTTCAAAATTTTTTACTGTAATAGCAATTTTTTTCATTAAAAGCTCTAAATTAAGGAGATAAAGTTGTACTAATGTATTAAATTTTGTTTTCTAGAGAGTAGCAATTTTTTTACAATGAGGGAATTCAGGTTCTTCTTCACTGCAAAATTCATTGTTCACATCTGATAAATTGTTCGCTATATGGAGAATTGCATTATAAAGATCTTCTACTGTATATCACTCAGCAGCTGACCCTGCCTTCAGGGCTGGTGCAGATATCAGGCAAGCGGGACAGCCTAGGATCCCGCGCCAATTACAGTCCCCTTAAGGGCCCAGAATCTCTCTATCCAATTCGAAATACCGTTTCCTGTTAGTGAAATAAAAATATTTTTGCTCCAGATTTGTTTTTAAATGTCTATATGTGAGAATTTCTCACAGATAAAAGTGATATAATTGTCAGGGAATGTATAGATTTGACGATCCCGAATGTAACCGTGAATGCAAAAAAATAAATATTCAAAATACTGAAAAGGATAGGAGATTTTGCAAAATGACAAATAATTATACACATTAAATGTGAAAGTAGTGGTATTTTTTATGTGTTTTATTATCTTCTAGTTGCGTGGCATGTAACCGTGAATGCAAAAAAATAAATATTCAAGATACTGAAAAGGATAGAAGATTTTGTGAAATGAAAAATAATTATGCACATTAAATGTGAAAGTAGTGGTATTTTTTATGTGTTTTATTATTTACTAGATGCGTGGCAACCCAATGTGTTTCTTTTGAATCGCATGTAACCGTGAATGCAAAAAAATAAATATTCAAAATACTGAAAAGGATAGAAGATTTTGCGAAATGAAAAATAATTATGCACGTTAAATGTGAAAGTAGTGGTATTTTTTATGCGTTTTATCATCTACTAGTTGCGTGGTAACCTAATGTGTTTCTTTTAAATTGCATGTAACCGTGAATGCAAAAAAAAATAAATATTCAAAATACTGAAAAGGATAGAAGATTTTGCGAAATGAAAAATAATTATGCACGTTAAATGTGAAAGTAGTGGTATTTTTTATGCGTTTTATTATCTACTAGTTGCATGGTAACCCAATGTGTTTCTTTAGAATTGCATGTAACCGTGAATGCAAAAAAAATAAATATTCAAAATACTGAAAAGGATAGAAGATTTTGCAAAATGAAAAATAATTATGCACATTAAATGTGAAAGTGGTGGTATTTTTTATGTGTTTTATTATCTACTGATTATGTGGCAACCCTATGTGTTCCTTTTGAATTACATGAGATCATTCAATACTTTTAGGGAAAATGAAATCTAACTTTATTGCAAATTTAGAAGGCAAATATAGAATTAATTTTATTAAATAAAATATTTCAAATAATAAATTATATTTACAATTTTAGTCAAAAGTTTTTCGTTCTTCCAAGATTTGGCTTCTAATTGAAGAGTTGGTAGATATTTTTGGGTGATTTATAATTTGCGTGAAATGTGTGAAACGAAAATTACTTAGTTTTGACAAATTTATACTTTCTTCATGAAAAACTACAAGTTCAGTCATATTATCAAGAATTAGATATTAAAATGCATACAAAATGATATAAAACTAAAAAATTCTGTAATTTTGTCCTTACATCTGAACTGAAAGTTTCATTGTTTACAGTTTACATTTGTGATGATATGTGGATTTTAGGCGTTTGCAGATTTTAGGGTGGCGGATTGGAGGGAGTCTACTGTTGTAAAATTCTACTTAGTTTTGAAGATATGAGACCGTATCTTTTAATATTTAATATTTTTATATTCAATAATTTAAATTGTAAAAATAATTTCTAACATTTAATTATCAAATGTTAATATTCTTTTCTAGGAGAGTTTAGTATTACCTATAAACTTTCAAACATAGGCTACTAACTAAGAAGGAATCAACTAAATTACCACAAAAAAAAAAAAAAAAAAAAAAAAAAAACTTTGACTTCAATTTTCTCGAATTCTAATTTTTGGTACATAACATCTTCTTCCTCTCAGGTCTTCAATTCGGTAGTTGTTACTTCAGAATCAAATGTGAAATTTCCATTCTCAAATTCACAACTTTTAAGAGTTTTTGTGTGTAACATCACAAAATCTCGATACCTGGAAATTTTTTTCTAGAACCTGAAAAAGTCAGGGAAATTCGTTGCTGATGAATAGATACCCTGTTGTAAGATTTTCTTTTCTGAGGTGAGGATCCTTTGATAACATATGCCTCATTTCATTAGAAAGAATTTACCATACATGTTTTTAATGATTGTGTTCAAAACTTGTGTGCAAAACTTAATGTAAGTTTATAATTCATATTTTTTAAATAGGAAATTATTAATAACTTTTATAATTAATAATATGCTTTTTAATAAAAAAAAGTGCCTGGAATATGTTTGGCTCATATCTTCATTGTATTTCTTAAAGAAAAGGGAAAAAAATTGAATTAATTTTTGAGGATATATAAATAAAAGTTTGGCAAGAGGATTTTTAACATTCGCATCCTCAAATTTTAAGTTTTTCTAACTTTATGAATACCTAAGAAAAAGTTTATAAATGATGCGTTATTGGGGGGGGGGGGGGGGGCTGTTTTTGTATAAGGAACTCAAATGTGGTGTCAACATTGGGTGTTACCATTTGAAAATTCAAAGTTGATAGATTTTTTAATATGTTAGCAGCCCCTGTTACAGAGCTTTTATACATATTCTGAAAACAAATTCCTAATTGAACGATGCCTATCACATGCATCGCTATAGGATGGTTTGGTGATAAAATAGCATCGGTGATGGTTATCACTTTTTTTTCCCAAAACTGTACAAGTGCAAAACTCAGATAGTGAAACACATAAATAATTTAATTAATTTTTCAACTACTTTTCAGCAGTGAAATTATGCTTGAAATTATTGAATATTAAAGACGTGAATTCCCGGCTTGGACATTTTCACTCTGTTGGTTTACGCTTAGTTAGCAAAGTGATAATTTGCGTCTTTAATATTCACATAAATAATGTTTGTACATTGATCAATCCACGTTTCTTTACATCTATTAATGCCCCCCCCTGTGAAGGCGCCTACCTTCACATATTAATATTAAGACTTTTCCTCTTTCCCCCCTTTAAAATTACATTTTTTTAAATTCTTAAATTTAATTATCTGTCTGCATTCGGATTCAATCTGTTTTTAGCACTCTTTTCCCTTCATAAATTAAGCATTCAATTCTCAGTCTCTTTAATATTTTAACCACAGCGCACTACAGTTAAAAGAAAAGAAATCATTTCCTTTTCTCGCCTAATAACTGGATTCTAATTTTCATCCTTCTGCCTTAGTTTTGATGATATGCAGAAATTAGTCAGACATATTACTTCTACATTTTTAGCCGTTGGTCCAGATGTAAGATATTAGTCATTTCAGTTATTAACCCTGTCTTTATTTTGTTTTGTTTATTAACGGGCGCTTCGGCCGCTTCAATCCCATGAGAACTTTGGCAAACCTATCGAATGTCCTTTTGCGGTTTATGTGCTATAATTACTAAGTAATCATCTGGCGTTAAATAGTTCTTATTAATCTTCTACATTCCCCATTCAATTTCAATTATTGTACTTTGACCACATGTCTTCCTCTCTTTAATCTCGCCATATAGTATATATATTTGGCGAAATTGTGTATGTAAGCTTGCCAACACTCCAGATTTCGAGAAAGTGTATTTTGAGTGACACTAGCTTCTGAACTCGCATGCTCTGAGCATAAGAATGTAGCGAGACTCTCTCTCCAACGCCCGGCTCCGGCCGAGGGCTCGCCTTGCAAAAAAAACTACCCGAACCTGGTGTCCGATTTGGTCAATAAAGAATTAGTTGTAACATTCGGCTTGTCTCTATCTGCAATATGGATTAATTCGTTCTGTTAATATTGTTTCACTTCGTTATCAACTCTTACAGCCATCGGAAAAATTCAACACAAATGTACAAAATCCAAAGCTTCGCTACACCCCCCCCCCCCCCCCCCCTCCTATTTTAAAAATTAATAAAAGTGTTTTAAATGTTTACGAACTACGAATAGCTACAATAGGGGAGACTTGGGAGACTTGATCCCTTTTTCAGTTTTTAATTTTTATTTTGGAAAAAACAAATTTTTTTAAAAAAATGTTTCCAGTTATTATTAAAGGCTCGTGTGTCTTTCTTGTTGTTGTATTTTTTTAGTTTTGGAAAAAACATTTTTTAATTAAAAATAAATTGTTTTCCAAAAAATAAAAAAAGGATCAAGTCTCCCCAGTTGCGGGGAGACTTGATCCCTTGCCAAGAAAGACTTGATCCTTGAAACAGATGCATTGAAATGATTCAAATTAAGAAGTAGAAATCAAATTTATTGTTGACTAACATGTAAAAAGGGAGAGAAACACAATTAATGATCAAAAAACATTTTCAAAGCTTTAAAAATCAAATGTAAATATTAAAATTATTGCAGTTCGAAGAATTCTACAAAGCATGGTTGGTTTGGGTAGTTTTTTTGACAATGTCATCACTGTCCACAACACTATTGTCAACATTTTCTGGATAAATAAATTGGTCGAAATTAAGTCCTGGTTTTCTTAGAAAATTGATTTCACATTCAGATGATAAAATCTTATTTTAAATTTTTCCTACGAAATGACTAATTTTCTTCTTTCCCAGAAATCGCATAATGACAAAGTCATTTTCATCAGTCGACAAATTTTTTGGATCTTCAATGATTTCATCAGAACGTTCATCAAGTGGATCTGAGTCGGTTGATCTGAGTGCATTCATCCACCATGTGCTTGCTAACCATCATATGCAGCCACATATTAACTTTCTATCTTTGTCAACCATCTAAAATCAAGGCAATCATATTCTAAGTAATAGAGATAATATCTAAATTTCACAATGAGAAGTAGGGGGTTAATAAAATTTAACATTAATTTAGCTTAACTTTGGTTTGGGGACACTTGATCCCCAGGATCAAGTCTCCCGATAGAACAGGGATCAAGTGTCCCTAATATGCATGTTTGGGTAAAAAAATTGCTAAATCAAAAGTAAAGAAATTGTATTGGATTTAAATAACAGCATTTAAGCATTAAGGAATGCTAGTATATTATATCAATAAAATTAAGTAATTTAGTTATATTTAGCAAAAAATATGAAACACAAACTATCTACTCAAAAAGAAGTTTGATTGTAAGAAAACAGAGATTCTTTTCTTACAACAAAAATAAAAATGGCTGAATGAAATTATGTTGCTAGATCTGTTGATAAGGAATCACTTTATTAATGTTTCCAGTTTCAGAGACTTAATTACATTTTTTCTCTGGTTTTAGACCTAGGGATCAAGTCTCCCTAGGGATCAACTCTCCCAAGTCTCCCCTAATCTATGCTTTAGCATTGCAAAATTTTGAAATAGTTGATAATATCTTTCCAACATAGTTGAAAAGTGTTTGATTTCGTCTTGTCTGACCATTTGTCTATCTGTCCTTACTCGAACACTTGTAAATATACTCGAATTGAAAAAAATAAATTTAAACTTTTGCTTAAATGTCTTTGCTTTAAATTAAATTTATTCAATAAACGAGTACTTACTAGTTAATGTTTTTAGGATTTCTTCCTTTTCCGTTCTATAGCTATTTCTTTTCTTTTCAGGTGTTTCATATTTTTCTTAGCTATATATCGCTCCATTACTCTACTGAAAGACTATGAAAGGGGAATCTGAAATTTTATTTATGTTCTAAATCAATATTTATTGAAGATAATTGTGTAATACAGAGAGTGTTTCAAAGTTTTATGCATATTTCATACTAAAATCCCAAGTATAATAACTCAAAAATTTAGATTAAAGTTTTATTAATTCAAATTGAAAACATTTCTAAGATACTGAGAAAAAGGTTTTAAGAACATTGTAAAATCTGCATCATGAATAATCTTTTTAATTGTGATTTTTGTCAAGAAGGATTTCCAAAAAAGAGTATATTATTTCAACATCTTGAAATTCATTCAGGTAAAAGGACTTTTGTGTGTGATATCTGTAATGAAATTTTTGCAGAAGAGCGCGATTACACTCATCATCTTGATAATCATTCTGAAGTGAGTCATTTTATGTGTCACATTTGTCATAAAGGATTTGACAGTGAAAATTGTTTACAAGAACATATTTTAAATCATTCAAAGAAAAAAGAGTTTGTCTGTCCTACATGTGGAAAATTATTTCCTGAGAAATACCAATTAAAGTATCATATTCGAGTTCATACGAAAGAAAAACCGTATAAATGCCACATTTGTCCAAGAGCGTTTTCGTTAAAACCCATATTAAACAAACATTTGCGTGCACATGAAGGAGTCAAATTCGTCTGCAATGTGTGTCAGAAAGATTTTGATTGCAAAAGTAGTTTGAACTTGCATTTTCGGATTCATTCTGGTGAAAAACCTTATAAATGTGATTTCTGTCAGAAAAGTTTTTCACAGAAACCACATTTGAAATCCCATTTCCTTATTCATACAGGAGAAAAACCCTTTCATTGTGACGTGTGTGGAAAAACATTTGCACGTAAATGTCAAATCGATTATCATCTAATGAGTCATAGCATTGAAAAACCTTTCAAGTGTTACAACTGCGAAAAAGAATTCACAGATAAATCTTATTTAACTGCACACCTTCTGAACAGCGATGCCATATGTAAACCCAAAAATTTTGTGTGTAATGTATGCAAGAAAGGATTTGTCAGTAAAAGAAATTTAAAGATTCATTTTCGGTTACATTCTGGGGAAAAACCCTTCTCCTGTTCTGTTTGTCATGAAGCTTTCACTCGAAATGATTACTTACAGTCACATGTTCAACGAACACACCATTTACAGGGACAGATTATTACACACTTAGAAGAAAATCCTTCGAAGGTTGTGGAAAATGGCTAAAAGAATGAATGATGTGCTTGAAATGAAGGGTTACCATTCTTAATTTTGTCCAAAGTTTTTGCTCAAACGGATTTTTTGAATGTCCATCCACAGAGAAGAAAGTATGGAGAGACCCGTTTAGTGTAAATCCCATAGAAAAAGTCTTTCTGCGAAAAGTAATTTAAGGAGACAAATTCGTAGAATGATCGAAGAAGAAACTGAAACACTGTTAATGAAATATGAAGAGCAGAAAAAGCTTTAATTCATGTGATATCTGCTAAAAAGATATCAGAGAAAAGAGCAATTAGGTTGATCATCTTATTAGTCATTTGGAAGAAAACTCCTTTTTGAGTGACATTTGTCTTGAAAGAAGCCAGAAAGCATTTATTAATAAATATAGTTTCGCTGAAAAAAAGAGAACCCTGTTATGAAATGTTAATCAAAGAAAAAGCCTTACGCATGTGATATCTGCAAAAAAGATTTCAGAGAAAAGAGCAATTAGGTTGATCAAATACAACTGCTCTGGATCCTAATCCTGACTAATCTTATAAGTCATTTGGAAGAAAACTCCTTTTTTAGTGACATTTGTCTTGAAAGAAGTCAGAAAGCATTTATTAATAAACGTATTTGATGAGTCTTTAGAGAGTGAATTGGCGCCGATGGGATACGAACCAGGGATCTCATGATCAGGAGGCGAGAACGTTAGCGTCGAGCAAAAGGCCAAGCCAGATACTCTAAGCTTGTAACTCGCTTTATACTGATCGTGTGAGATGAGATCGCTACACACTCCATCCCCAGTGAGAAAGACGTATTGCTGACGTCTGACGAGCGATATGCATTCGTGAATGATGCTGTCGTATGCATATGTGATGCGTGTGAGGACAGGCTTTGGTTGCAAGGGATGATTTATTTAGTGCTGCCATCTGTTGATTATGAGAGGAGATGATTGTTGTTGAAGGTTGTTGTTGTGTGTTTGTCCGGGTCACCACTTTTAGTGAGTGAGTGAGTTAGCGTCAATGGGATATGAACCAGGGATCTCATGATCAGGACCCGGACTAACACGCAACAACAACCTTCAGCAACAATCATCTCCTCTCATAACCAACGGATGGCAGCACCAAATAAATCATCCCCTTCAACCAAAGCCTGTGAAACGCTCGCAGCACAAAGTCTGTCCTCACACGCATCACATATGCGTACGACAGCATCATTCATGAGTGCATATCGCTCGCCAGACATCAGCAATACGTCTTTCTCACTGGGGATGGAGTGTGTAGCGATCTCATCTCACCTGATCAGCATAAAGCGAGTTACTAGCTTAGAGTAACTGGCTTGGCCTTTTGCTCGACGCTAATGTTCTCACCTCCTGATCATGAGATCCGTGATTCGTATCCCATCGGCGCCACTCTCTCTAAAAGTCATTCAGGAGAAAACTCGTTTTTGATTAACATTTTTCTTGAAAGAAGTCAGAAAGCATTTATTCATAAACATAGTTTTGCTGAAGAAAAGAGAACCCTGTTAAAAAATGTTAATCAAAGAAAAAGTCTTATGTGTGTGATATCTCTGAAAAAGATTTCAGAGTAAGGAGCAACTGAAGAAAATATATTAGAGGATTAAATAATCTTATAAATCATTCTAAAGAGAAATCCAACATTTTTTTATGGAAAATCTTTCTTACATAAAATCTTAAAAATTCCGGTTATTTTTATAGCTAAATATTATTCGACAAATATTTCTCCAAGACATTATAGAAAATTTAACTCTCTTTTCTTTAAATTGATGATGAAGCGAAAAATACTTAAATGTATGAAGACAGTTTCTTGAAGCGAGTGAAGGTGCTCTTGATCTTAATAATAATTCAGTAGTGAGAAAGAACTTGGTGGAAACCACCATCTTTCAGTAGTAACCAAAGGTCTTCCATCTTTCAGTAGTGGCAGACCAATTACATTTTAATATGCGAATCGAGCTCTATCTGATCCTGGAATTTCAGCCGGCAATTCGATGAGGTGATGGTCTGTGCAGTCGGCTCCCAGTCTATCAGAAAAATATGAAATTTTGAATGCGTCTAAATAAAAGGATGTAAAAGACATTTAGCAGGGAAAAAAAGGGCCACTAGTGGACGTTTTCTGGTAAAATTTTGGCATATACAGTATAGGTGTAAATTAGCGGTCGCCACTCGCCACGTGGCGATTAAAGTTGTAAAAGTGGCGATTAAAATATCGGCCATCGATCGCCACTATAGTCGCCACTCGCCAAGTGGCGATAAAAAATCTTATCAATCACCAACTAAAATACAACTTTTTTCATGGAAATATGCATCTCTACTTTGATTACATCTAATTAGCAAACTGATTAATTCATTTTCCTACCAGATGCAAGCAGATTGCAGCGATTCAGCTGTATTTTCAGTTTTTCGCCATGCTCTCTCTTCAGTTGGATTATTTTTTCAAAAAATATAGTTTTATGCAAAATATATTCATCAGCTTTGATTCCACATGTATTTCAAATAATTTATTCCTTTTTTTTTCACTGGATGCAAATGCAAGTGGATTTTAACTCTTTCGGGCCTGGTTTACTACTAATAGTACATGTCTTTTCATCAAGTATTACTTTGTCTTAAAAATTACTTTTGTTTCTATTTACACATAGTGTAATGATAGTATATGGCTATGCTTTTCTTATTATGAGTTCATTTATGTTTGGACATTTAGTAATTTATTTTATACATATATTTCACTCTTTAAATTTTAAATATATTTTACTTTTCTGAATGAATCGTGTGGTAAAACACAAAAAACATTATAAAGTTGTAATATCTGTTAAACCCTCTTGTAATACGAGATTTTCCAAATGTCTCCAAAAACTCTTAACCTATTATCATATCAGTAAATCTATTTGGATAGCTACGATTAAGATTATTAAAATAAAAGTAATTTTGTTCTCAAAATTGAAAAATATTGGACCCTAAAGGGTAAGGACATAACAATATCTTCAATGTGTTTGATCAGTTAGATTATTTTTCTGCAAGAGATACTGTTTAATCCTGCGAAATACACTCACCAGCCTAGATTTCAACTGTATGTAATGTATATGGTATGTTAATAACAGATTTAATTATTAAGTAAAATCGAAATAACATTTTATTATGTTTTGTTTGATTTTTTTTTTTTTTTTTTTTTTTTTTGTATACATCTAGTTGTTGGAATTTTGATTTAGTTACTGACTTTTTATGTAAAGAAAGTAACAGTAATCTGATTGATAATTGTGTTTATGAACATTTACAAATAATCCAAAAATATATTCTAAAAAAAATTATGATAACAATTTTGTAGTTTTAAAGTAATTTTCTTGAATTTCAACTGTGTCCCTATTTTTATCATGAATAGTTGGCTGGTATAAAACTCTGATTTATAGAAAATATGTATACATACAACGATTATAGTTCATCTAGATGCCAAGAAAGTTTGAAATATTATAGTGGCCACTAACTTTAAAAAGTGGCCACTAATGAAACTGAGTCTACCGGCCACTGGCTACTAACTCAATTTCCCAGTTTTCACCTATAATATACAGTATGACCTCGAAAATCCACCATCAAAGTCATCTTTCGCCCACACTTTTATTTAAAACTTCTAACTTGCAGTAGAAAAAAAAAAATCGCAATTATTTACGAATTAAAAACTGAGGTAGAAAGCGATGGATTAGTGGGCAGCGAGGTCACTGTTCTAAGTAAAACTTTCGATAATTCTCGTAGCAGCTTAGAGAAACGAGGACAAGGAACTGGCGGAAGAAAATGTGCCACTGGAAAAATGCATAAATTTGATTGGAAAATTAATATTTGTTAGAGAAACTAGACTATATTTCCGAAATTGATGATATTCACTTGCATAAAATCCAAGAAAAACTTATAAAAAATCGGCACAAAAAAAAAAAAAAAAAAAAAAAAAAACTGATGCAAATAAAATTGACATCGATGTTTCGGAAATTACTGTTTATTAGAATTTTTTTTTTTTTTGTAGCTAGAAAATATCAATTAAAGTAAGCTTTTTGTAAAATATTTAATTTTCTTTTTTTCACACAAAAATATCACTTGATTGACAATTAAATTGTAAATAAAAAACACAATTAAGAATATCAGAAGTACTTTGATATTATTTCAGAAATCTGTAATTTTCAGAAAAACGGCATAGTCTCAGTCCCGACAATGCCAGCTTTTTTGAGGTTATACTGTATACAAATTTTAGCAACCATGTGTTGTATCTGCTCATGCACAATTAAAGTGTTAAACAAAGAGAAACAACAAATCTCTTGTCAGTCTCATGCCTTTTCCACATAAAATGTTGTGCAGTTTACTAGATTGTACTTCACTGGTGAAACTTTTTATCAAAATGGTTAATCTACAGCAGAAGCTTTGCAGAGGTTTCAAGCTTTGTAAAACATTTGCAGCGGTGCAATGAATGCAAATGGAACATTGCATAACTCAAGGATAGCATTTCCCATCAACCCTCAACCTATCCAAGAATTTGTTTTACATGATTGTTGAACATTCTGTTTTGAAATTTCAAATGGTTCTTGAGAATAATAGTCAATACATTGAACAGTATTTGTTTTGATAAACCAATTCTAGAGTGTATAAGCTTGTAATATGTTAAATTATTTAAAAAATCAATAATACGTCCCCTGGTGTTTGATTTTTTTAGTAAGTTTTTTTTTTTTAATGTAATACTTCCATGTAAAGCAGCGGAAGAACTAGTATTTATAATTTGAAATAATTCGAATTTACTTTTGCTTGTATCAATCAAAAAAAAATGTATAGTGTGTTGATGCATTTCGTCGGCAATTTTTATCCATGGACAGTTATTCTATGAAAAGTTTAAAAAAGATGTTGCATATTTTTAAACGGAGCTAAATTTAATTATTGATACAAAATTTCCAGACTATATATCTCCTCCGGTTATGCATTTTTTTAATTACAAAAGTAATTTCAAAACCATTGGGGAGTAATTATAGAAGACGACATTGGTGAATATCTCGGTGAAATTTCCAACTTTGTTACTGAACCTAGCTTAAAACACGCATTCACAAAAATCCAGAAATAAAGCACTTACCACTCACAGAGAGCTAATTTATCGAGATTAACTTTGAAAAAGTTACAAGCATTTATAATCAAAGCAAGGATGTAAATAGGAATACTTGACATTTAGTAAGTTTGTATTCTTGTGAGATTAGAGACTTGATCAATATCTCGAGCTTCTTCCTACAGTTAGACATTTTAATGTCTAACTGGTTGCAACTTTAGATCATGGACATGGGTTAATTCTTAATCTTAAATTTCTACTTTTTTGTGTTATCTTTATTGTATTATCCTTTTGTTTCCTGTTTTGATGCATTTTCTCATAGAAATTTTGGTCGGTTGCATGATTGCCTAAAAATTATTAAATAAATTGTACCTTTTTATAGGCAAACATGTTTTAGGAATTTTTTTTTTCACTATACCAAAAGCTCAAAATTTTTTAACAATATTCTTTTAATATTGGATAATATGTCAGAATCTATCTTCATTTTTCTTTCATGTTTATACATAAAATAAATCATACGGGCAGTTAACTGGTTGTTAAATAATTTGAATCCAACCACTGGCCATAACGAATAATTTTCATGCTCCCCTTAGTTTCCTTATAAGCCATTTCCACTGAATTTCCTTCAAAGAGCCTAAAATGTATATCTTATTTCATGAAAGATGGTATTGGTATTTTGGTACAATGGTATTTTTAGGAAACATTTTTCCATATTCATTTGATTTCAAAGGCACATTTTTGCATAAAATTTTCCGTTTCAGTATTTTTTTTTTTTTTAATATTTAATCTGTGAAATGAACAAGTACAGTAGACTCCCTCAAATCTGCACAGCTCGGGACCAGAGGCTCTGTGGATTTTAGAATTTTGCAGATTTCTGGTCATTGCTTTCTTTACATTTGTAAACAATAATTTCAATGTAATAATGCAATCGAAATTATAATAAATGCTTGCAATATAGTAAAATATTAAAGTAATTAAGTAAAGTAATAAACAAATAACATAATTTTAAAAATTATAAAAGTAAAGGTCAAGTAAATAATTAATAATCTTGAATTAAATATGCATAATAAAGATGAAATACATTTTTCTTGGATTATTCAATGAAACATTCTTCTTAAAAGTACCCTAATAATTCACTTCAAAATCAGGATTTTAGGGTTGCATACCTGAAATATGGAAGTTTTATTTCAGGTTTAGCCAGTCTTAATAACCAAAAAAGTTGATTAATATCTAAATATATTCGGTAAAAAGATTATGATTACCAGTGATATTAGCAATAAATTGATTTTTTTTTTTTTTTTTTTTTTTTTTTTTGAGAAATAAATTTATATTTTCTTTATGAAAAAACATGAGTTCAGTCATATTATCGAGAATTACATATTAAAATACACACAGAATGGTATAAAACTAGAAAAATCTGTAACTTTTATCTTGTATACCTGAACTGAAAGTTTAATTGTTTGCATCAGTGATGATTTGCGGATTTTAGGTATTTTCGGGTTTTAGAGTTGCGGATTTTTTGGGAGCCTACAATACTTAACTTGAAAACAATTTATTCAGGCATGAAAGAGTTCCTCCAGCTGCAGAATTCCATCTTTTTTTTTTAAATCAATTTGGATATTCTCTGAATTAATACAAAAAACAAAGAAATTATTGGAAGTAGGGATTGACCGAAGCAGCAATTTTGCTGAATACCGAAGCTTCGGTTGAAGTGTATACCGAAGCTTCGGTATTCGGCAACCGAATTCTTGAAATTTTTTAATACGCATTTTTGCATATGTTCACTTTTTTAATAAGCTTTAATTGAAATTAAATTCTCAATAATTTATTTCAGTTACATTTTTATTCTAAAATCTAATTACACAAAAAATGTAATGAGTTCTTTCTACTCACAAATTCATTAACCCATCACTTATTTTTTATTAATTTATCACTAGTCAATACCCAAAAATAACCTATGAAAATATTAAACTATACAGGTTATTATTAAGGATAAGGATTGTCAGAAAAACAAAAGTTCATTCAAATAATAAGAAACAATGTTGTCATTAAGCTGATTTACTGATTGTCTAAGTCTAATTATAAACATATTAAATAGGAATGTTCTCAAAATACAAAAGGTATTATATCAATTTGTACGTTTAACTATTTTCTGTCGAATTTTTGATAGAATATTTATATTTTGATTAATATTTTAATATTGTGGTGGTGAAAATAAGAAATTTGAGTGATTTTGATATAATGGTTATAAAATCTATAGGATAGGCATAGGGATATACTAAAGGTCAAAATTCACTAGCCACCGGCCACAGGGCCAGTAAATGAGAAAAAGTGGCTAGTGAAAAATTGTGTTTCAGCGGCCACTTTTTTACTAGGAGAGAATAAAATTATCTTACATTTCATCAAGATTCTACTTTTTTTTTATTCCAATATATTTATATTAACATATTTATTTCTGCTATTCACATTTAGATGAATACTTATAGAAATCTTACTGTTTAGTACTTGTAAATAAAAAAGTGACCACTAGTTTAAAAAAAGTGGCCATTAAAAAACTAGTTCTACCGACCAGTGGCCGCAAATGAAAATTCCCAGTTTTGACCTATAGGATATACTTATTTGATGTGTATATTGAAGAAAATACACATAATTTAAATTTAAAAAAAAAAACTAATGTAGAAGTAAATAAAATTAAATGATAAGGGAAAGATGCACATCTTCCTTACTTTTTGTTTGTTGTAGACAGTTGTTTTGATTTCACACCTATGACCTATGCAGACTATTATGAAGGAAAAAGTTTTAAAAAAAATAAAAAATGGCCTTTGACTTGTTTTTTGTAGTGCAGCTGAACTCTGAACTCATGCACATAATATTGAAACTCATTGTTTAGCCTATTCTACTGCTAAGTAAAAGAGAATTCTTCTACTTCTAAGAAAATACTTATCTGCAATTATTTGGCCGAAGCCGGATATTCGGTTTACATGCTAAACCACCGAATACCGAATCAATTATTCGGTATTCGGTCAATCCCTAATTGGAAGTACAGTCGACCTTCCCTTTAACGAAATCCCTATTTAAATGAAGTTTTCTACTTAACGAAATTTTCTGCTGAACCTCGACTTTGAACACCATTAACATGTAGATTAATCTCCACATTACAAAAAATATATATTCTATATAACGAAGTTTATTCCACTTTTGCGTGTGTACAACATTCAAAGGAGAGGTTGCTGTTGCGATGGATGTATGAATTTATTTCAGCGGATTGTGTGAAAATAATAATTTTTTATTTTTTTAATCATTTCCATGCAAAAGAAGAAAAAATAAAAGCCTTTGATGCAATAAGATGAGGTTCCAGTTTCACGAGAATGTTACTGATGTCCGGGTACTTACAAAAATGCGAAAATTTTTAGGAACAATGTATTTTTTATTAGAAACCTGTACAAAGTAATGTTACACACTATTTTAAAGTAAAGGAATTGTAATTGTGAGAAAAAAAGAGAAAAGTTGTGCTATGCTTTAGTTTTTGTTTACCTCTCTTTATTATGGGTTTTTTTAGACATTATTCTGATTAAATTTTTCTGACATGTCTAAATTGCATTAAAAAAAGTTACTGCCCGGCCCGAATTAAAATACGTTTTTCAAATATTTCCATTTTATGTGTATTTTTCCATTTTACTCATGTGTATTTTATTATACACATTTGATGAATTTGAGTTTATTTCTCTTTAACGAATTTTCTTCATAACGAAGTGTTTAAGTGGAACGATGAGACTTCGTTAAATGGAAGTTTCAATGGAAGTATAAGGAGAGACGAGGTGGGGGGTGGGAGGAGTCTGAGAAATTTAATCCTCAGAAATTTTGGCTACTCAATTCCTTAGAGTTTGTTTCTGAATTGCAGCGCAGTACTGTCAAATAGAAAGCCAGCTTATGTTATGAGCATCTGAAAATCATCTATGTTTATATTATGCTATTGTACTGGCACAGAAATCGTGATTATTTGTTAATTGTTTAATGGCAATGCTCGAGTGAAACGCATCTCATTCGTTATTAAACAGCATTTTTAATGCATCTCCATCTCTACAAGGGGGATTACCATAGAGATTACCATCTCTGCAAGGGGGATTACCATCCATACCAAGGGGGATTACCATGTCTCCAAAGATTGCCAACTTGGCGATATATCGCCAAATTTGGCGATCGAAATTAGTCCCCAAAAGTAACACCAAATTGGCGATATCGCTAATAATTCGCCAAATTTCCATGACTTCTATTGTAAACCAATAGGGTTTACTTGCTTATAGAAAATCAACAAATTCATTGAATCGGGAAAATGCTCGAATTAAATAAAGCAAAATTTACAAGAAAAATTTACTGGTGAGAATAATCACGTATACGGGTCGTTTGTCCGTAAGAGGTTAAGGGATTAGATTAATTATATTTAAGGGAGTCCAAGTAAATTAAATTATGAATAAAAGTAACATGATACAATGCTTAGCATGCTTTCCCAAACATAAATTTTAGGGGAGACCAAACTGGTCGCCAAGGGCGGCTAGTGTAAATGAAGTTGTTTAAAATGTCTTTCTAGAATGAATTTTTTTATTATTATTTAAAAGGAAAAGAAAGTTTGCATCAGATTCTTTTTGGAATAGCATATTTTGTCCCCATTTATACAGCACTTTTGGATAATATAAGTGATATATATATATTTTTTTTTTTCTTCGAGATTTATTTTTGGAGCAAAGATCAGTTTGACCTGCATATACTTAGCATGGAGTTTTTAGTTGCGTTCGTAATTATATAAATACGTAACACCAACAGTTTCGTCGTTCCGTCCATCTGTCTGTCTGTCTGTCCGTCCGTCTGCATATAACAGAGCAAAAACTACTCAACCTAATGGTCTGAAATTTTAAATGTATAGTTGTTGCAAAATTTTGTCAAGTCATTTCAAATTTTATGAAAATTCGATGTATAGTTTAATTACAGGGACAGTCAAAAGTTTTCCTTTACATTACGGCCAATAGGAAAAAATTATTTCAAGTGCATTTTAATTATGTTACAGCATTTCGAGCAGAATGAAAATGATATGCACTTATGAAGTGCACTAAAATATATTATACATTCAGTACAATATGCGGTGCAAAAAATATTTATAAAATAAATTGAGATGCAGTTTTCAAACAAATTGCATTTAAAAGTACTTTTTTCCCTCAATACGACGGCATAAAAATTGAAAATGTGCGTTGCTTAGAAGTTAAAAAAATTGCAGTAGAGTATTTAACTGCCTACAAGGATACATCTGCTTTGTTTTACAGCTGGCTTATACAGCGGAACGTTATTTTTGGAGATAACATTTTAAGTGCTGGGCGAAAGAAATAGTGTATCTGGGACTAATAGTTATAGTACGAACGCTCCTCATTTGCCAAGTTTGCCGTCCAATTTCCAACTTGTTTTTCCTTAGGAAAGAGGAGAAAAAATCTTAAACAGCCAAACTATCAAAAATGATATTTGTTTTGGAAAATTAATCCTCGCAGTACTAAGATAAAAAATTACTTAAATGCCTAAGATTTAAAAAGGGGTGATCCCATAGGTAATTTAGGCCCTCGTTGGTAATTATAATGTTTATACGACGCGATGATTCATTTCGTTGAATGGCGAAATTTACATACAACAGTACACAAGAGCGAGAAATAACAAAATGATGGAGGCATCTACACTTGCTCACATGGTAACGCTGTACCCACGGTGCCATCTAGTGAACTGCATTTGGCAGGATGCCAAAAATTCTCTTTCTTTCTCTTGAAACATGATAAATGACAGAAAGTTTTCATTTATTCCCAGTTTGCCTAAGATGGGGTCAATGTGACTCCAATCGCAATTTCTACAAATAAACAAAAAAAAATTATCTGTGCGAAACTTACTAAGTAGACAAAATTATAAAAGAGGCCTTTATAGGATAATTCCTGGTAAATAAATTTAGCATACATATTCTAAATGAAAAAAAAAAAATTGCAAAATGTCCAAATGAGGCCAAATTGACCGCATCTTAGTACTGCGAGGGTTATTCGCTGTACTTCACATAAATTCATCATATATTTGGATTTACACTTTTAGCAAATTTCCAATCACTTTTTAATTCAATGAATATTTATTGTTATTACACATTTATTGTTAGTTTAAATTTGTTTTTTGTTTTAAATATTTTCTAAGATATGAAATAAAATAATAATCATATGTACTATTATTAGGGTGTAAAAAAATCAGATTTTTTTTATTTAAATCAGATTTTTTTATTTAAATCTGATTTTTATGATTTTTTTTCCCAGGGTTCAAATACTGAATAGCTACCAAGAGTTTTAGGCCTCCAAAACAGTTAAACCTCTTATTGCTAACATAATCTGTGTTTTTACACTTTAATTAATAAAATTATAATTTAGTTAGTAATTATATAATTTATGAAAACTGCAAATTAGTAGTTTCATTAGTTAGTAGCATACAATAATGTATACAAGGTGTCCAGCAAATAAGACCCTGATTTCAAAATTAAATATTTTAAAAATAAAGATCAATAGAAGTATGCGGTAAACGGTTCGTTTATTATCTAAGCTGTAAAAATGTGATACAGAAGTTTCAAAATTTAGTTGCAAAAACTGTTAACAGATGGCGCCGTAATCGCAATACCTATAAATTGTACTTCGAAGTTCAGAGCAGTAGTGTCTCATTCCTAGGTGGCTCCCTATGGAAGAACGAAAATTGAGATAATCCGCTTTTTCGTTGGGGTGATGTGCAGAAATGGAGACATCTGGTCGCAGAATTATTGCATCATCTTTAATTTTGGAGAAATTCAATTAACCATTACTGGCGCGGAGTAATTCTGTTCATAAACTGATGAAATAATGGACTGACACCGCAATTTATAAACGAATTTATTCGAAAGTAACAACATGCTTATTTTCATGTGCATTATAATTGGAAAATTTTAGTTAAATATTCTTGGTGCCGTTTGACAATTTTGGAATTAAAATTAAGTGTCCTTTTTTAAGGACACCGCGCTGTTAAGGGTTAATAGAATTTTCAATAAAAAATTTAGAAATCATTATATAAGAACTTATTAAAATATTTTATTTGGGTGATGTGCAGAAGCGGAGCCATGTGTTGACAGAATTGAGATTTGTTTCAAATTTTGTTATAAGCTATTTTGGTCTGGGTACCAGTATCTCTGTGGCATGTCTTTTCTCTCCTAATTGGTAGATCGTGGAATCGAATCCAAGTGGAGGAGGATTTGAAAAAATTGGAAATCTTTACTTTTTAATATTTATTTAAATTGTGAAAAAAAAGTTTGAATAAAAAAAAAAATCCAAAGTTTCTAGTTTTAAAATTTAATTAAGCTTAAAACCCCCTTTTTTAAAAATCATTGAGCATTTATAATAATGGTTCATAAATCATTTTTTTAAATTGTAGAAAATAGTTTGAATGAAAAAATATGAAGTTTCTATTTTTTAAAACTTAATTAAATTAAAAAAATCATTTTAATTTTAAAAACTCATTTTCATTTTTTTTATCATTGAGCACAGAAATATGGTACAGCTTCTAGCGATAGGATCCAAAGTGTTGGAAAGGAGTGCAGCCTCCAAAATACTTTTGCTTTGACGCTGATGATGTGACTTATCATCAATTCCTTTTAAAAATGAAATAATTTAATGCATAATTTCTATCCCTAAAACTTTGTTTCAAAGAAAAGAAATATATGTCTTGTGGTAAAACCAAAATATTATGCCGTGATTTAAAAATAAATGAAAAGGGCAAAATTACTCTTTTTATTTATAATACACTGGTGTGCCAAAATTAAGGAAAAGTCACAAAATGCTAATTTTCAAATACGTGAACACTCAAAAGGAAATAATATAATTCGCATAACTACTATCTCTACAACACAGCTAGTCCATATAACATCCCATTCATGTCACACATGGTCACAAGTATCATAGTCACTAAGGTGAAGCAAAAAAATAGGAAATTCCATACATCTCATTATGAGTCTCTAATGATCACTATATGTGACTCCACTGAGATGTCACTGTGACTGCTACTTTGTGAAGAGTCACCATGTTACTTTATAATGTAGTTACATTGTGACTCTCATGTGACTGTCATTTGTAGACTCAATTTCAAAGTCATCGTGAAGTCTGCATTGTGATAAGTTTCCAAATAATGTCACATTAAAGTCGCATGCTGACTTTCAGGTGACAGAGAGACTACTGTGAAGTCACCATTGTGCTCTTTTGGGAAAAGTCGCCATATGACTATAATATATTATTTTGTGACTTATCCTAATGCAACGTTCATGATCACTATGAAATTGAGTCTAAAAATGACAGTCACATGAGAGTCACAATTTAACTACATTGTAAAGTCACCTGGTGACTCGTCACAAAGCAGCAGTCACATTGACTTCTCAGTGGAGTCACATATAATGATCATTTGAGACTCATAATGAGATGTATGGAATTTCCTATTTTTTTGCTTCACCGTAGTGACTGTGACCATGTGTGACCTGAATGAGATGTTATATGGGCTAGTTGTGTTGTAGAGATAGTAATTACTCGAAATATATTATTTCCTTTTGAGTGTTTGCGTATTTGAAAATTAGCATTTTGTGACTTTTCCTTAATTTTTGATAACCAGTGTAATTCAGGTACAAACAATAATACCAAATTATTACATCTCGATTTAAAAATAAAAAAAAATAAATTAAAAGTAAAAAATTATTTTTTTCTATATATATGCATTTTGATTTAAATACTTATATGGCATTAAAAATTGAATTTAATAAAATATTTTAATAAGTTCCTATTTAATGATTTCTAAAGTTTTTATTGAAAATTCTATTAATTGAAATTCTCTAAAATGGAAGCTGATACAATAATTCTGTGACCAGATGTCTCCACTTCTGCACATCACCACAATGAAAAAGTGGGCTTTCCCAATTTTCGTTCTTTCATAAGGAGCCATCTAGGAATGAGACGCTACTGTTCTGGACTTCGAAGTACAATCTATAGGCATTGCGATTACACCGCCATCTGTTAATGGTTTTTGCAACTAAATTTTGAAACTTCTGTATAACATTTTTACAACCTAGCTAATAAACAAGCCGTTTACCGCATAATTCTGTTGATCTTTGTTTATGAGATATTTAATTTTGAAATCAGGGTTTTATTCGCTGGACACCCTGTATATACTTACATTAATATTTTGTAATAATTATGTAAAACTATATTAAATACTGGTGATATTCACACTTATTAAAATTATTAATCAATTAACTCTGTAATTACGAACATAATATACATTTTTATGCTTTAATTACTAAAATGATAATTAATAGTTAAGTATTCATTCTGGAAAGAAAAAGGAGCAGGATGGTAGTTCCAAAAAAATGCACTATTTCATGAGGAAATATTAGTAATGTGTTTGGTAATTATATAAGAAAAAAAAGTACATAGTTTCTTAGTATGATAAATAAAGTGTCTTTAATTTTAATAATTTTATGAGTTACAAATTAAAAAATAAAATAAAATAACAAAATGTTATTTTTTTTTTTTTTTTTTTTTTTTAGAAATAAAGTTTTATCATTTTTGCAAAATCTTGGGCATATAGATTTAGAAATACTGTGTAATTTTGAAGGTTTTTTTTACAAGAAATCTCTGTCTACAACTACAGGTGAATTTCATTTTTTTTTTAAGGCAGGGTGCCTTTTGCCAATTTCAGAAGGGCAGGTTGTGGCACCTTTAAAAAAATTACCTAAAGGAAACAGTAAGTAACCACAGATTTAATAAAAACTGCAAATAAGTAATTTCATTAGTAGCACAGATAATTTACAGCTCATTTTGCATTTGCACTGCTTTAACTGCCTAAATCTTAACTTATACACATGTATGCATATGTCCCCAAAAATATGAAAAAGTTTTAACCCATTTATATACACATACAGGGTAAATATAAGGAATAGCCAATTATACCTGAAATCTTCAAAACATTTGTAACATGAAAAATCAAAAGTTATCGAAGACTGAGACTTAGATGTATACTCAGAAGAACTGGCGTTCATTTTTAAACTTTTTTTTATTCACGCTAGGACAACAAAACACAGCACACATAAAAAAAATCACAGGAACTTATAAAAACTTAAAGTCTGTTGGAGCTTGCTCCCCCCTCTCCGGTCGGCCCAAAAGCGACTGTCCTCAATCATGATTTGATCAATGATTTTTTTTTAAAAAATCAGTTGATTAAAATTTATAATTTCAATCAATGATTTTTTTTAAATCAGTTGATTAAAATCATGATTTAATCACCGATTTAAATCAACTTATTAAAATCGTTGACACCCTAACTATTAGAAATATCTATTAAAACGTGTTTAAATTATAAGACCTTGTAACCATTGTACAGAAGAAAAATTTATCCACCTTTTTTTTTTCTCTATTTTCCGCTTTCATGTCTGTATATATTTTTTTAAAATGCATTTTTTCAGTTTTCTGCCATTATTACTTTTTTTTTTCTTTTCAGGTGTTTCAAAAATTTTTTTTTTTTAGATTATATTGCCCCATCATTCAGCCGGTGTACTATATAAAAGAAATCTGGAAAGTGCTATTCATATTCTAAATTATTGCTTCTTGAAGATAAATTTGTGCATTATAGTTTTAAAAACTTATTCTATATATCAATTTTAAAATTATTTAAGTATTGTGTATTTATTATCTTAATGGAAAATTGTTACTTTTAATTCCACATTGATTTTCTTATATATTTATGCCAGAAACATATAACTGGAATATTGAAGAAAGTGTTGTTAGTGGAACATAGTAAAAATGTCCAACATGGATAATCTACAGTGCGATTTTTGTCAAGAAGTATTTTCTGAGAAAAGTATTTTACTTCAACATCTTGAAATTCACTCAGATAAAAAGCTATTCATGTGTGATATTTGTGGAAAAGCTTTTACAGAAGAGAGGGATTGTGCTCTTCATCTTGATAGCCATTCAGAAGAAAAATGTTTAAAGTGTCATGTTTGTCATGGAGTATTTTCTGAGAAGAGTATTTTACTGAAACATCTTGAAATTCATTCAGATAAAAAGTTAATCTTGTGTGAAGTTTGTGGAAAAAATTTTACGGAAGAGAGTGATTATGCTCTCCATCTTGATAGCCATTCAAAAGAGGAATGTTTAAAGTGTCATGTTTGTGATGAAGTATTTTCTGAGAAGAGTACTTTACTTCAACATCTTGAAATTCATTCAGATAAAAAACTATTCATGTGTGATATTTGTGGGAAAGCTTTTACAGAAGAGAGGGATTGTGCTCTTCATCTTGATAGCCACTCAGAAGAGAAAGGATTTAAGTGTCATGTTTGTCATGAAGGATTTTCCGAGAAGAGTACTTTACTTCAACATCTTGAAATTCATTCAGATAAAAAGCTATTCATGTGTGATATTTGTGGAAAAGCTTTTACAGAAGAGAGGGATTGTGCTCTTCATCTTGATAGCCATTCAGAGGAGAAATGCTTAAAGTGTCATGTTTGTCATGAAGGATTTAATCATGAAAATCACTTATATGAGCACCTTCTTAGTCATTTCCAAGAAAAAACTTACAAATGTCACATCTGCCAAAAATCTGTCGAAAGCCATAAATTGAATGATCATTTGCGTTCACATGAAAAGCAGGATTTTGTCTGTCCTATTTGTCAGAAGCATTTTACTACTAAAGGTAACTTCTACTGGCATCGACGTATTCATTCAGGAGGGGAAAAATCATTTAAATGTGATGTCTGTAAGAAAAGTTTTTCACAGAAAGGAATTTTAAACAGACATTTCTGTATTCCACAGGGACAAAAACCCTTTATTTGTCACATCTGTAAAACAACATTTGCACAGAAAACTCATCTAAAAGAACATTTAGAAACTCATAGCAGTGAAAAAGTTTTGAAGTCCGAAATGAGTGAAATTCAACTGGTTAAACATGAAAAAGTTATCAAGTCTCTTATAAATAAAATTCAACGTAAAAAAGTTTTCAAATCCAACATGAACAACATTCAAGATGTAGAACATGTGCAAGTAAGAACTCCTCTCACGCCGCAAGAAGATAAAAATTTAGTATGTAGTTTGTGTCAGAGAACATTTGTTAATAAACGTGGCTTACTGGTACATTTCCGCACCCATTTTGGAAAAAAACCCTATCAGTGCCCATTTTGTAAATTAGCTACTGTAAGAATTGAAAATTTGCAGACGCATATCCAAACTCATGAAGAAGTGAATCCGGCATGCATTTCAAACAAGGTGTGCAAGTAATTTTAGCTTGATGTTTAACACGTTCACGCCGGCGCGGTGGGTCACACTCGACTGTCTCAGAGCTGCCAAGTCTCCAGCTTTTTGGATACCAGTATTTTAATACAGAAAATGTTGTTTTATTTAATTAGAACAATTGGACGATTTAAAGGAACAACATTTTCTCTAAAATAACAGTGGTGTGCAAAAAGCCGGAGACTTGACAACACTGAGACAGTCGAGTGTGACCCACCGCACCGACGTGGACGTGTTAAACTATTAACTACATATTAAGAAGCAGATTATATTGGCCAGACTAAATGTGCTCTTAGATTTCGTTTAAAAGAGCATGAAGGTTATGTGAAAAATCAAGAGCTTAAGCGTTTTTCTATTGCTCAACATTGTTGATCTTTTCAACATAGGTTCAATTTTTCCTCAGCCATCATTATCCAAAAATGTTCTTCTAACCTTGATCTTGATTTTTGGGAAGCTTACCACATCATTAAAAATTCTCACTCTTTAGTCAATGACATCTAGTACTCCTGATTTTCCAAGTGTTTGAAAGCATTAATTTAATTTCCCCCCTTTTTTGGTTTCTTTTTCTCTCGTTCTCCGGTAGATGTCGCTACTTGTCCACTCAGTCGTTTCATCTTCTTCTCTCCCATTGGTTGTTTTTGGGGCATTCGCTACCCGTATCGGGTATATAAATCTGCACGTCTCTGTCATTTTTCCCAGCCTTGCTTTTTCTAGCACACAGTGCCTTGCTGCATCTTACACTGAAGAAGAATCTCGCTAGTAGATTCGAAACAGCTGTTTGCTGCTTTTTATGTATTATTTGTGCATTTTTAAACGCTGTTTTTCTTCTTCTTAATATTCTTGCACAATGGCTTTATTTTCTATTTTTATACATCAACTACATAGAATATGTGAAAAACTGAAAATATCTTCTGTGTTTATTTATTTTTTCAAATCCATGGTCACTCATTTGAAAACATAGGGTTTTGTGAAAAGAATGTGTTCTGCGAAAAATTCACTATCAAGATTTAAGCAGGATTAAAGTAACTAACTAAATGTAAAAAAAGGAGAGAGATCAACAAAGAAGCTGTATGCTTGCCAAACATTTATATGGCAAAATTTTCATTTAATTTTTATAGATTATTTCCATTAGCATTTACCAGGTCATAATAATGAAAAAAAAAATTAAATGCAAGTGCGAAAAAGCACTTTATGCAACTTTAAAAAAAAATTGTCTTTGTATTTTTGAAAGCAATGATTTTATGCGTATCAAGCACTGTATATCAGAAATCATTTGCTGATACAAGTAATCCACAGGTGTATTAGAAAAGTATATATTTAAATAAAATATTCTCACTTTAGCAGCCATGCTGTTAAACTTGTTATCCTTTAAATGTGGTTTTTAGTTTTCATCTTTAGGACCATTCTGGAATATTTTTTTACCATATAATTTTCTTACATAAGCTTTCCTCTAAAATAATTATTTACACTTAAAATCATAAAGGAAGTAGATACATTGCACATGATTTCATAGATGCCAACTTCCAATTTTCTTCCAACTCAAATAAACATATTTTGAACCAGAAACTATATTTAATAAAAAAAATTTCTAACAGCAAAGTATTTCGTTTTATTTATTATACACTGGCCTCCAAAAGTTAAGGTACAGGGACTGGATGCTTTCGATTGTACTTGTCGAATATCTACCAACATTATTGGCGAATTGTTCTTGAATGTCTGGGATGTAAAGAACATGTTTGATTTCATATTTCTCGGTGAAGATTTATCGGGGGTACAATTAGGGGGCTAATAATAAATTTAATAATAAAATAATTGCGATCACCTATGTAACAGAAAAGGCTCAAAATGGTTTGTCACTGTGGTAAATGACTATTTGGGTCCTGTTCAACGTTTGTATGCATTTATGTAAGCATAGCACTCATATTCGTGAAGATGTTAACGTTTTTGTGAAAAATTCAATTTTTTTTTGTTTATAGCATATAGCATACAGAGTTTTCAACCAAATTTAACACAACTTTCCAAAAACTGACAAAGAACAGTAGAAACAGTATACTGCAATTAAAACATGAATATATTGAATATTTGATGAGATATGGGCACTTGTATGAAATAATTTTTAACTACGCATGCGTATAAGATTTCAAAATTTTTATTTCATAATTTGGTAGCCAGCTATTTTGGGTAACTTCTGTAAAAAGTCCAGTCAAATATTGTGAAAACTCAGAAAGATTAGTGAGTTGATTGAAAAGTTGTGGAAAAAAACTTATAATAAAGCTATTTTTAGAAAGCAACTCATTATATCGTCCCTATCTTTGTGAAATTTCTAGATATTTGACTGGACATTTTAGATAAGTTGCCTTAAACAGCTGACTACCAAATTATGAAATAAACATTTTGAAATCTTCCACGCATGCACAGTTAAAAATTATTTCATACAAGTGCCCATATCTCATCAAATATTTAATATATTCATGTTTTAATTAAAGTGTACTGTTGCTACTGTTCTTTGTCAGGTTTTCGGAAAGTTGTGTTAAATTTGGTTGAAAACTCTGTATGCTATAAACAAAAAACTTTTGAATTTTTCACAAAAACGTTAACATCTTTACGAATATGAGTGATATGCTTACACAAATACTCACAAACGTTGAACAGAACCCAGATAGTAATTTAACGCAGTGACAAACTATTTCCAGCATTTTCTGTTGCATAGCTGATTGCAAATATTATTTTATTATTAAATTTATTATTAGCCTCCTAATTGTCGGCCTGACTAAATCTTCATCGAGAAATATGAAATCAAACATGTTCTTTACATCCCAGATGTTCAAGAACAATTCGTCAATAATGTTGTTAGATATTCGACAAACCGTGTGCAATCGAAAGCATCCAGTCCCTGCACCTTAACTTTTGGAGGCCAGTGTAGTAAAAATTTATTCAAAATATAAATTATTTATTTGTTGGGGGGTGGGGGATAGGAAGTTGCCAGCTATGTGTTTTAAATTCAAATAGGTTGATATTTTTTTTAAATAATTTAAACACACATACAGTTCTCAAAAAATTGGTATTTAATCATTTAAGGGTATTTAATTTAAAGAAGTTTGATAAAATTTAAATATGGATAACTTTTATACATTTTTATAATTCAAGAAGCAATGTTAATTTTCGAATGTGATCTTGTGCATGATGTTTAGAAAAAATGTGTAAAAATCTGAAATTCTTTTTTTTATGGTTATGAAAATGATTCTCTATCTTTTGCAAAAATTCTCGAGATATTTCTAGAATAATAATAATAAAATATTTTATCCTTAAAATGACCAATTTGTTTGAAAAGAGTAGAAGATTAGATCACAAAAACCAGCAGACAATTTTGAGTTTTAAAAAAATCGATCAACGTAGACACAAAATTGAAAGACGTTACACATAGTTGCCAACCACACGTTTTTTAAACACCAACATTTGTATGCTGGAATACTTGTTCTATACAATCGCACAAGTTCTGCAATGGACCTTATGCACGCGGCCTGAGATCGAGGCTAAAATTCGTCTGCTGGTGGTATTTGCTGTTGAACATTAGCATGTCAGTCTATGGCGTGTGAGTTATTAATGCTTGTTTGTTAAAAATACCGTAAAAAATTCTTTGTTGTAGCAATATATACCGGGTGATTCAAAAGTCCGGTGCTAAAGTAAAACGCGATAAAAAAAAGATCTATGGGTCGGAGAGACATGCGATTTGCAGATAAAGATTCAGCTTGGTACGGAATTTTGTATAGCAGCAACAAAAAAAAATAGTTCAAAATCTCGATAATAGAGGGCACTATTACAAATAATTCCGTATTGCTCACAGAACGCAAAGTGGATACAAAAAAGTGTATATGCAATATTTTCTTATGTTTTTGTATCCAAATCTTGCATTGTGTAAGCTGTATGGAATTATTCCATGTAAATATCTGTAATAGCGCCCTCTATTATCGAGATTTTGAACTAATTTTTTTTTGTTGGTGCCAAATAAAATCCTGTACCACGCTAAATCTTTATCTGCAAACCACATGTCTCTCCGATACATAGTTCTTTTTTTTTATCGCGTTTTACTTCCGCACCGGACTTTTGAATCACCCGGTACTTAATATATTGTTTTATAAATTCAAAATGTTGTTCTGTATGCGAGAAAATTTTCTAAATTTGCAAAATCGCGGTTGAAATTTATGCACTCAGCCTGGGTCGAAGCTAAAGTCGTCTGCTAGCGGTGTTTGCTCCTGGCGCAGCGCACTGGCATTCTAGCAGTGCAGTGGCTAGAATAACAGATCAGCATACCGCCAGCTCTGACGTCACGTTCATAAGATCCGTTAAAGCAAACATTTTTGTAAGAAATCAATTATATTAAAAAATCGAGAGGTTGGCAACTATGCATTACATCCATATTATAAAGCAAAAACATGTTCGTGACTAACGTTGATGTCATCGCACAATGTTAATTTTTACACCGTCGAATAGGGAAAAATGGTCTTTAGAAAGCAAATAATTTACAAACTGTATCTCAATTTACCATTTTTTATGGTTTTAAAAATAATTTTTGAGTATTTCTTTTATAAATCTATTTCTATCATGCAACCCGATTATGAAAGATTAACCTGTTCCAACTTAAAAAATATAAATCGTTCAGTGTTTGTTTTTGGCTAATATTTCACAATGAAATTAAAGCTTCATCGATAAATAAATAAACATAACACAGATTTTACAGGCATATAATTGAAATACGTGCTTAAATAACTGAAATTATCAGAATAAAAAAAGCTATTGTATGTAGCAAAAGCTTTGGCAATTTTTTCAGCTATGAACTCCTGGCATGCGGTTAATACGAAAGTATCGTTTTAAATAAACTCCATAACTTTATATGAATACTACGGATGCACCGAATAGTGATTTTGGCCAAATACCGAATATTCGGCCTGCCGAATAGTAACTATTCGGCCGAATACCGAATATTCGGCTTGTCGAATACTTTTATATTTCAAAGTTTAAAGGCATTAAAATTTTAAAACAATTTTACATAATATTTAAAACAAACTTTTATTCTAATAAACAAGAGCTTTTTTCAAGTAAACTTTAGGCTGAAAAAAAACCGCTATGAGTTATTTAAGAAGAGGATAGTTATAAAAAAATTTTTAATTAATAAAATTTTAAATTTCATGGCTTCTTCTGAGAATTAAACAAGATGAATAAAATTCTTTTAAATTCTAAAAGGAATATTTTAAAATCAAAGAGAAATTGTGAAAAAATAGGAAGAAAAATTGTACAGGATCATATATTATTTGTTTGTCAGGAAGAGACTAAAGTAAAAGTAAATAAATAATACAATCTGTTCAAATTTTATATGGTGGCAACTTAGCAAGAATAACTGTTCTACTGCCTTTGATTAAGCAAGGAAGTTTTTAAATGCATCCTAGATCGGTGTCTGGAGTGGGCAATCATTTACAGAGATTGTATACGTTCTGAAAATCTTAGCAATAAACAGATTATTTGCTAGACGATGTTCAGGAACTTGCATTTGTACATAATTAATTCCTAGGAAAATCCTCGTGATTGGTTAATTTTCTTAAATAAAACTTAACAAATAGGAAATAAAGAATGTAAAAACGTTCTCTCTTATTTAAATATGATTCTGTTTCTAATTATTCTGAATATTTTTATAAGTTGACTCTTAAACGTAGAAGTTGTATAAGGTTTTTAAAAATATGTTTAAAAAGTTTATTATAAGTATTCGTTTCGGCCGAATATTTCGATATTCGGCATACCGAATAGTTTGATATTCGGCGAAATCGAATATTTGGTAACATGGCCAAATACCGAATATTCGGTGTATCCCTAATGAATACATATTTAATGTGTTTCATAGTAAATGTCTGTATGTATTCATGTGCGCGCGATATCTAGAAAAGTCTACCGTACATACAAGGTTGAAAATTTATGTGAGGTAATTCAAGGCATGCCCTGTGTTTGAATTTTTATTTTCTGATAATTAACTGAGACTTTAATTAAAAACTCATCAAATAAGTGATTTTTTTTCCCAAGGTGGCAAAAGCATGCGCACTTCTGGACCTGATTTTGCAGTAAAAATGAAAAAAATTAAGAATTTTTACTAATCAACTAAAATTAAGATATCGTTTTAAAAGTTTCAGAGCACACATCGAAAAATATTTTACATCTGCCTATAAAATTTTGTAAAAGTCGGTGGACATTTTTTCCGGCGCCACATGCAAAATCGGAAAAGAATCAAATAGGGACATGACATTTATTATAAAAAAGAAAAATGACCAGTTAAACTGACGGCATTGAGCTCACAGGCTATTCACACTAATTGTACATTATACTCTTATTTCAAAGAATAATACTTCTCGAAAAATAAATTAAAGGGAGGGATTAGCTCCCCCATTTCCCCTTTATACCTAACCAATGAACCTCCAAATCTAATTAGGGAAGCGCCTTATCGAAATAAACCGGTATACCAAATTTGAAGCAAATCGGATAGAAAAACCCTTTCATCTAGATTGAAGGGCGTATTAGCCCCCCCCCCTTTCCCCCCTTTATATTTAACCTATTAATTTCCAAATCTAATCAGGGAAGCGCCTTATCAGAATAAACCGGTATAGCAAATTCGAAGCAAATCGGATTCAAAAACCCATATATCTAAATTAAGGGGGGGGGAGAGGTATTAGTCACCGTTCTCCCCCTTAGACTTAAACAATGCACCTTCAAATCTAATCAGGGAAGCTCGTTATCAGTATTAACCGGTATACCAAATTTGAAACAAAACAGATAATTCTGCATGAAAAACTCATTTATCTATATTAAGGAAGAATTAGACCCCTGTTCCCCCTTTATACTTAACCAAACAACCCTCAAAACTAATCAGAGAAGCGCCTTATCAGAAGGAACCTACATCCAAAATTTGAAGTAAATCGGATATTTCTATTAAGAGTTACCGCGTTATGTACAAACATTCGTATAAAAACGAACCTGCGGGCACGTTATGTCTCACGTTAGCCTGTGAGCTAAAAACTGATGTAAAAAGATATTTGTTTCTGCCAACCCCTCAATCTATTTTCCAAATTCCGTTTTGGAGAGTTTTCTGACTGTGAAATTATGAGGGTTGTTCTCTACAATACTTGCAAATTTGGCCAAGCAGTCTGACTTGAATGATGCATATGTAAATTTTCATAAAAATTAGATAAATGGTAAGAAATCACTCAATTATTGAAGATTTTAATAGCAGCAGATTTCGTTTTAAAAATTTGACTTAACAAAAAAAATAAAATAAAAATTTGTGGAAAAAATAAAATAAAAAATGTGAGGGAATGATGAAATAAGACATTTTTACTAGTTGTAGGGGAAAATGCAAAATTATGAAGAAATCCAAACTGTTTCCTTTAAGAGCAACACTTAATATATGATGTATGATAAAATTAAAATTTTTGATAGTTGTAAAAAAAATTAGTATTCTGTGTGAGGGAATGACTGCTAATAAAAACGCTTCCAGATATATTGACTGTTTTTTTTTTTTTTTTTTAAATATTAACAAAATGTTACACCACCAATTTATGTTACTGGACTGACAAGTGCTCAAAATGGCTTCTTCTCTGTGAAGGCTGCTACTGCTCTTTAGTGGTAGATATTTAATAAATAAAAATGTAATGAAATTAAGAGCATTTATATGACTGGGAAACACTTTTTGCATTATTGTAGAGAATAATCCATGATTTTGTAATATTCCTTCCGTAGGGATTGGGAAAGTTTTACATTTAAGACGTTATATGGACCATATTACGTAATAAAACGTATATTTTGATATACAACGTAAATGGTCTTTCGAAATGTCACAAATGTAAGGGCAAGTAGAGGGGACCTAAATAAGCATATTTTGTATAGGAATGTGGGTGCGAAATGCAGCGTTGAGGCAATAGAAGGCGCTGTTGAATTCGGCGGATGAATGCTCTTTGCTGGCTTGGATCGTCATTTCCCGCACGGATTTCGAGCAACATGCATTGTTACAACAATGCGGATCTTGCCGACATGCATTTCGTGTATGGGGTTGCGCGAGGCAATGGATTGGCTGCTCAAAGGATTTACATGGAACGATTCCCGTGTAGGATTCTGCCGAATCCCCGAACATTTGAGCATCTTCACTGGGAGTTGTGCGCGAGGGGATCTTGTGTAAGCATAGTATGCATATTCGTGAAGGTGTTAACGTTTCTGGGAAAAAAATCATTTTTTTTTTTTATAGAATAAAGAGTTCTCAAACAAATTTAACACCACTTTCCGTAAAACTTAAAAAAGAAGAGTAGAAGCAGTATACTGCAATTAAAGCATGAATATATTGAATACATGGAATTATGAATGAAGCGGAATTGACATATCCTCAAAATGGTGGAGCTTCAACTGCAACCAATTTCGTAGCGGCTCATTACCGCCGTGGAAAACTTCCACCAGCAAATTTAAATAGAAATTGTTTCCTTATTTAAACTTCTTATTAATTCAGAATTCCAGTCATAATTATGGCCAAAAATAGAGAGATTTTACATGAAAAAGACGCTGAAATGAGCGAAGTTTTCTATTCGAAATTTACTAGTGGAGTTTTCTTCAGTAGTAATCGGAAACTGTTTGATCCGGTGTAAAAAATTAGCCACCATGTTGTGACAACCTCTCAGTTGCTTCACACGCTACTGGCAGATTCTACACCAGATTCGGCGAACCTTTTCACGTGCGCGTGCCGAAAATTCACAAACAATATCTATCGACAATGCAACGTGCCAAACTTATACAAAAATAATCTTGAAGAGTACGATGTTTATACGAAACACTTGTTATAAAATCAGTTGCTTTCATGCATTAACCCCTTCAGGAGCAAGTGATTGTGTTCCTATAATGTTGAACTCATACCGGAATCTTTGAAAAATTCTATTTCAAAATAAGTAAAAGCAATTTTACGGCTTTTTTCCACCAAAATTAGAAAAGTAAAATTTAATAAAATTTTTCTGGTGTAAAACTTTATTAATCGTAGGTGGTATATAATATATACCGGTGCCCCTCAAGGGGTTAATAATTAAAAAATATTAAAAATCAAAATGCGATTTTCCCGTATACTAGAATCAGCCATTAAATGAATGAATATTTTATTCATAAATAGGATTAGTATATTTATGCGGTATGTACTGTAATAAGGAAAAAAATACATACGAGTTTTTATTTCATTAATTTTTAAGTTATTGTTAATGCAATATCTCGGTTATAACTTTCGAAGTTGCATTAAATAATGCACTAACAATGTATTGATGAGATTTTTGCTGTTATACGTTCAATGAAAAATGCTTTATATCAGGTTCATATTTTATTATTCTTACAAATATACATAGCTAAATGGGATCAATTTGCCATTTTATTGCAGTGACTGTCAAACGAAATTCATTTGAAAATTACAGCTTTTTAAATTTATATAGAAAGACAAAATACATGTCGAAAACGCTGCATAGCATGACAGGGAAAGAAAATTATTCTGATGTGTTAATTGATGCAAAAAATAATTGCATTATCTGTGATCTGCCCGTACGGAACAAAATTTTATTGGTTATAACAGAAATAAAACTAGTATGTTGTGGCCATCACAAAACTTTCTTCTATCTCATACTTGTCAATACTTCAAAATTCATTATCACAGTGCATCTATGCTCATCATGTGGATTCTAAAAAGATGAAATTCCGTGCATTAGTTCTTGAGATATTACTGTCCATGAAATCGTGTAAATCCATCAAAATGCAGCATAGCAGCGCCACCTATTGGGTGATTTACACCAGACCCTAATTATCATGCACATGTGTCAATGTCTAACTGAATATGAAGTTCGGGGAAAATCCGTGCATTAGTTCCCAAGATAGAGCTATTGCGCAAATCATGACAAATGCAGCATAACAGCGCCACCTGTTGAGCGATTTACACAACCACATAATCATTATCAACATTTATCAAGGTGTACTTGAATCTGAAGTTTGATGAAAATTCGTGCATTAGTTCTTGAGATAGAGCTATTGAGGAAATAGTGCAAAATGCAGCATAGCAGCGTCACTATTGGGCGATATTCACCAACACGTAGTCAGCATCATTTCATATCAAAGAGTAACTGAATCTGAAGTTTGATGAAAATATGTCCATTAGTTCTTGAGATACAGCGATTGAAGAAATCGTGAAAAATGCTGTATAGCAGCGCCACCTGTTGAGCGATTTACACCAAAATGTCAATTCATATCAAGGATTAACTGATTCTGAAGTTTAGTGAAAATTGTTGCATTAGTTCTTCAGATACCGCTATAATGGAAATTCTGAAAAGTGCAGCATAACAGCGCCACCTGTTGAGCGATTTGCACCAAAACACAAACAGCACTAATTCATATCAAAGTATACATGAATCTGAAGTTTGTTGAAAATCCAAGCATTAGTTGTTGAGATAGAGCTATTGCGGAAATTGTAAAAAATGCAGTATAGCAGCGCCACCTGTTGAGCGATTTACACCAAACTGTACAAAACTTCAATTCATGTCAAGGATTAACTGAATCTGAAGTTTGATGAAAATCCGTGCATTAATTCTTGAGATAGAGCCACTGCAGGAATTGTAAAAAATGCAGCATAGCAGCGCCACCTGTTGAGCGATTTGCACCAACATGTAATCAGCTTCAAGTCTTATCAAGGGCTAACGGAATCTGAAGTTTCATGAAAATCCGTGTTTTAGTTCTTGAGATAGAGCCATTGCGGAAATCATAAAAATGCAGCATAGCAGCGCCACCTGTTGAGCGATTTGCACCAACACGTAATCAGCATCAAGTCATATCAAGGACTAACAGAATCTGAAGTTTCATGAAAATCCGTGCATTAGTTCTTGAGATAGAGCCATTTCGGAAATCATACAAAATGCAGCATAGCAGCGCCACCTGTTGAGCGATTTGCACCAAAAACTAATCAGCATCAATTTGTATTAGGGACTCACTGAATATCAATTTTTATTAAATTCCGTGCATTAGTTCTTGAGATAGAGCGCCCACAAAATTTGTGTCACAGACAGACAGACAGACTCACAGAGTCACAGACAGACATTTTGTAAAAACATGTTTTTCGGGTTCTCTGACCTCTAAAACGTGTAAATCCGTCGAAAACCGGAATTCGAAAATTTTCATGAATCCAATACTTTCTTCTTGTAAAGATAGAAGAAAGTAAAAAGGATTTTATTTATATAACGATTACCGAATTAAATTTTTTCGTGTGCCAGAAAAATTAGCTTACGCGCCAACTGTGGCACGCGTGCCATAGGTTCGCCAACCCTACTCTACACTATATGTCACTCCTCTTTATTACTCCATTATTGAATATTTGATGAGGTATGGTCATTTGTGTGAAAAAACTTTTACCTGCGCACATGGTTGCTAGCTTTTAGCCAGGTCAAAAAAAGCCGACCGTCTTTCTTTTTACTTTCTTCTATCTTTACAAGAAGAAAGTATTGGATTCATGAAAATTTTCGAATTCCGGTTTTTGACGGATTTACACGTTTTAGGGGTCAGAGATTCCAAAAAACATGTTTTTACAAAATGTCTGTCTGTGACTCTGTGAGTCTGTCTGTCTGTCTGTCTGTCTGTGTGTATGTGACACAAATTTTGTGGGCGCTCTATCTCAAGAACTAATGCACGGAATTTAATAAAAATTCATATTCTGTTAGTCCCTAATACAGATTGATGCTGATTAGTTTTTGGTGTAAATCGCTCAACAGGTGGCGCTGCTATGCTGCATTTTTCACGATTTTCGCACTAGCTCTATCTCAAGAACTAATGCATGGATTTTGATCAAACTTCCGATTTAGTTAGTCCTTGATATGAATTGATGTTGATTACGTTTTGGTGTAAATCTCCCAACAGGTGGCGCTGTTATGATGAATTTTGCAGGATTTACACGATTTCCCCAATAGCTCTATCTCAAGAACTAACGCACGGATTTTCATCAAACTTCAGATTCAGTTAGTCCTTGATATGACTTGCTTCTGATTATGTGTTGGTGTAAATCGCCCAACAGGTGGCGCTTCTGTGCTGCCTTTTTCACGATTGCCTCAATAGCTGTATCTATAGAAATAATGAACGAATTTTCATCTAACTTCAGATTTAGTTGTATGTTGACACAAGTTGTTGTTAATTAGGTTTTGGTGTTAATCACCCAATAGGTGGCGCTGCTATGCAGGAATTTTCACGATTTTCGCTGTAGCTCTATCTTAAAAACTAATGGACGGATTTTCTCCAAACTTCAGATTCAATTAGTCCTTGAGATGACTTGCTACTGATTATGTGTTGGTGTAAATCGCCCAACAGGTGGCGCTTATGTGCTGCTTTTATAACGAGTGCCTCAATAGCTGTATCTATAGAACTAATGGACGAATTTTCATCTAACTTCAGATTTAGTTGTATGATGACACAAGTTGTTGTTAATTAGGTTTTGGTGTTAATCACCCAATAGGTGGCGCTGCTATGCAGGAATTTTCGCGAATTTTGCTGTGGCTCTATCTCAAAAACTAATGCACGGATTTTTTCCAAACTTCAGATTCAGTCAGACGTTGACATAAATTGTTGCTGATTAGGATTTGGTATAAATCACCCAACAGGTGGCGCTGCTAGACAGCATTTTGCTGGATTTACACGATTTCAGTGATAGTCATATCTCAAAAACTAATGCACGGATTTTCTCCAAACTTCAGATTCAGTCAGACGTTGACATAAATTGTTGCTGATTAGGATTTGGTATAAATCACCCAATAGGTGGCACTGCTAGGCAGAATTTTGCTGGATTTACACGATTTCAGCGATAGTCATATCTCAAGAACTAATGCACGGAATTTCATATCTTTAGAATCCTCATGAGATGCATAGATTGCCATTTAATTCTGGCAGTGTGATAGCGAATTTTGATATATTAACATGTATGAGATAGAAGAAAGTTTTGAGATTGGTACATCCGACTAGTTTTTTTTGGTTTTAACCACTTAAAAAAAAAAAAAAGCCGGGTTTTATTTTTAAAAGTTGATTTACAGCTAATTCATATTAAATTTGAATCAATTTTTAATACACTTATAAATATTTTCTACTAAAAATATTATAAATTTCTATTACATTTTGTCAAATAAATAACTTTTTATAACCGCTAGATGGCAACTGTGAAGGCATTATGTCTAAAAAAAATTATAAATATTGAAAGTAATGTACGTTAGACTCCAAATTGGTGTTTTGAAATTCTATATTACATACTACACATTTTAAAAATTATATTTAATTAAATAATGACAAAATGTACCACATCAAAATGGAAACATGTCCATACGGAGAGATTAAGTTATAAATGTTAAAAGAGAAATTAGAAAAGATATAATATTTGAGGAGAGTTTGGTACATAAGTGTATAAAATAGAGAGAGCAATTAAACAACAAAATAATTTTCTAAATAAAATTTCTTGAAATAAAATTTTAAAAAGCTTGTTGCTATAACATATTCATAATATTGTTTTTAATAGTGATAAATGGTGTTTTATTACATAACTATGTATAATTCTAGATGTTTATGAGAAATAAGACTTGTGTATTAATAGCTCTTAAAGTTAGTTAAGTAATAAAACATTTAACTAAGTAACCATTGTCCTCTTCAGTTTTATAAGGCAGTAAAAATGTTGGGGGGTGGTAAAGGTAAGTGTAAAACAGATAAAGCAGTTGGTATGGCCTTTTTAAAATTTAGCTGACATATTTGCAATTCTGACTACAAATCACTAGCAAAACAATCTAAGTTTTATTCTGTTAATGTCTCCCTTATTGAGAAATTGGGTTGCTTATTAAACTCTAAATCAATTAAATGTCACTGTAAAACTAATTAAAAACACTTTCAAATGTGTAGTTTATAATTACAATGCTTTATTGTATAAAAGCCAATTATGGTAAAAAAAAAAAAAAAAAAAATGTTGGTTAAAACCAATAATAGCCACTGGTGTGGCTTTTTTAAAGCTCTGCCTGCGCATGCGTGAAAGATTTCAAAATTTTTATTTCATAATTTGGTAGTTAGCTATTTAGTTCAACTTAAAGTCCAGTCAAATATCGTGAAAATTTAGAAAGATATCGGTTGTATAGTGAGTTGCTTTTTAAAAGTAGCTTTATTATAAGGGATTTTCCACAATTTGTCTGTATCTTTTTGAGTTTTCGCAATATTTAACTTGACTTTTTATATGAGTTGGCCTAAGTAGCTGACTCTCAAATTATGAAATAAAAATTTTGGAATCTTTCACACATGCGCAGTTAAAAATTGTATCATATAAATGCCCATATCTCATCAAATATTCAATATATTCATGTTTTTAATTGCAGTATACTGTTTCAACTGTTCTTTTGTATATTTTTGGAAAGTGGTGTTAAATTTTGTTGAAAACTGTATGCTTTAAACAAAAAAAATTAAAATTTTCTCTAAAGCGTTAACAGCTTCACGAATATGCATTCTTACTTACACAAATGCACACGATCGTTAAATATCCCACATAGTCATTTGCTACAGTGACAGACCATTTTGAGCATTTTCTGTTGCATCGGTGATTGGAAATATAAAGTCAAACATGTTCTTTACATTCCCGAAGTTCAAAGATAATTTGTCAAGAATTTCGGTAGAAATTTGACAAACCGTGTAAATCGCAAAAATCCCTGCCGACTCGGCCTACAGCCGCAGGTAGCTTTCGAAGTTAAAAGTTAAATTTTTATTTTAAATAATGAAAGAACAAATAAATTAGTATAACATTTATATAAATACAAATAAAACGCCGAAATAAAAATCACTTGAAGACGTAAACACGTGTAATTTGCTTAAAGTCAAGTGAATGTGATATTTACGATCAACCATTATTGGCATTTAATCTTATAGTTTGGCGATAGATTTTTGGTCGACGGGATAACCAAGTAGTACCAATATTAGTTTTTGTTGCATTAAAATTTCTCAATTTGTTGATTTTCTGTAAGCAAGTAAACCCTATTGGTTTACAATGGAAGTCTATGAGAATTTGGCGAAACATTAGAGATATCGCCAAGTTGGCGTCACTTCTGGCGACTCATTTTGGTCGCGAAATTTGGCGATACATCGCTAAGTTGGCGACAAACTTGGCGGCATTTGGCGTCGGAACAGGGTCCCCCTACGGTAACCTCCCCCACCATATATGTATGGAGATGCGATAGCGCAATATATATAGACTTTCATTTTTCACGTGGAAATCTTGCAATAGAAAAGTAATTGTTGTGGTAAGAATTTTATTGTGGTTTTTTTAATTGTTGGCAACAATATAAACGAAAAATGTTTAAATTGCCTTTCCTTTTTCTGTAAGAGCTGGTTTTATCAGAATCATGTTAAGGTGGTATTCAAAATTTTTGACCCTCCCCCATTTCTACTGCCTTGGGCCGATTTTTCTCCTTTGCAATCCCCGCCGAGATATTAACCATCTGAATTTGTTTGGCGAGTTTGAAGACGATCCGTGCATAATTGTGACTTTAATCGTGCGGACAAAATTTAATACATATATATGTGGAATAGGTGGGATTGACTGTGGTCGAACTTTGGTAGTAAAGGCTTCTGATTGAACACTCGTAGTATAGAAATAATCACGTTTTAATGTCTTGATTAAGCATAGATTATATTTACAGAGCACATTAACTATATACAGGGCTTAGGAGGATGAGGAGGAATTTCTTACGGCAGTTTACCGGCATTCAATATATTTCGAAAGCCTGGCCGGGTACGTCTTACCAGGTCGGTCCGCAGAACAACTCTGACGTTACATCGAATCTTAGCTCTCAGACTGCGGTTCAGAATTACTAACTCATCAGGTTTTATTGTCTTTTAGAATTTGTCCACACTGTCAGTTCTCATGGGATTTTAGCTGCACCTCTTACTGCGGTCAGGATGTGGTTTAGATTGTTTTGGGAACCGCAAGCCACATCCACATATATATATAAATATATATAGACCTTTTAGGTGGGGGTGGTTTTGGGTTCCTGGGGTCATATAATGAAAAGTTATGAAGGAACATAATAAAGGGAACGAATATTTTTTCCAACTGGGTTATATCATATTCAAAGCTGGAGTAGCACAGTTGAAGTTTATTCCAACAGAGCGAAAAATGTCCAGACCAGGGATCGAACCTGGATACTTGGCGTGCCGTGCCAATGCCTTACCTGTTAGGCTATCCGGACCGATACCTGGCTGACATAATTCACTCTTATTAGTTGGACTTGGCTGCGATAGCGCTGCAGTTCGCAGCCAAGTCCAACTAATAAGAGTGAATTATGTCAGCCAGGTATCGGTCCGGATAGCCTAACAGGTAAGGCATTGGCACGGCACGCCAAGTATCCAGGTTCGATCCCTGGTCTGGACATTTTTCGCTCTGTTGGAATAAACTTCAACTGTGCTACTCCAGCTTTGAATATGTTATGAAGGAATTTTTCAAAAGTCGCACCATGGTAGACTGCAATAGGTAATAGTACACTGCTCAAAACAATTAAAGGATATTGCAGTTTTAGGTGGATTTTGTATCTGGTAAACTGTTTAGCTGATTGATACATGGTCGACAGACATAGTAGGTTATATGAGAATAAATTACACATGTTTGGCAGAAAAAAATGCATTTTATTGCGCATTTGTGTACTAAAGGAAAAAAACACAATTTGTGCATATGAGAAAAAAAGAATAAGAAAAGGTGTTTTCTTCAAAGAAAATCATTTTCAGTAGGGGGTATGGTTTCCACGGGCGGCCAGCAACGTTGAACACCTTTGAGGCATGGACTCTATGAGGCTATTAATGACGAGTTGGGGTATTCTGCCCCGCTCTTCCAGAAGAGCTCTTTCCAGTTCTTGGAGAGTTTGTGGGGGTTGTTGGCGGCCAGAAACTCGTCTTCCTAGAGCGTCCCAAACGTGCTCGATTGGATTCATGTCTGGAGAACACGCTGGCCATTCCATTCGAACGATTCCTTCCTCAAAAAGGAAATCCTCCACCAGGTTTGCACGATGTGGCCTGCAGTTATCGTCCATTAAAATGAAGTTATCTCCGATTGCTGCAGCGTAAGGGACTACAATAGGTCTGAGGATCTCATCCCTATATCGGCGACCAGTCAGAGCTCCATCTCGAATGATGTAGAGGTCAGTGCGCCCGTCAATGGAGATGCCACCATACACCAACACTCCTCCACCGCCAAATCTGACACTTTCATGCACGAACGCAGGATTATTCCTACTGCCACGGTCCTTCCAGAAGAAAATACGCCTATTATCCGGTTGCACAGAAAAACGGGACTCGTCAGAAAACAGAATATTGCTCCATTCATTTCTCCTCCAGTTGACATGCTCGGTTGCCCACTCCCTGCGGTCGCGACGATGCCTTGATATTAATCTAACACACACCATCGGTCGGCGAGCATACAGACCTACAGCATGGAGCCGGTTTCGGACAGTCTGAGTTGAAATCGTGGTGCCTGTAGCCGAGCGAAGGTGTTGTTGGAGAAGAGTAGCGTTCATGGTTCGGTGTCTCCGAGCTGTTAACGCTAAATACCGCTCTTCATTGGGCGTTGTTGCCCGTCTACGACCTTGCCCTGGTCTTCGGCCTGCACATCCACTCTCCAAAAAACGGTTCCAGATCCTGGAAATGACACTTTGTGACACTCCAATGGCTTGCGCTACTTCGGCTTGAGTTTGGCCCCCTTCTAACCTACCAACAATTCTCAAAGCTTCTGAATCTGTCAAATGACTTCGCTGAGACATCGTACTCATCGAAACAAAGCAATCACTGAATGCCGATCATCCTTGTCTTCATTCTCTTTTATCCAGTTGAAAGTCAAATTTCCTTCGATGCCGCTGAAGCGACGTTTTTGACGTCGAACTCAAAATTTGCATACTCCGCAGTTTGAAAACCAGAAAAATTTGCATTTGTGATTCTCTTCTTCTATTTTCGGCAAAAAAAATTTCGTTTATATCTTTATTTTATATAAAACTTCAAAATCCTTTAATTGTTTTGAGCAGTGTATTTCTTACGAAATCTACCTATAAATCTGGTCTCTGTTCCTTAACTTTTGGAAGCCAGTGTATTTAACAACATTGAAGCTGTTATACAGCAAAGCATGAAAAATAACAGTTTTAGTTAAATTTTGTTATCCTATTTCCTCTCAGGGGTTGATATAAACGTAGGAGTCAATTATTACTTAACCCCTTCACCTCCCGGACGTACGACAGTTACGTCCTCTCATTTCAGTAATCAATAATCAGCGACCATGACATACGTCGGTCACTACACAGTATTGCTATTGGTTGTATATTTGAACCGGATTGGTCTGTGATATGCAATTGATATAACAGGCACTGGTCGAAGGTGTTTTAGGACACAAACATTTTACACCGCATAGCCAGGTATACAGGGTGATTCTAAATTGTTTTTATAAAATAAGAGGGGTGATAGTACCCATCCAGACGAGTAATAATTACTGTGGAACATGGGGTTGCAAACCACTTATTGAGGTTACAGAGTGTTTCACCCTAACTGAAGTCGGCTTGTCGGTAATAATTTTGTGAAAAATAAAAATATTGCAATAAAAATGTAACGATATGTATCTTATTTTGTATGAAATGTGATAACATCACAAAAAGTTCTGGAAAAACAGGGTACTCACACAATCGATGATACCGTATGAACTGATCATCACAGTCCAAAATGTGGAGCAATGCATACTGCTGGCGCGTATAATGGAAACTTCTATCACTTTTTTTTGTGCGTTATCATATTTACAACGAAAGTGAGCATGTCAATTAAAAGTTTCATTCTAATATACTTCAGTTTGCTGAAAATTATTACCGTCAACCAATGTTCGATTAGGGTAGAACCTGTATTTGTGACTCAATAAGTGGATTGCGACCTCATGTTCTACGGTAATTATTGCTCGTCTGGATGGGTACTATCACCCCTCTTATTTTGTAAAAACAATTTAGAATTACTTAAAAATACATACATAATTACGTCTGGATTACTTAATAATTAACACAATTTACGTAACTACAGACATACACATATTAAAATTTTATTAAAAACAATTAAAATATAATTAAAAATATATATAAATATATATTATACATATTTTTAACACATATTAAAATTTTATTAAAAACAATTAAAATATAATTAAAAATAAATATAAATATATATTATACATATTTTTAATTGTTTTTAATAAAATTTTAATATGTGTATGTTTGTAGTTATGTAAATTGTGTTAATTTAGAATCATCTTGTATAGCCCTACAGCGTCGAAATTAAGCCTGGAAGTCAAGGGGTTAATTTTAACATGTGGCATGGTTCCATATTGGAAAACTAAAAAAAAAATCCATTTTAAGTTTTGGTTATGCAGTTTCCCACCAGGAGCGCTACTAACGTATAAAAAACCCTATCATAGGAGCATTTTTATCAAAACATAAACTTGACGGAAGCAGAAACGTTTTGCAAAAACATAAATCAATTTTATTAATATTTGGTTGTCTTATTTTCTCCCAGGGGGAGCTATAAACGAAAAAGAAAAAAATTGTTGAATACGCATTCCAAAATTTTAACTTTGAGTATAGTTGTTATATGCGAGAACATATAAAAAGCCATTTTAAAGTTTTAGTTCTGAGTCTACAGTTTTAGTTTCTAATATCCCTCCAACCATGCTTCCAGCGTAAGGGGAAAAATCAGCTAAAAATTTGTATTAAAACATCAATTTTATCATGTCAGAAGTTTATTAAGAATACTTATTTTTTAATTAAATATTTTTTTGTTTAGTTATACTATTTCCCACCTCGGGACAGTTTAAAAGCAAAAGAAAATTGTGTTGTACAAGTGCTACCCATTTTTAACTTCAATATAGCTGTCATACAGTAAAACAAAACAAAAAAAAAATGGTTACCCTATTTCTATAAATTTTGTTGAATTTGTATTACCTAATTTTAACTTGGGGCTGACAGAGATAACATTAAAAAAATTCATTTTAAAGTTCTAGTTATTCAATTTCCCACCAGAGACGCTGTCAGCGTAAAAAAATTATTCTGTAAATTTTTTTATTGAACAGAAATATGACCATAGCATAAGCTTATTCCAATGATTTTATTTTTAAACAAGTAAGAAAAAAATCATGCGTCAAGCATAGATTATGAAGCACTTTCCAACACATTCAGAATAATGTAACAAAACTGCACCGTTTAAAAAATTAAAATATTACGTCTAATTCAACCATATGGAAACGCATAATATATTTCAAAACCCAATTTCAGCTGCTCTCATACACAATCGAAAAATTATGCGAATTTTTTCAGCAGCTCTGTATAGGATATATAGATTTGAATTTATTAATTACATGTATGCCAAAATTTAGTTCACTTAAGAGATGCATATACTTCAGTTGAAAATTTACCTTCAGCAATTTCCTCTAATAAGGAGAACGTGGTGCGTGAATATTTTTGTGCAGCCCTGTATTTGAGGTATAAAATTTTTATAAAACGAGTTAGATGCAAAAAATTAATTAAATTTAAAAAGTGCATACCGAATTTTAAACCGTACACTCCAGCAATTATTACTCAGAGACAGTACTGTACTGTAATCGATTTCTTTTGTGTGTTCCTGTAAATGAATAAAAAAATGCCATGAATGCGCTGTTCTAACGTGATCGTAGTGAAATTAAGTGATTTATATCAGTTTCAATACATCTGAAATAGCATAATGTCATTAAAGTACTCTGCAAGCGATTTTTTCCCATATACCATAATGTAATGGAATAATTTTGAGTACCCCTATAAATGAACGATTAATCCTACATACTTCATATACAATGCCGAACTTTCTTTGATGACCCTAAATAACCCTTTATCAATTTCCTGAAAATCCGAGTATATTTACGGGAGTTAGAGCGTGGCCAGACGGCCAGACAAACCGAATACATAAACACTTTTCAACTTTGTTGGAAAGTGTTAAAAAGCATGTAACCCTGTTCCCCATCAGTGTCTTTATATACACACAAAAACGCATACTCCCTGGTTATTTTAAGCAACTACAATACTAGTACACAGTTCTACTTAGCATAGTGTAGTGTGTAGTTATTTTTTGGTCTGTGCACACTTTCGAGATGCGATGGGCTTGAACTCGACTTTTATACCATTCGTTTGGCTCGGCTCGGCTCAAAGTGAAAATTTTATTTATTCGCAAACTTTAAATGAAGAAAAGTCTTATTATTTGAGAAACAAGAATATTATCTAACAAGGAGAGGGCCAACCTTGTTAATCACAGATTTTGATTATTTTAATATATGTTGTAGGGTAGAGACCCCTTAGTATCAGGTTCAACGGATTTTATCCAACGCTCCTTAGTTCTTAAGAAACCGGGTGGTCTAATAATAGTACACAACTTAAATACTTACATTGCAACCGCAATGATAGGTTGGGCGTAGCGCAGTTGGTATGGCGTTCGCTGGCTGATCTGCGGGCCCGGGTTCGGTACCCGAACGCGCTACATTTGTTTTTCTCATTTTTTGTTTTATAAATATACTTGTAATTATAATTTAATAATTTCAATTACAAATTTTAATATCATACATTAATTATAATGTTAACAAACTTAAATTTATCATTTGCTATTTTTAAACTATTATTTCTCATCCTTTAAAGAGGTTTAAAAAGAAATTGGATCTATTATTGAATGATAAAAATTCCAAAATCGTGACAAAATCTGTTGTGGTGCCATCTAGTTATGATTAAATAAAAGAATATTCAAATAAAATAAAAATAAAAGCCGAAAGGAGATAGGTGAAAGCAAAATAATTGAAAGCGCAAGCATACGTATTACAAATTTAAAAATCTTTAATATGCAAAAAATCGGTTGTAATTTAATTCTTATGCTAATTTTTAATATAATTATGCTTGTTACTTTAAAAACAGAATAATAGTATTATCGCATTGACTTCCTTTGTTAAAGCAATGCGTAAATGATGTTTCTTTAAAATCACGAATTGACACAATTGCTCAATATCATTGCATCCATAAAGAATATATTAAATACATTTTAAAAGTGATTTTTAAAAAATTAACAGTTTTATGATGTTTTACACAACTATTTACTTAAATGTAAAAAATTAAATAGGTTAAAATTATAATTGATAAGTATAACTGATAAATTGATAAATTTATAATTATAAATTTTAATTGACAATGAGATTATTAATTATACTTACAAGTATATTTATAAAACAAAAAATGAGAAAAACAAACGCAGCGCATTCAGGTATCGAACGCGGGCCCTCGGAGCAGCCGGCAAACGCCATGCCAACTGAGCTACGACCAACCTGTCATTGCGGTTGCAAAGTAAGTATTTAAGTTGCGTACTGTTATTAGACCCCCACCCCCCGGTTTCTCAAGAACTAAGGAACATTGGACAAAATCCGTTGAACCTGACACTAAGGGGTCTCTACCCTACAACATATATTAAAATAATCAAAATCTGTGATTAACAAGGTTGGCCCTCTCCTTGTAAGTCTCCTTTAAAAATTTGTTTGAAAAGAAACTGAATTGTTATTGATGGATATAAGGGAAAATAGTCTGTCTGATTCTGGAGTCTTTACTCGGTCGTGGTAGTAACATAAAGAAGACATGGGATATTCCTTGTCTATCCCAGTTTTCCATTTTGAAATCCTATTCCAAAATCCTTGGAAAATAGCCCTTGCTAATTTTAAACCTATGGGAGTTGGATGTATTCATTTTATATACAGTGAAACCTCCCTGAACGACAATTTTTTTCATGGAACGAAATTTATTCCCATAGGCTCAATACTAATTTTACCTCCATTCAGAGACCATCCCAGATGAACTCCTTCCATGAGCGACCCATTTCTTTGAAGAAAATTCCGTTTTTTCCTGGTCGCTTGTAGAAAGTTTTATTTAAAAAATAATTCCGGAGAGCGCATTATTTATCAAACTTCAAAACTAAGTTTAGATTTTTTTTTTTTAAATCCCTGTAACTTTTATGTGTTTAAACCCCCTTGTGCCTTTTTAGGCAATGAATTTAACTCTGATGACAAATTAAGAATGACGTCAATAAACTCCCCTGCCCTATTCTGCCGGGAAACTCTCAAAGAAATAGATAAATTAATGAAATCGTCATTATTTGTTCTCGTCCAAAAAAAAAATTGCATTTATTTACTGAACTTCGAAAAGACTGGGAAATAAAAGTTTTAAAAGATAAAACCGTAAAACAAAGCAAACGTCAATGCATTCATTTTTTAAACTCTGCGGTGATTAACTTAAGTAACTTTTGTTTTGATACTTAAATTTTTATATTTTTAATTTTAATTTATTAATGTTAAAAATAAAATTTAGTATCATTAATTGTTACCTTTTTTCAATACTTAAAATCTAAATTTAAACATGACCTCCATTAAGAGACCACCTTTCGGACCGACCATTTTTTATTGGAACGGAACGTGGTCGCTTTAGGGAGGTTTTACTGTATATATACAGGGTGTCCATAATTAAACGACCCTACTTTAAAGTTGTCTACACACAAAGCTGTTGTTCATAAAGTTGTGAAATTTGATGAAATACATAATAAAGAGATGGGAATTTGTTTAAGCAACACAAAAGTTCAAAATTCCGCCACCAGGGGGCGATTTTTAATAAATTACACATTTAGCATTACGATAGATTAGAAATTTTATTTACAGGGTGTCCATGATTAAACGACCTTATTTTAAAGTTGTCTACAGACGAAATTATTGTTTAGAATCTATATATATATATTACGCTAACGTACGTGGCACAGAAATCGCGATTATTTGTTATTGTCTAATACGCCCGAGAAACGCATCTCATTGGTTATTGTGAAAAGGCCTTTGGCAGGCGATTGGGTTTATTTACATTTCGCCGTAGAGGAAAGAGTTGTTTCCCTCTTTCGCTGCAATTATAGAGCTTCAAAATATCATTTGCAATGCCCGTAAAAGATCTCGGCAAATGCTTGAAAGTGTAGAAGAAGCCGAATTAAGAACAGAAAATCTAACTAGATTGAATCGGGAATAAAGTTAAACACAGAGCATAAGCGATCGCTAAAATAGGCTTAATAACCGCAGACTGCACGCGTTGCTTCTGAAATCCAAATTATTGATTTGAACGTTCCGGGAGGCATAACTGTGGAACTTTGAGTAAAACGTGCAATTTCTGCAAAGCACTATATTAGAAATGCGAATTAATCAGCAGCAAAAAATTTAAAAAGGTTGTCATGACGTTAAGTAATTTTGTTTACCCCCCCTCTGTACGAATCTGCGATACGAATTTCAGGTTCATTTAAGAATATTATTACGGGCCCACCAAAAGAAAGATACAATAAAACCTGCTTAGACGGAAACGACCAGTGATAAATTCCGTTTTATGCAGGTTATTTAAATTAAACAAAGCATAATAACATTTTTGGGGGAGAGAGGGAAGCTGGAACTTCATTTTATTTTTTTTTATTGCAGGATTCCATTAGAAACAGGCTTTACTCTATTAGAAAATAAATTTGCTGGATGGTACTTTAACCTGTGAATTTACACAACTTTGGAACTGAACAAGAGTCGGGCCCTGGTAATTTGCACTGTCTCCACCCTCACTCGCCTCTGTACGCACCTGCGATAAAAATTTCAGATTCATTTAGGAATATTATTAAGGCCCGGGCAACGCCGGGCGGGTCAGCTAGTGATGTGAATATTTTGTGGAGGACATAATAAACATATGAGAATTTGGTTTCAAGAAAAAAAAAATTAGGGGGCCGTTTTTTTAACGAATTACACATTTAGCATACATTTACGATAGTTTAAAAATTTTCATTATATCGAACATGTTTCGCATGACGGTCATGATTTCAGACACACCTGGAATAATAAGTTCTACGGTTGATCGCAGTGTGTTCTGAGAAATGCTAGGAACATCTCGTGAAATGCTGTCTTTAGAATCAGGTTAAGTTAATAAGTAAAATTTTTAAACTATCGTAATGCTAAATATGTAATTTGTTAAAAGTCGCCCTCTAGTGGCGAAACTTTGAACTTTTTTTTTTTTTTTTTTTTTTTTTTTTTTTTTTTTTTTTTGCTTCAACAAATTCCCACCTTTTTATTATATCTTTCACCAAATTTCACAACTTTATGAACAATAGTTTTGTCTGTAGACAACTTTAAAGTAGGATCGTTTAATTATGGACACCCTGTATATATATCGCCTCGGAAAATGAATTTTTTTACTTCTATTTTCTGTGTACTCTTCTTGAAGTATGTCTCTTTTTTTCTTAGTTGTCAAAATTTTTCAAAAATTTATACTTAATTTAATCCTTTTATACATAAAAAAAATAACTAACACTGTTACCGCTAACGTAAGCGAATTTTTTGTGACCGGAAGTCTTTCTTCGCTAATATTAAGAAAACTACTTTATACGAAGACATGAAAATTGGTAGTACTATAGAGAAATGTTTGGTAAACGCGCTGATGCAGCCAGTTTTTAAATCGAATTATTTTAAGAGATATTTAATATTAAAATTGGTAGTACTATAGAGAAATGTTTGGTAAACGCGCTGATGCAGCCAGTTTTTAAATCGAATTATTTTAAGAGATATTTAATATTAAAGTTGGTCAAAATCGTTCCATTAAAAAAGTTTTATAGGAGCAAAAACTATACATAGGACTTTATTCATTTTTTCGAAAGAAATTTGTAATCGATGAAAGAAGATTCATTTCATCGCACATTACAAATTTGCGATGTGCAGGCTGCATTTTTTTTTATTATTATTTGACTAATTTTTTTAGGGTTTTATTCATTTTTTTTATTCGAATTTTTATCATTTCAAGATTTTTTTTTTCGTATTTTAGAAAGGTTATCATTTTCAATTGCTGCCAATTGTAAAAACAGCACAAAGAATAACATTTCCTTTCAATTAAAAATTTATTTACCCGTGACTATTAAAAAGCAGATGAAAAACTTTAAAACTAGAATTAAATGATTACGTGTTAAAAGCAATAAAAAATTACGTAAAATTGTATTTACACGTGAATATTAAAAAAGAAAGAAAACTTGAAAATAATAATTACATTAATATGTGTTTAAAAAGTTAATGGGAGGGGGAAATTACGTCATATTAAGAATGTCCAAATGATAATATTGCCAAACAGTTAAAAAATAAATTAAGAGAACACATTTATTTCATATTTCGAGATGATCTATTTAACTGTTGTTGCCAATTATAAGATAGCACAAATAATATTTACTTTCTAACAACAAAAGTATTTTCACGTGAATATTAAAAAGAGGAAAAAAACTTTGGTGAAAATTATGTCACATTTAAAACGGTATGTTTAAAATGTTTTATTTAAAACAATTTCCTTATAGCGTTGTTGAAAAATACCGGGAGGCAATGAGCCTGTTTATTTTGTTCATTTTATATTGGCTTATTTTTAAATGTTTAACTGATCTAATTTAATCAAAGACGGAAACAGCCATTAAATGTCTTAACAGCAACTTATTCGGCCTTAAAATTCCCCAATAAAAGTGATGGCAATGGGAAATGAATGGAAACAAGTTTACTTCGAAGATCTCCATGGATTTTTTAATTGTAGTTCAGTCTATCTTCCATAATATTTTTAAAGATGGTCAAATTTGCGTGATTTTAGAGTCTGTGATGTCTAAATGGGGGTTGTCGAGCGTAGCTCGTAGGAGGCAGAACCCCCTAGTATTTTGTATGTTAAAATCGTACGAGCTTTAAATAAGATATTAACACTTCAGATCAAATAAAGCACATAATTTAGAAATATTTTGACAAATAAAGAAAAAATAACTACATCTTTTAAAAAGAGCACGCGAAAAAAAAAATCGAACAATTTACTTTTCTTATGAGATATTTTTTAAATAATAAAGCATGCCATTCCCTTTGGTTTAACATTAGGCAGGTGAATTTGAGATCTGACTGATCCAATCTGTCTAGATCTGTAAAAAAAAAAAAAAAAATAAAATGCGACCTCATTTATAGAATACATAATTCTAAGTCGAATTATACGATCTCCAGTTCGACAATTCATAGTTTAAAAAATTGTGTTTTTTAGGGGGCATGAAAAGACTATACATACGAAAATGAAAGTGTGTAGAAATTTCGAAATTCGGATGGAGTCTTAATTAAATGCTATAAATAAAATGCAATGCATGCCCTTTTACATAGAGCAGCAAAATCCATTTTTGTGTACTGTTAAACGAAAATGTACTGAAATACTATTAGACCGGAAGGCTACTGCATAAACCATCACCTCATCGAGTGATGAGGTGATGGTTCAGCCTCATCGAGTTGACGGCTGAAACTAAAGGATTAATTAAAAATCTATTCGAATATTAAAATGCAACTGGTCTGCCAAGACGTATCTTGGTGGAAAACACCTGCAAATCTGATTTCAGTGGTCGACTGATATGTTACCATTGTGTTTTCCTGCTCCCGGTTCTCTATATGGGTGCAGGAAAACACAATGATAAACCTACCTATCAACCGCCACAATCGAGTCTGCAGGTGATTTCCACAAAGATATAACTTGGCAGACCAGTTGCATTTTAATATGCTAATCGAGTTCTGTCGAATCCTGAAATTTCAGCCATCAACTCAATGAAGTGATGGTGTGTGCAACCACCTCCCGGTCCATATCAGAAGACACGGAAATTTAAATTCAATGTTTTGCTTAAAATTTTTAGCTATAGTGCCTTTGCTTTAAATTAAATTGTGCAAAAAACAAGTTTTATACTAATTTATATATTTCAATATTTTTTGAAGATTTGTTAAGTTATATTACTTTTCTTTTCAGGTGTTACATACTTTTCTTTATTATATATCACTTCGTTACACTGCCGATGGACTATGGAGGGGATATCTGGAATTTTATTTACATTCTAAATCGTTCCTTCTTAGAGATAATTGTGTAAAAGAAAGAATTTTTCAACTTTGTCTGATTTATATAAAAATCCTTTATATTATTACTCGCATTTGAAGACTGAAATTTCATTTATTAAAATTGTAAATATATCTGAATTATTAAAATAAAGTTGTAAGAAAAATATTTTAAAATCTGTAACATGGATAATCTCTTAAATTGTGATTTTTGTCAAGAAAGATTTACTGAAAAAAGTAATTTACTTCTTCATCTTAAAATACATTCAGATAGAAAACCTTACGTGTGTGATATCTGTAAAGAAATTTTTACGGAAGAGAACGATTACGCTCATCATCTGGAAATACATTCAGATAAAAAACTTTACGTGTGTGATATATGTAAAGAAATTTTTACGGAAGAGAACGATTGCGCTCATCACCTTGAAAGCCATTCTGGAGTTAGAGAGTTTTCATGCCGTATTTGCCATGCCGTATTTGATAGTGAATGTTCATTGGAAGAGCATCTTTCGAGTCATTCTAAGGAAAAACCTTACGAATGTCCTATTTGTGAGGAATCATTCGCAGAAAGACATAAATTGGATTACCATATGAGTGTTCATCCAAAAGAATATCCCTATAAATGTGACATTTGTTCAAACGTATTTTCATTAAAAGCAGTTTTGAAAAAACATTTGCTTGCGCATCAAGGGGTCAAATTTGTCTGTAACGTATGTCAGAAAGATTTTGTTAGTAAAAGAGGTCTGAACTTACATTTTCGGACCCATTCTGGTGAAAAACCGTATAAATGTGATTTCTGTCAGAGAAGTTTTTCACAGAAAGGACATTTAAAAGTACATTTCCGTACTCATACAGGAGAAAGACCCTTTCAATGTGACATCTGCGGGAAAAACTTTGCACATTCATCTGATTTTAATTACCATTTAAGAAGTCATAGCAGTGAAAAATTTGCTAAATGTGACAAGTGTAAAAAAACTTTTAAATTTAACAGTTCTTTACGGGATCACCGTTGTCATCTTAAAGAAACAAAAAGGTATGAGTGTCCAACATGTGGAAAATCATTTTCAGAAAGATATCAATTGAAATATCATATCCGTGTTCATACAAAAGAAAAACCCTATACGTGTCATATCTGCCCCAAAGCATTTTCAATAAAACCCATCTTAAACAAACATCTGCGTACACATGAAGGGATCAAATTCATATGTAACATATGTCAGAAAAATTTCGATTCCAAAAGGGGTTTAGAATTGCATTTTCTGAGCCATACTGGTGAAAAACCGCATAAATGTGAGTTTTGTCAGAAAAGTTTTTCACAAAAACCTCATTTAAAAGCCCATTTTCTCATTCATACAGGAGAAAGACCCTTTCATTGTGACATCTGTGGTAAAACGTTTGCGCGTACAACTGATTTAAATTATCATTTAAGAATTCATAGCAGTGAAAAACCTTTTAAGTGTGACAAGTGCGGAAGAGCCTTTAAATTGAAACATTATTTGACTTCTCATCTTGGCGTCCATAAAGACAACACATTTGTGTGTAAAGTATGTCAGATATCATTTGCCAATAAAAGAAATTTGGAAGTTCATTTTAGGATGCATTCGGGAGAAAAACCCTTCTCCTGTGTTTTTTGTAATAAAGCTTTTCACCGCAAAGTTTATTTAGAGAGACATACTAGAACCCACATCGAAAAAAATTCATCGCTGGGTATGGAAAATCATGAGAAGAATAATGTGATTGAAAAATTGAATTCTAAAATATCCGACAAGCATAAAGTTTTAAAGTCTGGATTTAGTCAAAAAGTAATTTCTGAAAAGAATAATTTACTTGACCATCTTTCTAGTCAGTCAGATAAAAAACCTGCTACGCCCGATATATGTGGAACAGTGTTTAATGAAGACAGCAATTATGTTCAGAATCTTGATAATCATTCGGAACAGAAACATTTTACGTGCGATGTTTGTCATAAAGTATTTGATAGTAAAGCATCTTTACAAGAACACCTTTTAAGTCATTCTAATGAAAAACCGCATGAACGTCTTACCTGTGGAAAATCATTTTCAGAAAAAGGCAACTTAAAAGATCATATTCGTGTTCATCCAAGAGAAAAACTCTTTAAATGTGATATTTGTCAAAAACAATTTTCACAGAAAGGACATTTGCAAACCCATTTCCTTATTCATACAGGAGAAAGACCCTTTCATTGTGACATTTGTACTGAAACATTTACACGTAAAACATATTTAAATTCCCATTTAAGAAATCATAGCAAAGAAAAAACTTTCAAGTGTGACAAATGTGAAAGATCCTTTGAATTGAAACGTGATTTGACTGTTCATCTTCGTCTCCATGAAGACAATATTTTTGTGTGTAATGTGTGTCAGATATCTTTTGCCAATAAAGGATGTTTAGAAGTTCATTTTAGGATGCATTCCGGAGAAAAACCCTTCTCCTGTGCTTTTTGTAATGAAGCTTTTCACCGCAAAGATTATTTAGTGAGACATACTAGAACCCACATAGAATAAAATTTATCGCTGGTTATGGAAAATCACGAGAAAAATAATGTGCTTGAGATGAAAAAATAGTCTCGTATTTTTGTCAAATACAGGTTATACAGAGTGGTTCGAAAGGTCATGTCCAAACGGCCTTGTGCATATGTCAGTCATGAGGAGAAAGAATTACATAGGAACTGGGGGTCGGAAAAGCGATCGTGACCGTGACGCAAAGAAAAGATAACAAACGGTGTAAAAATACCTTTATTTTGCAAAACACTTAATCGAAGTACAAAATAGAAATGAAAAATGTTACAACTCATAAGAGCAAATCACCCGTTCCATCGGCCATGAACCTCATGGCACGGATCACTGAAGCGGCGGCGGCACATGTCTCGGAGACTCCTGGCCAATTGGAACGTGTTCGCGATTCTATGCATCACGGCTAATGGAGCACATTTTAAGCACTAGTTATAAGTTGTAACAATTTTCATTTGTATTTTGTACTTCGATTAAGTTTTTTTGTAAAATAAAGGATTTTTTATACCGTTATCTTTTCTTTGCGTCACGGTCGCGATGCAGTTTCACCGTCACGATCACGTTTCCGACCCCTAGTTCCTATGTAATTCTTACACCACATGACCTGACACACCGACACTTGTCGTTTGGACATGACCTTTTGAAAAATCCCCGTATTAATAATAATAAGTTGTTTGCACTAATAATAAGTAATAAGTTGTTTTACTGTGTAAATCAACCCTGTTTTGAATTATGTAAAAACTTTTACCAAAAAATAAATTACATGTTTGCAACGAAATCTGAAAATTCTTTTCTTTGCACTACAAATACGTATTGCAAAACTTGCGATTTTTTTTTTGGGGGGGGGGGGGGTGTAAGTTTCATGAAAAATGTCCGATAAAAATGTTTGTATTAATTTACTGATTTTAATAAAAATAGCAATAACCAATTAACTTTTTATCTCCAGATTCTAATTAATCATCCCAAATTCAAAAGGCGTGTCGGATGAAGTATGAGTCGTGTATAATAAGCCTGGTACTAACCACTGTTTTCACAAACATTGCCTACTTGATATATTTCGATTACATATGTTAAAAAGATATACCCTAAGATTATTGTTTGGGAATTCTGGTCGGAACAATAACACAGTGTTGATTTCAGAGGATGGCCCGGGCAGGAACATTCCCCCCCCCCCCGGAGCAATGAGATGTCCCCCCGGAAGGTTTGAGATTTTGTGTTTTCAATGGCCAAAAAGTTTAAATTTCCCTCCCGGAACTCTATAATGTCCCCCCCCCCCGGAGCTACAGAAATCCCCCCCGGAGAAAAAGTGTCTGAATTCAACATTGCAATAAAATTTCTCCTATACTATTCAAGCCCTATGTATAATGACTTGAAATCTGAACAGCAGATGCATAAAATCTTCAAGTTCAATAAACAATTAAAACAAAATCATGCATAAAGAGTTTTCATAAATTATTCTGATGGCAAGATGCTTAAAACAGAACAGAGGCCTGTTATTATAAACATAAACAGAACAGAGGCCTGCTTCATTATTTTGGTAGAAAAGTTGTACTGTGATAATTTGGTCTTTGAAGGTTGGCATTGTGCACCAGCGAACCTCTGATCTGCAGATCCTCTCGTGCTCGTTCATGGATTTGTCTTTTATGTAGTTTGTACAGTAGCTCCGTTGCTGGAAATCACGATTGTAAGATATACAGTGCTGTCTGTCGATGATACTTTGCGCAGTTTTTATAATAAAACCTTTGAGCATGATAGGAAATGCCTGTTGTTCAAATTCCATGTCATTATGACTCATACAACTCTCAATATACAGTGTCCGTCTCAAATTTTCTCGGACTGGTTAAATTATCGGCTAATAGATGGCGCTGCGTGTCCGCGGTTGATATCGAAAGAATTACTATACTTTGACTTGTAAAGCGGTACAATTTCACGTTGCTACCTGTTTTGTGTTGCTAAGTGCATGTTGTAACAGTGTAACGTGATCATGTCGCAAATCGCGAAGGTCGAACAACGAATCTTGCTCAATTAGTTAATTCCTGAAGGTACTACTGTTACTGGACGTTGCTATTTGGAACTCTTGAAGCATTTCATGGCCTGAGTACGCACAGTTTGTCCTCGTTACCGACAGCAAGGCAGTTGGTCTTTCTTGCACGACAGCGTACCAGCAGCACACGCTTCGATCATTTTGTGGCAGTTTCTGGCTTCTAAAGGACTCATCGTGCTCAACTCAACCCTCCTCCTTACTCCCCAGAGTTATACTCCTGTGATTATTTCCTGTTTCCCAAGTTGAAATTGCGCCTAAAGGGGACCACCTTTAACGGCATTCGGGACATTCTAGCGACTGCTACCGACTATTTGACGCAGATTATCAAGGACGGACTTTCAAAAGTGTTTTGATGACTATTACATTCGTTGTAAAAAGCGTGTTGATTCCAGCGGGGATTATTTCGAATAAGCATAAATCAACATTTTCATTTCAGATCTTAATTTTTTGTATATAGGATCAGTCCGGAAAATTTTGGGACACAGTGTGTATCGCTGGATTGGGGAAATTTAACATTGAAAACCCAATTTTTTTTTAGCATTTTCCAACATAGTTGAAAAGAGTACTAATTTCGTTTGTCTGTCTGTGCTCTAACACTCGTAATATACTTGGATTGCCATGAAATTTTTATATGTTATTAAGGTTCACTATAGAATTTTCGAATTGAAAATGACATGCGTAACATTGTAGTTCCTTTGCAAGTGGATATAAAAGAATTACGGTGGTCTGTGAGTAAAAATCGTTTGCAATGCTTTTTATTGATGTTATAATATTTCAAACATAATGAGTTAGGCATACATAATTGCGATGGACTACAACATGCTTTCTCAGGGGCTGTACATACATAACGTTATCACTTTAGGGAGTGGGGGATGTCTGGCACTTGAGGGGGGGGGGGGGGTTCTTTTGATATCTTTATCATTTTTGATCCGACCAAAATTTTCATTTTTTGCTAACTTTTCTCATCAAAATAGTCTATGAATCTTGGATTAAGCAAGTCAGTTTCGCATCCGGGTTGTTTTCTGCTTAATATATAAAGTATCGCATATTCTAGAACATTTTGAAAACATGACTGTGTAAAGCTACTAATTTCATATCTACGCAAAGTTTTTTTTTTTTTTTTTTTTTTTTTTTTTTTATAAAAAAAGAAACTCATCGCCTGGTGTTGGACACTGCAGCGAGAGTAGCAACACTTCCAATGAAAACGTCGAAAACTGAATATATTTGAACTCCGATTGCGGGTATGTTTGCAAAATGACTATAGGTTTTTCTACAATGTGTATCCGTTATATGTTGTTTTCTGACGGACACCTCCTATAAATATTATTTATTAAATATAAAAATTTCAAAGAGGGGGATGTGTAAATTCCAGGGGCGCGAGAGTGGACCCACAGGACGGGGGGGGGGTGCATTTTCAAATTTTTTCAGAAACCCTCATGTGATATATCATCGAAAATCTTCGGACCACTCTTTCATATTATGAACCTTCCCCCCTCGCTCAAATCCCCACCCCCCCGAAGGTCAATTTTCTGACTCAGTTCCTAATTAAGCTACAGCAAGATTCGATCTCATTTGAAGACTTGACCGAAGGTGAAACTCCCCATAGGCCTTCGATTGATGGGTTTTATTTTTTACCCCAGACTATTAGGGGGGAGGATTCCTTCCGTGGGGGAGGGGCGGAAATATATTTTTTCATGTGACATTTCGTTTTAAAGCTTTTGGCCTGTACATTACTAAGCATTCACTCCTCTCCTCTTAACTCTCCTCTTAACTCCTTTTTTCATCAGTGGAGGCCGTTTTAAAGTTTTAATTTGTTCATTACTACCCCATACAATTTTCTAAAAATTATGAAAAAATTTACATAACAAATTTCAACAATTAAAAAATAGCTTCTTCCCTATTTTCACGCAAGTGAGCGGGTACTTATTTAAGACAAAATCAAGTTAAAGATATAAAATCATACAAATTTAAGATGAATTTTAAAAAAGTACCACGGACTCGAGCAACGCCGGGCGGGTCAGCTAGTAAAACAATAAGATATAAATAAAACACAAATTTAAGACGTGTAATCGAATTTCGCTAAAACACAAATTTAAGACATGTAATCGAATTTCGCCTTAAACGACTGAAATGAACCGAAACAAAAAGGCTTATTGTAAATTGCGATTTTTCGCAATTTCTTCGGCGGTCAAATCCTGACGCGAGACCAATAGGAAAAGGAAAAGAGTGCTTTTAATACATTTCTAAACTTTATTTGTACGCATTATTGCTGTTATTCATATACATATGATTTTTAGAATTGTTAATGGCTATTCTAAAAATATATATTAAAGGCAAAAAATCTATTTTAGAGTTATCAATTTAAAAAAAAAAAAGTAGATCCGTGCGATGTTTTCTCACCGCAGTCATTACTATTGTTAATACATTTTTTCATTAATTGCAATTTTTTTTATATCAAACAACTCGTTTTAACGATACATAAATACAGTAGAACCTCTTTTATCCGAAACTATTTTAACCGAAACTCTCGGTTAACCAAAATCCATTTTTAAAGCTTTTTTTTTTTTTTTTACTGTAACGCACCTCGTCTGCAAAATCCATTTTGAAAGCCTTTTTTTTTTACAATCATATTCCTTGTGTGCAAGCGGTCTTTTCCGAACTACGAGTACATACAAATATTTTCGATACTTTTTCTTAGCGTTCCATTGAATTTAACTTGAGTTCCCGTAAGCTGCGGAATGGAACGAAGAAAACAAACTAATTAGCAATTCTGAAGCTTTTGAATGTTTTGCAAAAGGTTCGCATGACTGAAGCATCAGAAAGACTGTGATACTGGTGGACTAATAATATTTAAAAACTCCGTGATAGAGCTTCAAAGCAAAGAGAATTGAAACTGCGTCAAACAGAACGTTTTTTTAAACCCTTGTTGATTGTATGTAAAAGGTACTTAATTTCAGAATTAAAATTCATGTAATTTATTCTCGTTTCTATTTTGCTATTGCTTTATTTTTATTAATCACTTGTTACCATAATAAAAAACATTGCATATATTTCTCCTTAATCTTAAAATTGAAGCATTCTCGATTATCCGGAAATTTCTATTTTCCGAAAGATGGTTGGTCCCAATTACTTCGGATAATCGAGATTCCACTGTATACTACATCAAAAGCCTCTTTAAGAACCTTCTGAAAAATACCTCATTCATCGCTGTGTTTTTAGTATGTGCAGAGAAAAGAGGATATTGATATCAGAAATAACTTTCCGCCCTTGGCGTCCAGTTTGGTCTCCCATAAAATTTATAAAAATAATATCCATATGTTTTAATCCTAAAATGATGGACGCCTTTCTCTTATCTTAAAAAAAAAAACAAGTTGGAAATCGCTCGTCAAACGTGGCAAATGAGGTGCGTTCGTACTATAACTAGTTTTATAAATATTTTTTTGCACCGGATATTGTTCTGAGTGTATATTTTAGTGCACTTCATGAGTGCCTATCCATTTCATTCTTTTCGAAAGGCTGTGACATCATTAAAATGCACTTGAAATAATTTTTTCCTATTGGCCGTAATGTAACGGAAAATTTTTGACTGTCCCTGTCATTAAACTGTACATCCGATTTTCATAAAATTTGAAATGACTCGACAAAATTATGCAACAATTATATATTTTAAACGATTCGATTGGATAGTTTTTGCGTTGTTATATGCGCACGGACAGTCAGACAGACGGACTGAACGACGACTATAGGTGCTACGTATTTATATAATTACGAACGCACCTAAAAAGCATCGTAGACTTGCTGTTGAGATTATCTGGTGAGTAATGCGAATACATACAATTAGAGATCGACAAAGAATTCGGTTTCCTTTTCGTCCCAAAATCTGAGTTGCGCTGAAAATTCGTTTTCGGCGGTAATGCTGCCAAAATTTCGGCCGGACCTAAACTATATTCTAGAAATCTCATTTCTTCCTTTGGGAATTTTCAAAATTACCCGTTGATTCGAGCTGTATCGGCTCAAATGAGATACCCTTTATTTATTGCTATTGCTATGGATTTCACCGCGTATAATTATCAGTCGTGACAGATTCGAGACGGGAGTAAAAATAATATAATGCAAGCAATGCATATATGACTCAACTTTGAAGATACATTTCGCGCGCTCGGGAAAAACTCCAGATAACAGTAATAGAAGATTGAAACCGCAAAACTGTTTCGAATGCTCTTTGCGAATGTTCTAATTACATTTGATTTTATATGAAGATAAAAAGTTCCATAAATAATCACTTTAATAATATCCGTATATTTTAATTATAAAATGGCGGACGTTTTTCTCTTATCTTAAAAAAGCGTCGTAGACAACACTGTTCTGATTGGCTGATTATTAATACCCATACAATACTGTCTCTTGCTTAGAGTGAATAGTCACTCTTTCAGAGAGGTGATTATTCACTCTTGAAAAGGAGTGCGTTTTAGTATGTAATTTCCAAGGTTACATTATGAAATGTAGTTTCTGAAAATTTAGAAGTGACATATTTTGGTGCTTTTCATTATTTTACTCCATATATTGGTTCAAAGTTGAACGGAATTTTTTTTAAAAAGTGTATAATGCCAAGCTTTTACCCTCGTCAGCGGAGTGAGATATTTCATTCTCGATAACGAAGTAACATATTTCACTCTCGACAATGGAGTGAAATATTTCACTCCTTTATAGGCAGGGTTGGCAGGTTTTTGACACATGTCAGTTTTTGACAGTTTAAACTGCGGTTTAAACCGTCATGTCAAAAACCCCTTGTCAAAAACCTCGTCAAAAACCCCAAATACTTACAGTGATCTGTAAAATTTCACATTAAATGTCACACATTAGATGTAATATTTAAAATTCACTATTACTGTAATTGTATAATTAGTATATAGTATTAGTAATAATTACAGGGTTGGCAGGTTTTTGACATGTGTCAGTTTATGTCGGGTTTAAACCATAGTTTAAACCGTCATGTCAAAAACCTCAAATACTAAATTGATCTGTAAAAATTCAAATTAAATGTCACACTTGACAATATTACATGTAATATTTTAAATTCACTCGTACTGTATATCAGTAATTAGTACATAGTAAAGTATTATTGTTAAGTACAACTTTTTAACAGGGTAAATTTTTTTTTTTTTTTTAATTTTTTTTTTTTTTTTTTTTTTTTTTTTTTGTAAAATTGTGTTTTTCTAAAAAGTAGACATTAAGCTCACCTGAGCTGTACATTTTTTCTCTTACTTAAAATCGTTTTAATTTCGCTTACTTCTGAGAGCTTAAAGCATTAGCTAGCTTTTTTTATGGGGGAAAAAAAACTTAGAAAAGTGTAGATTTTTGTATGTATAACAAGATAATGTGCATCAATGTTATTCTAGTCTAGGCAATAACCATTCCATTCAAAATTGAAATTGGATTATTAATTTTAAACATTTACAAAATAAGAGAAGTAATTAAAAAAAAAAAAAGCTTAAAGTCAAAATCTTTTTAAAACATGCTTTCTTTCAATATATAAAAATGTTTTCGATTTTAAAACTGAACAAAATTGGTTCGGTCATCTAAAAGAAAATTCCTGTAAGCTCATATTGAAAAAGTGCATAATAGAAGGGATCAAATCATGAAACCATACCATTGTTTGGCTTATACTTTGCATCCCAACCATCAGGGGCAAGGGTTGACTGCTGTATCAGTTGATTCAGCTCGCGCTTGAGCTACGGAGACAGTTTATGGATGCTTACCCATACTGATTGTGTATGAAGCTAAAGAATCCCCTTTCCAGTATTCTTATTTCAGTGCTATAGGGAGGACTCCATTGTTTGGTGGAAAGGTGTCACTAAATGCAACAGCTTTTTGAGCCTGCTTCAAAACTTGCTCATCTAGCAATGCTTTTGCTATCAAGTCCTACTAGCTCAGCATCAATTAAGAGACATACTATTTTCTAACGCTTCATACACTCTAAACTCAAAAATCTTTCGGGTGTAAATAAATGTGCTAAACATGTGGTGTGCTGCAGCATGCTGTGTGGTAAAATTGATCCGGATTATTTAATTGTACAAAATTATTTTCTTCTGGTTGAAAAATCCAAAAAAAATATATATATTTTATTGCAAATAATATATTTTTTTAATTATTAAATTTCAATAAAAGATCACATAAATCATTGACTTATTTAATGTTTATCTATTGTTAAAATGTTTTAGCTTGTTACATGTATTTGGCAGTTTTCGACGGTTTAAACCAGTTTATGACAGTTTTCGACAGTTTAAACCAGTTTACGACAGTTTAAACCAGTTTTTGACGCTTGTCATGTCAGAAACCACTTTCTGACGTCAAAAACCCAACCCTGTTTATAGGGAGCGGAAAATTCCACTCTTTAACCCTTTATCTACTGACGGTACTTGTAAGTACCATTAAAATAACTTGTTATAAAATTCGTTTAATACATCGATTAGTTGTAATAAAGTTTAGAATGAGTTATAGCTACATTACTTTATCTTGAACCAAAAGCATTATTGGTTACACAAAACAAAATATTTTTAAAAGGATGATTTGTTTTGCTTCGCATCTTTTCATCTTTCTTGGTGTTGAAAAAGGGGGAGGGGGATTTTTCAATTCGGAAATATTTATATATTTCTATTGTAAGAACATTATATTTATACATATCCTAATTCTACAAAATACTAAGAAAAATATTTAAAATTAAAGATTACAGTGGGGTTATAAATATTGCACAAATTCCCTATAAATTGAAATTTAATTAATCCTTCTAAAACCCTTCTAAAATTTATTAAATGATTATATAAATCTTCTAATGTAGTGTAAACAATTCACGAAGAATGCTTTACGACATAAAATTTTCATAATTCAGTACATAAAGGGTTAAGGAGTGTATTTTTATAAAATTCACTCCGAAAAGAGTGAAAATGCTTGTCACTCTTTCAAAGAGTGAACTTTTCACTCACGGAATAAAAGTAGTGCATATTTAACCTTTATTTGGTATTTCATAAAAGTAAATTCAGCGTAGTAATAATCTTTTCCTTTTACAGTGCAGCTAAAACAAAACCCTTGTTCAAAGTTTTAACTTGGCATTGTGCTAAGTGCGCTTCGAAAGGAGGTCGCAAAGTTGCAACGCCACCTTGGTCCGTGCCACGTTTTTCCAGATAGATATTTAATTAACTTTTAAAGACACGAAGGCGTATTGAGAGATCCACTCAATGCAAACTAGTCGCGAATTCCATAGTATTTATGAGATTAGTTCTAATTAAATTAGTTTGTTTTTAACAATTTTACGTTTATTACTTTTATACTGCTACTGGGTATTGCATTACACAAATGTATCATTATAAGTTGTTATCTAAGCTTTAAAAGCCGATGGTACAGTCGTGGGAAAAAAAAGTAAACGCCCCCTACTAACTCCTCAACAAATTATCGTAGAAGAAAGTTACTGGTACCGAACGATTGGAAATAAAGTCTACTTTTAAATGATGCATATAAAATTTGCTTAGGAGGCCATTTACATATTAAAACGAACCATAACTTTGACTTTTTCAATTGCAGTACACAATTCTGACAGCATAAATGAACTCTACACCCTTCAATTAGCCTGAAAACAATTTTTTATGCAATTCGTGCTATAAGTTTCCGAGAAATTAATTATTTTAAAACGAGCTTATTTTAAGGGCTGTATCCAAATTGAAGTTCGGTACTCGATTGTTAACCAAGAGAGCCCTTTTCTTGATCAAGGCACCTTAAGCACCACTCAAGCAGTCAATGAAGCCGGTTATATTACAAGACAGCAGAAGAAATTTCAAAATATCTACTCACTTCCATCATAGACGGCCTCTTAAACCATCATTTTGTCGTTTTTAAAGCATAATTTGAAAACTACTTGGAAGAAAAATGAGAAATTTTGGTTTTCCATAAAGCAGGACTTAATAAATCTAAATCCATCAAAAAAATTGTAGGTTGCAATTCATAATTTTTTCGAATATTAATTTCATAATTCATATCCTAAAATTATAAAATTTGCAAATTCAGCGTATTTATGTTTGGGTATATTAGAATTATTGCTACACAAAAAATTAACAGAGTAGGAGCATAATTTCAGGAGATATAAATAAAAATATGAAAATGTAATTTAACATTAGAAGAACTAAATTTTGAATGTTTATAATTCAAAAACTTAGCATTCAAATGACTTGAAATTTGGTGTCTAGGCATAGTTTGAACCGAAGATTTGAAATATCTCGTTAAAATTGGGTATTGCCATTGAAAAAAATGAAGTTTGGATTCGTTTAAATATGTAGATGGCCCCCTAAGCAAATTTTATATGCATCATTTAAAAGTAGACTTTATTTCCAATCTTTCGGTACCAGTAACTTTCGTTTACGATAATTTGTTGAGGAGTTAGTAGGGGTGTTTACCTTTTTTTTCCACGACTGTACATAGAGTACGCCGTCCCTATCATTATGTATGTCCAAACCGTCCGTGTATTTAAGGGTTAATATCTCGGCTAATTACCGACGATTTTTTTTCATAAATCGTTAGCAACAATGCTTTTATACTTCTGCTACGATGGGTACCTCCAACGCTCCTCAACACCTTTGCTGGATGTCCGTAAATCAAAATTTGTGTGTTACAGAAAAATGCGCTTTTCTCAAAAACTATGTGACCTACGGTAATCGCTATAGTTTTCTTGCAAGGTTTAAATTAACGTCTACTACCTCTAATTTTTTTCATAATTTTAGTTTCAGTAGATTCGGAAATAGAGGGGGGATGGGTGACATATTTTTGCACTACATTTTGGACGATATCTTTGAAAATATACTATACCTAAAATTAAAAGAAATGTATTTTTGAGTTCAGTGTTACGAAAGCTTTCACGCGATATACAAAGAAAATGTTTTTTTTTTTTTCGACTAACTTATATATCCCCTCTACATTTTTTCTAAATATGTTTGTGAATGTTTAATAATCTGTAAATATGTGGGCCAATAGTCTTTATTACTTCCCCAAATTTGAACTTTCCACGTTCCATAGTTTACGAGTAAAATGGCTGTGACAGACAGGCACAAGAGTGGTCTTATAATGGTTCCGTTTTTACTTTGTAAGTACGGAACCCTAAAATTTAACACTTCTTCCGTTATATTACCATTTCCTTTCTTTTCAGATGCTTCATATTTTTCTGTGTTGTGTATCACTCCTTTACTCTACTGGAAGATTATGAGAGGGGAATCGGAAATGTTATCTTCTAAATTGCTTTTTCTTGAAGATGATTGTAATACAGGCAGAGTTTCAAAATTTTATGCATATTTCATTCAAAAAGCCCAATTATGATAACTCAGAGATTTAGATAGGAATTTTTATTTATTCAGAGTGGAATATGTCTGAAATACTGAGTTAAAAAGTACAGTAGAACCTCTTGTATCCGAAACTGTTTTAACCGAAACGCTCGGTTAACCGAAATCCATTTTTAAAGCTTCTTTTTTTTTTCTTTTTTTACTATCACATTCCTTGTGTGCAAAATCCATTTTGAAAGCTTTTTTTTTTTTTTAATTTAACTATCATATGCCTATGTGCAAGCAGTCCTTTCCGAACTACGAGTACATATAAATATTTTCTATCCTCTTACATAGAGTTCCTTCGAATTTAACTTGAGATCCCGTAAGCTACGGAATAGAACGAAAAAACAAGCAAATTAGCAATTCTGAAGCTTTTAAATGTTTTGCAAAAGGTTTGGCATGACTGGAGTAGCAGAGAGACTGTGATACTGGTGAACTAATAAAACTCCGTGATTGAGCTTCAAAGAAAAGGCTATCGAAACTGCGACAAACAAAACATTTTTTCAAACCCTTGTGATGTTTGTAAAAGGCACTTAATTTCAAAATTAAAATTCAGGTAATTTATTCTTGTTTCTATTTTGCTATTGCTTTATTTTTATTAAGCATTTGTTACCATAATAAGAAATATTGCATTTATTTCTCCTTAATTTTAAAATTGAAGCATTCTCGATTATCCGAAAATTTCGATTTTCCGAAAGAGGGTCGGTCCTAATTACTTCGGATAATTGAGGTTCTACTCCACTAAGAATAACATTGTAAAATATGTAACATGAATAACCTTTTAAATTGTGATATTTGTCAAGAAGAATATCCAGAAAAAAATATTTTACTTAAAAAAGTATATTAAAACTTCTTTTACGACCAAACTAAATTTTCCTAAATTTTCTCTATATTTAAAAAGGCTAGCGATGAGAGTTCTTCGCCGAAATTTTAATATTTTATAACTGCAATTTTCAAAATGGAAATTTTTGCTTAATTTAATCGATGAAATGCTGTGATTAAAAACCAAAATTTTCGTTTAAAAATTACTGGTAGGAATAGTCAAGTATTTTTAGCATTTTATGTCTTGTCTCTAAAGATTTAAAATCTGCAAGTCACAATTTTCATTCACAAAGTCGCGGAATAAAGCTTTCATATTTTTTCTGAAAAAAGCTCCAACTTTAATTTTTATGCATTTTTTATGAGAATATATACCCGCATGTTAACAGAAAAAGCAAAAGTTTAAAATATAAAATTTAACCCTTAAATCCGCGATTTTTTTTTATTTTGTTTCGAAAAAATTATATATGATTCTCTGAAAGCTTTATTACACGGGAAAAATAATGAAAAAAATCAGATATACATTTTTAATATAATACGTCAATCTTTTCTTCTGTTTCACATCTGCAAAATAAGTAAAAACTACTGTCGTGTGGCTGTTTTACGCTAAAATAATGCAAATTAGTAAATATTTTAATAAGTATAACTTCATATACCTTATATTATATTATTATTTATTTTATAAAACTTAACATTGAACCGTTCAATTCCCATGATAGAATACGTTCTAGAAATTACGTAGTTCAGAGCATCTGACTTTACACCAGAAAGTTTCAATGGTTAATTTCGCTTTATTTAAAAGCGGAATGTATGTTATTAATTAAAGGACATATTCCTATTTTAATTTTCTGGTGTGAGTTAGGTAAATACGAATAAAAAAAATTATTAAATTAAAAAAAACTGTTGTTTGCATATATGCAAAGCTGCGCACTAAAGGGTTAATCTTTTGCTTTAGACTTTTTACGTAAGTGTCTTTGATTTAAATTAAATTGTACGATCAACGTGTTTAAAAAACTAGTATTAGTTTTTTTTAAATTAACTTTTTTCCATTATATTGCTATTTCTTTCTTTTTTCAGGTTTTTCAACTTTTTCTGTGCTACACATACTCTATTGAAGGACTATGTGAGAGGAATCTGAATTTTTATTTATGTTCTAAATTGCTTTTTCTTGAAGATGATTGTGTAATACAGACAGTTTCAAAATTTTATGCATATTTCATACAAAAATCCCAAGTATGATAACTCAGATATTTAGATTGAAATTTTTATTTATTCAAATTGGAAGCATGTCTTAAATATTGAGATAAAAAGTACTAAGAATAACATTGTAAAATCTGTAACATGAATAATCTCTTAAATTGTAATATTTGTCAAGAAGGATTTCCTGAAAAGAGTATATTACTTCAACATCTTGAAACTCATTCAGATAAAAAACATTTTGTATGTGATATCTGTAAAGATGTTTTTGTGGAATTACCTGATTACACTCATCATCTTGATAGTCATTCGGAAGATAGGCATTTTACATGCCACGTTTGTCACAAAGTATTTGATAGCAAATGTTCATTGGAAGAACACGTTTCAAGTCATTCTAGTAAGGAAAAGCCGCATGAATGTTCTACCTGTGGAAAATCATTTAGAATAAAATCAAGATTAAACGATCATATTCTTGTTCATACGAAAGAAAAAAAGTACAAATGTGACTTGTGTGCAAAAGGATTTTCAAAAAAAGGCGTATTGAACGAACATTTGCGTACCCATCAAGGCATCAAATTTGTCTGTAATGTATGTCAGAAAGATTTTGATAGCAAAGGTAATTTGAACTTACATTTTCGGACCCATTCTGGTGAAAAACCGTATAAATGTGACTTCTGTCACAAAAGTTTTTCACAGAAAGGTCAGTTGAAAACGCATTTCCTTATCCATACAGGAGAAAGACCCTTTCATTGTGACATCTGCGGGAAAACCTTTGCACGTAAAACTGATTTAAATTATCATTTAAGAATTCATAGCAGTGAAAAACCTTTTAAGTGTGACAAGTGCGAAAAAACGTTTAAATTCAAATTTAATTTAGGTCAGCATCTTCGAAAGCCGCACAAAATTAAAGACGTCATTCATTACAGCAATCGTTTTGTATGTGGTGTATGTCGGGGTGTGTTTGTTGATAAGCGTAGTTTAGACGATCATTTACTTAAGATCCATTCTGGAGAAAAAATCTAACAATGTTCATTTTGTCCAATAGTTTTTCCTGGTAAGGATTTTTTGAAAAGATATACGAAAACACAAAGAAGAAAATGTAATTGTGTTAATAAAACATTAAGGCGACAGAGGACGTTCAAAAATATTTTCTACAGTTTTTGCTCAATTGTTTTGAAATTTAATACACATATAATGTGTGCAACAATTAAGAATTTTTTTTAATTTCATTAAAAAATATTAATATGCAAATGAGTAATCTATATAATAGTAGCCGAAGTCGTGTAACTGTCATCAACAGTTCCGGGCTGACCGCTTTACTTTTTATATGCTATTTTGCTACTTTAGCTGGGAGCAGGTGATTCAGTTCAATCGCCAAATAGGTTTCCATCGCCATCATTTCATTAAAAATATAAAGCTATTACTGACTTCATTTAAAATGCATGACATTAAATTAAAACAAATAAATTTAAAATACATACATCAGATACATTTAAAATACACATCTTTCTCCATCTTATTTAAAACACCATAAGTAAATAAATAAAGGTACTTTTTCAGTATAGGTACTTGACAAAAAGGTGCTGGGCGAGAAAAGAAATTTGGCAACGCATTTTCTGGCAACCTATTTATTGTTTCATATACACAAGCATTTTTTTCCATTTGAGTTCAATTTATTTAATATAAAGGAGCCATTTATAATTTTTTATATAGAAAGAGAAATAATTTGGGCCCAGATGTCATGTACGCACCACATCGGCGCGATTTTTTTTCTGACGCCAATATCATATACGCGGTACTTAACTGGCGCTAAAGTGTCGTTATTTTGCTTGATATGGTAACCTGGATGTTGTTTATTTATTAAAAAATTGTTTATGTACTTTTATTTTCTTTTTTTAAATTATGTAAATTGTTTTGTGAACAGATGTTATATATGCCCGCGGCCCCCATCTTGGGTTTTTTTCTTGGCGAGAAAACCCCTTTCCCGACAAGTAAATGTCGCCAAGCAGATTTATGCGTATGTTAGGCTTAACGGGGTTGCCAGAACACTTCACTCCTTAGGGTTGTCTTATCGATAACCACTAACGAAACATCGCCGAGAAATCCAAGATGGCGGCCGCGGGAATATATAACATATGTACCTTGTTAATTAATAATATGCTAATTAGTGATACAAATTAAAAATGCTCCATGCGCATTAAATTTTATTTCAGAAACTTGTAATTTTTTTAGGATAGCTTTATGATATTATATCAAAAATTGGTATACATTTTAAAATTACTCTAAGTACCTGGCAGAAAAAAATTATAAACATATAATATTGATCATTTCGGATAAAATTCAATGATAAAATATTACTTTTTTTAAAAAAACCTTTATATGAAATAATGTACACATATTACTAGCAAGTTTTGTAATAAAGTATATCAACAACAATATTACCAAGTACTATGAAAATTGGTGTAAAATTAAGACGCATGGAGCAATTTGAACTTACTCAGTCGGCGAAACTTCTCATTTTGAGAAAACTGGATTTAAAATTTTATTTTAAGTGTAGATTACGATTGTTTACGTTAGAAAAACAGCTGTATCTCTGCAAAGAATTATCGGATTTGAATAATTTTTTTTATAATTTGAAAGTAGAAGATTGCCAGAACATTTTTTCCAAAAAACAAAAAATTGATTTTTTAATGTTTTTTGAGATTTTGAACGTTCACTGTCGCCTTAAAAGCAGAAAAGCGCTTACACGTGTGATAACTGTAAAAAAGATTTCACTGATAGAAGCGATTACGTTGATCTTCTCATATGTCATTTGGATGATAAAATCTTCCGTGAATGATTCATACTGTGAAAAAAAGTTCCGAATATTTTACGTGTAAAGTATGTCATGAAAAATATGTTGACGAAAGTTGTTTACAAATGTACCTTCTTGCACATTTAGAGTGAAACAACGTCATAAATGCCCAAACGTCCCAGATGTCTTTTCAGTAATATCTGTGTTAAGGGGGCTGGTCACTCAGCTTCGGAAGTCTCCTCCGTAATGTAAAGTCTATGGTCATTTGATGCATTCGTATATTTAAAATATCTTCTCGGGAAATTCATATTTTTAGCATCTTTTTTCTGTGTACTCTTCTTAAAGGATGTCTCTTTTCTTCTTAGTTTTCAAAATGTTTCTAAAATCTATGCTGAAATTAATATTTTATGTGTTAAAAGCGGGCGGACTGTGAGTAACATTTTAACACTTCCTATAAAATCAAGTCTATACTTTAGAAATATTTTGAGAACTAAGAAAAAAAGAGACATCTTTTAGGAAGTGTGCACAAAAAAAAAAGAAGTTAAAAATGTTAATTTCCCGAGAAGATATTTTAAATATACGAATGCATCCAATGCCCATAGACTTTACATGAGTGAGGGGAAATCGGAAGCTGAGTGACCAGCCCCCTTAAGGGGACGGTGGAGCTTAAAATCCTTAAAAATAATTTCTTTTTATTTTTGTAAATTTCAACTTAAATATTATTCAAGGGTACATTATATACATTATGGCATGCATTTATCACAAAAAAATTTAAAAAAAGATTTATTTTTGAGAAAAAAATGGAATTTTACGCGTCGTCTTAGAAATCTTCGAAATGCCCCATGCGTCTTCAATATCAATGAAAATCCCCAATATTTTTTATAAAAGTTTGGTTTATATATAGAAATAAATCAAGCACGAATTTTATATATTTAATTTAAAGGTAAAAAAAAAAAAAAAATTCAAAATTTCAAAATTTTTTCGAAAAAATTTCAAAATTTTTCAAAAAAAATTTTTTTTTTAACCTTTAAATTCAAATATATAAAATTCGATGCTCTATTTTATTTCTATATATAAATCAAACTTTTATAAAAAATATTGGGGATTTTCATTGATATGGAACGCGCAGGGGGCACTTCGAAGATTTCTAAGACGACGCGTAAAATTCCATTTTTTTCTCAAAAATAATTTTTTTTTTTAATCTTTTTTTGTGATAAATGCATGCCATAATGCATATAATGTACCCTTGAATAATATTTAAGATGAAATTGACAAAAAATAAAAAAAAAATTGAAAAAATTTGAAATTTTGAAAATTTTTCGAAAAAATTTCAATTTTTTTCAACTTTTTTTTTAACCTTTAAATTCAAATATGTAAAATTCGATGCTCTATTTTATTTCTATATATAAACCAAACTTTTATAAAAAATATTGGGGATTTTCATTGATATGGAACGCGCAGGGGGCATTTCAAAGATTTCTAACACGACGCGTAAAATTCCATTTTTTTCTCAAAATTTTTTTTTTAAATTTTTTTGGGGGGATAAATGCATGTTATAATGTATATAATGTACCCTTGAATAATATTTAAGTTGATATTTACAAAAATAAAAAAAATTATTTTTAAGGATTTTAAACTCCACCGTCCCCTTAAGGGCAGTTGGAAGTCAAATTCGCGAATAAAAGTCGGATTTTTTTAATATTTGGAATCCGTTATTTTCCTCCTCTCGAATGGTACATTACTTTTTCTTCTACGACAACAAGAACTTAAAAAAATTTAAGTAATTCAGTTTGTTTACGTCATACATAAACATTAAATACATAAACTTTAAACTCAGTTTTTTCAGAATGTTGCTTTTTGAACTTCCATCTACCTTTTTATAGAAACTACTACATATTATTATTTGCAATCTTGAAAGAATATTTCACACATATCTCTGATCAATCTGAAGTGAACTTTTTATGTAAACGTTTGTACAAAAGTTTTATAAAAAAAGTTTTTCTTTGGAAAATGCAAGTTTTTTGTTATTTAAAAGTGGTTTATATTTCTGATTTTTTTTAAATAGCTAAAGAATATCTCTTTATAAAGTTCACTTTACTTCATTAGAAATTATTCATATTAAGTATATAAAAAAATTCAAGTGAATATCTTTGGTAGTTTCTGGGAAAAGATATATTAATTTAATATAAAAGGTATAGGGACTTCCAACTGCCCTTAAACAAACATTTGCGTGCACACAAAAAGAAAAAAAATTGTAGCGAATGTCAGAGGTATTTTATGGATCAGGGTAATTTGGTGGTCCACCTATAGGAGTTTCATTCAGGGAAAAAGACCTATAACTGTGATATCTGTTTAAAAGTTTTGCTTGGAAAGCACTGCTGAAGGATCATTATGTTTTGCATACTGGTGAAAAACGTTTTCAATGTGATACATATGGAAAAATGTTTCTACGTAAAGGTGATTTGAATATTCATTCAAGAAGTCATAGCGATGAAAAAGCTTTCAAATTTCTACATAAAGGTGATTTGAATATTCATTCAAAAAGTCATAGCGATGAAAAAGCTTTCAAATTTCTACATAAAGGTGATTTGAATATTCATTCAAAAAGTCACAGCGATGAAAAAGCTTTCAAATTTCTACGTAAAGGTGATTTGAATATTCATTCAAGAAGTCACAGCGATGAAAAAGCTTTCAAATTTCTACGTAAAGGTGATTTGAATATTCATTCAAGAAGTCATAGCGATGAAAACGTTTTCAAATTTCTACGTAAAGGTGATTTAAATATTCATTCAAGAAGTCATAGCGATGAAAAAGCTTTCAAATTTCTACGTAAAGGTGATTTGAATATTCATTCAAGAAGTCATAGTGATGAAAACGTTTTCAAATTTCTACGTAAAGGTGATTTAAATATTCATTCAAGAAGTCATAGCGATGAAAAAGCTTTCAAATTTCTACGTAAAGGTGATTTGAATATTCATTCAAAAAAGTCATTGCGCTGAAAAAGCTTTCAAGTATCCGATCTGCGAAAAAGCATTTAAAATAAAACTTAGTTTGATTGCTCATCTTTTCATTCATGAAGCCAATAACTAATTTTTGCCTGCTGTATGTGTGAGACATGCTCGACTAACAAATTTGAAGAAACGTTTCCTTATGCATTATGAAAGAAAAAGCATTGAATGTCACCTTTCAAAGAAGCCTTTTAAATACAATGATTGTTTGCAAAGCGTTTAAAATTTACTGCTTAAAAAAAGAAGAAATTGATATTATTACTTCATATGTAAAAAAGATGAAAAGCGTGTTCTTGGAGTGAAAAATTATTTGCTAGGAAAACGCTGTTGGAGGATCATTATGTTTGCATGCTGGTGAAAAACGTTTTCATCGTGACATATGTTGAAAAATATTTCCACGTAAAGGTGATTTGAATATTCATTGAAGAAGTCACAACGATGAAAAAAGCTTTCAAGTATCCGACAGCAAAAAAGCATTTAAAATAAAACTTAGTTTTCAATATTTTCATATAAGAAAATTCTTAAGAAAATAAAGAAATTTTATACACATTTCTAGAAGAGGATTTTTTTTTTCCAAAATGTGTTCGGATTTTATTGTTACAAAAGTCATCATAAACTGAAAACTGTCTTCAACTAACAATGTAATTATCCTTGTATATTACCTGGTTGCGTTGCAACTTAACATCGCGTTGAATAGTAAGCGACTTGCATAGAAGTAATAGGGAGGCAGAATAAAGAAAATGTATTGCTGTTAGTATGAGAACTACATGATAAATGAATAGCACTTTTAAAAAATCAAAGAAAAAAAATTAAAGTATTTAAATATTAAGAATTTTATTATGATTTACGATGTGTATTGTGCAGGATTTTATATATTATGTGAAATACTTTAAGTAAAAAATATTCAATTGATAGTTTGGCTAAATTTGTTATTTTTTTATGTTAACTAAAAATGGACACTATATTCACCATACAAAATTATTTTAAATTTTAAAAACATTGTAATGAAAATCTGCATACTGCATAGTTGTATATTACTTCTGATTTTTCATTAGAGAAATTCTTCTTTGTGCTGTATTAAATTTTAATGTTTTAAACTTTAATGTGCTTTATAAATAAAAGTTCATTTTTTTATTATCCTCTTTTAGATTTTTGTACTTTGAATGTGCTCATAGCTCTAGTGACTACGCTAGACACCTTAAAATTACACATTTTCTGAACCATAACTTTTCATAAAGGGTGGCAGCCCCGAATATGTGGTTGTATTGTTGTTCTGACAAACGACAAGTGGCAGCACTGAACAATTAAGCTGGGAAATATTTATTTATATCGTACAATGTCTGCATTATGAATATATTTTATTTAATTATAATTCGTATAATTTTAATTCTTCTTAACTTCTACAATCCTGTTGTGTTATTTTTCTGTCTTATATGTGTACTAATCTCATTATTTTCCTCAATTAGATATTTTTGTATTTTTTTTTTTTTTTTGTATTGCTCTTAGAGCACGACCGCAGAAAAAAAGTTTATTAATCTGAATACTAGAAGTGTTGTGTGGAATCTGAATCTGTTCTATTACCCCCTTCAGGGGCAAATACTTCTGTAGATAAAATGTACTTATCTTATTATTTTTCTCAATTAGATATTTTTGTATTTGTTTGTGTTGCTCTTAGAGCACAACCGCTGAAAAAAGTTTATTAATCTGAATACTAGAAGTGTTGTGTGGAATCTGCAGACCTGCCAACTGCTACGAAAAAATCGTAGTTGCTACGATTTGGACCTATAAACTACGATGCTACGAAAATCGGTCTCAAACTAAGATTTTTTTTTTTTTTTGGGGGGGGGGGGGGCACAAACGTATTTTTTTTTCAGTTGTGATTTTTAGTCCGCGTAGCTTATTTTTAAAGAGTGATTCTGTTCCGAAATTTCTTGGATTTTAAAGTATTCGATTACGAAAGTTTTAAAAAATGTGTCGTCAGTCCGAACATTTGGACATAAAAAAAGGCTGAAGAGAAAAAAAAAAAATCTGGGCTGCAAAACAATTTTCTTAACATAAAACTCTCTTAATAGATATTAACCACATGTGAATCGTGCGTCTGTAAATATTTATACAGGAATTCCCTTCCTTAGAAACAGGCGCGTCATTTTAAGAGTTTCTTGAGGGGCAGAGTTTGAAATATTGTGCGGAATCGCGCGATTTGCAAACAGAAAAGGACGGTCCTGCATAATGAAAAATGCTGAGCAGAATTTCCCCCTGCAAATTCTACCACACACCTATGATTCTTCTGCGAGTATATTCTAAAATTTATTGGTCCCCGAATTTTTTTCTTTTCTTTTTTTTTTTTCCTTTTTTTTAACCATTTGGAAAAATGGTTATTGTTCTCGTCAGGGTAGGAAATCAAAAGCATATCTGAAGGTTTTTATTGGTTTAATCCGCATTTTATTCGTTTTCTGGTTGATCTATACAGTAATATGTATTTCCCTTTACTTTCAACAGAGTGTTGCCACTATGACAAAAAAGTAATAAAAACTACAAAAAAAAATTAATAACTCAGAAACAAATTGAGATACAGCTTTCAAACAAATTGCATTTAAAAGTACACTTTTTTCTCTATACGACGATATAAAAAGTAATATTGTGGGATGTTTAGAAGTTTAAGAAATAAATTTCATTTAAAATTGGCCGTCAGATTTCTTGGAAATCTGACGATGGAAAAGCCTTTTCCCGAACAGCCAATGAAATGCTTGGATAATACGTAAGTTTCAGGTCAGCGCTAAATCGCACAACGCTTAGGTATAAACAAACTGAAGGCCCCTCCCACTCTAGAAACAGTCGCCATCTACTGGCTATTCCTCTAAAAATAACATATAGAAGGGATGTTTAAATTAATTTTATTTTTCTGAGACTTTTTCTTTGTTCTTTCTGTGACTAAAAAATAAATAAAAAATAAAAAGAGAGGTTGGGAAGGGGGATATATTTTAATACCATTTATATGCTTTAACATGAGAATTCGGAATCTCCAAATAAAAATTCAGCCAGATGCAGAATTCCACAGTGTTGCCGCATCTGGATGAATTCTTATTTAAGGATTCCGAATTCTCACCAGTAAGTTTAAATAGTTATTATTGTTTTATAAGATGATAGATATTCCACAAACAAAATAAAATAAAATTGCTATTCAAAAATTTCCTGTGTGAATTCCAACATTAGTGAGAAGTCGGTCGATTAGTGATGACGTCACAACTCGTGTCCTCTGGCCTTGAGTATTTCGATGGCAGCGAGTATTGTGTCTTTCCGAACCACTGTCCCAAAATACGCCAATTAGCATTCAAGAAATAAATATAAGTGGAATAAAGTACTAAACAGTTTATTCAAGTCGATTTTTTTCCCTTTCTAAAATTTTCTTGTCTGCCTTACAAATTTATGTAATTTTAGAATGATATAAATTGTGAATGCACACACGTTATAGTCCGAAAGCCGATGACATCGAAAGCCCCATCATCGCGGAATTAAAAAAATTGTATGTAAATCGATAGTAAAAAGTCATACGAACAAAATGAGCTAGGTATGACTAGGTTTGACAAGCCGAAAATATGTTTAATTAAATTAATTATTATTTAAAAGGTATAATGTTTTACCGTCATCCTGAATATTGACAACTCTTAGTGCATTTTATAGATAATTGTGTGCTCTTTCAGAAAAAATTGGTATGACAAACTTTATTCTGCCGGAAAAGTCTGTGATATCATTTTCAAAGAGACGGACGGTGATAAAAATTCACATTTATTTTGCTTTGAATTTTTACTGGTGGCTACTTTCTTTCCCGTATAGACACTGGCCGAGTGTCAGCTTTCCACGAAAATGGTAAATCATTACAACTTTTTAATAATAATTAATTTAATTTACAAAAGTAAATAAGTGCGAAGTCAAAATTACGTCCATTTCTAATCATATCATAATATTAAAATATTTATTAGCTTAAAAGACGTTATAAAAACACATTAAAAGTAAATTAAAAACTCTTTATTTACATGTTTCAACTCATTTTCTGGGTCGTCGTCAGAATGTATAATATAAAATTACAACTGCATAATGAAAAATGGAAAATGAAAAAATCATCGAAAATAAACAATTAATCAAGTAACGCGCCCTATATTTTCACGATTGCTTGTGTTCTCGTTATGTCGCGATGCCGTAATTTATCTAACCATTCAACCCATAAATTCGGGATACGAAATGATAAAGTATCGTTACAAACTCCTGAACCTCTTAAATAAATTTCAATGGACTCTCTTATGAATAATTGTAAATAAAAATTAGATCTGTAGATGATTTTACACTCGTTAAAAAGTATGTTAATGTTCTCTATTTGATTTAGTCGGGATAAAGCAGTATTACCTCTGTATTTTATGTCCGATATATGTTCTTTACATCTGATATTGAATTTTCGTTTCGAATACCTATATAATGATTTTTGATTCCTCCCTCCCTAATAAATGGTATCATATAAACCCCTGAGAGGTCCTCTCTATTAATCGGATCAATTTTAGTATTTAAAAGCACCTTTAATTTCGGAGGCGGCTTCGCGATCAAACATAAGCCAAAATTTCTTAAATGATTTTTTATATGTTCAAAGAAAGAAAAAGAGTTTTTAATTTACTTTTAATGTGTTTTTATAACGTCTTTTAAGCTAATAAATATTTTAATATTATGATATAATTTAATTTAATTTCGGCTTGTCAGACCTAGTCATACCCAGCCAGAGTTGCAAAAAACCCACTCTAAAAAAACCAATAAAACCCGCTTTAACGTGGGTTTTATTAGTTTTTTTACAATCCATGATATTATTATTAATATTCAGTTACTTTTATATTAGTTTTTTAACCTTTGTGTTTAAAGAGTTACACTATCCTATTAAAACATATTGTGGGTGTACTGCCAAATCCAAATGTGACAAAGTCAAAATGAAATAATGTGATTATGTCTTTTAAAAACCTGTTAATATTATGGAAAAAAAAAGCTAAAATCAATATACATAGCTAATAATATTTTCGCATAGATAAAAAATGACAAGGTCTTTTATATCAAGATTTAACAAAATAAAACTTCATAATATAAGTTCCCAACTGGATACAAATTTGACTTATTCACTTTTGGCCAGGGTTGGCCAAAAAAAGAGGTTTTTTTTTTTTTTTTTTCAATGAATCCAAATAAACCGGTTTTTGTTTGTTTGTTTAAACCTGTTTTTTTTTTTTTTTTTTTTATCATTTCCTATTGCATACAGATGCATGTTTGTTTATAAAAATAAACATTGTTGAATATTTATATAAGTATTATAACTTCATTTCAAAATATTCAAATTAAATAATTACAATCAGTTATGTAGATCATTGGAATCATTTGCAATTTAAATATTTTTAGTAACAGCTATGTATTATGTGCAAGGAGTAAACTGTTCTATATAGCGAACCATAGATATCTTGAAAATATTATCAAGCATTATTTGATTAATAAATAATAACAGATTAAATATTTGTTTCAAAAATGTGTTCTTAGTGGGGAATACAGATAAAAAGTAATCTATTAAAGTAACTTTTAAATATGTAATATGGGGTTATTACATAATATTATATGATGTCAGAAGTAAAAGCTTTTTTACAGACTTTTACACTGATTTATTTGTTTTATTAACCATTTGGAAAAATTATTATTGTCATCTGTCAGGGTAGGGAATCAAAAACATATCTGAAGCCTTTTATTGGTTGAATCCGCATTTTATTCGTTTTCTGATTGGTCTATACAATAATCTACCTTTACTTTCAACAAAGATGGATACTTCTGTTGCCACTATGACAAAAAAGTAATAAAAACTACGAAAAAAAAAATTAATAACTCAGAAACAAATTGAGATACAGCTTTCAAACAAATTGCATTCAAAAGTACATTTTTTTCTCTATACGACAGTGTAAAAAGTAACATTGTGGGATATTTAGAAGTTTGAGAATGAAATTTCATTTAAAATTGGTCGTCAGATTTCTTGGAAATCTGACGATGGAAAAGCCTTTTCCCGAACAGTCAATGAAATGCTTGGATAATACGTAAATTTCAAGTGGATAATACGCGAGTTTCAGGAAATCTGACGAGTCGCAGGAGATTTTGGTCGCTTGCAATTTTTACGTGTAATAACACTATTAATGTTTAATTCATGGCGTACGTAATGTATGATGAACTCCATGCGATTTTTTATGTCTTAAATTTTAGTCTTTGAAAAAATCATTTTCCAAATAGTCGTTGTAATTTGTTAAATTGCTTTATTTTTTTTATTTATTTATTTATTTTTTAAGTGTAGGAGAACATTTTGGAGTAAATCTTTATATTCAAATGTAAATTATATAAAAAGGAGTTAAATTCATAAATATGTAGTCAGGTATTTAAATTTTAATGTAAAAGTCTGCCATATACACGCATATTTTATAATCTTCGATAATCAAATCACCGCCAAATGGCATACTTACTATATTATTGAAAGTTTTGTTGGCACAGATGTCATATACGCTTCATGGTACCTAATGGGCTCTAAAATGGCGTTATTTTGCCTGGCATGGTAACCAGGCTATTGTTGTTTATATATTAATAAATTGTTTATTTACTTTTATTTTCGTTTTTACAATTATATGAACTGGTTTGTTCTATAGCTATTAAATAAACTTTTTTTGATTTATTGCTATTTCCTTTTAAAATAATAGAAAATATTTTATATATATATATATATATATATATATGTAACTGGTATTCAAAAACGATGTTTTCGCCAAATTGGCGTCAGAAAAAATCGCGCCAAACTAGGTACGTATATGATATCTGTGCCTAATAGTTATTTACATTATTGTGATTACTTAGGATCAGGCAACAGATTGAAGAGTATTTGGTGTACTTTTATTATATGGGCTTGGCGAGTGAAGTGAATTTTACGTATATTTGCTGGCAAACTATTTACTTTTCATGTACATATAAGCATTTTTTTCAATATTTATGATATTTATTTTATATAAAGAAGAGCTATTTATCTACTTTTAAATACGAACAGAAATAATTTGTGGTACTACTTGATTATCCCGCAGACCCAAAAAATATCGCCAAACTATTAGATCAAATGCCAATAATGGGTGATCGTAAATGTCAAATTTTCTTGACATTAAACACTTTACACGTATTTGTTACGTCATCAACTCATTTTTAATTCGACGTTTTATTTTTATTTTTATTAATGTTTTACTAATTTAGTTTTTCTTTCGTTATTTAAAATAAAAATTGTCATTTGTATAATTTGGCTAATAGTTTGGCGATTTGTTTATTTTGGTGAAATTGGTCGACTGGATAATCAAGTCGTAGCTAATTTGGGCACAGATGTGATATACACCCCATATTGGCAAAATTTTTTTTCGACGCCAATTTGGCGAAAACACCAACAACATAAACAACAACATCTGGATTATCATATCAAGCAAAATAACGACACTTTCGCGCCAGTTAAGTACCCGTTGCGTATGTGACATTGGCGTCAAAAAAAATCGCGCCAATATGGGCGTATATGACATCTGTGTCCTAATTTGTATATAATAATAATATAAATATATAAATAAACTGTTACATATATATATATATATATATATATATATATGTCCTACAAGGGAAACTAGCAGAAGTAATTGTAAAAATGGATATACTTCTGAGTTGCATTTTATTCGCCACCAAACAATGCGATTTTAAGCCAAAGAGGCAGAAGAAGGACATAAGCCCGAGCAATGCTCACAATAATAGTGTTTTTTAAGTGTATGAGCACATTTGGAAGTAGACTTCTACACCTTTCACACATGAGATTAAATCATTTAATTTCAGACATTTAAAATATTTTTCCAGTATGCTTTACTGTAAAATCACGCCGGTTTGTTGTCCTATTATCCCATTGGTTTGTTGTCCTATGTTTTTTATTCTATTTACTCTGCTGGAATAGACAAATGGAAAACAGTAGCAGATCTGCCAGAAGAGGACGTTTATTAAATAAAAAAGAAAAGTGCCCAGCTAAACTGATGGCATTGAGCTCACAGGCTATTCACACTAATTGTATATTATACTCTTATTTTAAAGAATAATGCCCCTCAAAAAAATAAGTGAAGGGGAATTAGCCCCCGTTTCCCCCTTTATACTTAACCAGTGAACCTCCAAATCTAATCAGGGAAGCTCCTTATCATAATAAACCGGTATACCAAATTTGGAGCAAATAGAATAATCCTGCAAAAAAAACCATTTATCTAAATTAAGGGGGTGGACTAGCGCCCCCTTTATCCTTAACCAATGAATCCCCAAAACGAATCAGGGAAGCTCCTTAACATAATAAACCGGTATACCAAATTTGGAGCAAAGCGAATAATTCTGCATGAAAAACCCGTTTATATAAATTAAGGGGGGTGGACTAACCCCGTTTTCCCCCTTTATCCTTAACCAATGAACTCCCAAAACTAATCAGGGAATTTTTTTAACATAATAAACCGGTATACCAAATTCGGAGCAAATCGAATGATTCTGCATGAAAAACCCATTTATCTGAATTAAGGGGGTGGACTAACCCCCCTTTTCCCCTTTTATCCTTAACCAATGAACCCCCAAAACTAATCAGGGAAGTTCCTTAACATAATAAACCGGTATACCAAATTCGGAGCAAATCGAATGATTCTGCATGAAAAACCCATTTATCTGAATTAAGGGGGGTGGACTAACCCCGTTTTTCCCCCCTTTATCCTTAACCAATGAACTCCCAAAACTAATCAGGGAATTTTTTTAACATAATAAACCGGTATACCAAATTCGGAGCAAATCGAATGATTCTGCATGAAAAACCCATTTATCTGAATTAAGGGGGTGGACTAACCCCCCTTTTCCCCCTTTATCCTTAACCAATGAACCCCCAAAACTAATCAGGGAAGTTCCTTAACATAATAAACCGGTATACCAAATTCGGAGCAAATCGAATGATTCTGCAAGAAAAACCCATTTATCTGAATTAAGGGGGTGGACTACACCCCCCTTTCCCCCTTTATCCTTAACCAATGAACACCAAAAACTAATCAGGGAAGTTCCTTAACATAATAAACCGATATACCAAATTCGGAGCAAATCGAATGATTCTGCATGAAAAACCCATTTATCTGAATTAAGGGGTTGGACTAACCCCGTTTTTCCCCCTTTATCCTTAACCAATGAACTCCCAAAACTAATCAGGGAAGCGCCTTATCACAATGAACCTAGAAAAAAATTTTGAAGCAAATCGGATGTTTCTATCAAGAGTTATCGCGTTACGTACGTACATACATACATACATACATACATACATACATACATACGTACATACATACATACAGAACGGGCGGTCACATTAGCTCTCAGGCTTTGATAGCCTGTGAGCTAAAAATGTAATGTAACATTAATGAAATTGAATTTAAGCTACCAGAACCACACATCGTGCAAGTTAACAGGCCGAGAGTTCAAGAACAAACAAATAATAAACGGTCAAGTGCCAGTATTACGCGCGCACAGAGGGTTCCGTACAATAAATATCCCAACAAAAAGTGTTCGGTAAAAAAAAAAAAAAGCGCCAAGTTCTCCTTAATGTTTCGGCCAGAAAAAGTAGTGATATCTGAAGTTCGCACAAGTTAATAGCCAAACATCCCAAATCTTTCATTGAAAATGGCTTCCTGCGACTTGGCCGTTAATACCTTCTACAGCATTTCAAAATTAATGATTGGAAATTACGTATTTATGAATTATTTAAATATTAAAAGTAATATTAGAATGCAAAGAGGCAAATTCACATAAAGACATTATAAGTAAAAGATTTCTGATAACTACCATTCAGTTTCAACAAACATTAGTTTTGATTACAGATCATTTAGTCCACTTGTGGTTTAATTGCCATTTTGTACGGTCTAAAGCTAAAGTCATTAACGTAAAACCCAAGAAATAAAACAAAATTTACTTACTTCAAATCTCACAATATGTTACATTATATTTTATTGTATAATATTGAAATCTTGTGTGTTGACGAAAGAGATTTTTTTCGTTTGAACATTTATTATAGTTTGTTTGCATACATTAAGAGGTTTTCGATTTATAAACTACTAAAAGTTGATACTAATTATGTTTTAGCAATTAGGGATATTATCTCCTGAATACAAGTATTTTGTTATTTTTAACTTCTAAGCATTTAAATAGACTGAAGTTGTTTAAATGCTTTTTTTTCAAATGTGTATTTTATTTCTGTACTCTATATCACAAAATGCCTAAAATAATCAAAAAATGTAGTTGACATGTAGCTCATTTGTACATATTTTAAAATTTGAAAAGTTATCTCGAAAGCATTAACGGCCAAGTCGCAGGAAGCCATTTTCAATGAAAGATTTGGGATGTTTGGCTATTAACTTGTGCGAACTTCAGATATCACTACTTTTTCTGGCCGAAACATTAAGGAGAACTTGGCGCTTTTTCTTTACCGAAAACTTTTTGTTGGGATATCACTACTTTTTGTATGTTTTTTCAAGTTTGTTATTCTAAACTATATTAATATGAAAAAACTTAAATTTCGGTACTTTTATGTTAGCCGGAAGCAAATCTCCTCATTAGCCTTTTGTTTTTTCGACAATAGCAGTTTTCATTTTTCACATGTGTAAATTCGAAACAATGCTTTGATTTTCAAATAAAATATTTTGGTTTATGTTATTATTTCTTATTTATTTATTTAATTATTTCTATGTTAAATATTCTATTAAATAAAATGAGGGAAATGCATCTATTTTAAATGAGATGACTGAAAAGTATATATCTTTAAATGAAATGAATGCAATATGAACAATGGAGTTGGGAACAGTATTTGGCGATTTGCCACTTGCGCCCGGCTAACATAAAAATACCTAAATTTATTTTATTGAGTTTTACAAATTTATACTTTATTTCTTTTTATATTAAAGTACTAGCCTCCTCTAGCAAGCAGTATTTACCGTATTAATTCTATGTTAAACGTTGCATCATATTACTGTTATTCATAATTTAATTTACTTGCCCATTCTTTTGCCAAGTCGGAAGCTTTTGATAGAGAAATCAAGAACTCTTTACGATCATGGAAGCACATCATATATTTTGTGTTGTTATGTATTTCATCTTTCGTGACGAATATCTCTTAACTCACTTATGCATGTTTCCTTAGCAGTTACGATTCGTTCTCTAATGCGGAAATTTTTAATCCTATTAAGTAATCTTTTTTAATTGAGCTCACTGCCAATTGTTGTATTTTAACTGATACGACTGGATACAAGTGAAATGGTTCTTATGAAATCCTTTGACAATATCTGCATTTGCATTAAACCATATTGATGCTAATATCTTTTTGTTTCACGTTAACCTTTTCAATAGACTCGATTACGGAAGAATAGAAGGTCTACCGGCTCACTGCCAAGATCCATTTGAAAATTCTTCTTATCTGATCGTGTTGAAGAATTTGTCAATGTGCCATGGTTTTAAGATTTTAGCTAATTTTATTCGAAACCTGAAAACTAAATGCGAGGAACCGGATTATAGAAGATTCATTCTAACGTACATATCGATTAACTGGTTACATATTATAGAATTATAATAATCACAAGGAGAACTGGCAGTTTCAATGCTTTAATAGTTTCCGTAAATTCTCTTTATATAATACGGAAGTTTTAGCGGTGTAAAGATTAACAACATAGTCAAAGTAAGTATAATAACAATAGCAGAGGTTTTGGGCAGTGACGAAACTATTAGCACTTTGAAAATATTAGTACGTTATATCATTTAACTATTCAGATGATATGTGGAAAAATAAAAATAGATGGCTCGCATTAATAATTAACTCATTGAAAAATAGCCACTAGCGTCAAATATTCGCCAAGCTTGGCGACATTTAGCAAAGTTTCGCCAAATTTGGTAATATATCATGTCAATTCTCAAATTTGGTGACAAAAAATGTTTTGTTTATTCTAACGTCATAATGATGCATATGTATTATGTATTATACACATACCTATAATATGTATGATGCAAATGTATTACGTATTATATGCATATGTATAATATGTATGATGCATATGCATAAGTTCATTAACATCACTAAAACGCACTTAAAGGAATAGTGTTCAATAAATAGTAGGGATAATTGCCAGATTGACCAGAGTGCTATTGAGATTAGAATTCTGACATTTATAATAGACCGGGAGGCGTCTGCACACACCATCACCTCATCGAGTTTACAGCTGAAATTTTAGGATTAGTTAAAACGAGATTAGCATATTTAAATGCAACTAGTCTGTTAAGTCATATCTTGGTAGAAACCACCTGAAGACCTAATTTTAATGGTTAACTGATAGGTTTACTATTGTATTTTCCTGCATTCAAAAGTTTGGAAACATGGAGGAATGGGTGCAGGAAAATACAATGGAAAATCCACCAATTAACCCGTAAAATCGGGTCTGTAGGTGGTTTCCACAAAGATATGACTTGGCAAACCAGTTACATTTCAATACGCTAATCGATATTTAACTAATCCTAAAATTTCAGCCGTCAACTCGATGAGATGATGATCTGTGCAGATGCCTCCCGGTCTTTAATAAAATTTGTTTTAAGGAAATAAAAGATAGAAAGATGGACAGATAAACTGAAAGATTTGCCTTATTAAGAATTTTGTAAAAGCATATAAAATTCATTCAGCTTGAAATCATGTAACACCTTTATAACTCAGGCTAATTTTCTGTAATCGGGTTTTGGCGACCAACATATCTTATCTATAACTATAATATTTTTTCTTTTACAGATTTAAAATTAACAATAAATTAACAGTAAGTAGGCTAATAATACAATATAATAACATTAGCAGCGGACTTCGGACGCCGCATCTTTCGCACATCGTTAAAGACAGTTACACATTTCATGTAATTAAAAGGAGATTTTTAAACTTTCATATGGAATTAGGATATTTTTCCACTATAGGGACCTTGGCATTTTTTTTAAATCTTGGCGCAATTTGGACTTCAGAAACTGAGATATGTTGCCAAATGATATAAACAACTGTGAAAACAAACCTGATGAATTTTTATGTTATTTATATATGTATTTGGTACTTCTTAGTTATCCCGTCGACCAATTTCGCCAAATTATATAAATCGCCAAACCACTCGCCAAATTATGCACACTGACATAATTTTTATTTTAAATAACGAAAGAACAAATGAATTAGTAAAACATTAATAAAAATACGAATAAACGTCGAATTAATGGTTTTATTGGCCATTATTGGCATTTAATTTTACAATTAATTAATTAATGGCAAACCATTATTGGCATTTAATCTTACAATTTGGCGACAGTAATTTGGTCGACGGGATAACTAAGAAGTACCATGTATTTATATACATATAAACATTTTATTTATACATGTATAAAATATTATTTTTTATATACAAATTATTTATGTTGGTATATAAAAATAAATAAACGGGCTCCTTACATTAAATAAATTGTATACATATTGAAAAAATTGCTTGTGTATATGACACAGTAAATAGGTTGCCATAAAATACGTTATTATCAAATTTCTTCTCTCGTCAAGGCTATTTTCTGTATTTCGCCAAGGCTACTATATCGGAAACGTACCGAATTGCGGTTATATTTTGTTAAAGGTTTTGTTGTTTTAATATTGTAAATATATCATAACCTATACTGATTAAAATTTTTAGGTATATTCATTTTTTTCTATTTAACAAACATCTTTGGAAAAGTATATATATAAAATGTTATTCTGCTTGAAATCACGTGACTCCCTTCAAAACTCTGTAATCGAGTTTTGGCGACCAACATTGGCACAATTGAATGTGTTAAGGAACTGTTTACGACCAAATGAACACCCCCTGTAACCCTAAACCTGTTTGAAGGGTTTAGAGGCGGAAATTTTGTGTTTTCAGATTTTTCTGGTTAATTGTGCTACAAACCCGACTTACTTGTGAAATTTCATAATTCTACGACTTTTAGAAGCTCCTTAGTTATTTGATGATGCGAAGTGAGTCAGTGACAAAAAAGCGCTTTTTCGGAATTTAATATTTCGAAAACTACTAAATATAGAAACATGAAATCGTGGAACCTTAGTTCAGTTTGACCATACGAACATGTGTATAAAAGAAAAATTTCTATATCTCTCCCTAAAACAACTTTATGAGGGGCTGAAAAGTATGCCGAAATGGTTCAGGAAAAGGTAGCTTACGGCTTGTGCGAACTTGGCGGACGCACTGCCTTGCTCCCAGATATGAATTAGAAATTGTATTATTAAAAAAAAACCGTTGCTAAAAGAATACTAAGACTTTGTAAAAAACTATTCAAAGTAGAGTTGGGTATAATAGTATATATTAGAAAAATGGAAATAGATATACCATGAAAGTTCAGAGATACGGAACCTAAATAATATCAAATATACCGGGTGTCCCAAAAAGGACTGACTGATTTTAAAATTCAATAACTTGCAAACGGTGACAGATATTTAAAAAAATCTTGCAGGAGGGTTATGCATAAGGTCAAAAGTTTTTTTACAGTGATTTTCAATTTTAGTTCGATTTACAAACAATAGATGGCGCTGTAAGCAATAGTCGCTCAATACAGGCTCGATTTTTGGTTCTTTATCTTGTTCCATGCAGAAAAAGGAGATGGAAATGTATTATCCGGGCCACGAAGTACCAAAAAGCGAGCCTGAATTTAGCGACTATTGCTTACAGCGCCATCTATTGTTTGTAAATCGAACTAAAATTGAAAATCACTGTAAAAAAACTTTTGACCTTATGCATAACCCTCCTGCAAGAATTTTTTTAATATCTGTCACCGTTTGCAAGTTATTGAATTTTAAAATCAGTCAGTCCTTTTTGGGACACCCGGTAGCTATTCTGTATAACTCATTTTTAATTTCTTCTATCTTTACAAGAAAAAGTATTGGATTCGTGAAAATTTTCGAATTCCGGTTTTCGACGGATTTATACGTTTTAGGGGACAGAGATCATGAAAAACATGTTTTTACAAAATGTTTGTCTGTCTGTGTGTGACACAAATTTTGAAGGCGCTCTATCTTCAGAACTATTGAACAGAATTTAATAAAACTTTAGATTCAGATAGTCCCTGATACAAATTGGTGCTGATGAACTTTTTGGTGTAAATCGCCCAGCAGCTGGCGCTACTATGCTGCATTATTCATGATTTCCACAATAGCTATATTTCAAGAACTAAAGCACAGATTTTCAGAAAACTTCAGATTCAGTTAGTCCTTGATATAATTCGGTGCTGATAACCTTTTGGTGTAAATCGCCCAACAAGTGGCGCTATTATGCTGCATTATTCATGATTACCACAGTAGCACTATCTCAGGAACTAATGCACGAATTTTCATCAACCTTCAGACTCAGTTAGCTCCTGATATAAATTAGTGCTGTTTAGTTTTTGGTGTAAATCTCCCAACAGGTGGTGCTACTATGCTGCAATTTTCACGATTTCCGTAATAGCTGTATCTGAAGAACTAATGCATGAATAATCATCAAACTTTAGATCCAATTAGTCCCTGATATAAACTAATCCTGATAAGTTTTGGGTGTAAATTGTCCAAGAAGTGCCACTGCTATGAAGAACTTTTCACGATTTCTGAAATAGCTCTATCTCAAAAACTAATGCACGGGTTTTCATCAAACTTCAAATTCAAATAGAAGTTCACATAAGTTGTACCCGATAAGATTTTGGTATAAATCACCTAACCAGTGGCGCTGCTGTGCTGCAATTATCAGGAAGTATTAACATGTATGAGATAGAAGAAAGTTTTGGGATTGACACATCCGACTAGTTTAATGCATCTTAATCTGCTTATAATGAACTTAATTCGGTATACTGACAATAAAAGCAGTACATATTTAAACTTCATTTGGCATTTCATAGAACTAAATTCAGAATAGTAATAACCTTTCTTTCTACAGTGTAGCTAAAACAAAACATTCCTTCAAAGTTTACATTTGGTATTGTGCTAAGCGCGCTTCGAAAGGAAGTCACAAATTTCGAAAGGAAGTCGCAACGCCGCCATGGTCCGTGCAGCTTTTTTCCAGATGGGTTTTTAATTAACTTTTAAAGTCACTCGAAGTGATTGAAAGATCCATTCAATGCAAAATAGTCGCGAATCCTATAGTATTTATGTAATTCGTTGTAATTAAGGGGTCTCAGGACTCTTAAAATTGGAAAAAATGAAAAAAAGAGACCAGTTTCAACATTTAATATCTTAAAATGTATGAGATTTTAAAACACAATTTTTATTGAGATGAAAGATATAAATACGTTCTTTCATTTTATGTATTTAAAAAATTGCAAGATGCAGAATTAGCATTTACAAGGGGCTCCAAACAGTCAGACATTTGACAAGCAAAAAATTGGTATAACAACTTACGCGCACGATTAGAAAATAAATATAGCAACTAGAAAAAAAATTTGGTGCCTACTTATACTTCAGGTTATAATAATTACCCTGAACCTAAATAAATTTATATTTAAAGCATTTTTATATTTTTAATACAAAGTTGTATTTAGCTAATACAAAATTTTGAAAATTTCAACAACACAATCACTTTTAAAAAATATTTTTTTGAGTAATAAAAATGAAATTTTAGGTTCAGTTTATACAGATTAACATGAAACGTATGTTTTGAAAATTTCTTAAAAAAATATTCAAAAGTTTTTGAGATATCGTGCGCGTTATGCTCAAAAAAGTCATTTGGAGAAAAATGACTTAAAAGTTTTGAAAATGCCGCTTCAGCTATTGAGCGGGTATACTTCTAAAAGCCATAACTTCTCTGCTAATGAGAATTTGAAAGAAACAATTATATTAAAATATTCAGAAAAGATAGAAGATTAACATCTAAAAAAATTTCAATTACAATTTTTTTGAAGCTTTAAAAGTCCTGAGTCCCCTTCTGTTACTCTGTTTTTAAGAATTTGACGTTTATTGCTTTTATACTGTTACTGGCCCTTACATTACACATATATATCATTAAAAGTTTTTAACTAGGCTTTAAAAGCCGATGGTACATAGAGTACGCCGCCCCTGTCATTATGTATGTCCAAACCGTCGATATCTTTAAGGGTTAATAATTCGGCTAATTACTGGCGATTTTTTTCGAAAATCATGATCAACAATACTTTTATGATATAAAAAACTGTTGGAACCAGATTGAAAAGTAAAGCTCAATCTAAAAAAAAATTACAGTAAAAAATTGGCAAATAGTTTCAGTCTAAAAAAGTAAGTAGTGCGTAGAAAAGTAATGGAACGAGATTATCTGTAAAGCTCATGAAATTACCCAAATTTTTGTTGATAGCTGAAAATGTGGACTGAGCTTTACTGGTGCCTTAAAATCAATCAGGGTAATAAAGGCATTTTTAACACATTCTGAATTCCAATCATTCATAACCAGTTTAAAAATGTGGGTTCATAAGAATAGGTTAGAGGCTGATTTGGTAAAGAGTGACAAACTGAGGGATCCGTTCGGTACGAAGTATGGACCAAATTCTATTCCAGGGGTCACTGATAAGCCTGGAAGATCAAAGCCCAAGTAAACCCAAAACCCTAAACATGTACGATTCAACCATACGCTAACTATTTGTCTGGCGTAAGTCCATTGGCATAAGGTTCCCTTTTCACAGTAATTACATGAAAGTAAAATTATTATGTTAGTGTGTTATGTCAGAAATGTTAATAACAACAATTCCTCGACAACCTGACTATATTAATGTTACACTTAAAATATTACTTCATGGTTTACATTCTTTTAGCTTTATGGAGTTTAGCTTGACATGATGCAATCATGTCCACAATTCTCGGACTGGCAGATTTTTTTTAGTACATAACTACACATTCTGTTTACTATACCCGGTACTCATTTTGAGTGGATAATATGATTCTGAATATAAGGCACCAGTAAAACTCAGTCCACATTTTCAGCTATCAACAAAAATTTGGGTAATTTCATGAGCTTTACAGATAATCTCGTTCCATTACTTTTCTACGCACTATTTACTTTTTTAGGCTGAAACTATTTGCCAATTTTTTACTGTAATTTTTTTTAGATTGAGCTTTACTTTTCAATCTGGCTCCAACAGTTTTTTATATCATTTCATATCTTTTTCAGATCCTTTCAGGAACTTAATCAATCAATTACCACTAACCAAAAAACCGCCCCAACTAACCAACCAATGACCTCAATCAACCGGCCCAGCCAATTTCCCTAATAAAAAAATAACAGAAACTTTGGTTTAATAGTGTATTTCAAGAGCTCTGATGACCCGATATACATACTGCTAACATCCATATTGGGATATTGACCTATACTTTACTCAGGACTAGCCTCCAGACTAGTTTTATACATAGTGTGATTTCTTAAATTTTTCTGCTACGTACCCACGCTCCTCTATATTAAGAGACTTTGCAGTATCCTATGTCAACCCCTCAAACACACAAAAAGCTAGGGTAAGAAACAGTCATAATAGTCCAGGCAATAGGGAGTTTTACCTAGCAAAATTAATGGTAGTTCTGGAAATCGGCTAACTTTATGTTTTGGGGTCGCTGAATCCGAATTTGCAACTTCCCACCAAAATTTCCCCCGGCAACCCCCACAAACTTTGGTAAAAAGCCCCCCAAAAAGGTTTTTATTAAAAGAATCATTTTTTTGTTGTTGTTTTAGGGGAAAGGTATCTAGAAATTCAGAAAGTAGACAAAATTTGCAACAAATTAGATATATGACACTATGACTTAGGATGAAGGTGAAGGGGGGATCTGCCTCGAAACATGCGTGCGGTGCTGCGTGGACTAAGTTGCGCAATTCCACTTAACCACTCACACGTTTACATTCGCCCTCCCATCTCCCCTCCGAACTTTTCTTATAAGGTTTACTTTAAGTTTTTTGGGTCGCTGACAGGCGTTCTTATTAATAAACTATGTAATCGAATGCTGTTTTCAATTTTTTAGTAAAAGCAGAATATCTTTTTAAAATACTGTCAAAGTTGGCTTTTCGAACTGAATTTTTGGATGCGTCAGCGCGGGAAAGGAGAAAAACCTGTCGTCCCGTGACAACAATCGCTTACAACTCCCCATTTACTTATGAGAAAAAGATGGAAAACACTGTTCGATTCTTAAATATGTGACAGACAATTTCACGGCTGTTCTCAAACACCTTCCTAAATTCATTTTTGTTCGGAAACACATAAAATTGACAGGTGTTCTTATTAATAAACTATGTAATCGAATGGTGTTTTCAATTTTTTCGTAAAAGCAGAATATCTTTTTAAAAATACTGTCAAAGTTGGCTTTTTGAACTGAATTTTTGGATGCGACAGCGCGGGAAAGGAGAAAAACCTGTCGTCCCGTGAAAACAATCGCTTACAACTCTCCATTTATTTATGAAAAAAACTAAAAAACACTGTTCGATTCTTAAATATGTGACAGAAAATTTCACGACTGTTCTCAAATACCTTTCTGAATTCATTTTTGTTCGGAAACACAGGCACTAAACTAAGGAATAAAAACCCACCATCATTAATTTAATTTAAGTATCCAACAAATATAACAGCTTTAGGCAATAATATAACAGGATCTTCAACTTTTTCAGTAAAAAAAGGGGTAGAGGTTTTTACAAGATGCCCATTTTTAAATGCTTAAATACTGTGTTATATTTGAACAACATATTCGAATTTTGTAAGCATTAGGTTATTTTTCTTTAAATAACATCATACAGGCAAAATAAAAAACGCAAATAATTTATTTTTTCTTCTTCTTCAAAAGAAAATAAACTAGCGATTTGAGGATCATTTTCAAAAAGGAACATATTCAGAATAGCCATTCAGATGTTGTGTATAAAGATATGTGCATACAAAAAGAAAAAAAAACTGTAAGAAAACTGAACTTTGTTGTGTGTAAAAGGGGGGGGGGGGGTAAAAATATTTTTGCAGAAATTTCAAGGGAGATTTTAGATGACTGATTATTTTATCAACAAATATTGATTTTTTTTTTTAAATATAAATATTTCAGGATTATATATGCTGAGAAATGGACAGGAGAAATTGAAATTTAAAATGAAATTCAGACGACGTATTATTTATTTGTTATTTCAGCAAAATAACAAACAGAGCAGGGTTTTTTTTAAGTTTTAAAATTTTTGCATATCGCAGATTTTCCCTTTTTCTAAAGATTTCATTTAAATTTACCGCCATGTGAAATTTCTACTTCCACAAAATCACGCAAAGTTTAATATCTATATGTACTTCTTTTTTAAATCATCTCTCCTATTTGTTATTTTATAGTATTTTATTATATCTGCTACGATTCCCCGACTCCTGACAATTTTATTTTCATTAAAGCTTACAGAGTTTCATAATTATAAGGATTATTAAATTTCAAATCATTAAAAAAGGGTAACATTTATAATTTATTTGAATAATTACGAATTCAATTAAATAAATTTATAATTAAGTTAAATTACAAATTAATAGAAAATTAAAAAAAAATTAATGTAAAATAGATTAAAAAATATCTTAAATTTAAAAAGTAACAAATTTATTAAAATTATTTGGAATCTTTTCACTTCTCAGATGACACCCCGCCCTCTTTGTCATTAGGTAATGGAAATTATCTTCTTTCTCTAGAAATCATTTTTGCCATTGACCCGTAATTTTAACAAAAATAAATAAATAAATAAATCAGAAGTCTATTGAAATGCATCCCTTTCCCCGTGCCCATTCTATCAAAATTCTCTACTTGCATGGTCGAAAGCACAATTCCTTCCCCCCAAGAAAAGTCACTTTGACACAGGAAGCTCTGGCCAATCAGGTTACGAGATGGCAAATCTCAATTGGAAAAAAGAAATATGCCAATAGGAGTATACGATTTCCTTGACAATACTCAGGAAAATGCAATAAATACAACCAAATGAACTAGCATTTACCGAAAATTTTTATCGTAGGACTTAAAAATAAACCTTTCGTTTTATGGATTATAATAATAAGGATTAATTTCAGATTATCAGGAGTCTCTCTTCAGAATAAAACATCATTACAAAGTTATGGAAATTAACGTCATACCTAGCAAACGATTTTTTAAAAATTATTATTATCTTTTCCTAAATTGTTTTCTTGAAATTAAAATATATTTTTTAACTTTTGAAGCATTCAAATGAACATACTACGTCATTCTAACACGTGTTTACTTAAAGTTTTTACATATATATGGGCAAAATTTTCATTTTCTGACTGGAATGACTTCTATTTCAAAAATGCAAAATTATAGCGAGAAAATCTGAATTTTTATTGGCTCGTAAAAGCAAAATGCGCGTGTTATCACTTTTTTAAAATTATTGTGCCAGTTTTTAGAGAATGGCAACAGGAAAGAAACGATTTAATTAGAAAATTAAAAAGGAGATATTTCTATATTGTTAAATTACGGAAAGTACAGCGCTATGTAAAGTTTAAATGGGTGCCATTCCCTTAATATTGGATATTTTTTAACGCGACCGGCGAAAGGCACATCACTAAATTAAGAACTTTCCAACAAGCCATTATTCATCACTTAATGTTTTCTGCAGTGACCCGGAGCCGAACAATTTTTGATGCTCCAGCTCCAGCTCCGCTCCTAGAGAAAATACCGTGGCTCCAGCTCCGGCTCCGGCTCCAACTCGGCTCCGCGCTTTTAAGTTGCAGATTTTAATTTACACGTTTAATTTTTTGCTCACAAATACTTTCTATCTTCATTAAAGATTTGACAAAATGCATTTTTCTTCTCATCAAACTTGAAATGCTTGTTCAGAAAATATGACATCTTTTAGCTTTTGCTTTTAAAATAGAAAGTTTGGTAGAATTTTAAACACAAAAATCTTAAATTTCTTCTACACTTTTCGAACAGCCAAAATTGTACGACTACACATGTAAACAACAGGCGGCCATATTTGTTTTCAAATAGTGTTGTCACTTAGTTCAAGTAGAAAGTAGAAGTAAAGTAGTGTTGCCATTTTTGAGAAGTTTTCCTTCCCTAATGATAATAATAATAATAAAAACCTAAAAAATGATATAATTAAAATACTGAATAATGATGTAATTAAAATATTTTAAGCCTAGAAATTTAAAAGACTGAAAAAAAAAGATTTAAAAGAATATTAAAAACTAAAGGAGCCCTGGAGCTGGGGAAAATTTAGAGCTCCAGCTCCGGCTCCAGCTCCAGGAAAAACACAGCTCCGGAGCGCTCCGGCTCCGGGCTCCAGCTCCGGGTCCCTGGTTTTCTGGTTTGGATTTTAATTGAGTTGTTGTCTTTTCATTATGTTTCAAAACGTAAAAGATGCGGCTGAGCTCTACTATACAGCACTATCGTGCTGTATGATACTTCTGCTACGATAGGTACCTACAGCACGGCTCAACACTTTTGCTGAAGGCCTGCAAATTGAAATTTGTGTGAAACGGAAAAATGCAATTTTGGCAAAAACTATGTAACTTATTGTAATCGCTATAATTTTCCTGTAATATTTAAATTAATGTCTACTACCTATAATTTTTTCATAATTTTAGTTTCAGTATATAGGGAATTAGATGGGGGGGGGGGGGACATATTTTTCCGCTACATTTTCGACGATATTTTTGAAAATGTAATTCCTAAAATTAAAAGAAATGTATTTTTGAATTCAGCGTTACGAAAGCTTTCACGGGATACCACACACGATATACAAAGAAAATATTTTTCTTTCAAGTCACATAATTTGTTCCTCTACATTTTTACTAAATATATTTATAAATGTTTAATAATCTGAAAATATGTGGGACAATAGTCTTTATTACTTCCCCGAATTTGAACTTTCTACGCTCTATAGTTTACGAGTAAAATGGCTGTGACAGACAGACAGATAGACAAACAGACACAGGAGTGATCTTATAATGGTGCCGTTTTTACTTTTTATGTACGGAACCCTAAAATGAATGATCCGAATGTTCCTAAAGTCCAATAATCAATCTTTGCAATCATTGTAATGCTGTCAAATTTAATAGTGTGATGACTAGAGAACATTTTAATTCCTGTTGTCATAACTGTCTCATTTCCATAACAAACTATACTTTAAATGATCAACTAAAAGAGTTATTTCTTAACTGCCCAAATTTTGTCCAAGGCATTAGATAGTATAATATCGCAATGGCGTTCGCTTCGTTTCCAGCAATGCGGAAGGACATTCCAGGTGATGGTCTTTACTGCTTTAAAATAGAAGATTAAATTCACCATTTCGTTTGATTCAAGGTTCTTTGGGTAAATTGACCAGAGCAGCAAGCATATCCTGGTAATTAATAAAAACTCTTAAGCTAATATTAGTTTTAGTTGCATTAAAATATCTCAATTTCTTGATTTTCTGTAAGCAAGTAAACCCTTTTGGTTTACAATGGAAGTCTATGGGAATTTGGCGAAGTATTAGAGATATCGCCAAGTTGGCATCACTTTTGGCAACTAAATTTGGCCGCAAAATTTGTCGTTATATCGCCAAGTTGGGGACAAACTTTGCGGCATTTGGCGACAGAAAATGTTCCCCCTTATGGTAACCCCGTTGTATAAGAGATATATAGGTTTTTTGAGAAAGTTGATCATTGCCACCTATGGTCCAGTGGTCAGTACAAGAACCTTCCATACAGAAGGAACATGGTTCGATCCTGGGAACGGCGACGGATCAAGGGATGCAATGATAAGCTCGCCTCCACGTGGCGCATCCCGGGTAACGCTAAGAAGCTTATCAGCGGGGCGTCTATATCAATGATGTCCTCTGATGGCATAGGGAATATTCCCAACGCATATTTTTTTTCACAACCAAGTTTTGCCAACTCGTAATCTGATTGAACAGACATTTCGTCTTCATTGTGAAAATACGTGGCGGGAATCGTGTTTGGCGTAAATCGCCACAGACCGAGAGAATTAGCGAAACTACAGTATCATAAAGATTAATAGAAATATGTCAAATTAGTTTTCTATTTAATTTTTTTCATTCAATCGGCTAATGATAAGTATTAGTATTTTCATGTGTTGTCTGATCTTTTATTGTGTAAATTGCCCCCCCCCCCCACGCAATGAACAGAAAAAAAGATAATTTGTGTGATGTAAAGCGGCAGGTGGGTAGAGATCTTCAGCGTGTCGATAACTTCTGCTTAAAAAAAATCGTCTAAATCAGTGTGTGTGTGTATGCGTGGAGGGGGAGTATTGTAGAAGATTATTTATTTAGTATTACTCTAACATAACAAAGAGAATATAAGATTTAACTAAAATACAGATATAATGAGAAACTCTGTATGTTGGGTGAAGTACTGATTTTGGGAATTGTAAATTTCAAGTAGAGGATTTAGATGACTGACAAAATTTGTTTTTAATAATTGCAATCGATGAAATACTTTTTGTGAAAATTTTAAATGTAACAATATTTTTCTTTCATAATTTTAGAATACTTAAAAATTATTATTTTTCATAATTTAAAACTGAATAACTTTCTAATTAAAAAAATCCCTTTAATCTTTAATGATTATTTGCTGATGTGATAGGGGGGGGGGGGGGGGCACTGACATTTTCAAAAGGGATAATGTAGCTGACTAATCTCTCGAAACCAACAGTTTTTGCCAAACCTTGGCGAAAAAAAAATCATGTTGGCGGGTATACACCAAAAGAAAGTCCTCCCGCGCAGTCTCTCGAAACCCCCGAAAAAAAAAATCAAAGTTGGTGGGTATACAGCGGAAATATAATAAAATGAAGAAAACCCAGCACGGAAATTTACATAATTTTAAGGATTACAATCAAATGCACTGTTTTCATATTATCGTATAAAATATTCTGATAATAGAGCCTTGCAATTCATAAAAATATAATATTTTTACAGTTGACATTCATATATACACTAAACTAGCCGCCCTTGGCGACCAGTTTGGTCTCCCTTAAAATTTATATTTGGGAAAGTATGCTAAGCATTGCATCATGTTACTTTTATTCATAATTTAATTTACTTGCACTCCCTTAAATATAATTAATATAAACCCTTAAGCTAATATTAGTTTTAATTGCATTAAAATATCTCAATTTGTTGATTTTCTGTAGGCAAGTAAACCCCTTTGGTTTACAATGGAAGTCTATGGGAATTTAGCGAAATATTAGAGATACCGCCAAATTTGCCGATATATCGCCAAGTTGGCGACAAACTTGGCGCCATTTGGCGACAGAACACGTTCACCCTTATGGTAACCCCTTATAGGTATGGAGATGCATTATATGTATAATAGATATATAGGTTTTTTGAGAAAGTTGGTCATCGCCACCTATGGTCCAGTGGTCAGCACACGAACCTTCCATACAGAAGGACCCTGGTTCGATCCTGGGAGTGGCGAAAGGTCAAGGGATGCAATGATAAGCTCGCCTCCACGTGGCGCATCCCGGGTAACGCTGAGAAGCTTATCAGCGGCGGCGTCTGTCAATGATGTCCGCTGACTGCATAGGGAATATACCCTATGCCATGGAGAATATTCCCTATGGAGCATAGAGGATATTCCCACCGCATATTTTTTTTTTTTTTTTTACAACCAAGTTTTGCCAACTCGTAATCTGATTGAACAAACCTTTCGTCTTCATTGTGAAAATTCTTGGCGGGAATCGTGTTTGGCGTACATCACCACAGACCTTGCATCACAGGAAAGACTGAGAGAATTAGCGAAACTACAGTATCATAAAGATTAATAGAAATATGTCAAATTAGTTTTCTATTTGAACTTTTTTTCATTCAATCGGCTAATGATAAATATTAGTATTTTCATGCGTTGTCTGATCTTTTATTGTGTAAATTGCCCACCACCAAATTAACAGAAAAAAAGATAATTTGTGTGATCTAAAGCGGCAGGCGGGTAGAGATCTTCAGCGTTTCGATGACTACTGCTTTAAAAAAAATCGTCTAAATCAGTGTGTGTGTGTATCCGTGGAAGGGGAGTATTGTAGAAGATTATTTGTTTAGTATTACTCTAACATAAAAAATAGAATAAAGTTTTAACTAAAATACAGATATAAAGAGAAACTCTGTGTGCTGAGTAAAGTAATGATTTTGGGAATTGCAAATTTCAAGTAGAGGATTTAGATGACTGACGAAATTTGTTTTTAATAATTGCAATAGATGTAATTCTTTTTGTGTAAATTCTAAATGCAACAATATTTTTCTTTCATAATTTTAGAATACTTAAAAATTATTATTTTTCATAATTTAAAACTGAATAACTTTCCAATTAAAAAAACCCCTTTAATCTTTAATGATTATTTGCTGATGTGATAGGAGGGGGGGGGGGGGGCACTGACATTTTCAAAAGGGATAATGTAGCTGACTAATCTCTCGAAACCAACAGTTTTTGCCAAACCTTGGCGAAAAAAAATTCATGTTGGCGGGTATACACCAAAAGAAAGTCCTCCCGCGCAGTCTCTCGAAACCCCCGAAAAAAAAATCAAAGTTGGTGGGTATACAGCGGAAATATAATAAAATGATGAAAACCCAGCACGGAAATTTACATAATTTTAATGATTACAATCAAATGCACTGTTTTCATATTATCGTATAAAATATTCTGATAATAGAGCCTTGCAATTCCTAAAAATATAATATTTTTACAGTTGACATTCATATATACACTAAACTAGCCGCCCTTGGCGACCAGTTTGGTCTCCCTTAAAATTTATATTTGGGAAAGTATGCTAAGCATTGCATCATGTTACTTTTATTCATAATTTAATTTACTTGCACTCCCTTAAATATAATTAATATAAACCCTTAAGCTAATATTAGTTTTAATTGCATTAAAATATCTCAATTTGTTGATTTTCTGTAGGCAAGTAAACCCTTTTGGTTTACAATGGAAGTCTATGGGAATTTAGCGAAATATTAGAGATACCGCCAAATTTGGCAATATATCGCCAAGTTGGCGACAGAACACAATGATAAATGACTTGAAATGCAATGACTTGAAATGCTTGTTCAGAAAATATGACATCTTTTAGCTTTTGCTTTTAAAATAGAAAGTTTGGTAGAATTTTAAACACAAAAATCTGAAATTTCTTCTACACTTTTCGAACAGCCAAAATTGTACGACTACACATGTAAACAACAGGCGGCCATATTTGTTTTCAAATAGTGTTGTCACTTAGTTCAAGTAGAAAGTAGAAGTAAAGTAGTGTTGCCATTTTTGAGAAGTTTTCCTTCCCTAATGATAATAATAATAATAAAAACCTAAAAAATGATATAATTAAAATACTGAATAATGATGTAATTAAAATATTTTAAGCCTAGAAATTTAAAAGACTGAAAAAAAAAGATTTAAAAGAATATTAAAAACTAAAGGAGCCCTGGAGCTGGGGAAAATTTAGAGCTCCAGCTCCGGCTCCAGCTCCAGGAAAAACACAGCTCCGGAGCGCTCCGGCTCCGGGCTCCAGCTCCAGCTCCGGGTCCCTGGTTTTCTGGTTTGGATTTTAATTGAGTTGTTGTCTTTTCATTATGTTTCAAAACGTAAAAGATGCGGCTGAGCTCTACTATACAGCACTATCGTGCTGTATGATACTTCTGCTACGATAGGTACCTACAGCACGGCTCAACACTTTTGCTGAAGGCCTGCAAATTGAAATTTGTGTGAAACGGAAAAATACAATTTTGGCAAAAACTATGTAACTTATTGTAATCGCTATAATTTTCCTGTAATATTTAAATTAATGTCTACTACCTATAATTTTTTCATAATTTTAGTTTCAGTATATAGGGAATTAGATGGGGGGGGGGGGACATATTTTTCCGCTACATTTTCGACGATATTTTTGAAAATGTAATTCCTAAAATTAAAAGAAATGTATTTTTGAATTCAGCGTTACGAAAGCTTTCACGGGATACCACACACGGTATACAAAGAAAATATTTTTCTTTCAAGTCACATAATTTGTTCCTCTACATTTTTACTAAATATATTTATAAATGTTTAATAATCTGAAAATATGTGGGACAATAGTCTTTATTACTTCCCCGAATTTGAACTTTCTACGCTCTATAGTTTACGAGTAAAATGGCTGTGACAGACAGACAGATAGACAAACAGACACAGGAGTGATCTTATAATGGTGCCGTTTTTACTTTTTATGTACGGAACCCTAAAATGAATGATCCGAATGTTCCTAAAGTCCAATAATCAATCTTTGCAATCATTGTAATGCTGTCAAATTTAATAGTGTGATGACTAGAGAACATTTTAATTCCTGTTGTCATAACTGTCTCATTTCCATAACAAACTATACTTTAAATGATCAACTAAAAGAGTTATTTCTTAACTGCCCAAATTTTGTCCAAGGCATTAGATAGTATAATATCGCAATGGCGTTCGCTTCGTTTCCAGCAATGCGGAAGGACATTCCAGGTGATGGTCTTTACTGCTTTAAAATAGAAGATTAAATTCACCATTTCGTTTGATTCAAGGTTCTTTGGGTAAATTGACCAGAGCAGCAAGCATATCCTGGTAATTAATAAAAACTCTTAAGCTAATATTAGTTTTAGTTGCATTAAAATATCTCAATTTCTTGATTTTCTGTAAGCAAGTAAACCCTTTTGGTTTACAATGGAAGTCTATGGGAATTTGGCGAAGTATTAGAGATATCGCCAAGTTGGCATCACTTTTGGCAACTAAATTTGGCCGCAAAATTTGTCGTTATATCGCCAAGTTGGGGACAAACTTTGCGGCATTTGGCGACAGAAAATGTTCCCCCTTATGGTAACCCCGTTGTATAAGAGATATATAGGTTTTTTGAGAAAGTTGATCATTGCCACCTATGGTCCAGTGGTCAGTACAAGAACCTTCCATACAGAAGGAACATGGTTCGATCCTGGGAACGGCGACGGATCAAGGGATGCAATGATAAGCTCGCCTCCACGTGGCGCATCCCGGGTAACGCTAAGAAGCTTATCAGCGGGGCGTCTATATCAATGATGTCCTCTGATGGCATAGGGAATATTCCCAACGCATATTTTTTTTCACAACCAAGTTTTGCCAACTCGTAATCTGATTGAACAGACATTTCGTCTTCATTGTGAAAATTCGTGGCGGGAATCGTGTTTGGCGTAAATCGCCACAGACCGAGAGAATTAGCGAAACTACAGTATCATAAAGATTAATAGAAATATGTCAAATTAGTTTTCTATTTAATTTTTTTCATTCAATCGGCTAATGATAAGTATTAGTATTTTCATGTGTTGCCTGATCTTTTATTGTGTAAATTGCCCCCCCCCCCCCCCCACGCAATGAACAGAAAAAAAGATAATTTGTGTGATGTAAAGCGGCAGGTGGGTAGAGATCTTCAGCGTGTCGATAACTTCTGCTTAAAAAAAATCGTCTAAATCAGTGTGTGTGTGTATGCGTGGAGGGGGAGTATTGTAGAAGATTATTTATTTAGTATTACTCTAACATAACAAAGAGAATATAAGATTTAACTAAAATACAGATATAATGAGAAACTCTGTATGTTGGGTGAAGTACTGATTTTGGGAATTGTAAATTTCAAGTAGAGGATTTAGATGACTGACAAAATTTGTTTTTAATAATTGCAATCGATGAAATACTTTTTGTGAAAATTTTAAATGTAACAATATTTTTCTTTCATAATTTTAGAATACTTAAAAATTATTATTTTTCATAATTTAAAACTGAATAACTTTCTAATTAAAAAAACCCCTTTAATCTTTAATGATTATTTGCTGATGTGATAGGGGGGGGGGGGGGGCACTGACATTTTCAAAAGGGATAATGTAGCTGACTAATCTCTCGAAACCAACAGTTTTTGCCAAACCTTGGCGAAAAAAAAATCATGTTGGCGGGTATACACCAAAAGAAAGTCCTCCCGCGCAGTCTCTCGAAACCCCCGAAAAAAAAAAATCAAAGTTGGTGGGTATACAGCGGAAATATAATAAAATGATGAAAACCCAGCACGGAAATTTACATAATTTTAATGATTACAATCAAATGCACTGTTTTCATATTATCGTATAAAATATTCTGATAATAGAGCCTTGCAATTCATAAAAATATAATATTTTTACAGTTGACATTCATATATACACTAAACTAGCCGCCCTTGGCGACCAGTTTGGTCTCCCTTAAAATTTATATTTGGGAAAGTATGCTAAGCATTGCATCATGTTACTTTTATTCATAATTTAATTTACTTGCACTCCCTTAAATATAATTAATATAAACCCTTAAGCTAATATTAGTTTTAATTGCATTAAAATATCTCAATTTGTTGATTTTCTGTAGGCAAGTAAACCCCTTTGGTTTACAATGGAAGTCTATGGGAATTTAGCGAAATATTAGAGATACCGCCAAATTTGCCGATATATCGCCAAGTTGGCGACAAACTTGGCGCCATTTGGCGACAGAACACGTTCACCCTTATGGTAACCCCTTATAGGTATGGAGATGCATTATATGTATAATAGATATATAGGTTTTTTGAGAAAGTTGGTCATCGCCACCTATGGTCCAGTGGTCAGCACACGAACCTTCCATACAGAAGGACCCTGGTTCGATCCTGGGAGTGGCGAAAGGTCAAGGGATGCAATGATAAGCTCGCCTCCACGTGGCGCATCCCGGGTAACGCTGAGAAGCTTATCAGCGGTGGCGTCTGTCAATGATGTCCGCTGACTGCATAGGGAATATACCCTATGCCATGGAGAATATTCCCTATGGAGCATAGAGGATATTCCCACCGCATATTTTTTTTTTTTTTTTACAACCAAGTTTTGCCAACTCGTAATCTGATTGAACAAACCTTTCGTCTTCATTGTGAAAATTCTTGGCGGGAATCGTGTTTGGCGTACATCACCACAGACCTTGCATCACAGGAAAGACTGAGAGAATTAGCGAAACTACAGTATCATAAAGATTAATAGAAATATGTCAAATTAGTTTTCTATTTGAACTTTTTTTCATTCAATCGGCTAATGATAAATATTAGTATTTTCATGCGTTGTCTGATCTTTTATTGTGTAAATTGCCCACCACCAAATTAACAGAAAAAAAGATAATTTGTGTGATCTAAAGCGGCAGGCGGGTAGAGATCTTCAGCGTTTCGATGACTACTGCTTTAAAAAAAATCGTCTAAATCAGTGTGTGTGTGTATCCGTGGAAGGGGAGTATTGTAGAAGATTATTTGTTTAGTATTACTCTAACATAAAAAATAGAATAAAGGTTTAACTAAAATACAGATATAAAGAGAAACTCTGTGTGCTGAGTAAAGTAATGATTTTGGGAATTGCAAATTTCAAGTAGAGGATTTAGATGACTGACGAAATTTGTTTTTAATAATTGCAATAGATGTAATTCTTTTTGTGTAAATTCTAAATGCAACAATATTTTTCTTTCATAATTTTAGAATACTTAAAAATTATTATTTTTCATAATTTAAAACTGAATAACTTTCCAATTAAAAAAACCCCTTTAATCTTTAATGATTATTTGCTGATGTGATAGGAGGGGGGGGGGGGGGCACTGACATTTTCAAAAGGGATAATGTAGCTGACTAATCTCTCGAAACCAACAGTTTTTGCCAAACCTTGGCGAAAAAAAATTCATGTTGGCGGGTATACACCAAAAGAAAGTCCTCCCGCGCAGTCTCTCGAAACCCCCGAAAAAAAAATCAAAGTTGGTGGGTATACAGCGGAAATATAATAAAATGATGAAAACCCAGCACGGAAATTTACATAATTTTAATGATTACAATCAAATGCACTGTTTTCATATTATCGTATAAAATATTCTGATAATAGAGCCTTGCAATTCATAAAAATATAATATTTTTACAGTTGACATTCATATATACACTAAACTAGCCGCCCTTGGCGACCAGTTTGGTCTCCCTTAAAATTTATATTTGGGAAAGTATGCTAAGCATTGCATCATGTTACTTTTATTCATAATTTAATTTACTTGCACTCCCTTAAATATAATTAATATAAACCCTTAAGCTAATATTAGTTTTAATTGCATTAAAATATCTCAATTTGTTGATTTTCTGTAGGCAAGTAAACCCTTTTGGTTTACAATGGAAGTCTATGGGAATTTAGCGAAATATTAGAGATACCGCCAAATTTGGCGATATATCGCCAAGTTGGCGACAGAACACGTTCACCCTTATGGTAACCCCTTATAGGTATGGAGATGCATTATATGTATAATAGATATATAGGTTTTTTGAGAAAGTTTGTCATCGCCACCTATGGTCCAGTGGTCAGCACACGAACCTTCCATACAGAAGGACCCTGGTTCGATCCTGGGAGTGGCGAAAGGTCAAGGGATGCAATGATAAGCTCGCCTCCACGTGGCGCATCCCGGGTAACGCTGAGAAGCTTATCAGCGGTGGCGTCTGTCAATGATGTCCGCTGACTGCATAGGGAATATACCCTATGCCATGGAGAATATTCCCTATGGAGCATAGAGGATATTCCCATCGCATATATTTTTTTTTTACAACCAAGTTTTGCCAACTCGTAATCTGATTGAACAAACCTTTCGTCTTCATTGTGAAAATTCTTGGCTGGAATCGTGTTTGGCGTACATTACCACAGACCTTGCATCACAGGAAAGACTGAGAGAATTAGCGAAACTACAGTATCATAAAGATTAATAGAAATATGTCAAATTAGTTTTCTATTTGAACTTTTTTTCATTCAATTGGCTAATGATAAATATTAGTATTTTCATGCGTTGTCTGATCTTTTATTGTGTAAATTGCCCACCACCCAATTAACAGAAAAAAAGATAATTTGTGTGATCTAAAGCGGCAGGCGGGTAGAGATCTTCAGCGTTTCGATGACTACTGCTTTAAAAAAAAATCGTCTAAATCAGTGTGTGTGTGTATCCGTGGAAGGGGAGTATTGTAGAAGATTATTTGTTTAGTATTACTCTAACATAATAAATAGAATAAAGGTTTAACTAAAATACAGATATAAAGAGAAACTCTGTATGCTGGGTGAAGTAATGATTTTGGGAATTGCAAATTTCGAGTAGAGGATTTAGATGACTGACAAAATTTGTTTTTAATAATTGCAATAGATGTAATTCTTTTTGTGTAAATTCTAAATGCAACAATATTTTCTTTCATAATTTTAGAATACTTAAAAATTATTATTTTTCATAATTTAAAACTGAATAACTTTCTAATTAAAAAAAAAACCTTTAATCTTTAATGATTATTTGCTGATGTGATAGGGGGGGGGGGGGGCACTGACATTTTCAAAAGGGATAATGTAGCTGACTAATCTCTCGAAACCAACAGTTTTTGCCAAACCTTGGCGAAAAAAAATTCATGTTGGCGGGTATACACCAAAAGAAAGTCCTCCCGCGCAGTCTCTCGAAACCCCCGAAAAAAAAATCAAAGTTGGTGGGTATACAGCGGAAATATAATAAAATGATGAAAACCCAGCACGGAAATTTACATAATTTTAATGATTACAATCAAATGCACTGTTTTCATATTATCGTATAAAATATTCTGATAATAGAGCCTTGCAATTCATAAAAATATAATATTTTTACAGTTGACATTCATATATACACTAAACTAGCCGCCCTTGGCGACCAGTTTGGTCTCCCTTAAAATTTATATTTGGGAAAGTATGCTAAGCATTGCATCATGTTACTTTTATTCATAATTTAATTTACTTGCACTCCCTTAAATATAATTAATATAAACCCTTAAGCTAATATTAGTTTTAATTGCATTAAAATATCTCAATTTGTTGATTTTCTGTAGGCAAGTAAACCCCTTTGGTTTACAATAGAAGTCTATGGGAATTTAGCGAAATATTAGAGATACCGCCAAATTTGGCGATATATCACCAAGTTGGCGACAGAACACGTTCACCCTTATGGTAACCCCTTATAGCTACGGAGATGCATTATATGTATAATAGATATATAGGTTTTTTGAGAAAGTTGGTCATCGCCACCTATGGTCCAGTGGTCAGCACACGAACCTTCCATACAGAAGGACCCTGGTTCGATCCTGGGAGTGGCGAAAGGTCAAGGGATGCAATGATAAGCTCGCCTCCACGTGGCGCATCCCGGGTAACGCTGAGAAGCTTATCAGCGGTGGCGTCTGTCAATGATGTCCGCTGACTGCATAGGGAATATACCCTATGCCATGGAGAATATTCCCTATGGAGCATAGAGGATATTCCCATCGCATATATTTTTTTTTTACAACCAAGTTTTGGCAACTCGTAATCTGATTGAACAAACCTTTCGTCTTCATTGTGAAAATTCTTGGCTGGAATCGTGTTTGGCGTACATTACCACAGACCTTGCATCACAGGAAAGACTGAGAGAATTAGCGAAACTACAGTATCATAAAGATTAATAGAAATATGTCAAATTAGTTTTCTATTTGAACTTTTTTTCATTCAATTGGCTAATGATAAATATTAGTATTTTCATGCGTTGTCTGATCTTTTATTGTGTAAATTGCCCACCACCCAATTAACAGAAAAAAAGATAATTTGTGTGATCTAAAGCGGCAGGCGGGTAGAGATCTTCAGCGTTTCGATGACTACTGCTTTAAAAAAAAATCGTCTAAATCAGTGTGTGTGTGTATCCGTGGAAGGGGAGTATTGTAGAAGATTATTTGTTTAGTATTACTCTAACATAATAAATAGAATAAAGGTTTAACTAAAATACAGATATAAAGAGAAACTCTGTATGCTGGGTGAAGTAATGATTTTGGGAATTGCAAATTTCGAGTAGAGGATTTAGATGACTGACAAAATTTGTTTTTAATAATTGCAATAGATGTAATTCTTTTTGTGTAAATTCTAAATGCAACAATATTTTCTTTCATAATTTTAGAATACTTAAAAATTATTATTTTTCATAATTTAAAACTGAATAACTTTCTAATTAAAAAAAAAACCTTTAATCTTTAATGATTATTTGCTGATGTGATAGGGGGGGGGGGGGGGCACTGACATTTTCAAAAGGGATAATGTAGCTGACTAATCTCTCGAAACCAACAGTTTTTGCCAAACCTTGGCGAAAAAAAATTCATGTTGGCGGGTATACACCAAAAGAAAGTCCTCCCGCGCAGTCTCTCGAAACCCCCGAAAAAAAAATCAAAGTTGGTGGGTATACAGCGGAAATATAATAAAATGATGAAAACCCAGCACGGAAATTTACATAATTTTAATGATTACAATCAAATGCACTGTTTTCATATTATCGTATAAAATATTCTGATAATAGAGCCTTGCAATTCATAAAAATATAATATTTTTACAGTTGACATTCATATATACACTAAACTAGCCGCCCTTGGCGACCAGTTTGGTCTCCCTTAAAATTTATATTTGGGAAAGTATGCTAAGCATTGCATCATGTTACTTTTATTCATAATTTAATTTACTTGCACTCCCTTAAATATAATTAATATAAACCCTTAAGCTAATATTAGTTTTAATTGCATTAAAATATCTCAATTTGTTGATTTTCTGTAGGCAAGTAAACCCCTTTGGTTTACAATAGAAGTCTATGGGAATTTAGCGAAATATTAGAGATACCGCCAAATTTGGCGATATATCACCAAGTTGGCGACAGAACACGTTCACCCTTATGGTAACCCCTTATAGCTACGGAGATGCATTATATGTATAATAGATATATAGGTTTTTTGAGAAAGTTGGTCATCGCCACCTATGGTCCAGTGGTCAGCACACGAACCTTCCATACAGAAGGACCCTGGTTCGATCCTGGGAGTGGCGAAAGGTCAAGGGATGCAATGATAAGCTCGCCTCCACGTGGCGCATCCCGGGTAACGCTGAGAAGCTTATCAGCGGTGGCGTCTGTCAATGATGTCCGCTGACTGCATAGGGAATATACCCTATGCCATGGAGAATATTCCCTATGGAGCATAGAGGATATTCCCATCGCATATATTTTTTTTTTACAACCAAGTTTTGGCAACTCGTAATCTGATTGAACAAACCTTTCGTCTTCATTGTGAAAATTCTTGGCTGGAATCGTGTTTGGCGTACATTACCACAGACCTTGCATCACAGGAAAGACTGAGAGAATTAGCGAAACTACAGTATCATAAAGATTAATAGAAATATGTCAAATTAGTTTTCTATTTGAACTTTTTTTCATTCAATTGGCTAATGATAAATATTAGTATTTTCATGCGTTGTCTGATCTTTTATTGTGTAAATTGCCCACCACCCAATTAACAGAAAAAAAGATAATTTGTGTGATCTAAAGCGGCAGGCGGGTAGAGATCTTCAGCGTTTCGATGACTACTGCTTTAAAAAAAAATCGTCTAAATCAGTGTGTGTGTGTATCCGTGGAAGGGGAGTATTGTAGAAGATTATTTGTTTAGTATTACTCTAACATAATAAATAGAATAAAGGTTTAACTAAAATACAGATATAAAGAGAAACTCTGTATGCTGGGTGAAGTAATGATTTTGGGAATTGCAAATTTCGAGTAGAGGATTTAGATGACTGACAAAATTTGTTTTTAATAATTGCAATAGATGTAATTCTTTTTGTGTAAATTCTAAATGCAACAATATTTTCTTTCATAATTTTAGAATACTTAAAAATTATTATTTTTCATAATTTAAAACTGAATAACTTTCTAATTAAAAAAAAAACCTTTAATCTTTAATGATTATTTGCTGATGTGATAGGGGGGGGGGGCACTGACATTTTCAAAAGGGATAATGTAGCTGACTAATCTCTCGAAACCAACAGTTTTTGCCAAACCTTGGCGAAAAAAAATTCATGTTGGCGGGTATACACCAAAAGAAAGTCCCCCCGCGCAGTCTCTCGAAACCCCCGAAAAAAAAAAATCAAAGTTGGTGGGTATACAGCGGAAATATAATAAAATGATGAAAACCCAGCACGGAAATTTACATAATTTTAATGATTACAATCAAATGCACTGTTTTCATATTATCGTATAAAATATTCTGATAATAGAGCCTTGCAATTCATAAAAATATAATATTTTTACAGTTGACATTCATATATACACTAAACTAGCCGCCCTTGGCGACCAGTTTGGCCTCCCTTGAAATTTATATTTGGGAAAGTATGCTAAGCATTGCATCATGTTACTTTTATTCATAATTTAATTTACTTGCACTCCCTTAAATATAATTAATATAAACCCTTAAGCTAATATTAGTTTCAGTTGCATTAAAATATCTCAATTTGTTGATTTTCTGTAGGCAAGTAAACCCTTTTGGTTTACAATGGAAGTCTATGGGAATTTGGCGAAATATTAGAGATATCGCCAAGTTGGCGTCACTTTTGGCGACTCATTTTGGTCGCCAAATTTGGCGATATATCGCCTAGTTGGCGACAAACTTGGCGCCATTTGGCGACAGAACACGTTCACCCTTATGGTAACCCCTTAATGGAATGGAGATGCATTATATGTATAATAGATATATAGGTTTTTTGAGAAAGTTGGTCATCGCCACCTATGGTCCAGTGGTCAGCACACGAACCTTCCATACAGAAGGACCCTGGTTCGATCCTGGGAGTGGCGAAAGGTCAAGGGATGCAATGATAAGCTCGCCTCCACGTGGCGCATCCCGGGTAACGCTGAGAAGCTTATCAGCGGTGGCGTCTGTCAATGATGTCCGCTGACTGCATAGGGAATATACCCTATGCCATGGAGAATATTCCCTATGGAGCATAGAGGATATTCCCACCGCATATATTTATTTTTTTTTTTACAACCAAGTTTTGCCAACTCGTAATCTGATTGAACAAACCATTCGTCTTCATTGTGAAAATTCTTGGAGGAATCGTGCTTGGCGTACATCACCACAGACCTTGCATCACAGGAAAGACTGAGAGAATTAGCGAAACTACAGTTACAGTATCATAAAGATTAATAGAAATATGTCAAATTAGTTTTCGATTTGAACTTTTTTTCATTCAATCGGCTAATGATAAATATTAGTATTTTCAGGCGTTGTCTGATCTTCTATTGTGTAAATTGCCCACCACCCAATTAACAGAAAAAAAAGATAATTTTTGTGATCTAAAGCGGCAGGCGGATAGAGATCTTCAGCGTTTCGATGACTACTGCTTTAAAAAAATCGTCTAAATCAGTGTGTGTGTGTGTATCCGTGGAGGGGAGTATTGTAGAAGATTATTTGTTTAGTATTACTCTAACATAATAAATAGAATAAAGGTTTAACTAAAATACAGATATAAAGAGAAACTCTGTATGCTGGGTGAAGTAATGATTTTGGGAATTGCAAATTTCAAGTAGAGGATTTAGATGACTGACAAAATTTGTTTTTAATAATTGCAATAGATGTAATTCTTTTTGTGTAAATTCTAAATGTAACAATATTTTTCTTTCATAATTTTAGAATACTTAAAAATTATTATTTTTCATAATTTAAAACTGAATAACTTTCTAATTAAAAAAAATCTTTTAATTTTTAATGATTATTTGATGATGGGATGAGGGGGGGGGGGGGGGGCTGACATTTTCAAAAGGGCTAATGTCGCTGACTGATAATTTTTTTATTTATTATTATAATACAATAAGAAATAGGACGAAGATTAGAGTATATATATATATATATATATATATATATATATACCGGGTGTCCCAAAAAGGACTGACTGATTTTAAAATTCAATAACTTGCAAACGGTGACAGATATTTAAAAAATTCTTGCAGGAGGGTTATGCATAAGGTCAAAAGTTTTTTTACAGTGATTTTCAATTTTAGTTCGAATTACAAAAAATAGATGGCGCTGCGATCAATAGACGCTTAATTCAGACTCGATTTTTGGTACTTCATGGCCCGGATAATACATTTCCATCTCCTTTTTCAGCATGGAACAAGAGAAAGGACCAGAAATCGAGCCTGTATTTAGCGACTATTGCTTACAGCGCCATCTATTGTTTGTAATTCGAACTAAAATCGAAAATCACTGTAATAAAACTTTTGACCTTATGCATAACCCTCCTGCAAGAATTTTTTAAATATCTGTCACCGTTTGCAAGTAATTGAATTTTAAAATCAGTCAGTCCTTTTTGGGACACCCGGTATATATATGTATATAATTTTAGAATTTATACGTAAAGTAGCAAGAGGTGTGGAAGTGTAATTGTCAGAGGGACGATAGACTTAGATTATTGATTACCTACCATTACTTTAAAGTAGTTGCCTAGCTACAAATTTAAATTCTGCATGGTTCGAGTTATACCCGAAACGAACCCAAAAAATCCACTCTAAATCATCCGATTGTTGGGATTAAGTTTGAGCAGAACTTTGTTTCAAATGAAAATAAGTACACATTTGGATATGAATGTGTATATATTCAATTTACTACATGGTCAATAAAATGTATGAAAGGAATAAGAAATGTGATCATATATTATTTTTTGTTTACTGTGCATGAAAGAACTCCTTTTTAACTAAACACATTAAAGCTGTTCTCAAAACAAAAAGAGCAACTTTATGACATAAGTTAAATTTTATTTTTGGTCGGAAATGCATGAAACTAGCAGGTGTTGTTGTTTAGAAACTATGTAATCGAGCTATTTTTTCTTTCAGAACATAGTGTCGAAGTTGACGTTTTGAATCGAAGTTCTCGAAGAAAGAAGATAAAAAGGCAGCGAAGGGAGTAAAACGTCTTTGTCACGTAATTAAAATCGCTTATATCTGAATAGGTAATTTATTTATAAAAAAAATGGAAACGCAGTTCGATTCCAAATCGCTTCCATAGTCAGTCCTTCTAATTTTATATCTTCCTGTTTGAAAATGAATTTGTAAATGTGTCAAAACTTTTTGCGCTTTTGAGCAGAGCAGTTGAGAATAGCCTTAACGAAAAGAAACAGAGAGCTTCCCACGTTAGGCACGCCACACAAAGAGGCGATTCGTGAAACATGCTGTTCAACTTCGGAGAAAAAATAGATTTAAAACAGGTTTCAAACAGCTTTTTTCTTTGTTTCGACCTCTTTCTCTTCTTAAGTCGCACTTCATTTTGCTTATATCGCCTCAGTGTGCTGCTGACCACTTGTCCGGGACATATTCTGCGTTGTATAGCGCATCGGGACCCAGATGCAAGAAAACAGGACTGTACACCGTAGGTCCTGATCTTTCATGTATCTTAAGGCCACAGGTCAAGTTGTTTTTTTCTGTGCAGCAAAGAACTCCTTTTCTCTTCGTTTGGAATGGGAAGAATATTGCCAACATTTCGTTTTTGATACACACAAAAACACATGTATTAATGATAGCTTATGCACACATACACATGTGAGTAGATTGGGAAGCATCCACTATTCAGAGGTAAAAGCGTGCAAATTATAAGTGTTAGAAATTGAAAAAGTGTTCAGTAAATAGAGGTGTCCAATATCCGGGAATGTCGCTTAGATATATAAACACATGAAAAAATATTTTGGGCATTCTTTTAAGAATTGTTCAATCCGAATTAGAAATTCAAGAGACAAAACCTAACTCGAACCGATTCAAATCCCGAATAATGAAAGTAAATCCAACTCGAACAGGACCCGTAGAAATAATGTAGAAACCAACCTGATGATAGGCCAGAAAAATTTCAGAACAATTTTAATAACTTTATTATTTTTTAGTAATTTTATATTTTAAAATTTAACGATAATATATTTTTAAATTTTAAATTTAAAGACTAATTGAAATAAATTTAAAAATAAAATTTATAATTGTTTAAATAAATTTAAAATTTTAGTTTTCAATGATTTTAAATTTAATAATTTTTTGAATTATGAAACTTTATATAATTCTTGGAAATTTTTCTGCAGAAAATTTTTCACGCCTTGCATTCAATAGCATTTCAAATTTTAATTGCTGTACGCCTTTTATGCAATTACCCCACCAGTGACTGAGAGGTTCTGGTCTCGAAGCTGGTAGACGAGAGGTGCTGGGTTCGAAGCCAATCGCAGCTGTCGGCCTAAAGTTCAGAGTTTTCGTGGTTTTCTTCGAACCTTGGGAATCCTTGCGTAAATACGGGTTAGCACTTATCAGTCATTGAAACAACTCACAGTTCAACTTTACGATCAATTGCGAAGTGTTGGTATGCGCCTACTGTCATCGTACATGTGTATATTTTGAAAACCTTTTGAAATCATTCAAAGTGTGTATTGTTTTTTTTATCATAGCATTTTGCGCTGGCAAGACTTGAAGTCAGTGTACGACATCGGGGCTCATACTTATTCACTGAATTCGAAAGTAACTCTGAAAACTCTTAATCCAACTTGCTGGGCTGGTAGGCATGAAGCAGTGTATGTACTGAAACACAGATTTTGTGACGTGTTGAAAAGCCTTACCCGCATAACTTTGACTTCCAGGAAAAGCAAGGCAAGAAATGAAGCACAGCAGCTAAAGAACAAACTTGAAAGTTTTGATTTTGTATTGTTTTTGGTTGTGCAGTGTGAAGTATTAGAGTCTCTCAACCTCGTATCAAAATCCTTACAATCTGAAACCATGGACCGGTTGTATGCATATGAGTTAAGGGGTAATTTATTGTTAAGGATAATCGAAATACATGGAAAGTTTGAAGAACTTGTTTCTGAAGCATCAGATGTTTGTAGTCGATGGGGAGTAAACAAAGATTTTCGTCAGAACAGACTAAGGAAAGTGAAAAAACACTTTGATGAGTTGAGTGAAGACGAGAAATTAATAGACCCAAAATCTTGTTTCCGAGTCACTGTGTTCTATCCAATGGTACATGCACTTTGTACTTAACTTGATCACCGTTTTGAAGGGATGAAAGTTGTTCTTGACACTTACCAAGTAATACAACCTGATTTTTTAGCCAATGCAAGTGAAAGTGATATTCACAAAAAGCAGTTGATTTCGTTAATAAGTTTCCATATGGTGCGAGTCCAGCCTTTCCTTCACAATTATGTTCAGAGAAAAATTCGTTTCAAAACAAACTGGAAAAAATGAAAAGTGTTAAGGAATTTGCTAATTATAAAATAGTCGGCCACAGTTCGCTTTCAAAAAGCTATCCAGATGTTTGCACAGCGTGCATCATGTATTTGACTGTTCCTGTGACAGTATCTAAGGCTGAACGATCCTTTGCTAATCTTAAATTGATCAAAAATTACTTGAGAAGTACAACGGCTCAAGAAAGACTCAGCAGCTTAGTTTTGCTTTCAGTTGAGAATGAGTGAGCTCAACAAATCAACTTTCACAAAGTAGTGGACGAATTTGCTTCTTTGAAAATTAGGAAACAAATGTTTAAGAAATAATAAAATGTAGCTAATCTTTAATCTTTTCAATCTACACTATTTTCCATGCATCAGTTACTGATTCTTTGTCTTTTAAGCAAAGTATGCATTTTAACAAACGTAATTTACATCTATTGTAGCTATATTTTAAATCCTCCTTAAACTTTTATTTAGAAAAGTCATATTTTAAATTAGCAATTAAAAGTTTTCCACTTGTTTAACCTAGTTCTAAATAATGACTAACTAAAATGTAAGTAATTTTTTTTATTATTATTGCCATTCATTTGAATAAAAATTATGTACGTTTGTTATGTACGTAAAAAATGGCTCAGATATAGCAGTTTGAATTTGCTTTCTTTACTATAGCTTCCTCATGCCATGAAATTGTTTTCGTTCTTGTTATAAGCTTTTTCAGTAAAAAAATGACTATAGTATTTCTGTATTTGTACCTACTCAAAAATTAAACTTATTTTAATTCAAATTGTTTGTATATTAAGTTAATCAATAAAAATATAATAAGATTTCTTAACTTAATACCCTATACTTTAAAAAAGTAAGGGACTCCCCCTGCCCTCACTTCTTAAAAAAAAAACAATAAAATCCAAAAAGTCCAATAAAACCCAATAAAACCCAACCGGGTTGGGTTATTTTTTCGCACTGTACCCAGCCCATTTTGTTCGTATGACTTTTTACTATCGATTTACACAGAAAGTTTTCAATTCTGCGATGATGGGACTTTCCATGTCACCGGCTTCCGGACTATTAGAGACTAAATCTAAAAAACATAAGAAAGAACAATAAGAGACTCTTAGCTGTTATTAACCAGGCATAAAGAAAACACGAGACGACAAGAAGCATTGCTGAAAGTACATATTTAAAAAAGTCCTTTCGGCCAGTGCCGGGAGGAAGAGGTACCTTTCATATTCCTTATTTTTAAAAAGCTAACTTATGTTATTCAAACACAAGAAGCTCAATTTGGTGGAAATCGATTATAGAAGATTCATTACTAATTTTTATTAATACTAAATCCTTATGAATGAGAATTTCGTGAAATTAGTCAGCTTTATCCAACCTGCTTTTATTTAAAGTAAGTTATATTTGGTTTCCAAATTCGGCGATATCTTGAAGTGCCTGCCATTTTAAGACAACATGGTGGATGAGGCTAACCAGTGAACTTGGTCGAGACCTTAGTAATTCCTGTGCACATGCTTACTCACATCAGAATCGGTTGATATATACGAGTGCTGTCGCAGGCAAAAAATCAGATTTTTCAAAATGTCACCCACATAAAGAAATTCAAACTGCTATATCTGAGCCATTTTTTAAGATAAAGACAAAACAAAAAAAGCTCCGAAATCCTTATATCAAGGTCAAATACTTAAGAAAGAAAACTTTTTCAATTTCTAATTTTTTGCACCTCACTTAAAATATATTTTTTTTATTTAATGGCCGCCATTTTGAAACAAGATGGCGGATGAAGCTGGCCAGCGAACTTGGTTAAGAAATTGCTATATACTATCCACATGTCTTCTTACATCCAAATGGGTTAATAAATACGTGTGTTATAGCGTGACAAATATCAGATCGTTTCAAAATGTCAGCCATGCTAGAAATTCAAAGTGCTATAACTCAACCATTTTTTAAGATATAGACGAAACAAAAACTACTCCGGAATCTTTGTATCAATGTCAAACACATAAAAAATCTTTTTCATTTTCCAATTTTTTGATACCTCATTTTAATCTTTTAATTTTTTTTTATATGGCAACCCTTTTGAAACGAGATGGCGGATGAAGATGGCCAACGAACTCGGTCGAGACATTGGTATGTACTATGTACACACCAAGTTATATCCAAATCGGTTCATAAATAAGCCTGTTATCGCGTGACAAAAATCAGGTCGTTTCAAAATGTCAGCCACAATAGAAATTCAAAATGCTATAACTAAGCCATTTTTTTAGATATAGACGAAAAAAAAACTGTTCCGGAATCTTTGTATTTGGGTCAAACACATAAGAAAAAAATCTTTTTCATTTTCCAATTTTTTGGTACATCATTTTAAATTAAAACTATTTTTAAGTTTTTTAAATGGCCGCCATTTTGAAACAAGATGGAGAATCTTCATAAAACCCTGAATCGCGTTACAAAATTCAGGCCAAGCTAGACTTCAAAGTACTATAACTCAGCCATTTTTTAAGATATAGACGAAACAAAAATTGCTCCGGAATCTTTGAATAAAGGTCAAAAAAAAACAAAACAAAAAAAAAAACATAAAAAAAAAAAAAAAACAAAAAAAAAAAAAAAAATATAAATATTTTTCCATTCTCAATTTTTTGGCACATATTTAAAATTTTAATATTTCTATTTTAAATCCATTTATGGGGGAGCTGGCAACGAATTGGCGAGAAATCTGGACGTTTCAAAATGTCAGCTACGCTAGAAATTCAAAGTGCTATAACTCAGCCATTTTTTAAGATATAGACGAAACAAAAACTGCTCCGGAATCTTTGTATCAAGGTCAAACACATAAGAAAAAAATATTTTTCCCTTTTCATTTTTTTGGTACCACATTTCAAATTTTAATTTTTTTTTTAAATTTTAAATGGCCGCCATTTTGAAACAAGATGGCGGAGGAAGCTGGCCAACGAACTCGGTTGAGACATTGGTATGTACTATGTACACACCGAGTTATATCCAAATCGGTTGATAAATACGAGAGTTACAGTGTGACAAAGATCAGATATATATATATATATATACTAGGGGGCTCTGCCCCCTGCAAGCTACGCTCGCCAACCCCCATTCAGACACCGCAGAATCTAAAAGCACGCTAATTTGACCGGTTTTAAAAAGATTAGAGAAGATTGAATTATAATTGAAAAAACCTATAGCGATCTCCCTGTAAACGGGTTTCCATTCAATTCTCTTTGATTGCAAAAATTTAAGGCCGAATCATTTGCTATTAAGACATCCAACGGTTGTTTTCGTGTTTGATTAAAGAAGACCAGTTAAACATTTGAAAGGAAGCTAAAATAAAATGAATTAAGTAAACAGAGTCTTTGCCTCCTGGTATTTTTTAACAGCGTTTTAAAACGATTGACATAATACAATTTACTACAATTTACCGCTTTAACCCTTTCAAGGGCGGTAGTTCATTTTTGGACCACTTAATTTTAATTCTTAAATGCACCAGAATATTGGAATGAAAATTTTCCTTTTATTATTAAGTGAACAAAAGCATTTTCATATTTCGAAATTTGTTTGTAAATTCTGGTGCCATTTACTGATTTCAACATTTTACGAATAGTAGTACCTTGCCCCTGAAAGAGTTAAACGCATATTAATGTATTTATTATTTTAAAGTTTCCTTTCTCTTTTAATATTCACGTGTAAATACAATTTTCAAGACATAATTTTCAATATTTTCCTGCTTGTAACACGTACTCATTTAATAGTAATTTTAAAGGGGGTTTTTTTCTGTTTTTAATAGTCACGTGTAAATAAATTTTTAATCGTTAGGAAATATTATTCTTTGCGCTGTTTTTAGAATTGAAAATAATCTCTATCCTAAGTCATGTGACTATTATCAACAATTCTGGGCGGATTCCTTCGCTTTTTATATTCCAGGCGGTCATTTTCGTACTTTAATGTTAGCCAGACACAGGCGATAAGTCGCCAAATATTATTCTATCGCCATGATTTCACTTATATTACAATAGTCCAAGTCATGTAACTGCCATAAACAATTACAACACTTCGCTTTTCCTAAGAAAGGTTTCCATTTTGATTAAAGAATCAAAGTTATTTTTTCGAATAAAACTACATAAAAGATGCCATGATCACAAAGAATTCTTGATACTTTTATGTTAGCCGGGTGAAAATCTCGCCAATAGCTTTTTTTAACTCGCCAGTTAGCATTTTTTTATTTTTCGAGTGGTAAATTAAAACGGTACTACTTGGTTATCCCATCGACCAAAAATCTATCGCCAGAATATAAGATTAAATGTCGATAATGGTTGATCGTAAATGTCACATTCACTTGACTGTAAGGAAGTTACACGTGTTTACGCCACCAAGGGATTTTTACTTCGACGTTTTATTTTTATCAATGCTAGGCACAGATGTCATATATCACACATGATGTCATATATCTAGACACAGATGTCATCATGTATGTGCCCCATATTGGCGCGACTTTTTTCCGACGACAATTCGGCGAAAACATCAACAGCATAAACAACAACGTCCGGGTTACCATATGAAGCAAATTACGACACTTTGGCGCCAGTTAAGTACCCGTTGCATATATGACATTGGCGTCAAAAAAAATCGCGCCAATATGTATATGACATCTGTGCCCAATGCTATACTAATTTATTTCGGCACAGATGTCATATACTTCCCATATTGGCGCGGTTTTTTTTCCGACGCCATTTTAGCAAAAACATCACCACCATAAACAACAACATCCGATTTACCATATCAAGCAAAATAACTATACTTTGGCGTCAGTTAACTTTTAACCGGAATCGCTAAATTGTTCCACATTAGTGGAATCTTATGTCCAAAAGGACCCTTTAATTAAAATCCAAGTTATTTTCTAATATATATGAAATTACCACTTAGATGGGTTATAAGCGCATTGAAAAAAGTTTCATGTACTATATAAATCAACTTTTATTCATATATATCTTTAAATTATACATTTTTTGGTACTTTTCGGTTAGCCGGGCGCCAGTGTTATATATACAAATATATGTATGTATACATGTATGTATAGATACATATATATTTACATATATATATGTGTTTATATATAGAATATGTGTATATGTATATGTATGCATATTTACATATATGTATGTATATAAATATGTATATATAACACTGGCGCCCGGCTAACCGAAAAGTACCCATTTTTTTTTAATTTAGTTCTTTAAGCGTTGATGCGCGCGTTTCGAAATTAAACGGGTTTTTTTTGTCGTTGTCCGGTCAAAATGGACCCACGATTCCGGTTAAGGGTTAAGTACCTTTGCGTATACGACATTGGCGTTAGAAAAAACCGCGCCAATATGGGGCGTATATGACATCTGTGCCTTTATTTGTTCTTTCGTTATTTAAAATAAAAATTACGTCAATTTGTATAATTTGATGAGTGCTTTGGCGATTTATATAATTTGGCGAAATTGGTCGACCGGATAACTAAGAGTACATTTAAAACATTGCTTTGAATTTGAAATTAAATGTAAGGATTTCTTGCAATATTTAATCGGGTTTGGCGTGGGGTTTTTTTTACGACAATTTGGCGAAAACCTCGTTTTCGAATACCAGTTACATATGTATATGTATATTTAAATTATTTTCTATTGTTTTTAAAATGAACTAATGATAAATAAAAATAATTAATTAATAACTATAGAACAAAGCAATTTATAACTTTTTTTTTTGTTTTAAATAAAAAGAAAATAATGGTAAATAAACCTTTATTAATAAATATATAACAGTAGTCGGGTTACCAAGTCAGGCAAAAAAACACCCTTTGGCGCTATTTAGGTAACCCGGTGCGTATATGACATATTTTTCTTTTCGTTTCGTTTTAAAAAAAGAAAGAAGTTAAAGCCATTGATTTTTAAATTTTCAGTTTGAAATGAAAGCTTTGTATTAAATAAAATGATAATGAAATAATTAAAAAAAAAAACATTGTTCTTAGCATAGATTCAAGTGAGGCCAAATTAATTTAAAATAATAACCCTTTCTGAAATACGAAAAGAAATATCAGTTATGATTAAAATTTGAGTTGCCATCATTAGAAAAATGTATATAAAATTAGAAAAAAAATTAATATTGCGAAAACTAATTCGAATTTAAAAATTCTAATACCAGTTTTGAAATCTGCGAATCAATATTGATTTTTGGTGTTAATTTCATCGCAAAGTATTCCATATTTTAGGAGAAATCGCCGTGAAACATAATCAGTTGTTTAATCAGTCGATTCATACTTGCGTTTCATTCTTCCGTTTCATAAAATGCGTTTCATTAGGATTTTATATATACGAGTTGGAACCCGTCGAAATTCGACGAATTAAAATGTTTAGAATAGAACTGTTAGATCGAATTTATAATAAACTTACAAAAATAATTACAATAAAAAGTCATCTTGTATTGCTTATCTAACTCTTAAAACAAATAATGGTTTTAACCTAAAATTACCAAAATATTACTTCCAAAAAGTTCAACTGCTTAAATTATTGAAAAATTAAACTGTATTAGAATACGTAATCAAAATGAGGGAACAGATGTCATATTCGCCCCATATTGGCGCGATTTTTTTCTGTCGCCAATATCATATAGGCAACAGGTACTTAACTTGCGCCAAAGTGCTTGATGTGGTAACCCGGATTATGTTGTTTATGCTGTTGATGTTTTCGCCAAATTGGCAACCGAAAAAAATCGCGCCAATATGGGGCGAATATGACATCTGTACCAAAATGAGTAATTATGTTGAAGTTATTGATTGAGGCTCTCATGTTTATTTTTATGGAATGAAAAATCAGTAAAAAGGATTTCGCTTTATCACATCATATAATTTTCCCCCATAAAATCTAAACTGTACATTATTTTCGCATTCTCAAAATTTACATACGCACCACTCAAATTCACAATTTAAAAGTAATTTTAATGTGCAATACATTATTAATGAATGCATTTCCAAACCTAAAGTCACATTTGTCCGATACAACTTTTCATGTGAACATTTGCATAAAATTTAAGTTCTAATCTCAGTACCCGTGAAAATTTACCATTCAGAAATTTGCCTTTAGTTGCCATAGTATTGGTCAAATATTTAGTTTTATAAAAAAAAAAAATGATCGTTTTGTTTTAAATATGACATTCTTTTTACTCACTGAATCATTTTCCCAAGCGTCTCAAACTCAGTATCAACGTAATGTAAAAATATTAAAATATCTTCTTCAATCTCTTGATTTATGACGAAAATGCATGTTTTTTTAATGTCTGACGTCATTTCTGTTCAAAAATTAGAAAAAAGTTACTTTTATCTGTAATGTGAAAATGGCATCAATAAGGACATAATCAATAAAAATAAATGAACCATGACTATTTCCCCTTTACTTTTAATAGAAATGGAGTACTTCAGTTGCCACAATTACAAAATTGGTACAAAAAACTATAAAAAAATTAATATCTCAAAAATAAATTAAGATAGAGCTTTCAAACAAATTGCATTTAAAAGTACATTTTTTTCCCTATACGACGGTGTAAAAAGTGAAACTGTGCGATGATTAGAAGTTTAAAATTTTGCAGTAGTGAAAATTGCAAAACCGAAATTTCATTTCAAATTTCAACGTGTTGCCATTCGCAGAATGACGTATGCGTTACGCACAGATATGTTTGTCCTTTATAATATAGATAGGGTAGATATATATCAACTTTTGAACGGAGGGTGGTTTCGGGATCTGGGGGTCATGATCGATAAAAATATACCAAAATTTTTTGAAATCGATTTCCTCCGAACGGCTGCAATAGGCAGCTTTTTGTAATGAAAGCTACCTAAAATAACTTCATAATTTACAAAATAGAATATGAATTAACATGTTATTAGTCAAAAACTGACGAATGAGCTTTGTATAAAATGTTAACACATTTTACACTATAAATTATTATTGTGAAAAAATCTTGACATTTTATAAGTACGTCAAACTAATAGTGTTCTTTTTTTTTTAAGAATATATACATACTAGCTGAGCTGCCCGGCGTTATCTAGACCGCTAAAACGTTTCAGAACAAAACCTGATTTACCTGGAGGAACGCAAGATTCGAACTCTTTCTCTCCCGACTCAAGCTCAATGTTCTGAGCATTCAGCCACCAAGCTCACTTCTGAAATGTAATAAAACATCATTATAATAGGCTTATTCTAATGCATGCATCAATAGTAAGATCCACTCCATGTTCCAGTCTGCTTGGTGCGCGCGACCCGATCACCTTCGTGAACAGAATCAATATAAAAGTTTAAGAACCCCTGCTTATTTCTATGCTTATCAGCTTTAAAAATTATAAATAATAATAAAGTGAAAAGCAATTTAACAAATTACAACGACCATTTGCAAAATGATTTTTTCAAAGACTAAAATTTAAGACATAAAAAATCGCACGGAGTTGATCATACATTACGTACGCCATGAATTAAACATTAATAGTGTTATTACACGTAAAAATTCCAAGCGACAAAAATCGCCTGCAACTCGTATTTGGTGTGAAATATTTATATGTATTCATTCCTGTCCTATTTGTCTTTTTTTTTTTTTTTTTTTTTAATTGGCTTATTCCATTTTCCTTTTGCACGTGAAAATCTTACAAATTAAAATTAACTCTTTGGCAGAAATTGTTATTCATTTTCTTTCATTTTTATTGGTTATTATACAAGCATTTCATTGGTTGTTCGGGAAAAGGCTTTTCCATCGTCAGATTTCTGAGAAATCTGACGGCCAATTTTAAATGAAATTTCATTCTTAAACTTCTAAACATCCGACACTATTACTTTTTACACCGTCGGATAGAGAAAAAAAATGTACTTTTAAATGCAATTTGTTTAAAAGCTGTATCTCAATTTGTTTCTGAGTTATTAATTTTTTTTTGTAGTTTTTATTACTTTTTTGTCATAGTGGCAACAGAAGGTATCCATCTCTGTTGAAAGTAAAAAAAAAAAAATACATATTACTGTATAGACCAAACAGAATACGAATAAAATGCGGCTTAAACCGATAAAAACCTTCAGATATGCTTTTGATTTCCTACCCTGACGAGAATAATAACCATTTTTCTAAATGGTTAATAAAATAACCATAAGTGAAAATTGTGAGAAATGTCGAATACCGGTATAAACACTGTTAAATATTTCTATAACCCTATAAATTGGTTCAAACCTTCCTACTTTAGGTATGTTTGACCAGAAATTTAATTTTATAAAATACTATTTATTTCTGTATCAAGTACTTTTAATTTCTTTCGCTAAATAAAGTATTTTAGTTGACCAGTGAGAAAACGGGTTTGTCATCAAAACGTTAATATCTCACATTCGAAATATTACAAAGTAATAAAGATTTTTATGACTTGAGAATTTTTAAAGCTACTCTTTTTGAACCTCTCTTGATGATGATTGAATTTGGTAGCTTAATACCATCGGGTGCAGCATCTCATGCACGAGTTTTATTTGGTCGATACTGATTTTTTTAAAAACAGTTACTTTTACTTATTTAATTACCGAAATGCACCGATTGAATAAGGCAAATAGTTTTTGTTATCATTGGTGCAAAACGCAATTGCTGTACATACAACAGAGTATATTTTTAGCATATTATCTTTAATATGCTAAATGTACTCTATCTTTAATATGCTAAATGTACTCTAATATGCACGACTTAAAACCACAGGTTGTGAGAATCTTAGAATTTTGCGAATTTCTGATTATTGCTCTGTTTACATTTTTTAAACAGTAATTTGAAAGTATTAATGCAATCAAAATTATAATGAATGCTTACAATTTAGTAAAATATCAAAATAATTAAGTAAGTAATAAACGAAACAATAAAATTTAACAGAGTTTTAAAAACGATTAAATTATTAAAAGTAAAGGTCAAGTAAATAATTAATAGTGTATATAATTAAATATGCATAATAAAAGATGAGATACATTTTCTTTGAATGATTGAATGAAACTTGCCTCATAAAGGTACCCTACTAACATCAAAACCATAAAATAAAGAAGTTTTATTTCAGGTTTAGCCAGACTTAATAACTAAAAAAGCTTGATTAATACATAAATATATTTGGTAAAAAGATTGCAGTTGCCTGTGATATCAGCAATATCTTGATTTTTTTTTTTTTTTTTCAGAAATAAATGTATACTTCTTTCATGAAAAAGCACGAGTTCAGTCACATTAACTGGAATTACATATTAAAATACATATGGAATGATATAAAAATTAAAAAGTCTGTCATTTTGTCTCTACATCTTAACTGAAAGTTTCATTGTTTACCTTTGCGATGATGTGTGGATTTTAGGGTTTCGGATTTGAGGGAGTCTACTGTATTATACATTCAATACGCATATTAAGTAGTATCTATTTAGCTGAATCTAAAAATATTCTGAACTGTAAAAAACTTTTTATTGAACTTATATTTTACATAATTTATTTATGATATTTTTCGGTTCAGTTTAATTCTAAATATTATTTTATAGCTTCTAGTTTTAAAAAATATTTATATAAATAACGCGATTAGTTACAAAAATAAGTTTATTTTATTTTATTTTTTATAATTCAAATCTAATTTTTTTTTTTAATGTGATCAATCGTACTAGATGAAAAATGGAAAATTTTAAGGTCAAAGTACTGTAATGTAGGAGACTATGGTATACTTTAACAATGAGCACAGTTGATAAATGAAGAGGCCGTCGGATGGTTTTTCTTGATTTAATATGACAGTCACAAAACACAAATTTACGAACACAAAACACAAAATATAATCGCGGTAACAATTTCTACTTTTTTAACTACATCACTCGTCGAGTCACCTTCACAACCAAAAAAAAACACTCTGCGCGCTCACTCCAGCTTTTCGCTTCGGAGTTCGAAAAAACAGAACAATCTTCTATCCTCAGTTGACTACCGCCATCTATCGGTGGAAAAAATGTTAGTTTTCTGTAATGAATTAGTTCTTTACAGTACCTACAAATGAAGTGTGTCAAACATCTCGCATTATGTTAATAAAAAACACATAGAAACACATGGCAGTTATCTATATCAAGTGTCTTAGCTTTTAAATCATTAAATTAATTTTATTCTTTAACACTAGAACGGCGGCGAGGGGTCATTTTGACCCTTGCCGAATGAAAACATTTCGATTTGAACCAGAATTTTTTTTATAATATAAGATTAATATATGCTGCACAAAAATAACTTAAATTAATAAGTTAAACAGTTCTAAATAAAAATTCTGATGTGAAATATTTTTATAAAACTTGAGCAAAATTTCCCGCCATTCTAGTGTTAATCAAAAATTAATTTTATTTACAACAGTCATAGAGAAGATTTCAATTGGCAAATGGAAAACTTAAATTTTTGCACAAAAATTGGAAAATTCTACGTTTCTTTTTTATGATCGATGCAAAAACTTGAAAAATAATAGACCGGGAGGGAGTGCGGCCACTTCATCGAGTGCACTCTTAGTTAAAACTCGATACGCATATTAAAATGCAACTGGTCTGCCATGTCATAGCTTGGTGGAAAACACCTTTAAACTCGATTTTAGTGGTTGACTGGTCGGTTACCATTGTGTTTTCCTGCTCCCAGTCCTCCATGTTTACGTACCTTTGGATGCAGGAAAACACAATTATAAAACTACCGATCAATCACTAAAATCGGGTTTGCGAGTAGCTTCCACCAAGATATGACTTGGTAGACCAATTGCATTTTAATATGCTAATCGCGATCTGTCTAATCCAGAAGTTTCAGACGTCAACTTGATGAGGTGACGGCCAGTGAGGCCGCTTCCCGGTCTGACAAATAAAACAAAGCTTGTGCTGTACTTCCATTTTAAGCATATCAGGAAAAAAACATTCAAAATAAGATAAAGGCTACCCAGATAGCATGAACATTATCAGCACCTTTGATGTTTTCTGATATTATCTTGCCGTGACAAATTTGAATTCAGAAATTCGCAGCAAATCTCCCGCAAGGTATACCATCAGCCACTTGTGTGAGTAGTTTGTTGTGAAACTGATGGCAAGACTGTTGTTAATTCACGAAAGTGACGAAAGAAAAAAATCCCTCTGTTGCAGGCCCGTAACCAGATGGGGGCGATGGGGGCTGAGCCCCCCCTGGCTTCCTCTAGAGCCCCCTCTAACGATTTCCCTACTTTTTATTTTTTCAACAAAATGTACATTTTAACTTTCTTCAAAAAAAAAACAAAAAAGAAAAAAAAAAAAAAAACTAGCAAGTAAAACATTTAGATCTTTTAACTGCTTGAATGCAATGGAAAAAGCCAAACATTTTGCGTTCAGAACCCTATTAGATTAGTTGTTTTACATTATCTTGCTTGCGATACAATTCTCGAAACGCGTTCTAAGTAGGAACATTTCTTTCTCCCGAAAAAATTAAGTCCAGATGCTCCAACTAGCCACCACATGTTTTCGTACATCTTGACATTTTAAAAGCAATGATCGTATACGGGATGAATGGAAATAGACATATGCTGCTCATATAGTTAATAGATAATTAGTTAAGCAATGGTTAAACCCATAGACTATCTTTACTCTGAGGTTAAACCTCTTCACTAAAACGTAGTCACAAAAAATACGTGTTTCTAAATGTTAATGATTTGCCTGTTGACATTATGTATTTGACAGCAGATTTAGTTAATGATGAAATATCACTTGGAAATAACTAGAATGTTTGTTGAAGAAAAATAGAAAGATAACAAAATGTCATTTTATACAAATGGAATAAGAAAAATAATTGCTTGAAAGCCAAAAATTGTTTCATGCTATGGGTGTAGTCAGTAGGAAAACAGAGGTAGGGCCTTTTTTTGTTTGCTTTTTGAACTTTCGTCCAATTTTTTTTTTTTTTTTTTTTTTTTGCTTGTGTTCCACGAATTTGTTAAACATTTTTTTTTTCTATTTGTCATATAACAATAAAAAATATTAAGTGAAAAAGCATGATTAAGGTTAAGTTTATTATAAGATTATGACAAAAATATCTTCACCTATTTGGCGTATGTTTCATTTAAATCTATTTTCAAGCATAAATGCGCTACTTTCTGACACATTTTCGAAATAATTTTAATGATAAAGACATAAAATTTGCAGATATGATTATTCAAGCTCAAGGAATTAAACTGTGTTCTGTGTTTTATAAGGCTGTTTTCCAATCTAAACCAGCTATTTTCGGACATATTCGCGAATTTCATTTATTTATAAAGATATTTGCAAGTATTCAAACTATACAGAAAATTTAAAAAAATCTGTCAAAAAATGACGGCAAATTTGACTTTGTAGGCTGATTTTCTTGGCATTTAACGACGAAATGCTAGTCATCGAGTAGCAAATGACTATAAATCATGTTATTTATTATCATAGCATTTATAAGAAAATAGGAAACTGTATTCAATTCGTAGGCGCGTGAATGTGAGAAGCTGAAAATTTTAGGCAATGGGAAAGAAAATTACTTCTTAACTGCATCAGGAAAATTTTCGTTATTGAGTGAAAGAAGAATATTTTTAAAGATCTTTAGAAATGAAGAAACGTATAATAATAAATAGTCGCCTACATTTAATGAAAACTGTTCGAAAAAGGCGTTCATGCCCTTGTGCTTTTTTTTTTCTAAATGAGATTGAACGAATTTCATATGAAACACATGTCAAACGTATGCAAAAAAAAAATCTATGTTATCGCTATTTAAATGAATTAAATCTAAGTTGTTTTCTTTGAAAAAAAAAAGTATTGAATATAATATTAAAATTACAATCTCTTTTTTTATTATTAAGTCCAAGTATGTTTAAAAAAATATGTAATTAATATATATTTGTAATAATTGATTCATATTTAAAAGGATATAATCATATGCAGAATTTTAAATTTAATTATTATTGCGAATTGTTAAATGGTTAATTTTATAAATCATATTATTAATAAAATAAGGTTTAGGTAACGCTCGTTTTAAAGAGAAACAATATCATCACTAAATTAAATCGTATACAAACAACCGTGATTTTAAAATGATCTAATAATTCAGCAGAAACCAAAATATTAATTAAATTAAATAAATTACAAGTAGCTATTAATTAAAAATATTAAACGTATGGAATTAAAATATTAAAATATTTTTTAAATGATAATAGTAAGTTTGTGAATTATTCAAATTAATAAATATAAGACACATAACCATAGATGCCAACATCTCTTAATTATTCGGGAGTCTGATCCAAAACAAGCATGTTTTAAACCGGAAAAAATATATAAGGAATTGTGTCTTGTTCCGATAAGGTACATTTTAGATTTCAGTTTGAAATTTTTGATTAAATGAAATTTCCTGTTGAAAATATTTTCGTCTTGTAACAGACTCAGATAAGTGTTGTTGGCATCTATGCATAACGCAAAAACATTTGCAAAATCTCAAATTTTCGTTCTTTTTTTCTATATATTAAAAAATTGAACAGAATATAATATTTAAATCTATGTAATGTCTTTAATTTAAAGAAGAAATGTGTGAAAAGAACTGTATCCTACAGTAGAGGTCTGCACGGGCCCAGGCTTGGCTAGAAGCCCGTACTAGGCCGGGACAACGAAATGAAGGCGAAGTTTCAAACGGGCCGGGCCGGCAAAATTTGAACGTGCCTGCCGGGCTGGACCGGACCAATAAAAGAAATTAAGCGGGTCTGTCGGCCCGATATAAATATTTAAACGCAGACGAGAAAATATGAACCATTTTCAATGAATATGAAATTCACGAGAATAAGTATAAATGTGCGTTGCGAGCCGATACTAGTTTGCTAGCATCAATATCGAAATATAACATTTTCCAGCGTAGGAATTGGCATCGGACAGTTACATGGCGTTTTAGCCCGGTCTTAATTCTTTCAGCAGACTCGTGCCGGACCGAGATCAGGCTTGCATTTTTTTTTTCAACATAGCCAGAAATGGACTTAATTGTTCTCAGGATGTTTAGGGCAGGCAATGTGTTTTGTAAAAATATTAATAGCGATAATGAACTTCTGTTAACGGAATTTTTGGAAATATACTTGAAGGTGGTTCTCAAATTCACTGCTCAAAAACGAAAAACTTTCTGACACATTTTTAACTGTAAAGGCATAAAATTGACAAGCCTGTCTATTGAAGGGATTTGGAATTGAATAGCGTTTCCCATTTTTAATAAATAAATTACTTATAGAGATATAAGAGATTCTTGTCACGTGACTGCAGGTTTTTCTCCTTTTCCGTGCTATCGTCTCCGGAAATTCGATTCAAAACGCTAACTTCAGCACCGTGCGAAAGGGGGGGGGGGGCGAAGGGGGCGGTCGCCCCGGTCGCGGAAATTCAGGGGGCGCCAAATTTGTACTACTATAATTTCCGCTTTTTTTTCTTTCTTTTTTTTTGTTTCTTTTTTTTTTGTCCTTGATCATTTTTATTGTAATTATTTTTTTCACTCTTCGATATTCTATTTTTTTTTTTTTAAATGTATATATTTACATATTGAGAATTTTTTTCCCAATGAAAGTATGTACATTTTTCATTTCAAAGTAATTGCATAGCTCACATTTACTTTTCATTGAGTTCTTTAGATTTGATGACTTTATAATATGCTTTTGTGATATCTTATTGTAGTGTTTCTTAAACTTTTGCACTCTGCGGCACCTTTTACATCGTATACGAAAGTTTCTGCCACCTCCCACACTCAGTGAATATGAATTGCTAACCTATTCTGATTCCACTATGGGAACATTATTATAGTCATTCGGTCATTATTTTGCTCTTGAAAAAAGGTCCAGCACAGGATGAAAAATGCTGATTACATGAAATCTGCGGTTGTAGAAGGACGAAAAATTTTCAAATTAACGTTCAAGAAATTTACACCTATAGTGGAGAAATTATTAACGGTGATTGCGGCTTAGTATTGGATAAATTAAACAAAGGAATCACTAAATTTTGTTTTCTCTGTTTATTATTCACCAATTATCATGATCGCCCTCCAAAGTTAGCCAATCCAGATTGTGGGTTTTTCAAGTGGAAAAAATGAAATCCCAAAATTCCTGAGCATAAAAATGCTCTAGAACACAGCAATGCATAAATTCGCTAAAAGGAACTTGAGAGACGTTTAAAATTAAATCATGTAATCGACAGCAAATTTGAAAAAAGCAAAAGGAAAAATTATTGAAAGTGAAAAAGATAAATGGTGAAATATATTCAGGATGAAATTATGAGCCTTCTTACCAATGAAGTAAGAAAAATGATTGTTGAAGAAATTCATAGAACAAGGTATTTTTTCAATTTCGTTCGATCGCACTCCATATACCGAGTGTCCTAAAATGGACTGACAGTTTTTAAAATTCAGTAACCTGTAAATGGTGACAGCTATTTAAAAAAATTCGGGAAAGTGATGTAAAATGTCAGTAGTCCTTTTTTTACCACGATTCCCGGCTTTAGTTCCAAATAGCAACTATAGATGGCGCTGCAAGCAGGAATGACTACCTCGGGAACTCAGCTTACGCTTTAGAGTGATAGTGCAACCCTGAGGGGAGAACCATATCCACTAGCCGCTCGCGTTACAAATGACTTTTTGAATTATTATACTGCAGTTTTACAATTTCACATTACAACATAAATATCGATGATTTGTTGAAGAATTAAACAGGTTTATAGTAAAGTCAGGTTACAGCAGTATACTTTATTAAATCATATTCGTGAAAATCAATCAAGTTTATACTGAATTGACAATTATGACAGCGAAGTATAACCACACAAGCACTATAAAGACAACATCTAGCGCCATAGGTGCTCAATCAAAGCCAAAACTAAAATCGCCCAACTCTGATGTGGAAAGAGAAGGTTAAATATATGGAGTGTGTCTCATTCTCCAATACAATTTTATTTTTAGGGACCTACTCTATATATTTAGCCTCCTTCCTTCGCATGATGCTAGGGGATTTCAGTTTAGACCTCCATTGAGAGATTATTGCTTGCCACCTATCTCTGCTATTTGGAACTAAAACCGAGAACCGCAGTAAAAATACTTCTGATATCTTACATAACTCTCCTGCAAGAATTTCTTTTAATATTTGTCACCATTTGCAAGTTATTGAATTTTAAACGCAGTCCAGTTTATTAATCCAGTACACCTCACAAAGAACAAATGACGCAAGTTATACGATACCGAAAATGGAAAATTTTGAATCGTGGAAAGGTTTCTTGACTACATCAAGTCAAAAAGAAAAAAAAATAGCGCAAGAAATTTAAGATAAGCTAATGTCCGACAATCTCGACATTCACAGCGGCACGAGAGGTTCTGTTCTCAAAGATGGTAGACGGGAGGTGCTGAGTTTGACCCAATCGCAAACGCAAGCCTAATCGTTCGAAGTTGTCCGTAGTTTTCTTCGAACCTTGCGTAAATATCGGTTAGGTTCCCTTAGAAAGGCTCTACAGAGGACACCCCCACCCCACTCCGGTCTCCTATATCCAACTTGTAGATAATCAGCCGTCATAAACCATACCAATATCAACCCTACAGAGCTCAATGTTGTGATATGGTGCAAATATATATATTTGGGAAGCTATAGCTTCCCAATATAATGTTGTGTAAGCCCCAACCGTCAAAATAAATAAATTCGTCTATTTTTTACCATGTTTTGCACATTCTCTAAACTTTGAGTTCGTCTGCTGGTGTATGCCCAAAATGTCCAGAACTGCATGAAATGTGTTTGTTTTTTTCTTCTCTTCTACTGAAAGATGCGTTTTCCTGCACCCAAAGGTATGAAAACATGGCAGACTGGGAGCAGGAAAACACAATGGTAAACCTACGAGTCAACCGGTAAAATCGGGTTTTTAGGTGTTTTCCACCAAGATATGACTTGGCAGACGGATTGTGTTTTAATATGGGTATCGAGTTATAGCTAATTCTGGAATTTCAGCCTCCAACTCGATGAGGTGGTTGTCTCATGGTTCGTACGCCTCCTTGAATTTTGCAGACCAGGAAATTTTTCGGCACCAGTATAATCTTATAGAAAATCTCTTCTTAAAAGAAGGCGAAATTTTGCACGTTTAACCTTGATTTCTTTTTCTATTAAAAGATACTGGTAGTTTTCCTGAAAAAAATAACGGTATCCGTACGAAGCATGTGTCTGTGCTGCCGGCTCCAGGTCTGTCCTGATAAAAGTGGAAATTTATATGAGAGTGAAGGATTTCGTGTTACATAGAGACACTATAACAGTGCAACTGATCTGGAGCAGGGCTCGAAATGGAAAAATCCACGAACCGGAACGCTATTTCAAAATTATTGTCGACTATTTTTTTTTTAAAGTACAGTAAAGTCTCGATTATTCGAGTCCCGCTTAACCGAGTTTCCGCTTTAACCGAGTTATTTTCTTCTGACGGACTGATGGCTTCCATTATTGTGAAACAGCCATTATAAATGAAGGTTAGGTGAAGATGAAATGGGCCTTTCGTCTGACCATTTTTTTCCCCATTCTGACCAGAACATCAGAGCTCTAACTTTTTGGGACTGCTCTTTCATCTTCACCTAACACTTCATTTGTAATGGCTGTTTCATAATAATGAAAGCCATCGGTCCATCAGAAGAAAATGATCCATTCCAAAGGTATAAGTTCGATTGAAAAAAACAATTTAATACTTCGAGCAGAAAGAAGAGGCTACACCTGCAATTTTCATGACACTAATAGAATCACATAGCTGCCAATTTGTGCGGTTTTGTTACCTCTAAAATTGAGTAAAAATTTTTGTTATATTTAATCATTGACAATTGTTAGATTTCGGCAATTGAATTAGGCAACATTTACTGGTAAAGGTTAGAGGTAAGAAATTTTTTTTAGAAATTTGTAGCTATGCAGTAGCGTAATACTGCAGAAGAAAAAAAAACTGCAGCAAAATTGACATTCAACAAACAAAAAATTATCAAGACCTTTTTCAAGTAAACAATTTCATTCCCCGGTTTACTTAAAAGTAACGGAAATGTACATCAAAGAAATGTTACAAGCTCCATAAAAATCAATGAATTAATTGGAAATTTTTATTTCATCTCTTTAGTTGGTGACGATTTGTGGAAATCCGGTTTATACGAGTTTTTTGCTTATCCGAGGTGAGCTTGGTCCATATTAACTCGGATAATCGGGACTTTACTGCATAGCAGATTTATATTTAACCGTAGAAAAACCAATTTAAAAAAATGCATTCAAGATTCTAAATATTAGAAAAAAAAAAAAAAAAAGTTACAAAGAGCATAGTAAGCTATATATGTATGAAACTGTAATAATAGTTTTTAATAATTTCACGAACCGGAACAATATTTTCCATACTTTCACGAACCGGAACAATATGTGTCACATTTTACGAACTGGAACATCGTTCCGGTTTGCTCCGGTACATTTCGAGCCCTGATCTGGAAGTTTACGAAACTGAGAAATGTATAACAAGAATTTGAGTTTCTGCCTGGTGCGAATCTAAAATCAACCGAAAATCTGTTAAGTTAATATTGCCTGGACCTTTCCCTTTATTGCTGGCTTGAATGGACTTGAATTGTTCAGCGAGGTTTTAAATGCGAAAACATTAATTCTATCATTAGATATGAACTTTTATAAAATGGATCATTTAGAAATTCTTTAGTTGCTCCATAATTTTAAACTTAGGGAGAACAAGGAATTACAAAAACATGGAGACAGCGTACATAATTTATAAGTATTCCAATAACAAAAAAATAGTAAAAAACTACTTAGGATCTACTATGGGTCGAGAGATTGAGCAACCTGAGTTTACTTTCTATAAAATTCAGTGTGACGCAATCTTTACACATAAAATAATAAACGATTTTGCTATACCCTAAACGCAAGAAAAATAAAATGGAAGTAAATGTATTTGCCTGATATTATATTATATTTTATGTTAATTAAAACATTGTATTTTTATCTTTTACATTATGTTCTGCAGGTTTTTTGTTTGTTTTGTTTTTTTAGTACTTATCGGTTGAAGGGACCACTTGTTTTCAACCTGGTTGTTAGCGATTTTTACCCATTTTCTGCAGCTTAAAGACTAACAACAACTAAAGATGGCTAGAAAAATATATGAGAAAGGTTAAGAAAAATCTGTCGCAAAGCATCATGACCTCTTTAACAAATAAGTGCAATTTTCTTTACTGTTATTTAGTTGTTTGGAATTTCTGAATTAAAATTAAATCTTTTAAAGTTCCAAAATAAACGCAAAATATTTATTCAATATAATTTATTTCTGTTTCTGCCCTTTATCAATTTTGAAGGAGGGGGGGGGGGGGGCAAACTGACATGCTGCCCCGGGCGCAGTTTTCTCTTCGCACGGCCCTGGCTAACTTTAACAGTATTTTCTCAAAAATATATTGACGTTTTCGAAAAGAAATGAATTCAGAAAGTAGCTTCTTTGGATTTGAGAAAAGCCTTAAGGAATAACAGAAATATTTCCGCAAATCTACTTTTAGGTAGATTTAGTAAGAAATACTACATATTGCAGTCGTTACCATGGTGCTACTTTTGAAAAATTCCTTCATAACTTTTCATTATAGGACCCCAGGAACCCAAAACCACCCCCATCTAAAAAGTTTATATACATATATATATATGACTGTGATGATATATATATATATATATGACTGTGATGTATTTCAATGAATATGAGTTTCACGAGAATAAGTATAAATGTGCGTTGCGAGCCGATACTAGTTTGCTAGTATCAATATCGAAATATAACATTTTCCGGCGTAGAGATTGGCATCGGAGAGTTACATGGACAGTTATATATATATATATAGTCACAATTATGGACGGATCGTCTTCTCCAGCAACTTTGAGATGTCTAATATCTCGGCGGGGATTGAAAATGGGCAAAATCGGCCAAAGGGAATGGAAATGGGGAGGATTAATATTTTTGAATACCGTCTTAACATAGTTCTGATAAAACCAGCTCTTACACAACAATGACAGGAAAAAATAAATAATTTTCATTATAGCAGTTGCCAACAATAAAAAAAAGCAATAAAATTATCACCACAACAATTGCTTTTCTATTGCAAGGTTTTCACGTGAAAACATAAATTAAATAGTTAGATGAATTGAAAACAAGTTGAATATTACGTCATATGCTTTCTAGAGCAAGATTTCCGCATGAAAACTCAAAATAAAATAAGTAGTTTGACGAATAAAAAACAAAAGCAAAATATTGCGTCATATTGGTAATATAATGGACTCAGCAGGTGAATATGTAACGTCATGGGAGTTTGAAGAAACGTTTTAAAACATGACAAAAACCCGACTATGGAAATATTAACATATTTTAACACTTTGAGGTTCTCTGAATTTGCTTTAGTCATTTTTAAACCTATTCCATATTCATGCGCGTGTGTATTCGTGTGTAATAGAATTTTCACAAAAAGTTTAACTCCCTAGAGCTCATTCTTAACGAAGAAACCGTGTTTATCTTTAATCTTGATTAAGTTTTGTTGGTGATTTTAGTACTTAACTTCGAAATCTACCTCCGCCTGTAGGTCGAGCCGGCAGAGATTTTTTATAATATAGCCTCAAAAGTTATGATCATGTTTTTAACCTTCCCGTTTTTCTTTTATTCTAAGCAATATGAATTTTTTAACGAATCCTTATTTGAATGTTGAAACGCCTAGGACTCTAAGTAAATCCTTAATGTTGCTATTGTGTATTTTCTGTCTTGTGAACGCATCGTAAATTTAAAATATGCTGTAAAATTATCCCATAAATATGTATGCAGTATTCCTTAAAAGAATCTTAATTGTATGTTAATAAGAATCTGAATTTTTTGTAGAAATTGAGTCGGGTCGGATCGGATCTGATTTAATTGATTTTTCCACTGGCCGGGTCTGATTTCACTGATTTTTTTACTGCCGTGAACTGTGAAAATATGAACGGGCCGGGTCAAGATAGCTTTCGTTCGGGCCGGGCCCGAGCCTGGAAATTCCGGCCCGTGCAGACCTCCATGCCAACAGATCACTTTTTCTCAATTTTTTCAAAACGCATCTTTAAAAAAATTGTCATGCTGGGTCGTTGAAGATTTCTATGCTTGTTGTATGAATCGGTGTTTTTGTAAATAAAGATGTACTTTTCTGTCAGAATGCTAGCATAATAAATTATACTGTTGGCGCCGAAATTCGTCTGACAAATAAATTTTCAAAATCCAAGTGAGATGGGAGAGCAATTAGAATAAATAGTTTATTAAATAAAACTGAAATAGTATGTAAATTCTATTCATCATTAGAAGTTAATAATTGTTCCATAATAGTAATTCTCCGTATTTAACAGAGCCAATACAAAAAAAAAAAAATGTGTTCTCTGCTTGGTTGCAGAGTCAGGACTTCCACTATACACTCTGTATTAAACAGAGCCATGATTTAACAATTGGCATCTCTGATTACAGAGTCAGGACATGTTACATGTTCTCTGCTTGGTTACAGAGTCAAGACTGACCATTTTAAAAATGATACATATTATATAAAATAAACATCAAAATAAAAATTACAATATGCAGTTATAAATCTTCTAAATAGCTATAATATTCATTTAAATGACATCCAAGTAATTATAAAACTAATAAATCACCATCAATTCAAAATTATTATAAAGTAAATAAATCTATATTACATGACCTTGAAATCATAATGTTACTCATAAATATTGATTCAGGATTATAAACAATTTAGATAAACAGATTAGATTTTTTCTGTCAAAAGAAATCACTTTTATAATTATGTTTTACAACATGAAAGATAAACAGAGTTAAATTATAAACAAATAAATTTGAGGTTATTTACGCCGTAACATCCTCCGCCTCCATGAACGGAGTTCATCGAACAATTATAACTTACCAAATTTCCACTATCACATACTAAATAATCAAATATTAAATACAAATTTAAAATATTACCTTAAATGTTAAGTATAACTAAAATGAAATGCAATTAAATCCTACTACTTCTATAAAAAACAGTTTCTGGAACAACTAAAAATAGAAAAAGACATTAATATACAAAATAGTTCAGAAAGTTACAAAAATTAGACATAGAAAAAAAATAATAATAATAATAAAGTTAGTTAAAATAAAGTAAAATTCTATTATATTAAATGTCCATCGGTAGAGGAGACAATTTTGTGATAGGGCGTTTCAGTTCACCAGTAGAAGTCTTTAATTTGACAACACGAACAATATTATCATCACCAGGAAATAGTTCAATTATTCTGCCCAATTTCCACCTTAATGGGGGCTGGTTTTCTTCCTTTATCAACACCAAGTCATTGATTTTTAAGTTCGGGTTGCTTCTAAACCACTTTGTACGTTGCTGCAATTGTGAGAGATAGTCTGACGACCACCTTTTCCAAAAACTTTGGAAAATCTTTTGTAGCAATTTCCAACGTTCCAAAGGAGTTACATAGGTAGAGGAGATATCAGGCTCAGGTAAGGAGGTCAAGGGTGCTCCTATAATAAAATGTCCTGGCGTCAGAGCCGTAAAGTCATTTGGATCAGAAGACTCAGCGACAAGCGGTCTTGAATTTAAGCATGACTCAATTTGTGCAATTAAGGTCAAAAATTCTTCATAAGTTAAAATCTGATCACCAATTGTTCTCTTCAAATGATTTTTCATTTGTTTTATTCCCGCTTCCCAAAGGCCTCCAAAGTGAGGGGCGGAAGGTGGGTTGAATTTCCATACTATCATTTCGTCAGTAAGATACTTGTGCAATTTTTCATCAGAAGCAATTAGAGACATCATTCTCTTTATTTCGCGGTCTGCCCCTACAAAATTTGTACCTCTGTCGGAAAATATTTCTAGAGGTTTTCCACGTCGAGCCACGAATCTTTTCAATGAGGCTAGAAAGGTTTCAGTTGTAAGATCAGTGACTAACTCAAGATGGATAGCTTTTGTTACGAAACAAACATACAGACAAACATAATGTTTAAAGGGTTTCACACCACGTCCCTTACGAGGTTTGATCAAAAAGGGGCCGGCTAAGTCGACTCCTACTCTTGAAAATACTCGAGCTTGTGTCACGCGTGCTGATGGCAGATTTCCCATCAACTGAGATGAAAGGTGTGATGAATTTCGGAAACATTTCATACATTTCCTTATTTCTCTTTTCACAGCTTCTTTAGCATTAATTATCCAAAATTTTTGTCGAATTGCTGAAATTGTCAATTGAGTCCCGCTATGAAGATGTTTCTCATGAAAATACTTTATTATCAAGTCTGTAACATGATGCCTTTTAGGGAGAATGATTTGATGTTTTTGATATTCAGACAAGTTTGCATTTTTTAGCCTACCTCCAACACGAAGAATATCATTTTCGTCAAGAAATGGATGTAAAGGAAGGAGTTTGCTTTTAGAATTTAGGATCTTTCTGGATTTTAGAATTTTCAGTTCGTCTCCGAATTCATGGTTTTGAATTAATTTCACAATAGCATTTGTTGCCCTTTCAAGTTCTGGAACAGTCAAAAAACCATAGACTCGTTCAGATGGGCATGTACTATTTTTGATGAATCTGAGGCACCAAGCCGTAATTCGTTTTAATTTAGACCAGGATGAAAATTTAAATAAAAGCTCAAATTCTGGAATATTTTGGGATATGGAGCAAACAAGCGTTTTACGTTGTTCTTGCAAGACCTCTTCATCAGGTAGATTAGGTTGAGTTTCAGGGGGAAATACTGGTAACGATTCTTCCTTCAGCCAGCTAGGACCATGTAACCATACCTCGTTATTAATCAATTCAGATGCAGAGCAACCACGAGAGAGAACATCTGCAGGATTTTCCTTTCCTTTACAAAATTTCCATTGTACAGGAGCAACAAGTTCCTGAATTTCGCGTACGCGGTTTGCCACAAAGGGCTTCCAGTTGTTAGCACTTCCTTTAATCCAGTGCAAGGTAATTTGGGAGTCACTTAGACAAAATATATTTTCATTCGCAATTTTAAATATTTCCTTTAAATAATTCGCTAATCTTGCAGCCGTAAGTGCTCCAAGAAGTTCGATGCGCGGCAATGTAATTTTCTTGAGAGGCGCTACTCTCGACTTTGCTATTACAAATGAAGTTTCACAAGAAGAAGAATCACGTAAATAAGCCACTGACCCATACCCCTTTAAACTAGCATCAGAAAATATGAAAAGTTGAGCGGTTTCAGGATTTAATTTTGGGATAGTTACAAAATATTTTCTAAGAATTTCAAAATTTACCAAGTCTTTTATTTCATTATGCCATTTTCTGAATTTTCCACTTAAAGAATCTGGTAATGTAGAATCCCAGTCAATTCCATGTTCCCAGAGTTCTTGCATTAAAAATTTAATTCTTATCACGAAAGGGGAAATGAGTCCAATAGGATCATAAATTTTTGCCACAGTTTGTAAAACAATACGTTTGGTAATAATTTTATGGTCAAATTCTACTAAAAGTGCTTGTATGTCTATTTTCAAGGTGTCACTTTCTGTTATCCATATAATTCCTAATACCTTCGAAAGATTTTGTTCAAGAGTGTCTTCCTCAAAGTTTATTCCATGTTCCTTCCATAAAAATTTTAAATCGGAAGAATTGGTTTTAAATTTTCTGAGTTTCATATTGGCCTCACTCAATATCTTCTCTGCACCGTTTGATAAAACAAAAGCTTCATTTACTGAATCAGCTCCATGAAACAGGTCATCAACGTATAAGGAAGTATCCAGCATATTAACTATTTTTCCAAACAAATCTTTATACCCCTCAATGTGATGTTTGATGGTTGCAGAAAGGAAAAAGGGTGAAGTTGTTACACCAAAAGTTACACGGGTCATGCGAAAAACCTTCAAAATGGGATTGTTACTAGTGATATTGTCAAACCACAGGAACCTCAAAAAATTTCTATCTTCTTGTTGTATCTGGATTTGCAAGAATGCCTTTTCTATATCGGCCAAGAAAGCAATTTTGTGGAGACGGAATTTTAAAATAATGTCCAATATGTTAGGATTTAGATTGGGCCCAGGAAATAAGCACTCGTTTAACGATTTTGCCCCCTTATCTTTGGATGACGCATCAAAAACAATTCTTACTTTAGTTGTCGATTTATCTTCCCTTATTACTGGTCTGTGAGGCATGTAATACGTGTTTATTTCATCTTTATTAAACTCACATTCTTCAATTATACCCAAACCACATTGTTCATTTAATATTTTCTCATATTCCTTAAGTAACCATTCATTTTTGCACAATTTTGATTTTAATCCCCAAAGTCTATGTTTAGCTACATCAAAATTGGATTCCAATTCATTTTTATTTACTTTCCACAAAAGTTTAGTTTCATATCTTCCATTTACAAAATTTAAATTATCATTAAATAAATCAAGAGCATCTAAATCCTTTTGTGAAAATAATTCATTTTTACTATCACAAATACCCAAAGACTCTAGTTTCCAAAACTTTTGCAAATCAAAATTTTCTATTTCATTAACAGATACAAGATGAGCATTAACTGTTTCGTTACCTTTAGAGTTTATTTTCCCCACTATTGTGTACCCAAAAAGTGTATTAGCTACATATAAATGGTCATTAATTTCTTCAATGACACCTCTCTGAACATTCCAGAAATAATCAGCTCCAAGTAAAATTTGTACTTCGGATTCCTCGGGCGTAGGGTCGGCTAACCTCCATCTTTTACTTTCAATGTATTTTATAACTAGAGGGTCAGAATTGGGAACCTTCAATGTTGTTGCACTTATCAAATCGGTAGCTAGCACCTCAACATCTATAAAACGATGATAATTCATTTTACTTCGCAATTTAATTTTAAAAACATCATATTCTTCTTCGCGACCTTGATCCATGCCAAAAGCGAATACAGTTAAATGTTCTTTTCTTAAAACAGGCAAATTTAATTCACGAGCTAATGCTTTTGTTATGAAGCTTTTTTCGCTTGCAGAATCAAGTAATAATCGAACTACCTTTGATTTAGAATTACCTTGAGCAGTTACACAACATGTTTGCAATAAAACAGCATGCTTAGAATTTCTAAAATTACAATGAGAATTAGATACAACTGTTTGATTTTGATTTTCATTAATTTCCGGTTTCAAACTTTTCTTAAAGCAAAATAATTTGTTATGTTCAGTGCTTTTACAATTTAGACATGGCTTTAATTTTATGCGGCATTGCGAAGATAAATGCGATTTCAAAAAGCATTTGTAACATCTACCCTCCTTACGTAACATTAATCTTTTCTTATCATCAGCTAAATTTTTACACTCGGAAGATAAATGATCATTACCTTTGCAAAATACACAAAAAACTTTAATAGTGGCATTTAAGGTATTAGCATGTTGATATTTATTTGATGTTTTCTTTTCACGAAATTCAGTTTTATTTTTATGTACAAAAGAAGAGGATGCATCATTTTTAGAACTTGTCATTGACAAAGCCTTTTCTCTACATTCTATTTCACATTTCAGAAAGGCAATTAGATCGGTTACATCTGACTCTTTGCTAGTATCACGTTTTCTATGATATTCAATCACTAATTCATGGGGCAATAGCTTTAGCAAAATAGGATTTAGCAATTGTCCATAAGAACTGGATGTTACCCCCAAATTTCTTAAACTTCTAATATTAACTTCGCACATGTCATGCAATCTTCTTAATGCATTTAAATTTGAACAATTTTTAACTGGTTCCATATTTAATAAATTAGTCATGTGTTTATTAATAATAACATCAACCTTACCAAAACGGTCCTTTAATAAATCAATACAAGTATCATAATTTTGTTCTGTCAAAGGAAACCCTTCTACCACATTATAGGCCCGATTACATAACAAGGATTTTAGATAAGCGAATTTTTCTATCTTAGATAGTGATTTATTCTGGTGTATCGATGTTTCAAAACAGTTAAAAAATTCGACCCATTCTTCGATTTCACCAGAAAATTTTGGAACATTTAATTTAGGCAATTTCATGGCAGAACTCGTTTCTGTTCCACTAGCAGAACCATTCAACGAATTTACACGACTAGTTGCTATCATAGAAACATTATCCTTTTTACATTTTCTTAATCTATTTTTAATTTTAAATTTAGCACTGATCAATTGGTCAGTGTACTTTTCACTATTAGCAATGTCCTTTTCATATTCTTTTAAGTCGGATATTTGAGCTTCAATATCACGATTCAAACTTTGGAAAGCCGTTTCTTTTAAGAGAAATATTTCTTGAAGCTCTAATAATTCATCGGTTTTCGTATTATCAATGTCATCATTTAATAATGTTTCTAATTTTGTAATTAATTTCGTGAAACTCGTTCGTTCAACAGAACGTTTTGCTTTCAGCTTTTCAAGATTTTCCATTTTAAATAAAGAATAATTCTTATTTTAAAACATAAACCATTCATAGAAAATGAAAAAAAATATTTTCTTACCTGTTAATTCCAGGTAATGTAGATGGCATGTCGTAATCCAAATGGCACAATAATAATTCCACACTAATCGCAGGTTGAAAGATAAATCACACTTGTTAATCACAAATCACTTTGACAAACTGCTCACTATTCTTTCAAAAAAATGTTTCGCGGGTTGCGAGGCACCAAAAATAAATGTTGGCGCCGAAATTCGTCTGACAAATAAATTTTCAAAATCCAAGTGAGATGGGAGAGCAATTAGAATAAATAGTTTATTAAATAAAACTGAAATAGTATGTAAATTCTATTCATCATTAGAAGTTAATAATTGTTCCATAATAGTAATTCTCCGTATTTAACAGAGCCAATACAAAAAAAAAAAAATGTGTTCTCTGCTTGGTTGCAGAGTCAGGACTTCCACTATACACTCTGTATTAAACAGAGCCATGATTTAACAATTGGCATCTCTGATTACAGAGTCAGGACATGTTACATGTTCTCTGCTTGGTTACAGAGTCAAGACTGACCATTTTAAAAATGATACATATTATATAAAATAAACATCAAAATAAAAATTACAATATGCAGTTATAAATCTTCTAAATAGCTATAATATTCATTTAAATGACATCCAAGTAATTATAAAACTAATAAATCACCATCAATTCAAAATTATTATAAAGTAAATAAATCTATATTACATGACCTTGAAATCATAATGTTACTCATAAATATTGATTCAGGATTATAAACAATTTAGATAAACAGATTAGATTTTTTCTGTCAAAAGAAATCACTTTTATAATTATGTTTTACAACATGAAAGATAAACAGAGTTAAATTATAAACAAATAAATTTGAGGTTATTTACGCCGTAACATATACTAATTTATTCAACAGAAAGACTGATTTGATTAATCAGCGTTTCAAATATGCATATATATATAATCGATGTTCAATAGAGTAGAGCACTGATAATCCGGACCAATCGGGGTCGATGCCGATCCGGTTAATGAAAAATGCGGATAATTGGACAACTTTAAAAAACGGTTATGGCAGTGATTTTCAGGTAACTTCCCTTCACACTTTTCCCAGGCTTAGGACTGGCAATTGTAGTGGTGCACATTTTAGCATATTACAAATGGCCTGTTTAGAAGTTATTTTTTTAACTTTTTTAAAATTTTATTTTCCCCAAAATTGGTACAAAGTTATACATAGAAGTACACACAGAAATTATTGCGTGTATATATGCACACACTGTACGAACAAATGCGAGCGGAGAGAGGGGGGGAGGGGGGGGGTCCTTTTTCCGAAGACACCAAGGGACAAAAGAAGCAATATGCTTAATAATGCAAAAATTGCAATGGGAATATAATACAGTGTACAATCCATTAGTTTTCCTTATTAAAATTTAATTAAAGTCATTTTTTTATGAGATGTCGGATGCTATCTATTTTTTTCTCATTAAATACAATAAGACCTAAGATAAACCACACGGGATGGAGAAAAGTTCTATTTTAGGTAGGTTTTCTTAAGAGGTACACCGCCCCTAATTGTTTTATATTCATTTTCCGATTACCATGAAGTATTTTCCGTTTAAGAATTTCATTATAGAAAGTTCCGTTATAGAGAGATTACGCTTTAGACGGGTTCCTTTATAGACAGGTCCATTTTATCAGTTTTACTATATTTAGTTTGCTTAAGATATGGATTGTTAAAAGATGTTAGCCCCACCAAAAAAATTCAGAGCCCCCTCTGACTGGACTCGCTGGTTACGGCCCTGCTCTGTTGAGATAATAGACAATTAGCAGATACGCAGAAGTTTTATTCGGTTGCACCTCTTTTTTTAAACGCTATACTTCTCAAATACCAAAAAAGGCTCGAATTGAAAAACACAAATATTACCTTAACTTGTTTATGATGGTAAAAACGATGCATGCACCTTAACGGTGCGTATTCATCAATAAACCTGATCAGGTCTATGAACCCCTTCGAAAGGATTAAACTTGTGGTGCAGCAGTTGTAAACAGTTAGTGTGGTGTGGAAAGATTACTTTGCAGTATTTTTGATTACTTGTTTGCCGTTAATTAGCAATAAATGTGATACAGCATGAATTTAACTTGCTCGACAAGTTAGCTGCAAGTTCAAAGTGTGGTGACTTCGGCGTTTGCGTTACCTTGCCGCAGTCGTGTTATGAACTTTCAGTCTTGTCATGCTGACCTTGCTGCAACTTCGCAGGTTTTCAAAGCAAGACCTGAAAATTTTCTGCAAACTAAAAAATGCTATGTGGGAAATGGATAAAAACTTCGTTTACGGTCAAACATCCTAAGTTTTCTCTATATTTATTTAATCCCTGCGCGGCAACAGTTCTTCCCCGAATTTTTAATATTTTAGAACCGGATTTTCAGAATAGAAATTTTTGCTTAATTTAATCGGAGAAATGCTGTAATTAAATGCCAAAATTTTCGTTTGAAAATTACTGGTAGGAATAGTCAAATATTGTTAGCATTTTATGTCTTGTCGAGAAGGAGTTAAGATTTAAAAAATAAAACTGTAAGTCGCTACTTTAATTCACAAAGTCGCGGAATAAAGCTTTCCTATTTTTTCTGCAAAGAGCTGAAACTTTAATTTTTATGTAGTAGAGAAAATGTACGTACGAAAACTCAAACGTTTAAAATATAGAATTTAATGTTTTGCTTAAGGTATCTCTATGTCTTTAACATGTCAATTTTGATCAAAATTTCAATTCAAAAACTTACTGTTTTAGGGAAAAAAAAAAAAAAAAAAAAAAAAAAAAAAGAGTGATTTTATGATCCTGGAGCTACTTTAAACATTTATATTTCTTATACATTTTTAAAAACTTGAAAGTTTTGTTTTTTTTTTCATTTTTCTCAAAAAATATTTTTTTTGTAAAATTGTGTTGAAAAATTGCTGTAACTCAATAAATAATGGTACAATTACTACAAAATTTGTAATTTATGTCTTAAATATATATTTAAATGAAGTAGAGTATTCTTATGCTGATTTATTGAAAAGCTTATGAGTTACACTGTTTTAATTTATGAATTATTAACGTTTCACATGAATTTTCAACGTTGTTTGTCTTTTTATGCCTATAACTTTTTAAAAATTCATCTTAACCCTCTCGCTGCGCAACCCGAGATTTCATCGGGCAACGTAAAAGTAGCAAAATTAGCGCAACCCGAGATGTTCTCGGGGATGCATTTTTTCCTTCTAATTAACCCTCCTTGATTATTCCCACCAGTTATTATTTTATTGCCAGTTTTGCCTTATAAAATCGGAGCATTTTCCCGATTAAATTAGACAAAAATTTTTGTTTTGAAAAACCGGTGACAAAAGAATAAAAATTCTTACAAGACGCTCGTCGCGAAGGCGTTAAATACGCAATTTTTGAAGCTATTTTGATAAAACAATTACGCAGTGAGAGGTTTAACGTTATAAAATTAGTCTACTTCCTATGTAAAATTATTATATTTTTTATGGAATTCATAAAATGCATTTATGTTTAATAGTTTTAAAAAATGGCAAATTTTTGGTTAATTTTATACTTTTTTTTTTTTTTTTTTCAAATAGAAAATTAATAAATTACTTATTTGTATGTTTATATCACATTTTTATGACATTTTTAATAATAATTAGCACTTTTAAACTTAAAATTTGCAACAATTTTTTAATTTGTTCCGAAGGCCTTTATTTTTTTGCGTAAGTTGGTGATTTTCAAAAAGTGTCGTGTTTTACTGTCCTTTCACGTTTGCACAGAAAAATAGTTATATATCATAATTTTAAATATTGCATTTAACTATCATGTTTTTTTTAATGATAACTTACAGATATATTATTATTTATAAAAAATTTAAAAATAAGAAATAATATTCTTTTGTAGTAAAAATGTCATTACCGTAGGTTGTCCCAACAAGCAATTTATTAGGTAAAGATTTGACTCAGTTCTATTTAAAACAGATGGTTATAATTTTTTTAATACATATTTATTTATTAAGATGCTTTTAATTTTAAAAATATTTATTTTCATTAATTAAACTTATCTATAATTCTTAATAATTATTTTAAATCGTGTCCTAAGAAAGAGTGTTATTGCCATGCTTCTGACAAAAAGTTCATCTGGAGTTTTTTAGAGGGCAGCACATGCCTTTTTATCAAGACAAAAATACTCTTTAAAAGTCAACTTGTTATCAGGTTTAGGTGAATAGAGTAAATAGTTTTACAGTTTCAATAAAACAAGCAAAGACTTTGAATGTTTTGGTGAGTATTTTTTTGTACGTCATTACCGTACCCACTTCTAATTTATAATTAAATGAACTTTTATTTCTTAATCTGCTTTTATTATGTAAGAAATAGAAAATCATTGTATGGGCCAGAAGATGTAATGGTTGCCCTTTATGCCTGTTGAAAAATAAAAATATTTTGCTAATTTGTCATTACCGTGCTCACTATGTTCATTACCAAGTTTATTAAAATTTAAAAGTTAGTTTTAAAATGTTAAATTAGTCGTTTGGTCTCTACAGATGCTTGTATATTAATGTTTATGAGGAAAGGTAATTATTTATAAAAAATTAAAACTTTCTGATTATTTCTAAAAATTTGATTTTGTTATTCCAAAACATGAACAGATTTTGAAAATGACACAAGTGTCTTTGTTTTAAATTAAATTGTACGATCAGCGAGTTAATACTAGTTAAAAAAAAATATTTTTTTTACATTTCTTTTGTTATATTGCTATTTCTTTTCTTTTCAGGTGCTTCGTATTTCTCTGTGCTATGAATAGCTCCTTTATTCTACTGAAGGACTATGGAAGGAGAATCTGAAATTTTATTTATGTTCTAAATTGCTATTACTTGAAGATGATTGTGTAATACAGACAGAGTTTAGAAATTTTATGCATATTCCATACGACAATCTCAAGTGTGTGAACTCAAAAATTTGGATTGAAATTTTTGTTTATTCAAATGGAAAACACGTCTGAAATACTGAGATAAAAAATATTAAGAATAACATTGTAAAATCTGTAACATGAATAATCTCTTACATTGTGATATTTGTCAAGAAGGATTTCCTGAAAAAAGTATATTACTTCAACATCTTGAATCTCATTCAGATAAGAAACATTTTGCGTGTGATATTTGTAAAGAGGATTTTGCGGAAGAGCACGATTACACTCATCATCTTGATAGTCATTCTGAAATGAGGCAGCTTACGTGCCACGTTTGCCACAAAGTATTTGATAATAAATGTACATTGGAAGAACACATTTTAACTCATTCTAATAAGGAAAAACCGCATAAATGTGTTATCTGTGGAAAATCATTTACAATAAAATCAAAATTACAGTATCATATTCTTGTTCATACGAAAGAAAAACCCTATAAATGTGATATCTGTGCAAAAGAATTTTCAAGAAAAGGCGTATTGAACGAACATTTGCGTACTCATCAAGGGATCAAATTTGTCTGTAATGTATGTCAGAAAGATTTTGACAGCAAAGGTAATTTGAACTTGCATTTTCGGACCCATTCTGGTGAAAAATTTTATAAATGTGACTTCTGTCAAAAACGTTTTTCACAGAAAAGTCAGTTGAAAACACATTTCCTTATTCATACAGGAGAACGACCCTTTCATTGTGACATCTGCGGGAAAACCTTCGCACGTTCAACTGATTTAAATTATCATTTAAGAATTCATAGCAGTGAAAAACCTTTTAAGTGTGATAAATGCGAAAAAGCGTTTAAATTCAAATTTGATTTAAGTAAACATGTTCGAAAGTCACATGAAATTAATGACGTCATACATGACAATACTTTTGTGTGTGATGTATGTCGGGATGTGTTTGTTGATAAGCGTAGTTTAGACGATCATTTACTTGAGATCCATTCAGAAGAAAAAAATTACCAATGTTCGGTTTGTCCAATAGCTTTTCCTCGTAAGGATTTTTTGAAAAGACATATACGAACACACAAAGAAGGAAATGAAACTGCGTTAATGAAAGATAAAGAGCAGAAAACTACTTACCCCTGTGATATCTGTAAAAAAGTTTTAACGGAGAGAAGCGATTACGTTGATCATCTTATAAGTCATTCGGAAGGTAAGTCTTCCGGGAATGATTCTTAAGGTAAAAAAAGTTCCGTGTAAAGTATATCATGAAAAATATCTTGACGAAAGTTGTTTACAAATGTACCTTCTTACGCATTTTGTCAACTAGAATAGTAAATATTCTAGTTGTTCTAAATGTTCTAGTAAATATTGCAACTACAATAAAAGTTTTGGTGCCTACATATACTTCTGATTGTAATAATTACACTGAACATAAATAAATTTGTATTTAAAGCATTTTTATGTTTTTAATACAACGTTGCATTTAGCTAATACAAAATTTTGAAATTTTCAACAGTATAATCACCTAAAAAAATATTTTTTTGAACAATAAAAAGGAAATTTTAGGTTCAGTTTATACAGAATAACATGAAACATATGTTTTGAAAATTTCACAAAAAAAAAAAAATATATTCAGAAAGTTTTGAGATATTCTGCGCGTTATGCCCAAAAACGTCATTTGGAAAAAAATGACTTCAAAGTTTCGGAAACGCCGATTCGGCTATTGAGCAAGTATAATTCTAAAAGCCATAACTTCTGTCCTAATGGGAATTTCAGGGAAACAATGATACCAAAATATTCAGAAAAGATAGACGTTTAACGTCTAAAAAAAATTTAAATTTTGAAAATTTAGAACCTTTAACATTAGAACGCCGAGCAGCTGTCAATTCGACACCGACCAGTGAACTAATTGTCGATTTGAACCAGAGAATTCTTTAAAAAATAAGTTAAATATAAATTACGCTGAAATAAATTAAACAATGAACCTAAATAATTTTAAATAATTTTTCTGGTTTCAAATGTTTTTATAAAACTTCCGTAAAATTTGCCGGCGTTCTAGTGTTAAGAGTCCTCACCACTATGACAACTGACATTTAAGAATTTTTCAATTTTTTCTTGTTGTTGTTGTTTAAGAAACGCAAAGTGTTTATAAAAATCATTTACACAAAATTAGTATCTATCTAGTAAATTAGAAAACTGTAATTTTGTTTAGCTGACATATTAAAAAATGACGGTTTGACAGTTGATCAGCGTGATTGCTTCGAAAAAACAGGGTCAAGCTGTAAATACGGTATCTCATCGCAGGTGTAGCATCGAACAATTAGATGAAAAAAAAATTAGTCCCAAAGCTAGTGAAATGCGAGTTTCTTATTAAAAAAGTATGCATTTTTAGTGAAATGGCATCAATTCAAATTAGTATGTAAATTTTCAAATTTATTCGTTGCTTATTTCACAAAAAAGCGAGCAAGATAGGATAGACATGGCTCATTTTTCCTTATTTCTTTTTCTTTTTATTATTATTGGGGTGTTTTTTGTACATTCAGTGCATCTTAAAGCATAACAACTTATGAGAAAATTTAAAAAATATTAATTAATAGTTTCTGTATGAAGCTCAGCAGGTTAGAAAATCACTGGATCTACCTGCCTCATCGAATGGGTAGGTTGGCCCTCTAAAAATCGATTTAGTTTTCGGAGTACAGGCGGAAATTTAAAAAAACACATAAATTATCCAATGTAAATTTAATTTCGTATATAAAAGATACAAAGTATAAGAAGGATATTTTATTCAACTTTATCCCAAAATTTCAGATCGTTTGACGTTGGAACCGCGACTACTGGTACAGATGACAAGACATTAGATGTAAGGATGTCTCTAGTTTTCTGCGGTACTTAGGTTGTAGAAATGGCCGGAGTTTCTGGTTGAACTGAAGTTTTTGATTGGACAATGGAGTTGTGAATAAAAAGGAGGAGACATATAGTGTATTGTCTGCGAGTTCCGAGTGAAGTAACTGAGGAGACTGTCACAAGATGGCTGCTCATTGTTTACGAAAAATTAACAGTTTTTGATTATCGTCGGAGCAAACTTCCACCAGTAAATTTTAAATAGAACATTTTGCCTTATTTTGGCGGCTTTTTTCATGAAAAATTTCTCTCGTAAATATGGTTGAATTTTCTATTTGTTTTTACTGGTGACAGCTTGCCCAGGTATTATAATCTTTTTCACTGCCACTAAAAGGAGGTTGTCTAGGTTGTCACAATATGGCGGAAATGCAGTGCCTGACAACAGGGGAAGAAAACTTCCACCAGTAAAAATGATTATCTGTTTTTGCCATTATTTATGACTGAAATTTTGCTCTAACAAGGCGTTTAAAAATGAAAAAAAAAATTCTATTTAAATTTACTTGTTGAAGTTTTCCTCGGCGGTAATCAACCCCAGCGAAAGCGGTTACAGTTGAAACTTCACCATTTTAAATACATGCCAGTTCCTCTTTATTAATAGTTTCATGGATTGGACTGGTAACTCATCATCAATATTATTAAAATTTTCGACAGTTTCTTCACTCCTGATATATTTCAGGAATTTACGTATTTCGCTTAATTCTTCATTTGTGTCGGAAATGTGGTTACATTTCCTTTTAATATAAAGCCTGCTTTTCTGAAGCATTGTCGTACGCGTTTCGGTTTTATGTTTTTTACAACTGAGGAAATCCAAATTAAAGCATCGAGAGCATTAACTAACTTTAGGCAGTTCCCAAGTGTATTCATAGAACCTAACTTTGAAAAAATGTGGCGTAATAAAAGCTTTCTGGTACCAGGCTTTAAAATTGTGTATAACATCTTGATCAAGTGGCTGGCATATTGAAGTTGCGTTTGGGGGAAACACACAATTTTAACATTGTCAAATTTCAAATGTTTTGGATGAGAACTTGCATTGTCCAAAAACAAGAGAACTTTTCTTTGTTGTTTTTTCATCTTAGTATCAGAAAAAGTTAACCATTCGAGCATTAAAAGATTGGTCATCCACACTACCTTATTCGCTCTCCACACAATACCACATCTATTAAATTGAATGTTTTTGGGGAAACACCTGTGTTTCAAAGATTTTCCAATAATAAGAGGGATTTCAAATTCTCCTAACACATTGCAACATAATAAAATAGTGAGTCACTCTTTTGACATTTTTCCACCGATACAGTCGTCCTTTTTAAAACACAAATTCTTATTCGAAAAAATTATAAAAAAGAGTCCGGTTTCATCGGCATTAAAAATGTTTCTCTCCTCAAAAACTTCACAAATTGGTTGCAGTCGTTCATACCAATCCTCCACTTCTTTAAGATCTGCATATTTTGCTTCTCCACATATTGTTTTGAAAGAGAAATTGTGCCGAGATAGGAACTTTTCCAGCCACCCACTGGAAGCCTTAAAATCGTGTAACCCGAGTTCTTTTGCGACTTCTTTAAGTTGCTTAAGAACTTTCCAAAGTCCTGATCAAAGGTGATCAGGAAAAATCAGTCCTGAAAGTCTTTTCCTGAATCAAAGGCCCACTGATAGGAATGTTTTTTGAACGAACTGAAGTAAACCAATTCAGAATTATAGAATCAATTTCAATGGAATTAGTCCCTCAATTTCACATTTTTGGTGTTCTCGTTAGAGTTAGTAATCCACAAATTCTTATTCCTTCCTTATTTCGTAAAATCTCTCCCACCTGTGTTTTACCTATTTTAAAACTTTCAACAAGTATCCGTAAACTCAATTTCTCTTCCTCAGATACACTTACACTTACAATTTCAACTTTTTGAAAAAAAGTTAATCGTTTTCTTTTTGAGGCAATTCTCAATCAGAAACAAGAATCAAACAAGTAATCGACATTGCGAAATAGTTTTTTGTCCTGCTCTCGTTGCATTCTTGGCGACTTTAATTCTTGCTGCCAAAAAATCAGTACGAAATTTCCCAATAAAAAAAAATTGAGTAACCCTTTTGTTTATTTTATAAAAGAGTAAAAATAAATAAATAAAATCGTATGTTAGGTTTTCAGGGATTATTTTTCTTTTGCTCAAATTATACGACGTCATGTGACGTCTCTGGTTTGTTTCTTCTATGTTATGCAATGATGCAATACAGTTAATTACTTTTTGAATTTTACGAACGAGCCCTACTAAAATATTTTTTTTGTTTTTTCTTTGTTTCTTGACACTCTATAACATCAACCGAAGAATTCTTTGAGCTTGGGTATAATGAAACAAAAATACTGATCTGCGTATTATCTATCCTGAAGTTTCATGCCAATTGTAAACGAAGTTATCTTACGCGCATTGAAAACGAAAGGGAAAATGATGTATGTATTATGGAATTCTGCGGATCAAGAAATTTGTACTTCTAGACACTAATCAGCAGAAAATCCCAAATCTTTCAAGGAGGGGCGTTTTCTTTCTCGGCCCCGTGGGCAGTGCTGAATTCAAGGGGGCACATTATAGAGTTCCGGGGGAGGGGGGATTACACTTTTTGACCATTAAAAGCCTAAATTCTCAAATCTTTCGGGGAGACATTTCAATCCTCCGGGGGAATGTCCCTCCCGGGCCACCCTCTGAATTCAACACTGGACGTGGGGGGGGGAGGTCCCCAGCCCACCCCTATATTCTTCTGTGATCTCAAAATTTGTGACACATTCCCTGATAAATTTAGAGGTTTTTTACTTTTTTTTCTATTTTTTTTTCTCATAAAAAATTATTTTTCATCCTTTATTGCCAAAATTACTGTCCGCTATTCGGAATGTCCGTTATTCAGAGGTTAAACATGCAAAAATTTAGGTTTTGGGAGTGGGAATTGGAAAATTGTCCGTTAAATAGAAGTGTCCGCTATTCGGGATTGTCCGTTATTGAAGTTTTACTGTATTATGTATACACACTCGAATAACTAATAATGTTTTTTAATGCAGTTTAATAGAAAGATTGGTTAATTATATATATATATATATATATATATATACATCCGTAAATATATAGTATATACAAAGTTTTACATTACAGAGTATACACTTAGTGCAAAAAAATATTCTGCCAAGTTACAGCTTTAAGATCATATTAGAGACTGACAAAATCAAACATAGAAAAATTAAGGCTAAATAAAGTTTATATTTAGAATTCATCAATTATGTGGAAATTCTTAAGAAAAGTTAACATTAGTCTATTAACAGTATTAGTAATTAGTTTATTAAACTAATTACTTTTCTATTGACATAGTTCATATAAAAAGTCATAATTCTTTTGAAATGATCCTTTTAGTTTTACATAACACCAGCATTAAATGTCCTTGAAATAATATTTAGATAATTGCTTTTTACTGGAAATACACCTTACTTCACTTCATATTGTAAACACAAAGTTGGATGAAAAAGGATTTAGTTTCTTCTGAATGAGAATTTATTGTAGAATGCTGACACATAAATTCAACTTGTAAGTACTTGTAGTTGATTGATTCTTTCGATAATTTAAAGATTATAAAATCACTTTATTTATAATATTTACCGATTAATTTACAACTTGGAGAAATCGCTTACTTATATAAAGGAGCAAACTGAGAAGCCGCTGAATAAAATGTGCACCGAAAATTTCTGGAATTTCTTTCTTTTGGTCACACAGTGTTACGTGTAATACAAGCCAAGTGCACAAAAGTCATGTTTAAATTTCCAAGAATTGATTATTAGTCAACGTAAACATACTATCAAAGGTCACGATTCTATGTTCTGTTATATATTTACAAACGCACAGTGATTGGACTTAGGGACTGAAAAGCGAGTAATAAGCCAAGTGTAATTTCATAACAAACTAGTCATCATTTCGAACCACTGTCCATAAAGTTAGAATTTTCAATGATGGATTTTGTTACTGAGAGTGAGTATAACATTGATTCTTATTAACTGAAAATTTAAAGGTATCACGATAACGTGAAAAGTCAAAATTACTAGTAATTTTCCCCTAGTTTTACAATTTTGAGTTTCTGTAACTTTTTCTATCGACCCTGTAGCCGGGCTGGTTTTTTTAAATGTCTTAGCTACAACATTTATAATTAAAGTGATACAGTGAAACTTCTTTTAAAGGCCACCTCTATTAAGGGCCAATATTTTTAGCAAGAAAAAATTTCCCCATAGATATAATGTTAAATTTACTCCTATTAGGGGCCACACCTACCCTCTCCATAAAGGCCATTTTTTTCACATGTGCCTTAAATCCTAAATAGGTGTATTGAATTCCTGAACCAAAAGATAAGAGTTCAGCAAACAACTGCCCTTGCAACAAAGAAGGCAGGGGGATATGGGGAGGATTTAGTAACACAATGAAGGACCACAAACTTTTCCACAAGTGAGACAAACAGGTGTTCCTCACACTTTGTTTGACCTTTCAACCTGTAGGGATTGGGTTGGAGAGGAAACTTGGCCCTTTGCTGTGGGCACACAAAGGATAACAAGTTATCTAGAAAAACTGATTCCACATTTACTAAAACTGTGAATGCATGTTGAAACACAATTTTTACACTTGTCAGGAAACGCTAACAGAAATAAATAAATTAATTTCTCATTCTAAGGCATTAATAAATGATGCAAATTTAAGTAATTTGTTCCATAAAGTAAAAGAACCATTAGAAACCAAAATTGTTTGCGAAAAAATTATGAAAAGTAAACAAACTTCAATAGAAATTTTTTTCAATCATGTGTAGAGTTTGAAAATGTTAATAAATAGTTTTTTCACCTATATAGGTTTTGATTTCCTTGTTTTAGTTTTTTTTTTTTTTTTTTTTTTTTTTTTTTTGTCACTCCTATTCAAGGGCCATTCCTCATAAGGGCTAATTTTCAATGGAACGGTAGGTGGCCCTTACAGAGAGGTTTCACTGTATATATTGTAGCCAGTAGTCTTGAAAACAACCTTATTTTATTCATTTATTTTAGAAAATGTGTTCTCTATTTCAAAGATTGACTTTTTTAAAGAATGGTTGAAGCATCCATAAAAGGAAAGAAACTTTAAAATTTTCAATTTTATTTCACGTAAGTTTCATCCTATGTGATGTTATTGTTGAGTCACTAATGCTCGTATTCACCATCTAACTCAACCCAGAAAACCTCCGTGTAACGCCAAATGGTATTCTTAATTATGTCTGATTAGACCACATCTTAATCAGGTTTATCGTGAATTTTATTTGAGCATTCTATTGAGGTTGTCTAGTTTGAAATTTATTGAATGCGAGCATAAGCGAAATGAAGTTGAAAATATTCAGCTACATTTCAAAAACAGTTGACAAATCGATGTCTGCTGGAAAATCAAGGGAACGGTTCTTGATTAAAAACAGAAGTTGGTTATATATTATGAAAACATGCAATTTCGTGTTTGTACTTCCATACCACAACCAATTTCTTCTTCTATTGATGCTACATATGCAAGAAAACCCCAAAAGTAATTGGAAGACTCGTCGTATAAGACAAGAAAACGCCAAGTGCTTTACCTCATTCAGTCTCCAATTGTAGAGGAATAAATTAAACTCTTGATTCAGGGTACAAGATGCTTGCTACTGCACTGAGAAAAAAAAATATGATTCTGGCATCTAGAATCTAAATTATGGCTCTAGAAAAAATAGTTCCATGTCATTCATATAAATTCTAGTTCCATTTGCTAGAGAGTTCTAGAATCTTTTACTAGAATTCAAGAGGATTTTCCTATATTCTCGTGTTCAAACTTATTTAAAAATCTCTGCAAATAGATGCGAACACAAGAGGCTAGTTTATTAACTATAATTCTAGTTTATGAAACCATTTAAGAAATCAAGCGATAATTTCTCGTTACTAAAACGATTCCTTAGCGTTTCGTCACCTAGGAAACAGGAGACTAGAAACTCTAGATCATTTCGTCTATTCAGCTTAGTTGTTTACCCTATATGCATAGCTGAAAAATCTATATTTCTAGTTAAGGGATTCAGAAAATGACTACCTATTCATTCTAGGTGAAGGCGGTACTTTTTTTCCCCTCAGTGTGTACACAAAATATTAGTCCACAGTACAGAGGTTGTAAACAGCACTTGTTCAGATTGGTCACTTTCTGAAGAAGCTTAGAAAGCTAGGAACAGGAACTTCCACAGGCTCAGAGACCATAACACAAGGAAATGCTCACCTATTGCCAGTGATCAATATTTAATTTCAATGTTGCTCAGATCCATTGATTATCAGCTTAGGAGAAGTACCCACATAGAAGGTGGACAAATATGCGGTAGAGGTCTTAAAATTATTAACCGTAGCCTTTTCGCTCGTATAAGGAAAGGGCAGCTGACGTCGCTGTTGGTCGAATTAATGTGAAACAGCAAGAAAAATCTCTCTGTTCTTTATGACTCCTTCTGTACACATGAGCTAGGGAAATTTGATTATTCTACGTTTAACCCGTCTCTGATATGATTGGCCTACGTCGCCAAGGCTATTCCTGCAATGATCGTTATGACAAAAATGTAGTTGGTAGATTGGTTGAGGGAAGTGTTTCTTTGTAAACATGCCCTTTCCTTATTCACCACTCCTCATTAATCTGATTCAGTGGCGCTATAGCGAAATCTTTAGAAATTTAATTTGATTTGATAAGTTACAGAGATGCATCTTTAAAAAATCTACTTTTTTTCTTTGTACAGATTTAAATTTATGCATTTCTTTTATAATCCGTTTCTTTCATTCTAAACTGATTTTCTTACTGGATTTTCATTTTAATGTAATTGTCTAAGTCATATTTTTACGTAGTGTTTATGTACAAAATTGCCTAAATAGTCATTAATAATATTGTTTTCGAATATTAATATTATTGTTTTCGTGAATTTCGAACATGATCTGAAAATAAAATATGAGCATGAGTAAGAGTGTTTTATGAATAATTTTAATTGCAAAAAGCAGGCTGGGCTGGAGTCGATTTCTTAGCTTTTTTTTACCGGGCCGGGTCAACATTTGTTTTGTGTGTGTGTGTGCGTTGGACTTGGGCTTAGAGCTAGAAACTGCGGCTCGGGTAAATCTCTAACTGACATATCGAAGCAAGCTTTATTTTTTTTAAATGCTTCTTTCAGCCATCATCCCATAGCTACTGAATATACCGGGTGTCCTAAAATGGACTGACTGATTTTAAAATTCAATAATTTACAGCTATTAAAAAAATACTTGCAGGAGGATTATGTAAGATGTCAGGAGCATGGGTGATTCTGTTCCGAATTTTCCAAAAATTTCGAAAATTTAACCCTCTTGCTGCGCATCCTGCGATTTCCACAGCTAACGTAAAAGTATGAAAATTTGCGAAACCCGCAATTTCCGCAGGAATTCTTTTTTTTTTTAATGACTTAATTCTATTAAAAAATAGGAAAAAAACCCTTTCACAAAGATTGTGGACATATTTTAAGTCAAAAAATTTTTAACAATTTTTTTAAGTCAAAATTTTGATTTTTAAAATAAATTTCGCAGCGAGAGGATTAAGGCATTCGGATCCTAAAAATTGAAAAAATCATCAATCCAAAAATTCGGACATAAAAATAATCGCGAATTTTGACAAATGGTCGCCATAAAAATATTATTTCGCTAATCGTTCGCAGAGGATCGCGCAAAAACGTGAGTTTCGTCAAAGGGCCGCTGAAAAACGCGAGATTCTTCAAGTGATCGCGGAAAACGCTAATTTCGTCAAAGGATCGTGGAGAAAACGAGAATTTCTTCAAAGAATAGCAAATTTCGTCAAAGAATCGCTGAAAAAACGCGAATTTCGTCAAAGGATCGCTGAAAAAACTCGAATTTCGACAAAGGATCGCTGAAAAAACGCGAGTTTCGCCAAATGGTCGCGGTAAAAAATCGCAAATTTTATCAAAGGGCTGCAAAATTACGCTAATTCCGTCAAAGGGTTGCATCGGAATTGCAAATTTCGTCAAAGGGTCGTGGAAGAAATGCAAATTTCATCAAACGTCTGTTTGAAAAACGCGAATTTTATTAAAGTGCTGCGAAAACATGCGAATTTCGCCAATGAGTTGCGGAAAACACAAATTTCGTCAAAGGATCGCTGGAAAAACGCGAATTTTCTCAAATAGTCGTGGAGAAAATACACTCGTCTCTTTAAAAAACAGCACACATACATACATCTATGTTTAAGTTTATATGTATAGTTTTTGATTTGAAATAATATACTGAACTAACTTTTGAAGAAAACGGGTAAACCCAAACTCATCTTGCAGGAATCTACACTCAACCTGAAATAGTCCCGAATCGAAAACAGCTAACCCGACCTGCAACAAAAATAATTACTGCCAGGAGGGAATCTCCCTTCCCCCTCCTTTCAGAAAATTGCTTTGAATTTCAGAAAATTTTTGTTTACTCAGAATCACCCATGATCAGGAGTTTTTATACAGCGATTCTTGATTTCAGTTTAAAATAGCAAAAATAGATAGCGCTGCAAGCATTATGCGCTAAATTGGTGCCTGGAGGAGGAAGATCAGAAATCGGGCCCCGGTTTAACACGTTAAGCGCCACGTCAGCCACCGGTGGCTGACAGCGAACTTTCCGTTTAAAACGCGTCATTCACTGATGGCTAACGTCTAAAATATGATACAAAACTGAAAAAATATACATTGTTTTAAATAATTACTGAACAAATATCTAAAATTTGCCTGCCTTTTATTTATTACAGGATTATACTTTCTTAAAAATTTCTTTAAACATTGTAAATTTTCAGCGCTTCAGTGTCAGTCATCGTGGCACTCAACGTGTTAACGACTATTGTTTGCAGCGCCATTTATCGCTGCTATTGTAAAGTAAAATCAAGAATCGCAGTAAAATATCTCTTGACATCTTACATAACCCTCCTGCAAGATTTTTTTTAAATAACTGTCACCATTTGCAAGTTACTGAATTTTAAAATCAGTCAGTTTTCGGATACCCGGTATTTTTCTTTAATAAGTTTCAAAGTATTCTTTAACTGAATTACAACTGATCTTGGATATAAAGAGGCAAGCAGTCTTATATCAAATTAGTATTTTTTACATAATCCTGAAGATTAAAAAGTATTCGCAAATAATTATTTAGGCGTATCCGTTATGAAGCTTTCACTGTATATAGTTTTTATTTTGAAAAATAATTAGACTTTTTTAAAAAATCGGGTCACCCCGAACCCTTCTCGCAAGAGTGAAAACCCAATCCGAAACTGACCCAAACCCGAAATAATGTATGTCAATCTGCCCCAAACCCAACGCGCTAGGCGCAGCTAAAAAGTAAAAGTCAATCTGACCCGCAGCAGAAAAGTACAAGTCAACCGGGCCCAAACCCGACCCGCAGCAAAAAAGTAGAAGTTTACCCGACCCGCAATAAAAAGTGGAAGTCAACCTGGCCCAAAGCAAAAAGTATAAGTTAGCCCAACCAGCAGCAAAAAACAGAAGTCAACCAGACCCAAACCCGACCCATGGCAAAAAGTAGAAGTAACACGACTCGCGCATCAGATTAGAGTCTCCAAATTTTTAAAATCGCCCCTCTCCCTTGAGGACTCTCCAGATCCGCACTTGATCAAAATTGTCAATTTGTCAGTCCCTATTATCGCTCAACCAATCAAAATCGAAATTTGTCCATTGTTTTTCCCAGCGTGAGTGCCAGCATTCCCTAGAATAATCTAGAGGACGCTGGTTATGCCAAGCTCGGCTTACGAAATAAAAGTTCTCCTTTGATTGGTTAAGAAGAAGTGAGTGCCGTTTGAGATTTATCGACCGGCAGTCACCACAGTGAATGACACTTCGTGAATCATTCCTAGAAAATTCGTTCTCGTACAGCATGAATCAGGGAATGGCATGAATACAATTGTTTTTATAGGCTATTTTTGTTTTACTATAGATCTTAGAACGTTTCGCTACTGATATAAATAAGATTCTTATTGCGATTGTTTCTTATCATAAATCCGAATAAATTTGACTAATTTAAATAAAGTTAAACTAAAAGAATCGTTTTGTATAATAAGGTAGTGAATTGGGAATTAGCACATCCAAATGAGTAAGATCTTATTTGAAAAAGTGATGTCTGTTTGTGTGTATGATAACGTTTGATACTATGATAATGTTTTATTAAATCTGTGCATATTTTTAGTATTTATCTGTCATAAAAGTTTGATTCAATTTTTTTTTTCTGTTTTACTTTTTCTTTATTATTCATGGCTTTTAAAGCGTTGATGCGTTCATATTTATTACTTCTGTTGGGTATGTAAGAAAAAAAAACTTCACAGTTTAATTTCAAGTGAGATAGTTTTTAAATATTACAGCGTTCTTTTAATTAATCCAGGAGCACATACATAATATATGACATATAACCATAATGCATATGTTTTTTATTTTGCAATCATCAAAAGGGGAGAGTGGGGAGGAATGGGACACTTTTTACAAAAATAAGAAAATCAACTTTGTTAGACATAGAAACAAAAATTTAAATTTATAGAATACAAAAGGAAACACTTTGTAGTGGCCTCGAACAATATAGAAATATTGTATGCAGAAACAATTTTATATTTAAAGAAATTGTAAGTTTCAAAATGTGTCCTATACCTCCTTACTAACATGGAGGTATGGGGCAGCTATAAAACAAAATGTGATTAGGCACAAATTGTCTAGTGTCAGCTACATATGCAGTCTAAGAAAGATTGTAGATTGATAATGTATGTGCCATAATATTAAATTTCAGTATCGTCATCACTGGAAGGAAAATTCAGGTTTGTCACTCACAGATAACATAAAAAATTCATCAGTTTAATCTATTTGCATTTTGAAGCAAATGAATATATTATCAATGTTATAATTGATATATTACACTCTTAAAAGTATTTTCTTATTAGCAATTTACATTCATCTTATTAAAAAGAAGGAAATGGATGTCCCATTCCTCCCTCTACCTTCTTTTATGTTTAACTTCTTTTATAAATAACAATGCTGCTTTTAGGTTTAATTTAAATTATGGATAATATACAGTATAATGTTCCATAAATAGGGAAACTATTATATCTACACATGAACAAGTCATTAATATACAGAAAGAAAATACGTAAAAAGTATATGAAACAAATTTACTTTTGATTCTTGAAATAATCTTTTTTTTTTTTTTTGTACAATTGAAAGCTTATGCAGATCAGCAACTTTTTTTCATCTGAAGATTGGGCTACCATTGCTTCATCTAATGTGTGATTCATGAAATGTTTACAATGATACATAAAGAAAACAACCTACTGCCTGATTCCACCCCACTCTCCCTTACTGCCAAATAATTATTGTCACCTTATTTTAGAGGTCTTCATGGGCTGATATTTCCAGGCCCGGCACGAACAAAAGCCATCTTGGCTTAGCCCAGTCCGTTTATAATTTCACATTTCATGGCAAACTCCACTGAAAGCAGGCCCAGCCCATGCAAAAATAAATTAAATCGAGCCTGACCTGACTCAATTTCTACAAAAAATTTGGATTTTTTTTAAGAATACTGTATTCATTCCCTATGTAAATAAAAGTTTAGATTTGTTACTATATATTTCGTATATTTTAAATTACTGTGTCTGCAAGCCATAGATTACAGAATAACAACATTAATGATCACTTAAGACTCTTGGATTATTATACTATGTTCACACTGGATACCTTAAGATATCTCAGGCCGCCGAACTCTCCGAGAGAGTTCCACAAACTCTCTCAGTGAGTTCCGGCTTACTTCGGCTAGATACAGGCACAACCACTCACTCTCGTTGGCTATGAAGCTTCGCTTTTACTGATTGGCTGTTGCAGCCGTTTTTATTTTAAGCGCATGCACATGCTTTACTTTTGTTCAGATCACAGACACAGTGACGCTACTGAGATATCGTAGGTAGTTTTCCGATGTGAACAGGCATCCAATTCCAGGAGGGTACCACTTCAAATCTGGCGATCTAAGATATCTTTAGTTTCCAGTGTGAACAGGGTATTACATTTTCAAATAAAGACACATTTAAAAAAATAATGTTAGTTTAGTTTTAGAATTAAAAGGAAAAAGATGGTTAAAAAAATCAGAAGTTTTGAAGCTGATTTTTTTTTTTTTTTCTCGACCTGGCTAGCCCATTTAATGTTTTTTATCAACCTGGTCCAGTAATTAAAAAAAAATTCTTTATTCTGCCGGCCTGGTTTGTTTGAATATTTGCCTTCATCTTGGCACGTACTCAATACTCATAAGCCAGGTACAGCAGGTAGAATCAACTATTGGCATATAATAAATTTAAAACATACATTTTTTGCTTTTAAGTGATTAGATTAAGCTGCAAGGTCTAAAAAAAATCTGCAGTGCCCACTGACATGCTGCATAGCTTCTGCTACTGGGTGGACAGAGGTTTTTGGCCTAGGTTATTGTATCAGGCATGGCAGAGTTCCTGCTAAAGGAGGAATTCTACCATTTTAAAAACAAATTTGGACATTCTCTGAATTGATGCAAAAATGCAAAGAAAATATTAGAAGCATTATTTATTTATTTTATTTTTTATTTTATTTATTTTTTATTTATTTATTTATTTTTTTTTGGGGGGCGGGGGGGGGTAGAAAGCTTAGTAATTGTACATTTTGTCTACACAAATCCTTGGAGTTTGTTTATGAATTGCTGTACAGTAGACTCCCTTAAATCTGCACAGCTTGGAACCAGAGGCTGTGTGGATTTTTAAATTATGCCGATTTCTGGTCATTGTTTGTTCACATTGTTTAAACAGTAATTTGAATGTAATAATGCAATCAACATTATAAGGATTGCTTGCAATGTAATAAAATATTAAAATAAGTAAAGTAATAAACTAAAATGATAAGAAGTGCTACAATTTTAAAAATGATTAAATTATTAAAAGTAAAGGTCAAGTAAATAACTAATAATGTGTAATTAAATTTGCATAATAAAGATGAGGTACATTTTCCTAGAATTATTCAATGAAAGTTTCCTCATAAAGGTACTCTATTAATTTAAATCAAAATCAAAGTTGTATGTAATTTTATTTCAGGTTTAGACAGTCTTAATAACCAAAAAAACTTGATTAATGCATAAATATATTGGGTAAAAAGATTGTGATTACAATTTATATCATGAATACCTTGATTTTTTTCAGAAATAAATTTAAACTTCCTTCATGAAAAACCACGAGTTCAGCCATATTATCGAGAATTACATATTAAAATACATACAGAATGATATAAAACTAAAAAAAAAAAATCTGTAATTTTGCCCGTACATCTGAACTGAAAGTTTCATTGTTTACATCTGCGATGATGTGTGGATATTAGGCATTTGCGGATTTTTATAAGTATCTGAAAGTCATGTAAATTAAGTTCTTTAGTAACTAGGAAAAGGAAGTTTTCATAAGGTTCTTAAACAGTGATTCATTTTTGGAAATGTATTTCTAGAGTAAAGATCAAATTGGCATGCATATATTTAACATAGAGATTTTCTTCTTTAAAGTCTTAAACATTCAAAATAATACATTTATTTTTAAAAATTAATCTCTGTACTTAACATAAGTTCATCAGATACATTTGGATGGATTTTTACTTTTAGAAAACTGTTTCCAATTTTATTTATTTTTTTTTTTTTGATTTAATGAATTTAATACATTTATTGTTTTTTTTTTTCTTTTAATAATTTCTAAGTTAAAAAAAAATCATATGTACAGTTATAATTCATTTTATTGTATGAATAACTGTTGAAATGCATCTAGATTATACAAGTTTGGCCTTATTGTATAGATGGAGAAAAAAATTCCACTTTTTTTCCCATTTCCCACTTTTATGCCTGTTGCGTGAACTTACAACATTTGTATTTTTTGCATTAAATCATTGTTTGGTGACAGTTACTTTATCATAGAAAGTGATTGAAGGGATAATAGGTAAATTTTGTTGACATTGAATAAATGATATAACTTTATTTGAAAATAATTTAAATTAAATATTTTCAGTCAGTTATGTTGAAAATTGAACTCATTTATAATTTAAAAAATATATTAGTAACAGCTATGTCCAAAGAATAAACTGTTCCACACAATGAAACGTTGATACCTTGAAAATCTCAATCAAGAATAATAATAATAAAAAAATATTTGATATAGAGTCATGAATATATTTTTCCATGGCTGTTAAAAGCATTTTCTTTGAAATACTTCTTATAGGAATGTCTGATTTTTCTGTCTGAACATTATAGAAGTTCTGAATATATCTACTGGGACCACCTGATATGGCATGATGATGTTATTAATAACTTTACTATGAATAAAGATCGACAAGTGAATAAGTATGTTTTCTAAGTATTTTTATCTGTGTGTTTATTAAATAGCGTAATCAATGCCTTTTTCAGATTTAAAAAAAAATAGGTTTTTAAATAAACCATACGTAATATACAAACATAAATACGGTCGCAGACGATTAGCCGAAAACCAAATAGCCGACAAGACATTTAGCAGACAGCATTTAGACGACAGGACGTTTAGCCGACAAGTACATTTAGTCGACACGTACATTTAGCAGACAGGACATGTAGCCGACAAGTACATTTAGCCGACAGGACAAGTAGCCGAAACGTACGTATAGCATACAGGACAATTTGCCGAAACGGACATTTAGCAGACAGACAATTGGACGACAGGCAATTGGCCGAACGTGACAATTAGCCGACAGGACATTTAGCCGAAAGGACAATAAGTCGACAAGACAATTAGCCGACAGGACATTTTGTCGACAAGACAATTAGCCGACAGGGCAATTAGCCGACAGGACATTTAGCCGACAGGATAATTAGCCGACAAGACAATTAGCCGACAAGACAATTAGCCGACATGACATTTAGCCGACAGGACGATTGGCCGACAGGACATTTAGCCGACAGGACGATTAGCCGACAAGAAAAATTAAACGACAGGATATTTAGCTGAGAGGACGATTAGCCTAGTTAGGTTATGGTTAGGATACTTTTAGGTTACGGATAGATTATAATTAGTTTACGGTTACGTTAAACTTAGGTTACAGTTACGTTACGGTTAGGTCACAGTTATGTTACTTTCAGGTAACAATTAGGTTACGTTTAAGTTACAGTTAGATTACGGTTAAGTTACGGATAGGTTACAGTTAGATTACGGTTAAGTTACGGATAGGTTACAGTTAGATTACGTTTCTGCTACGATTAGGTTATGGATAGGATACAGTTACGTTACAGTTTGGTTACAAATAGGATTACGGATAGGTTACAGTTAGATTACGGTTAGGTTCCGGATAGGTTACAGTAGGTTCCGGATAGGTTACAAACAGGTTACGGTTAGGTTACCGCCAAGCTACAGTTAGGTTACGGTTAGGTTACAGTTAGGTTATAGTTACATCACAGGTAGGATACGGTTGGGTTATAATTAGGTTACGGTTAGCGTACCGTCATGTTACGTTTATTTTACAGATAGATTACTGTTAGGATACAGTTAGGTTATGGTTAGGTTATAAGTAGGTTACAGTTACGTTACGGTTAGGATGAAGTTAGATTACGGTTAAGTTATGGATAGGTTACAGTTAGATTACGTTTCTGCTATGATTAGGTTACGGATAGGATACAGTTACGTTACAGTATGGTTACAAATAGGATTACGGATAGGTTACAGTTAGATTACGGTTAGGTTCCGGATAGGTTACAGTAGGTTACGGATAGATTACAATTAGGTTACGGTTAGGTTACCACCAGACTACTGTTAACTTACGGTTAGGTTACATTTAGGTTACAGTTAGGTTATAGTTACATCACAGTTAGGATACGGTTAGTTAATAATTAGGTTACGGTTAGCGTACCGTCATGTTACGTTTATTTTACAGATAGATTACTGTTAGGTTACAGTTATGTTATAGTTAGGTTATGGTTAGGTTATAAGTAGGTTACGGTTACGTTACGGTTAGGTTACAATTAGGTTACGGTTATGTTCCATTTCCGTTACAGATAGGTTACGGTTAGATTATGGATAAGTTACAGTTAGGTTACGGGGTCTATGTCATTTAGCTGAAAACCAAATAGCCGACAAGACATTTAGCAGACACCAATTAGCCGACAGGATGTTTAGCCGACAAGTACATTTAGCCGAAACGTACATTTACCCGACAGGACATTTAGCCGACAGGAAGTTTAGCCGACAAGGCATTTAGCGACAGGACAATTAGCCGACATGATATTTAGCCGACAAGACAATTAGCCGACAGGTCAAATAGCCGACAGGACAATTGGCCGACAGGACAATTAACCGACAGATCAAATAACCGACAGGAGATTTAGACGACAGGTCAAATAGCCGACCTGACAATTACCCGACAGGACAATTAGGAGACATGAAAATTAGCCGACAGGTCAAATAGCCGACATGATATTTATCCAAAACATACATTTTGCCGAAAGAATTTAGAAGACACATTGACATGTGTCGGTGATATACCAACAATGTCAACCTCAATAACTCGTCACCATCATAATTCAACTTTTTAGCTCACAGGCTATCAAAGTCAGAGAGCTGATGTGCCCGCCGTTCTGTATGTATGTAAGTATGTACGGACATATTCACGTAACGAGGTAACTCTTGATAAAAACATCCGATTTGCTTCAATTTTTTTGTCTAGGTTCTTTCTGGAAAGGCTCTTTCCTGATTAGTTTTGGGGGCTCATTGGTTAAAGATAAAGGGGGAAAAGGGGGCTAGTCCCTCCCCTTAATTTAGATAAATGGGTTTTTCATGCAGAATTATTCGATTTGCTCTAAATCTGATATACCGGTTTATTATGTTAAGGAGCTTCCCTGATTAGATTTGGAAGCTCATTAGTTAAGTATAAAGGGGGAAAGAGGGCTACTCCCCTTAATTTAGATAAATGTTTTTTCATTCAAAATTATTCGATTTGCTCCAAATTCGGTATACCGGTTTATTATGTTAAGGAGCTTCCCTGATTAGATTTGGAGGTGCATTAGTTAAGAATAAAGGGGGATAAGGGAGCTAACCCCCCCCCCCCCCTTAATTTATATAAATGGGTTTTTCATGCAGACTTATTCGATTTGCTCCAAATTTGCTATACCGGTTTATCATGTTAAGGAGCTGCCTTGAATAGATTTGGAGGTTCATTAGTTAAGAATAAAGGGGGGAAAGGGGGCTAGCCCCATTAATTTAGATAAATGGGTTTTTCATGCAGAATTATTCGATTTGCTCCAAATTTGGTATACCGGTTTACTATGTTAAGGAGCTGCCTTGATTAGATTTGGAGGTTGATTAGTTAAGAATAAAGGGGGATAGGGGTGCTAGTCCCTCCCCCCCACCCCTTTATTTAGATAAATGGGTTTTCCATGCAGAGTTATTCGATTTACTCCAAATTTGCTATATCGGTTTATTATGTTAAGGAGCTGCATTGATTAGATTTGGAGGTTCATTAGTTAAGAATAAAGGGGGAAAAGGGGGCAAATCCACTCCTTAATTTATCGGACACTTGTGGTACGAATATCATAAAAGTTTGTTTTTAGGCTAATTGAAGGGTGTAGAGTTCATTTATGCTGTCAGAATTGTGTACTGCTATTGAAAAAAACAAAGTTATGGTTCGTTTTAAGATTCAGATGGCCCCCTAAGCAAATTTTATATACATCATTTAAAAGTAGACTTTATTACCAATCGTTTGGTACCAGTAACTTTATTCTACGATAATTTTTTCAGAGTTAGTAGGGGTGTTTAATTTTTTTTTCCCACGACTGTACACTTTAGGTTTTTCGGATTGTGCTTTACATCTTTCGGTCGGAGTCGGTGTGATCTGGTTTTTAACAAGGAAGTCCTGAATATTTTTCAAATGAAAAGCTACAGATTTGACTATTAATGGTGGCTCATAGTAATACCCATGTGTTCATTTCTGTACTTAAGGGATAAAATTATACAACACTTTATTATAAACGTGTTAAAATTGGAGCAAATTTCTTTTACTTTGGGGTTTGGTGGAAGTCTGTCGGTTTTGTGTTGAAGAAATTGTTTTGTTGGGTGCTTGCAGACTCCATTCCTAGGCGTTGAAAATTATTTAGAGTGTACCATATATAATATAGTTTAATAAAGCAAATAATTAAATAATTTGATAACATTGCAATGATTGCAGTAAATATAATGTGACACTAATAATCGAAAAAAGTAAAAAAGTCGGATAATTAAGAACTTGAATTATACTCGCCCCTCCTCCACCACTAAAAAAAAACTATCTTAAAAAACTCTACACCTGAATTTCTAGCCATCAGGGGCAAGTTGTACACAGCTGAGAAGCATTTGATAAAAGAAAATTTCTCTCATGTATTTTTAAAATTAGCCAAAGTACGATATACATCTCACCTTAAGAAAGTTCGAATAGGAAATGTTTTGGATAATTATTAATTTCTATGCATAAATCATTTATTTAATGCATATGTTTTTATTGTAATCAAATCTGATAAATTATCATAGCGTTTGAGCAATTTTTTAATTTTTGTTTGTCTGAAAATTGATGAAAATTTTCCGAAAAATCAAATTCCTTGGGGGGGGGGGGGGGGTATTGCCCCCTCAGCCCCCCTCAAATGGCGGCCCTGTTTCCAAAACTTTCTAAAATATTCATGGAGACATTTTTATGCATAAATACATTAAAATAAAATCCTTTATATCTAACTTCCTTTTATCAGTGATTTATTTATTTTTTTATTTATTTTTGACTAGATAATCATAAATTTAAGAGCTGTTTATTTTTATTCCACCCTAACATTATTTATTCCAGACAGTGTTGCGCCAACATTTGCGTATATGGCGGAAGCATGATGCAACAGTTGAAAGGAGAAATCAATCATCATGTTTGGACATTTCTTTATTCATTTCATTTTCTTCGGTTACTAACGAAAAAGAGCTATTATTTGACACCAATTTAGCCGTGCTAATCAATCTGTTTTATACAAATAAAGCATATTATGGCATTAAACTGGATTATTCCTAATTTTCTCTTAGTGATCAAGTTGAATTTAGACACATTTTTTTCGTGAGGGATTTCTGTGATCTCCGGGATGGGGGTGGGGTTGGAATTTGCACTTTTTGACCATTGAAAACACAAAATCTCAAATCTTCCATGGGGACATTTATTCTCTGGGGAGAATGTCTCCCCCGGGTCACCCCATGAATTCAACACTGTTAATGATTTAAAAAAAATATTAGGACTGTTTCTTTTTCTGATTTAATTAAGAAATTTAAACATTTAAACACGGAATGTAAAAAATTATTTTGGAGAAGCTATTATTTGTATAATGAATGCCATTGTTGGATCATATACACCTACGTTTACAAATGAACTGAAAATTTAATACAATAATATTAAACTAGAGAACAGGAATTCTGTTTTTTCAGAATTTAGTGCCGCCCCCGGCATTTCCATTACTTCATTTTCTTCTGATGGACTGATGGCTTCTATTATTATGAAACAGCCATTATAAATGAAGTGTTAGGTGAAGATGAAAGAGCAGCCGTAAAAGTTTGAACTCTGATTTTCTGGTCGGAATGGGGGAAAAAATGGCTATATGTATATATATATATATATTTTTTTTTTTTGACGACTGCTTTTTCATCTTCCCCTAACACTTCATTTATAATGGCTGTTTCATAATAATAGAAGCCACCAGTCCGCCAGAAGAAAATAACTCAGTTAAGCGGGACTCTACTGCAGTACAAAACATATTTCAATTTTAAGACTTAAAGCACACGTTTTATTTTATGTAAAATGACGTCATTCGCATCCGCTTAAGAATTCCACATTTACGATCTACTCTTAAACATCTGCAGTAAAGCATGCATAGAACATCACTATCGCGAAATAATGCACAAATGCAAAAAAATATTCCGTCTTTCAAGGAAAAAAAAAGGCGATCTAATGATTCATAGATATTTACAATTAAATATAGTATATAATAGCTCCATTGTTTTAACAGAAATCATTCGTTTATATATATTTTTTCAAAATAGCACGTATTTTAATTACATTTTCTTTCGGTTGTTGCGAGAAAATGGCAACAAAAATATATAATTGCTATTTTAAAACTATTCTTCCTTTACTTTCTACAGAAATCGAGTTCTTCCGTTGCCAATATTAAGCAAATGGCTCTAAAAACTACAAAAAAATTAATATTCCAAAAATAAATGGAGATACAGTTTTCTTACAAAATGCATTTAAAAGAACTTTTTTTCTCAATACGACGGTATAAAAATTGAAAATGTGCGATGCTTAGAAGTTTAAAAAATTTCTAAACAGTATTTAATCGTAATGCTTTGTTTTACGGCTAGCCTCTGTAAGGTAACGTTATTTTTTGGACACAAAATAATCTGGGAGAAAGAAATAGCATACCGTACCGGAGGCTAATAACATTTTGTTTTAAACGTGATATATAATTTTAAATGTTTCACCAATTTTCAAGTTTATTGAGAACTTTTTACGTTTCATCCTCATTCCTCTGTTTGTATTAACTTAATTTTTCAATAACGGTTTCTTTGTAATCAATAATACTCTAAAGTTAAAAAATATATGTTGAGAAAATTAAAAATATTTTTTTCAAATAATTCTAATTTAATTTGATATTCAAAATTTAAGAAAAGCATTTATCGAATTAGATATATATGGTAAGCATATAGAATTTTTCTTTAAATTTGAAGCTAGGTCCTCCTTTATATTAATAAAATTGGTTCTTATTTAATATTATTTTTTTCATTCTTGTTAATAAAGTTTGCATTTGTAGTCTTAGAATGTATCCAGCCTCAGCTAGGGATCTAACGAATTTCGGACGATATTCAGTATCAAGCAGAATATTGTAGATATTTAGAGGAATAAAATCAGGGTAATACATTTTTAGGTAGATTTCGTAATAAGAAATACTACATATTACATTTTTCCAACATTTTTGCAGATCTACGCCGATCATGAAACTATAGAACACCAAACCATCCCCAGTTCAAAACTTTATCTAACTATCTATCCATATATATCACTTTTTTATGGACACGATAACTTCCATAATTCTGCACAAACCTCTTCCAAACTGGTCAAGGCCATACCATACAATCAAGGGGCAAAAAATCTCGGTAAAGTTCGTTAATGGGCAAAATCGACCAAGGGGATGGAAATAGGGAAGGATTTTGTGAAAACAGAAAAAAAAAACTTCTTAATTATAATGCATATCAAATCAGTTTAAAGTTATTATTACTTCTAGGAAGAGGTAAAAAAAAATTATATATAACAGGTTTTTGATATCATTAAAAATGGGCTCAAGGGGCAATAAAAATAGAGTTTTAAGAAGAAAAAAATTCATAACTTCGTCAATTCACAGGATATAAAATCCACTTAAATTTATTATAAATCTTCTTAATCTTACCTACAACTTTTATATTGACAAGTTTTTGATAGTACCAACTCTTACAGAAAAAAGGGAGAGGGTTAAAAAGAAAAAAATCATAACTTCGTCAATTCACAATTTATCAAATCCGCTTAAATTTATTATAAATCTTCTTGATGTTATCTACAACTTTTATATTGGCAAGATTTTGATAAAACCAACTCTTACACAAAAAAGGGAAAACAATATCGTATTAAGGCTGTTCTCAAATCCATACGGGCAACTTTATGACATAAGTTTGAATTTCTTTTTGTTCGGAAACGCATGAAATTGGAAGGTGTTGTTATACGAAAACTATGTAATTGAAAGACGTTTTCCATTTTTTTTTGTAAACACAATAGATGTTTCAGAAAATACTGTCACAGTTTGAACCAAATTTAACAACAAAAGGGAAAAAACACTGAACGAAGGGAGAAAAATCCCTTGTAGTAGGTCTGCCAATTTTATACAATTACGTTAAAAAATCTGTATGTCATTGTGTCAGAAAATATCAACCTTGTTGAACAGTGTAGTTGAGAACACAGCCTTAACATGATTCTGATAAAACCAGTTCAGAAAAATAAAATTAAAAACTCGTCAAAAGCGACCAGAAAAAATTGTCAAACTGTGTTTATCTCTAATCTTGATTTAGCCTTTTTGGTGAAATTAGTACTTAACTTCGAAATCTACCTGTGCCTGCAGGCCGAGCCGGGAGTGATTTTTTTCTCTTTCTTTTCTTTTTTTTTTAAATGATTTTCTCAAATCCAAATTGGCTATTTTCTAACGCATTCATATAGAACCATTTTTATTTCTTACAAGCATAAAATGTACAGCTATTTTCATTCAGATACTAAACAATCAAATTCAATTTTTTAGTGTCAGACTATTTTAAGAATCCATAATCTGCCTGTTTGTCATACAGTTTTATAATGAGGCTCCTAAAACTTCGCTTATCGGTGAGAATTTTAACTATTTTTTTTTTTTTCATTTTGCACAAAACTATCATTATTTGATAAATTTTATAGTACAAATAATGTTCCGATACGACAGTTTCTTGAATTTTCATGATTTTTTTGAAAAATAAACGGATATGGGCATTAAAAATTGGGCATTGCCATTAAAAAAAAAATATTTTATGAACTGATATAAGGATTACTACTGCAATTTGTTTGTGTAGAAAAATGTAAGTCACATAAACAAGGTTTTTTAAGAAATAATAATCTCTTTGTGATGTTTCAACATATTATATTAAACGTATAAAACAGTTAGACATATGAATAACGAAATCTATATCGAATTAAAAATAAAAAAACAAACTGTGCGGTATGAATTTTTTGCTTGCTTTTTCTAGTTCCCTACGATGCAACCAAATTTTATACAATGCAATTTTATATCACACTAGCTGACCCACCCGGCGTTGCCCTGGCCCATCATAATAACCTTAAATAAAACTCAAGTTTGTATGATTTTATATCCTTTGAAAATCTTTTAAATGAACCTAGTTTCGGTTGTTTCATTGCATTCCACAGCGTCTCGTGTGTTTCCAACAAACGTCTTTCCGAACGAACCTGTAATCTGGGTCCCCGCTACCTAACGCAGCATGTGCCGGAAGTGCTCTGCACGTATCGTAGACAATCGAAAACCAAGTCTAGTGAGCCAAACTTCGTAGTAATCAAGCCCATAGAACCGGAAAAACGAATGCATCATTAATGTTCGAAAATGTCGTTAACTGAAGTCTAAGATAAACTTTCATAATCACAGAAAGTAGTATTTTCACAGAAAGTAACTGAATTGTAATCTAAGTTAAATAAACCAATTCCCGTTGAAATTGGGTCCTTATAACCCGACGAAACAATTTATCCTTACGCGGTGGAAGTTGCCTCCCTCCTCCTCTATAAATTTCACGGCCTACTTTTAAAATTAACACGATATTATTTAATAAACGGATATTTACTGATTTGCAAAATTTTAGCGTAAAACAGCCACACAACAGTAGTTATTATTTCTATTGCAGATGCGCAACAGAAGAAAAGATTGCCGTATTATATGAAAAATGTATCTCTGTTTTTTTTCATTATTTTTCCTGTGTAATAAACATTTCAGAGAATCATATATAATTTTTTCGAAGCAAAATAAAAAATCGCGCATTTAAGGGTTAACGTAACGCGATTTTTATTTTTAATTTACGGATGTAGTGAGTAAACGTAAGTTGTTGCCGAAAAAGGAGATTAATATTCAAAAAAGGTGGTAGCTTGGGTATAAAGAAGGACCGGGCCCAGGGGGCAGGATATTAACTGGAATGTAGTTGGGTAAAGGAAAAAATTTTAATAGTTTTAAAGTAGCTGTAGGACGCAAGAACTATGAAGTAGAAAATTGTAATAGAGTAAGATCGTTTTTAAAGAAGCTGCAACAAAGGCCCCAAGAAGGAGAATAATATTCAAAATTGGTGGTAGCTGAAGTGAGAAATTTTTTTGTCGTTCACGGAGTTGGTAGAAGACTTAAGAAGTTGTTAGAAAAAAAAAGCTAATGAATCGTGTCATTTTTAAGGGAGCTACAATAAAGGGCCCAAAAAAGTCCAACTGATAGTTAAGAGCAGGGTCCTAACATGAAAATATGTTAAAAGGTGTTAGATCTTCAATTATTCAAAATTAACCATAGAGTTGTGAATTAGTATTTCTTAGAATAATAATTTAAAGAAATGCGCCAAAAATTGGGCAAATGCTGTCCTAGGACTGGATAGCTGATTGTCCTAGGGCCCAAATAAAAAAAGTCCTTCCGGCCAGTGCCGGGAGGAAGAGGTAGCTTTCATATTCCTTATTTTAAAAAAGCCAACTTATGTTATTCAAACACACGAAGCTCAATTTAGTGGAAACCGAATATAGGAGATTCAATACTAATTTTTATCAATAGTAAATCATTATGAATGAGAATTTCGCGAATTTAGTCAGCTTTATCCGAGCTGCTTTTATTTAAAGCAACTTATATTTGGCTGCCAAATTCGGCGATTTCTTAAATTGCCTGCCATTTTAAGAGAACGTGGTGGATGAGGCTAACCAGTGAACTTGGTCGAGACCTTAGTAATTGCTGTGCACATGCTCATTCACATCGGAATCGATTGATATATACGAGTGCTGTCGCAGGCAAAAAATCAGATTTTTCAAAATGTCACCCACATTAGGTATTGAAATTGCTATATCTGAGACATTTTTGAAGATAAAGAAAAAACAAAAAATGCTCCTGAATCCTTATATCAAGGTCAAATACTTAAGAAAGAAACCTTTTTCAATTTCTAATTTTTTTTGCACTTCACTTTACATATATATTTTTTTAATTTAATGGACACCATTTTGAAACAAGATGGTTGATGAAGCTGGCCAGCGAACTTGGTCGAGATATTGATGTATACTATCCACATGCCTTCTTACATCGAAATAGGCGAATACGTGTGTTATCGCGTGACAAATACAAGATTGTTTCAAAATGGGAATAGTATGGTTTTAACAATTTGACGTTTATTTCTTTTATACTGTTACTGGACATTACATTACACATATATATCATTAAAAGTTGTTAACTAGGCATAGAGTACGCCGCCCTGTCCTTGTGTATGTCTAAACTGACCGTACCTTTAAGGGTTAATATCTCGGCTAATTACCGATGATTTTTTTCGAAAATCATTATAAACAATGCTTTTATTCCTTCCACCGCTTAGGGGTGTATTCTTTCCTCGGGTTCTAGGGGACCGATTTCAACGGGAATTGGTTCATTTAAGTTAGATTACAATTCAGCTACTTTCTGTATTATGAAAGTTTATCTTAGACTTCAGTTACCAACATTTTCGAACATTAATGATGCATTCGTTTTTCGGGTTCTATGGGCTTGATTACAACGAAGTTTGGCTCACTCGACTTGGTTTTCGATTATCTGCGGCACGTGCGGAGCACTTCCGGTACATACTGCTTTAGGTAGCGGGGACCCATTTCACAGGTTCGTTCGGAAAGAGATTTGTTGGGAACACACGAGAGGCTGTGGAAGGTAATGGGACTTCCGAAACTAGGTTCATTTAAAAGATTTTCAAAGGATATAAAATCATACAAACTTGAGTTTTATTTAAGGTTATTATGATGGGCCTGGACAACGCCGGGTGGGTCAGCTAGTGTAATATAAAATTACACTGTATAAATACAGGGTTCCGGAGCCCAGTGCAATAGCGCTTCCGAAAAACCGAAGCTTAAATTATCTTTTCCTTTCCTTCCCATCTCCAAGCTTTTGCATTCTTTTTAACAAAACACTTATATGTGACGTAATGTGTCACACACGTAGGAGATGGAGATAAAACGGTCTCAATTTTTATATCAGTTTTTAGGCTTAGACTGACTCCAGCTCAATCTGTATTACATTTAAAATTTTATTTATTCATTTATTGAAAAAAAAATCCTCTTTTAAAATTACGTATTATATTCCACTTCAAATCATTTTAATGCTATTATGATCAGAATGAAGGGGAAACAGAAATCGTGTTTTACTATTTCAAATTTATATCGGCGACGTGTTGATACGGCACCACTCAAGAGACTGAACAATAAATTTGCTTTCAGTTCGATTTTCTTTTGTAACAGTAGGATAATTTTTTATTGGCTGGGTTTTCTTTTTATTATTTCGATATCTAACCTGAAAAGAATATTTTCTGTTTTATCCAACAAGCATCAGCTTGATGTTTGTTTGTTCGAGGTTTTTTGTCTTTTATTGCGTACGAGTATACAAATCACGTTAGTGATTTTTCTATTTATTTTGTATCATGAACGGTACCCACGCTAAGGCTCTCTGCACCTATACGAAGTCACTTTCCTTTGTAAATAGATATAATTACCATGTATTGTTATTCTGATAGAAAGCAATCGAGCAGTGGTTCCCCTTTTTCTATAAAAGCATAGATTCTTTCCGATAACGTTGTCAAATTTTTAATTTTATCTGATTTTCAGGGACTCACCGCAAAAGATTGTTATGCGGAAGGAAATGATTATAGTTTAAGATATGCACATTTTTCAGGAAATTGTAAAACATTGTTCCATTCTTCAGCATATAAATATTCATTTCTGTAAATTTCATTCATTTTTTCTTAAAAATGCATAGCTGCGAACTATCTCTTTTCTGTGTTAAAAAAATTTCCTAATCATAATCGTTACCTTATTTAATCGCAGAATTCTGCAATTAATTAACATAAAAAATAGGCGCGGATTTTTACTATTCAGAAGAAGGGATAACTAAAAAGTGGAATAGTTGACAGCTAAGTACATGCAGATAGATATATTTAAAATTTTTATTTTGCTAAAGAAAAAAAAAATGCTTTAAATTTTGCAGTTAATGTACCAAATATAAATATGCAGATTACAGGGGCAGGGGGGAGGGGTGGAACGGTACAGTTGTTGTACCGGTAGCGCTGATTAGGGCTCCGGAACATTTTTGTTAGAATTTAAGACCTGGGTGCAGTAATCTAATTGTAACGTAACCTTAATCTAACTGTACCATAAACATTACCTAACTGTACCCTAGCTGTAACGTGTTACCTAACCGTAACCTAACGGTAACCTAACAGTAACATACCTTCAACCTAACTATAAACAAATTATCACCTAACCGTAACCCAACTGTAACATAACCATAACCTAACTGTGACGTAACTATAAACTATCGGTAACTTAACCGTAACGTAAACTAATTATAAGCTAAATGTAACGTGACTGTAACCTACCTGTAACCTATCCATAACCCAACCGTAAACTATCTGTAACGGAAATGGAACATAACCGTAACCTAACCGTAATCTATCTGTAACGGAAATGGAACATAACTGTAACCTAACCGTAACCTAATTATAACCTAACCGTAACGTAACCGTAACCTACTTATAACCTAACCCTAACCTAACTGTAACATAACTGTAACCTAACCGTAATCTATCTGTAAAATAATCGCATCATGACGGTACGCTAACCGTAAACTAATTATAACCTAACTGTATCCTAACTGTGATGTAACTATAACCTAACTGTAACTTAAATGTAACCTAACTGTAGCCTGGCGGTAACGTAACCGTAACCCAATTGTAACCTATAAGTAACGTACTGTAACCTGTCCGTAACCTAACTGTAATCTAACTGTAACCTATCCGTAATCTTAATTGTAACCAAACTGTAACGTAACTGTATCCTATCTGTAACCTAATCGTAGCATAAACGTAATCTAACTGTAACCTAACTGTAACCTATCCGTAACTTAACCCTAATCTAACTGTAACCTATCCGTAACCTAACCTTAACCTATTTGTAACTTAAACGTAACCTAATTGTTACCTAAATTTAATCTAACTGTGACGTAACCATAATCTAACTGTAACCTAACCGTAACCTAATTGGAACCTATCCGTAACGTACTGTAATCTAACCGTAACCTAATTGGTACCTATTCGTAACGTACTGTAACCTATCCGTAACTAACCGTAATCTAACTGTAACCTATCCGTAATCTTAATTGTAACCAAACTGTAACGTAACTGTATCCTATCTGTAACCTAATCGTAGCATAAACGTAATCTAACTGTAACCTAACTGTAACCTATCCGTAACTTAACCCTAATCTAACTGTAACCTATCCGTAACCTAACCTTAACCTATTTGTAACTTAAACGTAACCTAATTGTTACCTAAATTTAATCTAACTGTGACGTAACCGTAATCTAACTGTAACCTAACCGTAACCTAATTGGAACCTATCCGTAACGTACTGTAACCTAACCGTAACCTAATTGGTACCTATTCGTAACGTACTGTAACCTATCCGTAACTAACCGTAATCTAACTGTAACCTATCCGTAATCTTAATTGTAACCAAACTGTAACGTAACTGTATCCTATCTGTAACCTAATCGTAGCATAAACGTAATCTAACTGTAACCTATCCTTAACCTAATTGTAACCTATCCGTAACCTAACCTTAACCTATTTGTAACTTAAACGTAACCTAATTGTTACCCAAATTTAATCGAATTGTGACGTAACCGTAATCTAACTGTAACCTAACCGTAACCTAACTGTAACCTAAGTTTAACGTAACCGTAAACTAATTATAACCTAACTGTATTCTGATTGTAACCTATCCGAAACCTAACAGTATCCAAACCAAAACCTAACTGGGTTAATCGTCCTCTCGGCTAAATATCCTGTCGGCTAAATGTCCTGTCGGCTAAATGTCCTGTCGGCTAAATGTCCTGTCGGCTAATTGTCTTGTCGACTAAATGTCCTGTCGGCTAAATGTCCTGTCGGCTAATTGTCTTGTCGGCTAAATGTCTTGTCGGCTAAATGTCTTGTCGGCTAATTGTCCTGTCGGCTAATCATCCTGTCTGCTAAACGTCCTGTCGTCTAATTGTCCATGTCGACTAACTGTCCTATCGGCTAATTGTCCTGTCGGCTAATTGTCTCTGTCGGCTATCTGTCTTGTCGGCTAACTGTCGCTGTCGGCTAATTGTCCTGTCGACTAAATGTACGTGTCGACTAAATGTACGTGTCGACTAAATGTACGTGTCGACTAAATGTACGTGTCGGCTAAATGTCCTGTCGTCTAATTGCTGTCTGCTAAATGTCTTGTCGGCTATTTGGTTGTCTGCTAAATGACATAGACCCACATAAATACATATCATCTTATTTCAATAACCTGTGCCTTTATGTCACAGCTGCGAGTCTTGACCATTAAATCAGTGTTTAAGCAAGTTTGAACCAGGAAGGGGAGGGGTTTGATGCTGATGTTAGTCTACCCTCTTATTTGGCTCATTGGTCAGCAATGGTATCTTTATCTTGCAGTCTACAAATAGCCACAATTATCTGCTAGTCGATAAAATGTTGTTTTAAGATACAGTAGACTCCCTCAAATCCGCACATATCACAGATGTAAACAATGAAACTTTCAGTTCAGATGTAAGGCCAAAATGACAGAAATTTTTAGTTTTATATCATTTTATATTTATTTTAATATGTAATTCTCGATAATATGACTGAACTCGTGGTTTTTCATGAAGGATGTATAAATTTATTTATGAAAAAAATCAAGATATTGCTGGTAATCATAATCTTTTTACAAAATATATTTATGTTTTAATCAAGCTTTTTTGGTTATTAAGACTGGCTAGACCTGAAATAAAACTTCCTTACTTTATGATTTTGATGTGAATTAATAGGGTACCTTTATGAGGAAAGTTTCATTGAATAATTCAAGAAATATGTATCTCATTTTTATTATGCATATTTAATTATACATTATTAATTATTTACTTGACCTTTATTTTTAATATTTTTTTAATTATCTTACTTTTTATTATTTTAGTTTATTACTTTACTTAATTATTTTAATATTATTCTATAGTCCAATCATCTATATATATAAAAGAAAGTCTGAATTTTGTATTAATCAACGCGCAGCCAAAACTACTGAACCTAAAATCTTGAAAATCGGGGTAAAAATACTTCTTATGATATGGAGTGCCGCTAAGAAAGGATTTTTTTAAATTCCACCCCTAAGGGGTGTAAAAAAGAGAACGAACTTTAAAAAAATTCCTTAAAAATCTGATTTTATAGTTAGTTTTCAACTGATGATATATTTTGGTGTATTTTTGTAAGCTGGATCGAATGGTACTAACCAAACTCTTTAAGTCCAATAGTTCGTGTGATATTTCATATTTTTCTAATTTGGCAATGTCTTTGGCGCCAAAACCTCGAAATATCGAACATTACAAGTGATAATTCATCCATATTCATTCATATTGTATATCCGTTACTGTAGCAACGGAAGAAATTCAAATTAAATCTTTTTGTTAATTCTTTTGGTTAAGAAATTAAAACGGCTATATGAGTTTGAAAAAAATAAATAAATACAAAAATCTTGAGAAAAAGAAAAAAATACATTGATTTTACTTAAAATACAAGGAAGCGATCCACTTAGAAATTAACATTATAAAACGAAAATATTTAAAAAGGAAAGCAATGTTTGTACGACTTTAAAAATTTTATGGTACTTACATCCGGGTCATGTCAGATACAGCAGCTCCAAGCATGGCAGTTACATTAATTACAGCAACCCTTATATTTGTCCATTTGATAGTTCATTTAGTATAGTTTGAAATTAATTTTATTATTATAATTTTTTTTTATTATAGTTTATAGTATGTAGTTTTATGTTATATATTTGATTTATTTATTTACTTAAAACAATTTGCCATTTTTAACAAGGTTATGTATTTAAGAATGTTCAATTACTTTTTTGAACGTAAATGGCAAACGATAAACAAGATTGGCAATTATCAACCATTTTTGGCGATCTATCTCAGAGTCCGAATAATGCGTAAGTATTACTTTTTTCAATAAAGAAATTGGAATTGAAATAATACACCGCGATTTATCACTTGCTCCTGGATAAGAAGAAAAAATGGGTACTTTTATGTCACCCGTATCCGTATTTAAATATCGCCATTAGCATTTAAAAAATTGCCAATTGCATTAGTTACATTTCGCGTATGTAAATTAAAAACAATTCTTTGTTTTAAGTTATGGAATTATTTCCTATTGTTTTACTTTTCATCTTTTTCAATGACATTAGTGTAAAACATATACTATAAATGAATGAGTGAAATGTTTTTATTTTGAATGAAAATAATAAAATAAGAATAAGATATGGAAACAATATTTGTTGATTTATTACTTGCGCCCGACTAACATAAAAGTATCACAAAAGCCATATATTCACCTTTCTTTGGGTAGTTGTTCATGGAATTTCTGGTTAATCTTCCGTAATCGGATACTTCTTCAATCGGTGTATTTATTACAATGTTGAAAGCATCGTTTATATGTTTGAAGCAAAAACTTCACGATGAATTCTATTACAGAAAATCGTATCATCGCCATCTACTACATATTTAAAACGGAAATTTGCATTTTATTCCTATTCTTTATAATATTTTGATAGGATATGCCACTATTAGTTAGGTAATGTTTTTGGAACGGTTTTTATGTATACACACAGTGTTGTACGTTGCTTAGTTTTAGTTATTGGAAAAAGCTATACATAAAGGTGAACGCAATTATGAAGAATTCATTTACTGTTATTATAAAAAATGCAAATTTGCTTTTTCTTCCACCCGTTTATAATTTGAGTTTTACTGGATTTATTTTGATGGGGCTTACACTGTTAGATTATTTTTTGCGGATGGTTGGTACTTCTTGCTTGGATGGTACTTCTCTGTAGCGAAGTTTTTTTCGGGGTTATTGTTTTTCTGAAGCACAAGCTTGGCAACAAAACAGATTGCAGAAAATTAGATTACAAGAGAAAGTTCCAAAACTAGGTGAACCCGAATGTGAAAGATTTTCTTTTATTTAAAGTTCTACTGAACGTATTTTGATTGGAGTTGCACAGTTAGGTAATATTAGGGATTGTTGCAATATTTGAGATGTCATTCTACATTTTTAGTTCTGGGACTATGAGGAAAGTTCTCAGTGGTGTAGTTGAAAAAAAAGTAGGATAAAATCTACAGCAGAGGGTATATATTAGAGAGTATATATGTTATAGCTATGGAGTGCAGAGTTTCTAAAAAAATCCAGAAGGTCTACGGCGTATAGTCTATGCTACATTCCTGAAAATTCTACAATCACGTTAACTTGATTATGAAAGATATATTTAACTATCAACTTCAAATATAAAATAAAAAGGGCAATTTCGGTCCGACCGCTTATAACTTGAGTTCTTTTCAATGGATTTTGAGAAGATTTACATTGTTAGATGAATTTTCAAGAAAGTGTTTCATATATAACACATATTATTCTACGTTGCTCAGTTATAGAATTATTAATCAGTCTTTAATCAGTGAACCCTATTTTGAAAGATTGGCCTTTTTAAAAGGTTCTACTGAGTTAATTAGCACTGTTGTTAGATTATTTTTTCAGGAAAGATTTTAGTATATAACACATATTGTTCTACATTGCTTTGCTATAGAATTATAGTTGAATGTTCTATTATCTGGTGAACCCGATTATGAAAAATTAGTCTTATTAGATGGTTTTACTGAAGAGATTTTGATGAGTATTGCATTTTTTAATTTTCAGGGATGATTTTAATATGCTACATATTGTTCTTCCGTTCTTTTTCATATTAAATTATAAATAATCAACTAAAAGATTTGCTTCATAACAGTCCAAATTTTGTCTGAGACATTAGAAGATATAAAACGTAATGGCGTTCATATTGCTTTCAGCAAAGCGGATGATCATTGGAGATAAATGTATTTATTGCTATAAAACACAAGATCAAATACACCAATATATTTCGTTTGATTAAAGTTCGTTTGGAGAAACCTACCAGCGTAGCGGTCGAAGGCTTCTATTACTATATGTAAAGCGTATATTCCTATTTCATTCCGATTGATTATAACTCAGATTCTACTGAACATAATTTTGCAGAACTTATACTATTAGATAGTAAATTTGGTTTATAAATAGTTTAATGTAAAAACCATCGTTCCAAGTTGCTTAATAATAGTTACTAGAGTTCTGAAATTAGGTGAACTCGATTAGGAAAGATTTCAAGTTTTACTGAATTGATTTTAATGACAGTTGCACAGTTAGATAGATAATATTTCAGGGATTTTTTCAATATTTATCATATCTTTCAAAATTGTTTAGTTACGAAGCTATGCGGAAAAAGTTCTCAGTGGTATAGTAAAGAAAATTGGAGGATAATACGCTACAGAAAAAGGATATATACTAGAATGCAATAGTTATGGAAGTTGTGCAGAGTTTCTTTAAAATTCCAGAAATGATGTGACATATACCTACCCCTACATCCCTGAGAGTTCTATAACCAAATTAACGCGATTATGATAGCTATATTTAACTATCTCAATGTATATAAAATGCAAAGATAAATTTCATTCCGTCCGCTTTTAAATTTACTTCTACTGAATTGATTTTGATGGGGCTTACATTGTTAGTTAGATAATTTTCAGAAAAGATGTTAGTACAAAACATAATGTTCTACGTTGCTTAATTAAATAATTATGGGTAAAGATCTAAATCAGATAAACCCAATTTCGAAAGATTGTTTTTTTTTAAGGTTCCTCTGAATGAATTTTCACGGGATTTAAACTGTTAATTAGATTATTTTTATGAAATGTTTCGGTACATTTTCCAGTTTGAAAAATCCTGCTAAGTGGATTTCGATGGAACTTGGTCGGTTAGTTAATTTTTCAGTGAATGTTTTATTATAAAGCACATATCATTCGCTTGGTGTTGCTTCGTCGTCAGGTTGCTTGATTATAGAATTAAGGCTGAATGTTTTAGAATCAGGCGAACCAAATTATGAACGATTAGCCTTTTCAGTATGTCCAATTAACAGATTGTGATGAGACTTGCATTGATAATTTTTCATGAACCCTTTCAGTATATTACATATTGTTCTATCGTTCTTCACCGAATACTACACTAAATGATCAACGAAAGAAGTTTGTCCTAAACAGCCTAAATTTTGTATGGCTCAAAGGATATAATAGCGTAATAACATTCATATTGGTTTCACCAATTAGATTGGGCATTCCAGGTAAATGTCCATATTGCTTTAAGACGCATGATCAAATTCACAGATATATTTCGTTTGATTCAAGGTTTCTTTAGAAAAACAGCCCAGCGTAGCAGGCGTTAGGCTGCTAGTTTATTATAATTTCAATTGCATTATTACATTCAAATTACTGTTTAAACAATGTAAACAAAGCAGTAACCAGAAATCTGCAAATTTCTAAAATCTGCACAAGCTAAGCTCTGGTCCCAAGCTGTGCGGATTTGCGAAAGTCTACTGTATTTCAATATTCTTGGCCAAATATTGTAAATATATGTTTAAGTTTTAAATAAGAATTTATTGATTTTTATTGTTATTAACTTTGATTTAAGGGATTAATTGTTTTATTTTGGATTAAATAGTTTATATTCCATTTTATAAATTGTAATTAGTATTTCTATATAAAAGATTAAATATATTGTTTAAGAACCACCTTTCTTTAAAGATTTTTTTTTTTAATTTTCCCTATGAATGATTAATTAAAATATTTTTATGTGTATTTACCATTTTAAAAGAGAATTAAATGAGATAATATGTATCAGAAATAAAATAAAAACTGGAGAAAAAGGTGAAAAAAGACATTAGATAGTTGTTAAATTATTTTTTAAGATTTAAATTTCTTTGTTTAAATTCATATACTATAGGTGCATATTCCCAAAATCTGGAAGGAGTTCCTAAACCTATAGGTCAAAATTAACATTTTTATCCAATGGCCACTGTCCAGTACAATGATTGTTTTCACTGGCTAATTTTTTTAACCACTGGCCAGTAACAAAGCTATGACACTTCATATAAAATTGGATTTTAGCTGTTAACTGTCAGCATTGTAATTTACTAATATCTTTTAGTATGTACCATTCGATAGGATTACACTCAAATGAAAAAAAAATGGCATTACATCTAACAGAAAAATATAACTGAGAAATTACTGCTGTCAAAATAAAAGTCAAACACATGTTTGAAGGTATTTAGACATATTTAATGCAATGTATAAAAGAGACAAGAAAATTAAAATATATTTTAAGAATTATTTTAATAAAATCTTGAATATTTATTTTTACTATTAATTGCAATGAAATAAAGTATTATAAAAAATGCTTTTTTTTACACTAATGTTTATCATTCACATTAGGTACAATATCAAATACTTGTGTGAATTGTGAATCATTTCAGATTAAAGTTCTTATTAATATTATTTCTTAGTTTCTGCCAGTTTTTGCCACTTACTGGGAGAAACTAGTTTCTGCCATCCCAGTTTTAACCGGTTACAAACGCTGTTTAACCACCCTGTCAGAAACTTGCCAACCCTGCATAAATGTCCAGAATGCAATGTCGAATTGAGGGGGTGGCCCCATGGCGGGGGGGGGGGGGAGGAATCTCCCTGTACCATCAAATTACCCCCTGAAAATTTGGGGTTTTATATTTATTAATGATCTAGAAGTGCACTCCCCTGGAATTCCAGTGTTTCCTTCTCGAGGCTGCAGAAATCTCTCCTGGTGAAAAACGTCCGAATTTAACTCTGTCAAAATATATTAAACTTGTCACAGTTTGTTTAATAAACGATGATTGTAATATCCTCAGCAACTGGTTTGTAACAAAGTAATCATTTTAGTATTTGCCAGGCATGAGATTTTTCCGTGGATCTGCAGTTTTCAGCTTTTTTGTCATTTTTGAATTTCCGATTTTTTTTCAAATTTTCACTTTTTTGCCATTTTTTCGATTTTTAATTTCATTTTTCAAGAATTTATTTCGTGCAGACATCCGTTTTTTATTCGTTTAAATTAAAAAAAAGTCCTGAAATGATTTTAATCCCAATCAAAATATGCTTATATTTCAAAACTTCAACTACGAGAACTCTTTTATCGCGTGCGGTGGTTATCCTATTTCATTGCAATCGCTGAACCAGGGATGATTCTGTTCCGAAAAGCCCAAGAATTAAGACAGTCATTTCCAAAAATTAAAAAAAAAATCGGTCATAAATCTGAAAATTCGGACATAAAATGTATCGCGAATTTGGACAGATGGTCACAAAAAAAAAATCAATTTCGTCAATCGTTCAAAGAAAAATTGCTAATTTCATCAAAGGATCGCGTAAAAAACGGCAATTTTCGTCAAAAGATCCCGAAAAAACGACAATTTCCGTCGAAGGATTGCGATAAAAGGGCAGTTTTGTCAAAGGATTGCAGCAAAATGGCAATTTCTGAAGCGACAAATTTCGTTAAAAGATCATGAAAAAAAAAACCAGCGATTTCCGTCAAAAGATTGCAAAAAAAAAACTGCAATTTCCGTCTAAAGATCTCTAAAAAAGGGTAAATTTTATCAAAAGATCTCTAAAAAACTGCAATTTCTGTCTAAAGATCTCTAAAAAAGGGTAAATTTTATCAAAAGATCTCTAAAAAATGGCAAATTTCGTCTGAAGATCCCGCAAAAAACGCAAATTTCACATTAATGTTCTGTATCTTGGTAAAATAAACTTTTTATTAGAGTAAGTAAATAATTTCTGCCTAATTCGTGTTAATAATTTATTTTTAATTTACGCAAAGCTAAATTGTATGTAAATTATATATTAATAGCAATTATATTTGTTGCGCTTGAAATTCATAACTGTCATTGTTCAAACATCGTTCGCACAGTTTTCAGCTTTTTTGCTTTGTGGTCAATCTCATCCCTCATTTGTTTAAAACTTGAATATTGCTCCTTTTCATGATTCAACCAATCAGAGTCCAACTAAAAATGTAGTTTGGAAGAATGCCCTTTCATTGTAAACTAGTTGGATGTGCCAATCCCAAAACTTTCTTCTATCTTTTACATCTTAATATTTCAAAAACTAGTTACACATGTTAATACTTCAATATTATTAGTTCAATACTATACCAACTTTGATTTTCATCTTAAATTTCTGCTTCAGTCAATTAAACGAACTAAAAACGAGTTAATCTATATCATGATATTTGTTAAAATTAATAGTTTTTCCTTATTCTGTTGTTATCAGATGTTTGCGAATAGCCGGCTTAGCAGGAAGCGGCTTTCCGCGTTTGCACGAGCCGCCGATGGACAATAGAACTACGAAAAATCAAGAAAAGTATACAAAAATCGCTATCACAGAGCCCCTTTACTGCGCGATATTTCCAAATTCAAGGAGGACCTGTTGGCCAAAGCCAAAAACATGCACAAAAAATTTGGTTCAATTGTATGCATAATTTTATACACTTTTTGATTGTACAATAAAGAAAATGGTACAGACATCGTTATTGCAGCGCCCCCCTTCCGCCAGAATTTTTCCAAATTCAGGGAGGACCTTCGTGCCATGACCAAAAACAAACGCAAAAAATTTGGCTCAATTTTATGCATAACTTCATACACTTTTCGATGGCACAAAAATTGCTATTAAAGCGCCCCTACCGGCGAATTTTTCCAAATTAAGGAAGGACTTGCTCGCCATAGCCAAGAACTTAAAATAAAAATTTGGTTCAATTCTATGCATAACTTCATATACTTTTCGATAGTACAATATTCAAAATCGCACAAAAATTGCTATTACAGCGCCCACTAGCGGCGAATTTTTTTCAAATTCAGGGAGGACCTGCTTGTCATAGCCAAAAACTTAAAATAAAAATTTGGTTCAATCCTATGCGTAACTTCATACACTTTTGGATGGTACAATATTCAAAATCGCTATTACAACGCACCCTACAGGCAAAGTTTTTCAAATTAAGGAAGGAACTGCTCGCCATAGCCAAGAACTTAAAATAAAAATTTGGTTCAATTCTATGCATAACTTCATAGACTTTTCGATGGTACAATATTCAAAATCGCTGTTACAGCGCCCCCTACCAGCAAATTTTTTCCAAATTCAGGGAGGACCTGCTTGCCATAGCCAAAAACTTAAAATAAAAATTTGGTTCAATTCTATGCATAACTTCATAGACTTTTGGATGGTACAATATTCAAAATTGCTGTTACAGCGCCCCCTACCAGCAAATTTTTTCCAAATTCAGGGAGGACCTGCTTGCCATAGCCAAAAACTTAAAATAAAAATTTGGTTCAATTCTATGCATAACTTCATAGACTTTTGGATGGTACAATATTCAAAATCGCTGTTACAGCGCCCCCAACTGGCGAATTTTTTCCAAATTCAGGGAGGACCTACTTGCCATATCCAAAAACTTAAAATAAAAATTTGATTCAATTCTATGCATAACTTCATACAGTTTTGGATGGTACAATATTCAAAATCGCTATTTCAGCGCCCCCTACCTGCGATTTTTTTTTTCCAAATTCAGGGAGGATCTGCTTGCCATAGCCAAAAACTTAAAATAAAAATTTGGTTCAACTCTATGCATAACTTCATACACTTTTTGATGGTACAATGGCGACAGACAGACATTTTCTATAAACATGTTTTTTGGAATCTCTGACCCCTAAAACGTGTAAATCCGTCAAAAACCGGAAGTCGAAAAAAATTTCGATTACAATACTTTCTTCTATTGAAGATAGAAGAAAGTAATATGTAAGTAATGTAAAATTTAGAAATATGTAATAGTCGTGGAAAAAAAAAAAAGTAAACATCCCCTTTTAACTCCGCAACAAATTATTGTAGAAGAAAGTTACTGGTAGGGGATGATTGGGAATAAAGTCTACTTTTAAATGATTTACATAAAGTTGGCTTTGGGGGGGGGGGGGGGGGCATCTATCTACATATCAAAACAAACCCCAACTTTTTTTTTTTTTTTTTTTTAATATCAATACTCAAGTTTGGCATCATAAATAAATTCTACACCCTTCAATTAGTCTAAAACCAAATTTTCATGAAATACGAATGATTAGTTTCCGAGAAATTAATTATTTTAAAATGAGCAAATTTTAGGGGCTATATCCAAATTGAAGTTCGGTACTCGATTATTGAAATGCTACAGAATAACTGTGTAACTTCTATTAATGTATTATTTCTTGCCAATATAGTACCATTTCACTAGCTTAATATGTTTCGTCTATTGTCAACTTCTTGTTTCAATAATATAAGTAAAATATATTTTTCTCAAATTATGCTTTTCTGCACATCATAGACGGCCTTTAAAAACCATCATTTTGACGTTTTTTAATCATAATATGAAAACTACTTGGAATAAAAATTTGAAATTGATAATTTGCATAAAGCAGGACATAATAAATATAAATCTATCAAAAAAATTGTATGTTGCAATTCATATTTTTTTCGAATATTTATTTCATAATTCTTATACAAATTTTTAAAATTACAAATTCAATGTATTTATGTTTGGTTTTTTAGTATTATAATCAAATAAGAAAAAGTCACATTAGGATTATAATTTCAAGAGATATTAATAAAAATATGAAAATATAATTTAACATTAGAAGCTCTAAATTTTAAATGTTTATAACTCAAAAACTTATCATCCAAATAACTTGAAATTTCGTTTCTATGCATAGTTTGAACCGAAAATTTAAAATATATTGTCAAAATTGGATGTTGCCTTTGAACAAAAAAACAAAGTTTGGTCTGATTTTGATTTGTAGATGGCCCACTAAGCAAATTTTTTATACATCATTCAAAAGTAGACTTTATTACCAATCGTTTGGTACCAATAACTTTCTTCTATTATATTTATTTAGCTGCAGAGTTAGTAGGGGGTGTTTACTTTTTTTTACATGACTGTACATAGTTTAATGTTGATTGTAAATAATGCTGTCATAAAATAAAATGCTTTATAGCAATAATACAACAAGAGTTTATTGTTATATCGAGTTGAACACAAAGATAAGTATAATCAAGCAGACTTGGTCTTCCCCCCTAGTACACTCAAACCTCGTTATCCCGACACTCTAATAACCAGAAAAAGTGTCGTCATAAACGGAGTGTCGCGGTAACTGGAGTTGGAGAAAATATGTTTATAAAAAATTGTATTTTTAATTAATTTAAGTCAATTTTAAATTCAGAACTGTTCTTGCAGTTTTAAGTAATAAAACATTATTATTGACAAAATAAACACAAAAACAAAATCGAAAAGAGTAAAAATCAGATTTATGATGACTTGTTTTTTTATTATTACATGAAATATTGATGAAGTAGTATATAACCCTCGTCAAAAATGATGGAATGTTATAAATCTTAAAAACAATATTTAAAAAATATATTTTTCTGACTTAAAAAAAAATAGTGCCTCATGCATTTTTTTAATAAAAAAGTATTATCCTTTGAATTTTGATGATTAGAACAAAGAAATTATGTAAACTACAGTTTAGTCACTAGTGCTTAAATGCACCATTTCCAGCTACACATTCTATGATGAAAATGCTTGTTTAGGTTCCCTCTACATTAAAAATTTGCTGTTTAGCATGACTTTTTTTTTTTTTCGCTACAAACTACGTTAAAATTCATAATTTTATCTGCAAGATAACCTTAATATGTTGTACGGATAAAAAATATTCATTTTATTTGCAATGTCTTTAAATTTGATAAAATGCATTAAAAAAAAGTACGATTACAACAGAAAGTTTCTTTCTTTATATTAATTGCTGATAGATGACGCCAAAAGAATTAGCAAAAAACATAAGCTCCTGATTTATTGGCCCCCACCAGTGGCTGAGAGGTTCTGCTCTCGAATCTGGTAGACGGGAGGTGCTGGGTTCAATCCCAATCACGCCCGTCGGCCTAATCGTTCGGAGTTTTCGTGGTTTTCTTCGAACCTTGGATTTCCAAGCGTTAATACGGGTTAGGTTCCCTTAGAAAGACCCCCACGAAGGGCACTCCCCCCCTGGGCCTATATCCCTCGTGCAGATAATTGGCCGTCATAAATACAACCAACCAACCAACCTGATTTATTGGAATTAAAACGGTCTACAGAGGCCCTGCTTGCAGCCTTCGGTACACGCTTGCACGGCAATTTCCTGAAGCGAAAGTTATATCTTTTCTCCACCAGATGGCGATAGTTGTCCGTTATTTTTAATTTAGAACTTAATTGGATAGTTTTTCAAGGTTTTAAACAAAGTTAAAATATTCAAAGGTTTTAAGATACTTTTACAAATGCTTTAAGAACAGCATCGACGTTAACCTGTATTTTTTTTTTTTATGAAGCGTTCAAAGAGTTATTTATTTGTTTGTATATTTGCTGGAATTTGAATCTGAATGGCAACAGTATCGTTTTTTTAGATCTGATTTCTCGGATTTCAATGTTTATAACAGCTTAATTTTAATTTAGAACTTAATACATTATAAATAGATATGATACACATGTTTTATATGAAAATATGCTAAACAGATATGATTTCGAGAAGAAAAAATTATCATTTAACTGTCATATGTTAGCATATGTTTTTCATTAAGCCTAACATGGTGTTTAGCTATGGTCGATTTGCAGACCAGAGTGGTTCGCACCGGCATGGTTACTTATACTTTCCTGCTCTCAGATTTTATTATAAGTAGTTTAATGTTTGCTTTTCCCTAGATATGCTTCCTACAATTCTTATTCAATATTATTATATGAATTGTAATCAATATTCGTTGTTTTGGAAATAGATGTTAGATAATTCCTGATCATTTCAATGCAATGCAATACTTCGGTTTTAGTCGGATGAAAAACACCAAAAACCACAAGAAAGCACCGCCTAACCAGAACAAAAAGACCGCGAGTAGACTGATACGTCAGTCGGGATCTTAAGTGGGTCATTCATAGTGTGTGGTTTTATTTATTCAGATAAAGGATTGAACTAAAATTTCTCATTTATCTCAATGGGTATTTTCGACAGACATTTCTTGCCGCTTAATTTCCATGCTTATAAGATGGATTATGGAAAATGGACAATTTTCTTAAACTGTTGGGATATCCGGAGTTGAAAATTATTCAGCGACGTAAAATCCGGAGTTTATTTACATTAAAATCATATACAACAAATCTGGTCTTTAAAAACCTGATGTGAAAATTGTGTGTCGGGATAACGAGGTCCGACTGTATATTAAAAAGTAGGATTGACTAATGAAGGATTGTGAATCTGGATACGTAATTGTAAATTTTGTTAATATTCATGCATTTGTATATTAGCTATTGGTCAATGTAACTAGTTCTAAGCTTCTAGTTTATATAAAGCATTATAATGCCTAAAGTAAGGTAAAAATTAATCTGCATTAATCTTTAACCAAAAAATTTCATATATTTACCTTTCTTTTAAGTATTATAATTTTTCTTTTCTTGATAAATTATTTGTAAATCCTAAATACAGTAGACTCCCTCAAATACGCAACCCTAAAATCCATGCATCATCATAAATTTAAACTAGTCGGATGTACCAATCCCAAAACTTTCTTCTATCTCATACATGTTAATACTTCAAAATTCGCTATCACACTGCCAAAATTAAATGGCAATCTATGCATCTCATGAGGATTCTAACGATATGAAATTCCGTGCATTAGTTCTTGAGATATGACTATCGCTGAAATCGTCTAAATTCAGCAAAATGCTGCCTAGCAGCCCCACCTATTGGGTGATTTATACCAAATCCTAATCAGCAACAATTTATGTCAACGTCTGACTGAATCTGAAGTTTGGAGAAAATCCGTACATTAGTTTTTGAGATAGAGCAATAGCGAAAATCGTGAAAATTTCTGCATAGCAGCGCCACCTATTGGGTGATTAACACCAAAACCTAATTAACAACAACTTGTGTCAACATACAACTTTAGTTAGATGAAAATTGGTCCATTAGTTCTATTGATAGAGCTATTGAGGCAATCGTGGAAAATGCAGCAGAGAAGCGCCACCTGTTGGGCGATTTACACCAACACCTAATCAGTAGCAAGTCATATCAAGGACTAACTTAATCTGAAGTTTGATGAAAATCCGTGCGTTAGTTCTTAAGATAGAGCTATTGGGGAAATCGTGTAAATCCTGCAAAATTCATCATAACAGCGCCACCTGTTGGGCGATTTACACCAAAACGTAATCATCATCAACTCATATCAAGGACTAACTAAATCTGAAGTTTGATCAAAATCCGTGCATTAGTTCTTGAGATAGAGCTATTGCGAAAATCGTGAAAAATGCAGCATTGCAGCGCCACCTGTTGAGCGATTTACACCAAAAACTAATCAGCATCAATTTGTATTAGGCACTAACTGAATATCAATTTTTATTAAATTCCGTGCATTAGTTCTTGAGATAGAGCGCCCACAAAATTTGTGTCACATACACACAGACAGACAGACAGACTCACAGAGTCACAGACAGACATTTTGTAAAAACATGTTTTTTGGAATCTCTGACCCCTAAAACGTGTAAATCCGTCGAAAACCGGAATTCGAAAATTTTCATGAATCCAATTCTTGTAAAGATAGAAGAAAGTAAAAAGGAAACTTTTAGTTCAGATGTAGAGGCAAAATTACAAAATTTTTTAGTTTTATATCATTCTGTATGTATTTTAATATGTAATTCTTCATAATTTAACTGAACTTGTGGAGGTGAGCTTGTGTGTGAACTTTTCATGAGGAAGTATAAGTTTATTTGTGAAAAAAATCAAGGTATTGCTGATATCACTGGTAATCACAATCTTTTTACTAAATATATTTATATATTAATCAAGCTTTTTTTGTTACTAAGTCTGGCTAAATCTGAAATAAAACTTCCTTACTTTATGATTTTGATGTGAATTAATAGAATACCTTTACGAGAAAAGTTTCATTGAATAATTCAAGGAAACTTTATCTCATCTTTATTATGCATATTTAATTATGCATTATTAATTATTTACTTGACTTTTACTTTTAACAATTTAATCATTTTTAAAATTATCTTACTTTTTATCATTTTACTTTATTACTTTTCTTAATTATTTTAATATTTTACTATATTGCAAGCATTCATTATAATTTTGATTGCATTATTACATTCAAATTACTGTCTAAAAAATATAAACAAAGCAATGACCAGAAATCCGCAAAATTCTACAGATTTGTGGGAACCTACTGTATTTCATTTCATTTTATTAACTAAAAATTTATTTAATACAGTCAAATGCAATAAATATATATTATTAAACTAAAAATATATACTTTTTTTTTAATTTAGGAAAGGAAATTGAAAAAGTGTATACTTTTTACCTTTAAAAAACTTCTAGAAGATGTCAAGTATGTTTAATAAGATATGTAGTACCGAAGACCAGTCTCTTACAAACTACTCCAAAGAAGCTCTCTATACATGTGATGTTTGTAAGAAGCAATTTGGTAAAAAAATTCATTTATTTAGTCATTCCTGTACCAATTCTAATGATAAATCATTAACATGTAACATCTGTCGAAATTCATTTCCTAGCCGTTTACAGTTACAAGACCATCTTCAATTTGAGCATGCTGGTGAAAAAACATTTTCATGTGATATTTGTGGTAAAAAATTTATGCAAGAAAAATGTATGAAAGCACATTTTCGCTACCACACAAGACCTCATGTTTGTGACATATGTAAAAGAGTATTTGTTTTCAAGTGCAACTTACTATCACACATGTCTGTCCATACTGGAGAAAAACCTTTTCAATGTGCCATCTGCCAAAAAGGATTTCAAACAAAAAGGGTTTTTAAATCACATTTGCTTATCCATCATGAAGGAAAACCTTTTGTTTGTGATATATGCCAGAAAAGATTTCCAAGCAAATTTAGTTTGCATTTACATAACTACATCCATACAGGAGAAAGACCTTTTGTGTGTGAAGTGTGCCAAAAAGGTTTTAAAGAAAGGAGTATTTTGCGAAAACATCTTCGCGTGCATACAGGAGAGAGACCTTTTGAATGTGATGTTTGTCAAAAACGTTTCACTTGTAGAGGTGCTCTTAAAACACACCATCAAGCTCATGCAGAATCTTATTTTTGTAATGAATGTCAAACATCATATATTAATAAACGTTCTTTACGATTGCATCTCAAAACTCATTTGAAACGAAGGAATTATATTTGCGAAATATGTGAAAAAGCTTACACTACTAAAAGTTCCTTGAACAAGCATTATGTGAAACATCCTGAAAAGAAGAAACTTTAATATTGCCCTTGTCAAAAAATGCTTTCTATTTAATAATGCATTAGACTCTCTCAAATCTGCTCTTTTTGGAACTAGAGGTTATGTGGATTTTAGAATTTTATGGATTTCTGGTCATTGCTTTGTTTGCATTTTGAAACAGTAATTACAATGCAATAATGCAATCAAAATTATAATGAATGCTTGCAAGATAGTAAAATATTACAATAATTAGGTAAAAAACTAAAACAAAAAAAAAATTAAGATAATTTTTAAAATGATGAAATTATTAAAAGTAAAAGTCAAATAAATAATTTATGATGTATAATGAATATGAGATACATTTATCTTGAATTTATTCAATGAAACTTGCCTCATAAAGGTACCCTACTAAATCACACGAAAATCATAAAATAAGTTATTTTTATTTCAGGTTTAACCAGACTTAATAACCAAAAAAGCTTGATTAATACATAAATATAAGGTAAAAAGAAAAGATTGTGATTACCAGTGATATCAGCAATATCTTGAATTTATTCAGATTTTTTCCTAATTTTTTCACTATTTTATACTTCCTCATGAAAAAAACATGGGCTCAGTCATATTAATGAGAATTACACATTAAAATACCTACAGATTGATATAAAAAAAAAAAAAAAAAAGTCTGTAATTTTGTCTCTGCATCCGAACTGAAAGTTTCATTGTTTACATCTGTGATTATGTGTGAATTTTAAGCATTTGCAGATTTTAGGGAATCTACTGAACCTATTTTGTTTCCTTTGATTGTTTCATATTAAAATACAGTGAATTAGACCTCTCATGCATTCAGCCACGTATAAGTTTCTACTGAAAAACGATTCCTGGTGAATTGTGTGTGTGTTACTTTTATTCCTATGTTAGATACAGATCTCATGTAAAGTCTGGTACCTATCTTTTCCTATCGATGACTTTCTATTCAAGTAAAAATGTGTTTTTTTTTATTATTATTATTAATCTTGCATCAGATACAAATCTCATATAAAGTGTGCTACTTATTTTTTCCCATTGACCACTTTCTGTTCAAAGAAAACATACTATCTAATTTAAAGTTTGTCACCAAACAATATGATTTAATGTTAGTAATACAAAAGCATGTAGTTAAATTTGATTTCAAATGCAATGAGAGCACGAGATGTACATATTCTATTTTTATTTATTTTGTGTATAATTCAGTTCAGTATTTTAAAAGAAAAATATCAATTAACTGCCATTTCTTCATTTTCTTTTGCATTTTGTAAACAAAAAAATAATAAATATCTGAGATTGTGTATCTATAGAACTTAATACGATAAACTTATTTCAAGTTTATGGGATTCTTTCATCAACAGAATTGTGTATTAATGGACAGGAAATGAGATTTCATCTGCATTCAGATAAACAATTGTGATACAGTAGACTCGCTCAAATCCGCACAGCTTGAGACCAGAGGTTGTGTGGGTTTCTAGTCATTACTTTGTTTACACTTTTTAAACAGTAATTTAAATGTAATAATGCAGTAAAAATTATAAAGAATCTTTCCAATATAGTAAAATATTCAACTAATTAAGTAGAGTAATAAACTAAAATGATAAGAAGTAAGATAATTTTAAAAATGATTAATTTATTAAAAGTAAAGGTCAAGTAAATAATTAATGTATAACTAAATCTGCATGATAAAGATAAGACACTTTCTCCTTCAATTATTGAATGAAACTTGCCTCATAATGGTACCTTATTAATTCACATCAAAATCATAAAGTAAGGAAGTTTTATTTCAGGTTTAGCCAGTCTTAATACCCAAAAAATCTTGATTAGTACATAAAAAGATTGGTACTTTTCGGTTAGCCGGGCGCCAGTGTTATATATACACACATATATATACATACATATGTGTATATATGCATAGATATATATACATGTATTGTATATATACACACATATATATATGTAAATATATATGTATATATACATATATGTATGTATATACAGGGTGCAATATGTTATCTATCGCCGACCTTTAATTTCACAACCGTTGGCCTTAGACATATAGTTCCAATTGCAAAAACGTTTCAAATAAGCTAAATATTCATGTTGTGGCATTATTTAAAGTAAAAAATCAATTTTATAAAAATTACGAAATCTAACTTTTTATACGGTCCCCCAGTCCCTATAGTTATATTTAGTAAAAGTTTACACATATAACAGATATAACACAAGAAGTTTGACATCTGTATTGCAAAAATCGACACAGTTATTAAATTTCAAAGTTTGAGATTTTTGCACATGATTTTGTCTTTCATTGAGAGATCAGTTAAAAGTTGAATTAAAGTAATCCGAGATCAAATTCAGGGTGCAATGTCCTTTTTACGGCGAAACCACTTTTAGCCGGTATCTAAAAATTTGAACTAACTTTTATGGGTCGAGCAACATTCAAACGTCAAAATAGGTAGAATCGACAACCGGAAAATAAAACATACTCACTGAGGACTAGATAAATGGCAGCGGAATGCACCCTGATTTTGATCTCAAATTACTTTAATTCATCTTTTAACTGATCCCTCAATGAAAGACAAAATCCTGTGCAAAAATCTCAAACTTTGAAATTTAATGTGTCAATTTTTGTAGTACAGATGTCAAACTTTTTGTGTTATATCTGTTATGATATGTGTAAACTTTTACTAAATATAACTACAGGGACTGGAGGACCGTATAAAAAGTTAGATTTTGTAATTTTTATAAAATTGATTTTTTACTTTAAATAATGCCACAACATGAATATTTAGCTTATTTGAAATGTTTTTGCAATTGGTACTATATGTCTACGGCCAACGGTTGCGAAATTAAAGGTCGGCGATAGATAACATATTGCACCCTGTATATATGTATATATAACACTGGCGCCCGGCTAACCAAAAAGTACCAAAATATTTTGTAAAAAGAGTGTTATTACCAAAGATTTTTTTTTTTTCAGAAATAAATTGTACTTCCTTCATGTAAAACCATGAGTTTATTCATATTATAGAGAATTAATTACATATTAAAATACAAATGGAAGGATAAAAAACTGAAAATTCTATAACTTTGCCCCTACATCTAAACTGAAAGTGGCATTGTTTACATCTGCGATGATGTGTGAATTTCAGGCGTTTGCAGATTTGAGGGAGTCTACCTACTGTATAATTTTAAAAAACTGTGATAAGTGAATATCTATTAAAAAAAGAAGAAGGTTTTAAGATCAAGTTTCTTTTAGTTGAAAGTTTTAAGTTTTTATCTAAATTGTATGTGCATTTTATATGCTATATCTGTTATTTATGATTGTATGTGCATTTTATATGTTACATCTGCTTTTATGATTGTTGTATATGTTATTGTTATATCTGCTTACATTTTCTGACTATCAGATATCGATAACTTGATGTGATTAACTTAACCCATTTTAGGCCAAGCATAGAAGTTTTATTTTCATTGAATTATGCTTAAATTACATTCATTAAGATGCAAAAAAAAAGTTTTGTGCATGAAAAATAATATTTTATTTAAGTAATAAAATCCATTTTCCTGCATTCAATCAATGGTTCGTTAATGCACCATTAAATTTAAAATTAATCATTTTTTAAAATTTCTTATGACATTTGTTTTATTATTATTATATTTACAGAATATGCAACTTTAATCCATTGTACAAACATATGATTAATTTCAAGTGAAATAATTATACATTTTCAAAAAGTCGAATTTGCCAATAACCATTTCAAATTTAAAAAACTAGCGTATTTTGAAAATTTCTCAACAGAAAGTGTTTACTCCTGTTGATTTACTAATATTTTATAGATGTTTTCAGGACCCTTAAAAATAACAGAAAAATAAAATTAGTGAATAATTTCCGTCACAGTGTTAATAAAAAAGTATTTATTGAAATGGTGCGTTTACACACCTTTGGCCGAAAATGGGTTAACTTCAATTTGATGCGATAAATTTATTTCAAGTTTATGGGATTCTTCCATCAACAGAAGTGTGCATTAATGGACATGATATGAGATTTCGTCTGCAAACAGATAAACAATTGTGATATAATTTTAAAAACTGTGATAAGTGAATATCTATTAAAAAAGGAAGAAGGTTTGACAATCAAATTTCTTTTAGTTCAAAATTTTAAGTTTTTATCTAAATTGAATGTGCATTTTATATGTTATATCTGTTATTTATGATTTATGTGCATTTTATGTGTTATATCTGCTATTTATGATTGTTATATATCTTAGAGGGGAGTGAGAGGAATGGGACACTTTTTATAAAAATAAGAAAATCAAATTTGTTTGACACAAAAACAAAAATTTTGATATATAGATTACAAAATGAAACACTTTCTAATGTCCTTGAACAATATAGAAACATAATTTGCAGAAACAATTTCATAAATAAAGAAACTGTAAATTGCAAAATGTGTCCCATACCTCCCCACTAACAGGAGGTATGGGATAGCTATAAAACAATGTATGATAAGGCACAAATAGTGTAATGTTGGCTATATATACAGTCTAACAAAGGTTGTAGATTGATAATGTTTGTTCTACAATATCAAATTCCATTACCTTCATCATTGGAAGGAAAATTCAGGATTGTCAGTCAGAGATGACATTAAAAAGTCATCAGTTTAATTTATTTACATTTTGAAGTATATGAATATATTTATAATGTTATAGTTAATATACTAACCCCAAAAAATATTTGCATATTAGCAATTTACATTCATCTTATTGAAAAGAAGGAATTAGACGTGTCCCATTCCTCCCTTTGCTGGCATGTCCCATTCCTCCCTCTACCTTATTTTATGTTAAACTTCTTGTATAAACAAAAATGCTGCTTTTAAGCATAGTTTAAATTAGGGCAGTGGTTCCCAACGTGGAGCGTATGCCCCACAGGGGGGCAATTTCAGATTTCTTATTAACAAAGGTACTTTTCGGTTAGCCGGGTGCCAGTGTTATATATACAAACATATATATGTATATGCACACATATATACATACATACATTGTATATATCGCATATACAGATATATATTCACATATATGTAGCATATATATTTATATATATGAAACGATAAAAGCTAAGCCCATTTTTAAAATCCCCTTTTTGTCCCTTTTTAAAATTTAAATTTAGAAATTAAAATTAAAACGTTTAAAATACTTTTGTAATTGTGTCTCAGTTGATTGAATGAAGTTGCCCCTGTTAAGTCAGTTTTCCCGCATTGCATTTTATAACTTTCAAAGATCGTTTTGGCACATCTCATAAGAATACTTTTGCTTAATAAGTGCAATTTGTAAGTCTTGCTGCATTCTATCGGCCGAACTCAAGCCACAGCCTTTATCCCGAGCAGTCAATCATTCAGCTAACGACCAATTATAGTTTAAAGACGCCTCCTTTGACTTCAACGGCCCCTAGCAGGAATAATGCGAAATACAGCATATTTATACCGATGCACGGGTCCCCGGACAAAGCTTTTTACCATCAAAAGAATTCACTAACTCCACAACACTTGGCTCTCTAAGTATCGCTTTGCGGTACACCTAATTCACAAGCCCGATGTCCATAAAGCAAAGTAGCAGCTCTCAAGCTAAAAGGGGCCTAATTTCTCAAAAGGATGTAACCAAAGAACAATAAATCAGGTCCCCGGAAAAACTGTGTCTTTATTGGAACAACTACTATCTTAATCTGACTTTGAGTTCCCGGATACCACTCACGGCCTGCGATTACCTAACTATGCTAGAAGTTCTGAGGGTTCGCTCAGGAATCGGCACGCACACGTCCGCGGTTCGCGCCCCTGCCCCCATCGGTCGGGCACTGACCGACGCCACGACAGAAGATCCATAACGGGAGTAGCGGCTGATTCGTTACATATATACATGTATATAGACATATATATGTATATATAACACTGGCGCCCGGCTAACTGAAAAGTACCTTAACAAATTTTCTGTCATTTCTTTTTCTAATGAAAGTAGTGTTGTAATCTAAAAATAGAAATAATAGATGAAAAAATTTAAAAATTCCAGAATAAAAATTAATTTTCGAAACAAAAGTTCAAAATACACTGACACCGGAATAATTAGGTGAATTTTTTTTAGATATTTTGACACATTTTTGTAGATAAAAAGATCATTTAAATGTTTCTGGTTGTAATATTATTTTAGTAAAACATACCTCTTTTTTTTACTATTAAAAAAAAAAAATCTGATTATAGCGCAATATACCCATGAAGGAACTTTTACATATGAAATTCTGTACATTATATCTAAAATTGACTGTTTGGACATGTTTTATCTAAAAAATGTTTTGAATTATCTAAATGAGGTACTACTTTTATGAAATTAATAAATCCCTGTGCACATCTCGGAAGGAAATGGGTAAAAAGTAAACTTCTTATGTCTCTTTTGAAGACAACATACAAAACATATAAACATACTTCATGACATATGCATTTGAAAATTTAAAATCGGAGAAAACATAGTGGCCAAATAATAATAATGGGGAAAAGAAAGCCCACTATCAAAGAAGTATGCTATGAGGGGAAAGGAAAATAGTTACTTAAAATGGATAAAAACGCAAATCCAGAAATTTTACTTGCTAATTATGTTATCCATTCATCAATTCTATCAGATAAAAATGTAGACTATTTATCACTTTTAAATTCGAGGTAAGTTGCCACAAAAAAAAAAACTTTTGTAGATGTAAATGCGAATATCCATGGCCTCATTGCATTCATAGCATCATTTTGTTAAAAACATATTTGTAATTTAAAAAAAGGATTTTGATAAATTAAAGAAGGTGAAATCACTTATCAGAATTAATGCTATTTTTGGATCCTTCTTGGGAAATAGGAGTTTATTTTTTATGTAAGATTTATATGATATAGAAGGGAGGGGGGGGGGACATCATGATTTTAGAGATGCTTAGGTGGGGTGCAGCCAAAAAAAGGTTGGGAACCACTGAATTAGGGATAATATACAGTATAATGTTCCATATGCGGGGAAAATATTACATCTATGCATAAACAAGTTATTAATATTAAAAAAATATATGAAGCAAATTTACTTTTGATTCTTCAAGTAATCTTTTTCTTTATACAATCGAAAGCTTATGTAGATCAGCTACTTTTTTCAGCTGAAGCTTGGGGTACCATTGCTTCATCTAATGTGTGATTGATGAAATGATTAGAATGATACACAAAGAAAAAAACCTACTGTCCCATTCCACCCCACTCTCCCTATATCTGCTTACATTTTCTAACTAAATAAAGAGCCGTCTATTGCTTCGTAATTTAAGTTAATACAGTAGACTCCCTCAAATCTGCACAGCTTGGGACTAGAGGTTATGTGGAGTTTAGAATTTTGCAAATTTCTGGTCATTGCTTTGTTTACACTTTTTAAACAGTAATTTGAATGTAATAATGCAATTAAAATTATAAAGAATCCTTGCAGCATAGTAAAATACTAAAATAATTAAGTAAAGTAGTAAACTAAAATGATAAGAAGTAAGATAATTTTAAAAATGATTAATTTATTAAAAGTAAGGGTCAAGTAAATAATTAATGTATAATTAAATCTGCATATTGAAGATAAGATGCTTTCTTCTTCAATTATTCAATGAAACTTTCCTAATAAAAGCACTCTATTAATTCACATCAAAATCATAAAGTAAGGAAGTTTTATTTCAGGTTTAGCCAGTCTTAAAAACCAAAAAATCTTAATACATAAATATATTTGGTAAAAATATTGTTATTACCAAAGATATCAGCAATATCTGTTTTTTCAGAAATAAATTGTACTTCCTTCATGAACAACCATGAGTTCAGTCTTATTATAGATAATGAATTACATATTAAAATACAAACGGAATGATATAAAACTAAAAATTCTGTAATTTTGCCCCTGCATCTAAACTGAAAGTTTCATTGTTTACACCTATGATGTGTGGATTTCAGGTGTTTGTAGATTTGAGGGAGTCTACTGTATAGTTTTAAAAACTGTGATAAGTGAATATCTATTAAAAAAAGAAGAAGTTTCGACGATCAAATTTCTTTTAGTTGAAAGTTTTAAGTTTTTATCTAAATTGTATGTGCATTTTATATGCTATATGTGTTATTTATGATTTATGTGCATTTTATATGTTATATCTGCTATTTATGATTGTTATATATGTTATATCTGCTTACATTTTCTAACTAAATAAAGAGCGATCTGTTGCTTCCAAATTTAAGTTAATATTTTCTTTTATTATGTTCCTTCTTAAAACATAACTATAACAGTAGTTGAAAAAAAAATTACAGCTTGACCAAAACCTTAAAAGATCATCTTGTTTGTTATTAATTGATGTAAATAATCTGCATTTTTTAAAATTAAAATATTTCATATGCTAAATATTGAATATTTTTTATTTTTGCTAATTTTATATGTTTAATTTTTAAGATGACTTTTTAGTCTTTAGGGCATCAAACATGTTTGTCAACACATGCTAATTTTCATCTTACATTTATACAAACATGATCTAGGGTTCATGTTGACTGCTGTGTTAAAGTGTCAAAAGTAGAAATTAATTATATTCAATAATTTTAAACATGTAAATCACAGAAACGAGAAAATGTATTAGTTCATGTGCTAAATGTATATGTTCTAAAAAAAATCTGTTTGTTAAAAACCACTTGGTTTAACCCTTTATCTACTGACGGTACTAGTACCATTAAAATAACTTGTTATAAAAATCATTTAACACATCGGTTAGTTGTAATACAGTTTAGAATGAGTTATAGATACATTACTTTATCTTGTTCCGAAAGCATTATTGGTTCAAAAATATTTTTAAAAGGATGATTTCTTTTGCCTTTGCATCTTTTCAGCTATCTTAGAGTTGGGGGGGGGGGGGGAGAGATTTTTCAATTTGGAAATATTTCTATTGTAAGAACATTATATTTGTACATTTCCTAATTCTACAAAATACTAAGAAAAAATATTTAAAATAAAAGATATGAGTGGGGTTATAAATATTTCACAAAATCCCTATGAATTTAAATTTAATGAATCCTTCTAAATACTTCTAAAATTTATTAAATGATTATGTAAATCTTCTAATGTTATAGTTTAAACAATTCGCGAAAAATGCTTTAGAAGATAAAATTTTCATGAATTCATAATTCAATACATAAAGGGTGAAATTGTACCAACCCTGCTTTCAACACGCTGAGAGCTATCAGGGCCCTCCAGGGTTTTTTAGTTTACTTTTATTGGAAAAAAATAATTAAAAAAAAAAAAGTTGGAATGATTTGGTTTAAATTGGATTTAAAAAAAATGGGTATTTTCTTATTTAAAAATAAAGACTAAGGATTCTAGTGATTAATTAGCTTATACGTATAAGTATTAAAAAAATGAAAGTAGATATTATATTTTTAAAAATATGTAAAAACATAGTTCTTGTGGTTACTAACCATGAAACTTTTTGATTGTAATATTTATCTAAATCATTTTTAATGCAAATGCATGTTATCTAAATCAAATTTAACAGTTAATAAAAAATGGATAATACAGTAAAAAAAAAAAAAAAAAAAAAAAAGAAAAGAAAAGAAAATGGGGGGATGCATTGATGTAACAATGAAAGAGGAAAATGATTTTTTGGCCTATTTTCCTGTCATCAGAAAGCCTATTAAATAATTCTTTTATATAGCATATATTGGACAATTGCACCATAAAATATAATAAATAAAGACACACAAACTTTAATAAGCTAAAAGATAAATTCTACATTTTGAGCTGTTTCTACAGCCGTCTACAGGAAATATGATGGCTAAATGGCTAAAAGCTCAGAGATGAAGGCTTCCTGTGCGAGAAACAACTTGTCGAACATTGACTAAAGATATGAAAACAAAAATGTAGTGGTGCCATCCAGTGAAAATAAATACTTATTTATGAAATGAGTCCAATAAATCAAAAGTTCGATTGAAGAAACCACGAGTGTCACCACCTACGCATGAGGGCCAGAACCACATTCAACGAAGTTTTCATTCAAGTTTTTAGCAACATGATTCAAGTTTAGATTGAAATATTGCAATTAGATACAGAGCTATGACTCTATGATATTATGCCAGATTTTTGGAATGTTATAGGATAAATTATCATTACAAGGTTTATTCTCAACGGGTAGTGATTTCAACTGATTCTCTAATTTCATTCTCAAAAGGGTTATTCCACGGAACTATAATTTTTGCTTCATCAAAGTTAATGTAGTAGACTTAATTAGCCAAGTAGAACCTAGAAAGAGCAGTACAGTCGGACCCCGTTATCCCGATACCCGGTTTTGACGTCACTCCGCTTATCAAGTCAGCTTTTCAAAGTCACGATTTTCTGTATATGATTTTAATGTAAATAAACTCCGGATTTTACGTCGTTGAATAATTTTCAACTCCGGATATCTCGACGGTTTAGGAAAATTGTCCATTTTTCATAATCCATCTCATAAGCACGGAAATTAAGCAGTAAGAAATGTCTTAGCCAAACTTTTCACAAAAGTGTCTAAAATACCCATTGAGATAAAACAGAAATTTTACTTCAATCCTTTATCTGAATAATTAAACCCACACACTATGAATGACCCACTTAAGCTCCAGTTAGACGTATCAGTCCACTCGCGGTCTTTTTGTTCTGGTCAGGCGGCGCTTTCTTGTGGTTACATGGCGTTTTTCATCCGACTAAAACCGAAGCATTGCATGGCATTGAAATGATCAGAAATTATCTAACATTCATTTCTGAAACAACGAATATTGATTACAATTCATTGTATAATATTGAAAAAAAAATTGTAGGAAGCACAACTAGGGATAAGCAAACCTTAATTCATCAATATTTCATTTAACAATAAAAAAACAAGTCATCATAAATCTAATTTTTATTCTTTTCAATTTTGTTTTTGTGTTTATTTTGTTTAATAATAATATTTGGTACTTTTCGGTTAACCGGGCGCCAGTGTTATATATACATATTTATATACATACATATATGTAAATATACATCTATATTCATTTAAATATATTGCATATGTACACATAGGTATATTTAATGTATATATACATACATGTATATATACAATACATATACATGTATATATATAACACTGGCGCCCGGCTAACCGAAAAGTATCTAATAGTTTATTGCTTAAAAGTGCAAAAACAGTTATGAATTCAAAATTGCCTTAACTTAATTAAAAATACAGCTTTTTATAAACATATTTTTCTTCAACTCCGGTTATCACGACACTCCGCTTATGACGACACTTTTTCTGGCCATTAGAGTGTCGGGATAACAAGGTTCGACTGTATTTTGTTTACGTTGTTTAATGTCCCTGTGATGCTCCATAATCCTTACTAGAAACTTACGTTTTGTCATGCCGGTGTAGACTTTTTTAACATTATTAAATAAAGTGGTAGAGATTTCATATATACGAGATTTTTGGTCCATTAGGATCCTGTCGATCTTATCACGGACGATATCAATGAGGTAAGGAGGAAATATGATTTAACCATCATCTTTCCTGAATATGGCTGTAGAAAATAGCTCGAAATGTAGAATTTATCTTTTAGCTTATTAAAGTTTGTGTTTTGTGTACCATTAAGCAAGGTTGTGTGTGTTTATTTAATTCTTTTATTATTATTATTAAATTTGCACTTGATAAAGTTATTTTTGCCGAATTAAAAATAAAAGTAAACAATATTTTGTATTTAGGATCTAATTTCTAAATTTATTTGTTAATCTTTTATAACGTTACATTTTTTATGATTAGACATATCATAAAGATTTTAATTTAGGACTCAGATGAATAATAAATGCTGCTCTTACTTCATGCGCTAATAAAGTAAAATTCAATGTGGGGAAATAACAAAACTAATAACATCAACTAACCAACTAGTGAGGCTCTTTTTAAAAGTGAAAAATGTGCTCTGCCCTTTTCCTAAAGCATCAACTTTGTGCCATGTAATTTTTTTTTTTTTCATTTTTGACCTTTTTTTCTTCTTTTCAAGAAAAAGTACGTGGACGATTGAAAAATGAAGTTCTGTATGATATGATTTACTTGTGTTGCCTCAATTATACCTGCCCCACTCAGACCAGAATAGGTGCAGCAACCCCACCATAATAAGGATTCCTTTTTCCATAGCTAAGAACATTATCAGATGCAAGCTGATAGTATCCAACTTCTCCGATCACGATAAAAACCAATTACACAGTTATCAGCCTTTTTTTTTGGGGGGGGGGGGGGGTGCTCTAATATTCTGTAAGCTTGTTGTATTTTAATAGAAATTTGGTAAGCAGCCTAATTCATTATTATTTGTACTCGCTGAAAATTTGAACACAATTGGATAATTAGCAAAAGAGATAGCAATTATTTGTTTTTAATAATAAGGAAAAGAAAAGAGTATAATTTCGTTCTTTTTTTTAATCTATAATAATATTATATTATTTCTGTTTGTCATTTAGGCTGATGAAAAATATTTTTCTCCTGCTAGTTCAACAATGCGAAACTTTGATAGAATCTTATTCATCTCCATTCGGCTGAAGAGAAAAAGCTTGAACTGATAAAAATGTAACAATAAATCAAAAACAAAAGAAAGAAACTTACCCAGGAGATTCTTTTTCTTTAAATTTCCAGTTAAGTGTAGATGAATCGAAAACATTCAATTATAAAATATTCTTGAGTAAATGTATTTAAAATATAATATAGTATAAAGATCTTTGTTAAATATTTCTTTAAAAATAATGATTTCTTATTATTGAATAAGTAAAACAGTAATAAAAAAAAAATAGTTTGGGATAGTTAATTTCTCAGCAGTACAAATTTTTCAACTGTTTATGGAAAGAGAAAAATAAACGAGCTCTCCGAATTTTAAGAATCGAGTTTACGGCTGAAATTCCAGAATTAGTTAAAAACTCGATTTGCATATTGAAACGCAATTGGTCTGCCAAGTCATATCTTGGTAGAAAACACCTGAAAACCCAATTTTAGCGGTTGACTCGTACGTTTACCATTGTGTTTTCCTGCACCCAGAAGTATGAAAACATGGAGGGAGGACTGGGTGCAGGAAAACACAATGGTAAAACTACGAGTCAACTGCTAAAATTGGGTTTTCAGGTGTTTTCCCACTAAGACATGACTTGGCAGACCGATTGCGTTTTAATATGCGAATCGAGTTTTAACTAATTCTGGAATTTCAGCCGTGAACTCGGTGAGATGATTGTCTGTGCTGCCGCCTCCTGGTCTAAAAGCAAATTGCCATGTTTGTAGGGACTACAGAGTGTGGTGGGAGGCACACCCAACCCTCTGGCAGGCTGAGGCTCAAGTGGTAGGAAATGTTTCTTAGTTGCTTTGACTGTATTTGTAAATTGAAGTAACAATTTTATAAATAATTTCAATGAAATATTTATGCTTATGGTATCTGGTATTCAGTTATTTTTGCAGAGAGTTAAATTTCAAAATACAGGGAAACCCGCTTAAGAAGTTTCCCAAGGGAGTGGAGGGGAAAAACTTCTTAAACGGGAAATTAGCATTTTTTGAAAAAAATCAATAGTTTAAATATTGATATTCAGAAAAGGGTTTATTTTACGTTAGTACAATAATACAAAGAGTACTTTCTATAAAATTGAGTTTTCTTAAGAAATTTAAATTAGTTTGCACACTTAAAAAATTAGCTAATAAAGTAAAAATACATAATTACCTTAGAAACTCTTTATTTAATCCAAGACAAGAAATTTCTCTTTAAGAGTAATGTTGGTTTTGAGGGCACACAGAGTTAGCAGAATAGCTCGACATAAACATTTATTAACACTAACACGAAGACAAAAATATATACATAGCTTAAGTGCGACTAAGCACTGACATGTTTTTAACAGAACTGAATAATCTCGCTCGCAGAGCGGATTTGTAGAAACGTCACTGTACGCGCATGCGCTGAAAGAAAAGGGTAAGATAAATGGACGTTGTATTCCAACAATTCCCCCTTTACAACGTGCATTTTCTTAACAAAACAATGTTCTCCTATTAAGCAAATTACAGAGAAATAATATTAATATAAAAATTACAAATACAAATTATATACTTATATACAAAAGGATACAGAATAATGCTTAAAATTATTTTAAACATTTTGTCCTATCATTTCACAACATTTTTTATGTTTATAAGCGTTTAAAGCTTTGGTTAAAATGTCTGCAGGCATATTTTCTGTCTCTAGGTATTTAACCTCTATTTCGCCATTGTCGTAAATTTCACGCACAAAATGATGTCGAATATCGATGTGTTTGGTGCGCGAATGGTAAACCGGATTTCGTACAAATTTTTGAGCAGACTGGTTATCACAAAATATTATAGTAGGCGCAGTCACTGTTTCAGGAGAAAGTTCACTTAAAAACCGTCTGAGATGCAAAATCTCTTTGGCGGCTTCTGACAATGCCATGTACTCCGCCTCTGTTGTGGATAAGGCGACAGTTCGTTGTTTTCTCGATTCCCACGATATGGCTCCACTGGCGTATTTTAAAATGTAGCCAGTGTACGATTTTCTGTCATTCACATCCGACGCCCAATCGGCATCGACAAATGCAATCAAGGATTCAGAATCACGTTTAAAGATCAGTCCTTGATCTTGGGTTCCTTTCAGATATCGCAAAATTCTTTTTGCAGCTATCCAATGAGGTTTACCTGGATTGTTGTTAAATTGACTTAGGAAATTCACAGCGTGAGTTATATCAGGTCTAGTAGCAACTGATAAATACATAAGGGATCCTATTAATTGACGGTAGGGAATATTATTCATTTCAGACTTTTCTTCTTCAGTTTTGGGACACATATCTTTAGTAAGCTTCACGTTATTATCAAAAGGTGTAGATATTGGTTTGGATTCTTGCATATTAAATTTGCTCAGAATATCTTCGATGTATTTCTTTTGTGTAATTTTAATATTGTCCCCGTTTTGCATAAATTCTATGCCCAAACAATAGTGTAAGAGACCTAAATCTTTCATTTTAAATGATTTTGCTAATTCATCTCGAATATATTGATAATCTTCTTTACATTTAGTAAGAATTATGAGATCATCAACATAAACAATGATAATAGCTTCAATGGGAGATTTAGAAAAATACACACATTTATCAGCATTTAGTGATTTAAACTTCATTTGTTTCAATTTTTCATCTAATTTTTTGAACCATTGGCGACCCGATTGTTTTAATCCATAAAGGGATTTTTTTAATAAACAAACTTTGTCATCATTAGATTCATTTTTAAAACCTTCAGGTAATTCCATGTATATTTCTTCAGTTAAATCACCATTTACATAAGCCATAATAAAATCTAATTGATATGCAGTGAACCCATTTTGGATGCCATATGCGATCGCAGTTCTTATTGAACTTAATCTAGCTACAGGAGAAAAATTTTCGTCAAAATCGATACCAGGTTTTTGTGTACAACCTTTTGCTACCAATCTCGCTTTAAATTTCTCGATTGACCCATCTGGCTTATATTTTGTTTTTAAAACCCACTTAGATCCTATAATTTTCTTATGTTTTGGCCTATCTACTATTTGCCATGCATTTTCATGCATTAATGAATTAAATTCTATATTTATCGCATTTATCCATTCGTTTTTATACGGACTATTTAGAGCTTCAAATAATTCAGGACAAGAGTCAAAAGAATTATTTACTGCAGTTTGAGATTTTTCTTCTTTCGGAATAATAATTGTTTGATATTCCTTTCGAGGTCTCCCTTTTCTACCTGTTTTTATTTTTCTTGGCCTCCCGCGCGTTCTGAAAGAAGGGGGGTCGGAAATTTCATCAGATTGCGAATCAATTTCTCTTTCACTGTCGCCACTAGAATTGTCTGGTTCCGTTTTCATGACTGGAAATATTTCTGATTGTTGCGTAATTGTGTTTGTGCTCGTATTTTCATTATTTTGAGAGAAAGGAAAAATTAATTTTATTTCGGTGTTACAGGAGGGATCATTTTCAAATTCGTTAATAAATCGAACATCACGGCTTATAACAATTTTTCTAGATTTCTTGTTCCAAAGCCTATATGCTTTTGATTCATTAGAATAACCTACAAAGATATGTTCTTCTGATCTAAGATCAAATTTTCCCTTATTTTGCCTTTTATTAAGTACGAAACATTTTTGCCCAAATATTTTGAAGTATGATAAAGTTGGCTTGATGCCAAAGAATACTTCATATGGAGTTTTCTTTTCGCTTAAACGTCGTGTCGGGCAGCGATTGCGTATGTAAGCAGCACAATTTATAGCTTCGGCCCAAAAAGATTGTGGAAGATTACTTTGTAATAGTAAACACCTTGCCATTTCAGTTAACGTTCTATTCGATCTTTCAGGGGTGCCATTTTGCTGAGGGGTTAAAGGGAAAGAAAATTCTCGTTTTATACCGCATTCTTCGATATATTTATCAAATTCTTCGCCGCAATATTCTAAGCCATTATCTGTACGAAGAAATTTTATTTTCTTTCCTAATCGGTTTTCGACTGCTGCTTTGTATTTAACAAATGCATTCTTAACCTCATCCTTGGTTTTAAGAAAACTAACTTCAATATAACGTGATTTATCATCAATAAAAGTAACAAAATATCGCGATCCTCCATGGGAAGGGACTCTCATGGGCCCACATAAATCTGAATGGATCCGAAATAATAAATCATTACTTTCAAAATTTGATTGTTTAGGAAAAGGGCGGACAGTTTGTTTACCTTGAATACAAACTTTACAATCTTTAAGAGACTCACCATCATTGAAATTTAAATTTCTAACCATATTATTAGATTTAAGTTTCTTTAAATCAGACTCATTTAAATGTCCTAACTTTAAATGCCATTTTACAAAATCACTTACCTGTGCTATTGCAGCTCTTTCGGGGATTGGATGTACATAATATAAATCACCTTGACGAACAGCTTGTACTAGTATAGAACCATTAGGCTCAATTATTTTAGCATATCGTTCTTTAAAAAGCACAGAACGATTATTAGCCGTTGCTTTTGACGTTGAAATCAAATTACATTTTAACTCGGGTACACACAGAACGTTCTTAAGTGTGAGATTAGTAGTCCCACTATCGTTAGGCACTGTAATAAGAACTGTTCCTATTCCTGTGATTTTTGCTGTTTTATCAACCGCAAGCTGTATTGTAGAATTATCACGAGGATGAAATTCTGTAAATAAATTTTTATCTTTGCACATATGAGATGTACAACCACTGTCTAAACACCATGCAGTAGATTCATGATATACGTCGTTAAATGCCATACTAACCGGTTCTTCATAACTAATCATTGAACCTTGATTTCCTTTATTTAAAGATGCAAGCTTTCTGTCAGCTATTTTCTTTCTACATTCGTTAGCTTTATGCCCGATTTTGGAGCAATAATTGCACTTGAAATTACGATAATTTCTCTCTGCAGGAAAATTTTTATTTGTATTAGTCTTCCATTTTTCATTTTTCTTCTGTTCTTGATTATTTCTCTTGTTTTCTATATAATAGGCATTTTGAGAATCATGAGTCGTTTTTCCTTTTCTAGCTTCCCATTCTTCTAGCATCTTAATTTTCAAAGAATCGGGTTTAGGTAATTCATCTCTCGATTCTATAGCGCATCTAAAATTTTCGAAATTCTCAGGAACACTGTAGAGTAGAAGAATTGATAACAAATCATCCGCAATTTCTATTTCCATTTCTTTTAATTTATCAACAATCTCAAAAAAGATATTTAAATGTTCAGACATCGTTTCACTGAAACTCATCTTTCGAAACAGAAGCTGTTTTAACAGCGTTGCTTTCTTTGCAGGGTCTCTTGATTCATAAATGTCTTTCAATTTATTCCATACAGAATTTGAAGTCGCACAATGCTTGATGTGGCACAATTCACTAGGATTTATGGCCAGAATTATATCAGCACGAGCTTTTTGATCAGCCTGGAGCCATTTCTTTTCATCAGCGCTACCTTCGGCCGGTTTCTCTTCTTTGCCGGTTACATAATCCCAATGATCATTTTTTATTAATACTGCTTCAATTTGAAGTTTCCAGCTATCAAAGTTATCTTTGCCGAGCTTTTCAATTGTCGTAACATGTGACATGATTAAATAAAATATCTCGCAGCCACAAATCAAAACAGTTAATGACAGAACGTAGAAGAGTTCTTAGTTTCGGTTTAGGCTTAAGACTTTATGATTCGAAAGTTCGAATTAAAAAATATTTCTGCTATTTATAGCGCAGTGAGTAGCGTCTCTGGGCCCATAACCTTTGTTGGTTTTGGGGGCAAACAGAGTTAGCAGAATAGCTCGACATAAACATTTATTAACACTAACACGAAGACAAAAATATATACATAGCTTAAGTGCGACTAAGCACTGACATGTTTTTAACAGAACTGAATAATCTCGCTCGCAGAGCGGATTTGTAGAAACGTCACTGTACGCGCATGCGCTGAAAGAAAAGGGTAAGATAAATGGACGTTGTATTCCAACAAGTAATTTGATATGTTTTTGCAAAAAAAAAAAAAATAAATAAAAATCGGTTATAGTTTTTAGTTTCTGTTTTTTTTTTTTTTTTTCGGCAACCTTTAATCAATAACATTTCTTCCATAACTTCATATTTTCCTCTTTTCCCCTTTTTAATTTTACGAGATTTTTCAGAACAGTTTAAAATGAGATCTCGTTTTGCTACAATTCCATTCAGAGTAGTCACTGGTATGTTCAACTTCTTTGCAATTTCAACTCTTGTTGTTTTGGCGTTACTATCAACTTCTTTCAAAATTTTGATTTTGTCTTCAATTGACAAGGCTTTCCTTTTAATTGCCTTGCCCGACATTTTTGGGGGAAAAAAACAGAATTTTTTGTCCGTGTATTTTCTAACAAGAAAGCTTTGATGTTATGCACTTTACACTGACTTAAAAACTGCGAAATGAATAAACCAAACGCAGATTTGGTACATTACACTTATGGAATATGGTGGTGGGAAAGAATCTGTTGTAACTATTGAACTGAAAGAACCACCCATCGGTAGGGTGGAGCAATTCCCTTTTCTCTTATCAGTCACTATTGTTACAGTGACGAGAGGCCCATCCTCTACCCACATTCCATTTCCATCAAACACGTTAAACAGATTTTAAGGTGAAATAGAGGTGACCACATCTGCTATCAGTCCTAAAGATTGACCTTTTTGAATAGCGAAGAATAATAAAGAAAGAGATTTCAGCACAGAAAATAAAATAATAATCAAAAAGACAAAATAAAAGAGCTTTGAAAGTAAAAATGGAAGGAAAAATAAAACTTTTTAAGCGGGAAAGAGTTTCGAACAAAACTTCTTAAACGAGTTATTTTAGTGTTGTAAGAATAAGAGAAAAATGGGAATCGAAAATATAAACTTCTTAAACGGGAAAACTTCTTAAGCGGGAACTTCTTAAACAGGTTTTACTGTATATAATGCATAAGTTTCCAATGTTTTTAAATAAACAGCAAATAATTATTTTTCTCATATTGTGAATTAATAAATTTATAAAGGATAAATTTAGAAAAACTAACACTTTATAAATCAAAGCAGCCATTTTTTTTTTTTTTTTTTTTTTTGCAATTTCTTAAAGGAAAAAAGAAATCTGTATTGCAAATCTTATTATTTATAATGCAAGAGATCCCTCAAAAATCTCAACTCAACTTTCATTAGGATCCGATTTTGTGTACAATTAACCAAGTTTATAAACTTCTACAGGGATAGATTTTCTCGTTATCTGTATTGCAAATCTTATTATTTATAATGCAAGAGATCCCTCAAAAATCTCAACTCAACTTTCATTAGGATCCGGTTTTGTGTACAATTAACCAAGTTTATAAACTTCTACAGGGATAGATTTTCTCGTTATCTGTATTGCAAATCTTATTATTTATAATGCAAGAGATCCCTCAAAAATCTCAACTCAACTTTCATTAGGATCCGATTTTGTGTACAATTAACCAAGTTTATAAACTTCTACAGGGATAGATTTTCTCGTTATCTGTATTGCAAATCTTATTATTTATAATGCAAGAGATCCCTCAAAAATCTCAACTCAACTTTCATTAGGATCCGATTTTGTGTACAATTAACCAAGTTTATAAACTTCTACAGGGATAGATTTTCTCGTTATCTGTATTGCAAATCTTATTATTTATAATGTAAGAGATCATATCCTCAAAAAGTCAAAAATCTCAGCACAACTTTCATTAGGATCTGATTTTGTGTACGATTAACAAAGTTTGTAAACTTTTACAGGGATAGATTTTCTCGTCTGTAGACATGCATGTGCACATTCCTACACCAGCGAAAGAAAAAGAGAAATTTCTCAATTCCATAGCTGAATGTATCTGTTATTGGTTAATACAAGTGAAAAATAAATAAATAAAGGGTAGACTTCAAATGTTTTATCTACTTCTTGCTTACATATTCTTATCAGTTATAATTCCAAATGGGTGAAAAAAAGTCTGGGCCGGGATTCGAAACAGGTGTGTCTTGGCTGAAGCTGCCAATGCTTTACCATCTGAGCCATCCCGGATGAATCTGGAGGATGGCTCAGTTGATAGAGCTTTGGTGGCTTGAGCCAAGACATCCCTGGTTCAAATTCTGGCCCGCACTTTTTTCACCCACTTGGAATTACAACTGATATGATTTATTTACCAATTGAATAATTGTGTTAAAAACTAATCTCATACTCCTAATTTATGCTTTGTATATGAAACTATATCTGATTTACTAATATAAATAGCTTATACAGTAGACTTCCTCAAACCCGCATAGTTTGGGACCAGAAATTGTGCGGATTTTAGCATTTTGCAGATTTCTGGTCATTGCTTTGTTTACATTTTTTAAATAACAATTTTAATGTAATTATGCAATCAATATTATAATGAATGCTTGCAATATAGTAAAATATTAAAATAATTAAGAAAAGTAATAAACTAAAAGGATAAAAAGTAAGGTAATTTAGAAACTGATTCAAATATTAAAAGTGAAGGTCAATTAAATAATTAATAATGTATATTTAAATATGCATAAAAAAGATGAGATACATCTTCCTTGAATTATTCAATGAAACTTTACTTATGAAAAGTTCTCTCTATAAAGTCACATAAAAAACATTGCAATAATAACTAAAAAAGCTTGATTAATGTATATATATATTTGGTTAAAAGATTGCGATTACCAATGATATCAGCAATACCTTGATTTAAAAAAAAATATATTTTTTTCATGGAAAACCACGAGTTCAATCATATTATCAATAATAACATATTAAAATACACGTGGGATGAAATAAAACTAAAAAAATCTGTAATTTTGCCCCTACCTCTGAAATGAAAGTTTCATTGTTTACATCTGTAAAGATGTGCGGATTTTAGGGTTGTGGATTTGAGGAAGTTTACTGTAATATAAAAGTCATAATTTTGCAAGATACTAAAGAATTTTTCTTTTCAGGTATTTCATATTTTTCTTTACTGTGCATCAATTCATCTCTGTCAATGAAATATGAGAGAGATACCAGGGATTTTATTTATAATCTAAGTAATTTCTTCTTGAAAATAACTTGTAATGCAGACAAGAAAAGGTGCTAGTTTTAACATTTTATTAAAAATATACGCATGCTAATACTCACATATTTATTGAAAACGTGTCTGAAGTTATTAAGAAAAAGATGTAAGAACATTGTGAAATCTGCAGCGTGAATAATATCTTTAATTGTGATTTTTGTCTAGAAATGTTTCCTGAAAAGAGCAATTTACTTCAACATCTTGAAAATCATTAGAAAAAGCTTTTGTGTGTGATATCTGCAAAGGAATTTTTAAGGAAGAGAACGATTACGCTCTTCACCTTCACAAGATAGGGATTTTACATGTCACGTTTGTCGCAAAGTATTTGTTAGTAAATGTTCATTGGAAGAACACATTTTAAGTCATTCTAATAAGGAAAAAACAACAAGAATGTCCTGTCTGTGGTATATCATTTAAATATAAAACCAGACTAAAATATCACATACGTATTCATACAAAAGGAAATCCTTATAAATGTAATATCTGTGCAAAAGCATTTCCAGTAAACAGTTGTTTGAAGAGAAATTTGCTTACTCATGAAGGGATAAAGAATTTCGTCTGTAATGTATGTCAAAAAATTTTTAAGCAGGGTTGGTGGTGCATTTTCGGATCCATTCTGGTGAAAAACCGTATAAATGTAATGTCTGTCAAAAAAGTTTTTTACTAACGTCACATTTGAAAGGCCATCTTGTTATTCATACGGGAGAAAAAACCTTTCATTTTCACATATGTGGAAAAACATTTGCACGTAAAATTAATTTAAAGAATCATTTAAAAATTCACAGTGATGAAAAACCTTTCAAGTGTGACAAGTGCAAGAAAGCATTTAAACAAAAAGAACATTTAGTCAGACATTTTGTTGTGCATACAGGTGAAAAACCTTTCCTCTGTGACACATGTGGAAAAAGATTTCCACGGAAAGATTATTTAAATTCTCATTTAAGAAGTCATAGTAATGAAAAACCATTCGAATGCCCTATTTGTGGAAAGTCATAATTAAACGCAGTTTCACTGCTCATCTTTTTGCCCATGAAAGCAATAAATAATTTTTTTTGTGTTGTTTGTATCAAAAGGAATGCAATAAAAAATTCAAATGCTTTGTGGAGTCAAATGTTTTGAATACAGTCAACTGTGTGAAATCTGCTTGTGTATAATCCGCAAACGTCTATTAGCTGCACTACATGTTCGAATGTAAACAGTGAAAATTGCCATTAATAGTTAAACTCATAGATAAAGTTCAATTTGGTGTGCTTTTTCATGAAGTATCAATTTCCCAATAAATAAATAAATATTTAAAGATAAATGAGATATAAATACTTAAATTTCCTTGAGCAACAAAGTCTTATTTTGGAGCAAGAAGTAATGAGTATTCTTAGACTACAGAAAAAAATTATTGACAACAAGCCAAAACTTAAACTACCACTGTGTTGTGTCAATATTTAAAAAAATCAATAATCAGTAAAATTTGTATTGTATATAATTTAACTTAGTTATTAAATATATTAAACCAATGTTGCATTATGTTTTTCTTGTTGTTGTAATTTTTATGCAGTTGTTCCTAATTTATAGTCAGACTTTAAAAATTAAAATGTGAACAAAGGGATGATCTATAATTCACAAACATCTATAATCAGAAAACCCCCCAGTCCCTAAGTGTGTGGAATTCACAGAGTCAACTGTATTACTTTTTAAATAAGTCTTAATATATAGGGCTCCCAAATGGTCTGCCAACTGAATGCCAATATTTTTGAACAGAAAATTTCATGGTAGGTCTCAACAAAATTTGCACTAGACTTATGCTCCGGAAAAGATTTCTGCAAACTTTGCAAGAAAAATGTAAACAGAACATTTTTCTAAGAAAATACTAGTTATTCAAAAAGCGGGACGTTTGAGAGTCCTGAATATGCAATATTTACTTATAGGAGTTTATTAGACTTATTTCTTTTACACACAAAAAAGGGTGTAAAAAAGAAAACACCGTCAATGATTAAGGTACGTGTACCCAATATGGACACCCTAAGGAAAATGGATTTTTTTCACCCCCGTGTACACGTCATAGGACTCCAAAAATATATGACCACTATTCCTGAACTGTTGACTATCATTATTAAAATTAGCGACTTTGTAATTATTCTGGTTTAATTTTAATGATAAAAACAAAAAATGTTTACAAGTATCCATATAAGGAACTACCTGTCCCTATTATGGACATGCATTCCCATATTAGGGACAGGTGGCTCCTTATTGACCTACTACACAGGGTGTATGGAAGAGTCACTCTTCCAAGGGATTTTAGAGGAGAGGGGATAAAAGAAATATATCTTAGAGTATTGCGGGGGAGGGGGGCACAGTAATTATCTTCAGAACATGCCCTTTAGAAGGGGGGGGGGGTCATTTTCGGTTGTGGCTCTTCGAAGACCCATGCAAAGAGCCTCAGTTACTGCAAAATATGAAATAATATAGTTGGTTTTGCTTAACTTTATTGCATATGTACGCAGAATTTACATCTGTTATTACCCAGTCCTCACAGGATGGACAAATAAAAACTTCTTCATCATGGGCGGTAAGTCCCACACAGTCCTCATGGACATATCTTCCGCATGTGATGCATAGCCGCATGTCTGCAACAGCATCAATACTGCATGAGAAGCAGTACCAGCTCTCCTTTGTTGAGGAAGTCATACCGCTAGTACCTGCGAGGTTTCTTGGAGGATTGTTCAGATGACATTAAACAGATATTTTACAAATTTTTCAATATGAAGATTCACTTGCTGTATTTCCAATGTGGCCATAAGGTGTCCATATTGGGAATCAGGCATAGTTTTACTAAATCTTGTAATAAATAAACAAAGAAAACATTTTAAAGCAATATATGCAATAGCAATCGAAAATATGTTTTATCAGTTTTCTAAAACACTCCACTTTTCAATATTTAAAGTAATTTTACCATATCTAATAAGATTTTAAATTTATCTGTAATTACGATCAGCACACAACGAAACAACAAGTTTCCTTTTAAATGGCGAATAGCGCGCTTTTCTGCACTTTCTAGGATTAATTATCTTTTCAACTGCTTTTCTTCAAGGACATGTAGCGCCATCTCTTGATCAAAATTGTTACTTTTAAGGCGACAGTGGACGTTCAAAAACATTTTCTACAATTTTTGCTCAATTGTTTTGAAATTTAATACACCTATAATTTGTGCAATAATTAAGAAAATTTCTTAATTTCATTAAAAAAAATTAATATGCAAATGAGTAATTAATTAATAATATGGTAATTAGTGATACAAATTAAAAATGCTCCATGCGCATTAAATTTTGTTTCAGAAACTTGTAATTTTTTTTTAGTATAGCTTTATGATATTATATCAAAAGTTGCTATACATTTTAAAATTATACTAAATTCCTTGGCAGAAAAAAATTAAAAATCTGTAATATGGATCATTTTGGATAAAATTCAATAATAAAATATTACTTTTTGATCTTTATATGAAATAATGTACACATTTTAATAGCAAGTTTTGTAATAAAGTATATCAACAACAATATTACCAAGTATTATGAAAATTGGTATAAAATTAAGACGCATGGAGCATTTTGAACTTACTCAGTCGGCGAAAATTCTCATTTTGAGAAAACTGGATTTAAAGTTTTATTTTAAGTGTAGATTAACGATTGTGTACGTTAGAAAAACAGCTGTATCTCTGCAAAAAATTATCGGATTTGAATAATTTTTATAATATTTGAAAGTAGAAGATTGCCAGAACATTTTTTTCCAAAAAACAAAAAATTGATTTTTTTAATGTTTTTTGCGATTTTGAACGTCCACGGTCGCCTTAAAGATATTAGGGGTGTCCATATTGAGAGCACTGTCCATATTGGGTACAAGTACCTTATATAAAACTAGTGGAAACGCCCGTCCTAGGACGGTGGGTAGAAATCGTGGATTTAACATAAAATTTTAAATAATTGATAAAAATATTTATATACTATTATTCAAATAATCGAGCTATTTGGTTTAAAAATAATGAAAAGGTCGGTAAATGGAAATACAGTTTTCAAGCAATTTAAATTTGAAAGAACACCCCTCTTATTCAACGGTGTAAAATTCAAAATTATGTAGTGTTGAGAAATAATTAAGTTTAAAAAAAAAAGGGGGAAACCGGATTAATTATTCATCAAATCAATTTTTCCAAAATAAATTAAACATACGAACCTGAAACAAACAAACTAAAGACTATGTTTATCACATTAATATTCAGAAAATAAAGTATAGTAGAACCTCTATTATCTGAAACTCTTTTAACCGAAACTCTCGATTAACCAAAATCCATTTTTAAAGCTTTCTTTTTTACTATCACATTCTTTGCGTGCAAAATCCATTTTAAAAACTTTTTTTTCTTTTTTTCTTAACTACCATATTTCTTGTGTGCAAGCGGTTTCTTTCCCAACTACTAGTACATATAAATATTTTCGATCCCCTTTCTTAGAGTTCCTTTGAATTTAACTTGAGCTCCCGTAACCTGTGGAGTGGAAAGAAGAAAACGAACAAATTAGCCAGTCTGAAGCTTTTGAGTGTTTTGGAAAAGGTTTGGCATGGCTGAAGCAGCAGAAAGACTGTGATACGGGTGAACTAATAATATTAAAAAAACTCCGTGATAGAGCTTCAAAGCAAAGGCAATCGAAATTGCAACAAACAAAACATTTTTTCAATCACTTGTGATATATGTAAAAGGTACTTAATTTCAAAATTAAAATTTAGGTAATTTATTCTTGTTTCTATTTTGCTGTTGCTTTATTTTTATTAAACAATTGCTACCATAATACAAAATATTGCATACATTTCTCCTTAATGGTAAAATTGAAGCATTCTCGATTATCCGAAAATTTCGATTTTCCGATAGAGGGTCGGTCCCAATTAATTCGGATAATCGAGGTTCTACTGTACTTTTATGTTAGCTCTTGGCGATGTAAATAAACTGTAAATAATTTTAAATAACAACAAAAAATGTCTGGTCTATAGACGGCTTGCATATGACGTCACATGGTCAGAATAATCTGGCATCGCTTCATATGGCGCCTAAATATAAGGCGAATGTGGTGATTTCCATTTGACTTATTAGCACAATCTATATTATAAAGGACAAACATATCTGTGCGTAACGCATACGTCATTTTGCGAATGGCAACACTTTGAAATTTGAAATAAAATTTCGGTTTTGCAATTTTCGCAACAACAAATTTTTAAACTTCTAAACATCGCACATTTTCAATTTTTAAACCGTCGTATAGGGGGGAAAATGTACTTTTAAATGCAATGTGTTTGAAAGCTGTATCTCAATTTATTTTTGAGATATTATTTTTTTTGTAGTTTTTAATACCATTTTTCTAATCGTGGCAAAAAAAGTACTCTATTTCTATTTAAAGTAAACTGGAAATAGTCAAAAATATGAGATTACTGTATCTTTTTGTTGCCATTTTCTTATGAAACCTGAAAAAAAGTTGAAATTAAAATACGTGCTATGTCAACAATATCGTCTGTTATTCCTCGATAATGACGTCATATGCATACTTTTCTATAAATGAAGTTTAAGACTAGATTGTAAAAATGGATTGCTTTACCGAATCCAAATGACGTCATTTTATAAAAAAAAAAGCGCGAAATCTAATTCTTAAAACTGAAATATGTTTTGTAGAAGTGTGTCATTTTCACCCCAGGTGTTCCTCAATTTTTTGTCGAAAATTCTCTCGACTAATAAAATTTTAATGCTATTCTTTAGGACATTCTACTATAATTTTATCAAAATAAGATAATTTGCTCAAATTAATTTTTCATAATTTTATATAATCTATATTCTTAAAACACAAGTGTGTTTTTTAGTCAGTTGCCCTGAACCAATTTTACTATTTTTTTTTTCTTTTAAGCTGTTCATTTATAGATGTGATCGCACTAGCTATTTTTTTTTAATATCCCCACTTTTATATTTTAATTTTAAAAGCATTTTATGAAATTTCTTCAAAATGGTGAAAATTAGATAGCTTTCATTATTCCAGAGAAGAGAGAAATAATGAGGTTTATTTATATTTATTTATGCCATTTTCTGATAAAAATTCAAAATTATTGATAAAAATTGTTGTATAGGGTTTAGTGGCGCAAAATCCCATTAAGGAATAATATTTTGAACGGAAAATGACATGCTGATTTTGAAAACACGCATTTTTCCTGATAAATTTTCCATTTAGTTTTTCCTTCTGCATGTGTACTAAGTTTCAGACACTAGGCGAAATGCTTATTTAAGTGAAAATGAAGTCATATTTAAAAGAAAATGATCATTTTCTTAGATAAAACTGAACATTTTAACACAAATGCGCCTAAAAAACATAAATTACAGAAATTTTTACTCTTCGGTACTGGGATTAGAATCTCAAGTTAAGAGTGCGTCTGTTCACATAAAAGATGTTGCTGACAATCGTGACTTCAAGTTTTGAGTTAAAATGATCAAACAAAATACAATTTTTTTTTAAATGATGAATACGTATATGAGAAATGCGTATGTAAATTTTGAGAAAGTGAAAAGGATGTCGAGTTCAGATTTCATCCGGAAAAAATTCTATGATTGTGTCAAAATCGAATACATTTTGCTGTTTTTCATTCCGAAATAACAAGCATAAGAGCTTCAATTGATAACCTCATCCTAATAACTGATATTAATTGGTATTTTAATGATTACGTGTTTATATTATGAAGGACAAACGTATTTTTGCTTAACGCTGACGTCATTTTGCGAATAGGGCGAATAGCAACACTTCACGATCAAATTTTGGTTTTGAAATTTTCGCTACTGCAATTTTTTAAACTTCTGACCATTGTACATTTTCAATTTTCGTCGCATAGGAAAAAAATCTACTTTCAAATGCAATTTATTAAAAAACTGTATCTTAATTGACTGATTTATTATGTTTTTTTTTAAATAATTTTCAAGCATGATATTTTTAAGTTTATCTTATTACGTGCCGGCTTCAATACATAATAATAATAAACATTTTGCTCATAAAGCAACCAGCACTGTTCAGCATTTGTTTCTGCCTATTTTTGTATAACGAAATTAATACTTTCTTTATAAACAAATAAAATAATAATACTTAAAAAACACAAATCTAACATATTTGTAATAGTACAATTTTAAATTTTAAATCACTAAATAGGAAAAAAAATTTCAAATGGAATTTTTTTGCAAAGTACATCTCAGTTTACTGATTGTCTATGGTTTTAAAAACAATTTTAAAGCATGAAATATTTTTTATTTATCTATATCGCGCGGAGCTCGATTACGAAAGATTAAGCCGTTCGCCCTTAAAACAACATAAAGAGTTCGTCATTTTATTACGACTAATATCCATTAAAAAAGAACTTCCCTATGAATAAATAAATAAAATAATATAAATAAAACACAAATTTAACAGACATGTAGTTGAACTACGCGCTTAAAGCTCTGAAATTATCAGAATATAAAAGGATGCCGTAAGTAGCAAAGTCCTGGTCAAATAACTCTTAGCATGCGGCTAATGAGAAAATATCGCTTTTGATAAATTTCAAAACTTTATTTGATTGTAATATAATTCATAGTTTTCATATGAAAAATGCTTTTTTAATGTTTGTGGGCAATGTAAGAAAATTATTGCATATAAAACATTATTAGTTTTTAATTAAAAAAATACTTTCACCTATATTCTGTAACCCGGGAAGACCGGGTACGATCCTCTAGTAATGATAAAAATAAGAAAAATCTAAACTAAATAGAAAGACAACACGTACTTTTAACGGCAAGCGGGGAGTTCTGACGTTCCGTATGGGCTCCAGATGCAACACACATTAGAACATCAGCCGTTGCTAATAGCAACGTGACGTCAATGCAAGCCGTCTATAGACATATAAATATGTTTTTTTTTACTTTTCATTATATATTTAAACATGCAAAATTTCATGATTGATAAAAATTTTCGTTCCGAAAAACAAGTCCGAGCGGGATTTGAACCAAGGTAGAAAAATCGCAAATCCAGCATGCCACCAACCATGCTACTGAACTGCTTGCAAAAGAAAGAAATTTATCAAATTATAAACTGTAGCTTAAACTTTGCGACTTATTTTCTCATGGTTCCGCTTTATGGCGGTCATAAATTTATATACTAAGATCTATTGATACACAAATGTTCATCGCATTCGGTGACACCAACCTCGGATCCTCTCCTTGTTAGATTTACTAAGATAAAATCAAGTTTCGGCAATTATATTTCTACTAAAATTTGAATACTAAAACACTATTTTTCAGATTTTTTTAATACTTAGTTAATGCGTTCTAAAATTAACGGGAACTTTCCGTTAATCTATTGCGAAAACGTAAGCTACCGTAATTTCCCGCGTATCCGCTGCGGCTTAGATAAGTCTTTTTCAAGCCGGAAATTTTATTGAAAAAAAGAAGCCAAATAAGTGCTAAACAGAAGCAAGTCACATTTTATTGAAAATAAATTCTGGTAGGAAATCGAGTTATCTGAGGTGCGGCAGATACGCGCGAAATTACGTTACTTGTAAATTATTCTAATACGTTAAGTAACGCCTATCTGTACTTTAAATGCGGAAAACTGAGTAGCTCCGCCCAAAATCATGTTTTTCTTCTTTTTCTGAATTTTACACATAGAAATATTTATAATGCAGCTATGAGTATATTACCCACATGTATATGTGTAAATATTTATGTGAGTATTGAGTCCGCAGTAAATGGTTAATGTGTGATATGTAAGCAGATATGACGCATATACGATTTGCTCTCATTATTATTATTATTATCGTCTACCCTATATATATATATATATAATACTAATGAAACGAATTTATGAAACGATTTTATGAAATGACTAATTAAACAACTGATTATGATGTTTCACGGCGATTTCTCCTAAAATATGGAATACTATGCGCTAAAATTAACATCAAAAATCCGTATTGATCCGCAGATTTCAGAACTGGTATTAGAATTTTTAAATTCGACTTAGTTTTCGAGATATTAACCTTTTTTTCTAATTTTAAATGCTTTTCTTTAATGTAGGCAACTCAAATTTTAATCATAACAGATTTTTTTTTTCATATTTTAGAAAAGGTTATTATTTTAAACTAACTTGGCGGCCAGTTTGGCCTCCCTTAAATGTATGCTAAGAAATATTACTTTTATTCATAATTCAATTTACTTGAACAATCTTTCGCCAAATCGAAAGATTCTCATAGAGAAATCAAGAACTCTGTATTTTATGTTAACGGGATGCAGGTGATAAATCGCCAAACATTTTTCCAGTCGCATTTTTTTGCATTTCATTAATTTCATTTAAAATATAATCCTTTCATTCATTTTATATAAAATACAAAACTTTCATTTAAAACTGAAACATTTAAAAATTAATGGCTGATTCTTTCTTTAAAAAAAAAAAAAAAAAAAAAAAAAAAAAAAAAAAAAAAAAAGGCATAAGACATATACGCACCGGGGTACCTAATTAGCGCCAAAATGGCATTATTTTCATTGCCATGGTAACCCGGCTATTGCTGTTTATTTAATAATAAATGTTTATTTACTTTTATTTTCTTTTTTAAAATTATATAAATTGTTTTGTTCAATAGTTATTAATTATTTTTTTGGTTATTTTCTTTTAAAAATAATAGAAAATAATTTAAAAATACGGTACTACTTAGTTATTCCGTAGACTAATTTCGCTAAATTATATAAATCGCCAAACCACTCGCCAAATTATACAAATTGACATAATTATTTTTTATTTTAAATAACGAAAAAACAAATATATTAGTATAACATTAATAAATATACAAATAAAACGTCGAAATTAAAATCACTTGCTGACGTAAACACGTGTAACTTGCTTAAAGTCAAGTGAATGTGACATTTACGACCAACCATTATTAGTATTCAATCTTATAGTTTGGCAATAGATTTTTGGTCGACGGGATAACTAAGTAGTACCAAAAATACATATGTAACTGAACTGGTATTCGAAAACGAGGTTTTCGCCAAATTTTCGTTAAAAAAAATCCCGCCAAACCCGGTGCGTACATGACATCTGGCCAAATATTAAATAATCCAACAAACCATGACATTTAATTTCAACTTCAAAGCAATGTTTTAATTTACCACTCGAAAAAAAAAAAATGCTAACTGGCGAGTTGAGAAAAAGCTGTTGGCGAGATTTGCACCCGTCTAGCGTAACAGTACCAAGAATTCTTTGCGACCATGGCAACTTTTATGTAATTTTATTTGAGTTTTTTTTTTTTTGATTTTTTAACCAAAATGGAAAAGTTTTGGCACAGATGTCATATACGGCCCCATATTGGCGCGATTGTTTTCTGACGCCAATGTCATATACGCAACGTGTACTTAACTGGCGCCAAAGTATCGTTATTTTGCTTGATATGGTAAGCCAGATGTTGTTGTTGATGTTTTCCCCAAATTGGCGTCGGAAAAAAAATCGTGCCAATGTGGCGCCGTATCTGTGCCAAACTTTCATATGAAAAGCGAAGGGATCAGACCGTATTTGTTTATGGCAGCTACATGACTTGGACTATTATAATATAGATGAAATGATGGCGATAGAATAATATTTGGCGACTTATCACCTGTACCTGGCTAACATTAAAGTACCAAAATGGCACCTGGAATATAAAAAGCGAAGTGGTCCGCCCGGAATTGTTGATGATAGTCACATGACTTAGGCTATTGTTATAGAGATTGTTTTGAAATAGCGGGAGACAAAGACTCTGTATACTTAATTCATTTTATTTTAGCTTATTTTCAAATGTTTAACTGATCCTCTTTAATCAAACACGAAAACAACCATTGGATGTCTTAACAGCAACTGATTCGGCATTAAATGTTTGCAATCAAAGGTAATTGAATGGAAACCCGTTTACAGGGAGATCTGCACAGCTTTTTTCATAAATGGATGCTAACCATTATGCATATTATACTCTACAGTAAGCATCTTTTAATACACCTCAATGCTTGCCTATCAGTTCATTATGTCTGAAATAGTGTAACATTATTAAAATATGTTCCAAATATTTTTTTTCCACAGACATTAATTGAAATTTTTTTAGTGACCGTGTACATTGATGATACGTGTTTTGACATTAGTATTCAGGCTTTTTTTTTTTTTTTTTTTTTTTTTTTTGTACCCTCGTCTGACCATTTGAAATCGAAGACAAAAAAAATTTGTGTCATCAGAACCTGATGCTGAAAGCACATTGTATAAAAGTGTTAACATTTAAAAACTATTTAATTAAAAAATTTCTTCTTACATAGAAATAAGTAAGTATTAATCCTAAATAGTATCTCATGACAATGTTTCGCGATTGTCATGTCCCTGAAAAATACTTTTCAATAGCAAATTTCTAATATTTATACCCAATCGAAAACTGGGATAAAAACTGAGCTCAGGCTGAGACCATCTCATTTTATTATATACCATACTATACAGAAAGCATGCTTTAGTGCATTTCTTAAATGCACATCAATTACATTTTTGAAATAGTGTAACATCATTTAAATTTACCGCAAACGATTTTTCCCCCATTGTCCCTATAAATGCTACACACTCCATTTTTAATAGGAAACATGCTATAGTTAATTTCAGTAGCATATAACAATGATACGGAAATTTGAGCTTACGAGAATTACAGCATAGATTGAAAAACTGAATTGATAATTATTCTTCAAATGTGTTAGAAAGTATTAAATGTACTTTAATTTTTCAGTTAGGTCCTGTAAGTAGACTAACTTCTGGTGTCCATTAAAGAAAAAGGCTCTACTTCATTTCAATGATATATTAAAATTTTTGCAGTTGCTTTGAAAACTTTTCAGCGATATCGAAAGATTTTCGGATATCTTATTAGAATTTCATCTTGGTTTTAACCCAAAGGGTAATGGGCTTAGAGTTGAATTTATGATGTCACCACAAACCCATTCATATAGAGAGTCAAAGTAAGTCTACATTAAGTTCTGTAGCTACTTTGTGCACAAAAATGTATTTTGATGTTTTGTTCATAAAATATAAAAAATTGACAGCTACACGAATGAGTTAATAATTAGAATAAAATGCCAGCAAATAATCGCAGCAATTTTGGAATGAATAAAAATTTATTTTTTTAGTAATAAACTGCAACAATATTTTATGAAATCAATACTATTTTATGTCATCTTGAAGATGCAACACAAAACACGAGATTCTGCCAAAACGATATTTATTCATTTTACAATATTTTCTTATTTATTTTAAGATTAATAATAGTAATTATATATATATACAGAGCTACCAAGTCTCCGGCTTTTTGGATACCAGTATTTTAATACAGAAAATTTCATTTTATTTAATTGGAACATTTGGGGGATTTAAAACAACAACATTTTCTCTAATATAATAGCGGTGTGCAAAAAGCCGGAGACTTGGCAACTCTGTATATATATATATATATATCGTTTCCTCCTTATAAATTGCTAAGAAAAAAATCCTTCTTATACTAAAAGGACATAACTATATCAAAGCTTGTAAAATGATAAATAAAAGACGATAATTCATGCTCATTTTATAAGATCATGAAATAAAGCATGGTTCAATGAAAGTAAAATATCACTTTAGTTTAAACGGGGTAATTATCTGGTCTGGTAGGTAAGCAAGACTTCGAAAATACAAATTTGTACTTGAATATTCGAAAAAAAAAAAAAGAGTCTTCAGAAAACTAAACTACTAACGCAAAAGTAAGACTGAAATTAATTGCTGAGAAAATTAACTACTGCAAATAAAGTACAAGATAGAATTTTCATATATAAAGTAACTATAATACATATCCACTGTTTTATTTATTTTAAATGTATAAACTTCTTAGTACCGATATCAAAATAAACACGCTACACTTTTAAAAAAAAAAGTATATTTCTCATAATTAGTACTTATTATAGCGAAATTACTTTTACAAGTGAAAATTTAAAACAATTTGCCGTGTACTAACTCCGGAGAACCATAGCGAAACTACTTGCTACGAAGAACGAGCGAAGAAAGTGTAAACAAACCTTGTCGATTGCTCCAAACAGACCTGCGCGCGAAACGTTGCGCAGAGGAATTTGATGTTAACGAAGACGCTAGTTGTTAAGATTACCTAATTTTTCGGTCCGTCAAGCAAACTCTCCTCTCCTCTGCTACACGGATCGGGATAAGGTTTAAAATTCAAGCTTAATCACGTATTTGGGCACTTTTGAGATAAATAATAAGACCCTTATAATAAAATGGAACAATAAAGCTGGTTTATGGATTCCCTAGTTGCTTGGCAACTTTACATCCAGGCTAAGAGTAAATCGTGTTACAATGCAATGGGAGCCATAGAAAAAAGAGCGTTTAAACGCGGCTAGTAGCCACGAAAAATAGAGAGAAAAAGCTAAAAAGATAGACAATTTTTAAAAAGAAAAAATTGTTAGTATAACTAATAGGAAATAATAATAATAATAATAATAATAATAATAATAATAATAATAATGTTCCATACGATCCACATATATGTCCAGGACAGGCGAAAAAGCTACCAAAGGAACCCCCCCCAAAAAAAAAATACTCAATTCAGAGACCATACATTTAATATAACTTAATAAGTAAAAAAAGTTTAACACAGTGAAGAAATTAAATTAATTTAAGTAAAAAAGAATAAAAATGTAAGAAAAAGCTACAATGAGGAGAGTTCAGACTAAATAAACATATAAATGCAAAAGCCGAGGGGATCAAACGACAGCAAGAGGACGGCGTCCACCCTGTCTGGTAAATTGAGGTGAAATAAACATGAGAAAGAAAGAAATAAGAGTAATATCATGATAAGAGTATAATTTACAAGAAAAGAAGGGTTTCTATTTTTTTTTTTTTTAATTTATAAACAACACAAACAAGGAAGAAAAAAGTTTAGCAAACGAAGAGCTTAATCTTCGTTAATGTTGATATGACTTGCAAGTTTATCAAATTCAGTTAATATAACCATCAATTTTTGCATCGGATTATCGAGTTTCTTAGTCTGAGTTGAGATGTTCTTTATACATTTTAGGAATTTAGTGATTTGAAAGATTTGTTTAACTTCGTTGAAGGTATTAAGAATGTCTTTTATATCATTGGTGTAGTTTGTAGGAGCATTAGAATTTTCAATAGTAGGGGAGGAATGGGTATTTGCGGTAGTACTATCATTGTTATCAGAGTTTAATTCTTCATTAATAGTTGAGGGTTCAGAGTCTTCAGTAGTTTTGGTATAATTATAATTCTTAAATATATCCGCTAAGATTTGGGTTTCTTGGGATAGATTGCTGACGCTATTACTTGTTTTACGGTTTTGTTTATTTTCTAGTCTATAATCTTATAATAAAAAAACTTAGCCTCCAAACTTCAAAAGTGCTTCTTTGAAATATTAGTGGTGTGAGATTTACAATTTCTTAATTCAACCTTTTTTCTTATTCGTTTTAGAGGCAATAACTTTTTAATAAAACCATTCTCTTTTGGGAATGGGATGAATTGACAGTTTAAAGAATATTTTCGTTCATTTTTAACATTTCTATTTACGTTGAAAACTACCATTCAATACCATTCATACTCTTTCAATACTCTTTTCACATAATTAAAATTATATTTAAAATATCTGTTCGAACATATAATCGATGCTTTTTTTTTTTAGTAAACTGTAGTCACTGGAAAAAAAAAGAATGTATTCTGAATCTCATTTTCTTAAAAAATAGTTACTACAAAAATGTGATTTTTTTTCTGCAAAAGTACCTTTTTGTGTTTTTTTTTTTTTTTTTTTTTTTAGATTTACTAAGATAAATTCAAGTTTCGGCAATTATATTTCTACTACAATTTGAATACTAAAATACTATTTTTTTAGATTTTTTTTTAAATACTTAGTTAATGCGTTCCAAAATTAACGGGAACTTTCCTTTAACCTTAAAATTTTTTATATCGTGTTGGAAAAAACATAATTTTTTACAAGTTTTAATAAATTACAGTGAAAAAAAAATATTACAATTTTGCCCTTTTGCTCGGCGGTCAAGGGGTTAATCTATAGCGAAAAAGTAAGCTACTTGTTAATACAATTGTACAATTATATTAAATATAACTGTACAACAATTGTACAATTGTATTAAAAATAACTGTCCGAACATATAATGCAAAGCTCTTTTTTTTTTTTTAAGTAAACAATAGTCACTGAAAAAAAAATTATTCGGAATCTCATTTTTTTAAAAAACAGTTATGACAAAAATATGAATTTCTTCTGCGAAAGAACTTTTTTGTGTTTTTCTTAGATATACTACGATAACATCAAGTTTCGGCAATTATATTTCTACTACAATTTGAAAACTGAAATACAATTTTTCAGATTAAAAAAAAAAAAAAAAATACTTAGCTAATGCGTTTCAAAATTAACAGGAACTTTCCGTTAATCTATTGGGAAAAATCAAGCTTCTTGTTAGTTATTCTAACACGTTAAGTACCGCCTATCTGTACTTCAAAGGCAGAAAACTAGGTTACTAGGTAGCCCCGCCCGAAATTATGTTTTTCTTCTTTTTCTGAATTTTACGCATGAAAGTATTTATAATGCAGCTATTATTGAGCATATTGGATACCCACACGTATATGTGTAAATATTTATGTGTGTATTGAGTCCGCAGTTAATATGTGATATGTAAGCAGACAGGACGGATATACGATTTGCTCTCATTATTATTATTTAATTGTAATCGTTATTTGTCACGGTAATATTATCATAAAAGTTACTAAATATAAATTATCATGAGCTCTACAACATATTCTGATTTAATGTAATTTGAAGCAACATATTTAATAATACTGGCTATTTTAAAGTTTTCAAATATATATATATATATCTTAATGTTATATATCAGAATGGAAAATTTATTTTGAGAACAAAAAACTAGTTGGATGTGCCAATCCCAAAACTTTCTTCTATCTCATACACAGAGCACATTTTAAGGAATTTTCACTGGGCGACAATAGGCTTGGCCTGTTGTCCCAAACAAATGTTTATAAATTACCCACCCTCTTCCCTTATTAACTGGCTGACAAACTTATATACCTTATTAGTTATGTCTATTGTGTGCTTCTTCTGTTGCTGGTTAATAAACTACAAAATCTTCATTGAATCATGTAAAGCGCCTCATTTATAGCTCGGTGATATTAAGTAGGGGCTACAATCTCAGTTCAGACAGATTGTTAATCGTTATGTTAGTAATGGTTAAACATAACGCTCAACCTACCAAATTCGTATGCCTAATTAAAACTTTATGCAAGAAAATTATCATCTAAATTCATGTTAAAATGTTACTTACCTTTTTATTACTTTGTACACTTGGCTTTTGCTCATAATAGTCCAGGCAATAGGGAATTTTAGCTAGCAAAATTAATGGTAGTACTGTAAATCGGCTTTCTAGATGTTTTTTGGGTCGCTGAATCCGAATTTGTAACTTCCCACCAAAATTTCCCCCGGCAACCTCCCGAATTTTGGTAAAAAGCCCCCCAAAAAAGGTTTTTATTAAAAAAATCAATTTTTTATTGATTTAGAGAAAAAGTATCTAGAAATTCAGAAAGTACACAAAATTTCCAACAAATTAGGTGTATGATATTATGACTTAGGATGAAGGGGAAGGGGGGATCTGCCTCGGAACAAGCGCGCAGTGCTGCGTAAACTAAGTTGCGCAATTCCACTTACCCACTCACACGTTTACATTCGCCCTCCCATCTCCCCACCGAACTTTCTCTATAACTTAAGATTTTTGGGTCGCTGAATCCGAATTTTTAACTTTCCCGCAAAAATCCCCCCCCCCCCCCCGAAATCCCTCCAAATAGTTGTTTTTAACATAAATTTCTTATTGTTTTAGGGGAAAAGCATTACGAAATTCAGAAACTAGACAAAATTTGCAACAAATAGGATATATGACATTATGAATTAGGATGAACGGGGAGGATGAGGGCTGCCTCTGAACATGCAGTGCGGCGCTACGTGCACTAAATTATGAAGTCCAGGCAATAGGGGATTTTATCTGGCAAAATTAATACTAGTTCTGGATTTTGACTCACTTTATGTTTTTTGGGTCGCTGAATCCGAATTTGTAACTTCCCACCAAAATTTCACCCGGCAACCCCCTCAAAAATTGATTTTTTGAAAAAATTTAGTTTTTGAGAAAAGCGCGCGGGGAATGTTTCGAGGCAGCCCCCACTCTCCCCGTTTATCCTACGTCATAATGTCATGTATCCTATTTGTTGCAAATTTTGTCTAGTTTCTGAATTTCGTAATGCTTTTCCCCTAAAACAATAAGAAATTTAAGTTTAAAACAACTATTTTGGGGGGGGGGGAATTTTGGGGTAAGTTAAAAATTCGGATTCAGCGATCCAAAAAACTTAAAGTAAACCTTATAGAGAAAGTTCGGAGGGAAGATGGGAGGGCTAATGTAAACGCGTGAGTGGTTAAATGGAATTGCGCAACTTAGTCCACGCAACACTGCGGCGCATGTTCCGAGGCAGATCCCCCCCTTCCCCTTCATCCTAAGTCATAATGTCATATATCTAATTTGTTGGAAATTTTGTCTACTTTCTGAATTTCTAGATACTTTAAAACAAATAAAAAAATTGATTTTTTTAATAAAAACCTTTTTTGGGGGGCTTTTTACCAAAATTTGGGGGGGGGGGTTGCCGGGGGAAATTTTGGTGTGAAGTTACAATTTCGGATTCAGTGACCCAAAAAATATCTAGAAAGCCGATTTACAGTACTACCATTAATTTTGCTAGGTAGAGTCCCTATACGGTCTCTATTGCCTGGACTATAATGATAATACATCAAACTATTTAGATAATTGGAGTCTGGGATAAATTCTGAAGTTGAAAAGTAAATTTCACATTAATCATTAAATATTTTTTTAGGGAAATAGTTCTGCAACCATAGTTTTAGACCCAAAAGTGGAACTAATCATGAAAATATTTTTTCTCTTGATATTTAAAAAACATGAAAAAAAAAATAAAATTACCATGTTAAATTTTAAAACATGTTTCCAACATGCCAAATAAATAATAATTTTAGTGGTTAAATATGATTTGGGTCTTACAAGTTATTGTATTTTGCAAAGAGAGGAACCCAACAAGGAAACAGATTTTGCTCTTTATGTTTAAAAATCCATTTCTTCTATCTAAAAAATATTTCTAAAATGTTACAACAATTATCACTGGGGGTTTTAAATTTTTATACAAAGGGCTGTCTTGTGCAAATAGTAAAATTAATCAGGCAAAGAAAACTATTTTGTTCTTTATGTTTTACAAATTTAAATTTTATTAAATTTTTAGAAAGTTTTCAAAATGGTACAATAACAATTACAATTCTTAAGTCTATTCCAGAAGTTACTGTGTTTACAAAAGAATTTTTTGACAAACTCATGATTTTGATAGGTTTCTTCATCTGGAAGCTTTCTCCTTCATTCTTTTCTCTCTAGGAACCTTGCAACAACAGTTCTTGGATCATAGAAAGCTCTTCCAGTTCCATTACGAGCAATGAACATCTGTCAGTTTAAGACTTCTCTTGATAGTCCGGACTGTTTGTTGGATTTAAGCGTTGCATGTATGAACTCAGCTTTTTCTGGGCAAATATGACTCCACCAATTTGTTGAAAACAGAGTGAGCTGTCGATGAGATCATGTCTGAAGAAGGACGCAGTTTTTCAGCTCCGTATACAGAAATTACATCCTCAGTAAAATCGGTGACTTTGTGTTTACTAAAAAGGTTCTAAACATCAAGACGGGCTACACTAACAAGCTCTGTTGGTCTTTGTGCCTTTAAAAAAACATCTATCCTGTTGGAGATGCAGATCTTCTTCCAATATTTTAAACAAATTATTTACAACTCAGTAAAGTTTCTTCAATATTCGGATCACTTTCAAAGCCCTTAGTGTCTTAATTTATTTCCGTCAACTGTTCTTCGTATCCACCAGGATAACACCCAACTTCGATAAGTCAAAGCATTCGCATTTTTTTCTTTTTGAGACTTCTGCGTCAATCCTATATCAGGCAGTGCAATGAAAGACCTTTGACTGTCTTTCTGAGCTTTTTCAAAGCGGTTCAGAAGATCTAGAATTAGGCAAGTCAGGCATTGCTGTCAGTGTTGTAGTTGTAAAAAGGCCAGAGCGTGTAAGTTCTCAAAAATTCAAACCGGTCAAATTTAAAAGGGAAATTATACAAATTAAAGACACCGAAAATCAGTAAGGGAGGGCTCGGGGCGATGAACTACCGAACGACTCCTGCTACTTCGAGCTTATTATTAGTCTCGGTCGGCGGTTGCGGGTGGGCGGGAGGGTCAACCGCCACGGCGAGCGGCCTGTTTTCGTCCGCGTCCTTTAGTCTTCCACTTATTCCGACTCTTTTGCGGAAGCAACGTTCATAGGTCCCCAGCTACGTCCCGAGTAAAAGATAGTCTAGCGAAAGTCATGAATGTTCATGGCAAGAGTATACACTATTGCATTATTTGAGAAACAGAGGTTATACGGAGCTTCTTAAAAAAATTCAGAAGATATACGGCGTGTACCTCCGTATACCCTCCACTACACTCCTGATTGTTGTTCCCTATCTTTCATCACGAATCGAGTTGAGATTCACAATGTTTCTCAATGTTTTTGCATGAGAGGAAGATTGTTCCTTACTGCTTCTGCTAAGTTTTTAAGTGTTACACGAGCCGTACTTTAAAATATGCAGAGAAACGACAGTTTGTTTTTCTGTTCCAACTATTTTTTCAAGTTCACCAAAACTCGAGCAGAAACTTGATAAACTTTACGCATTTTATATTTGATTTCCAGTGCTGAAAACTTCAATTACTGATGATTCAAAATTGGACATAGCTACCTCGGACTTGTAAGCAACGAACCACACGCAAAGCAAGTCTCTGTTCAAGTACTGTCTCATACGAACGCAGAGACAGGTGTTTTTGCCTGTATTTACAGTTTTGTTTGTAACGACATTCCCAATGCCAAGTTATCAAATACAATATTGGCAGAATTCATGAAGCCTTCTGCTCCTCGCTTACTTGATTTACATTGCCCTACAAAAAAACGGATTTAATTTCTTTTTCTTCTGTAATAAATCGTGCTGTAACCAAACTGTTATTAACTTCACATTTCTCAAAAGAACCATGTACTCGGATAGCAAAACAATCAGTATTTTCTAATTGTGCTACTGCGTTTTTTCTATCTTCAGTAAAAGAAAGTATAGTAATCGAAATTTTTTTTACTTCTGATTTTTGACGGATTTACACATTTTAGGGGTTCGAGAACCCAAGAAACATGTTTATACAAAACCGGTCTGTCGGTATGTCCCCATTGTACCATCGAAACGTTATAAAGTTATACTTAGAATTGAACCCAATTTTTTGTGTATGTTTTCGGCTATGGCCTGCAGGTCCTCCTTCGGTTGGGAAATATTAAGCCAGAAGAAGACGCTGTAATAGCTATTTTTGTACCATTTTCATTATTATACCATCGAAAAGTGTATGAAGTTATGCAAAGAATTGAACCAAATTTCATATTTGTTTTTGGCTATGGCAAGCATGTCCCCCTTGAATTTTGAAATATACCACCGAAACATGTCGCTGAATTATAATTTTCTCGATTTTTCGTAGTTTTATTGTACATCGGCAGCTCGTGAAGCAACGGGAACTTCGCATCCTTCTAAGCCGGCCATTCGCAAACAGCTGATGCACAACAGAATAACGAAAAACTATTGATTTCAATAAACATCATTATCCAAATTAACTCGTTTTTGCTCCGATTAATTGACTAAGCAGAAATTTAAGATCAAAGTCGAAAATTGTATAGTACTGAACTAATAATATTGAAGTATTAACATTTGTAACTACTTTTTGAAATATTAAGATGAATGAGATAGAAGAATGGTTTGGGGCTGGCACATCAGCTAGTTTTCTCTTACTGCTGTGACGAAAGTTGCCATTCTTATCATCTTCTGGGACACAGTCTACGTTATTCAACTGCTTTTTACTTAAAAATTGTCGGCACCATCCGCTGTCACTGGGCGACAAAAGCTTGAAACTGGGCGACACTAGTGTCGCCTACTTTATATGTTATTTTATGCCCTGCTCATACATGTTAATACTTCGTAGTTTTCAAGTATAATGCCAAAATTAAATGGCAACCTATGCCCGTCATGAGGATTCTAAAGACATGAAATTCCGTGCATTAGTTCTTGAGATAGGACTATCGCTAAAATCGTGTAAATCATGCAAAATGCAACATATCAGTGCCACCGGATAGGTGATTTACACCAAAATCTAATAATCAACAATTTATCTTTACGTCCAACTGAATCTGAAGTTTGATGAAAATCCGTTCATTAGTTTTTGAGATAGAAGCTATTGCGGAAATCGTAAAACATTCCACATAGCAGCGCCACCAGTTGAGCGATTTACACCAAAAACTAATTAGCGCCAGTTTATATGAGGGATTAACTGAATCTGAAGCTTGATGAAAATTCATGCATTAGTTCTTGAGATACAGCTATTGCGGAAATCGTGAAAAATGCAACATAGCAGCGCCACATGTTGGTTGATTTATACCAAAAATTAAACAGCATTAATTTATTTCAGGGACTATTTGAATCTGAAGTTTGCATTTTTTTTTTGAGTTAGAGCTATTACAATAATCAGGAATAATGCAGCATAGTAGCGCCACCTGTTGAGCGATTTTCACCAAAAACTAATCAGCAGCAAACTGTATCCTGGACTAACGGAATCTGAAGTTTTATAAAAATCCGTGCAGTAGTTCTTGAGATATAGCTATTGCTGAAATCTGGGAAAAGGCCGCATAGCAGCGCCACCTCTTGAGCGACTTTCACCAAACACTAATCAAGACCAGTTTGTATCAAGGACTAACTGAATCTAGAGTTTTGTGAAATTCCGTACATTAGTTCTTGAGATAGGGCACCCACAAAATTTCTGTCACGTACAGACTCACAGAGTGACAGACAGACATTTTCTAAAAACCATCAAATCGTGTTCAGGACAATCTAAAACGTATAAATCCGTCGAAAACCGGAAGTCGAAAATTTTCTTGAATCCAATACTTTTTTCTTGTAAAGATAGAAGAAAGTAAAAAACAGCAGGGGGACCATTTCATTGTGGCTGACGATATGTTGAAACATAGCAACGCATAGAAAAGTACAGATTGAGCGTGTTCTTGATTGTTTAATAAGTGCTCAACATAATCTCTAAAACATATTAAAAATTGAATTTTTTTTTTTTTCAAGGTATTCCCTCTTCCTGTACTTTCGTATGAATGCAGTTCAGGAAATATTACCAAAAATTACACGTGAGAGCTTTAGGGTAGATATCTGCACGGGCCGGAGTTTCGAGGCCTTGGCCCCAGTGCTGTAGTTGGGCGGGGACGCGTGCGAACGCCGTTCCCAGAAATATTTGGTTTGTTACTGTAAAAAACAATATATCGCGCACGAGCACAAACTGTCCTTTTTTTCAGGCGAAACTATAATTATTGTTATTTAATGTAACGATAATTATAAAGTTTATAGACACTGAAGATGAGCCTAGAGAGCTAAATCCTCTTCTCCAGACTGTGAAAACTATACCATTTCAACGTCTGAATGCGAAAGTGTATTCAGCTGTATGAATAACATCATGACCTATGCGAGAAATTCACTTTTTATTGAAAAATCCATTTGACCTACATTCATAAGCCGTCCAGGACATCACTTAAAAGGATTTTTTCATGGACCATATCTGAAATCTTGGTTGCAATCAGGAAGAACATTAACAGACGAAACAGCTATTTTGTAAATAAAAGATCATAGAAAACATTTCTAATTATCGTTCTTTATGAAAACTTCTGGGATATATGTGTAAGTAATAACATATGAATTTATTTTTTTATTTCAATTGAATTTTGATCCATGATGGAAAATGTTACTATCAGATTGATTAAATATTGCTTTTAGATGAATGCTACTACAAATATAATACTTTAAAAATTAGAATATAATAATTGTGTTAATTAAAATAAATCCACTTTTGGCTAAAATTGGCTTTTTGCTTAGCAAAAATCCGGCAGCATCAACATCTACTCTATGAAAAGGCGCGTTCCCACAAATATTTTTTTCCAACTACAGCACTTTGGCCCGGACCGGTATAAAAGTGAAAAGTATTATTAGTATAAAACATATTGCCTGCCAGAGACATCCTGAAAATAATTAAGTTCAGTTCCAGCCCAGTTCGACTAAGTAGAAAAAATGAAAGTTTTGTTTCTGACTGGCTCGAGACTGCTGGAAAATTAAGCCCGGTCTCTAACACGATGTAACTGTCCGGTGCCGATCTCTACCCTGGACATATTATATTTTTGCACTGATGTTGTCAAACTAGCAACGGCTCGTGCACCCAATTATACTTATTCTCGTGATAAAGTAATATTCTTCGTTGAAAATAGTCTGTATTTTATCGGCTTCCTTTAAATTTTTTATAATGGGAGTCGGCCCGTTTAATTTTTTTTTCTTTTTCGACCCGGAATGACCCGTTGAAATTTTCCGAATTCTGGCAGACCGCGAGCGAAGCTCGGCCCCCTCTATTTTAGGCGCCAAGATTACATTTTAAGAATGGCCCGATCTTTCCTTTTGCTTGCAGTCCGCCGGAATTCCGACAATTTCAACGGGTCAGTCCGGGTCGTAAAAAAAAAAAAAAAAAAAAAAAAAAAAAAAACGGCCCGGCTCCCATTATAAAAAATTTAAAGGAAGCTGATAAAATATAGACTATTTTCAACGAATATTACTTTATCACGAGAATAAGTATAAATGGGTGCACAGGCCGTTGCTAGTTTGACAACATCAGTGCAGAAATATAATATGTCCAGGGTAGAGATCGGCACCGGACAGTTACATCGTGTTAGAGACCGGGCTTAATTTTTCAGCAGTCTCGTCACAAGCAGAAACCAGGCTTTCATTTTTTCTACTTAGTCGAACTGGGCTGAAACTGAACTTAATTATTTTCAGGATGTGTCTGGAAGGCAATATGTTTTATACTAATAACACTTTAAACTTTTATACCGGTCCGGGCCAAAGCCTCGAAATTCCGGCCCGTGCAGATATCTACTCTAAAGCTCTCGCGTGTATTTTTTGGTAATATTTCCTGAAATGCATTCAACCGAAAGTACATGAAGAGTAAATACCTTGGGAAAAAAAAGAGATTTTCATTCAAATTTTAATATGTTTTAGAGATTATGTTGAGCACTTATCAAACGATCAAGAACACGCTCAATCTGTACTTTGCTATGCGTTTCTATGTTTCAATATTAATCATCAGTCACAATGAAATGGTCCCTCGGCTGTTTTTTTTACTTTCTTCTATGTTTACAAGAAGAAAGTATTGGATTCGTGAAAATTTTCAACTTCCAGTTTTCGACTGATTTATACGTTTTAGAATGTAATGAACACGATTTGATGGTTTTTAGAAAATGTCTGTCTGTCACTCTGTGAGTCTGTATGTGACAAAACTTTTGTGGGCGCTCTATCTCAAGAACTAATGCACGGAATTTCACAAAACTTTAGATTCAGTTAGTCCTTGATATAAACTGGTCTTGATTAGTTTTTGGTGAAAGTCGCTCAGCAGGTGGCGCTGCTATACGGCCTTTTTCTCGATTTCAGCAATAGCTATCCCAGATAGCAATTTTAATTTGCAGAAAATTTTCAGCAATCTTACTTTGCAAAGTTGCAAAGTTGCAGCAAGCTCAGCATGACAAGCCTGGAAGTTCATAACAAGACTGCAACAAGATTATGTAAACTCCGAAGTCACCATACTTTGAACTTGCAGCTAACTTATCATGCAAGTTGCAGTCTTGTTCTTCAAATTGACTGCAGACTCATAGCAAACTAGTAATATTGCCATGCAAATGCATTGTAAACTTGCAATCTAGCCATGACACACCATGTGCAAATGCATTGCAAACTTTTATTCTTGTCATGTCAAGCTATCTGCAAGTATGCTGTAATTTCATAGCAATGTTGTTAATTCTCTGAATTTTACGTGTAGTACAGGTAAAATAAGATTTTTTGAGACAAGTGATGGCCATTCACCAAAACTTGGGAAGAGCTTCGTTTTGATATTCGAAATGAAGATCCGATGAGTGCTAAAAAATAAAGTTGTTGTACCCTGTTTTGGGGACAAACGACGGAGGCATTTTTAGCTCATGGAAGGGGGAGGGACTCAAAAAGTTTTATGTAGGTGAAGTAGAACATTGTTTATTATGTAATTTATAATTCCGAATCAAATAAAATAATCTGCAAGTCGATACGATCATGTCTTACAAAGTTAAGTAGGTTTTATGAGTACAAAGTCGAAAATTATACTTGTGCAGGTAAAATAGGTTTTTACAGTAATAACTGATTCCTATTCAGGAAAATTTGAGAAAAACATCGTTTTGGCACTAGAAATTAAGATACGTTGAGTCCCCAAAAATTAATGTTGTTTATCGTATTTTGGAGGCTAAAGTGGACATTTTAACACGAGAGGGGGGGGGGGGTGGGGGGAGGACAAAATTCAATATTTTTTAAATAGGTCAAGTGGGATATAGTTTCATATGTATCTTTTAATTCTGATTCGAATAAAACCATCCGCACGTCGATACGATCATTTGCGAGACAGTTACAGCAGGTTTTATGAATACAAAGTGGAAAATTATACTTTATTTTTTAGCATAGTTTTGTCACATTTATTTTATGTTCAAAACATGTTCTTATATCATATTAAATCATTAAGTTTAATCATTATAATATCAAAATCCTTAACTGTCTTCAAACTAGCAATAATCAAAATCAGAATCATTTGAGTTTACTCCAAAGCCATTTAAGTTGCCAAAATTCACTTATATCCTGCCTTAACTTTGTAATGAATGATCGTATCGGCTGCGTACGGTGTCATTTGATTCGGAATTAAAAACATCATAACAAACGGTACCCCATTTGACGTATTTAAAATAATTTCAGTTCTTCTACCTTACAGAGTTAAAGCGTCCCCCCCCCCCACCAAAAAAAAACACAATAAAACTACTTTACTTTTTGGGAACTTATTGGATATTCATTTCTAGTGTCAAAATGAAGTTCTTACCAAATTTTCGTGAATAGCCATCAGTTGCTTCTGTAAAAACCTATTTTACCTGCAGTAAAGTATAATTTTCGACTTCGGATTCATGAAACCTGCCGTAACTATGTAGCGAAAAATCGTATCGACTTGCGGATGGTATCATTCGATAAAAAAAAAAAAAATACATAATAAACGATAACCCTCTGTTGACCTACTTAAAATTTTTTTAGCTTTGCCCTTCCCGTTCCCTGAGTTAAAAATGCTCCCCAAAACATGGTTAAGTAACTTTATTTTGGGGGGGGGGGGATTCAAGGATCTTCATTTTTTTGTGTAAAAATGAAGTTCTTCCCAAATTTTGGTGAATGGCCATCAGTTGTCATATATTACTCACTTATTGGTATATATATTTTACCTGTACACTAATAGTCGTACTTTTCAGGGTTGTGCGTGTTTTGTGCAAGATTCCGCATAATCGGAGGTTTGTCAGATGCTAAACATTTTTATGTTATACAGGGTGTATCTAAACTCTTGGGCAAAACTTTAAGGGGTGATAGTGCACATCAAGACAAACAATATTAAATAGGAAACTGAGGGTCTCAAACGTCTTCCGAATGAGATAGGCGCCATTAAAGTTTAGGGTCCAAAATTTCAAATGATTATAAAAAACGGAAAAAATTGGTCGATTCGTTTGCGGTTTTCGCTAAAACTATTCTTTATGTCAGTATTTTCTTGAAAACGAATTTTAAAGGTAAAGTTCAAAAAATTCCGATAGAGGGCGCTTTAGACTTTGGAGTAACGAACAACTATTTTTTACCGTTATTTTTTGTATTTCATTAAATACTTTTAAAAGCTTAGACTTAAACTTAAATTTTGAGCTCAAAATCTGAATTGTTGGGAGTGGTTAAGTAGCGCAAACTGAACTGTGTTCAGGAATTGAAATTTGACCCCCCCCCCCCCCCCCCCACTGAACACAGTTCAGTTTCCGCTACTTAGCCACTCCCAACGATTCAGATTTTGAACTCAAAATTTAAGTTTAAGTCTAAACTTTTGAAAGCATTTAATGAAATACAAAAAATAACGGTAAAAAATAGTTGTTCGTTACTCCAAAGTCTAAAGCACCCTCTATCAGCATTTTTTGAACTTTACCTTTAAAATTTATTTTCAAGAAAATACTGACATAAAAAATAGTTTTAGCGAAAACCGCAAACGAATCGACAAATTTTTCCGTTTTTTATAATCATTTGAAATTTTGGACTCTAAACTTTAATGGCGCCTATCTCCTTCGGAAGACGTTTGGGACCCTTAGTTTCCTATTTAATATTGTTTGTCTTGATGTCTATCACCCCTTAAAGTTTTGCCCAAGAGTTTAGATACACCCTGTATAGACTGAGTAGACAAGGACTTATAGTTTAAAGTAGATTCGAAAGCAATTCTAATTTCTTGTACAACTAGCTGCCCCTGGCGACTTGTTTGGTTTTCCTTAAAATATATAGTATCATTGTATCATGCTTTTTTTATTATTCATAATTCAATTTACTTGCTCAAGTCTTCGCCAAATCAGAAGATTCTGATAGATAAATCAAGAACTCTGTACTTTTATGTCAGCAGGGTGCAGGTGATAATGGCCAAATATCCAAAATCCCATTGCATTTTTTTTATTGCATTAATTTCATTTAAAATATAACCCTTTCATTCATTTTCCTTAAAATGCATAACTAAAACAGAAAAATTTTAAATCCAAGACTTTCACTTATTTCAAAAGAATTAATAAAAGAAAACCCCTGATAAATAGCATAAACCAAGACATTTAATTTTAACATTAAAGCATTGTTTTAAGTTATCACGTGAAAAATAAAAAATGCTATTTGCGAGATTTGCACCTGGTTAACATAAGAGTACCAAGAACTCTTTGCGATCATGGCAACATTTCATATATTTTTTGTTGTAACGTATTTCATCTTTCTTTACAAATACAATCACTTAGGCATTTATGCTTCATGTCCATTTGCTTATCAATTGCAATATGTTCGATAACGCAGATTTTTAAACCTATTATCTTCCGTAATCGGGTCAATGGCCTATTGGCGTGTTTTAGCTAATAAGATTTGGTGCAATGGAATGTTTTTTGTGAAAATCCTTTAATGATAGCTACATTTACATTAAGTTATATTGTTGCTAATATTCTTTTTGTTACACTTTAATCTTGGCAGTAGACTCTATTACGGAAGATTAGGTAATCAAATATCTTAGCTGAAATTCATCAATCTGATTTTATGTACTTAACAAATGCATATCAAATTACTGTTTTGAATACATTTGGTCAATAAGAATGGTAAGTGTGTTCGGCAATTAACAATCATCATTTTGCATGATCTATCTTCTCGAGATGGATAACAAATAAATAGAAAATGAGTTGATCATTCGTTTTAAAGTTTTATTAATTAACGATTTTTACAGGTGCTGGATTTATTTGCATTCAACTTATATTAACCCCTTGAGGCGCGGTGGGATATATTTTATCTCACCTACGATTAATGAGGATTTGCACCAGAAAAAATTTATTAAATTTTACTTTTCTAACTTTGGTGGGAAAAAGTCGTAAACTTGCTTTTCCTTATTTGGCAATAAATCTTTTTGCGGATTCCGGCGTGAATCCAACATTTCAAAAACACAATTGCTTGCCCCTCAAAGGGTTAAGGAAAGATCGGTTATTTTTGAGTTAGCCGGGAAAAGTGATAAATCCCCAAATATTGTTTCCCTTACCATCATTCATATCGCATTCATTTCATTTAAAACACACAGCTTTCATTTCAAATACATTCCTTTTTTTAAAAAATGTATCATAAACTTAAAATACATTGTTTTTCACTTGCCTCAATTAAAACACAAAATAAAAAATAACAGAAACAGAAACATTTTATCTCAGAATCAAAGAATTGTTTCTTATTTACGCCCTCAAAAAATATGCAAAAGAAAAAAAATGCTAGCAGGTTTGATTTTCTAAACAAACTTATACATATTATTTGTTGCTTGTCATTAAGAAAAAATCATGGAACTCATTCCTTTCTGAAATAAATTTCATAAATAGCTATCAATATACAAACTTTTATTGGACACACCACACAAACATTTCTCTAATAATTTGCATACATTAATATTAAATGTTTTTAAAGGCAAGTAAGAAAACTGTAATAAATTTAAAAAGGCAAAAGAACATCCTAAGATAATTAGAAAATTAAACTAAAAATAGGATAATTGAATTTGCTAACTTAATAGCCATGTATTTCATCAAATAAAACTTATTTACGGATTTAGTAAGATATTACTTATTTTACTGTAACATAAATAAATGTTGATTAGAAATACCAAACATTCTGGATATTAACCTTTAACTGATGTCTCAGAAATTATCACATAACTAGTGTGAAGCGGTCTGTGAGACCACTGCAACGAAAGATGAATAAAAGGCACGACTAACTCATAGTATGGTGTTTTTGTACTAAACTTTTTGCACAGAAGTATTATAATTAAAATTCACCTATTCAAAAGTCTCTGGTGATAGTACAAAAGTTCCAAACGGAACAAAATTTCGATAGTGTTTGTAGTTAAACTGAAAATTGGAAGTTAAACTGCAAAAACTGAAAAAAGCCGCGGTCTGAGAGACCGGTAACATCAGTTAAAGGTTATCACTGCATTTCAAAAGATTTTTTTTTTAATTCTAAGATTTTTTTAATGATACAACAGAAAAATGCAATTTAAAGGTTTTTCAGGAAATAAGCATGCTTGCCTACTTATTGATGAACTTTTTAGCTAATTTTATCAAAGATAATATAATTTATATGTTTTTGCAGCCAAAATGTAATATATATATATATATATATATATATATAATTTAAAAAGCTTCAAAAATTTAAAAAAGACAAAGTTGTAATAAAACAATACTACTTATAAAATAGTTACAAAGTTTATTTTTACACAAATACAAATAACAGTTTATAAATAACAGTATTATAAAGCATTATTTTGTACATATTTTGAGTTAAGAGATTGTTCCCTAAACAAAACACACAAAAAATAATTGGAAAAATAAATATTTAAATATATTTAACACTTTCCTGTTCTCCTCCCCCACCTGAGTCTGTTGCATCATGCAATTTTTCCACATTCTAATCCATGTTTTTTAATGTCTCTGCATCTGAGGGAAAAAAAATAAATTTTAAAAAAATCACAGGTTTATTTTTTACAGCTTTCAAGAATTCTGTCTACAGTTAGTTTTTAAGGTGATCATAAACTACAACTTCTTAGTTAACAAAACTACCTTGATGTTAAGGGTGGAATTGCCGGGAGGTAATAAAACTTAATAGAAACAATTAAATCGATTTTGCCGAGCGATAAGCCTTATCTTTGAGACTGAACTTTCAGGCAAACCAGACTCGACAGTAATATGGGTTACGCTTCTGGCAAATTACACATTACATAAGAATAAAGATGACTAAACAAAGACATAATTAGCATAAACAATTTATTTACTATATTGTTTAGACCCGAGAAAAACATATTAAGATAATTCATTCAGTTGGTTTGACATTTAATGTGAAATTTTTATCCCATGCGTTATCCCGTAGGAATGAACGTATCAAAATTAAACGTAAAGTTTAATCAAACTTTTAAAGATTTAACCATTTAAAATAATTTTACTTCTTAAAATATTTGTTTTTTCCAAGAGCAAACAAGACAAACTAGTAGAAAACAGAACATTCTTTAGTATAAAGTTTTAAATTCTTTAAGCAGTCATCAAAGCATTACTAGCGCCTTTATTAAATATTTGCGAAAACGATTATGATTCCGCTTCGATAGGTACATCGAGCATCCACCAACCCCTCCGCTGAGCACCTGCCAAGTAAAGTCAGTGTATAACGAAAAAATACGATTTTCTCAAAAATATGTGACTAGGATAATCGCTATAGTTTTCCTGTATGGCTTAAATAAACTTCTAGTACTATTTTTTCCATAATTTTATTTACAGTAGATTTGGTAATAGCAGGGAAGGAGGGGGGGGGACACATTTTTCCAGTACATTTTCGACTATATCTCTGAAAATGTAATATCTAAAATTACTACAAATATACTTTTGGTTTCCGTATTACAAGATCTTTCGAACGATACCCCAGACACTACATACACAAAATAAAATAAAAATAAATAGCTTATTTCCCTAATTTTTTTTCTAAAAATACTTGCGAATCGCTAATAATCAATAAGTATGTTGGACAATAACCTTATAACTCTGGCAAGTTTGAAATTTTCATGTTCCGTAGTTTCGTAAAATTTACTATGACAGACGGACAGAGAGACACACAAGTGATGTTTACAATTCTTCAGTTTTTACATTTTAAGTGCGGAAGCCAAAAAATTTAACTAAAATCAAAACTAGTTTATCTAGTCATTAGTCTAATTTATCTAGTAAAATTTCATCAGTTTAATCTAATTTATCTCGTCAAATTAGTTCAACCTAATTTATCAACTTTAATCTAGTCAGAGAGACAAACTAAACATTAGCTAAGTTAGTACCTAAACAGTACAAACGCAGAATAAAACTTTTCAACCTCAGGTATCCTATGCATGAAAAGGATTAAAAAATATTAAAATGCGAGAGAGAAATCTAAATATCTCCCATATGATTAACATTAACTTGACCGTTTCTTCGCGTGACTAGTGTAGGCTCTTATGAAGTTATCTTTTATGAAAGATTGTTACCATAAAAATAATAATAAATAAATATAGAGTAGGTGGGGCAAAGATACGCACTTTCCATATATTTTCATTTTTAACACACACATTAGTCTAAACTTATGTCAAATTATAATTCTGAGAGAAATTGCAATTTTTAAAAAATATTTTTGCCCACTTACTGTGGAGTTTTGCCCCATTTCCAATAAAACGAATGAGTTATGCAAAAGCATTAGTAAATTTCACTAGTATTTATAGATAAACTGAAAATTGTAAGTTAAACCACGAAAGAAAAGGAAATAAACAGGGGGTCTGTGAGATCGCAAATAGCAGTTAACCTCAAACTACTGCGACAAAAATTGTTGAATAAATACTGTGAGCGGTCTTAAAGACCCCTTGATCGTAGAATGAATAAAAGGGTTGACTGACTCATAAGATACTGTTTTTGCGCTGAACTTTATGTAAAGGCCTATCTATATTATAAAGGACAAACATATCTGTGCGTAACGCATACGTCATTCTGCGAATGGCAACACTCTGAAATTTGAAATGAAATTACGGTTTTGAAATTTTCGCTACTGCAAATTTTTAAACTTCTAAGCATCGTACAGTTTCAATTTTGACTCCGTAATATAGGGAAAAAAATGTACTTTTAAATGCAATTTGTTTGAAAGCTCTATCTCAATTTATTTTTGAGATATTAATTTTTTTATATCTTTTAGTACCAATTTTGTAATTGTGGCAACTGAAGTACACCATTTCTATTAAAAGTAAAGGGAAATAGTCATGGTTTATTTATTTTTATTGATTATATCCTTATTGATGCCATTTTCACATTACAAATAAAAGTAAGTTTTTTATAATTTTTGAATAGAAATGACGTCAGCCATTAAAAAAACACGCATTCTTCTTCACAAATCAGTTACATTTCAATATTTTTACATTACGCTGATACTGAGTTTGAGACGCTAGGCAAAATGATTCAGTGAGTAAAAGTGATGTTATATTTAAAACAAAACGATCATTTTTTTTTTTTTTGATAAAACTAAATGTTTGACCAATACTATGACAACTAAAGACAAATTTCGGAATTTTTTATCGCGGTTACTGAGATTAGAACTTAAAGTCTGTGAGAATGTTCACATACAAAGTTGTATCGGACAAACGTGACTTTAAGTTTGGAAATACATTCATTAATAATCTATTGCGCGTTAAAATACTTTTAAATTGTGAACTTAAGTGGTGCGTATGTAAATTTTGAGAATGTGAAAATAACGTACAGTTTAGATTTTATGGGGGAAAATTTTATGATGTGACAAAGCAAAATCCTTTTTACTGATTTTTCATCCCGTGAAAACAAACGTAAGAGCCTCAATCGATAACTTCATCATAATTATTCATCTTGATTACGTATTCTAATACAGTTTAATTTTTCAATAATTTAAGCAGTTGAAGTTTGTTGAAATGACATTTTGGTAATTTTAGGTTAAAAATATTATTTGTTTTAAGAGTTAGACAACCAATGTAAGATAAATTATTTTTGTAGGTTTATCATAAATTTGATCTAACAGTTTCTTTCGAAACATTTTAGTTCGTCGAATTTCGACGGGTTCCAACTCGTTATAATAAAAGCTCTCCTCATTCAGAAGTCTTTAGCGATACTATTAAGTTTCCAAACGAATCAAAATCAAACTAACATCAATAGTTAAATTGAAAAGTACAAGTTAAGCTATGAAAAATGAATATAGCAGCAGTCCGTGAGACCGTTAACAGGGGTTAAGGGTTAAGACTTTAAAACAAAATCGTTTTATGAAACAAGAATATTGATTTTTAAAAGTAGGTAAGTAGATATCTACGTTCTATATTTTAAAAAAAAACTTAACTAGAAAAAGGAAAATGTAGTTAACTAGCTTATATAAGTTAAGTAGCTATTATATTTTACACAATATAAAAAATAAAACTTACCACAACGTAATTGTGGAAAGCTTTGCATCTAGCTAAAACGATAAGGCAAAGCCCCGAATCTTAATCTTGTGCGTATCTTTGCCCCAAGACGGTTGCGTACTTTTGCCCCATTCTGCAGTATTTTACTTAGCCGGCTACCTACAAGTTTAAACAAATGCGATCGAGATAAACTATACAGAATTTAGAAGCTATAGAGCTTCCGTTCTCCACTGAACTTTTGGATTTGTAAAAATTCGAAGTATTGTTGGCTAACAAATAAAGTGAAATTTTTAAAATATTAGATCAAAATTCGAAAATTTAAACTTACCTCATTTTCTTGGCACGGAGTGCTACGTTTTTCATAAGGTTTGATCACACAACTACTACACATGAGACCAAACTACTAACTAGAGGTCATGATTGTAGATATGTTTCTTCATATTAAATCAGGCAGTGCGTATCTTTGCCTCCACCTACTCTACAGTTGAACACTTTTTACATGTAAAAAACAAATAAAAACAAAACATGTTGAATAAGAATACAAATAAACAATATTCAAATCTGACATTAACACTATAACATTGAGATTTTGAAGTGGTTATTCAATGCATTTTAGTTATTTAGCTTCAATTCATTACAAAAATATGCACCAATCAATATTAGTAAAATTTTTTGCGGCAGGTCTCGAAATGGAAAATCCACGAATAGGGACGCTATTTCAAAATTATCGTTGACTAAAAACTTTTTTTTTTAACTTTAGGCGAATTTATGTCTAATCATACAAAAACAATTTAAAAACTGCATTCAAAATTCTAAATAATAAAAAAAGTTATAGACAGCAGAGCACAATAAAAGCCATACGTATGAAATTGTAATAAGATGTTTTAATAACTTCACGGATCACTAACCAGAATAATATTTGTCATAATTTCACGAACCGGAATATCGTTTCGATTTGCTCCGGTACATGCGTGATTTGCGGGCGTGAAAAACTAAAAATTTTAAAATATTCATATTTAAAAGTTTTACAAAAATTTGGAAATAAAAAGATTTATACGCATCCGATTAAGAAGCAGTTACGTCAAAAGAAAAGAGAAATTATTAAAGAATTAAATAAAACGGACGTCGGTAGGAAATACTTTTAGTAATTTCAATAAAAATTAGAAAAAAAAGGTACATTAGAAATCCATTAGATAAGCATCGAGCCAACTAAGAAACAGTTGAAAATTATACTTAATATTTAAAGAGAAAAAAATGTTAATGGTAAAGAAAAAATAATTTAAAGTTTAAAATCATACTCTCGAACGCAGTGTTGAATTCAGGGAGTGACCGAGAGGGGGCATTCCCCCCGGAACCTTGAAATGTCATCCCGGAAGATTTGAATTTTTTTGCTTTTTAATGGACAAAAGTGCAATTTCCACCTCGGAATGTCCCCCCACAAAGCGCTATAAGTAAGCGTACAAAGTTAATGCTGGAATCTGCCGTAAACTGACACAGCTGCGCCATCTTGTGGATGGAGTGAATAACGCAAATACGCGGGTTTTTTGTATGACGTCATATATGACAGAATATCTACCATCTGCGCATCTCGTGCGCAGGTCTATTTGAAGATATTTACAATTTAAGAGTTATAGGCGGAAAAGCAGACAAAGCTATTTTAGAGAATACTTGTTAAAATTTTAATCATGAATTTCAAATATTTACACACTCATGGAAGATGAACCTTGTTTATCAGATTTATTGCAAAATATTTTTGTTACAGTTTGTTTTGATGAAAATATGTGTATTAAAAAAAATCGCAATGTCATTTTAATTTCGGGAGAAAAAGCACTAATGCTACGTAAACAGTATTGCCTTTTGCCCCGAAACCAAACTGACATTGCACCTATTTTTTAAATACATATATTTTTATCAAAACAAGCTGTAACAAAAATATTTTGCTATAAATCTGGTAAACAAGGTTAATCTTCCATGAGTGAGTAAATATTTGAAATTCACGATTAAAATTTTAACAGGTATTCTCTAAATTGGCTTTGTCTGCTTTTCCGCCTATAACTCTTAAATTGTAAATATCTTCAAATAGACCTGAATTTTATGCAATCTATTCAGGCTAAAAGAAAACCATTTTTGTTAATAAAAGTTATAGGCGTAACTTTTAATTCTATGGTTTTTTCCAGGTTTTTTTTCCACATTGGAAGAAACTTGCCCACCTTGGGTTTATTTATTAGGGGAAAAAATGTATTTTAAATATAATGAGCGAAAAGCATGTATTTAAATTGATGTAATATACCAGTATGTATGTATTTTAAATAAAGTTATGTTTTTCAAATGACGAGTATATTTTTAAAATGATGATTTTATATTTTGAATGAAATGAATGCAACATAAACGCTGGTGATGGGGAAAATATTTGACGGTATATGAACTGCGGCCGGCTAACATAAAAGTACTTTTTTACACTGTTTATTTAATCTAACCCTGTTCATATATATGAAAAAATAAAAAAAATTAATCGATTTTTCCCTCCCAGATATGCTACAAAAACAAAAATTATGTACATGGATGTGTTTCTAGTAACAATACAACATTTTAGTATTTTTACAACTTGATTATAAATTAGCAAATTAATTTTACGTTATCTAAACGTAGCTGATAAATCCTTAACCCTAGATCTACCGGGAATTTTATTCAAGTTTTAATAAAACGTTCTACACCAGAATTTTTATTTAAAACTATTTAACTTATTTATTTACCTGATTTATGTCTGGTTTATATACTTAGTTTATTTTAAAGAAATTTCTGGTTTGAATGAATATTTTGTATGTACCTGTCGGGTCCAATGGACCCGTCTGGTAGACGGAGGGTTAAACATTCTTTATGGTTGTTACGACTGTATATACAAGTACAACAATTGAGTAAGTTATGTTACAAACTACGATTTCTAAAATATACCAGCTGGTTGGGAAATTGCAAAAGAGAAATATTTAAAACCTTTAAGCTTCTTAAACGTGATTTTTAGCCCTATAATTTTTTATAAAAAAGTTAAAATATTATTTAATATATATTAGTAAATGTCAGTGATTTTAATACGTTCAATTGGCCCATCTCCGTCCGCAGCCCTTTTTTTCTACTACTTATTCCGACTCTTTTGCAGAAGCCAGATTGAAAAAAAAATTAAAAAATTGAAACCGGACAAAATTAAAAGGGAAATTTGAAATTCTTGGCTACCGACCAACAACTGCTACGTCGAGCTTATTAGTAGTCTATAGTTTTCAGTTATTGGCAATTGTTGTGTGTTTCATAAGCCTTTTTCAAATTTGGAGAATGTTCCGCAATTGGGTTATTTCGATAAAAGTTACTTTCATTTTCTAACCATTATTTAACTTTTATACAGTTACAATTGTATACTGTTTTCTCATTTGACGCCAATCATGGCTATCGGCCCGATTACGGAAAGCTATCCATTTTACCCCTGCGAAGAACCGGTGTAAGATAATAAAAGTTTAATTGAGCATACCACGTACTATTTGTAAATATTTTATATTTTATTCCAATTTTTGAAGTTTCTTCTATACTTTGCATGCTTTCTGCAATGTTATTCACCTGTGCGAAGTGCAGATATCCCATGAAAACTATTTTTCCCGGATATGACACAATGACCGACATATTTCTAGATTTAAAAAAAAAGTAATTTGTCGATTTTAGGAATTTTTTTAAAGCTGTTGTCTAAAATTCTCAAAATATTTAAAACTATAAATAATCAATTATTGCTGGTTTAATAGTACAAGAATTACTGCTTGCATTTTAAATTAAAGTGGATCCTAATGTAAAATTAAATGAGTTTTAAATGGAATGAATGAAATGCTTCTATTTTAAATATTATAAATACAATTCGATCAAGAGAATATTTGGTAACTTATCGCCTGCGCCCGGTAAATAAAAAATATGCCTTAAAATTAATTAAATAATTTATACTTAAACTCTAAGCGTAATAAAACGTTTAATTCTCATTGGAAATACACATGTTTATGTAATTTTTATAACTTTATCTTATCAGGAATTGAATTGAAAACGCTGCTGTAAAATTCTATCTTCACATACATTAACTAATTTTTATATGTCCTTGTTCATTGCATTACAAAAACATGATTCAAATAGAACGTATTAAAATCACTGACATTTAATAATATGTATTAAATAATATTTTAACTTTTTTATATATTATAATAAAACACAAAACTAACCTGTTTTTCTCTTTTGCGAAGCGAAAAAAAAAATGTGTTCTTTCAGATAGAGAGCTATTTTTGCAGTTTTGAAAACTGCAGTAATTAGAACGCCAACGTGGCATTTTCCCAAATAATATAAGTTCTTAAAAGAACTGATTTTGTTTAAATAAATAACTTCAATTAATAAATTAAATAATGGCGAATAAATAAATCGAATTATATCTATACTTCCAAAAATTAAGTACTGCAGACGACAAACAAATAAAATCACGGCTGCGCGTGCGCATAGTTATTTCATAGATATCGAACTTATAGATCATCCACAAAGGAGAAAGAAGTTAATAATCCTCTTGTAGTTCACTCCGTCCGCTGGGTGGCGTATGACCTTGATTGACGTGACCTCGCCTTTAATCTTGCGGATACCTCTCCCATTTAAGATAGGACGCTTACTTATATCGCTTTGGTCCCCCCCCCCTCCAGGGGCGTAGCTGCAAAAAAAATTCGGCGGGGGGGGGGGGGGGGAGTTAAAAATTTTCCCAACATGAAAAAAAATGATCTATTTTCCAGCTAAAATAATATTTTCAATGTGTCTTTAATGATAATGATACTTATATGCAAAAAAAAAAATCTTCCCCCCCCCCCCCCCCAAAAAAAAATGCTGAAACTAAAAACAAAAAAAATTATAATTATTGGTTCATTTACTGAAAGTTTTTGTCTTCAATTGTGTACGAGTCATAATTGTACTTTATAGAAAATAGCCTCATATTTTTAGATTTTTGAATAAGGAAGAAAGTTTTGGAGGAAAGGTATTACAGACACTGTTGATGGACAACAGTAGAGAAATTTATGTCTGGTAGATGTATGATATTTTCGTTACACAGAGAAACATAATGAGAAATTGAGTCTGGCTGCTTTTTGTATTTATTTTGAAAGTTGAACTGTTTTACTATTACAAAACTCAGAAAGATCGTCTGCAAAACAATAAATAATTCTTTTTTTTTTTATTTTTATTTAAAAAAAAAAAGAATAAGTGTTTCAAAAATCTATACTTTCCTAACTCTAAGCTCAAATTTCCCAAGTTCACATATATTGGGGGGGGGGGGTCTCCCCCCATAACCCCTATCGCGACGCCGCTGCTCCTCCCCCCCACCTCCACCTCATCCCGGAGCAACAGAAATCTCTCCCGGAGATAAACGTTTGAATTCAACACTGCTCCAGCAGCGTGAAAGGCAACAACAACAATAAAAAAAAAGTAAACGAAATCTTAAACTCCCTGAAAAGTTCAGAAAAATTTATTAAAAAATATTTAACATGACCCAAAACATAACTATTGAAAAACGTAGGCATTACTTAGAAAATTAACATAACTTTTAATTTATTAGAATTTTTGTTATGAAATAAGTTGTAGATTACAAGGAAATGTTACTTTAGAGAAAATAACCACATTTGAATAATTAAAATAAGAAATACCTTTATTTCTGAGTTCCTTTATTTGAACTCTATTCAATGATCCGCTAATCACGAGATTCGATAACGATGTGTCTTTTTCTTTTGACTCTGAGCTCTGAATTTCCAATCATACGCTGTTATCTATTCTGCTCTCAACAAAGGGAATTTTCGCTGACGTCGGTGAAATATGACAGTGTTGCAGCAGTTTTACAACAAAATGGCATCGCAAGGGAGAGATCGATTTTGTTTCATCTGCCTTGCAGTACTTTTGAGTGAAAATTGTTGTGTCAAATTTGTCAAGACAAGGAAATATCGAGAAAAAGTCAAACTTACTGCAAACGTGCATGCTATCTGGGATATCTCAAGAACTACTGCACGGATTTTCATAAAACTTCAGATTGTGTTAGTCCAGGATACAGTTTGCTGCTAATTAGTTTTTGGTGAAAATCGCCCTACAGGTGGCGCTACTATGTTGCATTATTCCTGATTACCAAAATACTTCTAACACAAGAAAAAAATGCACGAATTGTTATCAAACTTCAGATTCAAATAGTCCCTGATACAAATTAATGCTGTTTAATTTTTGGTATAAATCACCCAAGAGGTGGAGCAGCTATGCTGCATTTTTCACGATTTCCGCAATAGCTTCATCTCAAGAACTAATGCATGAATTTTCATCAAGCTTCAGATCCAGTTAGTCCCTAATATAAACTGGTGCTAATTAGTTTTTGGTGTAAATCGCTCAACTGGTGGCGCTGCTTGTGGAACTTTTTATGATTTCCGCAATAGCTCTATCTCAAAAACTAATGAATGGGTTTCATCAAACTTCAGATTCAGTTGGACGTTAAGATAAGTAGATAAGTTGTTGATTATTATTAGACTTTGGTGTAAATCACCTATCCGGTGGCTCTGATATGCAGTGGCGAAGCGTCCGGTCATCGGTAGATTCGGCGATGACCATAGGAAAATAAAGGCAACATAAAACATTTAAATTTTTTGCAAGCACATTTTAAAATGTTTTTTCTTTCTTTTTTTTTTAGGCTGTGGTTAGAGAGCCGGCAGCCGGATCTTTATTATAGTTCCGGCAGGCTACTACGCATGCGTAGTAGGACTGGCCGTTGCTCCAGAGAACGAATCACCATTTGAACGATTCTTATTACTGGCAGCCAGTGTTTGCGTACCGATAGACTGCCGGAACCCAATAAACTATACAGTAAATAAACAACATTAACATTAAGAAAAAGAAGAAACAACGTATAAAGGCACAAATAAAATGTGTTTAAAAGCATACAGCTGTTACAAAACCTCTAAGGTTTCCTCATCAGTGCTTAAAATAAAAGTTAAAACTAAGACATTGTGTAAAAAGAGGGGGGGGGGGGAAGAGGTGGACAGAGAGTCAGAAAAGCGTACCTTTCAGCTCTACTGCCAACGGTGAAAAAAAAAAAAAAAAAAAAAAAAAAAACCATTTTATTTGTGCCTTTATACGTTGTTTCTTCTTTTTCTTAATATATTGGCACAAAGTACAATCCTTCCCCACTTTTTATGAACATTAACATTGTTCTAGAAGAATCATTTTAGAGATATTAAAAGTTTTATCAATTCAAATTACTATACATACAAAATTTCCGAATTCTTTGTACTTAGTGTTAAAACTAATATTTTAATTTTTAAATTATAATTGGTTTATTAATTTGCATTTAGTTTTAAAAATCCATAAATCACTTTATTTACATCAATATGTTTTATAGCTTATAATATTTGTTTGGTTTTCTTTTCTTTTTTTTTAGGAGGGGGGGGGGGGATAAAGACCGAATCTACATTTTAACTTTTAAAGAAGTAATTATTGTTATTTACTGCTTATTATAAAAATACTCAACGGTGAATACTGTAGTTTATTACAGTTTTGATAGTTAAGTTTAATAAAAAACATAGTATTGGTTGTTAATTGCCTACAGATAACTAAATAAATATTTCTACATTTGTTTTAATATGACAATCCACAATATTTCTGAATGTCACATAGTAAATAGCATAAAAATATCAGAATGATACTAAAAAATGAAAGAATAAATGTAGCTGAGTTTGCAAACATCAAAATTATCAATTTCTAATAATAACAAAATGTTTGTTTATCATTTTCAAATCTTGATGTTAAGGGGAATGAATAACCCCTCCACCTCACTCTTCTTCCCAAAAAAAAAAAAAAAAAAAAAAAAAAAAATGTTGGGGGGGAGGGGGGGAGGAAGAAATAAAAAGTTTTTTTTATATATACATTCATTCTATGTTTATTTTTTAAATCTCCCTCATTTCATATTGAAATTCATATAGTTCCAAAGAATTTCTATCACAATACGTTTATTTGGTGTGCATCCCAATTGGTGAAGGTTCACTGATTTGATTTATGCGGATTAGTGAATATGTTAATGTGGCATGATGATTTTTGATGGTTCTTTTTTAAGAAATGGAAAGCATAATTTAAACTATGTATTCAGTATTTCTAAATAGTTTTCTCAAAGTATAGTCATAATTTAATTAATATAAAACTATTAAATGATAAAAGAATATATTTTAAACTCTTTAATTTATATTTTCTGCTTTTCAGCATTTAAAATATTTCGTCATAGCACTTTTACAGCCAGTTGGCATACTTTGGTACATAATTAACTCGATTGTTTCTGTTATTTGGAAACAGTTGTAAAATAAAGAATTTTTGTTGGTTTATCTCCCGCTGTCGACTAAAGGGAAAATGCTTTAAAATTAATTTATAATTAAGTTCTAAAAATATTGAAATGTTGTATTTTCTTCTGACACACACCAGTGTATAAAATTTTCATACTCTAGCTTTAAAACGCTAGTATATCAAGAAGTTAGTGGAAAATTGATTATAAAATTCTATTTTTACATACAAAATACCCAAAGTAGAATCCTGCGTCGGATCAGGTATATAACCTGATTTTCCTTGCACATGACTAAATCCACCTAACTAACCCACAAATCAAGTTGGAAATGTTTTTTTTTTTTTTTTCTTTTGGCAAGTCAGGTTGAGTTTTGATTTTTACACGTCAATTTTTTGTTTTCAAAAGAAAGTTCTAAACATTTTTTTTTTTATTAAAAGCCATATATGAATATTAATGAGTATAAGGGTTCATTAAAAAAAAAGAAAAAAAAACTAAAATGGAATCTAGATGTTATTCTAGACTACTTTTCCATAATTGCAATTAACATATGGATTATTTATCTTTCACTTGTGAGTGTGCATTAAAATGTGTTAGGTTAGAGTCAAACTTCTTTTGGTCAGATTGAAATAGAATTATCAAGTATAATAACACCTGTGCATGAGTCTAATGTATATTTGTACACAGTCGAACCTCATTAACACGAAATTGAAGGACTGTGAATTTTTTCTGCCTTATCTGAGATTTTGTATTAAACGTAAAAACAGTATATAGACATGATAGACATATGATAGACTATGATAGACATAAAAATGAAATAAATTGACCTACAAATATCTCCCTTCTCTTAAAATCATAAATTAGTAAGAAATAAAAAAAAATTAATATGGAAATGAAACAAATTGGTCATCATTTTAGACAATAATAAATTTATTTAAAGTAAAATACTGAACTTTAGCAGACAGGAAATTCTGAGGATTTTAAGGTAGGCTTATTATTGGAACTTTTGTGAAAAAGATGGGGAAATTCGAATGGTGGGGGTTATATTTGGAATTTATGAAATTTCAGAGGATTTATACAATTTGCAAAATAAAATAAACATTTTTTTGGTTTTAAAATTTCCTTCGATAGAAGGTAAATAGTTTCCATTAATAAAAATAATAAATTAATGAAACAAATTTACATAAAATAATTAATTTAGATGCAAAAAGAATATGAACAAGAATTATAATAAACTCAGTATAAATATCTTTTAAGTCTTAGTGCATAAAAATCAAGGAAAACATTAATAGTATTACATAGAGAACATATGTCATTCTGATACAATAGGTATGTAAAGAGATTACTTACAAATAAATTGCATAATATATATTCATTTAGGAGATATGGAAAAAAAATTAATGAATTTCCTGAAACTTAGAAGGATTGAAAGTGTTGGAAAATAAAACTTGAAAGGGGGGGTCTTATAAATAGTACTTTTTCAAAAAAGGAAAAAATATCATATATTGGGGGGGGGGGGGAGCTTACTTTTGGTACCTGCTAATAATTTTTTTTTAAGTCTGTTATTAACTTTTGCAGGTTGCTTCTTTTTATGAATGTGTGGGCATCATATAATTTGTCCAAAGCTGGGGAAAAATTTTCTTAATTATAGGGAAACTTTTTCATTCAAAAAAATATTTTCACCTTAGGCACTATTTTTTGAAATTCTCTATCATGTTAAACAAATGAATTAACATTAATTTTCCAACTCAATATTATTCAATGTTAAGCGATTATTGTGTTAACAAGGTTTGACTGTATTAGACATTTGGCTAAAGTTTTAATTTTGGGTTGGGTTTTGACTTTTTTGTGTCGGATTCAAGTTGACCAGATTTTTCATAAGGAGGTTCAGGATATTTTTTCTGATTAAAAACTATTTATTTGAATATTAATGAGTATAAATATGTTCCTTTTTTTGCCTAAAAACTAAAATTGAGATTAGAGATGTTATTGTAGACTAATTTTCCAAAATTGCATTAAAATATGAATTAATTTTCTTTCACTCTGGGTATGGGTTAAAGTGTGTCAAGTTTGAGTCAAACATTTTTTGCCGGGTTCAGACAGGATCAAAACTTAGAGGGGACATGTGCTCTGGGTGCCTAAACGAAAGGCGAAGGCGGTGCCAAATGAAGATTTTGAATGTCGTTTGATACAAAAATGTGTATGGTTTACAATTACAAAAAAGTTTGACTATATCTACCCGATATACATAAAATCTTAATGAAACGACTTTATGAAACAATTTTATAAAACGACTGATTAACTTTCACAGCTATTTCTCATAAAATATGGAATGTTTGGCAATGAAATTGACACAAATTATCCGTAATGAGCCGTGGATGCCAAAAATGTTATTAGAATTTTTTAATTTGAATTAGTTTTTGACATATTAATTTTTTTCTAAATTTAATGACATTTATGTAATTATGGCAACAAAATTACACAATTTATGTGGGAAAAGCGAGAAAATTTAAATTTAGAGATTATTAGATTTTTTTTTTCATCATTTTCAAACTGAATTTGAAATTATCTTTTATTTCAATCGCAAGTGAAGAAAGTATAGTGATTAAATTATGTTTTCCAGGAAAGTTGAAAAACATAATTCATTAAATAATAATAATAATAAAATAAATAATAATTTCTTATTTATTTTAATCATTTCAAGATAAATTTTTAAAATATTTTAGAAAAGGTTATTATTTTAAATTGCTGCCATTTGTTAAAACAGTGCAAAGAATAATATTTCCTTACGATTAAAAATTTATTTACATGTGAATATTAAAAGTGAAAGAAAACTTCCACAGATAATAATATTTCATTTTAACAAAAGTATTTTCATGTGAATGTTAAAAAGAGAATTAAAACTTTATTGAAAATTATTTGAAACGATACATTTAAAATGTCTGTATTGTATTTTGTTAGTCTTTTCATAACGTTGTTAGAAAATACTGGGATGGCAAAGACTCTGTTTACTTAATTTCTTTTATTTAAGTTTATTTTCAAATGTTTAAATGACCTTATTTAATCAAACACGAAAACAGACATTGGATGTAATAACAACAGCTGAATCGGCCTTAAAATTTCTCAATCAAAGGGAAATGAATGGAAACTAGTTTACAGAGAGATCAATTACTTGTTTTTTTATTTATAATTCAATCTTCTCTACTCTTTTTAAAGCTGATCAAATTAGCGTGTTTTTAGATTCTGCAGTGTCTGAGCGGGGGTTGGCGAGCGTAACTTGTAGAGGGCAGAGCCCCTAGTATATATATATGAAGTTTGGATAAAATGTCTCGAGCCATAAAATCCAAAAGGAAAACTGAATCAAATGCATTAAATCTGATAAATGAATAAAAATATTAACCCCTTCGCGACCAGAGTTTTTTGCTTACTTTTTAATTTTTTACCACCGGTTATTCAAAACAGGAAATTTTACGTAATTGAATCACAAAAATGCTCTGATTAAATAAGGTAAACTTTACAATTAAAAATAACTGGTGGGAATAATGAAGGATTCTGAACACCTTAAGTGGCACGTGTAGTGGTCGTTCGTCCCCAAGGGGTTTTAATCTACAATAAAGATTGCAAATGAATAAGAAAAAAAAAAGAACTGTTCTCTTAGACCTATTTTTATACTTCCATTCTAAATATACCATGTCTATGCCTTTTATCGTGGAAATCCCTTCCTGCGTAGGAAGAATTACTAACATTTTTCAAGGTCAATCTCTTCTCATGTCTCTATGGTACTGACCGGCAAGTATAATTGACAAGCGATTCCCTCGTTTTTCTGTTAAATGAAAAACTTCCATGAAGAGTGTTCTATGCTTTATTTCTTTCTCGCTGAGCATTCTAGAGAATTCTTTCTTTTTTCCCGCCTTGCCATTAGGGCTCGGTGATATATTGATATAATATGCAAATCATGATAACGATATTAAAAAACCCTATACACAACGGTACATCATGGATACCATAATTGTGGTGTAAAAGCCACGATTATTATAGTTCTGTTTTAAACCGCAACATTAAGCAGCACTTCTTAGGCTTCAAGTACTCTAGATTCTCCCAGTCTAAACCCTGATATTAAATACTGAATCGTAGGTTCCGGTTATCATGATACTAACGGAGTGACTTCTCCCAGTCTAAACCGTGATATTAAAAATACTGATTCTCCAGTTTCGGTATTCTTGATATTAATGGTGCGACTTCTCCCAGCCTAAACTGTGATATTAAATACCGACTCCTCGGGGGTCGGTGTTTATGATACTAATGGTATGTGATTTCGTTTTGGCGTTTATATGATGGGTGATAAATATCATACATGCAGTTTTCGATACGATCATTGACAGCAGATGATATATATATACAGGGTTAGCGAAATTAAACTTCCGCTACTCAAAGGGCCCTGTAGGCCGTTCTACTACTCCGAAGAGAAAAATATTTCGACAACAGACACTTCGGAGGATGCGCTCGAGATTTCCGAAATAAAAAAAAATTAGTTTAAAAAATCGCTACCAGGTGGCGCAGCGGGGCACCACATTGCAGCAACACATGCAAATTCCACGCACGAAAAAAGAAAGAAGTTCGTCCCCCAATCATATGAGCATTTCAAAATGCCAACGTTGCCGGAGAGAGCAATGCTAGTCAAACTGTACTACCGCAACAGTGAGAATGCAGAGGCAGTTGTGAGAGAGTTCCGCCGTCTCAAGAAACAACGACGTAAACTGATATCGGAGCATGCTCTTAAAGACATGAAGATGAAATTCGAGCGAACAGGACAGTTAGGTGATTTGCGGGGGGTGGAAGTAAAAGTGTACCACCGCCGTCGTAGAGGATTTTGCTATGGCGGTCGTGGAAGCAAGCACTCATTCGCCTCATGGAACTGTCAGCGTACAGACGATTTCACGTACCCTTGATATGCCCTACTCCAGTGTCCGACAGTGTTTAGAATTCTGATCTGCTACCCGTATAAGATTCAAGCGATTCAGCAATTGGAACGACAAGATCCGGACACTCGCAAAATTCTCGCGAGAATGGCGGTTGATGGTTCCTGCCCATGGAAATTCTGTGCTTACTTATTGCCCTTATTGTGTTCCATTTGTGTAAGACCACTGGTCCTTCAGTGTTTCGCGATCTCAGATTTTCCTCTATTCACACGTTAACTAGTAGCGCCATCTAGTGGCGATTTTTTAAACTATTTTTTTTATTTCGGAAATCTCGAGCGCATCCTCCGAAGTGTCTGTTGTCAAAATATTTTTCTCTTCGGACTAGTAGAACGGCCTCCAGGGCCCTTTGAGTAGCGGAAGTTTAATTTCGCTAACCCTGTATTTTTTACGGTATTGACAGTGTATGCTGAATCTCGGAGCATATGCGTTGTATGCTACAGACACCATGGCTTTCATTTTATTATGATATTTAGATTTCAGCGGTGTTGATCAATATTTATTTGCTCTTTGTTATTGAACAAGGTGTGAATAAGGGCGATAAAAAAATGAAATATAACATTTTATTTGCAACAGTGGATTTAATTAGACAAATGAAATAATAATTACATAATCAGGACCCCGCAGCGATAAATAAATGAAATATAACATTTTATTTGCAACAGTGGATTTAATTAGACAAATGAAATAATAATTATATAATCAGGACCCCGCAGCGCACTTTGGCCGAGAACCCTCATGTGACATATCGTGACCACTTATTCAAGTTATGCACGTCTGGTGATTCTCCCCCCACTTCCACACCTGGGGGGCACTTTTCTAAATTTTGCCAACATCCGTCATGTAACATATTGTTGGTAAGGCCTGTGGCCGCTTATTCATGTTATGCATCTTTGGTGTCCCTCTCCAACTTGCCTCTTCCTCCCGCGGGAAGCCCCTTTTCTAAATTTTGCCGTCACCCCTCATGTGACATATCGTTGTAAAGGCCTGTGACTGCTTAATTATTTTATGCACTCCCAGTGCTCCGCCCACCATTTTGACCCCTGGGGGGCACTTTTCTAAATTTTGCCGACACCCACCATGTGAAATATCGTTGGAAAGGCCTATGACCACTTATTCATGTTATGCACCTCCTGTGTCCCTCCCCCCATTCTGCCCCTCAGGAGGGGGTACTTTTCTACATTTTGCCGTTGCCCCTCATGTGACATATCGTTGGAAAGGCCTGTGACCGCTTAATCATTTTATGCACCTCCGGTGCCCCTCCCCCCATTTTGTCCCACGGGAGGGGTCAGTTCTCTAAATTTTGTAGACATTCGTCATGTGACGTATTGTTGGAAAGGCCTGTGACCACTTTTTCATGTTATGCACTTCCGGTGTCCCTCCCCTCCTTTTGCCCTGCAGGAGGTTGCACTTTTCTAAATTTTACCATTGCCTTTCATGTGACATATCGTTGTAAAGGCCTATGACCGCTTAATCATTTTATGCACCTCCGGTGCCCCTCCCCCCATTTTGTCCCACGGGAGGGGTCAGTTCTTTAAAATTTGCAGACATTCGTCATGTGACATATCGTTGGAAGGGCCTGTGACCACTTATTCATGTTATGCACCTCCGCTGTCCTTCCCCCCATTTTGCCTCTCAGGAGGGGGCACTTTTCTAAATTTTGCCATTGCCCCTCTTGTGGCTTATCATTCGAAAAGTCTGTGACTGCTTAATCAATTAGGATGCACCTCCAGTGTCCCTCCCCCCATTTTGCCCCTCAGGAGGGGGCACTTTTCTAAATTTTGCCATTGCCCCTCATGTGGCTTATTCGAAAAGCCTGTGACTGTTAATCAATTAGAATGCACTTCCGGTGTCCCTCCCCCCCATTTTGCCCCTCAGGAGGGGGCACTTTTCTAAATTTTGCCATTGCCCCTCGTGACATATCGTTGGAAAGGCCTGTGACAGCTTAATCATTTTATGCACCTCCGGTGCCCCTCCCCCCATTTTGTCCCATGGGAGGGGTCAGTTCTCTGAATTTTGCAGATATTCGTCATGTGACATATCGTTGGTAAGGCCTGTGACCACTTATTCATGTTATACACCTTCGGTGTCCCTCATCCCATTTTGCTCCACAGGAGGGGGCACTTTTCTAAATTTTGCTGTTGCCCCTCATGTGGCTTATCGTTCGAAAAGCCTGTGACTGCTTAATCATTTTATGCACCTCTGGTGCCCTGCCCAGCAGGAGGGGTCACTTTCCTAAATTTTGCCGACACCCGTCATGTGACATATCACTGGAAAGGCCTGTGTACCACTTATTTATGTTATGCATTTCCGGTGCCCTTCGCCCTACTTTGCACCCCCGGAGGGGTACTTTCTAATTTTTCACCACTCATGTTATATATGCCTCCAGTACCATGCCCTTCACTCTGACCATGGGGGGGGCAGTTTTCTAAATTTTGCTGACACCTGTCATGTGATATATTATTGGAAAGGCCTGTGACCGCTGATACATATTATGCACTTCCGGCGCCCCTTGCCTCACTTTGCACCCTCGAGGGTTCACTTTTCTAAATTTTGTCGACAGATCTCATGTGGCATATCTTTGTAAAGGCCTATAACCACTTAATTATTTTATGCACCTCCAGTGCCCTGATCTCCAATCCCCCTGGCAGGGCACTTTTCTATATTTTTAGGACACCCCTCATGTTACATATCGTTAGAAAGGCCTGTGACCGTTTAATCATTTTGTGTGCCTCTGGTGCCTTGCCCCCCCCCCCCCCTGGGGGCAGTTTTTTAAATTTTGTTGTCACCCGTCATGTGACATAGCGTTGGATAGGCTTGTGACCGCTTATACACGTTATGCATTTCCGCCGCCCCTTGCCCCACTTTTAAAATTTTGTTGACAGACCTTTGTAAAGGCCTGTAACCGCTTAATAATTTTATGCACCTTCGGTGCCCCCCCCCCTCAATCGGGGCACTTTTCTAAATTTTTAGGCACCGATCATGTTACAGTACTGAAAACAGCATAAATTCTTACTAACATACCTCAACTGAATATAGTGGTGGTTTTCCTTCAAATGTTTTATGCAATACAGTCACTTCTACTTCGACAGTTCAATGCACATCTCCTTTCTGCCAGAAAGCTTCGATTCTGAAGGCCCTTTGAAATGTAATTTAGCGGAGCAATGTTGCCAAGGAATATGCCGTGAAAATCACTCACATATCCACTCGGCAACACTTCTGCAGCATTTGTGCCTGGATTTTGATTAATGTACTGTCTGGCTGGGATAAGAAAGACTCTAAAACCGGTCTCGCCTCAGTCCTGTTGCCAAGGTAACTGTTCAGTCGACTTTATTTTAGGGAAGTCCCGCATTTTATTTTCTTCCATTCAACCGATCATTCTGAGAATTAGCGGTCTTTTTTGTCCTATGGATGAAGTCCGCTCCCTACAAGTTTTGGAACCTTCGAAAGCAGGAAACATACTCAGGGTTTTTCTTATCTCGCTAGCACAGTAGTCCCACTGTCTCGGGAAAATTTCAAGAATCTGAAAAGATATTTTAAATACTTAAATGTCAACAGAAATTTATTAACAAATGTATATACAATAAAATATCAGTGATAGTTTTTTAAAACAGGACCTGAGTTTCACAAAGGTAAACAAAGCTACTGCCCAGGGCCCCAAAAGCAAAAAAATAAGTATTTTCCTTAAACAGACTACAAAGAGTGGTTAGAATCAAATTACAGGGGACCCTAACTGGATATTTGTCCAAGGGGCCTGCTTTAAAGCATGATTCATAAGGATCATGCATTTTATAATATAAAATACTCAACCATCCCAAAACTCTAAATACAAGCAATTTAACTAACAATTCATTCACATTAAGCTTTAAAATGAAAGTATAAAATGACATTAGTAGTCTAGACTGTGCAGTCACTGGGAAACGAACAATAAAATCAGAAAATTATTTGCAAGAAATTGAAAAATTCAATTTATGACATTGCCCTGCAAAATATTTATTACGGTACACATATAAACTGCCAATAGCACTGAGACAGGCAGTAAAATTAATTACAAAAACATGAAACGCTATAGTAATTCGCGTTAGGCCTAAATATGTGCATCCAACATGACGACAATTAACAAAAAATACAAATTTTAAATTAAAAAAATCATAAAACTCTACAGTAAAGTGAAGAAAAGCATTACATACCGAAGGGAGATTAATAACATTATTCTTTTCTAACTTTTCTTAATTTAAAATACTGGTTTAACAGCAAAATAACGACGGCACGACAGACGGATGACGCTCAATGGAGAATCGTAGAAACGATTTCAAGGAGGAATCGTTCTTATGATTCGAGTTGATTCAAAGGTTCACTGCCGGAGCCATACTATAGCTCCGGCTGCCGGAGATCTAACCACTCCGTTTTTTTTAAGGTTTTGTGTGTAACATGAAGCGATAATAGTGTATTTTATTGCTGCCATCTATCAGTTTTAAAAGCAGAAGGCTAAAACATAAAGGCGAAATAGTATCTCTTGTCTACGGCTAAACTGGATGCGCCCAAATCTGAGAATCTGTTTACAGCATCCCCACGTACCTTCCCAGCACCCCGCAACCAATCAAACGACACCCTTTTCCAAGACATATCGGATCTAGTCATCGCTGATTTCAGCGAATCCACTTGGAAAGGAACATTTCTTTTTGTAATGCTTTTTCCATTTTGAACATTATTCCAATTGGCATAGCATTATTGTAACAGATTCGATTTTATTAAACAGTACAAAATACTCTATTCTATTGAATCTTGTATTCTACTAATCCTGTGATCATCTTAAAATTATTTGACTAATTTAAATTACTTCTATTATTTCATTACACTTAAATAAAAGATTTTTTATTAATTGGAAAAGAAATCATTGCTTTAAAATATTTTTTTTTTTGACATTTTTTACATAGTGTTAGGATATTATAAATCGTAGGTTATATAGTTCTGATAACAGCATATTTCCGACTCATAAGTAAAAAAAAAAAAAAAAAAAAAAAAAAAAAAAAAGAGTAGTTTGAAACAAAGACCCGTATTTATTTAATTTTGTTTACTTTTTGGTAACGCACAAATGATGAAAAATAATTATGGAAATATGCGAAGATTGTCAGATTGTTTTACTTTTTGTGGAAGTGGTATTTACTTATTTAAAAACGTCATAACTATTTTTAAACCATGAAATAAATATTTTTTGCATACGATTTATTCTAAAAGTTATATACTTCAAAATAAAATTATGCATTAAGACGAGTTAAAGTACTTTATTGCAATTTTGACAGGTATCTTAATATTTAAAAAACGTCAAGCTAATACTTTAATGCAAACATTTTTGACAATATTTTGTTTCATTAGAAAAATGTGCAACCTATTTGATTGGTTCAACGATATTTTAAAATTAAAGTAACAACATTTTATTTTTTGAAGAACTAAATTATTTAGCTATTGGTTACAATTCAAATCTACCCTATATATATAAAATCCTAATGAAACGAATTTTTTGAAGAACTGAATTATTTAGCTATTGGTTACAATTCGAATCTACCCTATATATATAAAATCCTAATGAAACGAATTTATGAAACGAATATATGAAACGCCTGAAATGTAACGATTCTTTGAATCGACTGATTAAACAACTCATTATGTTTCACGGTGATTTCTCCTAGAAAAAGGAATACTTTGCGATGAAATTAACACCAAAAATCAATATTGATCCGCAGATTTCAAAACTGGTATTAGAATTTTTAAATTCGAATTAGTTTTCGAAATATTAATTTTTTTCTAATTTTATATACATTTTTTTAATGATGGCAACACAAATTTTAATCAAACAGATATTTTTTTTTCAGATTTTAGAAAAGGTTACTATTTTAAACTAATTTGGCGAGAAGTCTGGCCTCTCTTAAATGTATGCTAAGAAATGTATCATGTTACTTTTATTCATAATTCAATTTGTATTTCATTATCATTTTATTTAATACAAGCAGAAACATTTAAAATAAATGGCTTTCACTTCTTTATTTTTTTAAACGAAATGAAAAGAAAAATATTAGGCACAGATGTCATATACGCACCGGGGTACCTAATTGGCGCCAAATTGACATTATTTTGGTTGACATGGTAACCCGGCTATTGTTGTTTATTTAATAATAAGTGTTTATTTACATTATTTTCCTTTTTTAAATTATATAAATTGTTTTGTTCTATAGTTTATTATTTTTTTTTGTTATTTTCCTTTAAAAAAAAGTATTGGAAAATAATTAAAAAATAAGGTACTACTTAGTTATTCCATCGACCCATTTCGCCAAATTATATAAATCGCCAAACCACTTTCCAAATTAAACAAATTGACAATTTTTATTTTAAATAACGAAAGAACAAAGAAAATAGTATAACATTAATAATTATACAAATAAAACGTCGAAATAAAAATCACTTGATGACGTAAAGACGTGTAACTTGCTTAAAGTCAAGTGAATGTGAAATTTATCAACCATTATAGGCATTTAATTTTATAGTTTGGTGATAGATTTTTGGTCGACGGGATAACTAAGTAGTACCAAAAATACATATGTAACTGGCATTCGAAAACGAGGATTTCGCCAAATTTTCGTAAAAAAAATCCCGCCAAACCGGGTGCGTATATGGCATCTGGCCAAATATTAAATTATGTAACAAACGATGACATTTAATTCCAACTTCAAAGCAATGTTATAATTTACCACTCGAAAAAAAAAATGCTAACTGGCGAGTTGAAAAATAGTTATTGGCGAGATTTGCACCCGACTAGCGTAACAGTACCAAGAATTCTTTGCGACAATGCTTTTATGTAGTATTATTCGAAAAAAAAAATCGATTTTTTTAAATCGAAATGGAAAACTTTCGGCACAGATGCCACATACGGACGAGCGTCTGGGAAGAGAACGACTTCTAATAGTAGCACTTAGAAAAAATTTCGGCTCCCGTTTCAACAGGGAAGAAAGAGAAAACAGTCTGCGTTCTTCCCTCAACCTTGTGTAGCTTTCCCGTTTCGCTTGTATTTATTATTCGGCTATGAGAACATTAAAATAAATAAGTAGAATGTTGAATTTTATAATTTGATTCTCATAAAAAAAGGATTTTTTTCAAAAATAAATAACATAATTTTAAAAGGAAATAAATAAAATAGAATAATATCTGTTATTTATATAAAAACCTTTTATATATAAATCTGCAAAAATTATTCTTATACTTATAGCTTCATACTTTAATATATAATATTTTATTACACACACACACACACACACACACATATATATATTAACATATTTAAAAAAAATAAGTACACTTGTCAATTCTGCGTTATATTTATATATAATGTAGTTATTTGGCAATTAATATTATATATAACTATATTCAAAAATGTGTGTCACGAAATACTGATTTTTTTTTTTCTTTTTCACCTCGGAAAATTCATTTTTGCAGTATTCATTTTTTATTAAGTTTTCTATATTAATGATTTACCTTTCTGTGTGTTTACCTATTCTTTTTTTAAATAAGGCCAATTGACGTAAATGTTTAATATTTTGTTAAGATTAGCACAAACCTCATCGTATCCTACTTTTTTTTTTTTTTCTTTTTTGCAAGCTTATGTCAAAATTTCCAGTTTGGGGAATTCGATTTGAATATTTTATAATGACTTTTTAATTTATTATTAAATGATTTTATGAAGGAGGTATGAGATAATATATTTTTTAACGATTACGTTTAGCAGACTATGTAGGAAGGAGGGGGGGGGGGGTAAAACTTTTTACTTACATAAGGACGAAAATATCAATTTTCCCGTTTAATTTACTGCATCTATTTGGCATTAAATGAAATTTCCCTTCCAGAGTTGCAATCTTTGTAAGTTCTTTTTTCTTTTCTTATATCTTCAGTGTGATTAAAATGCTAAAACTTCGATATGTTTTTCAATTAACTCGATTTTTAAATGGACAATCCTCCTAGTTCATAAAATTAAAGACAGGATTTTCCTTAATATAAATTGACTGTTGATGAGTATTTGCTTAGTATTTTTTTTAAATAAAAATATTAAGCAAATAGTCATTTGTTCATTATTTTTACAGCATGTCATGGCATTTCATTTACTTTTTAACCCTTTATGTCCCAAATTATGAATTCATGAAAATTTCATCTTCTAAACTATTTTTTGTGAAATTTTGAAACTACATTAGAAGATTTACACAATCATTTAATAAATTTTAGAAGGATTTTGCCATTTAAAGTAAATTAATTAAATTTGTATTTATAGGAATTTTGTGCAATATTTATAACTTCATTCAAATCTTTTATTTTAAATATTTTTTTTAGTATTTTATAGAATTAGGAAATGTACAAGTATAATGCTCTTACAAGAGAAATATAGGAATAATTCCGAATTGAAACTTTTCACCCTCGAACTTTCAACGTCAAGAAAGCTGAAGAGGTGCAAATAATAATAAAAAAAATCATCCTTTTAAAAATATTTTTGTTTTGTTCAACCAATAATGCTTTTGAAATAAGACCTATAATTCATTCTAAAATGTACCACTACTAATCAATGCATATTTTATATCAAGTTATTTTAATGGTACGTTAAAGTAGCGTCTGGGCATAAAGGGTTAAATAATTCATTATTCGGATATCTGGTCCTTACACCTATAGAGCACACATATAATTAAAAATATGAAAGAGAATGTTGTAAGAAATTAAAAAGAAGTGTTGATTTAAAATCTTCTTGATAATTTTTAAATTAACTTTTCAAATATCATTACAATAATTAAACTTTTTCTTTATTAAGTCATTTTCCTTCATAAAACCATTTAATAATGTGTCAGTAAGGTATTATAAAATATCTTTTAAAAAAAGTATAAAAGTTACAAAAATCCTTTAACCGTAAAATTTTACATAAGTTTCCCCCCCCCCCCCCCCACCACCACCACACACACACACAAAAGAAAAATAATAGGATATGAAAGTCTGTTACAAAAATATATTAAAATATAATAATAATAAAATATGAAGCTATAATTTTTTTTTTTCAGATTTATCTAACGAAAGATTTTCAGATAAATAACAGCTATTCTTTTCTTTTTTTTATTTCCTTTTAAACAACATTTCATTTTTTGCAAATTCGATGCTTTTTTTTTGTTTGTTTGTTCAAGTTATAAGATTCAGCATTCTTCGTTGTTTATAATTTTAACAATTTCCATAATCGAATAACAAATGCAAGCGAAAAGGGAAAGCTACATAAGGCTGAGGTAAGAACGCAGTAGTTTTTCCCTTTTCTCCACAGCTGAAAGGGAAGGAGAATTTTTTTCTAAGTTCTACTGTTAGCAGTCGTTCTCTCCCCAGACGCTCGTCACATACGGTCCCATATTGGCGCTATTTTTTTCTGACGCCAATGTCATATACGCAACGGGTACTTAACTGGCGCCATAGTATCGTTATTTTGCTTGATTTGATAAGCTGGATGTTGTTGTTTATGCTGTTGATCTTTTCCCCAAATTAGCGTCGGAAAAAAATCGCGCCAATATGGGGCCGTGCATGATATCTGGGCCAAACTTTCATATGAAAAGCGAAGGGATCAGAGCGTATTTATTTATGGCAGTTACATGACTTGCACTATTATAATATAGATGAAATGATGGCGATAGAATAATATTTGGCGACTTATCACCTGTACCTGGCCAATATTAAAGTACCAAAATGGCACCAGGAATGTAAAAAGCGAAGTGGTTCGCCCGGAACTCTTGATGATAGTCACATGACTTAGGCTATTATTATAGAAATTGTTTTAAAATACCGGGAGACAAAGACTCTGCACACTTAATTCCTTTTATTTTTAGCTTCTTTTCAAACGTTTAACTGATCCTCTTTAATCAAACACGAAAACAACCATTGGATGTCTTAACAGCAAATGATTCGGCCTTAAATTTTTGAAATCAAAGGAAATTGAATGAAAACCCGTTTACAGGGAGATCTGCACAGCTTTTTTCAGTATAATTCAATCTTCTATAATATTTTTTAAACCGATCAGATTAGCGTGTTTTTAGATTCTGCGGTGTCTGAACGGGGGTTGGCGAGCGTAGCTTGCAGGGTGCAGAGCCCCCTAGTTCATGTATATTTTTAAAGTCATTATGATATATATGAATTATTATTACAGCTATGCTATTTCTCAAATAAAAGCAAGCTGTTTGTATCCTTTAAATTTGAGAATATGTCTTTAATTGTGAAGAATAGATGGCCTTGGACATCCCTTAAAAAATTTGCTGACAGCAATTGTCGAAGTTAAAAAATTAGTTTTCTGTTAGATATTTTACAAAATTAAATTAAATTATTTAATTTTATTAAATTTTAAAATAATCGGCTGTTAGAAACTTAATAAAATTCTCTCTGTAAATTTACTTTGAAGAGGAGGAGGGGGCGCCAAAACCCATGTTTTCCCCGAGTGCAAAAAAAGCTAGTTTCGGCCCTAATTTAAAACACTAACATTATAAAGAAAGCCATAAAATTAGTGAGACTAAAAAAGTTAAAAATTTCTAAACTTTAAAATTATGACAACTTTTAAAAAGTTCTGTTATAAAATTTCACCCTACATTGTTAAAAATATCGTGAAAAATTACCTCTGTTTAGGCTCTCTATTTTCTGACCAATGAGAACGCTGCATAAACACCTGTGAAGCGTTCTCATTGGTCAGAAAATAGACAGCCTTTAAAGACAGAGGTAATTTTTCATGATATTTTTAACAGTATATTATTATAGGGAGAGGAGAGGGGAGGGGCACTGCAAGGTTGTGAACTAGCGATGAACATCACAAAATGTCACGCCTCGCCACTGCTGATATGCTGCATTTTGCATGATTTACGCGATTTTAGCGATAGTCCTTGAATCGCTTTTGGCCCGGAATTATAAGAAAAGCACTCTTACTCTCATTAAAATTCTCATTCGCTTTTTTAAACACAGTTTATTACATAATCTCACAACTCTCTATTCCGGACACAACTCAAAGCACAATAGACACAAAAATCTAAACTTAAACTTATTAAAAAGAACTCTCGAAAAAGAACTTCGAACAAAAACTAAAAACAAAGACTATGTCCTTTTCACACAGCCCAGAAAAAACTACAAATTTAAAGGGCCATGTCTTTTTTTCACAGCTTATAGATTTCTAGTACAAACATTTTGATATATCTGCAATGTAGCGACATCTGTTGGTATTATTAAAATATATACTTTATCAAACAGTCCTAGCTCAAGAACTAATGCACAGAATTTCATGTCTTTAGAATCCTCATGATGGGCATAGATTGTCATTTAATTTTGGCATTGTTCTAGAGAACTTTGAAGTATTAACGTGTATGAGATAGAAGAAAGTTTTGGGATTTGCATATCCGACTAGTTATTTGTTGTCAAAATAAATTTTCCTTTCTGACATATAACATTAAGATATATATATATATTGGAAAACTTTAAAATAGCCAGTATTATTAAATATGTTGCTTCAAATTACATTAAATCAGAATATGTTGTAGAGCTCATGATAATTTATCTTTAGTAACTTTTGATGATAATATTACAGTGACAAACAACAATTACATTTAAATAATAATAATGAGAGTAAATCTTATATGCGTCATGTCTGCTTACATATCACATATTAGCTGCGGACTCAATACACACAGTGGCGCAGCCACGGGAGGGGTTTGGTGGTTAAAACACCCCCCAGAGCTAAGAAAAATTACTATAATTGCCTCTTATATGAATCAAAACCAAAATTAATATTTAAACGTTTTGGCATTTTTCGAAATCCGCCGCTTTGAGAAATCAAACTCTATTCAACAAAGTGATTCAATTAAACGGCGAAAATTCTACTTAAAACTGTGGAAGCGCATATTACATGCATTGTTTTTGTGAAAATTGGTTATTTGGACTAAGTCACTTTTTCGAGACGTCTTATGCTAAAAGAATGGTCATTTCCTGCCACACAGACGCTTTGAGTTTAAGTATTATACAATGGGCCATTTCTTAATTAAACTTCTGTCTTTATTCCATGTTCGAAACAATAATAGACCATCGAATTTCAGAAAAAACATGAAACATACACTTTGCAGATCTCTCTCAGTTTCAAACGCCCTGTTTTATGATTTTTGCTCCCAATTATATCTAAGACCAAGCTTTTTACGTACCCAAGTAAAAATCTTTGTAAAATAAGAATTAAAAAAGTAGTAACTATAAAGTTGTAAAAAGCTGTTATTGATTGTGATTGAACAAATTATCGCAATCAGTGTGTCTTTCGAACCATTTGTTCCTTAGGAGACCCGTACACAAATTTAAAGAATGTATTCCATTAGTTCGTAATGTAGCAACGAGTAATGGTGCTTGCTCTCGGAGAAGCATTGCCACCCGTGTCACGTAGGAAAGAAGCATTTATTGTAATTTCATTGAGTTATAGATAATATGTCTGTGAGTATGGATTTTGAAAAGAGAGGGGTTAAATGTAAAACATTTTCTTAGACTGTATAAAATATAATTATACACAATTTTATGCTAATCATGTATTAATTTCAATTAATAAGCACATTGTTAAAAATCTGCAGTTTTAGATTTATAGTCACTCGCTGTTACAGAAAACGGTTACTTGAATAATTATGGAATATTCTCATTATTTTTTATTATTCTCATTCTCATTATACCTTAAAAGTAAACACCATGTAAAAAATCAAGCTTTTATACCAACTACACTATATGGCCGAAGGTGACCGGTCACTTGTAATTTTAGACGTTTTGTTAAATATCTAGAAAAGTACATGAGGAATTAACCTGAAACTGCAGGTGCGTAAATAGTATAGTATAGGTCATATATTTCCGCGAAGATTTTTTTTCTCAAAACCCCATAGGGGACCGTCAACAAATAGAAAAAGAACGAATATCTTTTGGATAACTCTGTAAAAACTAATGTAGCAAAAGCGTTCAAACTCGACATTATTAAGAAGTGGCTTATTGTAATATATTGTGTTCATTTTTAGGAGGATAGCATGTATACTCGTAGAGAAATTAAGGTTTTTATAAAAACAGTCCCAAATTTCACCAAGTTTTTTTGCTTATAATTTGTAGAGTTCTTATTTTTTAAAAAAAAAGTTCTTTTCAGAAAATATGATAAACAACATTGTACATAATACCTGCAATCATAATTAAAAAATAATAAAAATTGAATGAAAAATGAGCAGGTTTACTAAAAAATGCTTCACTGTGCATGCGCGAATGCAATCAAAATATAATGTGCATAATGTATTAGCTAATTATATAGAGCAAGTTTTGTGAAAGTCTCAAAATCATAGCTTGAAAATTCTGACAATTATCGTCAATAGAATAAGCTCGAAATCCGTTGTTCCCAAAAGGAAGCAAAAAGATGAGGGGTTGTATCCAAATATAGTAGTACGTGCAATATTGTGTACGCTATCTTGGCACTAATCAACAGATATTTGATACAACCCCTCATCTTTTTGCTTCTTTTGGGGAACAACGGATTTCGAGCTTATTCTATCGACGATAATATTCATAATTTTCATTCTATGATTTTGAGACTTTCACAAAACTTGCTCTATATAATTAGCTAATACATTATGCACATTATATTTTGATTGCATTCGCGCATGCGCAGTTAAACATTTTTTAGTAAACCTGCTCATTTTTTATCAAATTTTTACTATTTTTTAATTCTGATTGCAGAGTGTTGTGTACAATGTTGTTTGCCATATTTTCTGAAAAGAACTTTTTTTATATTAAGAACTCTGCAAATTATAAGCCAAAAACTTGGCGAAATATGGGACTGATTTTATAAAAGCCTTAATTTCTCTACGAGTATACATGCTATCCTCATAAAAATGAACACAGTATATTACAATAAGCCATTTATTAATAATCTCGAGTTTGAAGGTTTTTGCTACATTAGTTTTTACAGGGTTATCCAAAAGATATTAGTTCCTTTTCAATTTCTTGACGGTCCCCTATGGGGTTTCGGGAAAAAAATCTTCGCGGAAATATATGACCTATACTTGGCTAGAAACATGGAATTTGGTATTGTTGTTAATTTAGAGACTTAAATGCATGCCCTGGACAGTTTTTTAAAAATTCGAAATTTTAAAGGGTGCAAGAGCATAAAAAAAAAACTTTCTAAAATTGCGATTTGTGTAATACATTTTGTATAGGAGGTTAGAATATGGCATGATGATAACTTTTGAGATGTATAAATATGCTCAAGAATGGTTACTAAAAAAAAAATTCATTTTAAAAAGTATGAAATGAGCGGAAAACGGTCTGAAAACGATCTAAGGCTAATGTCAGACGGACGTCTTTTTGCACGCTTTTTTACTTACGTATTATCCCTACACAATGCTAGCAGCATTATATTGCCTTAATTACGATTTATTAGGAATTGTTAGAGCTAGATACATTAAGTTTGGCATGGCTGTTACTCTAGAAACGTAAATGATCACCAAGAACAGTTTTCCAAAAATTCGAAATTAAAAGGATGCAAGAGCAAAAAACGTTCTAAAACTGCGGTTTGTGCGATATACACTATATGGCCAAAGGTGACCGGTCATTTGGGATTTTAGACGTTTTGTTAAATATCTAGAAAAATGCATGAGGAATTAACCTGAAACTGCAGGTGTGTAAACTACTCGTTTTACCGATGTAAAATATAGCTTATGTTGAAATGGAGATAGTCACCATCATTTTGCCATTATTATTAAGGTTCCACTCTACGCTTAAAAAGTAAAATCGGAATTATTATAAGATCATTCGTGCGTCTTATTTTTCTGGCGGTCAGCGGGGGAGTTGAGGGCACTCGGTGTACCTAAGCGACGTAGAATCTTCCAAGGATTGTCGGTAATGATTTTCGAAAAAAATGTGTCTGTAATTTGCTGAGATATTAATTAAAAACCCATGTAGAAAACAACGGTACGGATCAAAACAGTGTTGCTACTTTGTGACCTCCTTTCGAAGCGTGCTTGGCACAGTGCCAAGTTTAAACTTTGTATAAGATCTTTGTTTTAGGTAAGGTGAAACATAGTGATAAGCACTTTTTATTCCAACTGAATTCAATTATTAAAGGCAAATATTAAAAAGATAATTCATATAATAATTCCAAGACATTAAAAGTCAGTAATTTTGAGACAAAAATTGCTTATAATTCACTAAATAATTCATTTATAAGGAAAAAAACTTTTCGATTCGAAATCATTTCAATAATTATGTCTGAATATGCTTTTATTTTTAGAAATGAATAGAAAAGTTTCACGTTATTAAGCACACTTTTTTTTATTCCTTTAAAATTGTCCACTATTACATGAGATATGATTTACAAGTGACCTTTCGTGAGAATCTCTGTGACGTCTTTCCGAAGCGTGGTTAGTTCTCTACCAAGTTTAAACTTTGTACAAAGTCTGTGTTTTAGAGGGAGAAATATTCATCGGTTTTCATTCGAGTAGAATTAAATTATGGCATGTGGTATTGTTATATGTACGCAAGTAAATATTATCTTTGAACAGTTCTGATATTATGTATGGAACCCTTTGTATGAGAGTTAAGTTTGCACACGACCGATTATCTTTTTAAATCCGTTCGGTAGTTCCAAAAATAACCCCTACAAAAAAAAGGTTACTTCTTTATAATATTAGTACAGGTAAGACTTCAGTTTGAACTCGGATATTTTTAGAGAACTTTAACAATAATAAAGATGTTTTAACGAAATTTTCAACAGATTTACTTTACTTAATGGCAAATTTGATGTCATGTAAAATACTGGAAGTGCACAGTAAAAAAAAAAAAAAAAAAAAAAGAATAAAATACCGTGTTTAATATCAACTACATTCCAAAATATGGATTACCTAACTGAGCACTAATTGGACGTAAATGATGATAAATTCCACCAATTTTCGTGATGTTGTTACATTTGACAAAAGCAAGGTAAGTATATTGAAATTTTTGTTAAAATGGCTTCATTATTATTAAAGTTAAAAACAAGAATTCAAGATTGTCTTGGAATGAAATCCTGTGTATTTTTGGTTGAACAAGTGGATTGGAATTCTGTTATTTTCTATGCAAAAATTATTTGCTGGACTGTACACTTACAACGCTTAAAGTTTGCCCCATCATCTTTAAACACTTTTTATAAATCTAACCTAGTTTGGGGTTATTTCATTGGTGCATTTTATGTTTTCTAACTCTAATACTGTAAACGCTGTTTAAATGAAACACAACCAATGTAACTGCGGGTAAAAAGCATTATGATTTGATTCATTAAAAAGACAGATTATATTAACCAGTGATTCAAATAACCGGCGAACACCTTTATCAAAAAACTCAAAACCCCTCCTAGATAACTGAATTCTGGCTGCGCCACTGAATACACACATAAATATTTACACATATACGTGTGGGTATCCAATATGCTCAATAATAGATGCATTATAAATACTTTCATGCGTAAAATTCAGAAAAAGAAGAAAAAAATAATTTCGGGCGTAACTACTCAGTTTTCCGCCTCTGAAGTACAGATAGGCGTTACTTTACGTATTAGAATAACTAACAAGTAGCTTGATTTTTCACAATAGATTATCGGGAAGTTCCTGTTAATTTTGAAACGCATTAACTACGTATTTATTTAAAAAAATCTGAAAAATTGTATTTTAGTATTCAAATTGTAGTAGAAATATAATTGCCGAAACTTGATTTTATCGTAGTATATCTAAGAAAAACACAAAAAATTTGTTTCGAGCTAGAAATCCATATTTTTGTCATAACTGTTTTTAAGGAAGTGAAATTTCAAATACGTTTTTTTTTAGTGACTACAGTTTACTTAAAAAAAAAAAAAAAAAAAAAAAAAAAAAAAGCATCGCATTATATGTTCGGACAGTTATTTTTAATACAATTGTACAATTGTATTAACAAGTAGCTTACTTTTTCGCAATAGATTAACCCCTTGACCGACGAGCAAAAGGGCAAAATTGTAAATTTTTTTTCACTGTAATTTATTAAAAATCGCAAAAAATTATGTTTTTTTCAACGCGATAAAAAAAATTTGTAAGGTTAACGGAAAGTTCCCGTTAATTTTGGAACGCTTTAACTAAGTATTTAAAAAAAAAAAAATCTGAAAAATTGTATTTTAGTATTCAAATTGTAGTAGAAATATAATTGCCGAAAGTTGATTTTATCGTAGTATATATAAGAAAAACACAAAAAATTTGTTTTGCACTAGAAATTCATATTTTTGTCATAACTGTTTTTTAAGGAAATGAAACTTCGAATAATTTTTTTTTTAAATTCAGTGACTACAGTTTACTTTAAAGAAAGCATCGCATTATATGTTCGGACAGTTATTTTTAATAATATTGTACAATTGTATTAACAAGTAGCTTACTTTTTCGCAATAGATTAACCCCTTGACCGCCGAGCAAAAGGGCAAAATTGTAAATTTTTTTCACTGTAATTTATTAAAAATAGTAAAACATTGTGTTTTTTCCAACACGATAAAAAAAATTTGTAAGGTTAACGGAAAGTTCTCGTTAATTTTGGAACACTTTAACTAAGTATTTAAAAAAAAGAATCTGAAAAATTGTATTTTAGTATTCAAATTGTAGTAGAAATATAATTGCCGAAACTTGATTTTATCGTAGTATATCTAAGAAAAACACAAAAAATTTCTTTCGCAGAAGAAATTCATATTTTTGTCATAGCTGCTTTTTAAAAAAATGAGATTTCGAATACATTTTTATTTATTTTATTTTATTTTTTTTATTTATTTATTTTTTTTATTATTATTTTTTATTTTTTGCAGTGACTACAGTTTACTTAAAAAAAAAAAAAATGCATCACATTATATGTTCGGACAGTTATTTTTAATATAATTGTAATTAATTTGAAAAGCGTACTGAAAGGGACCATTCAATGGTAGCTTTTAAAGTAAATACAAATGTTAACTAGTCAGAAGTCACAATACCAAAACTTTCTTCTATCGCATACATGTTAATACAGTAAACGCTTGATTTTACGAACCTCTTTTTTACGATCTCTTCGTTTTTACGAACCGATTTACTGGTCCCAACCATCATCCCATTGAACTAATGTTACTCCCATTTACGAACTTTCGATTCTACGAACACATTGTATAAGTCCCAACGAGTTCGTAAAATCGAGCGTCTACTGTACTTCCTGAAAAATGCAACATATCAGCAAATGCACCTTCTGTTAGATGATTTACACCAAAATATAATTATCAACAACTTTGACAGCTTCTAACTGAATCTGAAGTTCGATAAAAATCCGTGCATTAATTATTTAGATAGAGCTTTTGCGGGAATTGTAAAAAATTCTGCATAGCAGCGCCACCTGTTGGGCGATTTACACCAAAAACTTATTAGGATAAATTTATACCAGGAAGTAACTGAATCTGAAGCTTGGTGAAAATTCATGCATTAGTTCTTGAGACATAGCTATTGGGGATATCGCGAAAAATGCAGCACAGCAGCGCCACCTGTTGGGTGATTTACACCAAAAATTAAACAGCACTAATTTATATCAGGGTCTAACTGAATCTGAAGTTTGCTGAAAATTGATGCATTTTCTCTTGAGTTAGAGTTATTGTGATAATCATGAATAATGCAGAATAGCAGTGCCACCTGTAGGGCGATTTTCACCAAATTGTAATCAGCACCTAACTATATCCTGGACTAACTGAATCTGAAGTTTTATGAAAATCCGTGCAGTAGTTCCTGAGATGTAGCTATTTCAGAAATCGTGAAAATGCCGCATTACAGCGCCACCTGTGGGGCGTTTTTCACCAAAAACTAATCAAAGCGAGTTCATGTCAAGTTCTAACTGAATCTAAAGTTTTGTGAAATTCGGTGCATTATTTCTTCAGATAGAGCGCCCACAATATTTTTGTCACATACAGACTTACAGAGTGACAGACAGACTCACAGACAGACATTTTCTAAAGACCATCAAATCGTGTTCAGGACATTCTAAAACTTATAAATCCGTCGAAAACCGGAAGTCGAAAATTTTCACGAATCCAATACTTTCTTCTTGTAAAGATAGAAAAAAGTAAAAATGAACGAAAATATTAAACTGTCAATTCATCCTATTTCCAAAAGAGAATGATTTTATTAAAAAGACAATGTGTCAAAAAAATTTATTGCTAATGTTGAATCATTTTTAATAAATTATAGTTTTGCATTCCTTGAAGTTATTCAAAGCATTTCTGTTACTGGGTTTGTTTAATTAAAACTCGCAGCTTATAAATCTAGCCAGAGATGATATTATAAAACAAGGGAATTTATACTAGTGGTAAATTTAGTTGATTGTATGAGTTCTCACGGAAATTGTACTTCAAACGAGGCAAGTGAGGTGCGTTCGTACTATAGTTAGTTTTATAAATATTCAGATGTTGGTGCAATAGCTGTTGCACTCTTATGCAAAAATTCATGAATACAAAATTTATTACGATTATATATATATATATTAAATCCAGCAATACGGAAATAATAGGACTCCATCTTAAATAGGGCGGGCGTATTAACCATGGCAACATAGAATCATTAACTATCTGAATTAATTACGTATGATTGGTTTTAATAGAATGAAGAAAACTTATTAATTTCTTTATAAGTTTTGATTCGATTTTCATTAAATTTGAAATGACTCGACAAAATTCAGCAACGATTATAGACCTCAGTCCTTTAACATTCGCGAGTTTTGATTATTCGCGAAATAAAAAATGAGGAACATTTTAACATTCGCGAATACTTAACTTGGTTATTCGCGAATTTTGTTTTATAGAACATATTTTTTTTACAAAGTGACCTCGCTTTGTTTCACCAGTTCCATAAAGCATTTGACACTGGACAACTGCATGTTAAGAGATTACTGTATGTTAAATTTCAAAGCATTAGATTGGGTAGTTTTCCCACTGTTATATGGGGGCAGACAGACAGAGGGGCGGGCGGGCCAGACGACGACTATATAGGTGTTATGTATTTATATAATTACGAACGCGCCTAAAAAGATTAAGACTATATTTACAGACATCATAATACTTATACTAGTGGTATTTTGAATCATAAAGATTTATAAGTGTAATAAAGAATAAAGGAGAGATTTAATTAATTAATTTATTTTATTTTTACTTTTTTTTGTGGAATTTTTTTGTGTAGATATTTTTCCAGATGTTAATTGTGCGTGTGCTTCTTAACATTGTTGGTGAGAGATGAGCTGAAGGGGGATATAAGGATAGAAGAATGTTGAATCTAGAATATTAAAAATTCAATCAAGTAAAGACGCTGTTCAATCGTGCGTTGTTACCACTGCCCTGTAAAATTCTGTTTAAGAAGCGATATATAAACAGAGTTGCCACGATTCAGGGAATTTTCCAGGTGAAATATCGGTATTTGTTTATAGAAAAATAAATATAGATTAAACGCACGAAATCTCGCCTTATTTAAGGAGAGATTTTCTAAAAGAAAATACTAGTACCGAAAAATTTCGTGGTCTGGTAATTCGCTGAAGCGTGGCAACCCTGATAAAGCAAAAAAATATATTTTCAGAAGTTCACAGTAGAAGTCTGCACGGGCCAACATTTCCAGGCCCGGGCCCGGCCTGACTCATAGAAAAAAAACATTCAGCCCGGCCCGGCCCGTACAAGAAAATATTGGCCAGGCCCGGTAAAAAAGTTAAAATCTCGGCCCGGCCCGAGTGAATTTCTACAAAAAATTGATTTTTATGTCGATTTGGTTAAAAATTTGTCTCGTACTAAGAGTTTAGGCCAAGAATACTTATCTTAACTTTTTTTCATGTTGATAATCTTCATTTTTATAGCAGGGTGCGATATTTATTTTTTTAAATGAATCTCTATTTCTTGTATGTAAATGTTTTAGTTATCATTAATATTGTTAATCCATATTCTACATGTATTGAAGTGTTAAAAATATGAAAAAATCTATACAGTAAAATCTAAGACGGAACTGCATAGAAAAGAAAAAAAAAATGCGTTATAGACAAGTTCCCATCTTAGCAAGTGTAAATGTATTGTATATTCTTTTCTTACGTATTAGTATATTAATTTTGAATGGATCAACACATTTTTCAGTTTAAAATAAAATTCCGTCATAGGCAGGTTCTTTTTCACACGTTTTGTTATATTTTAATTTAATTATATTTTAATAAGCGTAGAAATCTACTATTCTTCAAAAAGAAAGGATTGTAATGTTTAATTGTAGAATAATGGCGATTTAAAAATGTATGCATTTTTTGAAAATTTTTTGGGCTAAGCCTAATTTTACTGATCTTTGAACGGACCAGGAAACGCCGAGACAATGATTTTCATACGGGATGGGTCAAAACTAGGACTGAAAGTTTGGGCCGGGAAGACTAGGAATGAAACCAGTCCCGGCTCTGTACAGAAAAAATAAGTTAGGCCCGGCCCGAGCCTTTAGAAAAACAGTAAACCCGAGCCCGGCCCGGCCCGGCCCATAAAGAGTAGTGACTAGGCCCGGCCCGAGATTTCAAAAAAAGTATGGCCCGGGCCAGCCCGTTCACAGCACCAAATATAATGCAAGAAATTATATAATTCTCGCCTTTTTCTTTCCTTTAGGGTATTTTTGGAACTGCGGCACCCAAAGAAACGCCAAAGATCGTTTAAGTATTCTTTTTGATTAGAAATAAATTTGTCTCTATTTAGAAAAAAAAAAAAAAATGTTGTTGTTGTTTTAGTCAACAATAATTTTGAAATAGCGTTACAGTCAATCAGGGTAACTTTGAACCACAGGGTGTAACTTTGCACCACCTCCTTTTTTTCAATATTTTTGACTCAAAAAGACTAAATAAACTCCAGAACTGTGCTCTGTTGGTAAGGTTCTAAACTGGGATTTCTACTCTTTATTTTAGAAAATAAATTAGCAACATTATGCGCAATTAATTGCATCATCTAACTATCTATGTGAAGTATTGTTTTCAAGTTAGTTTTAATGCTGTTTTGAAGTTGTTGTAATCCAATTAAATTTTCATACTATATACAATATACAATATACTCAAGAATATAAGAATATACAATATACTCATTTATCAGACATATTATTATATAAATGTTGTAAATGTGTTAATATTTTGTGATTATTTATTTATTAAAAGTTAATAAAATGTAAAATAAGAAGGCACTAGCATTTTACCGCATTTTCAGCGTAACTTTGAGCCGGCTCAAAGTTACACTGATGCTTATAATTTACTGATTATAGGTGCTATTGTCGAAAATTTCCCATATTTGCACGTATACTTTATATAAATACGAAAGTGTGCATTATATATGACATGTAAATATTTTTACAAATATGTGTAAAATACATAAAATTCATTTAGAGGCGTGATTATAGGCGGAGCTACTGAAATTTGACATTTCATGTGTTCCACTTTTTTTATTCTTGTTTGAATAATACTAGTACTTGTATGTATTACTGTAACCATGTATATATTATAGAGGTAAAACATTGAAAGTTGTTTTTCACTGCATTTTTATGTTTTATGTGAACAATAAACAGGTTTTTTTTTATTTCTAAATGTTCATGGTTCTCTTCTTCCACTTTTCTTATGCCTGATATTTGTTGTAATATCATAAATTATACAAATCTTGTGATGTTGTGAAATGTAAATTCGCAGTCTTTACATATCTGAAAACATTTTTTGGTGTTTAAAGTTGTCCTGACTACAATACTTTTTTTTATAATTAATTATTTTATATAAATATTTATCATATTGTGCAAAGTTACCCTAAATGGCTGGGTAACTTTGAACCAGGCTAAAAATCTATTTGTTATTGCTTTTATCCTTATTATTCCTTTTTTTTTTTTTATATATAGTCAAACAATAATTTAGGATCATTTCTTCTCTTTTATGTCCCTAGTTGCGACAATATTCTTCAAATAAGAGTGTGGCATATGAAAATAGAGAAAATGCGGATCAAAGTTACCCTGATTGACTGTACGTTTCGTCCGTTTTTTTCTATTTTGAGCCCTGTTTTAATCGAATAATGAGTCTCGGAATTCGAGTTTTGTTTTAAAATAATTCATGGATTAATCAAAAATAAATAGCCAAATCTTTAGCAATTACCTGCTGACATGCTGTGAATATGAAATGCCAAAAATGCTTTTTAATGTTATAAATGGATCTAAAAAATATATACGAATTGTAAAATAAAAAAAAAACTATTTAGGAGTTAAATACCGCTACATGAACCTTTATTTTAGAGGCACATAAATATATTTAGAGATGTATTAGATGGCTTTCTAATAAAAGTGATTTTCCCTACATTCAGTACTCCAAGCAATATATTGGTTATGTTTAAGATATCTGTTTGCCTTTATTACGTTTATTTCGGTTATAATTTCAATTCAAAAACTTACTGATCAAGATTTCAAAAGCCTTTTTTTTTTTTTTTAGAAAATGATATTATACACATTTGGGGGACATTCTCAAAATATTACAGAACTTGAGGACATTTGGAAAAAGTGATAACTGAGCTTTTTAAAAGGGGCTGGCGGCTATTTTGAAATCTCATACATCTTTTTTTACTTTTATTTTTAAGTATTAAACAAACTTTGGTATTTTATTATGTATTTGAGCTAAGTTAGGTTAACTTTATTTAGGTTAATTTAGGTAATTTTTAAGTTTTATGTATAACTTAGGTATTATTAGGTAATAGGTATTATGCATATTATATAGATATGAAAGATGTAGTTAGTAACAAAATAGACCCGATACCGAAAGATGAAGTATCTGTGTTTGTGGTATACTTGATTACACTGAGAATCGGAAAAGATACTTATCTTGAATACTCGTACATATGAATGACTTTTCGTAAATTTAAAGACCATATTAAAGAACAATTGGGAGACCTCAAATACAAACGGCCAGCAATAGTCCTGACAAGACTTAAACAGATGTAGATTATACAGGTTAATTTATTGAAGCAAAAATTATATGACACTGAAATAATTATCACGAGTAATTTTCCGTGAATCAATCGAAATTATCATTGAAGAAAATAATGTTTCTAGTGACGTTTTATCATATAACTTAGTCAAAATTATATGGTTGGGTTTGTAAAGCAAATAATATTCTACTCCCCCCCCCCCCTTCCTCTTTTTTTCGCCTATGCCCTCTCATACATAATCCAACAGTTCATGGAATCGCCCAACTAGCCAGGATGAAGAAATAGACTTCCCTGCTTTCCACTTCCAGAGAGTGAAATTTGAAAATATGACGTTAGCAACATAATTTTTGTATTTTGTACCTGAGAATGACTATGTATATAGTTGAAAGTGTTAGGAACTGGATAATGTAGTTTTACATCTTTGAACTTTTTTTCTTAAAAGTAATAAGGCACATTAAGTGTAATTAAAAATTTTAACTTAGGCATTTATTAACTTCAGCTTTTGAAAACAAAAATGTGTTCGTTAAAAAAAAAAAAAAAAAAAATGTAGGAAAGGGAAGATCTATATTATTGTGCTGGTGCTTTTAAAACATAAAAAAAATCTAAAATAGTTTTTTTCTCCTGAATAAACCAAAATAATACATTGTTTTATACCTTTTTTTTCTAAAATCTTTGGATTTTCTTCAAAGAGAAAATTGGCTACAACATTTTTTATTGTGTTTAATATAAAAAAGTTTTGCTTAAAAAATACTCTTGATACATTTGAAATTAATATAAAAAATAGTTTCAACACGAATTTTTTTTTTAAACTAATTTCTCTTGTACTTAATACTTTAAACGAGTTTTTTGAAAATTATTTTTTTCATATCAAGCCTAAGTTGAAAGTACTGAGGCTCAGTGGTAACATAATTTAGAAACAAATTGTTTATATTTGTAGAATCTTGATAAAATTTCCAACAAACGTAGGGAGATATATATTTTTACGTTTCGGAAAATTTTATATAAATTGGTAAAAATGGAAATTATAGCGATTTTAAGCGAGTTTACCATGTGGAATTATGTAGTTAATTTTATTGAAGATAATTTAAAAGAAAATTAGAAATATCTCTCATTGGGTCTTTTGCGTATACTATTAGGAAATTTTAGTTTAACTAAAATATTGAAAACTAAATTAGAACTACTATTTTTAAAAAGTGTATGTTTCGACATAAAAAAAAAAATCATAAAATTCCCCATAATTTTTTTTTAATAAAAAGTGGATTTTTTAAAAAAATTATTATTATTTACAAAATTATTCTTAAATAGTACATTAAAGTTCATTACTTTAAAATAAATAATATCAAATTCGAATTTTTTCTTCTTCCTAAACAATTATATATCTTACAAAATTTTAAAAAGCTAAGTTGAATGTTTGTTTCATCTCCCCCCTCTCAAAAGTTACTTTGCGCACGTGTGTGCGTGAAATTGTGTTAAGAATTGTCATAACTCGATAAACAACACTTCAATCACAACAAAATTTGAAAATTGTGTTTTAAATATATATTCAAAGGATGTATGTAGAGTATTCTTATACTGATTTATTGAAAAGTTTTTGAGTTAAACTCTTTTAATTTACAAATTATTAACATTTTTTAATAATTTTTAGCGTTTTTTTACCTATAACTTTTAACATATTCATGTTATTGTCATAAAAGAGTCTAGGTTTCTGTATAACGTTATTATATTATTATTATTACTGGAATTAATAAAATGTATTTATTTTTAATAGTTTTAAATTTAAAAAGTTTTAAGATAGTAGCATTTTTTCGTTTCATTTTATAATATATATTTTAAATGATAAAAAATTCGGTGATAAAAAAATAAATTAAATAAAATTATTTATCTGTATGTTTATGTCACATTTTAAATAATAATTTGCACTTTTAAACTTAAATTTAAATAAATTTAAGAAAATTGTTCCGAATTCAGACAATAAAACTGATGCAGTATGTGTGTAGAATGATCTATGTGTGTTAATCAGCTTATGAATGCATAAGCAGAAACTTATTCTCGAACTTTTTTGCTATTTTGTAAATTAACACTTGTAGAAGTATATTTATATCCGTACCCAATACAATTGAACTCGAATATGTTCAGGATAAATTGTAACTTCAAAATTCATTTCTTGTTTCTCTCAGCTCTAACTGAAAAGATACCTCAAAAAAGCTAAATATGAATAAGAATGTTGTTTTAAGTAAAACGTGTTTGCGAAAGCAGTTTAAAGAAGAAGAATCAAACATAAAATATTTTAATAGTTATGAAAACAGCTCGAATCGGGAAATTACAAAACTCACACCACTAATATTTCAATAAAATTTGTTTAAAGATTTAAGGCGAAGTCTTGAACTATATACACGTTATTCGTCAGATGACTTAAATAAAGTCTGATCTACGTGATTAGGCTTAAACCTTAAAATGTAATTTTGATTCTTGATTAAACTCCCGGGCAGTGCTTCTGCTCGCAGTCCGCCAGAATTCCGGCCATTTCAACGGGTCAGTCGGCGAGCCGATTCCCGTTATAAAAAAAAATAAACGAAGCCGATAAATTATAGACTATTTAAAACGAATATTACTTTATCACGAGAATAAGTATAAATAGGTGCACGAGCCGTTGCTAGTTTCACGACATCAGTGAGAAATATTGCCTGTCCATGGGCTAGTTATCGGCACCGGACATCGTGTTAGACTCCGGGCTTAAATTTTTCAGCAGATTGGGGCCAGAGAGAAACCAGGCTTTCATTTTTTTTTCTACTTAACCGAACAGAGATGGAACTGGACTTAATTGTTCTCAGGATGTGTCTAGCAGGCCAATATGATTTGGAAAAATAGTAATTGCGATAATAAATTTCTGTTAACGGAATCATTGGAAATATACCTTAAAAGTCGTTCTCAAATTCCCTGCTTAACAAAGCGAAACTTTCTATCCCATTTGTAACTGTAAAGGTTTAAAATTGACGGATCTGACTATTAAAGAGATTTGGAATCGAATTGCGTTTTTCATTTTTTTTTTTTATATAAATAAATAAATTATCGAGTTATAAGTGATTCTTGTCACGTAACGAGATTTTTCGCCTTTCACGTACTATCGCGTCAGAAACTTGATTCAAAACGCCAACTTTGACAATATTTTCTAAAAGGTATTTTGCCAAATATTGGAAAACGCCATTTGATTACATATATTCTGAATAAGAACACCTAAGAATTTGATGCGTTCCCGAACAAAAAGGAATTCAAAAACGCGTTAGAAAGTAGCTTCTGCAATATTTTTAAAAATCCACTTTTTATTATAGAAGCTTCAAATGGTATGATGTTTTAAACACTCTTTTTTTTTTTTAATTCTAAACTACATTATTTTTTTTTATGAATCTTTATTTGAATGCTGAAAAGTCTAAGAGTGTAAAAGTGATCAATAATATTGCTATTGTGTATTTTCTGTCTTGAGTACACATAGTAATTTAAAATATACTGTAAAATTTCTCCATTTTATTTAAAAAATCATAATTGTATGTAAAGAAAAATCTGAATTTTTTGCAGAAATTGAGATGGGCTGGAGCGGAACTGATTTGATTTTTACACGGTCCTTGCTAGGCCTGTTTTCACTGGTTTGCTAATTCTGGGAACTGAGAAAATATGGCCGTTTCGGGGCCGGTCCGAACTTTAAACTTTTACACCGGTCTGGGGCAAGGCCTAGAAATTCCGGTCCGTGCAGACCTCTACCCTAAAGCACTCACGCAGGGTTGTCAGTTCGGCCTCCATTTTTATTTCGAAATTTCCCGTTCATACCGGAAATTTTGAAACAAGCATCTTAACTTTACGTAATTACAAAATTAATGTCATTAAATAAAGCAAAAAATACTATTTTTAATTTCTGGTAAGAATTGGGATTTTTTTTGCATAAAAATGGAGGCCAAATTGACAATCCTGCTCTCACGTGTAATTTTTCGTAATATTTCTTGTGATGCATTGATACGAAAATACATAAAAAGTGCAAAATACTAAAAAAAAAAAAAAAAAAAAAAAAAAAATTGTTACTGATTTTTTAAATATATTTTAGAGTTTATGTTGAAGTCTTATCAAACGAGCAAGAGTACGTTCAATCTGTACGGTTCTATGCGTTGCTATATTTCAATATTTATCGTTAGCATAACTGCCAACTTGTACGGATTTTTCTTACCACTAAAATTTTATAGGATTTTTTTACTTATTTAAACGTTAAAATTTCTTACATTTCAGTGATTCAATTAATTAAAATTTTCTATTAAATTTTAGTGGTGTGAAAAATCCGTACAAGTTGGCAGCTATGCGTTAGTCACAATGAAATGATCTATCTGCTGTTTTTTGTTGTCAAAGTCAATTTCGCATTGTGACATATAACATTAAGGTATGCTATATTTTAAAGTTTTAAAAAAGCCCATATTTTTTTTAATATGTTGTTTTAAAGTACATTAAACCAGAAGATGTTGTAGAGCTCATAAAAATTTACATTTAGTAACTTTTTATGATAATATTAGAGTGACAAATAACGATTATATTTAATAACAATAATAATAATAATGAGAGCAAATCGTATATGCGTCATGTCTGCTTGCAATCACACATTAACTTCGGACTCAATACACGCGTAAATATTTACACATTTACATATGGGTATTCAATATACTTAATAATAGCTACATTATTATAAATACTTCCAAGTATAAAATTCAGAAAAAGAAGAAAACATAATTCTGGGCGGAGCTACTCAGTTTTCCGCATTTGAAGTACAGATAGGCGTTACTTAGCTTATTAAAATAATTAACAAGTAGCTTACTTTTTCGCAATAGATTAACGAAAAGTTCCTGTTAATTTTGTTTAAAGTATTTTCAAAAAATCTGAGGCTAAGATGTGTTATTATCCCACCCTCCGCGATGTTGAGTATTTGGCAATTTTTATCTCTCTGGCAACCCCGGCGTTTAGCGTCTAGTAACTTATTATGGCAACCCCCTTTTTTACGACGCGAGAGCGTGCTTTTTGCGTAAACATTCATTTCACTGCCGGGTGTCGTTGCTGACGGTTGCTTGACTTTTGTACCAGATACTCTTTGATATCGTGTTCTATGGCTGTCTTTTTATTTTTATGTTAAATTTATTGGATGTATTTCATTGACTATAGTTTCTGTAGTCCGTTTAAACGCTCTTGCTGAAGTAATTAAGAAATATGAGGAAATTTTGACATGAAAGGGAGGTTTGTTTATAGCGTGTCAATGCGTATTAAGCCTATTTTGGAAAATGACGGCGGTGTTATATTTTGTGCTGTAGGTTTCAAGAAAGCAGATGTCTGTTAAGGTATGTTGATAATTTTATGTATATTTTGTTGCTTTAAGAGTTTTTTACATTTTGAGATTGCTACAAAACGAGAACTACTGAATTTTGAGAATGCTATATCGCGAAAAATGCTGAATTCGGCGATGTTTTTTTTTCGGTAAATGAGCGCGAAGCGCTCACACAACTATTGCTGATTGCCAATTTAGCGAGTTTCGTTTTTTAGGTATATTTTGCTGTTTTAAGAGTTTTTTACATTTTGAGATTGCTACAAGACGAGAACTGCTGAATTTTGAGAATGCCATATCGCGAGAAATGCTGAATTCGGCGATGTTTTTTTCCGTTAAATGTGCGCGAAGCGCTCATACAAGGATTACTGATTGCCAGTTTAGCGAATTTTGTTTATTATTTACATTTTATTTTCGTTGAGCCAAACATGCGTATAAACGGGTGCTTGGCGACATTTACTACTTGGCGGAAAAGGGGTTTTCTCGCCAAAAAAAATCCAAGATGGCGGAGGGTAGGATAATAACACATCTGTTCCAAATCTGAAAAATGGCAGTTTAGTATTGAAATTGTAGTAGAATTGCCGAAACTTGATTTTATCTTAGTAAATCTAAGAAAAAACACAAAAATTTTCTTTCGCAGAAGAAATTCACATTTTTGTCATAACTGTGTTTTAAGAAAATGAGATTTCAAAAACATTTTTTTTTTTTTTTCTGTGACTACAGTTTACTTAGAAAAGCATCGCATTTTATGTTCGGACAGTTATTTTTAATATAATTGTAATTAATTTGAAAAGCGTAATGAAAGAGTCTCGTTTTCTTTTACGAAAGAGATAGTTTTTACGTAAATACAAATGTTAAAAATGAAAGAAAATATTTTTTAAACTGTCAATTCATCTTATTTCCAAAAGAGAATGGTTTTTATTAAAAAGCTATTGCTTCTAAAATGTGTCAAAAAGAATTATTACTAATGTTAAATCATTTTTAATAAATTATAGTTTTGCATTCCTTGATGTTATTTAAAGCATTTCTGTTACTGTTTTTTTTTTAAATTAAAATTCGCAGTTTATAAATCGAGCCAGCGATGATGTTTGTTACAAAACGTATGTTTATATAAGAGGTAAATGTAGTTGATAGTATGAGATCTCACTCTAAAAAGTCGGAAATTATAAGTCAAACGTGAAAAATGAGATGCGTTCGTACTATAACTAGTTTCTAAATATTCAGATCTTGATGCAATAGCTTTTGCACTCTTATGCAAAAATGCATGAATACAAAATTTATCACGATTATATACAGTGAAACCTCCCTACAGCGACCACCATCTGTTCCAATAAAAAGTGGTCGCTCCGAGAGGTAGTCTCTTAATGGAGGTCATGTTTAAATCTAGATTTTAATTGGTGAAAAAAGGTAACAATTAATGTTACTAAAATTTATTTTTCACATTAGGAAAAAGTATAAAAATTTAAGTATAAAAACAAAAGTTAATTATATAAGTCCATTACTGCAGAGTTTAAAAAATGGATGTATTGACGTTTACTTTGATTTTACGGTTTTATCTTTTATAACTTTTATTTCCAAGTCCTTTCGAAGTTTAGTAAATAAATGTTATTTTTTTTTTTGGACGGGAACAAATAATGACGATTTCATTAATTTATCTATTTCTTTGAGAGTTTCCTGACAGAATAAGATAGGGGAGTTTATTGGCCGTCATTCTTAATTTGTCATCAGAGTTAAATTCATTGTCTAAAAAGGCACAATGGGGTTTAAACACTTAAAAGTTACTGGAATAAAAATAATCTAAACTTAGTTTAGAAGTTTGATGAATAATGCGCTCTCCGGAATTATTTTTCTACTAAAACCTTCTTCAAGCATCCAGAAAAAAGGGAATTTGTTTCATTTTTTTTTTTCAAACAAATGGGTCGCTCATGGAGGGAGTTCAACTGGGACTGTCTCTGAATGGAAGTAAAATTAGTATTGAGCCTATGGAAGTAAATTTCGTTCCATGAAAAAATGGTCATTCAGGAAGTTGGTCGCACAGGGTGGTTTCACTGTATATTAGAGCCGTACCGAGTACTCGGTAAATACTCGGTATTCGGCCTACTCGGCCAATTTGCCGAGTACTCGGTACTCGGCCAATACCAAGTAGTTGTAAGAATTTCGTTTTTTAAGTATATGAATTTAAAACTGATCTGTAAAAAGTTATTTGAATATCAATGTATAATATATGCAATAATTCATAAAACTATTTACTCGGTATTTAACAATATGTCTACAAAACAGGGTTGGCACGGTTTAAACCAAGTGGTTTTTTTGTCAAAAAAACCATTCGGTTTTTTTTTTAGAAAAAATCTAATATAATATTTTCTCTTTTTTGGAATTTCATTGTTTTAAATTATTAATAGAAGTAATTGCTACTTTTAACACTTCATCTCAGCAGTCAACATGAGACATAATGAGCCTAGGTCATATTTCTATGCATGTAGAATGAAAATTAGCATGTGCTGATGAACATATCTGGTACCCTAAAGTTTTTTCTTAAAATATGTGAAATTAGAAGAGATAAAATAGATAAATAATATTTAATATTTAGCATAAAATATTTTCATTTAAAAAATGCAGATTATTTATAGCAGTTAATAACAAAATACAATGATCTTTAAGATTTTGGTTAAGTTGTAAAAGAAAATTTTCTGGATTGGGATTGGGGAATATTATCCTTAAAGAATTTAAAAGAGTAACTTAATGAAGTTTAATAACACAGCTTTCAAAAATTGAGTGCTAGTTATAGCATTTCAGTAATACCAATCAATCTTTTCTGCTATTTGCTGAATCTAATGGCCAAAAATGTTGACTTGGACACTTGCAGTTATCACTCAGAAAACAAAATAACCAGAAGTATTTGGATATTAAAAAAATAATAATAACAACCACAGAATAATATATTATATTCATGAAACTGCATCAAATGTTTATTGATTGATTATTATATTATTGATCAAAGGATTTTTCATACGATTTTCAAGGTATCAATGTTTCACTGTGTAGAGCAGTTTACTTCGAACATAAGACATAACTGTTCCTAATAATGTTTAAATTAGAAATGATTTCAATTTTCTATAAAATTGACAGTAATTATTTAATTTAAGTATTTTCAAAAGTTATAATACTTATATAATATCCAAAAATGTTTACTTTATCAACAGATATGCATCTGTATGCAATAGGAAATTACATTTAAAAAAACCCGGTTTAAACCAAAAAAACCTGGTTTAAACCAAATAAACCGGTTTTTTTGGTTTTTTACAAAAAAAAAAACCGTTTTTTTTCCAACCCTGCTACAAAATATAGAAAAAGTTAAGAACAAAAACCCTTATAAAATAATTCCAGATTAAAATTTAGTTTCACATTTATACAAATAAAAATAAGTTCTTTTTAAATATATAGGAAAACAGAAAATACTATTATTTTGGATAAAGAAACTGAAAATACAATAAATGTAATAAAAAAATTAATAATTAAATTTATTATATTTCAAATTATGGTTCAGAAACACCAAAGGTTCTACATTATCAGTGGACAGGGCATTTCTTTTACTACTATAAATTTGGCTTGCCTCTGAAAATATACGTTCAGAATAAACAGTGGTTGAAGGTGCACATAAGAATTTTTTTTGCAAGGTTGCACATAATCAAAAAAGTTTTTTTCCCCCCACCATGCAAATGGAGTGTCAGTTTTACGTAAGTCTTCTGTTAAGAAAGCCTGTATCTCTTTTTGTACCTCTCTTTTTATTTTTCTCTTTCTTATTTTTAATCAAAAGAAAATAAGGTACAGTTACAAAATAAATATGATATGCTTTGTGTTATTCAATGAATAGTTTTGTTACAGTAACCAATAAACATTTTTATTTTTGATAGACAGATTTCAGGTATTGGAATATATTGGAAGGTTGAAGAATGCTTTAATTTTTTATTGGTTAATAATTGTACTTGTTATGTGTCAATTCTCCTTTTTTTGCTACTGTTTCGAATTGTCAGAAATTGTCTTTAAAAGGTGCACAAATAAATTTCAAATTTAATTAGTTAATTTATATATACTATATAGGTATATTATATCTATGTACACACAGGTATTATATATGTATGTACACACAGGTATATATATATGTACACAGGTATATTTATATATATGTACACACATATGTACACCTAAGCTCACATTATGTGCACGTAAGTGTTTTTCTTCTTATTACACAACTACTCGGTATTCGGTACTCGGTACTCGGCTACTCGGCCAAAGTACTATTCGGTACACCACTACTGTATATTAAATCCAGCAATACGGAAATAATAGGACAACATCTTAAATAGGACGTAATCACCATGGCAAACCAGAATCATTAACTGTCATGGGATATCATTGAATTTATTACGTATGATTGGATTTAGTAGAATGAGAAAACTTTTATTAATATCTTTACAAGTTTTAATTCGATTTTCATAAGATTTGAAATGACTCGACAAAATTCTGCGACGATTATATACTAAACTTCAAACCATTAGGGCATTAGATTGGGTAGTTTTCGCGCTGTTATATCGGGACAGACAAACAGACGACGACTATAGGTGTTATGCGTTTATATAATTACGAACGCACCTAAAAAGGTTAAGACTTTATTTACAGACATCATAACACTTATACTAGAGGCATTTTGAACCATAAAGTGTTATACAAATGCAATAAGCGATAAAAGAGAGGGGTTTTTGTGTAGATATTTTTTCAGCTGTTAATTTTGCGTGTGTATTTCTTAACATTGTTGACGAGTGAGCAAAGAGGTGAACTGGAACAGGAACACTCTACAGGGGAGCCGACAAAAATGGCAAAGGCAGAAAACGCCTAGCAGAAAAATCCCCTCTGCCAAATGCAAACTGGCAAGGGAGCAGCCCCAGAAAACCAACGCCGTTTTAATAGGGCTGCTCCCTTGGCCAGTTTGATGATGGCAGAGGGGATATTTCTGCCGTAGGTTTTCTGCCTTTGATGAACTGAGATGAACTCAGGGGATATAAGGGCAGGAGAGTGTTGTATCTGGAATATTGAAATTCTATCAAGTAAAGAGACTGTTCAATGTGCGTTATTACCGCTGCCCATTAAAATTCTGTTTAAGAAGCGATAAATAACACAAAAATTATATTTTCAGAAGTTCGCAGCACGACGCCAAAGATCATTTAGGTTTTCTTTTTGATTAGAAATAAAATTATCTACATTTCAAAATGTTTTTTTGTTTTAGTCAACAATAATTGTGAAATAACGCTCCGGCTCGCAGATATTTACTTTCTTCTATCTTCAATAGAAGAGAGTATTGTAATCGAAATTTTTTTCGACTTCCAGTTTTCGACGGGTTTACACGTTTTAGGGGTCAGAGATCCCAAAAAACAAGTTTATAGAAAATATCTGTCTGTCTGTGTGTCCGTGTGTCACCATTGTACCATCGAAAAGTGTATGAAGTTATGCATAGAATTGAACAATTTTTTTTTTTAAGTTTCTGGCTATGGCAAGCAGGTCCTCCAATAATTTGGATAAAATCAGCACGTTGGGGGCGCTTTAATAGCGATTTTTGTTGGATTTCTGTTATTTTTAATACTGTACCATCAAAAAGTGTATGAAGTTATGCATAAAATTGAACCAAATTTTTTAAAATAAAATTTTGGCTAAGGCAAGCAGTTCCTCCCTTAATTTGGAAAAAATCCGCCAGTAGAGGTCGCTGTAATAGCGATCTTTGAGTGTTTTTGTGGCAGTTTGAATATCGTACCATCGAAAAGTGTATGAAGTTATGCATAGAATTGAACCAAATATTTTGCGTATGTTTTTGGCCATAGCAAGAAAGTCCTCCCTGAATTTGGAAAAATTTGGCCGAAAGGAGGCACTATAATAGCAATTTTTGTGTAATTTTCTTTCGAAGTTGATATAGCATTGAACTAATAAAAATGAAATATTGACATTTGTAACAACATTTTCAAATATTAAAATATATGACATAGAAAGTTTTGGGATTGGCATATCCAATTAGTTTCCATTTCGAATCCACAGATGGCCTCTCCCAGTCTTCTGATTTTGACTATTGTTTTAAAATAATTCATGGATTAATCAAAAATAAATAGCCAAATCTTTAGCAATTACCTGCTGACATGCTGCGAATACGGAAAATTAAAAATGCTTTTTAATGTTATTTATGGATCAAAGAAAATAACGAATTGTAAATAATAATTTTTAAAAAAAATCTATTTGAGAGCTATTTGGAATTATATAAATTTTTATTTTAGAGCCACTTAAATACATTAGAGAGCTTTTAAATAAAAGCGATTTTTTCTACATTCCTATTTCCTCCGGCAATATATTGTTTTATCTTTAAGATATCTATTTGCCTTTAAACGTTCATTTAGGGTTTGTTTTTTTTCAATACAAAAACTTACTGTTTTAGAAAAAAAGAAAGTTGACTTTATGCTACTGGAGCTAAAAAGCCCCGGGAGACACGTATCTCATTTTCTACAAAAAATCATCAAGAGTTCAAAATCTTTTTTTTAATTTAGAAAATGATATAATACATATTTGGGGATATTCTCGCAATATTTCAAACTCGAGGACATCTGGAACAGGTTATAATTGAGCTTTTTATATTTTTCTAGCTCGAGTTTAAAGGGGTGGTGGCTATTTCGAAAGCTCATACATCTTTGATTACATTTGTTTTTAAGTATTAAACAAACTTTTGTATTTTCTTACATATTTAGGCTAACTTACTTAGGTTAACTTTATTTAGACTAACTTGCATATTTTTACGTTTTATGCATAACTTAGATGTTATTAGGTTTTAGGTTTTAGGTATTATACGTATTAAGTATGGAAAATGTGGTTAGTAACAAAATAGACCCGATCCCGAAAGATGAAGTCTCTGTGTCTGTGGTATACTTAATTACACTGAGAACCGGAAAAGAAACTTATCTTGAATACTCGTAAATATGAATGACTTTTAGTAAATTTAAAAACCATAGAACATTTGGGAGACCTCAAGTACAAACGGCTAGCAACAGTCCTGTCAAGAGTTAACCGGAAGTAGAATATACAAGTTAATCAAGAGGAAGCAAAAATTATATGCCCCTTAAAGAATTGAAGAGCTGAGTGGATGAACATGTTATGGTACATTTTCTAATTTTTCTTTTAATCTTTTGAATGAAAGCGTTATGAGTTATCCTATCACACGGTGAAGCTAAAATATCAAGATTATATTTAGTCTTAAAGATTTAAGACATTATTCATTAATTTTTAATATTTAATAATGTCAATAATATTAATAATTTTTTAATATTTGAAAATTAAATATGAATATGTTTTCCTTAGAGAGTTTAGTACCATAACTGTTAATATTTTAAACACATGGTATCAAACAGAAAATAAATCATTAAAATTTACAGCAAAAACTTTCACTTCAAATTTCTTCGTATGCAATTTTTGTTACTTAACACTTAGCTCTTCAATTATCACGAGTTAATTATCCGTGAATCAGTCGAAATTATCACTTAATAAAATAATGTTTATTTTGACGTTTTATCATATAACATAGTCACAATTCTATTATTGGGTTTGTAATAGAAATAATATTCTACTCCCTTTCTCCTCCTTTTATCTCCTCTGCCCTCTCACACATAACCCAACAGTACGTGGAATCGCCCAACTAGTCCGGATGAAGAAATAAACTTTCCCTGCAATTCCACTTCAAGAGAGTAACATTATTTTTGTACTTAGTACCTGAGAATGACTATGTATATGATTGAAAGTGCTAGGAATTGGATAATGTAGTTTTACATCTTTTAACTTTTGTTTTTTATCATATTTAAAGGACATTATGCTTAATTAAAATTTTTAACTTTATAAATTTCAGCGTTAAAAAAAATAAAATCTGTAGGATAAGGGAAGGTCCATATTATTGTGCTGGTGCTTTGAAAACTAAATTTTTTTTACCTAAAATAAGTTTTTTTTTTCCTGAATAAACCAAAATAATACTTTTTTTTAAACCTTTTTCTAAAATCTTTGAATTTTCTTCAAGGACAAAACTGGCTCGAAATTTTTTATTGTGTTTAATATAAAAAGTTTTGCTTAAAAAATACCCTTGGTATATTTGAAATGGATATAACAAATATTTTCAACACGAAGTTTTTTTTTTTTTTTTTTTTTTTTTTTTTAAATAATTTGTCTTGTATTTCATACTTTAAATGTGTTTTTCTGGAAATTACTTTTTTTTTATGCCTATGTTGAAAATACTAAAGCTGGCTTGTAACATAATTTAGAATCAGTTTATATTTTTAGAATCTTGATAAAATTTCCAACAATCGTAGGGAGACATATATTTTTTAAATGTTTCTGAAAATTATATATAAATTGATAAAAATGAAAATTATAATGATTAACGCAAGTTTACTATGTGGAATTATGCAGTTAATTTTTTTTAAGTTAATCAAAAAAGAAAATTAAAAATATCTCCACTGTGTCGTTTGGTATACTACTATAACACTATTTAAGAAATTTTAGTTAGACTAAAATATAGAAAACTAAATGAGGTGTACTATTTTTAAAAAGTGTACATTTCGAAATAAAAAACTCATAAAAATCCCCATTTTTTTAAAATAAAAAATGCTTTTTTTTATTATTATTGCTGATTATTTTGTACAAACGGATTTTTAAATAGTATATTAAATTTTATTACTTTAAAATAAATAATAACAATTCGAATTTTTCCTTCTCCTTCTACATTTATACAGTGAAATACGTTTAACCCCTTGAAGGGCGGTGATGCCATCACGGCATCACATAATGTCACATTGGCACCGGAATTTTATAATGAAAATTTCACCTTTGTTAACTACGCGAAAGTATGCTTTTACTTGTTTACAAACAAATTCTCTTGTAAATGCTGGTGTCATTAAATTATTTCATTTTATGAATACAAGTACCCTGTCCCTGAAAGGGTTAACACGAAAGCACTTAGCGTGAAAAATCGGTTAACACGAAATGATATAGCGGTCCGGACAGTATGCTATGCAATTTAATACATTTTTCTTTTATATTTTTTATTCTTTTTAACACGAAAAAAATTCGCTTTCGATCTAGTTAGTTAGAGTTGAAATTGGTGAATTTTCTGTTAAAACCACTGAATTTTGGGTAAAAGTCATTAAATTTCGCGTTTTTTTTTTTTTTTTTTTTTTTTTTTTTTTAATTAGCTTATGTTTTATGAGCACAATGGCTAAAAAATCGGTCTAAAAATAAACTGCCATTTCGCTTCAAATGAAGATGCAGTTGATGAAAAAGAAGGACGAAAACAGAAATCTGCAAAGAGCTTGGCATTGACAGTTCTATTTTATCAACGATAATAAAAAAACAGGGATCCCATTACGTTAATATTTGAGTGCAGTATGTTTAAGCCAGAGAGAAAACATATGAGAACCGCTAAGCACGGAGATTTGGAGACAGCTTTGCTTATTTGATTCAAACAAGCTAGATCTCAGAATGCTGAAAAAGACATTTAAAAAAATTTTTGCCTTGTTTAATCGGAGCATTTTCCCGATTAAATTAGACACAAATTTTTGTTTTGAAAACCGCTGGCAAAAGAAGTATGTATTTCAATTATTCTGAAGCTATTTTAATAAAACAATTACGAAGCGAGAGCGTTAAAGTCTGAATTCGGAACAAATTTTTTGAATTTATTTAAGTTTTAAGTTTAAAATTGCCAATTATTAATTAAACTGTGACATAAACATACAAATAAGTAATTTAATTTAATTTACTTTTTTTATTAAAAATACATGTTATAAAATTAAACAAAAAATTGCTATTTTCTTAAAACTATTTAAATTTAAAACTATTAAAATTAAATACATTTTATGAATTGAAATAATAATAATAATAATAATAATAATAATAATAATAATAATAATAATAATAGTAATAATATAACATTATACAGAAACCTAAATTCTTTTAAGACAATAGCATGAATATTTTTAAAGTTATAAGTATAAAAAGGTAAAGAATACTGAAAACTATTAAAAAACATGAATAATTTATAAATTAAAGCAGTTTAACTCAAAACTTTTCAATAAATCAGCATAAGAATACTATACTTCCTTTGAATATATATATTTAAAACATAATTTTAAAATTTTGTAGTATGTAATTGAAGTGTTATTTATCGAGTTATGACGATTTTCAGCTCAATGTCACGCACACACACACAAGCAAAGTTACTTTTGAAAGGGTGAAAAAACAAACATTCAACATTCAAGTAATAAAACGTGAATAATTTATAAATTAAAACAGTTTCACTCAAAAATTTTCAATAAATCAGCATAAGAATACTATACTTTCTTTGAATATATATATTTAAAACATTATTTTAAAATTTTGTAGTATGTAATCGAAGTGTTATTTATCGAGTTATGACGATTTTCAACACAATGTCACGCACACACACACAAGCAAAGTAACTTTTGAGAGGGTGAAAAAACAAACATTCATCAGAATTTCGTAAGATACACAATGACATACGTTTAACACGATATTGAGGGGGGCCCGAAATTTTTCTTCGTGTTAAAAGAATTTCGCGTTAAAAGATTCGTAAAAAAAAGAACAAAACTCACAAATATTTTCGACGTCGTTAAATTTTATTTCGATTTTATGTTAAACTACTATTAGGTTGCATCCATTAGGATAAAAAGAAAGTTAAAAAAAATTGTTTTTTTGGAGAAAAAATCATATATGTTTCTTTTTAAATGTCTTTTTCAGCATTCTGAGATCTAGCTTGTTTGAATCAAATAAGCAAAGCTGTCTCTAAATCTCCGTGCCTAGCGGTTCTTATATGTTTTCTCTCTGGATTAAACATACTGCACTCAAATATTAACGTAATGGGATCCCTGTTTTTTATTATCGTTGATAAAATAGAACTGTCAATGCCAAACTCTTTGCAGATTTCTGTTTTCATCCTTTTTTTCATCAACTGCATCTTCATCTAAAGCGAAATAGCAGTTTATTTTTGGACCGATTTTTTAGCCATTGTGCTCATAAAACATAAGCTAATTTACAAAAAAAAAAAAAAAAAAAAAAACGTGAAATTCAATGACTTTTACCCAAAATTCAGTGGTTTTAACAGAAAATTCACCAATTTCAACCCAAACTAACTAGATCGAAAGCGATTTTTTTTCGTGTTAAAAAGAATAAAATATATAAAAGAAAAATGTATTAAATTGCATAGCGTACTGTCCGGACCGTTATATCATTTCGTGTTAATCGATTTTTCACGCTAAGTGTTTTCGTGTTAACCCTTTTAGGGCAAGGTACTTGTATTCATAAAATGAAATAATTTAATTACACCAGCATTTACAAGAGAATTTGTTTGTAAACAAGTAAAAGCATATTTTCGCGTACTTAACAAAGGTGAAATTTTCATTATAAAATTCCCGTGCCAATGTGACAATTAGGGACTAACATTATGTGCTGCCGTGATGGTATCACCGCCCTTCAAGGGGTTAAACGTATTTCCCTGTATATATGTATAAGGAGAAGAAAAAATTCGAATTGTTATTATTTATTTTAAAGTAATAAAATTTAATATACTATTTAAGAATCCGTTTGCACAGAATAATCAGCAATAAAAAAAAAAAAAAAACATTTTTTATTTAAAAAAAAAATGGGGATTTTTATGAGTTTTTTATTTCGAAATGTACACTTTTTAAAAATAGTACACCTCATTTAGTTTTCTATATTTTAGTCTAACTAAAATTTCTTAAATAGTGTTATAGTAGTATATCAAACGACACAGTGAGAGATATTTTTAAATTTCTTTTTTAATTATCTTAAAAAAAAAATTAACTGCATAATTCCACATAGTAAACTTGCGTTAAGCATTGCAATTTTCATTTTTATCAATTTATATAAAATTTTCAGAAACATTTGAAAAATATGTGTCTCCCTACATTTGTTGGAAATTTTATCAAGATTCTAAAAATATAAACTGATTCTAAATTATGTTACCAGTCAGCTTTAGTATTTTCAACATAGGCATAAAAAAAAAAGTAATTTCCAGAAAAACACATTTAAAGTATGAAATACAAGAAAAATTATTTTAAAAAAACTTCGTGTTGAAAATATTTGTTATATCCATTTCAAATATACCAAGGGTATTTTTTAAGCAAAACTTTTTATATTAAACACAATAAAAAATTTCGAGCTAGTTTTGTCCTTGAAGAAAATTCAAAGATTTTACAGAAAAGGTTAAAAAAAGGGTATTATTTTGGTTTATTCAGGAAAAAAACTTATTTTAGGTAAAAAATTTTTAGTTTTAAAAGCACCAGCACAACAATATGGACCTTCCCTTCTCCTACAGATTTTTTTTTTTTAACGCTGAAATTTATAAAGTTAAAAATTTTAATTAAGCATAATGTCCTTTAAATATGATAAAAAACAAAAGTTAAAAGATGTAAAACTACATTATCCAATTCCTAGCACTTTCAATCATATACATAGTCATTCTCAGGTACAAAGTACAAAAATAATGTTACTCTCTTGAAGTGAAATTGCAGGGAAAGTTTATTTCTTCATCCGGACTAGTTGGGCGATTCCACGTACTGTTGGGTTATGTGTGAGAGGGCAGAGGAGATAAAAGGAGGAGAAGGGGAGTAGAATATTATTTCTATTACAAACCCAATAATAGAATTGTGACTATGTTATATGATAAAACGTCAAAATAAACATTATTTTCTTAAGTGATAATTTCGACTGATTGACGGATAATTAATCCGTGATAATTGAAGAACTAAGTGGAACAACATGTTAAGTAGCAAAAATTACATACGAAGAAATTTGAAGTGAAAGTTTTTGCTGTAAATTTTAATGATTTATTTTCTGTTTGATACCATGTTTTTAAAATATTAACAGGTATGGTACTAAACTCTCTAAGAAAAACATATTCATATTTAATTTTCAAATATTAAAAAATTATTAATATTATTGACATTATTAAATATTAAAAATTAATGAATAATGTCTTAAATCTTTAAGACTAAATAGAATCTTGATATTTTAGCTTCACCATGTGATAGGATACCTCATAACGCTTTCATTCAAAAGATTAAAAGAAAAATTAGAAAATGTACCATAACATGTTCATCCACTCAGCTCTTCAATTCTTTAAGGGGCATATAATTTTTGCTTCCTCTTGATTAACTTGTATATTCTACTTCCGGTTAACTCTTGACAGGACTGTTGCTAGCCGTTTGTACTTGAGGTCTCCCAAATGTTCTATGGTTTTTAAATTTACTAAAAGTCATTCATATTTATGAGTATTCAAGATAAGTTTCTTTTCCGGTTCTCAGTGTAATTAAGTATACCACAGACACAGAGACTTCATCTTTCGGGATCGGGTCTAGTTTGTTACTAACCACATTTTCCATACTGAATATGTATAATACCTAAAACCTAAAAACATCTAAGTTATGCATAAAACGTAAAAATATGCAAGTTAATCTAAATAAAGTTAACCTAAGTAAGTTAGCCTAAATATCTAAGAAAATACGAAAGTTTGTTTAATACTTAAAAACAAATGTAATCAAAGATGTATGAGCTTTCGAAATAGCCACCACCCCTTTAAACTCGTGCTAGAAAAATATAAAAAGCTCAATTATAACCTGTTCCAGATGTCCTCGACATTGAAATATTGCGAGAATGTCCCCAAATATTATATCATTTTCTAAATTAAAAAAGATTTTGAACTCTTGATGATTTTTTGCAGAAAATGGGATACGTGTCTCCCTGGGCTTTTTAGTTTCCAGTATCATAAAGTTTACTTTCTTTTTTTTCTAAAACAGTAAGTTTTCGCATTGACATTATAACCGAAATTAGCGTTTAAAGGCAAATAGATATCTTAATGATAACCAATATATTGGCCGGAAGAAATAGGAATGTAGGAAAAATCGCTTTTATTTGAAAGCTCTATAATATATATAAGTGGCTCTGAAATAAAGATTTATATAGTTCTAAATAGCTCTGAAATAGATTTTTTTTTTTTTTTTTTTTTTACAATTCGAATATTTTCTTTGATCCATTAATAACGTTAAAAAGCATTTTTAGTATTTCATATTCGCAGTATGTCAGCAGATAATTGCTAAAGATTTGGCTATTTATTTTTGATTAATCCATGAATTATTTTAAAACAATAGTCAAAATCAGAAGACTGGGAGAGGCCATCAGTGGATTCGAAATGGAAACTAGTTGGATGTGCCAATCCCAAAACTTTCTTCAATCTCATATATTTTAATATTTCAAAATGTTATTACAACTGTCAATATTTCATTTTTAATTGTTCAATACTATATCAACTTCGAAAGAAAATTACACAAAAATAGCAATTATTGTGCCCCCTTTCGGCGGAATATTTCCAAATTCAGGGAGGACTTTTTTGCTATGGCCAAAAACATACGCAAAAAATTTGGTTCAATTCTGTGCATAACTTCATACACTTTTCGATGGTACAATATTCAAAATACCACAAAAACACGCAAAGATTGCTATTACAGCGACCTCTACCGGCTGATTTTTTCCAAATTAAGGGAGGACCTGCTTGCCATAGCCAAAATTTTATAAAAAAAAATTTGATTCAATTCTATGCATAACTTCATACACTTTTCGATGGTACAATTATACGGACACACGGACAGACAGACATTTTCTATAAACATGATTTTTGGGATCTCTGATCCCTAAAACGTATAAATCCGTCGAAAAAAAATTTCGATTACAATACTTTCCTCTATTGAAGATAAAAGAAAGTAAAAATCTGCGAACCGGAGCGCATCACAATTATTGTTGACTAAAACAAAAAAAATATTTTGAAATATAGACAATTTTATTTCTAATCAAAAAGAAAACCTAAACGATCTTTGGCGTGCTATGAACTTCTGAAAACATAATTTTTGCGTTATTTATCGCTTTCTAAACAGAATTTTAATGGGCAGCGGTAACAACGCACCATTGAACAGTCTCTTTACTTGATGGAATTTTAATATTCTAGCATCAACATTCTCCTATCCTTATATCCCCCTCAGTTCATCTCTTCGCTCGCTCACCAACAATGTTAAGAAACACACACACAAAATTAACATCTGAAAAAATATCTACACATAAAAATTCCACAAAAAAAAACCCTCTCTTTTATCGTTTATTGCATTTGAAACTCTTTATGATTCATAATGCCTCTAGTATACGTGTTATGATGTCTGTAAATAAAGGGTTAATCTTTTCAGGTGCGTTCGTTATTATATAAACACATAACACCTATATACATTTTAAAAGCAACGTTAAAAACGCCAGAACAAGCAAAACTTCTGGAGACTAGTTTCGGTAGCGTTTAGCGTACCGTCATTAGTGCAAAGAATAACGGAAACTTGCTCATTTATATAGAGGAGAAGCGAATTCAACTGAGAAGTTCATTAACCAATGGGGAAACAGGAAAACCTGGGTATCAGCCAATGGGAGACTAGAATAGGTAAAGCCACCAGAAATGTGAAACAATGGTAGTGATTAAGCAAAAGAGTATTTTATGAAATATTTCCAGCAATCTGATAAAGGGGATTAGCAAATTCACTATTAACAATATTGACATAATTTTTGTAGATATAAAATGCTTCAAGAAAGTTAAGTTCGTGTACAGAAGTGGGTTTAGAGATGATTTTGGCTGAATTAAAATCAAAACAGTGTTTCATCTCCCGGCAATGTTTAGCAATTGAAGATTTATTGGTTTCCTGTTTTTGAATATATCGTTGATGTTCTTTAATACGAAATTTTGAACCCCGTTTTGTCTGTCCAATGTAGGAAAGGCCGTACTGGCAATTAATAATATAGACACCCCATGAGTTGTATAACTCAATAGGATCTTTGAGTTTCGAAAGGGTAAGCTTATTAGTAGGGGTAAAAATTATTCTGAAGTCATGCTGTTTAACAATTTTGGCAATAGGAAAGCTGGATTTAGGAAAGAAAGGTAACACAATGCTGCTTCTGGAGAGAGAAGACGACTGATTTGAGTTAGTGGGACGTGGTTGCTGTAGTTTACGTAAAGCAGTATCGATAATAGAAGGGCTGTAACCTCTGTCAATCACAATGGCTCTAAGTATCATCAACATTAATTGGCACTTTACTTTTACTTACGCTTGACGTTCACTTTAATTGACACCTCTCTTCACAATATTGATAATATCGTTAGCATTATGAACTCAATCGATAACAATATACAATTCACTTATGAAAACGAAAATAACGGTTCTCTCCCGTTTCTGGATACCCTTGTCACACGTACTGTGGACGGCTTCTCTACATCGGTCTATCGAAAAAGTTTTGCAGTTTGTCAACCCCCCCCCCACCCCCCCATGCTCGCTCTTGTCACCCTCCCAGCCAGAAAATGGCAGACTTTTTTACTTTCATAAATCGTGCCATTCATCTTTGTTCGGATTCTCACTCACTTAATAGTAAAATTCAATATCTTAGAGCCATTGCGATTGACAGAGGTTACAACCCTTCTATTATCGATACTGCTTTACGTAAACTACAGCAAACACGTCCCACTAACTCAAATCAGTCCTTTTCTCTCTCCAGAAGCAGCATTGTGTTACCTTTCTTTCCTAAATCCAGCTTTCCTATTGCCAAAATTATTAGATAGCATGACTTCAGAATAATTTTTACCCCTACTAATAAGCTTACCCTTTCGAAACTCAAAGATACTACTGAGTTATACAACTCATGGGGTATCTATAGTATTAATTGCCAGTGCGGCCTTTCCTACATTGGACAGACAAAACGGGGTTTAAAATTTCGTATTAAAGAACACCAACAATATATTCAAAACAGGAAACCAATAAATCTTCAATTGCTACACATTGCTGGGAGATGAATCACTCTTTTGATTTTAATTCAGCCAAAATCATCTCTAAACCCACTTTTGTACACGAACTTAACTTTCTTGAAGCATTTCATATCTACAAAAATTATGACAATATTGTTAATAGTGAATTTGCTATTCCCCCTTTATCAGATTGCTGGAAATATTTCATAAAATCCTCTTTTGCTTAATCACTACCATTGTTTTACATTTCTGGTGGCTTTACCTATACTAGTCTCCCATTGGTTGATACCTAGGTTTTCCTGTTTCCCCATTGGTTAATGAACTTCTCAGTTGAATCCGCTTCTCCTCTATATAAATGAGCAAGTTTCCGTCCGCCTCTTTCTTCTCTCTAGTACTTATAGCACTTTGCGGTGCGCGCGTGCCCGCGCTCATTTGCAAAGTGTTATCGACCTCCTCCTCTCCCCAGAACTGAACATTTCTTCCAGCCGTGGTGGATCGAGGGCATCTCAAAGAGCATTTTTCAATGCTATTTTCTGCGAATGCCTGTGAAGCCACAGTAGCCTTGACTCGCGGTGAAGCGTGAGCAAGGCGCGGAAGCGTCTGTTCCTGTTTCTGTTTTTGTATTTTACTACCGCGGCTGTCTGAGTCCTCTCTAGGCAGTTTTTGTCTGCCACCCCCCCCCCCTCCGCCATTTTATGGCTTCTAAATTTTTAAGTTTTTCCTTTTTTCGGCTAATTTTTCACTAGAGATATGGGATTTTTGGTCCTCCGGCACTCTAAAAGTTTCCCCATCAAAGTCAAAGTATTCTTTGCACTGAGGACGGTACGCTGGACGCTACCGAAACTAATCTTCGGGCAAACCTTAGTTGTCAATGGTGATTATACTGAGCGAGCCTTTTTACTGACTCTGGCGTTGTAGGATTTCCATACTGGGAGATATAGCGAGGAGTTTGGCGCGCAGAAAATCCTTTTTCGGATTTAATTTATATTATTTGTTTACTGCTGAAGTATATTCTTGGATTGCCAGGCTGTTTATCGTTGTTTGGAGGAATACATTTGCGCGAATTGAATTTACCAATTAATTTGTTTTTTCCTGTTCCACGCAATTTTTTTTTTTTTATATTCCTGAAAGAATTCCGGTTGATGATAGACAGCCAAAATACATTTAGAATAAAATTATTAAAAAAAAAAAAAAAAAAAAAAACGAAAAATCCCCTTTAGGGACGTCGGCTGGGGAGGGGCCAGGAAGGGCCACCGCCTCTCTCTGGATTTTGAAAATTAATTTTAAACGAAACTTTCTTCATTTCTGATTGTTAAAAATGAAAGATAAAAAACTGCCTTGCCTTCCTCAACCCTACCGTGGCAAAGAATTTTTAATTCTTTTTCTTTAATTTTCTTTTTACATTCACGTGTTTTTAATTTATTCAAAAGGGATCAGAGAAGAGACCCTGTAGCGGGTTTTTTTTTTTTTTTTTTTTTTTTTTTTGAATTGTCAGTTTTGTTAAATGTTGGTAGAAATCTATTTTTGAATATTTAATATTTCTTAATTGTTGTATTATTTTATTGCTTCTGAGTATGTTTAAAAATTGTCTTAAATGGATAATTCTGTCATTTTTTTTTTTTTTTTTTTTTTTAATTTAGCTTATTTCATACTTACATTCTGCAGCGGGCGAATGTAGACCATGGACCTCAGCCATCCAACAACAAAAAAAAATATTTAAAAATGTGTAAATGCAAACGAGATATTAGAAAAGAACTTTCCCATTGGTTTAACATTAACTCCCGTGTAAGGCTCCTGTCCCTACAGGCGAAGACACTCGCGAACTAATGCTAATCCTACGGGGAGTTTATTTTCTAATATCTCGTTTGCACCTCGGAATTTTTAAATAATTTTGCATATGATAGCTGAGGTCAATATCTACATCGCTCTTACTTTTTCAATTTTGGTTGCAGATATTTTTTATTAAGTTACTTTCGCTTTCGAAACCGGTTCCGAAAATGAAAGTGTCATTCTAAGAAAATATCTGCAACCAAATCGAAAAAGGAAAAAAAGGAGAGATGTAGAGGTAAACCTCAGCTATCCAATGCAAAAAAAAAAAAAAAAACAATATATAAATGTCGAAATAAGTTTTTAAAACAAAGAAGTCCTTAATCAGAAATTTGTATTCGGGTATGGGTTGAGGAACGGTGAAACTCTAAAACGAAAAATGTATGTACTTTCATTTTGAAAAAACATTCTAGATATGGATATCTATAATTTCTTGTAACAATCAAAATAAGATGTTTGTGTTGGTAGTCGCGCCCCTCAATCTCCGCGCCTGGGACGACTGACCCCTTCGCTCCCCCCCCCCCCCCCATTTCGCACGGGCCTGATTGATTTATGTCAAGTTAAATTATAATTTTACTTATCAAATCGAATTAACTTACATTTATGCATAAAACTGTAGCATGCATTATGAATAACTGGTGAATTTTTTCTTGTTTTTTGTGTCTAAAATACTGTTAAAATATCAAATTTATACTATTGTTTAAAAGACAAATTAATTTAACTGCTGATCAATTCTTTCTAAGTAAAATAAGAATAGTTTAAACTTCTATTTGCGAAAAGATAGAAATTATATCGTGAATGTACTTAAGAAAAGACGCATTAAAAAAAAAAAAAAAGATTAGTTTTAATTTACACAAAAAAGAAAATTCTTGTTATTTTACATATTCTTTCCATGTGCTTCATATTTACTTGAGATGAAATTGCCTAATCCACCAAAATTTTCTATCCAACGCGATTGTCCAGTAAATTAAAGAAATAAAAATACATTCTTAGATAACAATTGCTTGTAATTAATTTACCGGAAACTAAGAAAAACTGTTCGATTTCAAATCCCTTCAAATATCATGCCTGCAAGTATCCTGTTTTTACGTTTAAAAACAAGCCCTAAAATATAAAGTTTCCGGTTCTTGGACGGGGAAAAATAGTTTTATGAGAACAGTCTTAAAATAAAGAGCTTCTTTTATTCGTTTTAATTTGCAAAAGAAATTTTTCTTTGTTATTTTAAATGTCTCAGCCATATATTGGGTATGTACTTGGGGTGAAATTTTCCGAAAAATTCGAATCCACCGAAAATTTTTCTCTATATTTAATAGTTTTAAAAAAGAAACTTTTGATTGGACATCAAAAATCTACTATTTCTGATAATAAGAAGAGGCTTTATCTATTGACCATCACCCCGCATCTACTCTGTTGGGGGTCTAAGGTTACTAGCCATTTGCTTGCACCGCGCCAAATTCTCGCCAGAATCCTTCCTTGCGAATAAATACATTTCCTTGATTATTATTAGATATTTATCATAAAAATGAATATATGTTAAGCTCAATCGATTTTGATTAATGAGTCAATCATTTTTCATATAAAAATGTGGAAAAACGGAGATTTAATATGCCATTTCTTTCAGATTCTGTACAGAACTATTTATTGTCGCGGACTTACACTCCTCTCTAGTATAATCTCCATTGACAACTAAGGTCTGCCTCAAGTATAGTCTGCAGAAGTTTTGCTTGTTCTGGCATTTTTAACGTTGCTTTTAAAATGTATATCATTCTGCGCCATGTAGCATCTTATTAATTACATAAAACCTATAGTCGTCGTCTGGCCCACCCGCCGCCTATCTGTCTGTCCCCATATAACAGCGCGAAAACCACCCAATCTAATGGTTTGAAGTTTAGTATATAATCGTTGCAGAATTTTGTCGAGTCATTTCAAATTTTATGAAAATCGAATCAAAACTTGTAACGATATTAATAAAAGTTTTCTTCATTCTATTAAATCCTATCGTACGTACTTAATTCAACGCTATACCATGACAATTAATTATTCTGGTTTGCCATGGTTATTACGTCCTATTTAAGATGGAGTCCTATTATTTCCGTATTATTGCATCTAATGTATATAATCGTAATAAATTTTGTATTCATGCATTTTTGCATAAGAATGCAAAAGCTATTGCATCAAGATCTGAATAATTAAACTAGTTATAGTACGAACAACACCGCATTTGCCACGTTTGACTTATAATTTCCGACTTGTTAGAGTGAGATCTCATACAATCAACTAAATTTACCTCTTATATAAACATATATTTTGTAATGTCATCATCTAGCTCGATTTATAAACTGCGAATTTTAATTAAAAAAACCCAGTAACAGAAATGCTTTAAATAACATCAAGGAATGCAAAACTATAATTAATTAAAAATGATTTAACATTAGTAATAATTCTTTTTGACACATTTTAGAGGCAATAGCTTTTTAATAAAATCATACTCTTTTGGAAATAGAGTTAATTGACAGTTTAAAAAATATTTTTTTTCATTTTTAACATTTGTATTTACGTAAAAAACTGTCTCTTTCGTAAAAGAAAACGCGATCTCTTTCAATACGCTTTTCAAATTAATTTCAATTATATTAAAAATAGCTATCTGAACATATATTGCAATGCTTTTTTAAGTAAACTGTAGTCACAGAAAAAAAAAAAAAAATGTATTTGAAATCTCATTTCCTTACAACACAGTTATGACAAAAATGTGAATTTCTTCTGCGAAAGAAAATTTTTGTGTTTTTCTTAGATTTACTAAGATAAAATCAAGTTTCGGCAATTCTACTACAATTTCAATACTAAACTGCTATTTTTCAGATTTTTTAAAAATACTTGAAACAAAATTAACAGGAACTTTTCGTTAATCTATTGCGAAAAAGTAAGCTACTTGTTAATTATTTTAATAAGTTAAGTAACGCCTATCTGTACTTCAAATGCGGAAAACTGAGTAGCTCCGCCCAGAATTATGTTGTCTTCTTTTTCCGAATTTTATACATGGAAGTATTTATAATAATGCAGCTATTATTAAGTATATTGAATACCCATATGTAAATGTGTAAATATTTACGTGTGTATTGAGTCCGGAGTTAATGTGTGATATGTAAGCAGATATGACGCATATACGATTTGCTCTCATTATTATTATTGTTATTAAATATGATCGTTATTTGTCACTGTAGTATTATCATCAAAAGTTACTAAATATAAATTTGCATGAGCTCTACAACATATTCTGGTTTAATGTACTTTAAAACAACATATTAAAAAATATATGGGCTTTTTTAAAACTTTAAAATATAACATACCTTAATGTTATATGCAGGGCCTGATTATCAACGGGGCACACTTACACCAATAAATTTTAAAAGAAAAGTTCGTCTTATCTAAACGCCGTATTCATGTAAAATTTTGCCATGAATGAGGCAAAACTTTCTGTTTATTTTTAGTGGTAGGAATTTGCCCCGTGGTTAATCAGGCTCTGGTTATATGCCAGAATGCAAAATTGACTTTGACAACAAAAAACAGCAGAGAGATCATTTCATTGTGACTAACGATAAATATTGAAATATAGCAACGCATAGAACCGTACAGATTGAACATGTTGTTGATCGTTTGATAAGACTTCAACATAAACTCTAAAGTATATTAAAAAAATCAGTAATAGTTTCTTTTTTTTTTTTTTTTAGTATTTTCCACTTTTCATGTATATTTGTAACAATGCACAAGAAAAAATATTACGAAAAATTCACGTGAGGGCAGGATTGCCAATTTGGCCTCCATTTTTATGCAAAAAATCCAAATTCTTTCCAGAAATTAAAAATAGTATTTTTTGCTTTATTTAATGACATTAATATTGTAATTACATAAAGTTAAGATGCTTGTTTCAAAATTTCCGGTATGAACGTGAAATTTCGAAATAAAAATGGAGGCCGAACTGACAACCCTGCGTGAGTGCTTTAGGGTAGCGGTCTGCACGGACCGGAATTTCTAGGCCTTGCCCCAGACCGGTGTAAAAGTTTAAAGTTCGGACCTTCCTCGAAACGGCTATATTTTCTCAGTTCACGGCCCGGCCCAGAATTAGCGAACCAGTGAAAACAGACCTAGCAAGAACCGTGTAAAAATCAAATCAGGTCCGCTCCAGCCCAACTCAATTTCTGCAAAAAATTTCAGATTTATCTTTACATACAATTATGATTTTTAAAATAAAGTGGAGAAATTTTACAATATATTTTAGATTACTATGTGTACTCAAGACAGAAAATACACAATAGTAACATTATTGATCCCTTTTACACTCTTACTCTTAGACTTTTCAGCATTCAAATAAAGATTTATGAAAAAAAAAATGTAGTTTAGGGAGAGGGTTGTTAAAACAGGGTTTAAAACATCATAACTTTTGAAGCTCTGTAATAAAAAGTGGATTTTTAAAAATATTTCAGAAGCTACTTTCTGACGCGTTTTTTAATTCCTTTTTGTTCGGGAACGCATCAAATTGTTAGGTGTTCTTATTCAGAATATATGTAATCAAATGGCGTTTTCCAATATTGGCAAAATACCTTTTAGAAAATATTGTCAAAGTTGGCGTTTTGAATGAAGTTTCTGACGCGATAGTACGTGAAAGGCGAAAAGCCTCTCGTTACGTGACAAGAATCACTTATAACTCGATAATATATTTATTTATATATATAAAAAAAATGGAAAACGCAATTCGATTCCAAATCACTATAATTGACACCTCTCTTCAAAATATTGATAATATCGTTAGCATTATGAACTCAATCGATAACAATATACAATTCACTTATGAAACCGAAAATAACGGTTCTCTCCCGTTTCTGGATACCCATGTCACACGTACTGTGGACGGCTTCTCTACATCAGTCTATCGAAAGAGTTTTGCAGTTTGTCAACCCCCCCCCCCCCATGCTCGCTCTTGTCACCCACCCAGCCAGAAAATGGCAGACTTTTTTACTTTCATAAATCGTGCCATTCATCTTTGTTCGGATTCTCACTCACTTAATAGTAAAATTCAATATCTTAGAGCCATTGCGATTGACAGAGGTTACAACCCTTCTATTATCGATACTGCTTTACGTAAACTACAGCAAACACGTCCCACTAACTCAAATCAGTCCTTTTCTCTCTCCAGAAGCAGCATTGTGTTACCTTTCTTTCCTAAATCCAGCTTTCCTATTGCCAAAATTATTAGATAGCATGACTTCAGAATAATTTTTACCCCTACTAATAAGCTTACCCATAGCTGCCAACTCTTCCGCTTTTTCAGACCACAAAAATTTAATAGAAATTTTTGCCTTATTTAATCGGCAGGTAACGGCGATTTAAAAAGATAAAATTTACTATAAAATTTTTGTGGTCTGAAAAAGCGTAAGATGTTGGCAGCTATGGCTTACCCTTTCGAAACGCAAAGATCCTACTGAGTTATACAACTCATGGGGTATCTATAGTACTAATTGCAAGTGCGGCCTTTCCTACATTGGACAGACAAAACGGGGTTTTAAATTTCGTATTAAAGAGCACCAACAATATATTCAAAACAGGAAACCAATAAATCTTCAATTGCTACACATTGCTGGGAGATGAATCCCACTTTTGATTTTAATTCAGCCAAAATCATCTCTAAACCCACTTTTGTACACGAACTTAACTTTCTTGAAGCATTTCATATCTACAAAAATTATGACAATATTGTTAATAGTGAATTTGCTATTCCCCCTTTATCAGATTGCTGAAAATATTTCATAAAATACTCTTTTGCTTAATCACTACCATTGTTTCACATTTCTGGTGGCTTTACCTATACTAGTCTCCGATTGGTTGATACCCAGGTTTTCTGTTTCCACATTGGTTAATGAACTTCTCAGTTGAATCCGCTTCTCCTCTATATAAATGAGCAAGTTTCCGTTATTCTTTGCACTGAGGACGGTACGCTGGACGCTACCGAAACTAGTCTGCAGAAGTTTTGCTTGTTCTGGCGTTTTTAACGTTGCTTTTAAAATGTATATCATTCTGCGCCATGTAGCATCTTATTAATTACATAAAACCTATAGTCGTCGTCTGGTCCACCCGCCGCCTATCTGTCTGTCCCCATATAACAGCGCGAAAACCACCCAATCTAATGGTTTGAAGTTTAGTATATAATCGTTGCAGAATTTTGTCGAGTCATTTCAAATTTTATGAAAATCGAATCAAAACTTGTAAAGATATTAATAAAAGTTTTCTTCATTCTATTAAATCCTATCGTACGTACTTAATTCAACACTATACCATGACAATTAATTATTCTGGTTTGCCATGGTTATTACGTCCTATTTAAGATGGAGTCCTATTATTTCCGTATTATTGCATCTAATGTATATAATCGTAATAAATTTTGTATTCATGCATTTTTGCATAAGAATGCAAAAGCTATTGCATCAAGATCTGAATAATTAAACTAGTTATAGTACGAACAACACCGCATTTGCCACGTTTGACTTATAATTTCCGACTTGTTAGAGTGAGATCTCATACAATCAACTAAATTTACCTCTTATATAAACATATGTTTTGTAATATCATCATCTAGCTCGATTTATAAACTGCGAATTTTAATAAAAAAAACCCAGTAACAGAAATGCTTTAAATAACATCAAGGAATGCAAAACTATAATTAATTAAAAATGATTTAACATTAGTAATAATTCTTTTTGACACATTTTAGAGGCAATAGCTTTTTAATAAAATCATACTCTTTTGGAAATAGAGTTAATTGACAGTTTAAAAAAATTTTTTTTTCATTTTTAACATTTGTATTTACGTAAAATACTGTCTCTTTCGTAAAAGAAAACGCGATCTCTTTCAATACGCTTTTCAAATTAATTTCAATTATATTAAAAATAGCTATCTGAACATATATTGCAATGCTTTTTTAAGTAAACTGTAGTCACAGAAAGAAAAAAAAAAAAAAAAATGTATTTGAAATCTCATTTCCTTACAACACAGTTATGACAAAAATGTGAATTTCTTCTGCGAAAGAAAATTTTTGTGTTTTTCTTAGATTTACTAAGATAAAATCAAGTTTCGGCAATTCTACTACAATTTCAATACTAAACTGCTATTTTTCAGATTTTTTAAAAATACTTGAAACAAAATTAACAGGAACTTTTCGTTAATCTATTGCGAAAAAGTAAGCTACTTGTTAATTATTTTAATAAGTTAAGTAACGCCTATCTGTACTTCAAATGCGGAAAACTGAGTAGCTCCGCCCAGAATTATGTTGTCTTCTTTTTCTGAATTTTATACATGGAAGTATTTATAATAATGCAGCTATTATTAAGTATATTGAATACCCATATGTAAATGTGTAAATATTTACGTGTGTATTGAGTCCGGAGTTAATGTGTGATATGTAAGCAGATATGACGCATATACGATTTGCTCTCATTATTATTATTGTTATTAAATATAATCGTTATTTGTCACTGTAGTATTATCATCAAAAGTTACTAAATATAAATTTGCATGAGCTCTACAACATATTCTGGTTTAATGTACTTTAAAACAACATATTAAAAAATATATGGGCTTTTTTTAAAACTTTAAAATATAACATACCTTAATGTTATATGCAGGGCCTGATTATCAACGGGGCACACTTACACCAATAAATTTTAAAAGAAAAGTTCGTCTTATCTAAACGCCGTATTCATGTAAAATTTTGCCATGAATGACGCAAAACTTTCTGTTTATTTTTAGTGGTAGGAATTTGCCCCGTGGTTAATCAGGCTCTGGTTATATGCCAGAATGCAAAATTGACTTTGACAACAAAAAACAGCAGAGAGATCATTTCATTGTGACTAACGATAAATATTGAAATATAGCAACGCATAGAACCGTACAGATTGAACATGTTGTTGATCGTTTGATAAGACTTCAACATAAACTCTAAAGTATATTAAAAAAATCAGTAATAGTTTCTTTTTTTTTTTTTTTTAGTATTTTCCACTTTTCATGTATATTTGTAACAATGCACAAGAAAAAATATTACGAAAAATTCACGTGAGGGCAGGATTGCCAATTTGGCCTCCATTTTTATGCAAAAAATCCAAATTCTTTCCAGAAATTAAAAATAGTATTTTTTGCTTTATTTAATGACATTAATATTGTAATTACATAAAGTTAAGATGCTTGTTTCAAAATTTCCGGTATGAACGTGAAATTTCGAAATAAAAATGGAGGCCGAACTGACAACCCTGCGTGAGTGCTTTAGGGTAGAGGTCTGCACGGACCGGAATTTCTAGGCCTTGCCCCAGACCGGTGTAAAAGTTTAAAGTTCGGACCTTCCTCGAAACGGCTATATTTTCTCAGTTCACGGCCCGGCCCAGAATTAGCGAACCAGTGAAAACAGACCTAGCAAGAACCGTGTAAAAATCAAATCAGGTCCGCTCCAGCCCAACTCAATTTCTGCAAAAAATTTCAGATTTATCTTTACATACAATTATGATTTTTAAAATAAAATGGAGAAATTTTAGATTATTATATGTACTCAAGACAGAAAATACACAATAGTAACATTATTGATCCCTTTTACACTCTTAGATTTTTCAGCATTCAAATAAAGATTTATGAAAAAAAAAATGTAGTTTGGGGAGAGGGTTGTTAAAAGAGGGTTTAAAACATCATAACTTTTGAAGCTCTGTAATAAAAAGAAGATTTTTAAAAATATTTCAGAAGCTACTTTCTGACGCGTTTTTTAATTCCTTTTTGTTCGGGAACGCATCAAATTGTTATGTGCTCTTATTCAGAATATATGTAATCAAATGGCGTTTTCCAATATTTGGCAAAATACCTTTTAGAAAATATTGTCAAAGTTGGCGTTTTGAATGAAGTTTCTGACGCGATAGTACGTGAAAGGCGAAAAGCCTCTCGTTACGTGACAAGAATCACTTATAATTCGATAATATATTTATTTATATATAAAAAAAAAATGGAAAACGCAATTCGATTCCAAATCTCTTTAATAGTCAGGCCCGTCAATTTTAAACCTTTACAGTTACAAATGGGTTAGAAAGTTTCGCGTTGTTAAGCAGGGAATTTGAGAACGACTTTTAAGGTATATTTCCAATGATTCCGTTAACAGAAATTTGCTATCGCAAATACTATTTTTCCAAATCATATTGGCCTGCTAGACACTAGAGGTCTGCACGGGCCGACATTTCCAGGCCCGGGCCGGGCCCGACTCATAGAGAAAAAAAATCGGCCCGGCCCGATACAAAAATTAAAAGTTCGGCCCGAGCCCAGCAAGGAAAAAAGTTAAAATCTCGGCCCGGGCCCGACCCGGCCCAAGTGAACTTCTACAAAACATTGATTTTTACGTCGAAGTGGTTAAAAATTTGTCTCGTACGAGGAGTTCTGACCAAAAATATTTATCTTAACTTTTTTTTCAGGTTTATAATTTTTATCTTTATAGAAGTGCAGCAGGCTGCGATATTTATTTTTTTAATAAATCTCTATTTCTTGTATGTAAATGTTTCAGTTATCATTAATATTGTTAAGCCATATTCCATGTATAGAAGTGTTAAAAATCTGAAAAATGCTATACAGTAAAATCTTCTAAGTTGGAATTGCATAGAAAAGAAAAAAAAAAAAAAAATGCGTCATAGACAAGTTCCCTTCTTAGCAAGTGTAAATGTATTATATATTCTTTTCTTACTTATTAGTATATTAATTTTGCATGGATCAACACGTTTTTCAGTTTAAAACAGGGTTCCGTCATAGGCAGGTTCTTTTTCTCACATTTTACTGTATTTTAATTTAGTTATATTTTAATATGCGTAGAAATCTACTATTCTTTAAAAATAATAAATTTTAATGTTTAAGTGTAGAATAATGGCAATTAAAAAATGTATGCATTTTTTGCAAAAACTTTTGGGCCAGGCTTAATTTAATTCACCTTTAAATGGACCAAGCCACGCTGAGACAATGATTTTCATACGGGCTGGCTCACAACTAGGACAAAAATTTTGGGCCGTGAAGACTAGGAATGAAACCAGGCCCGGCCCGGCCCGAGACTTCAGAAAAAAGTATGGCCGGCCCGGCCCGAACAGAGTGGAGCCCGGACCGCGGGCCGGGCCCGGGCTTCGGGCCACTGGCCGGCCCGTGCAGATCTCAACTAGACACATCCTGAGAACAATTAAGTCCAGTTCCAGCTCTGTTCGGTTAAGTTTTAAAAAAATGAAAGCCTGGTTTCTGTCGGGCCCCAATCTGCTGAAAAATTTAACCCCGGACTCTAACACGATGTCCGGTGCCGATATCTAGCCCATGGACAGGCAATATTTCTCATTGATGTCGTGAAACTAGCAACGACCCGTGCACCTATTTATACTTATTCTCGTGATAAAGTCATATTCGTTTAAAAAAGTCTATAATTTATCGGCTTCGTTTATTTTTTTTATAACGGGAATCGGCTCGCGGACTGACCCGTTGAAATTGTCGGAATTCTGGCGGACCGCGAGGGTGGTTCGGGAGTTTAGGGATCAAGAATCAAGATTACATTTTAAGATTTAAGCCTAATCACGTAGATCAGACTATTTTTAATTTTTCCATTTACAAGGCACCGAAGGCCGATTAAAACTTAGCCTCAAATCTTTTAAAGGGTTTCATTGAAATATTAGTGGTGTGAGTTTTACAAATTCATGAATTAAATTTTTTTCATAATTATTGAAATACTTTATGTTTGATTCTTTTTCTTTAAACTGCTTTCGCAAACACGTTTTACTTAAATCAACATTCTTATTCATATTTAGCTTTTTTGAGGTATCTTTTCAGTTAAAGCTGAGAGAAACAAGAAATGAATTTTGAAGTTACAATTTATCCTGAACATATTCGAGTTCAATTGTATTGGATACGGATATAAATATACTTCTACAAGTGTTAATTTACAAAATAGCAAAAAAGTTAGAGAATAAATTTCTGCCTATGCATTCATAAGCTGATTAACACACATAGAGCATTCTACACACATACTGCACCAGTGTTATTGTCTGAATTCGGAACAATTTTCTTAAATTTATTTAAATTTAAGTTTAAAAGTGCTAATTATTATTTAAAATGTGACATAAACATACAGATAAATATTTTTTTTAATTTTTTTTTTTATCACCGAATTTTTTATCATTTAAAATATATATTATAAAATGAAATGAAAAAAATGCTACTATCTTAAAACTTTTTAAATTTAAAACTATTAAAAATAAATACATTTTATTAATTTCAGTAATAATAATAATATAATAACGTTATACAGAAACCGAGACTCTTTTATGACAATAACATGAATATGTTAAAAGTTATAGGTAAAAAAAAAAAAAACGCTAAAAATTATTAAAAAATGTTAATAATTTGTAAATTAAAAGAGTTTAACTCAAAAACTTTTCAATAAATCAGTATAAGAATACTCTACATCCTTTGAATATATATTTAAAACATAATTTTCAAATTTTGTTGTAATTGAAGTGTTGTTTATCGAGTTATGACGATTTTTAACACAATATCACGCACACACGTGCGCAAAGTAACTTTCGAGAGGGGGGAGATGAAACAAACATTCAACTTAACTTTTTAAAATTTTGTAAGAAATATAATTGTTTAGGAAGAAGAAAAAATTCGAATTTGATATTATTTATTTTAAAGTAATGAACTTTAATGTACTATTTAAGAATAATTTTGCAAATAATAATAATTTTTAAAAAAATCACTTTCTATTTAAAAAAAAATTTATATGGAATTTTATGATTTTTTTTATGTCGAAAAATACACTTTTTAAAAATAGTAGTCCTAATTTAGTTTTCAATATTTTAGTAAAACTAAAATTTCCTAATAGTATATGCAAAAGACCCAGTGAGAGATATTTCTATTTTTTTTTTTTTTTAAATATCTTCCATAAAATTAACTACATAATTCCACATAGTAGACTCGCTTAAAATCGTTATAATTTCCATTTTTGCCAATTTATATAAAATTTTCCGAAACATAAAAATATATATATCCCTACGTTTGTTGGAAATTTTATCAAGATTCTACAAATATAAACAGTTTGTTTCTAAATTATGTTACCACTGAGCCTCAGTACTTTCAACTTAGGCCTGATATGAAAAAAGTAATTAAAAAAAAACTCGTTTAAAGTATTAAGTACAAGAGAAATTAGTTTTAAAAAAACCTTCGTGTTGAAACTATTTTTTGTATTAATTTCAAATATATCAAGAGTATTTTTTAAGCACAACTTTTTTATATTAAACATGATAAAAAAAAAAAATTGCAGCCAGTTTTGGCTTTGAAAAAAATTCAAAGATTTTTAGAAAAAAGTATAAAAAATTTGTATTATTTTGCTTTATTCAGGGGAAAAAAACTATTTTAGAATTCTTTTTTTATGATTTAAAAGCACCAGCACATAGTATAGATCTTCGCATTCCTACAATTTTTTTTTTTTTTTTTTTTTTTTTTTTTTTTTATGTAAACGAACACATTTTTGTTTTCAAACGCTGAAGTTAATAAATGCCTAAGTTAAAATTTTTAATTACACTTAATGTGCTTTATTACTTTTAAGATGATAAAAAAAAAAAGTTCAAAGATAGATATACATAGTCATTCTCAGGTACAAAATACAAAAATTATGTTGCTAACGTCATATTTTCAAATTTCACTCTCTCGAAGTGAAAAGCTGGGAAGTCTATTTCTTCATCCTGGCTAGTTAGGCGATTCCATGTACTGTTGGATTATGTGCGAGAGGGCATAGGCGAAAAAAAGAGGAGGGGGGGGGGGGAGTAGAATATTATTTACTTTACAAACCCAACCTTATAATTTTGACTAAGTTATATGATAAAACGTCACTAGAAACATTATTTTCTTCAATGATAATTTCGATTGATTCACGAATAATTAACTCGTGATAATTCTTTCAGTGTCATATAATTTTTGCTTCCTCTAAATTAACCTGTATAATCTACATCTGGTTAAGTCTTGTCAGGACTATTGCTGGCCGTTTGTACTTGAGTTCTCCCAATTGCTCTTTAATATGGTCTTTAAATTTACGAAAAGTCATTCATATGAACGAGTATTCAAGATAAGTATCTTTTCCGGTTCTCAGTGTAATCAAGTATACCACAGACACAGATACTTCCTCTTTCGGTATCGGGTTTATTTTGTTGCTAACTACATCTTTCATATCTAATATGTATAATACCTATTACCTAATAATACCTAAGTTATACATAAAACTTAAAAATTACCTAAGTTAACCTAAATAAAATTAACCTAAGTTAGCTAAAATACATAATAAAATATCAAAATTTGTTTAATACTTAAAAATCTCTCTATTCTAAAAAGAAGTAACTACCGCTGTCACCGCCGCCGCCGCCGCCGGTTTTGATTTTTTTGTGACCGGAGGCCTTTCTTCGTTAATATTAACAAAAATAATGCATACAAAAATATGAAAATCGGTAGTTTATACAGAAATGTTTGATAAACACGCTGATGCAGACAGTTTTCAAATCGAAGAATTATTTTAAGATATATTTAATGCTAAAGTTGGACAAAATCGTTCCACTAAAAAAGTTTTATAGCAGCAAAAACTATACATGACAGTGTAATCATTTTTAGATCATTTTATGCGTTAGAATTTGTCGGAGTGCAGATTGCATTAATTTTTTTATTTTGACTCATTTTTTCAGGTTTTATTTCAATTTTAAATTCAAATTTTCAGCATTTCGAGAGATATTTTTTACAGATTTCAGAAAATTGTACTAATTTAAACTGTTGCCAGCTGTATAAAAAGCGCAAGCAATAATGTTTGCTTCAAATTAAAAATTTATTTACACGTGACTATTATAAACAGGAAAAAAACTTTCAAATTAGAATTAAATAATTACGTATAAAAAGCAGGAACTTATTAAAAATTACGTCATAAAAAGTATACACGTGAATTTTAAAAGAGAAAGGATATTGTAAAATAATAAATTCATTAACATGCGTTAGAAGTCTTAGGAGAAATTACGTCATATTTACGTCACATTATAGTTATTACATAAAATGAATACAAAATAATATTGCAAAAAAGTTTAAATTTAGAAATTGCGCTAGACATTTATTTGATATTTTTAGAATTAATTTAAAATGTCTCATTTAAAAGAACTTTCTTTTCGCTTTGTTAAAAAATACCAGGAGACAAAGACTCTCTTTACTTAATTCCTTTTATATTAGCTTATTTTGAAATGTTGTTACACGTGTATATGTCATCAAGTTATTTTTATTTCGACGTTTTATTTGTGTTTTTATTAATGTTGTACGAATTTATTTGTTCTTTCGTTATTTAAAATAAAAATTATATCAATTTGTATAATTTGGCGAGTGGTTTGGCGATTTATATAATTTGGCGAAATTGGTCGACAGGATAATCAAGTAGTACCGCAGCGGATTTGGCGTTAAAATTCCCCAATCAAAGAGAAATGAATAGAAATTCGTTTATAGGGAGATCGCCACTGTTTTTTAAATTATAATTCAATCTTTCGAAATCTTTTTAAAGCCGATCAAATTAGCGTGCATTTAGAGTCTGCGGTGTCTGGACGGGGGTTGGCGAGCGTAGCTCGTAGGGGGCCGAGCCCCCTAGTAAAAGTAAAAAAAAAGATGTATGAGCTTTCAAAATAGTCGCCAGCCCCTTTTAAAAAGCTCAGTTATCACCTTTTCCAAATGTCCTCAAGTTCTGTAATATTCCGAAAATATCCCCAAAATATCATTTTCTTAAAAAAAAATAATAAAGACAAACAGATAGCTTAAACATAATCAATATATTGCTCGGAGTACTGAATGTAGGAAAAATCACTTTTATTAGAAAGCCGTCTAATACATCTCTAAAAATATTTATGTGCCTCTAAAATAAAGGTTCATGTAGCTGTATTTAACTTCCAAATAGATTTTTTTTTACAATTCGTATATTTTTTTAGATTCATTTATAACATTAAAAACATTTTTGGCATTTCATATTCACAGCATGTCAGCAGGTAATTGCTAAAGATTTGGCTATTTATTTTTGATTAATTCATGAATTATTTTAAAACAAAAGTCGAAACCACGAAATTTTTCGGCACTAGTATTTTTTTTTTTTTTTTAGAAAATCTCTCCTTAAATAAGGCGAAATTTCGTGCGCTTAACTTAGATTTATTTTTCTATAAACAAATACTGATATTTCCCCTAGAAAATTCCCTGAATCGTGCAACTCTGTTTATATATCGCTTCTTAAACAGAATTTTACAGGGCAGTGATAACAACGCACGATTGGACAGCGTCTTTACTTGATGGAATTTTTAATATTCTAGATTCAACATTCTCCTATCCTTACATCCCCCTTCAGCTCATCTCTCACCAGCAACTTTAAGAAGCACACGCATAATTAACATCTGAAAAAAATATCTACACAAAAAAATAAATAAATAAATAATAATAAATAAAATAAAATAAAATAAAATAAAATAAAATTAATTAATTAAATCTCTCCTTTATTGTTTATTGCATTATCAATTTTGAATATTCTGAAACATCAGTTATGAAGGAGCTCTCATAAAAGCGTGGAATAATTATTCAACAGGTACGGGGTCGAGAGTCCTATCAATAGAATATGTCTTTTCATTCAGTATTATTTTTTTCTTAACAATTAGTTTTGTTATGATCTCCATATAGTAGTGATAGTATCCTAATCCTAATCTCTATAATGATAGTTTAAGTCATGTGACTGCCATCAACAATTCCGGACTAACCGCTTCACTCTTTATATGCCAGGTGGTCATTTTGGTACTTTAATTTTAGCCGGGACCAATGATAAATCGCCAAATATTGTTCCATCGACATCATTTCATCTATATTATAACAGTGCAAGTCATATGAACTGTCATAAACAATTACGCCTTCGCTTTTCATATGCAAGGAAGCCATTTTTTATCAAAAAATTTTTTTAGAATAAAACTACATGAAAGTTGCTATGATCACAAACAATTCTTGTTTTGTTTTTTTATGATAGCCGGGTGCAAATCTCGCCAACAGCATGTTTTAACTTGGCAGTTACCATTTTTTATTTTACGCGTGGTAAACAACAACAATGCTTTAATAATATTATAAATATGAAAGTCTGAAAATGTTACTGACTTACAGCGTCAAAACTGGTGATTAAATGACTTTGCATTCATTATCCGTTATATATAGAGATATATATATCTTTTTTTTCCAATGTGTAAAATTTCTACTTAAGTTAGTAAAATTTACATATTTTATTTGTTTGTAATGCATAAAATGGAAGCTATAAAAATAAAATTTACTTTGAGTCAAATGTAAAAATGGAATATTCTATTGCGTTTGTCATAGGCGTAGAGTTATATGGGCCCGTGGGGCTCGGGCCCCTCCAATAATTTTTTCAGATGGGCTATATATTTTTTATGCCAACTGACATATAAAAAAGCTCAGATTTTGGAATTTCGTATAATTTACAAAAGGTTTTAGCGTATAATGTTTTCAATGAATAATTGTTCTTTTCTAAATTCGCTGTTTACTTTTATTCTTTGTAAATAAGCAAAAGAACTCGAAAATTTTAGCGTGGTGTATGAGGAAAAAACTAAGCACTCTCTATGGTGGGTTTTTCTTCCTTCTTTGGACACTGGGCAGGGCCAGGACTATAGAGTATCTTCTCTAGTCCTGGTCTCCAAAGCAAAGAATGTAAAAGGAGAAATTCTTTGTCTCTAAATGATGCATAAAGCTAATATTTATTAAAATAGACCAAATCTTATCAAGCAGTCTCTCTGTAGTAAATGACGATTCATCAGGATCTGGTAACATTAAACAGTACATATTCAGTTGCTCTTATTCGGGCCGAGCAAGAAACCCTTTCTCAGGCACATTTTCTTTCATTAATATCAGGCTGAGTAGGGAGCGGGTCTAAATTTCTTTTGTAAACCCGGGCCAGGCCATTTTTTTCCGTGCCGTTTCGGACTGACAAATTTATTCGTTTTTCGTGATATTTTCAAACTTTTCGATGTTCATATGAAAGTATCTATCTGTACATGCGCAGCGCATTCATGCAAACACAGCAGGGCCGCTTTCTCGTGCGCAACCCTGTAGTATTTATATTATACATTTATACACTAACTAGCTGACATGCCCGGCATCGTTCGGTACATCGAAAAATAGTACAAAACATGAAAAAACTCAAAAAATCGTAATAAAAATTCGCGAAAAATTTAAAAAAAGCTGCACGAATTCCAAATAAATTTAAATGAAAAGAAAAAATTTACTATTCGGGCTAGAAGATAACCGGATTCCTTTTACTAATTTGGAAAAATTGTACCAAATCGCGAAAACACTCGAAAAATCGCTAAAAATTCTAAAACCGCATATGACAAAATTTTGTTATTATGGGCTAAAAGATTAAGACAGGATTCCTTTTACGAATGTAAAAAAATGGCCGCGGAATGAGAAAAATTTCTAAACAATGCATAAAAATTCGCCAAAAAATTCAAAAATCGCAGTACGAATTTCAAATAAACTTTATTGCAAATATAACAAAATTTAATATATTGGACTAAAAGTTTGACATCCAATTCCTTTTACGAATGTCAAAAGGTAGAATCAGAACGCTAAACATCGCATTAAAAATCGATAAAAATCAAAAATCGCAGAGGAAAAAAATTACTACAGCGTGTAACAAGTTTGAAACGAATTTCTTTTATAAATGTTTAAAAAAAAAAGGCACGGAATGCGTAAAAACGTTAAAAATCGTGTTGAATTGCGGAATTTTTTTTTTTATCAGAAATCGCGGAAAGTAGAAAATTTGCTATATAAGGCTGAAAGTTTGAAACCGAAAAAATATTATGAAAGTCAAAAAATCGTTACGGAATACGAAAAAAAAAAATGCAAAAAAGAGCTTAAAAATTCAAAAATCGCCGAGAACACAATAAAAACATTAACCAGAATTCTTTCACGAATGTCAAAAAATCTCCCCGGAATGCAAAAAATCACAATAACAATCAAAACTTTAATAATAAGCTCGACGCAGCAGAGGTCGTTTAGTAGCTTCAGAGCCCCGGGCTCTCCTTCCCCGCTTTTTGGTATCTTTAATTTGTGTAATTTCCCTTTTAAATTTGTCCGGTTTCAATTTTTGAATTTTTTTCAACCTGGCCCCCGCAAGAAGGTCGGAATAAGAGATCATAAGGCTAAAGGACTGCGGACGGAATGCGCGCACCGCTCTCTGCAAATTCTGCGGCGGTATAGTATAAATATAGCAATAATATAGTGCAATAGTATAGGATAAATGCAAAGTGAACAAAGTCTACTACATTAGGCTAAAAGTTTAAAACCGAATTTCTTTTACCAATGTAAAAAAGGTCACTACAGAACGCGAAAAACCGCTGAAAATTGCATTAAAAAGCGCTAAAAGTTCCAAAAGTCGGGAAGGCCGAAAATTACTATAAAATGCTCTAAAACATTGTAACCAGAATTCCTTCACGAGTGTCAAAACTCGTTGAGAAAAATCGCAAAAACTCGCACTAAATATCTAATTCAAAATTCAAAAATTCTGGAGGCCAAAATTTACTGTATAATGCTAAAAATTTGAAACTGAATTCCTTTTATCAATATAAAAAATCGCTGCGAAACACAAAATAACGCTAAAAATCGCATGCAAATATTTGCGAAAAATTCGAAAATCGCTGTACAAATTCCGAATAAACTTTTTTTGAAAAGAGGACACAATTTACTATATTTGTATATGCTAAAGGAGTGAAAAAAGATTTATTTTAATAATTTTAAAAAAAATCGCCTCGAACCGTGAAAAAACGTTAAAAATTGCATTCAAAATTATATTAAAAAAGTCTAGTCAAAAAGTCCGAAATCGGGCTCTTCATACCGAATTTTGTAGCTCTGCGTGCAGCGATTTTTTTAGAACATGCCGACAGGCAGAGAAACTTCTTTCCTTATTATTATAGACTAGCTGACCCGCCCGGCGTTGTCCGGGCCCGTGATAATGACATTTGATAAAGCACAAATTTGTGTGATTTTATATCTTTAATCTGATTTTGTCCGAATTTATATTTTTAAATGAAAAAATCTCCAAAAAATATTGACTTTTAATTGTAAAAGCACTCGTAAGAAGTCATTTTCTGTTTTTCATGCACGGTCGTTTTCATATATATATTTTAAAAATAGTTTCCTTTGGTCCGAACTCTTTAAAATTTTTATCGTTATAAATATAATCATTTCTCAGCCCGTGTAAAAACTTCGTGAAAAAAATATTGATATCTATTTCTAAAATAAATATATTTTCTTCTCCCTTTTTACTTTCTTCTATCTTTGCAAGAAGAAAGCATTGGATTAAAGAAAATTTTTGAATTTCGGTTTTTGACATAAGTACACTTCTTAGTGGTCAAAGATCCAAAAAAACTTTTTTTTTAACAAAATGTCTATCTGTGAATCTGTCTGTGAGTTTGTCTGCATGTGACACAAATTTTTTGGGCGCTCTATCATAAGACTAATGCACGGAATTTAAAAACTGTAGGTTCAATTAATCTGCCATATAAATTGGTGCTGAATAGTTGTTGGTGCAAATCGTCCTATATTTCAAGAACTAATGCACAGATTTTCATAAAACATCAGATTCTGTTAGTCCTTGATATTGTTTGGTGCTGATTAATTTTTGGTGTTAATTACTCAATAGGTGGCGCTGCTAGAATGCATTATTCACGACTTCCGCAATAGCTATATCTCAAGAACTAATGATCAGATTTTCATCAAACTTCTGATTCAATTATATCTTGATATTATTTCGTGCTGATTACGTTTTAGTGTGAATCGTCCAACAGGTATTGCTGCTATGCTGCATTTTTCACGATTTCCGCAATAGCTCTTTCTCAAGAACTAATGCATGTATTTTCATCAAACTTCAGATTAGGTTAGTCCGTGGTATAAAATGGTGCTGAGTACTTTTTGGTGTAAAGTGGCCAACAGGTGACGCTGCGATACAGAATTTTTCCTGATTTTCGCAACATTTGTATCTTAAAAACTAATGCACAAATTTTCATCAAACTTCAAATTTAGTTACACGCTGATATATGTTGTTCTTTATTACGTTTTGGTGTAAATCGCGCAATAGGTGGCGCTGCTATGCTCCGTTTTTCACGATTTCCGCAATTGTTCTGTCTCAAAAACTAACACATGAAATTTAATCAGACGTCATATTCTGTTACACTTTCAAATAAATAAGATCTTTTTTTTAGGCTTAGGTGTATACAGCGCGACAGGTGTGGCTTTTATGCTCTTTGAGCTGAAAATTTTTCTTGTTGACATCTAAGAGGGTGGATGCCAAAATTCAATTGTTTGTTTCAAAGATGCAATGCTTATATCTCCTTTTAAAATGCACACAATTTAATGAACATCATTAGAATCCTTATGATGGGGATGAGCATAGATTGTCATTTAATTTTGGCACCATGATAACGAATTTTGAAGTATTAACATGCATGAAATAGAAGAAAGTTTTGGCATTGTCACATTCGGATCCGACTAGTTTTTCTTGTTTTCGCATCGGGTTCTTTAACGTAACAACAAAAAAAAATTAGTTCTCGTCGTCCGAACTGTCCGAAATTTAATATATTATAAATATAACTGTAGCCGAGTACTCTATAAAATTTCATGAAAAATATGCTTATTTAATAGTGAAACGTGTGCCGAAGCCAAGTGACACCGTGCCAAAACCGTTTTTTAGCTTTTTCGTCGAAATTTTTTAAGATTTTTTTAAAAAAATACTTCTACTTGTTCGAACATTACGAAATTTTTGTAATAGATGTAAAATCCAGTCTGTCTTAATGCTGTAAAAAGATTGTGGAAAAAAGATAGTCTCGTCCCGGTGAGGCGCGAAGTGACTTGCGGTCGCAAATTGTTTAAAGAATTAAAATTAGTCTTTTAGAAAACCGATTGCACCGGCGACGAGAAGAAGATCTTAGCTTTAAATACGTATTTTAGGTAGATTTCGTATGAAATACTACCTATTGGCGTCGTTCCTATGTTGGAATTTCTGAAAAATTTTTGCAGATCCACATCGATCATGACCTCTAGAACCCAAAACCACCTCAGTAAAAAACTTTATATCTATATCTATCTTATCTATCTATCTATCTATATATATATATATATATATATATATCACTTTCTTCTGGACACGATAACTTCCACAATTCTACACAAATCTCTTCTAAACTGATACATAAAATCAAGGGGCATAAAATCTCGGTCAAGTTCGTTAATGGGCAAAATCGGACCAAGGGGATGCAAATAGGGAGGGGTTTTGTGAAAACAGAAAAACCCATAACTTCTTAATTTTTGTACACATCAAGTCAGTTTAAAGTTTTTATTACTTCTAAAAATAGGACCAAAATTTTATGTATCACAGATTTTTTATAATATTAAAAATGGGCTCAAGGGGCGCAAAAAATAGGATTTTTGGGAGAAAAAAATTCCTAACTTCGTCAATTCTCAACATATCAAATCCAATTAATTTTATTATATTTAATAAAATTAATATATCTACAACTTTTATATTCACAAGTTTTTGATAGGACCAATTCGTACCGCAAAAAAAATTAAAAACGAAAACAAAAAAAGGGGGGTGAAGAAGAAAAATCTCCATAACTCCGTCAATTCACAAGATATAAAATCCCCATGAATTTATCATATATCTTCTTAATATTGTCTTTAACATTTATATAGACAAGTTTTTGATAGGACCAATTCTTACAGCGAAAACAAATTAAAAATGCATAGCGGTTGAAGAAAAAAATAATCTTATTAAGAATGTATTCAAATCCAAACTGCTTATTTTCTTATTCATTTTTAAATTAATTTTTGCTCTCAAACGCGTCCAATTGATAGATTCTCTTCTTCAGAAACTATGTAATGTACTGTAATGATTGATTTTTTGATAGAGGCAGAATATATTTCAAAAAATGATGTCAAAGTGGGCAGTTTGAACAGAATTTCCCGAAGCGATTGTGTTAGAAACGAAAAATATTGCCCTACTGAGAAAATAATTGTTTATTAATCAAGTTTCAATTAATTGAAAGAAAAATAAAAACACGTGTCGCTTATAAATCTTTTCAAAAATCACGTCAGCAAGTTTCGTATTTTTTCTATTAAAAATTAACCTGAAAATGTGCCCGAAAATTTCGAATTGTTGAGCATGGAAAAGTATTTTTTTTAATACCGCCTTAACATGATTCTGATAAAACTAGCTACTATATAAAAATGAAATAAAAACTCGTCAAAAGCGGTCAGATAAAGCTGTTAAAGTGGATTTATATCTACTCATGATTTAGTTTTTGTTGGTGCAATTAATAAACTTAACTTCGAATTCTACCTCAGCCTGTAGGCCGGGCCGGCAGGGATTTTTTGTGAATCGATACCTCTAAAATTAAGCTCTAAGTAAGCATTGACGAAAGGGAAAAAAAGTCGAATGAGAAATTTCTTTTTGAAAATTGTTTTTAAAGAGTTAAGAACTATATTCTGTTTTTAACTGAGTGCGGCGTCTGAGATGTAAAAGTACGAACTATAATAATATGTCGTCTGTTTTTCCGTATTTTAAACTGCACGGCTGATAGAAATTAAAACAAAACGGCAAAATATTCCTTCCTTTCTGCTCGAAAAGCAGGTTCTGGTTATGCACGAGCGCGCCTCCGCCAATTAAAAAAAAATTTCTTTTTTGATGAGTTTTTAATATCTCGGCCAATTATCAAAAAATTAAAAATGTGAGCCTCAGGAAGCATCCATACCTGCATTGAACTATTCTCATGTAAATTTTCAGACCTCTGCGGGCAGTAGATTTTCCTAGCCATCGGGAATAACACACACAAACAGCGATCTTGTCTTTTATTATTAGATATATAGATATTTATGACATATGTAAAGCAAAACCTGTCTATGGCATAGTTGTGTCTTAAATGGAAACTTTTCATACTCCAGAAGATTGCCGTACAATTTTACTTAATTAGCCAGAAACCTGTCTTAAACGGAATAGTGTTTCGCTTACGAGTGCTTTTACAAAGGTTTTACTGTATGGGTATAAAGTTAGCCTGTGTAAACGGAACCTGTCTATAACGAAATCTTGTCTAATGGAAAACATTTCATGATCCCATAGAAAGGAACACTTTGAATTTTTACCTGCTTAGGTAGACGAAAACCTGTGTAAAACGGAAACTTTCAGCGGTTATTTGTAATTTTGTCGTAGCAGGTTTTACCATTTTTGTATTCATCACTTAGTAAATTAATTCCCTGTTCCAGGGAATGTAGACCCCCCCCCCCCTCCTTGTCTTCGCCACTGGCTGAGCCCCTCCAATAATTTTGAAAACTCTACGCCTATGGCGTTTGTAAAACTGTGGCATTTCAAAGAAAAAAGTTAAAATTCATTTGTCATTGCAGTAATAAAAGGTACATCAAAAATAGAAGTTATAAAAATAAAATTTACTTTGAGTCAAATGCAAAAATGGAATATTCTATTGCGTTTGTAAAACTGTGGTATTTCAAAGGGAAAAAAATGAATTTTTAATACTACAGTCGAACTCGCTTATAGCAGGCGTGAAGGGACCGTCATATTTGCTCGTTATAGCCGGGTGCTCGTAAAAAACGGGTTCGTAAAAAATTATAAAAATTCCTCCATACTTACTTAATTTTACATATTTATTTTTTTATTTCTGTACAGTACAAAAGAAGTTGGTTAATTTGCTTTGTACTTCCTTATTGTCTCTTTCTTGTGTTATCCCAGATAGCATTTTTTGCTTTTTAAAGCCTTTTTACAACCATGCTACGTAAATGTTTGAATGCTTTTTAAAGGCTTCGCATGAAAAGTTTGTAAATGTTTTGTAAAGGATTGAAAAAGGTTGCTAGTTGACGCTATCTGAGGGAGTTTGTAAGTGTTTCATGATAAGCATGTGAAAAGGAAGAAACGAAAGGGTAGTTAGAGGAGTTACAATCAAAGATTGATGAAAGGCTTTTATTACAAGCGTGTATAAAAAAATGAAAATGAGGTTTTTATAAATCATAAAATCTTATTTGATAGAAAAATGAGATAAATAACTCAACTTAGAATTTTTCTGAGCTGAGCATATTTTTTTGGTTGTTGTTTGTTTGTTCCTGTGGAAAATTAAATTTTAGTCAAATATTATCTATACATTGAAAAAAACTGGTTTCTATTAATCCACATGTTTATCAAATTGCTTATTTTAATTAATATGTTCATTTTTTACCTTGAAAGAAATTCTTACATCCCTGTCCTTTACTATGTACGTATAAAATATATGTTTAATTTTTATCAATTCGCTACATTATTAGATCCTATTTTAATAATAAAAAAAGCTTAATAATGTTAAGAGGATACTTCACTCGCACAGAAACACCTGATTGCTAATGTTAATCCGCTGAAAGATTTTTTTTTTAATATCTCGCTTGCTTCTTTTTTTTTTTTTTTTTTGCATTGCATACTTGCAGTTTTGATACAAAGGCCATTTTTCGACTTTGTTTTACAAGGTTTTTTTGCTTATTAGGATATATTCAGAACTGCTTTCAAAAGCGAAAATACTCTAGTGAAAAAAAAAAAAAAAACACATTGCAAACAAAACTGAAAACTTAAAAAAAAAAAAAAAAAGGTGTTTGTACAGATTGACAAGTAACAAATAATAAAATTTACAATATTGAAATGCAAACGAGATATTTAGAAAAATTCTCCCATAGGATTAACATTAGCATGCAAGTGTCTACGCATGAGGGATGTGTAATCCCATTAAAAAAAATTTCTTAAGGAAAAACACTTTCATTTGAATAAAAACCATTCCAAGTAAAATTTTAATTAATTATCAGCAGTGAAATTACTGAAGATTAAATACGTAAAATTTTTTACATTGCTAACTCGGCGCAAATCAACAGTGCATTGGAGCACTATTTCAAAGATCCGGGTTCAACATTTTTCACTCTGTTTATTTACGCTTAGTTAGCAACTTGAAAAATTTCACGTATTTAATATTAAAAAATCATTCTTATACACATAGGCATAGAGTCTTGAAAATTATTGGTAACTTAAAATTAAAAAAAGCAAAGGGATTTTTTTTTGTCATTTATCCTTTAACAAAAGAAAAAGGAGAAATTCAATAAAATAAAAAAACTAAAAGCTTTTTTATATTAGAGGGTAAGAAAAAGTATTTAAAATGTTACAGGGACTTGAGAACATACAACTCTATGTCTATGCTTATACATAGTAAATTTAATTATACTTTCAGTTACTTACCTTTTGAATCCAGTTCACTATTCAGGATCAGATAATTTTTTATTGTATACATATATAATGAAATCTTGTGTTTACCTACAATAAATAGCACATCAAATATGTGGAATTCCAATATAGTGTACATTTAATGACTGTAGAAGATTGTATATTTTTTTTTATTACTACTTCATCAATTTTTTAATTCTTTCATTTATTAAACTTATTTCTTAGAATTTTCAATTATTATTTAGAGAATATTGTCAGATTTATAAAATAAATCCTCCATAGGATTCTGATTGATGACCACAGGAATATATTTAGTCTTTTCTCTGAAAATAGTTTAATGATGCAACATACAAAAGAATTGTTTTACAAATTCATTGATCTTTCCAGCATTTTTACATAAAAATAGTAATTTCTTGCTTGTTTAACAATGTAAATTACATATTACAGTAAGACAAATTTTAAAAATCATCTGCCTTCCTCCCTTCTCCAATGTTTTTCTTTTACCAGAGAAATATTATCCTATGTACAACAGAGCAAATACTAAACTAACATTATTTTTTTTTAGTTTTTTAAAGTATAATTTAACTCACTTAAATTGTTCTTTTTCTGATTGTAATTATTTTTAATAACTTAAGACTGAAGCAATGAAAAATATTTCTCAGTATCAAGGAAATAGTCTCGAAAACAAATGAAACATCATTCAGTTTATAAAATTCTATTTATTTACATATAAAGAATTAATATAGTAATTTATTTACATATAAAGAATTGATATAATTAACAGGTACTTCATTAAATTTTTCTTCTTGATTCATTCTTTTCTCTCTAGAAAAAAATAAAATTATAAACACACAAATTACATACGTATAGTAAAAGTAAATAAAGTACAGTATGACCTCGAAAATCCAGCATCAAAGTCATCTTGCCGCTTTTTTTTTTTACACTTCCACCTTATAGGAGAAAGAATAATAATAAGTCGTTAAACAATTAAAAATTTTGAGATTGAAAGCAATGGATTGGCTGACTGTGAGATCGCAGATGCTATGCTAAATTGAATCCCTTCTGAGTACAGAAGAAAAGGTATCAGTGGAAAAATGCTTAAATTTGACCGGAAAACTAACATTTGCTTTAGATAAATAAGACTATATTTTCAATATTCTACATTTGTGTAAAATTAAAACTTGTTAAAAAGCTGTTCAAATAATTGAAGCAAATAAAATTGACATCAATGTTTAGGAAATTACACGAGAAGAAATGATATACACTAGATTTTTTTTTTTGTAACATAGAAAATATGAATAGAAACTTTTAATTTTAATATTTTTTAAAATATTTAATTTTCTATTTTTCTCACATAACTATTACTTGGGTATGAATTAAATTACGAATAACGGCACCATTAAGACTATTAAAAGTATTTTTGAAGTCAGAAATTCGGCATCGTCATGGTCCTGACAATGCCGGATTTTCGAGGTTATACTGTACACAATAGAGAGTAGAGTGACACAGACAGAATCTTCATCTGGGATTGTTACTCATAAAATGAACGTTTTGATTTTGTGATACAAAAAAAAAAAAAAAAAAAAAAAAAAAAAAAAAAAAAATCCCTACATAATGAAAAGCACAAATAACCATAATAAATCTAGCCTTTATGTGTTTAAAGGTTTCATAAAAGAGCATTTTCTTATATCTTCAGATGATGGGGGGGGGGGGGAAAGATTATATTCTATCAGCAGAGGGAGTACTGAAGAGTGTATAGTGTACACTAAAGAGTAAACACTATAGCTACAAACAGGATGGTTCAGTGATATATATAAATGGATACATATCCGATATTTATTTTCAAAATATCATGAAGTTTGATATTTATTTTCAAAATATTGTGTATATTTTCAGTCGAGCAAGAGTAAATGGATTTTTCGACTTTGTCGTTCTGTAGATAAAGAACTTTTGCTCTGGCAATATGACAATTTCAGCCCCCCCCTCCCCCAAAAAAAACCCCAGTAAAGTACCAATTATATGTCTTTCAGGAAACCTTTCTAAAACGATGCATAACTGAGAAAGGTGTATAATCGAAATTTTAGTCGGCTAAGGTGCAAAATCTTTGACTGTAGAAATACAATGCTGCAATCGCACAAATTGAATTTTCATACCATTTTTGATTGTTTTAAATACATTATATATTGAAAAAAAGTTAGACCCTTGCACTCGAGGACTCCGGAGCGGAGCCATTTAAAATTTGTCTTCAAACTTGAGGGCTCCACTACGGAGGCAATAAAAATAATTTTGTGATATCTGTCTAGAAAAGCCAAGATTACATATTGGCAATTGCTTCAAGAGGTATCACACTTTACGATTACAAAATGTAATAATTTTATAATTTTTAGTTTTTTTTTTTTTTATATATCATAAATTTGTATTCGTATTCATAAAGAATTAAAAAAATAATAATATATAACTAAAATCACTTTGAGTTGCTGGTAATACAAATGAAAAAAACCTTTGAGTGCAAAGGGTTAAAATATTAAAAAAAATAATTAAATAATTTCTAAAATTGAAAAATAAAAGTTAGCTAATTATCAAACCTTTCATATCAGTTGCATACCTTGTTAATTAAACTAATTTTTAATCATCGTTTGACAAGCCGATTTACTTTAAAGACTTAAGCAAAGCATTATTTCAAGAATCAGAAGTAAATTTGCTTCATATACTTTTTATGCTTTCTGTATATTAGTAAAATATAGTAGTATAGGCTTGTTTACGCGTAGATATAATAGTTTTTCTATTTATTGAACATCATACTGTATATTATTCATAATTTAAACTAGACTAAAAGTAGAACTTTTGTTTATACAAGAAGTTTAACATAAAAGAAGGTAGAGGGAGGAATGGGACATGTTTAATTCTTTCTTTTTAATAAGATGAATGTAAACTGCTAATATGCAAATATTTTTAGAAGGTAATATATTAATTATAACATTATAAATATATTCATTTACTTCAAAACATAAATAAATTGAACTGATAATTTTTTTAATGCTATCTCTGATTGACAATCCTGAATTTTCCTTCCAGTGATGAAGTTACTGAAATTTGATATTGTAGCACAGACATCAACCTACAATCTTTGTTAGACTGTATATATAGCCAACAATAGACTATTTGCCCCTTATCATACATTGTTTTATAGCTGTCCCATACCTCCCTGTTAGTGGGGAGGTATGGGACACATTTTGAAATTTATAATTTCTTTATAAAATTGTTTCTGCAAATTATGTTTCTATATTGTTCAAGGACATTAGAGAGTGTTTCATTTTGTATTCTATATATCAAAATTTTGTTTATGTGTCAAATAAAGTTGATTTTCTTATTTTTGTAAAAAGCATCACATTCCTCCCCACTCTCCCCTCAAGGTCAAGTAAATAATAATTAATGTATAATTAAATATGCATAATAAAGATGAGATACATTTTCCAGGAATTATTCAATGGAACTTTCCTCATAAAGGTATCATATTAATTCACATCAAAGTCGTAAAGTAAGGAAGTTTTATTTCAGGTTTAGCCAGTCTTAATAATAATAAAAGCTTGATTAATACATAAATATATTTGATAAAAAGATTGTGATTACCAATTATTAGCAATATCTTGATTTTTTTCAGAAATAAATTTAGACGACAATTTGGTTGGATTTAGACAAAAATTACTTTCTTCACGAAAAAACAATGAGTTCAGTCATATATCGAGAATTATATACAGTAGACTCCCTCAAATCCGCACAGCTTGGGACCAGTGGTTGTGCGGAATTTAGAATTTTGCACATTTCTGATCATTACTTTGTTTACATTTTTTAAACAGTAATTTGAATGTAATAATGCATTCAAAATTATACATAATGCTTGCAGTGTGGTAAAATATTAAAATAATTAAGTAAAGTAATAAATTACAATGATAAAAAGTAAGATAATTTTGAAAATGATTAAAATATTGAAAGTAAAGGTCAAGTAAATGATCAATAATGTATAATTAAATATGCATAATAAAGGTAAGATACATTTTCCTTGAATTATTCAATGAAATTTTACTCATAAAGGTAACCTATTGATTCAAACCAAAATCATAAAGTAAAAAAGTTTTAATTAAAATCTTAAAGTAAAAAGTTTTCAAAAAAATGGGTTGCTCATGGAGGGAGTTCAAATGGGATGGTCTCTGAATGGAGGTAAAATTAGTATTGAGCCTATGGGAATAAATTTCGTTCCATGAAAATATGATCGGTCAAGGAGGTGGTCGCACAGGGAGGTTTCACTATATATATGTGTGTGTGTGTAAATATATGTATATATTTAACACTGGCGTACAGTTACAGAAAAATACAAACTTTCATAGGAAAAAGAAAACATTATTCGTACCATTGAGCATGAACTCACAAAAACAAATTTTGTTAAAATATATAATAACCAACCTGTTAAATTAGAACAACTGTCTGTTCCTCTTCTTGCTGGGCAATTTTAGATTTTGTACCCTCTGTTAGGACTTTGTTCCAACATCATCTGTAATTTTCTCAACATGCTAGCAACCATGACTTCAGCATCTTTACCAGATGATGTCATTAGTTCTTGAAACTAAAAAATAAAACATAAAATAATAACAATGAAGAAAAAACTTTTAAACCCTTCATGACAAGCCTCCCTTGTACCACTATTTTCAAATAGTGACTTTTTCCTTATTTAATAAATTTATATTAAATAAGGTAAAAATGGTACTTTTTAGTTAGCCGGTCGCCAGTGTTATGTATACAAGTATATATACATATATATGTATGTATATCTAACACTGGCGCCCGGCTAACCGAAAAGTACCGTAAAAATCACCATTCCGATATAGTAATAGTTACAGGGACTGTGTACACACTTTATATCACACATATGTTTTCACGAAGGGCTTAACATTACAATACATTTTGTAATGTATTTTTGTACCAATTTATATTTATTATTTATTATCAACTACACCGGTAGCAGAAAGTTAGAGATGGGAGTCGCAGATTTTCTTTTTTCGTTTGCAGGTTATTTTTCTATTGAACCCTTATTTCGCTTTATATTATGTTTGGCTCTTTCTTACTTAATACAAAAACTTAAGATTATTATTAGTAAAATTAATAAAATGCATAATAACATTTTTAAAAAAAGGTGATTGTTTGATTAACACTTCGATTGTAAAACTTGCAACCTGTCAAACCTGTTTTACTGCAGATTATTTTCTGCCTCTGAAGTATCTGTTGCAAACACTTGGAGGATTTTCTGCTATTGGGTCAACTACTAAAAATACACTTATTAAAAGTATGTACTAACTTTATTTGGTGAAATTGGTTGTCGGGATAATCAGGTAGTACCAAAAGAAGTAGTAGTATGAATTTCCTGCCCTGTCAGTTTTCACACTGATCACACTGCCAGTACAGATAAAATTATGGGGGGAAGGGACAAGAAGGGTAAGGTAATTTCATATTTATTAATTAAACAACAATAATAATAAACCAAGTTTTAATTTGTATGAATTTACAAAACATTTAATTTTTAAATAATTCTTATTTTGATTTCATTTTTTCCAATTTACTATTAATAACTAAAAGTATTGATGGGCAATTTTAAAATTAACAAGCTAACTGATAAGCATTTAAGGCTCATGATTTTATAGGCTGTGCTTAATATAACGGTATCACTTCAGGGAGGTGGAGTTTGGCACTTGATATCTTAAGATATCTCTAGGGTGAGGGAGAAGATTCATTTTCGATATTGTTACCATTTTTGATCCAACCAAAATATTCATTTTTCTATTTGTAACTGTTTCTTTACATCAAAATATTCAGTTATCTATTTTTATGAAAATACTAAGTTATTATTAAAATCATTAAATGATTATATATACAATTATTTCATTCTGAAATGTGGAATACCTCAACGTTTGGCTTTCCTATTTTTTTTTATATATATTTGCATATAATCCGCTGTTGGAGAAACCAGATAGTACGTTTGAAGTGATACTTGTGCTTATTAGTAAAATAAAGAGGAAGAATGTTGTCTATCTGTTTTGTTGATAAGAGCGGCAAGAAACAATATATCTGTTGAATACATTATGTAACAAAGAGCTATTTTTAAATACTTTTAAAAAATTTTATTGATATAAACTTAGTTTATATTTAATATAGTGATATTTTACATACTCTTTCTTCTTTATTAGAAAATTTTATAAATAACAGATATATAACAATATGTTTACATATAACTGAAAATATGTAAAAATAAAATGAAAGGAAAAAAAAAAAGAACTTTGAGACACTGATAACAATATGATTAGTGATGGAAGGGTGGGACATAATCCAGGAATGATAATGTAAGATATTGTAAAGGCCGGAAAGATTACAAAATTACTATAAAGTTGGTAACGTTATATATGTACAGCCTCTTAATATTAAAAGCTTTGCCGATTCTCAATCAGCTGGCAAAATGACATACGAAAATTAATTTCTACTGTAAATATATGTTTATTTTTAATAAATAATTTTTTTATTCTTCACTACACATAGCAAATTTATTTTTTGAGATGTATACATGCACATGATTTAGTGGGGGTTTTTTGCAGAAAAACTTTTAAATAATCACTTGTGTTTGAAGACAGTTTTTAAATTTTACATATAGCAGCTACTATAAATATAGGAATAGCGAAAAGGGTGTTTGTGCAATAAGGATAAGATATCCTCAAATAAATTTAATGAAGGACATTAAAATTATACAATTATTGGCACATATGTCATATTCGCATACAATTGAAAAAAAAAAAGATTTCTGTTTGGATATTATTTTAAAATTACAACAGAAAATCATCTGTAAATATATATATAGACGCTAAAAGGGATAACAAACAATATACCTACATTTTGATAAATACATTTAAATGAAATGATCTACGTGTTTTATACGCTATGCACAGCATAAAGGGTAGATGTGCCAGTAATGGACACCCCTTGATGTTTTTGGTTCATAAAAAAATAACTAATAAATATTTAGCTTTAATTATTTTTTTTATAATTCCCCCTTGTATGTTTTATAAAACTGGGTTATTGTTGACACTTTTAATCAAACCAATCAGAAAGCAGAAAATAATGTTTCAAAGTTTCGCTGTTTTTCTGTGAAAATCTTAATGAAGAGGCTAAGAGTTGGCTTCGTTTAATCAATTTATATATTATTTATTTTCTTACAAAATTTGAATGTTTTTGTTTGAGTAGCAATCGAAAACTTTGAATTTTATATACCAATGGCCATTTACAAAATTTCATTTATTTTTAAGATTTTAAGAGGGGTGTCCATTACTGGGATGGTTAATTAGTCATTTTCCAGTAATGGACACCCCATGTAGACATTGCTAAAAATGCAATTTTAGTGATGTTTATAGTGCATAAAATACTTTGGCTTAACTGCAAACCTAAATAATCAAATTTAATTTTTAAATTATACTTACCAAAATGTAATAACACCAAAACTTTTATAAATAGCTGCTTTTAAGTTATTTTATGAGATTTCAATATTTTATTTTATTTATTATTATTTTTTTTTATGTAGTACATATACCCTGCATATTTTATAATCCGGCAATCAAACCAGCCAGGAAGCAAAAAATATTGTTTACGAGCACAGTCAAAGAGGGGTTCATAGGGCTTAATCCCTCTCCATTTAAATAAAAGCAATTAAGTTACAGAAGCTATTAAAAATCTATTTTCTGTCTTAAATGTTTCCTTATTTTTAAAAAAAATGTAATACTATTAATGAAAGTTACAGGTAATATTCATGAAACTATAGTAAATCTGCAGATCATTGGCCTCAAACATCAGTACTACAGTTTTATTTTGAAATTAATTTAAATACTAAATAAATTTTTATTTAGTATTTAAAATATTCAACTCACAATATCACTTCTTTCATATTTGTAATATTAATTATTATAAATGTCAAGTAGAGTCTGGAAGATTGTTAAAAATAGGGACACAAAACTAAACATTTAAAAATAGTGGCACAAAACTAAACATTAATATTCCAAAACTTTTTTTTAATTACCCTTTAAATCCACCACTGTTACAATAATTTGATAGCTGTAATTGCCTGATATTTAGTATTTTAATCTATCCATCTAAAATAATTAAAACTATCGATCTTCTGATAATTTCAATAATTGATACAAACAATAAATGATTATCACAAATACTTCATTAATTACTGGTATCCTAAATGTTAAATTTATTTGAAAATAACTATTTTGTTTCATTAGTATGTATTCATTAAATTCTGGCTCTAAATAGTCATAAAAACAATTATATTTATTACTTTTTAGGGGGGTGTCCATTACTGGAACAGAGGGTGTCCACTACTGGGCCAGAGGGTGTCCATTACTGGGCTTTTGGGTGTTTTGATATATTTCTGTTATTTAAAATTAAATTTCTATTCATATTGGGAAATGAGGCTATAAGAATGGTTAAATATTGTCGATAGATTAATATAATATTGAAAAAACTGGAATATAATAATTTTAACTATTAATAAAAAAATAATTTTTAAAGAAATTCCTTAAGGGTGTTCCATTACTGGCACATCTACCCTATATTTTCAAATGAATGTAATTTGTTGAAGGTCAAAGTCTGTTTTGATTTGTAAATCAGTCCACAGCAAGGGGGTGGTGGTGATTTTAAAACTTTAAGTATACATTCCTTATTTTTTGAAGACTTTAAGAAAAAAAGATAAAATTTATTGTTACAAGTTTAAAATAATTAAACATAAAAACAAAATTGTGTTTAAGACTTAAGTGTTTTTAATTATAAAAACACTAGTTAGCCTCGATCATAATTAAAAATGTTTTATTATAATAAAATATGTTCCTAAACACTTACTCCTACAAAAAACTCCTTACACTTTCTCGATTTCGTATTTTATGGTTCATTTACATTACCATTACGTCAATCCTATGTGTTAAAAGTAGATATATAACGGAACTGCAGTTATGTTATCAAAATACATTTGAAAATTCGCGATGGTTACGAAACGTGAAACGATACGTTATAACATGTTTTAAGTAAATCATGTTTATAGAAGTTAGTTTAATTTAAAGATGTAGCATGCTGTATAACATAATTAAACAAAATAGCGTTGAATCAAATATCATCTTTTCCTCATGGGTAACTTACACAGAAATCTTAAATATAAGACAGTACAGAAGAAAAAAAAGACTACAGTAAGAACGATTTAAACAATAATGATATATACTAATAAGTAAAAGTAATGGCAAACTTACCGCATTTTCTGTAAATGTTAGAAACTTGACACAACGAAAGCTTTCAAAACAGACGCCATTGGGAGACGCTACGCCTACGCTGGTCGGGAAAAGAAATAAGTTGCGCATGCGCAAAAATCGTAGGGATCATAATGATTTCCGAACATGGGTTGGCTACACGATTATCACGAAAACCTTTGCAGGATAGTTAGAAAGTAAAGCAAAAACGACCCTTTTCGGAAACCTTACATGCTATCTGGGATTGGTCTTCAAAGAAGACTCATGGCCCGAAAAACATCGTCATTTGCACTCCTGGCTTCGGAAAAAGTTTAAAGTTTTTCTACGCACTCAAGGCTGGGATTACGGTGCCTCGCTCGACCGTATCTTACGCTCGATCGTAGGATAGGCGTTCCTGCGATCAGTCGTAACTTGGTATTACGGTGCCTCGGCGCAAGTCCTCGTGCTTCGGCGTAAGTCCTCCTGCAGTCAGCCAATCACAGGCCGCAGTTACATTTGTTGTGGTTGCGCGCGCATCCACTTCTGTCTTAACTTACGGCTGCTTCCAAGCTGTCGTAAGATCGCGAGGCACCGTAATGCCGTTTACGTTTTGTTTATATCGTAAGTTTCTAAGTTGATCTTAAGTGAGGCACCGTAATCCCAGCCCAAAAGCCGTTGAGTATGTTGGGGTCTGTCCAGCTTGAAATTCTTCACATTCGTCGTTATCATCGTCACTCTCAAAATTTATGACTCATCACTAACTTTCGGTTGACTTCGGAATGTTAAAGGAATTTTTCTAAGAAACGATTAGCTGAGCTGGAGAGGTGAAAGTCAATAGAAATTTTAAGAATCACAAAAATATTACTCGCTATAACCGGGGTTTGCTTGTTAAATGCGAGTTATGATCCCATAGACTTAGCATTGTGCCAAACAAGTATTCCTGATTTCCTCGTTAAATACGGTTTCTCGTTAAATCAGGGCTCGTTATAAGCGAGTTCGACTGTAATAACCTTACTAAATAATGTGAATATGAATAACCTTATATTAATATGAATAACCTTACTAAAAATATACATTATGCACAAAACACAGGAGTGACTGTGTTTCCGAATTTTTGCAAAAACTTTTTTCCAATACTGCGCAAATATGTGCAAAATGTAAATAGGCAAAAATATTTTCCAATTTCACTATTATTATTTCCAACATAAAATAAATATTTTTGCAGTATTGGCGTTTTGTTGGAGATAATTACAATGCATAGCAATATTCCTGCAAAACTGACGTTTTATTATAAGTTTACCAATATTGGTATTTCTGTTCAGCGATACTGATTAGTGTTGAAAATTAAGCGTATTTTTGTTTTCAAAATATATACCAAAATGTTTCAATAATAATTTTCGCTTTATTTAATTGCAGGGTTTCGTCTATAAAATAAAACGCAAATTACTAATTCAAAAGTTTGGTACATATTTTGAATTCAGAATTCCGCTAAATTGGCAACAGTGTTAGCGATGAATGCAAATATTGGCACAATATAAACAACGTAACTGTGGTTTTCAGGGTAACAGTGTTTCTGGATTTTTATAGTCGGTAATCTTCGCATTATTTAATCTCAGAATTTATAAGGCGAATATTACTGTTAAGATCAAATAGTGGTTATAAAAAATCCGGAAACACAATCCCTATCGGATTTTCGCATCAGGTGTATTTTTAGTAAGGTTAACATTGCTGTACCTGTTGTTACTACTATGGCAATTCAATTTTCAATTTTTATCCCGCATTATTACAAACTCAATAGAATATTCCATTCCTACATTTAATTGAAAGTAGGTTTTATTTTTATAACTATAATTTTATGTATTACAAAGAAATAAAATAAATAAATTTTATTAATTTAAGTTAAAATTTTGCAGATTAGAAAAAAAAATAATATGATGGATAAGGAGTACAACAGCATCTAATAATCTGTTTTGACATTAATTTCAGACTTTCACATTTATAATATTATTAGGGTTAGGATATTATCATTAGCGAGATTTTCAATGCAATTTGTAGCGATTTTTTGTTATTTCTTACGTTTTGCGTCCATTTCTTGTCATTCATGAAAGCTTTCCAATTACATTGTTTCACCCGATTAAAGTAAATTTTGACTCCTGCAATATTTTAATATTTAATGATTTTTAATGCATTTTTTAATGCGACTTTTAGTGGTTTTTCCAGAACCAGGGACAATTTTTTGACATTCAGAAAAGGAATTTGTTTTCAATCTTTTACCCTAATATAGTAAATTTTACCATCTAGCTATTTTTATTGCAATTTTCAATGCGGTTTTTAGCGATTTTTCGAGATTTTTTTACGTTCCGCGTTGATTTTTTGTCATTCACAAAAGATTTCCAATTACAGTATTTTACCCTATTATAGTAAATTTTAACACCTCGATTTTTGAATATTTAGCGATTTTTAATGCAATTTTTAGCGATTGTATGAATACCGCGGCGATTTTTGTGACATTGGTAAAAGGAATTATGTTTCGACATTTTAGCTTACTGTAGTAGATTTTTTCCTGCGAAATGTAATGCAATATTTAGCGATTTTTAGAGATTCTTTGCGCTTTGCGCAGATTTTTTGTTATTTATGAAAGAATTCAAGTTACAATATTTTACTCCATTATTCTAAATTTTGAACCCCTGCTATTTTTAAATTTTAAGCGATTTTTAATGCATTTTTTAATGCGATTTTTTTAGTCTCACGGCGATTTTTTCACATTCGGAAAATAAATTTCGTTTCGAACTTTTAGCCTAATATAGTAAATTTTGCCATCAACAATTTTTGATTTTCAGCGAATTTTTATTGCGATTTTCAGCGTTTTTTCGAGATTTTTTCGTTTCTACTTCGATTTTTTTGCCATTCCTGAAACATTTCCGATTACATTGTTTTGAGTCGATTTTCCGTAATTAATGAAAGAATTCAGATTACAATATTTTACCCCATTATAGTAAATTTTGTCCGTTGCTATTTTTGAATTTTCAGCGACTTTTAATCCTTTTTTCCATGCGAAGCGTTTTTTCTAGTCTCACGGCGATTTTTTGACATTCGGAAAAGGAATTTGGTATCAAATTTTTATGCTATGCTACTATAGTAAATTTTGTCTTTCACAATTTTTGAATTTTAGTGATTTTTAATGATATTTTTAGCGATTTTTCGAGTTCCGCGGTAATTTTCTAACACTGGTAAAAGGATTTCGGTTTCTAACTTTTAGCCTAATATAGTACATTTTGTCCTCTACGCTTTTTGAATTTTACAAAATTTTAATGCGATCAGCAATGTGAGTTTTAACGATTTTTGGCGTTCCGTGTCGATTTTCTGTTATTCATGAAGAATTTCCGATTACAATGTTTTGCCCTTAATATTAAATTTTTACAGCAGTGACTTTCAAATATTTAGCGATTTTTAATGCAATTTTCAATGTGATTTTCAGCCATTCTTCGAGTTTCGTGGCGATTTTTTGACATTCGGATAATGATTTGGATTTCAAACTTTTTGCCTAATATAGTAAATTTTTCGATTGAAGTTTTTTATCCCTTTATAGGAAATTTTTACCCTAGCGAATTTTTAATATTTTGCGATTTTTCGGGTTTCACAATGATTTTTTGACATTTTAAAAAAGGAATTATGTTTCAAACTTCTAGCCTAATAGAAATTTGGTTTCAAACCTTTAATTTATTTTAGTAAATGTTCTGCTCTGGTATTTTTGAAGTGCAACGATATTTAATGCCAATGTCGGTAAAACATGATCGGTCTTTGCCGATGGCCACGATTGGTCAATATTGCTGTGCTACTTGGGTCCATCTGAGAAAAAAAAAAAAAAAATTCTTACCACACTTGATGATAATATTTTATAAAAATAAAGGCTGGTTATATTTTTATTTCCTCACTTTATCTAAATTTAAAACTAATATAAAATTATGTAATCATATTTTTTTTAAATAATGCAGCAAATTTCTATCTAAAATTTCATTATTTTATTAATTTTTTGTGTTAGTGTGTAACATATCACATTAGTAATATTTTCATGACCATTACTGAATTTTTAGATGGCTTGACTTTTCCTCACAATGGGAAACATATCTGCAAAACTGAATACTATAGTTGCTATATAATTATAATATTAAAAAATATGGACTATCATTACTATAATGATTAATTAAAAAAATATATTTATAAAGAAATTCCTAAAGGGTGTTCATTACTGGCACGTTTACCCAGTGTTGCTGTTTTGTCCCCAGATTGTTGATTGTCACCGCTTTTTTGAATAGAAATATTCAGCCTATTTAAAAATAGATTACAAATTCTGAAAAATAAGGCGAATTATGCTATTTTAAAAAAGTGGTGGCAGTCAAATAATCTTAATTTAAAAAGTCTCCAATCTGGCAATACTGCGTTTACCCTATTAAGTATGTTCCAAATTTTATAAGAAAAACACTTAAATAAATGCATGAGTTAAGGCTGGGATTACGGTGCCTCGCTCTACCGTGTCTTATACCCTGTTCACACTGCGTTATCGGAACTCTCTTAAACCTCCGAACTCTCTGAGGGAGTTCCACAAACTCTCTGAGAGAGTTTCAACTTTCTTCAGGCTAGAGACAGTCACGACCATTCACTCTCGCTGGCTGTAAAGCTTCGCATTAACTGATTGGGTGTTGCGGGCGGTTTTATCTTAAGCGCATGCGCAAACAACACAGTGACGTTCACTGAGTTATCTTAAGTGAGTTTTTCCATGTGAACAGGTTTCCAATTCCGGGAGGGTACCACCTCAAAATTAAGAGAGTTTGGCGGCCTAAGATATCTTAAGTATCGTAGTGTGAACATAGTATTACGCTCGATCGTAGGATAGGCGTTCCTGCGATCAGTCGTAACTTCGTATTACGGTGCCTCAGCGCAAGTCCTCGTGCTTAGGCGTAAGTCCTCCTCTAGTCAGCCATTCAGAGGCCGCAGTTACATTTGTTGTGGTTGCGCGCGCATCCACATGCGTCTTAACTTACGGCTGCTTCGAAGCTGTCGTAAGATCGCGAGGCACTGTAATGCCGTTTACGTTTTGTTTATATCGTAAGTCTCTAAGTTGATCTTAAGTGAGGCACCGTAATCCCAGCCTTATACGTGGAAAACTCGCAATAACGAAAAAATAACACACCTGTAAACCAAAATTTGAGCAATAAACGCCATTTCTGACACTCCTAAAATGTGGTAACCAGTGGACCAATCAGGTTATCCGGCCAGTGGAAGAAATAATTAATCGTTCCCGCCACAGACTTTCCGTAGAATGATACTTTGAGAATCATTCACCAAAAACAAAGGCTATGGGTCAGACATTTTATTTGAATGATAATACAATCCTGCTAATTTAAATAAATAGAAAAGTTATCATATTTCACGGTAGTGATTTACTTGTTGTTAAAGTATCAAATTGGTGAGTTTTAATTTGAAAATATATCTCAAATATATGATATTCTGTGATGAGTCGATAGTAACATCGTAATGGTTTCATTAGATTATTGCTGATCTTAAAATTTAATTTGGATCAGTGATTTTCAGTGTATTTTTCAATTTTAGTTTCTCTTTCATTAACAAGATTTAATCAGCGTCGGGGTGATTCCCAGTATTTGTTGTATTTTTATACTTATAGTAGTTTATCTATCATTGTTTTCTTTTATTTTTCAAATATGCAGAACATATGATGTGCTTTGAATTCACCAAAATAGTAGTTTATCTATCATTGTTTTCTTTTATTTTTCAAATGCAGTGCATATCATGTGCCTTTAATTCACCAAAATGCTAACATATTTAACTTTATTGCTATCTTAAAATTTCATTTGGATCAATGATTTTCAGTGTATTTCAATTTTATTTCCTCTTTCATGAGCAAGATTTATTCAGCGTGTGTGATTCCCAGTATTTGTTGTTTTTTTTAACACTTATAGTAGTTTAATCTATCATTGTTTTCTTTTCTTTTTCAAATGCAGTACATAAGATGTACTTTGAATTCACCAGAATGCTAACATATTTAACTTTACTACTCCCCCTTTTTTCACAAGAAAAATGTACATTTGAATTTCAAGCTAAACATAAACAATTTAGAAAAATTACAAGATAATATCCTAAATGTAGGGTAGATGTGCCAGTAATGGACACCCTTAAGGAATTTCTTTTAAAATTGTTTTTTAATTAATAGTTATAATTGTTATATTTCAGTTTTTGGCTTAGATGTATTATAATCCCGGATCCGCCATCTTGGATTTTTTCTTGCATGAAAACTCCTTTTTCGCCAAGTAGTAAATGTCGCCAATGGTTAGGGGAGACTGGGGGCTAATGGGACAAATTGATTTTCTTAAAAACAAATGCAGTTTAGAGATGATTTTTTTTGTCAATAGATGCCATCAATAGTATTCCACATCAGTCTGTTTATACTATTTTGTTTAAGTAGTTGTTTGCTAATCACAGGACAATATACTTTTTGTCATCAAGGTGATTGAGTTTTCAAAATTTTTTGATATTGATGATTCTTTGATTTTCATAAACTGACAAGTAACTTTTAAAACATTTTGCTATGAATTATAAATCTTTGTAGCCATTCTATATGATTTCAACCATAACTTTTAATAAACTGTAAATATTTAATTGACTGTAAGCTTTAATATGGTGCAAGACAGTATGGGGGCTAATGGGACATACTCAATGGGGACTAATGGGACTTGTCCCATTTTATCCCAAGTCATTTTATTTCTTATATAAAAAAATTTAATGGGTAGCAGGGATGCCGCGGACGCACTATAGCGCGTAAATTACGCGAAAAATCTGAGACGGGATGCGTAATTTCGTCAAAAAATCGCGTAAAAAGCTGATTTTTGTCAAAGAATCGCGAAAAAAGCACAAATCTCATCAAAATAGCACGCAAAAACAGCAATTTTCGTAAAAGGGCCTAGAAAAAATAGCGTATTTCGTCAAAGGATCGCGAAAAAAAAGAGTATTTCGTCAAAAAATCGCGGAAATATTCGCAAACTTCATCAAAATATCGCGGAAGTAAGCGCTAATTTCATCAAAATATTGCGAAAAAACGCTATTTTCGTAAAAGGGCCGCGACAAATTAGCGTATTTCGTTAAAAGATCGCGAAAAAATAGCGAATTTCGTCAAAAAATAGCGAAAAAAGCCGAATTTTGTCAAAGGATCGCGAAAAAATAGCGTATTTCGTCAAAGAATCCCCCAAAAATAGCGAATGCCGTCAAAAAAATAGCGTAAAAAAGCCAATTTTCGCTAATGGATTGCGAAAAAAGCACAAATTTCATCAAAATATCGCGGAAAAAGCCGATTTTCTTCAAAGGATCGCGAAAAAATAGCGTATTTCGTCAAAGGATTCCCAAAAATAGCAAATGTCGTAAAAAAAAAAAAAAATAGCGTAAAAAAGCCGATTTTCATCAATGGATCAAGAAAAAAGCACAACTTTCATCAAAATGTCGCGGAAAAAATGCTATTTTCGTAAAAGGGCTGAAACAAAATAGTGTATTTCGTCAAAAAATCGTGAAAAAATAGGGAATTTCGTCAAAAAATCGCCGAATTTTGTCAAAGTATCTCAGAAAAAACACGATTTTCGTGACAGACTCGCGAATGAATAGCGAATTTAGTCAAAGCACCAAAAAAGATGTGCAAACTAAACTTATAGGTAGAAAATTCATAAAATGGGATTTAATTTTTTTTTTTGAGATTCTTAAAAATACAGCATGATTTCAGTGTACTTTGATAATGTATTCAGTAGGTGAAACAGTGCAAAATCCCCCCCCCCCCCTCCTTCTTACTGCATTGAAATGTCTCCTGCCTTCAGAACATTTAAGATTTGATGCTTATTAGTGATTTAGATGTAAATTTCCCTTCCAAGGAAAATGTCTGATTCCAACACAGATCTATGCTGACAAATAATTCAATGGGAAGTATAATGAAAGCACTAATGAAGAGTTTAGAGTGTATGAAGCATTAGAAAATAGTCTGTCTCTTAATTGATGCTGAGCTAGTAGGACTTGATAGCAAAAGCATTGCTAGATGAGCAAGTTTTGAAGCCGGCTCAAAAAGCTGTTGCATTTAGTGATACCTTTCCACCAAACAATGGAGTCCTCCCTATAGCACTGAAATAAGAAGACTGGAAAGGGATTCTTTAGCTTCATACACAATCAGTATAGGTAAGCATCCATAAACTCTCTCCGCAGCTCAAGCGCGAGCTGAATCAACTGATACAGCAGTCAACCCTTGCCCCTGATGGTTGGGATGCAAAGTATAAGCCAAACAATGGTATGGTATCATGATTTGATCCCTTCTATTATGCACTTTTTTAATATGGGCTTACAGGAATTTTCTTTTAGATGACCGAGCCAATTTTGTTCAGTTTTAAAATCGAAAACATTTTTATATATTGAAAGAAAGCATGTTTTAAAAAGATTTTGACTTTAAGCTTTTTTTTTTTTTAATTACTTCTCTTATTTTGTAAATGTTTAAAATTAATAATCCAATTTCAATTTTGAATGAAATGGTTATTGCCTAGACTCAGGGTTGGCAAGGTTTTTCCCACACCATGTTTATGTATTTCCAACTTTCATTTTACACATCAGATTCAGAAAACCAGAATATTACATATTGTCATTTGGGAGTTTTTTCCAGTATTTACCACTTTTTCCCGGTATTTACCACTTTATCCCAGTATTTACCAGTTTTTCCCGGTGGGATGGGAAAAACAAGTTTTGGACTGGTAAAAGCCAACCCTGATTTTAACAAAAGTTTACTGTTTAGTATTTTTAAATAAAAAAGTGGCCGCTAGTTTAAAGAAAGTGGCTGCTAGTTTGAAGGAAGTAGCCACTTATAAAACTGGTACTACTGGCCACTGGCCAGTAATGAAATTTCCCAGTTTTGCCCTTTATTTTTAAGTCAGATAATTTCATTTATTAAATTAATACTGATACCTATCAAATAATTTCTTGTAGTAAATACTGTATCAGATAATTAATAGGTATAAATTATTTAGTTTTAATCAATTTTAAAAGTAAATAACAGTATGTATGTTTAATTTTTCATGTGCGGAGATTGTCATTGTTTAACTAAGTAAAAATTTTAAATGTTATACATAATATAATGTGAACTATGTACTGTAGAGTTTCAAAACGCCATCATGAAGTCTAATTTAATGCATTTCTTTCAATGTGTATATATTTTTCTTTTAAACATATTGCCTTCTAGCCAGGGTTGCCGGCTTTTAGCCAGGCCAAAAAAAGCCGGCCGGCTTTTTTTGGTTTTAGCCACTTAAAAAAAGCCGGTTTTTATTTTTAAAAGTTGGTTTACAGCTAATTCGTTTTAAATTTAGATCAATTAATTTTTAATGCACTTAAATATTTTCTACTAAAAAAATTATAAATTTCTATTCAATTTTGTCAAATAAATAAGTCTTTATAAATGTTCGAAGGCAACTGTGAAGGCATTATGTCTGAAAAAAAAAGTTATAAATATTGAAAAGGATATAAGTTAGACTCCAAACTGGTGTTTTGAAATTCTATATTACATAGCTCCACATATACTACACATTTTAAAGATTGTATTTAATGACAAAATGTAGCACATCAAAATGGAAACACTCTTATGTGTCCATATGGAGAGATTAAGTTATACATGTTAAAAAAGAAATTAGAAAGGATATAGGAGAGTTTGGTACATAAGTGTATAAAAAATAGAGTATGAGAGTAAAATTTTGAAAATCTTGTTGCTAAGCATATTCATGCATATGCTATTTATAATATTTTTAATAATGAGAAATGGTATTTTTATTACAACTATGTATAATTTTGAGTGTTTACTAGAAATAAAATAAGACATATATTAATAGCTCTTAAAATTAATTAAGTAATAAAACAAGTCAATTTTATAAAGCAGTAAAAATGAAAAAAATTGGGGGAGGGAGGGGATGAAGTTAAAGGTCAGTGTAAAACAGATAAAGCAGTTGGTATCGCCCTTTTAAAATTTAGCTGACATTTTTGCAATTCTGACTACAAATCACTAGCAAAACCATCTAAGTTTTATTCCAGTATTAATGTCTTCATTATTCAGAAATTGGGTTACTTATTAAACTCTAGATCAATTAAGTGTCATTAAAACTAATTAAAAACACTTTAAAATGTATAGTTTATAATTACAATGCTTCCCTTTATAAAAAGCCAATTTTGGCCAAAAAAAGCCGGTTAAAACCAATAAAAGCCACTGGCCTGGCTTTTTTTAATTTTAGCCGGCTTTTTTGCAACCCTGCTTCTAGCAGTTATAAAGACTTATTTATTTGATAATATTTAACAAAAGTTGTAAATTGTTTCGTAGAAAATATTTATGAGTGCATTAAAAATAAATTAATGAAATTTTAATGTGAATTAGCTGTAAAGGACCTTTTATTTAATAAAAGTTGACTGGCTTTTTTTGACCTGGTTAAAACTGCAACCTTGAGGACATCAGATTCCAGCATCCAAGCAGAAGGTTAAAGACGTCAAACTTCGAACATTGGTAATACCTTTGTAACAGGAAAAGTAGGAGTTGCAAGTTACACTAAAAAAAAAATATGTTCATTTATTCATTCATTTTCTATTGTTTAATTCTTGTTCTAGAAGTTTCCAGACCATTCTATATTTGTTCCAGCAAGAATGTCTAGAACATTCAAATTGCAGTATAAAAACCCAAGCACAGATGTCTCAGATGCACTGGGGTTGGCACAATATTTTTTTTGTGCTATTTTGGCTAGAAAACCCTGTTTTCAAGTATCTGCTAACCCTAGCTTGCAAAACAGCATGCTAGTTTTATTTATTACGAAACATTTTATTTTATATAAAAAACACAATTTTATTATAAAACATACACTATTTTTATTATAAGCACACTAGGGTTGCCAGATTGTATGTTTTTCCTGTAAGTTGTACGTTTTTTAGGACTATCGTACGGTGTACGTTTTAATTTGTTCCGTACGACGATTTCTTCTGTTTTTCTATGACATCCTTCTTTTGATAGTTTGAAGAATTTTTTTCATTTTGATTCAAAATTTTACCTTTTGCTGAAAAAAAGTTATACATGAGCACATCAAGTGTAAAATGGCTTGTTTCTGATCAGCCCAGAAGCAGAATTTTCTGCGTCAGTCTGCAGCATACTAAAATTTATCTGCGACCCAACAGTGCTAGACTAAGCCTACTAAAACAACAATATCTTATAAAATAAGAATAAATTGCCTTTATAAAGAAAATATAATAAAATTATGAAACAAATACCATAAATCTAGAGACTTAAAGTAAATTTCAGCTTTTTTTTAAGCCCAGCCTTTCTTTTTAAGCTGGTGGATTAATCTGCAAGGTTTAAAATAATGCAGCGCCCGCTGCCATGCTGGGCAGTTTCTGCTACTGGGCTGATCAGGATGACAAAAATCTTGGAAGATTTTTGTTAACTGCGCAGTCGCGAACGCTTGGGTAGCATCTGAACTTGACATTATTATGGACTATAAGTATACGACATTATAAAAAATTTAATTTAGTATCAGGGGGTGATTGTGTTCAGGTAATATACCTGAATTCAGGTATTTATTTCATTTTCAATACTGGAATTCCAGTTTTTCTGATATAGTTAAATTAATAAAATAAGACTAAAATATCAATTTGATATGATTGTTAAACATAATTAAAATTAATATACAGTAGAAGATCTTTATAACGCAAACCTAAAAACGCAAGGTTGTGCGTTATATAGAATTTTGCATTATATGGATCACATCATTAAATTCACCTTGTAAACATAGCCAAATATGTCTGAAACACATCAAAATACATTAGAATATCTTTATACTGCATTCCTTGTTACCAAGAGTTATCCAAATTATAAATTTTTGCATAATATAGGCCAGACATTGTTAAATTTACTTTATAAGCATGATCCAAATATAACTGACACAACCATCCCTTATATTAGACATTTTCAGAAATGTTTATTGTAATAATAGCATTTTTTCACTAAAAAGTCTTAAATTATAAGATAAAGTTGAACTAATGTATCAAATTTAGTCCTCTAGAGAGTAGCAATATTTTACAATGTGAAAGTGCAGGTCCTTTTTAACTGCAAAAATCATTGTTTACATCTGAGAAGTTGTGCGTTATATGGAGAATTGCGTTATATAGAATTGCGTTATAAAGATCTTCTACTGTATTTCATAATGAAAGAAATGGACTTCCCTGCAATAAATTATAGGTTCCCTCTGCAAATGAAAACTACTTCTTACTAAAATTTCAGGTATTTTTTCATGAATCTGCTCCGCAATCACCCCTGTTAGTATATCTGTATCTTAAGTTTTAATATTTTGTGTGATATGTTATCTCCCTTTATGCTTAAATACATTTATTTTTGTAGGGTCCCCATTACTAAAATTTTCATGATTATCATTGAATTGTAGGATCTTTTGGTTAAGTTTTGTTCTTACAATTCAATTAATTTTTCATTCATAATGAAATATATGACAGCAAAATTAGTTTAAAATGTTAAAAGAATAATTTAGTACAAATACAGTTGGAAAATGATGATTAAGTCGATTAATTTATAACCTCTTTTAAAACAAATTAGCTACCGAAAACTTTACTGGCAATTTCTACATAATTTAGTATGTTATAAAAATGGAAGTTAGCACAATAAAACCGAAACTAAATCGTGTCAATGAAAATCTTCTGTTCTTTTCTGAGATATATATGGCAACCCTAAAACACACACACAAAGTGTAATTTAATGCACACACAATCTGTTCTACCGGGTTTCCATACAAAGCAAAATCTCATCAAAATCGCCATTTTGGCGTCAAAGCACCCTGGGCATCTGAGACATCTGTGCCAAAACCCTTTTCCTTTCAGTCAGAGGATGTTCTATTGTGCACTATTCAGGGTTAGTAACTGTTTACTACTTGGTGATTTTTACCATCTTTTAAAGATCTTTCATTTTTCCTGTTGTTTCTCTGTCATTTCTATAAAAATGCATTTATTTTTTTTTTTTTCAGTGAAAAATGTTTGATTTAGAAAAGTATTGTATAAACTCAAAAGTTAGAATTATTTTTAATAACTTGTTAAAGTATATGTTCATTTTAAACACGCGAATATTTTAGTTATTTTACATGTTAAAGTATTTATGTTAATTTTAAATACCTGAATATTCTAGTTATTTTCGGAAAGATGTTATCTGATGTTATTATATGTTGCTGAACTATAAGTATACTAGTGATTATAACAAAATATTTTTAGCATAATTAACAGATAATTGAACATTAATAATGTGACTTTTTTTTTTAATAAACTATTTTTTTTGGTTGTATGAATTCAGGCCAAATACAAGTGTTCTATTTTTTACAACTTTTAATTCCATTGAACAAACAATGTTTACAATTACAATTTTTAGATGAGCAAAATGTGAAACTTTAGAAATTAAGAAGTTACAAATCGTTAGCCAATGTATTTGTACATTTTTAACATTATTATGTTATAAAACATAGCTTTTTTTTTCCTTGCCAATTCTATTTGTAAAATCATTATAAATGAACCTGAATGTTAATGAAATTCACATTTATTGACTATAAAAACAATGTATTTCTTTTTAATGTCTTTATTATTAGAAACATTTTTTCTGTCTTGTTGTCATAAAGAATTTCTTACTAATCAAGCTCAGCTGTTACTAACTACTAGCATTTAGTTGGCAAGAGTCACCTCTTTGTCTATTGGCATTTACATGTATATATATTGGTTAATGGCTGCTAGCAATTAAAATATTATTTGTTTGATTAATATTATATAATTATATAGTTTAATTATTATAATAAAGAACTATTGCCTATATAGATTATATACAATAAACTAATATTTATTGATAAATAATATAAAAGTTGATAATGTTTTTTCCTTGTTTTATCATGGTTAAACACCAACACTGATAATATGCATGGAAAAGCACTTAGTTTCAATAAATCTGTTTGTGTGTGTGCATTATTACAGGGCTTGAAATTCAATTTTTCCTAGGAGGGGAGTCTCCCTACCAACATTTATAAATGGAGGGGAGTAGAACTATTTGGGAGGGAGAAAAAAAAATCTAAAACCCACCTTTTATTTTACGTGTATTTTAAAAATTTACATTAATTATTTTGTCATGTCTGTATTAATACAGACTGTCAGCGTGTTTCTAAATTTAAATAAATTAAAAAAAAAATTGGAAATTCACAGCAAATTTTATGAAAGGTTACAGCAGGGGATGAAAAGGGATTGGGAAATCCTCTCCAGGTGCAAATTATTTTTTGTTGCAGGTCGAGTAAACTCCTTTTTTTGTTGTTTGGTTTGACTTAAGGCTATTTTTTTCTGTAGCCCTTTGACGAAATTAGTGTTTTATCCACGACCTTTTGTTAAAATTCGCGTTTATTCCACGATCTTTTGACAAAATTCACGTTTTTTTTCCGACCTTTTGACAAAATTTACGTTTTTTCGGACCTTTTGAAGAAAATTGTGATTCTTTGACGAAATTTGCATTTTTTTCGTGATCTTTCGATGAAATTCGCGATCTTTTGTCGAAATTCAAGTTTTTTCGTGATTCTTTGACAAAATTCACGTTTTTTTTTTTTTTTTTGCGAACCTTTGATTAAATTCGCATTTATTCCTCGATCCTTTGAAGAAATTTCCATTTTTCCACGCTCCTTTGACGAAGTTCGCTTTTTGTCGTGATCCTTTGCTGAAACTCTCATTTTTTCCATGTTCTTTTGCCGAAATTTACGATTTTTTTTATATCCTTTCACGTAATTTGCGTTTTTTTGCGATCCTTTGATGAATTTTGAGGCGTTTTTTCGCGATCTGACGAAATTCACGTTTTTCCACGATCCTTTGACAAAATTTGCATTTTATTCGCAATTCTTTGCGACGAAATTGGTGATTTTTTTCCTCGAACGATTGACGAAATTGATTTTTTGGCGATCATTTGTTGAAATTCGCGATATTTTTCTTTCAAACTGATTACCGATTTTTCATAATTTTCAGAACCTAATGTCTTAAATTTTCGGAAAATTTGTAACAGAATCACTCCTGAATTTGCCAATCGGTCGCAGACACTTGTCAACCGATCTCGTGAAAAAAAAATAATGAAATTTGTCTATTGGTCGTGTGAAAAATTCGTGAATTTCAACTGTCTTTCGCGGTTAAAAAAAAAAAAAAAAACCCCGCAAAATGTGTCAATCGGTCGCTCGAAAATATCGGTAAATTCGCAAGGCGTTCGCAGGAGTTGATCGTATTTCAAAATGCAAAATTTTTAGGAAAATGGTAAGATTTTTTGGACGGGAGCGTCCCGCCCACAATATTCTTTTGGGCGGGATTTTAAAATTTTCTCCGCAAATCCAGCCATCCCGCCCTGAAATTCAAGACCTGTATTAGTTTTAAGTCTTCTGTCCATTTGTTTCATCATTACAAAATTGAAGTCATGAAAATTTAACTATTCATTTCCAGACATAATAAGATCAGTTAGGTACTGCCCTTGTTTAAGGGGGCTGGTCACTGAACTTCCAATTTCCCTTTACTAATGTAAAGTCTATGGACATTTGATGCATTCATATATTTAAAATATCTCCTCGGGAAATTAATATTTTTAACTTCTATTTTTTGTGTACACTTCCTAAAAGGTGTCTCTTCTTTTCTTAGTTCTCAGAATATTTTTAAAGTATAGACTTAATTTTATATGAAGTGTTAAAACCTTACTCACACTTCACCCGCTTTTAAAACATAAAATATTAAATTCAGCATAGATTTAAGAAATATTTTGAAAACTAAGAAAAAAAGACATCCTTTAAGAAGAGTACACAGAAAAAAGATGTTAAAAACATGAATTTCCCGAGAAGATATTTTAAATATTAGAATGCATCAAAAGCCCATAGACTTAACATTACAGAGAGGAATTCCCAAGAGATTGAATTTCTCAAGAAGTTATTTTAAATATTAGAATGCATCAAAAGTCCATAGACTTAACATTACGGAGGAGAATTCTGAAGCAGAGTGACCAGCCCCCTTAATACTGGACATCACAGGCTGTGTTAAACCCTGGTAGCAGAAAGTTCGAGATATGAGACGAGCGCCACAGATTTTCTTTACTCTTTTGCAGTTTCTCTTTCTTCGAACCGTTATTTTGCTTTATATTATGTTCAGTTTTTTATTGCTTAATAGAAAAACTTAAGTTTATTATTAATAAAAATTTACAAAATGCATAAAAACGCTACAGGTAAGAATGCATAAAAACGCTACAGGTAAGTGATTGTTTGATTAATCAATGCTTCAATTGTAAAAATATTTTACCTGCAAATATTTCTTGTCCCTGAAATATCTGTCGCAGACACTTGGAGAATTATCTGTTACTGGGTGTTTAACTAATTCCCAATGCTGTAATAGAACCCAACTCAATCCACTTAGAAGGATCGGAGCAAGACTGGTTCTCAAGTTAAGCCTTCACATTATCACTTCCAAGATTGCATGTGGAAGCCCATAGGAGCAAACCAAATCTTGGAGACTAGCACGAGCAACCTTCATAAGTGGTCAGCTCAGGGAAAGCCTACAGAGCTATTTGCTCATTTTTGGCAGACAAAACATAAAAATAAATTAAAAGTTAGGATAAAAAAATAGGATGTATTTCAAATGAGAATCAAATTTCAAAGTAATTGCTTAAGAGGCGCAACGATACGATACCCAGCCTGAAAAATTTCTCACTATTGTAGCCTTGCCAACATATAATAGTGAGAAATTTTCCAGGCTGGGTATTGTTCTATGTGGTTTAGTCGGTAGAACGTCAGTGCGCTATACTGATGGCCCACGTTCAAGTCGCAGCATGGAATCTTTTTCACTATGTTTGCCTTTGTGCCACTTAAGCAATTACTTTGAAATTTGATTTTCATTTGAAATATTGTACGCAAGGCGAATGTTTTCTCTCTGGAGTAATTTCCATGTATTAAAATAGCATGTAATTTGTCTCTGATATCTTTTGTAGATCTGGGTGACTAGGCGGGGAGCGTCATTGCTTCGGAATAGGAGATAAAAGCAAAGATATTTTGTCCAGATGAACCAGGTGCTGCCACCTGTTCTCCATTCGCTCATCTACTCCATAAGCAGCCACCTGCTTCCATCTATGTTGGAAATGCGAGCATGTAATTAGTGATGCAACGAATAGTGGCTTGGCCGAATAACCGAATACTGAATATTCGGCCAAGTTACAGCCGAATATTCGGCCGCCGAATAATGAACTTATGTTTGCCTAAAAACAAAATATAGTATGCACTATATGCACAATTCTTGTATATTTCACCATTAAAATGTATTGTTTTCTTTAAAAAAATTATTTATATGCAAATTTTTAATTTTTGAAAGCATTACTTTACTCTGAAAAAATATTCGGCTATGTTCGGCCTAAAAATTGCTGCAATAATATAATTCAGCCAAAAAAAGAAACTCTTAGCAAAAGTTCCTCATCAGGTACTGTCGTTACATTTTAATAGATATTATGTGTGTTGTTACATTTTAAAATAATGACAAAATTTTAAAAGTACTAGGAAACCTAAGTTTCAGCTTTCAGATGAAATAAAATAAAAAACAAGAAATCTTAATATCTTAAGAAAAACCACTGATAGAAAGGATGAAAGGAATATCCTCTAAAATGGTGGAAAGAGATCATTGTAGACTTTCTAAAGTTCACAATTAACAAACATTTTTTATCATTATTATTATCATTGTTTTTTTTTTTTTCTTTGCTGTCAGCAGATAGCACTATTAAGAAGTACATAGTGAGTGTTTTCAGATTCAGAGGAAGGAAATATCTGTAAGGAAAAGCAAATTACATTCATTGCATTTAACAGTATCTGATGCTCTAACATACCAAAGATCAACAAATGTTGTAGGTAAAAAAAAATCTTTTACACATTTTAATCATTCGCCATTAGCTTGTCCAAGATTAACTGAAATACAAATTAATGAGTTAAAAATTCCTAAGAAGAAATTAGTTCAACGTGTGTAGTTCAAACTACATAAAAGGTGACATAAACATATAAAAAATATTATTTAATGCAACTCTGAGATCTATGAGATATGCTTATGTTACCTTTTAAGTAGTTATAAGTATGTTTGTATGTTATAAAGTTTATTAATAACAAGGTGAAAATTTCCTTCACGACACTAGTGTTTAATAGTGTTTTGACTCTATTGATTAATTTTAAATTTAACAGATTATGTTAGCTTATTACAGATACTTTTTGTACTTACTGATACAGCATAAAATTTTTTTAACATGATTCCTAAATTAGCCTCTTATATAAAAATGGGTAGATAAAACCCACTCGGAGTATGAAAGTTAATGGAAAAAAAAGTGTTAGTTAATTTAAAATAAAATTTTCATTATACATGATGAATATAAATTGTCAAATTAAAAAGTTATACTGTGTAAATATAAAAACATTTATTACAGTATTACTATTCGGCCAAGGCCGAATATTCGTTGCATCTCTACATGTAATCCTTCGGCCTGAGTGACTGAAATGGAGTACCGCATAATGCTGATATAAGGCTGAATCCACAGACATATGAGTGGCCGAGAGGTTCTGCTCTCGAAGCTGGTAGACGGGAGGTGCTGGGTTCGATCCCAATCGCGCCCGTCGGCCTAATCGTTCGGAGTTTTCGTGGTTTTCTTCGAGCCATGGATCTTCCATGCGTTAATACGGATTAGGTTCCCTTAGAAAGACCCCCACGGAGGGCACTCCCCCCGGGCCTATATCCCTCGTGTAGATAATTGGCCGTCAAAAATCAACCCAACCCACAGACATATGTGATCTTGATGAAATAATATAGACCAGCAGCACAGACAATCACCTCATCGAGTTCACAGATGAAATTCTAGGATTAGTTAAATCTTGATTCGCATATTAAAATGCAACTGGTCTGCCAAGTCATATCTTGGTGGAAAACAATTGAAAACTCTATTTTAGCGGCTGACTCATAGGCATACTGTTGTGTTTTCCTGCTTCCAATCCTCCATGTTTTCATAACTTTTGGTGCAGGAAAACACAATGGTAAACCTACGAGTCAGCTGCTAAAATTGGGATTTCTGGTGTTTTCCCACCAAGGTAGGAGACTTGGCAGACCGATTGCGTTTTAATATGCGAATCAAGATTTAACTAATCCTAGAATTTCATCCGTGAATTCGATGAGGTGATTGTCTGTGCTGCCGGCTTTCGGTCTAATAGTCATGAGACCAGATGAAGATATCCACCGATACCTGTCCCTGTGTCATTTCCCTCCGCCAAAGCCAGATTGATGCAAGACCACTCAGAGAGGCTTGTGGCCCCAAACGTAATAAAATCAATAATAAACAAATTAAAGAAAAAATAAGAAGAAACATGGAGTTAAACTATTTAATATTGAACACATTTTTTTATATAATAAAAGATTTTCATAGTATTACCTATTACTATTCTCGTACCCAAGTGTTGTGGTTGTGGGGGCTAGGTTATATTTTCTTTTAGGATAGAATATACAAAATAATCTATATACTTAATATTTTGTAGGTCATGAAAATTTTTTTACCATTATATGCTGCATAGTAATAAAGTTTGGGAACTGCTGATATAGATGATAGGGGTTGGCATGGCAATTTCAAAATGTTAAACAATTTGTCATTTATGTCTTTTGGTTGCAATATCATTTTTGTATTTGATAGAATAGAAAAGGAAATGACATTGATTTTTTTTTAAACTAAGGTTTTGAATTGTGTAATATTTTATAGAACAGTACAGAAGACAGTATAGTACAGAAATAATAATAAAAAAATTATCTCACTCCTTTTATAACAGCTCTTCGATTTGTATAATTCTGGTGTGAAGTGTGTCCATTAATAGGATTTCATCAGCTGTAAATAGAATGAATCATCCTACAACTGTTAATTAAACCAACTGCATTCAAGATACTGCTGTGAAACACATGACTGCTACAAAATAAGAGGTAAGGGCTAAATTGCTGCTTTTTTTAGTGAAATTAATGTCATGAAACTTATTTTGCATTTTCCATATTTGTAAAATGCTGTGTTTGCCTTTGTTTTTGTAATGTTATTTTGTAATTTAGGACACACTATATCTGTTGTATTTTTTATAAAAATGTATGCAGTCAATTCTGTGAAATATAGAGTTTTGTAGATATTGTTTTGTTTGAAAATTTTTTTGTTTTAGTGTAATAATAAATTAAGCCATATTTATGGAAAAATTAAAATGCAGTAATAAAACAAGGTAAGTAACTAATGCAAGTTTTGAGATTTTCAATATTTAAACTTTCTAAACAAAACTACAACTAAAATTATTGTGATTGGGTCATTTGGAATTTACACACAGATATTTTATGTCCCAAAAATAAAGAATTTTTCCCTTGTAAAGTATTCAGTTTTTGTACTCAGTGCTTCTGCCGCCACTTTTGATATACTTTTATTTTCTCATAAAAAATATACAATAAGTATGTTTAAGACCTTATTTAGAAGTAAGCAAAAAAAAATATTGGGTCATCCGGAAAGTTCTGCGGTTTTTCAAAGTGAAGCTCAGTTTCATCTTGTTATTTTGTATTATTACTGATGAGGCATGACCTTGAATGAACCCAGAGATGTATATTCAGTACTTTCTGCTTGCGCTGCATATTTCTGACTTGTATTGTTACATAACTTTTTCTTCAGTGCAGTGCTAAGAATGGAGAACCGAAAAGTTCATTTTCGTCATTTTTGCTATTTTATTTTTAAAAAATGTATAATTGCTAGTAAGACTGCCCGTAAAATTTGTGCTATATATGGGCAAAGTGCTGTTTGAGATGACAGAGTTCGAAGGTGATTTCAGAAGTTTAAGTGTGGAAATTTCAGCCTCAAAGATGATGCTCTTTCTGGAAGACCATCATCTGTAAAGGAGGACTTCTTAAAGTTAGCTATTGCTGGAAATTCGCATTACACAGTTCATGAACTATCACACAGATTAAATATTCCAAAAAGTACAGTGCATGATTATTTGAAGACGATTCAATTTTCATAAAATTTCAAATGATTCGACAAAATTCTGCAATGATAATATACATTAAATTTTAAACCATTCGGTTGAATGCTTTTTGTGTGCGCTTTTATATGCAGACAGACGGACCAGGCGATGATTATACATTCCACTTCAACGTTTACCCCAAAATAAGTCGGGGGGTATATCTGGCTGTTGGTGAAGTCATTAATATGGCAACTATCTAATATAAACTATGCAGTTAAAATGAAAAAAGCAATAAAATAAAATAAATTACGGATTACTGTAATAAATATTTTTAGCGCCATTGTTGGCACAGTGAATATGTTCTGTAAAGGATAATACTTAAGTACCAATTTAAATTTTAAGAGTTGAAAAGGGAAGGAAAATGAATTACAGTAGAACCTCGATTATCCGAAGTAATTGGGACCGGTCATCTTTCAGAAAATTGAAATTTTCGGATAATCGAGAATGCTTCAATTTTAAGATTAAGGAAAAATATATGCAATATATATATATATATATATATATATAATTTTTTTTTTTTAAATAGTAACAAGTCTAATAAAAATAAAGCAATAGCAAAATAGAAACAAGAATAAATTACCTGAATTTTAATTTTTAAGTTAAGTACCTTTTACATATATCACAAGGGTTTGAAAAAATGTCTTGTTTGTCGCAGTTTCGATTGCCTTTGCTTTAAAGCTCAATCACAGAGTTTTTTAATGTTATTAGTTCACCAGTATCACAGTCTTTCTGCTGCTCCAGCCATGCCAAACCTTTTTCAAAACATTCAAAAGCTTCAGGATTGCTAATCTGTTTGTTTTCTTCGTTCCACTCCGCAGCTTACGGGAGCTCGAGTTAAATTCAAAGGAACTCTTTAAGAAAGGGGATCGATCTTAAATATTTATATGTACTCCTAGTTCAGAAAGTACTGCTTGCACACAAGGAATATGATAGTTAAAAAAAAAAAGCTTTCAAAATGGATTTTGCACACAAGGAATGCGATACTAAAAAAAAAAAAAAAAAAAAAAAAAAAACCTTTAAAAATGGATTTTGGTTAACCGAGAGTTTTGGTTAAAAGAGTTTCAGATAAAAGAGGTTCTACTGTATTTGTTATGGCAGTATTAGATACAACTTTTTTTTATATTTAGCGTTTCACTGTACAGTAAGGATAATTAAATTTGTTAAACCAATGTTTCCAGCTTATTACTTAACAGTATTTTAATTTTTATGATGAATCAAGGTTATATTAATATTGTAAAAAAGATACATTTCGTTTGCTTGTAGGAAATAGATTCTGAAACTACTGAATTGATTTTTTAAAAAATTTCACCGTATGATAACTACTAAACAGATTTACCTAATATGCTGCATTTTATCCTTTTTCTTAATACTTTCCAACATAGTTGAAAAGAGTTTATGAATTCAGTTTGTCTGTCTGCCGTTTTTCTGTCTGTGCTCTAGCTCACGTAAATATATTTGGATTGCCATGAAACTTTTATGTCATTGTGGTTTACTCTAGAATGTTCACTATTGAAAATGGAGTGTGTCGCATTTCTAGTTCATTTATAGAGACACACAAAAAAATTCTGTTAGTTTATGGTCTAAAAAGAAAAATTGTTTGCTATAAATTTTAACGATGTTATGATACTTCAAACATAACAAAATCACTAAAATGCACTGCATGTTTTCTATAGATTTCAGAGTGCCTATCATTGATTGTTAATTTATGTAGATACACAAAAGAAATCAGTTAAAGGACTGATTAGGGGCTGTGTATATACAGTATAGGATCCGTTATCCAGAATTCTTGGGACCTGAGATATCCTGCATAAGAGGTTTTTCCGTAATTCGGAACACTTTACTATAAATATTAAGAATTGTATGAAATGTATAAAATATGAATAATATATGAAAATACATAATTATAACTTAGTTAATTTAATAACTTATCTACACACACACACACACACACAAAAAAAAAAAAAAAAAAAAAAAACCTAAATTACAATTCAAATAAAAAAAAAAAATTACATTAGCATATAAGAAGAGAGCAGAATCCTTTGATTTGGATTTTTATAACCTTTTTATTAAGACTGATTGTTTATAGTGTGTCTTTTTCACTAACTGCTTCTATATACTGCCATGATTTTCTGTTTGTGGGAGTAGCTTGTTTGTTGCATTCCACAAATCAGTTGCTCAATTGAAAAACATTAATAGCTCATTTTAAATCTTTTTACCATTTCATTCTGCTGGTCATTATCTTCCCTTCCATTAGACATATCCAGTGGTGTAGTCGTAAATAAAACAGAGGGTATGCGCTCTAAGCAGAGGGTATACGGTCAAGGTGGAGCGTATACCCTAGAGCCTATATACTATAGCTTTCTTGAGAAACAGAGGGTATACGGTGTTCCTTAAAAAAATCCAGAAGGTATACGGCGTATACCCTCGTATACCCTCCAATACATCCCTGGACATATCCCTTGTCATTATGTCACAAATCTCACCGCCAGTCATCTAATGACTTGTATTGTCACAACCAGTTAGGCAATCTTCTACTGGTTCTTGATCCAACAATTGAGCTTCTGAATGTGAAAGTTATTTAGCTTTGTCCAGCAGATCTGTAATAATTTCTTTTTCCTTTTATATTTTAAAGTCTTCAACTTTATGCTCATTTTTATGCTCATTCACACCATTAAAAAATATTTCAAGTTTTTACGTTTTTGAAATGAAACAAATTATTTTTCAGTTATCATTTTGCATTTCAGTTTTTGGAGCATTCTGGATACATGGTTTCCAGATAACGTGTCCCATACTGTATAACATTACCACTTTAGAGGGACGGGAGAGATAGTGTTGACTCTAGAAAAAAAGGGCGGGAATTTTTTTTTAAAAAAGGGAACTCTATTCTAATAAAAGGGAACACTATCTAAAGAAGGGTACATTTTTCCAAAAAGGAAACACAATTCTAAAAAAAAAGGACACATTTTTTTTCAAAAAGGGGACACTTGTACCTTGTTCACAAAAAGTATTTTGAACTGGTTCATTTAAAGTGCCTAGAATTTGTGATATTTTCCTGGGATCAATTGAATTGCCACGGGGCACATAGGAAGCAAAGCGTTATAAGTAAGCGAACAAACTTAATGCTGGAATCAGGCGTAAATTAACACAGTTGCGCCACCTTGTGGATGGAGTGATAATTCACATACGTGGGCGTTTGGTGTGACGCGTATCTTCTAAATCTTCATTCACTCATGGAGATGAATTTTGTTTGCCACATTTATTGCAAAATAATGGCGTAGCGAGAGATGCATCCTGACGCACTTGACACCACGAAGTCTTTTTCGCCTTATTAGAAGTACTTCAGTTATTAATCAAGGTGAAAAAAACTTTACAATTTTAGTGGTGTCAGTAAGAAAACAGTTAGGTATTTACCTGTAGTTCACACGCCATCCGCTATGTGGCGCATGACCTTGATTGATGTGACCTCACTTTTAATTTTGCAGTTACTTCTCCCATTTAAGATAGGACGCTTACTTATATCGCTTTGCATAGGGTGTTAAAAAAGGCAGCAGGGCACATCGGAAAGGTTTAAAAAAGCCGCTGGGCACGAAAAAGAAATAAAAAGGGCTGCCGGGCACAAAAAGGAAATGAAAAGGGCCGCCAGGCGCTGCGCCCTGCTAAAGCGGCTTAGTGTCAACACTAAGGGAGTCTCTGACACTTGATATTGTAAGATATCTCTAGGGGGAAACGAGTTTGTTTTTTGCCATTATCATTGCCGTGTTTACCATTATCATTTTTGATCCAACCAAAAAAAAAATTTCTGTTATCTATTTTTATGAAAATAAAAAGTTGCTATTAAAACCATTAAATGATTATTAAATCATTTCACTCCAAAATATGGAATATCCCAACATTTGCCATTCTTCTGACATATGCGCATGTAATTTGTTGTTAGAGAAATCGAGTTTGAAACAATACTTGTTATTTTTACTAGTAAAATATGGGGAAGAATGTTGTCTACCTGTTTTGTTTATAATAAGTTCTGCTTACTCCCTGGGCAGGAAGCAAGTGCATGAAGATAATATTACTGTTAAATGCATTATGTGACAAAAATTAATAAAAACCTTTAAATACTAAATATATCTTTTCCTTTATGTCCCAAATTATGAATTCATGAAAATTTCATCTTCTAAAGTATTTTTTGTGAATTTTTGAAACTGCATTAGAAGATTTACACAATCATTTAATAAATTTTAGAAGGATTTTGAAAATCCCCTCCCCAATCATTCAACGTCAAGAAAGCTAAAAAGATACAAAGATAAAAGAAATCATCCAATTCAAAATATTTTTGTTTTGTGCAACCAATAATGCTTTTGGTTCAAGATAAAGTAAAGTATCTTTAACTCATTCTAAATAATATTACTACTAATCGATGTATTGAATGAATTTTATAAAAAAGTTACTTTAATGGTACTTCAAAGTATCGTCGGGGCATAAAGGGTTAAAGTGTTTTTTTATATATAATAGTGATATTTTATTAACTCCTTCTCTTCATTTAAATCAGTAAAGTATACGAATAATAAATGTATAACCACATCTGTAAATCATTGCAAATGTACAAAAAGAAAGAAAAAAGAAATACAGTGATAACGATATCATTACGGTCTGTGTGTGTTTGAAGAATGGTAACGTATGATATCGTAAGAGGAGAAGGGGCTCCAAAATTGCCAAAAAGTTGATAACGGTATATATGTACAGCTCCTTAAGAATAATAATTGCTAAAAATGCACTTTCTTCTGTGATATTCATTTTTAAACTGATCTAATTTTGAATGTATTAAGCAGTGTGTAGTGTATAAATTCTATCGATTGCACACAGTACTACATGAAAGACACTGCACACACACATTACCAGATATGGACAGAAATTGCTGAGTTGGGTACTTTTTTTTTTTTAAATTTTCTTATTTAGACATTTTATTTATTTCTAAGAAAAAATGAAATTTCTTAATAATATCTTGTTATTGTTGGAAAGTGTTTAATAATCTATGCTTATGCATGATTTTTCTTTTTTCTTTCTTTTTTTGGGTAGAGGGAGGGGAAGGGAGTAGCTGCAAGTTTGTTTGGAATGAAGATTTTCTCAATAATTCAAGTCTCACATTTACCTAATGTGACAAGAATTAAGTTTCATCAAAATTTAATTTAATTAGTAATAGGGATGGGATGAATATTCGGTCACTATTTGATATTCGGTCCTTTTGCCGAATAATGAAGGCTTGTTAGCCGAATACCTGCTGCCGAATATTTCGAGAAATCTCGTCAAATATTGCTAAAATCTCGCCGAATATTGCAAGATATCTTGCCAAATAAATTCAGGGTAAGAATTTTTTTTTCAATTTTTTTTCTCTAATCCACACGGCCTACTTTCTGACACATTCATGAAGTCATTTTCATTCTTAATTGCATAACTCAAATATGCATTTTCTTGTAAAATTCTGCAAAATAAATTCATCTAGTTGTAACCTAGACACTTATTACTTTCTTCTATCTTCAATAGAAGAAAGTATTGTAATCGAAATTTTTTTCGACGGATTTACACATTTTACGGGTCAGAGATCACCAAAATCATGTTAATGCAAAATGTCTGTTTGTCTGTCCGTCTCTGTGTCGCCATTGTATCATCGAAAAGTGTATGAAGTTATGCATAGAATTGAATCAAATTTTTTGTGTATGTATTTGGCTGTGGCAAGCAGATCCTCCTTCAATTTAGAAATATTCTTCTGAAAGGAGGCACTGTAATAGCAATTTTTGTGTCATTTTCATTAGTGTACCATCGAGAAGTGTATGAAGTTATGCATAGAACTGAACCAAATCTCTTTTGTATGTTTTTTGGCTATGGCCAGTAGGTCCTTCCTGAATTTGAAAAAATTCTGCCGAAGGGGGTGCCGTAATAGCGATGTCTGTGTCATTTTCGTTATTGTACCATCGAAAAGTGTATGAAGTTATGCATAGAATTGAACCAAATTTTTTGTGTATGTTTTTGGCTATGGCAAGCAGGTCTTCGTTTAATTTGGAAATATTCCACCGGAAGGGGGCGCTGTAATTGCAGTGTCTGTACCATTTTCATTATTGTACCATCAATTAGTGCATGAAGTTATGCACAGAATTGAACCAAATTTTTTGTGTATGGATTTGGCTGTGGCTAGCAGTGTCTCCTTGAATTTGAAAATATTTTGCTGGAAGGGGTTGCTGTAATGGTGATCTTTGTACCATTTTCCTTTTACTTACCATTGAAAAGTGTATGAAGTTATGAATAGAATTGAACCAAATTTTTTGTGTATGTCTTTAGCTATGGCCAGCAGATCCTCCTTGAATTTGGATGTATTACGCCGGAAAGGGGTGCTGTGATAGCAATTTTTGTATAATTTACTCGGTTTTTGGTAGTCCTGTTGTCCATTGGGAGTTCATGTAGTGATGGGAACTCGTGTCCTGCCAGGGTTGCAAAAAAGCCAGGCTGGTGGCTTTTATTGGTTTTAACCGGCTTTTTTTGGCCAAAATTGGCCTTTTTTGGCCATAATTGGCTTTTATACAATGAAGCATTGTAATTATAAACTACACATTTTAAAGTGTTTTTAATTAGTTTTAATGACATTTAATTGATTTAGAGTTTAATAAGTAACCCAATTTCTCAATAATGAGGACATTAATACTGGAATAAACCAGATGGTTTTGCTAGTGATTTGTAGTCAGAATTGCAAATATGCCAGCTAAATTTTAAAAGGGCCATACCAACTGCCAATTTTTTCATTTTTACTGCTTTATAAAATTAAAGAGGACAATGGTTAATTAGCTACATGTTTTATTACTTAATTTTAAGAGCTATTAACATACAAGTCTTATTTTATTTCTAGTAAACATTTAAAATTATACATAGTCATATTAATAAAAACACCATTTCTCACTATTAAAAACATTTACGAACAACATATGCATGAATATGCTTAACAAGCTTTTTAAAATTTTATTTAGAGAATTTTTTCTTCTTGTTTAAATGCTCTATTTTTTATACACTTATGTACCCCACTCCTCAAATATTATATCCTTTCTAATTTCTCTTTTAACATTTATAACTTAATCTCTCCATATGGACACACAAGAATGTTTCCAATTTTATGTGCTACATTTTGTCATTAATTAAATATAATCTTTAAAATGTGTAGTGTATGTGGAGCTATGTAATATAGAATTTCAAAATACCAGTTTGGAGCCTAACTTATTTTATTTTCAATGTTTATATATATATATATATATTTTCAGACATAATGCCTTCACATTTGCCTTCTAGAAGTTGTAGACTTATTTATTTGACAAAATATAATAGAAATCTATAATTTTTTTAGTAGAAAATATTTATAAGTGTATTAAAAATTAATTGATCCAAATTTAAAACAAATTAACTGTAAACGAACTTTAAAAAATAAGAGCCGGCTTTTTTTAAGTGGTTAAAACCAAAAAAAGCGGGCCGGCTTTTTTTGGCCTGGCTAAAAGCCGGCAACCCTGTGTCCTGCTAAGCCGGCTATTTGCAAAAAGCTGAAAAACTATTGATTTTAATATCTATCATGATCAAGATGAACTCATTTTTACTATGCTTCATTGACTGAAGCATAAGTTTAAGATGACAATCAAAGTTGGTACAGTATTGAACTAATAATATTGCAGTATTAACATCTGTAACTACTTTTTGAAATATTAAGATGTATGAGATGGAAGAAAGTTTTGGGATTGGTACATCCAACTAGTTCTTATTTTGGAGTCAATTTATTTACCACTTGTAGGTCAAAAACATATTTAATGAGGAAGAAACATTTGAGAGCGCAAAAGTACCATTTTGAGGCGTCCATCTTATTTCTAAAATTAAAGTAGTTCTTTTTTTAAATCCATTTGTAATGTATCCATCCTAAACTTTTTCTTAAAATTATAGTTGTAGACATCAGTTAAAAGATACCTATGATTACATTACTATGATACATTAGGGCCATGATTTCTAGTTTATTGTTATTTAATTTAGTTTAATGGGGGATGCCAGTTATGGGTTCAGTAATTTCATTTCACCAATCTACAACTGAGGGCTTAATTATTCGTCTGTTCATAATTTAGTAATACAGTAGGCTCTCTCAAATCTGCACAGCTTGGGACCAAAGGTTGTGCGGATTTTAGAATTTAGTGGATTTCTGGTCATTGCATTTAAATAGTAATTTGAATGTAATAATGCAATAAAAAATTAATGTTTGCAATATAGCAAAATATTAAAATAATTAAGTAAACTAAATAATTAATAATGTATAATTAAATATGCATAATAAAGATGAGATACAATATCCTTGAATTATTCAATGAAACTTTCTTGACAAAGGTACCCTATTAATTCACATAAATCATTAAGTAAGGAAATTTTATTTCAGGTTTAGCCAGTCTTAATAATGAAAAAAGCTTGATTAATATATAAATATGTTTGGTAAAACGATTGTGGTTACCAGTGATATCAGCAATATCTTGATTCTTTATTTAGAAATAGATTTATACTTCCTTCATGAAAAACCATGATTTCAGTTATCTTATTGAGCTTTACAAATCGAGAATATAGAATTGAGTGCATAAAGACCTTATTTTGTCACTATAAATTAAGATAGATTCCATTTTCTAAAGATAACATTGGTGTTAATTCGATTTGAGGAATTTTTACATCATCCAGTCCTAGTGGATAGTATGTTATATATACTTAACCATATACATTAACTTTAGAATAACTAATAATTTTCACTTTATATAGTAGCTGAACGGTTTACTGTTTATTGTTATCCTAAATAAAATACCTTTTAATGTTTCATTTTTCATTATTCTGTAACAATTTCTCTTCTACAAAGTTTATCTGAAGTTTGTCCTTTTAATTGTTGAAAAATAAAATGAATGTTATTTTATGTTTTTGTTATGTTATTTTATGTGATACTATAGAGTTGCTATTAATGGATTCTTTTATACATAAAATGTTATTTTTACTTGTTATTTTATCAGTGATTGTGATTTTTTTATAGTAGTGTAAAATAACTTTAAAACACTTTTTTTTTTTTTTGCAAAAGTGATTTTTTGTACAGCAAAATATTACTTAAAGATATTCTTAAAGCGGAATATTATTTAAAAATTGTCTTGATTTAGTTCTGTTTTATCAGACTATTCGCTGTTAACTGTATGGATTTAAATTTGAATTTACATTTTTTGCATGGCAAAGTATGTGATGGATTATGGAGATTTAAAAAGTAATACAATTGCAGATTTCAGACATTTGAATGAACACCTTCTGTCGATCCCCATCTAAAGATGTAAAAGTTTTGGAATTCAGTTATCCTGGTGGGAAAAAATGTCAAGCCCTTTTTTTTTCTGCAAAAGTGATTTTTTTTTTTTTTTTTTTACAGCAAAATATTACTTAAAGATAGCCTTAAATTAGTTTTGAATTATCAGTGTGATCATGTAATATGCAAATTGACTGATCACTTAAATTATTATATACATAGCTGCTAAACTTTTGGATTTTTAAATACCAATATTTTCCAATAGGAATATCCCCCTTTTCTATAATTAGAAATCTATGATTAAATAATAATAAGATTGTTATATGTAAATAGTCATGTTCAAAAATCAGAAGATTTGGCACTATGCATAATGGCAAGCATTACATTCATATCTCAATCATAAATACAATCACAATATCACCAAGAAGAGAAAAAACTGAACCAACTACTCTCTAGACCCCACTCACTTTATCTCGGCTTCCCGTAATACCGATTATACTGTCATATTCACAAGTAAATTCAAACTGTCACAGATATCACACCAGCACTGAAGCAGCTTCAGCACCGGGTGGTTGAATAATATTGCGAGTATGCAAGTATAATCAAGCATTCATGGGTAAAAGATCTGTTCTTGGGATCTCTTATATTCATTGTAATCATTCATTCATAAATCCATTCACGATTTCTATGTATTCATTAAAACTCGCTCAAGTGCTGAGTGGAATTTAATAAGTAGATAGTTTAATATGAGTATAAATTAATGTCAGATGATAGAAAAGAAATCACATTTTGAATAACGTTCTGTTTTGTGTTCTGTGATTAAAATAGAGTTCTGGCATCCGGTAGGGTAACCAAATTTTTTTTTTCATTGTGGGTTAGACCTCACTCTAATTATTTTGGGTTGGGTTTTGACTTGTGTACGTCAAATCGAGTTAAGGGGGATGGTCATTCAGTTTCCGATTTTCCCTCACTAATGTAAAGTCTATGGGCATTTGATGCATTCGTATACTTAAAATATCTCCCTGGGAAATTAATATTTTTAACTTCTATTTTTTGTGTACACTTCATAAAAGATGTCTCTTTTTTTCTTAGTTTTCAAAATATTTCTAAAGTATAGACTTAATTTTATATGAAGTGTTAAAATCTTACTCACAGTTCAGCCGCTTTTAACACATAAAATATTCAATTCAGCATTGATTTTAGAAATATTTTGAAACTAAGAAAAAAAGAGACATCCTTCAAGAAGAATCGCTGAAAAAAGATGTTAAAAATATGAATTTCTCAATAAGGTATTTTAAATATACGAAGGCATCAAAAGTTCATAGACGTAACTTTACGGAGAAGAATTTCAAAGAATATTCAGAATATTGTTTCAAGAAGAAGTATATATTTGAATATGAGCTGACATATGTATGTCATATTGGATATAATTATTTTTCAACCTAAAAGATAATACTGATATTAGAGATATAACTGTACTAGATTACTTTTCAAGAATTACATTAATATGTTGAATTTTTGGATCAAAGCGTGTCGGGTTCGGATTGATTTCAAATATAATTTTTGGTCTTGGGTCGAATATACTCATGCAGAACTGTAGACTGTGAAATAATTAATATAGCTTTTAAAATATGTAATTTTGAATTTATACTTGTAAAATTTAAATTTAACTCCATCATTAGGTTATATATTTTTCCTTTCATGTCAAAATATATATTTGAATAAGAACAACCATATATATGTGTATAATTATTTTTCAACCTAAAAAATAACATAGATAGTAGAGATAGAATTGCACTATACTATTTTTCCATATTTACATTAACATGTCAAATTTTGGATCAACGTGTGTTACTGTGTTGAGTTCGGATTGATTTCAAATATAATTTTCAGCCTTGGGTCGAGTATATTCAACTTATGCAGAACTGTAGACTGTGAAATAATTAATATAGTTTTTAAAGTATGTAATTTTGAATTTACATTTGTAAAATTTACATTTAATAGAATCATTAATATTGGGAAAAAACATTCAATTTATTGGAGTTTATAAATGAATGAATTTTGGGTGAATTAATTGAAAACCAATATAGGGAATTATCGAAAAGAAAATACTGCACCCGTCTATAACAGCGATAGAATTATTTTTTAAAATGCATTTAAAATGTATACTTTTTGAATACATATATGTTTAATAAAAATAAATAAAGAATGTAAATTGACTGCTATATTTGGTAAAGAATAGAAAACCCTATTCTACCCAAACACAATCCAGCACTCTGGTTGGATTGATTAACTTTTTCAAGCTCGAGTTGCTCTCGGTTTGTTTTTAGTTTTGTGGATCCAGTGATAAGTTAAAAGGATAGACAAGGGGGCATTTTTCCCTGGAGCATTGAAATAGCCCCTCCTTCCCCCTCCCCCACATACAGAAGAATGGGTATTTTATGCATATTAATGTTATAGAAGTGTAAATTCCTTTCCTGAACTCTATATTGCTCTTCCCCTCCTGTCTCGGGGCATCATAAATTCTTTTCAAAGAAAAAGTGTGTCTGAATTCAACATTCTGCATCTCCGACTCATGTTGACCTGGTTTTCCAAAAGAAAGACCAGAATATGTTTTCAGGTGATAAAGACAGATTTATTGTGAATAAATATATTTAATAATTTTTCTTCTTAACAGTTAAAGTCAGAATTGGAGGCATGATGGTAGACACTTTATTCTATCATAATTGCATTAAAATTTGATATCAATGTTATGCTGGTATTCAGGTTAAGTATTTCAGCTTTGGCTCTGTGAATATTATTTTGCCAGGTTTGGACAAGGTAATTTTCACAATAAAATCCTGATCTAACATGAACCCAAAATGGAATAAGTTAAATGTATTTGTAGTTTATTAACGCCAAACCTATATAGAGTTTTATTAATCTATTTAGCAATGATGTAATTTTTCAAAAAGTTGTTATTCTTTAAAGTGTTTTTTATTGAAGTTTGTTTGTTAAATCCATTGGGTTTATTTTAATCTCATATTTTTTTCATAAGAGAAATTTTTAAAATATATATTTTTACTAAATATCAATAATTTTATTACTTTGATCAGTTTCTTACTGTTATTAACAACTTGTTATTTTACTGTTTTGTTAATATGGTACAATATCAATATATCAGGATATCATTATATAAAATGCCAATTTATCATGATATTATATATTTAATTCAAGATATCACTCAGTCCTAATCTGAATGCAGTGTGAGATATTAGAGTGCAAGGTGTATGTGACAGTTAAGAGTCGAAGCCATGCATTACGCATATTTTTGTTATTGCTATCAGATTATTTCACATTTAGATACTGAGCTTCAAATCTTTATAGTTTCTTCTGTTTTGCGCATTGTATTATGCTGTTTTGATAAATTTCGTCATAGGAAATTTTTTAAGTATGCTGTAGTTATGCAATATTCACTGAATAAATGATTTTTTTTATTGGAAACAACTTTTTTATTTATGTACCTATCTCCATTCACTAAAACAAAAAATAATTTCATATTTTAATGTTGAAGATAGGAAATGCTTCATAACATATATATTGATGTATGATTTCACTTTCTTGCTATCTTAATTTGTTGTGTACAGTTGTGCTTGGATTCATGAACTGGTTGTCACCTCCCAATTTATACTATATATTTACCTATTGTATATTAGTAAGATCAAAAGTTTGGAGGCTATGCTCATCAATGTTACCAATTTAGCATGCTGTTCATTAGGGACGTAACGTATATTCAGTATTCTGTTTAAAAGCCGAATATTCAGTTTGGGCCAATACTAAAACAAAATCTTTTATATTATTTACAATAAATAATATCAATTAATATATTTTAAATAACATACCTATAACTTTATGTTTGTGTTACACATTGAGGGAATTTAAATGTTTATTAAATTTCAAATACAATTTTATTTCCAATATTAAGTATAAATTTAATAATCATTTGAATTTTCTTAACTTGCAACACATGAAACTTAATATTATTTAAAAATTTAAAGTAAATTTAATTATTTGAATTTTATATATCTTATAAAAATTATTTAATTATGCTTACACATTCAACAGAATTTGCTTTTCGCCAGTTTAGTGGACATTCATTTTTATCTAAAAGTGATTATTTATCAAAATAACTGCCGCGCATCATTTGTAAGAGCTGAAATTTGTTAACTGTTTAGTTTTTGTTAGTAGTTGATATCTGCATGAAGCTTTCCCAAAATGTGGTCTTTGACTCATTACGGACATATTTCCTTGTTTCTGCCTCATTTGCATTTGTTCAATTTCAGGATTCTCATTGTTTGAGACAGCAGTCATAAGTAGAATCAGTCAAGATTTTAACATGAGATGATTTTCTTCAGCTTTATAAAAAAAAAAAAAAATGCAAGTTTAAACCTGGTGTCTGGCAAAGTTGAAATGCAAAAATGTTCATGATCATGAATATGTTGAATTAAAACTAATTTAAATTTTGTTTTTAATTATCTTTAAGGCTGAATTTGATTAATAAAAATTGTATGCAGATATCAATATATGTTATTTTGGTTTAAATCAGAATTTATGAATTAATATTCAGAGGTGAATTAGACCGAATATTCGGGTGTAACTTAGCTGAATATTCGGTATTCAGTTATCCGGCCAAACCACTATTCGTTGCATCACTACTTTTCATTTAAAATATGTATCAGAATATATGAATAGTAATTTTTTATTTAATCATGGAATTTCTGCTATTAAATAAAGCAAAGATTACTAATAGAAAATTATTGGTACATATTCTGAATGAAAAACATCCAAAATGATAACACTGATCAGCACAGTCTCTGAACTTCTTAATTCTTCCAATAGTACAATACAATAAAGTTTAAAAATGAGTCACTGTACATTGTATGAAAGAATGACAATTTTTCATGTTTTAATAAAGATGTAGCAGAAATTATACCTCTTTGTTGGTGTAATTTTAAATAACTTCAGATTGGGGAAGAGGAGGGAACCTTCCATTCTTATTTTTTTAGATCAATAGGATCACTAAGTTAACTCTCTAATTCAAAAAGTATGACATTTGCTAGCAATGGGATTACTATTCACACACGTATGTATTTTGTGCCCATGAAAGCGAAAAATAAGCAAAAAGAAGGAGAAAAAATAGGTAGAGGGAAAAAAAAATCAGTAGGATCAGCAAGTACCTTCCACTAGAATCTCAAAATGCATGAACTTAAGGTTGCATCAATGAGCAGTACATACCTTTGTACATACATACATTTGTTCTACAATTTGGCTTTTCTAGAACAAAAACAAAACAGATTGCAATGCGGGTGGGTAGATTTTTAAGTATAACTCAAAACTATTTGGCAGAATGAGCTATGATTTTAGATTAGCAAGCTCCTAAAAGTCGGTTTCAGTTAAAAAATTCATAGATTACTATAAGATTCATAGATACATATATATGTATATATACATATTTTATTTTGCAAATTAATTTAAAAAAGATTATTTTTTTGTTGTGAGTTTTGTACCTTATATATGCGTCGTTTCATTCAAGAACAGGATCAAATTTCACTCAAGTTTCTATAACCAATGTTTTACTATAGTATTACTCGTGTTGCTATGAATTTAGAAAACTTTTGAACTAAATTAATTTGTTAGCTTTAAAAAGAATTGAATAAAAATTTAAATAGATAAAATAGCTTAAGAATCGATGAGATTATGAGTTATGAAAACTATAAAATTTTCTCAAATATGTTATGATGTGGAGCATTTTCATATTAAAATTTTTTTAGTATATGGGTAGGGATTACAATCCCGAGACTAATTTCCAATCCCGGGATTTCGGGATTGCTTAGATTCGATCCCGGGATTAGAAAAATTAGAATTTCTGTAATATCATCAATTTTTACAATAGCTAAATATCATAATACTATAGAAAAGACAAAGCAAAATTACAGCCTAATTTACATATGAAAATATACCAAATTAAAACAATTAACTTCAATTAATTATCAAAACTTATAGGATAAATTAGAACAATTGAAAATTAAAAGAAATACGCTGTTGATGTTTGAAAATGCAACAAAAAACATGAAATGTCTATGCTTCATCTTCTAGATAATTTCTTTTATTTCCTGTTAAACAAGTTTTTGAATAGTTTAATATTTACAATATTAAAAACTAATTAATATCACGAATTAAATTATGAATTATTCTCATACCCACGTAATTAAAGTTTATAATTCTAGGATATTGCAAATGCAAGGTTTTCCCTAACATGAAGATTTTTTTCTTGAAATAAAAGAACTTAGCACACACACACATAGAATAAAATAATACATAGATGTATAGTTTAAATTTCTAAATAGCAATAGCTGTTAAAATTCGAAAACGTTGCATAATATAAAAAATTATTACGTACCTCGAAAAAAAAAAAAAAAAAAAAAAAAGATTATTTTGAATAGTTCACTGTTTCCTAACTAATCGGTATTCCTTTGAAAATATGTTCTAAGAAATATGACGGCATCTAAAGTTTCATCTCCAAGTCCCAGTTGTAACATTGTCTGTTTTTAGGGAAATGTCATATTCGTTTAAGCACTCTGTTAGCATTTCAATGCACTTTTTTGCTGTAAAAGATCCATATATGCACATAAGGCCTAAATTCCTGAATTTGCTCAAATTTAAATTTCTTGAATGGGCATTAATATTCACAAATCGCTTGCTTGCAGTAAATGTCCATTCGTCAAAAGTCAAACTACATTTTTTTCCTGAATTTTTAAAAGTTTGTATTTCACTTGTAATTAACTCTTTTATTATAGTCCACTACACGATTTCGAATTGATACTGCAGATTTTGGCAAATCATTATAGCCTTTAGCTATCAGTACGTTTCTTAAATCAGTTGAAGTTAAATGAAAAACAGTCTTTAGCTGTCATTCGCAATAAAATTAAATCCAGTGATTCCTTATCACTACTAAAATAATCTTCTATTTTCCGCTTTTTAGAAAGCAATGCATGTTCTGTGCAATCTTGACGTGTGGAAGGAAGAGATTATGTATTAAATTCTTTTTAAACTTTAGTAACATGTTTCGTCGATAAATGTGCTTAGTCGATGCACCTAACGTTTTAAGCACTTGACTACATCTTTTACGTTTAGCGATTTTTTCATCTTTTGACCTTAAATAACAGTGCCATACTGAAGATGTATCATTATCTTTCCTATGAGCTACAAAATCCTTTTCATTAGACATCTTTAAAGCAAAATAGGTATAAACGCCCGAAAAGCAAAGAAGTTAGCACATAATAATGACTATGAAACTCAAATGCGACGCTTATCAGTAAACTCTAATTCGAAATTTTGTGATTCCCAGTTGCTGAAACGACCGGCTTTCTAAACGAGGCGAAATCGAAATAAACAAATGATTTCATTGTTCCCGAATAATAGCCGAGCGGGTTACATCTGTTTGCAAGTCAAAAGGTTTTTATGTTAAACGATTTAATCGCTTTGAAATATGTAAAAAATACTTGAAATATGTATATTTTTTCAAGGATATATAAATTTCATAAAAATTAATTCTTTTTCTTTCCAAAAGAGAAAGTCTATAAATATATTTTTTTTTATTTCAGCTGAATATTGTTCCATTTAAAAAAAAAAGGACAATCCCGAAAATCCCGGGATTTTCGGGATTAAAAATGATGCAGGATCTCGGGATACGGGATCCCGGGATTGTAATCCCTATATATGGGGCATTCTCACAATCTTTTGACTTTCAGGAATAAAAACCTGGTGAAATGAAACTTGCCAAAATAACATTTGAAACTTATAGACGAATGCCTGAATGAAAATGATTCAAAATAAAGAAAAAATGGTCAGCAGCGAAAATTTTTTTTATTTAACGGAAGTTTAAGTTAAACTTGTGAGTTTAATTTTCCTTACCATTTTACCACTATAACTTCTTATTTTCTTCTAAATTTTTACTTCTAATGAATTTGCATAGTACCCATAGGGCATTCAAATAAGAAATAATAACATTGTAGTATTTTTAGTACAAAATTTTGTATAACATTGTCTTAAAGGGGTGTTAAAGAGGGGACGCAGGGTTCGCACAGACTCCTTAGACTCCTTGGAAACTCCTTAGAAATGAAAACATTTCCAAGTAGTACTTAGAACTACTTAGATAAGCAAACCACTACTTAGAAACTCCTTATATTCTATTGCGGCTTCGGACGCAAGCGATATTGCTGCCGAGGGAAAAAAAATCGCGATTGAAAAATTCACGGTAAATCCTTTATGCACGTCATTCATCTGAAGCACAACATTGATTAGGTAGGGTAGGGTAATCTTAATAACAGGGCTCCCACTAGGTCCGTTTTTCAATTATTAGGTCCGTAAAGTCCGTTTTTCGACACTTTTAGCCGACCTTTATTTTAAATTTTATCGGTGTTTGGCATTTAGTCAAGAATCTCGGAAAAATGGCGTTTTCCGCAAATATGTTCCAAAAAAATACCGTCAAATTTCGTCATTCGATCGCGGGAAAAATTCGTAAATTTTGTCAAAGGATCGTGAAAAAACGTGAATTTCTCCTACAGATCGCGGGAAAACTCGGATTTCTTAAAAAGACACGAATTTCTTAAAAGACAGCGAAAAAACGCGAATTTACTCAAAAGGATCACGAAAAAACGCTAATTTCGTTAAAGATCGAGAAAAAAAGCAGATTTCCTCTAAAAATCGCATAAAACGCGAATTTCCTCAAAAGATCGCGAAAACACGCGGATTTCCTCTAAGGATCGCGAAAAACCTGCAAATTTCGTCAAAGGATCGCGAAAAACACGCAAATTTTGTCAAAGGATCGCGAAAAACACGCAAACTTCGTCAAAGGATCGCGAAAGTGCGGTTTCCATCAAAAGATCGCGAAAAAACATCAGATTCTTTAAACAATCAAAATAAAACGCGAACTCCATTAAAAGATCGCGAAAAAAGCGAATTTTGCCAGAAAGTCGCGAAAAAAATGGAATTTCTCCCTGAAAATCGCGAAAAAAAAACGCGAATTTCATCATAAGATCGCGAAAAAAATGCGAATTTGTCAAAATTTCACCTTTAAAGAAAGCGATTACCGCTGTTCTAAAAGAATAAATTCAAAACTTGCTATATTTTTTTCTTGTATAACCATTTTCTTGTATAGCATTTAGCATTCTTTTTTTTTTTGCCTTTTAAAATTTTCTTTAAGATGTATCATGCATGTGATATACATAAGTGTTTAGGGTTTGACTAATCTCTATTTATATGACCTAGGGATGATTTTAGTCAGAATTTTCTGAAAATGTAAGGCATTCATTTCCGAAAAATTTTTAAAAATCGGTCACCAATCCGAAAATTCGGACATTCAGTCGCCGAAAAAAATAAATTTTGTCAATCGTTTGCAGAAAAATAGCCAATTTCGTCAAAGGATCGCGAGGAAAACTCCAATTTCGTCAAAGGATCGCGGGGAAAACGCAAATTTCGTCAAAGGATCGCGGGGAAACGCCAATTTCGTCAAAGGTCCGCGGGGAAAACGCCAATTTCGTCAAAGGATCGCGAAAAAATGAAAATTTCATCAAATAATCGGAAAACCCCCGCAAATTTCGTCAAAAGATCGCGAAAAACCCCACAAATTTCGTCAAAATATCGCGAAAAAACCCACAGATTTCATCAAAAAATTGCGAAAAAACCCACAGATTTCGTCAAAAGATCGCAAAAAAACCCACAGATTTTGTCGAAAGATCGCGAAAAAACAGCAAATTTTGTCAAAAGATCGCGAAAAATCGACAAATTTCGTCAAAAGATCGCGAAAAAAACCACAAGTTTCGTCAAAAGAGCATGTATAAACTCACAAATTTCGTCAAAAGATCGCGAAAAAACGCGGATTTCGTTAAAGAGCCAAGGAGAAAATGCATAGCTAGTGTCGGGAGTAGATTTCACCCTCCCCCTCCCTCTCTGGTGTAACTTTTCAGAAGATTTGCTGTGAATTTCAGAATTTTTTTTTACTCAGATCACCCTGTGACATGACCATTGGTCACTGCATAAAAAAGTTGATTGTCAATTTTGTATTTAAACTTACGAAATCAATAAGCAATATATTGTGAATACTGTGCAATTTCAGTACTAACAATTATATTCTAATAGAGTAAAATTTGTTTTTGAAATGTTTTTCTCTCCAAATTGGGCATTAAAAATTGGAGTGTGCATACCACATAACGATGCAGCACATAAAAGCAACAACAAAAAGTGGCAAATCCTTAAAATTTTTTGGACTCCTTGGATTTTTCGGGTACTCCTTAGATTTTTTCTTCCCAACTCTGTATGAACCCTGGGACGGTAAGGGAAAAAAAGGGGACGGTGTAGGAAAAAAGGGATGGTAAGGTTGGGCAGACTTGTATAAAAACAAAAACTTTCTGCACACATAAATATTAGGTCAAAAATTTTCCGCAAATGAATGTTTAATAAAATTACGTATTATATTATTTTGACGATATGAACTAAAAATCATAGTTTAAAATAATTGTTATTTAAATTAAAAAATAATTAATATTAATTAAAGAATAATTATTTTAATTTAAAAATAATAAAATAAAAATCAATGATAGGAAGGTGAATTCTTTTCAATTATTTTATCAATGAATTTAGAAACAACCTAATCCTTAAGATTGTGATATCTTCGCCCAAAATGCCAGTCACTCTTATAACACTACGAAATTATTCGATTTAACAGCCGTTGCCAGCTAAATTGTCACTGCAGCTGCCGATGGAAAACCGATCAGCGACAAGTTTTAGTCTGCAGAAAATAGAAATAAAAGGGTTTGTGATGTTACAACAATGTTTTGAGTCTTTCAACTTTGAAGTGTGGACAAACAATATATAAATCGTACATAAAATTGGGGAATAATTTAAATTTTTGTTATTAAAAAAAGTTACAAAAAAAAAAAAAAAGTTTTTCTTTTCGTAACTTTTTCCCGCAAATTCCTGAATTTTTTGGAAAATTTTCGATGCACGGCATTTGCGCGTGTGTCTGTATTATACAACTCTGAGGATGGGTAGTCCCAAATCTTACTGCCAGTCATCTGATGACTCACAGGAGTATCATCATCATCATCAATTGGGCAATCTTCCACTTACTCTTGATCCTACAATTGAGCTTCTGAACATGAAAATTCTTTAGCTTAGTCCAGCAGATCTGAAATAATTTCCTTTTCCTTGGAAATTTTAAAGTCTCCAACTTCATGCTCATTCTCACCATAAAAAAATATTGCAGATGAGCACAAATTGTATGGCCCATGAATAAGTGTATAACTGTCTGCTGTATCTCATGCTTGACACAAAATACATGTTTAGTTTTTATGTTTTTGAAATGAAAGAAATTATTTTTCAGTTATCATTTTGCATTCTGGTTTTTGGAACATTCTGGGCACAGAGTTTCCACATAACATGTCCCATACTGTAGTATTATAATTCAGATTGATTTCAATGAAAACCACAACTGTAAATATTCTTCAGTGGCACTGCTTTCAATATTTAAATAAAATTAGCTTTTTATTATGGTTAAAATTGATCTTCTCTTTACTTGTGAAAGCACTATGTTTGCATTCTGTAATATTCATAATACATTCAATGGAAAGAAAGCACCTGTTAGTATCTTAGATATTTTAAAAAGTACAGCTCAAAAGCATATGGGAAAGATTTATCCACTTTGACAGATGTAGCTTTCAAAGAAGCATGCAAAGACACTGAATAGGCTAAGGGAGAGTTTTTAGAAACATTTGGAAAATGTCGTATTTCAACAGGATTTAACAGATATTACAACTTTCTAATATTTTTTGTGTTTTATCACACATGATTCTTTTAGAAAAGTAACCTATATTTTAAATTTAAAGAGTGAAATATATGTTGAAAATAAAAGAATCTGCAACGGTGCAAAGAAACTTAAGCAAACTTTTATTATTATTATTACTAAATGCAAATGCCAAAACATAAATGAAGTCATAATAAGAAATGCATAGATATATACTATCATTACTACATGTACATAGTAACAAAAGTAATTGTTAAGACAGAATAATACTCAATGAAAAGGCATGTACAATTAACAGTACGCACTTTGATCTGAAGAAGAAAAAGTTAATAGTTTTGAATGATTGTAATGATTCAAAAAAAAAAAAAAAAAAAAAAAACATCACATCAATTCTGATTTTTATATTGATCAATTCAAGTTAAAAGATTATTTTGTTGTGCAATATGATAGAAAACTCTACCCTTGAAAAATTCTTTCAGCTGACATTTCTGAAGTAAGGCTGTAATGTAACGCACACTACAATTTAAAAAAAAAAAACTTACAAATACCTTATAAAGCAAGATTTTTTCTTCCCACAAGACATACTGTAATAAGAAAGGATTGACATACTGAATCTTGCTTGCAAGCTAGCATCACAATTTATACTCTGTGGTTTCTCTTAGTTTCAACTAGTTTTTTGTTATTTCATTTTGTAACTATGTTCAGTTATTTTTTGCTAAGTACTTAAACCTCTACTCTTTAACTGTTACACTAGACTATCTAAAATATTTTTGTAGTTTAGTTAGTTCATTTGTTTCCTTATCGTGATAGGAACACGGTTGTCCTTGCATAGATATTTTTAAATATTTTTTTTCTCTTCACATTAAACACTTATGTGCAATATTGGCATTTTTTTTCGTTATTGCATAGAGCCTAAACAATAACAAAAAAATTATACTGCACATTTTATAACCTCATTAAAGAAAACTATTTTAATATCAATAACTTGCCTATTTTTCAAGAATAATCCATAAAGGCAATGTATTGCTTAAGTTCGTACCTAAAGGATCTTTGCATGAAATTACATTTTGCAAACAATGGGTGTTGCAGTAGTTAACAATATTAATATTAAAAAAAAAAAAAAGTATTTTTTAAAGATTTATACTGTTCTATTTCTTTTCAGGTGTTTCATATTTTTCTTTACCATACATCTCTCCATTAACTCTGCTGAAAGACTGTGAATGAGATATCTGCAATTTTTGTTATATTCTATATCTTTACTTCTAGAAGATTACATAAAACAGAAAGAAAAGGTGCAATTTTATAAAAAAAGCCCAAATTTAATTACTCACAATTCCACATTGAAATTTTATTTATCCAAATAGAAAAAAAATATATATATTAAGTGCTGAGATTATAAGTGCTGAGAAAAAAAATATATAAAATCAGTAACATGGATAATCTCTTTAATTGTATTTTTTGTCAAGAAAAGTTTTGTGATGAGAGTAATTTACTTCAACATCTTCATGAAATTCATTCGGATAAAAAACCTATCATGTGTGATATTTGTAAAGAAAGTTTTGTTGAAAAGAACGATTATGCTCATCATCTTGATAGTCATTCTGACGTGTTAAAATTTAAATGCAACATTTGTCATAAAGGATTTGATAGCGAAAATTCCTTACAAGAACACATTTTAAGTCATTGTAAGAAAAACCCGTATGAATGTCCTACCTGCGGAAAATCATTTCCAGCAGTATCCTTATTAAATTATCATATTAGAATTCATACGAAAGAAAAACCGTATGCATGTAATATCTGTGCAAAAACATTTCCATTTAAAAGCACTTGGAAGCAACATTTGCTTGTTCATGAAGGTAAGAAGAATTTTGCTTGTGACGCATGTGGAAAAAAATTTCGTACTAAAGGCGGGTTGGTAATGCATTTTCGCATCCATTCTGGTGAAAAACCATATAAATGTGATTTTTGCCCGAAAAGTTTTTCACAGATTGGAGCTTTAAAACAGCATTTACTTATTCATACAGGGGAAAGACCTTTTAGTTGTGACATGTGTGGGAAAACATTTTCACGTAAAACTCACTTCAATTATCACTTGAGATGTCATAGCAGTGTAAAACCTTTCAAGTGCCACGTCTGCGAAAAAGCATATAAATTCAATCACCAGTTAACTATTCATCTTCGAATCCATCAAGCTGATAATTCTGTATCTTGTAATGAGAAAGGTACTAACAGTAAATTGAATTTTGTTTGTAATGTATGCCAGGAGGAATTTATTACTAAAGCTAACTTGAAACATCACTTTCGGATCCATTCAAGTGAAAAACCATACAAATGTGATTTCTGTCAGAAAACTCTTTCACAGAAAAGAAGTTTAAACGAGCATTTACTTATTCATACTGGGGAAATGCCCTTTCTTTGTGACCTATGTGGAAAAGCATTCCCACGTAAAGGCAATTTAAATTCTCATTTAAGAAGACATAGCAGTGAAAAACCTTTCAAGTGCCAAATCTGTGGAAAAACATATAAATTTAACCATCAATTAACTTTGCATCTTCACATTCATTAGTGAAATAATTTTGTATGTAATGTGTGTCAGAAACATTTGCTGATCAAGGTAATTTTCAGATATACCTTTTTGTCAAAACAGCAGTGGAGGCATGAAAAGTTTTTGGCTTCCGTTTGTCTGTTATTCAGTCTGTCTGAAGTTCTGTTCTGCGATAACTGCTGCAAAAAACCTACAATTAGCTTGTTATTAAGTTGGCGTGTTGGTGAAGTACCTAGATTTAGCTGTACAGTTTTTGGTTAAATTTGGTTCATTCATTCGAAAAATATATAGCATTTCTTTTTATGTCATGGTGCTTTCCTATGGGAATTCAGATTATTTTCGAGTTTTCCATGCATTAAAAATTTCCGATCTATTTGAAATTTTGTTAATACATTTATCAATTTAAGTTTTGATTTGATTTTCATAAAATTTAAAATGACTCAACAAAATTCTCCAACGATTATATATATTAAATTTTAGACCATTCGGTTGGATAGTTTTTGCACTGTTATATGCAGACAGACGGACGTACCATACAATGACTATAGGTGCTACATATTTACATAATTATGAATGCACCTAAAATCACATAACACATTTGATAATTCAGTTTCAGGAATTACCATCTTCATAAAAATGTCCAAATTCTTTTGTGCAATTCTGTATATGATTTATAGATTTGTATATATGCTACATATTATGCAAAATTTAGTTCAGTTAGGAAGCATATACTATTATTTTAACACAATCAAACTGATTAGTAAAGTTATCATACGAATTTGAATATTTCCAACTAAGCGGAAAAATGCCCAGGCCGGGAATCGAACCCAGATCCTTGGCTGAACCCAGCTGGTTCTGAATCGAACCCAGCCAAGGATCTGGGTTCGATTCCCGGCCTGGGCATTTTTTCGCTCAGTTGGAAATATTCAAATTCGTAGGAAGCATGTATTTTACAGATGTTACACTATTTCAAATGTATTCAAAATTGATATACAGTAGAGGATCTTTATAACGCAAACCTAAAAATGCAAGGTTGTGCGTTATATGGATCACATAGTTAAATTCACCTTGTAAACATGGCCAAATGTGTCTGAAACATATCAAAACACATTAGAATATCTTTATACTGCATTCATTGTTGCCAAGAGTTATCCAAATTATAAATTTTTGCATAATATAGGTCAGACATCGTTAAATTTACTTTATAAACATGATCCAAATATCAACACAACCATCCCTTATATTAGACATTTTCAAAAATGTTTATTGTAATACAGTACAGAACCATTTATCCGGAATGCTTGGGGTCAGATGTATTCCTGATAACTGGTTTTTCCAGTTAACTGGTTGTGCATTAAAACCGCATCCATTTGATAAGTTTTGTGGAATATGTGCGGTTGTGGCATTATTTCTGATTTCAAATTATTAGATTATTTGGATTAAAATTCAATGCAAGGAAGATCAAAAGTTAACCAGAGTTTAAAAGAAGGTAATCTTATGAACAAAATTCCTCTGTTTCCTCTGTATAAAAATTAAAACATCTAAAATACAACTAAATATGTTTTCATTCTAAATACTAGATGTTGTCATCAATTTATACAATTGTTTCAAGCAAAGCCCATGTTAAACTGGCCGTGTATGACACCTTTTTCTGAAAAGATTCTGAAATCAGTCTATCAGAAATATCATTCCAGATAACTGGTTTTCCGGTTAACTGGTTTCCGAATAAATGGTTCCATACTGTAATAGCATTTGTTTCAGTAAAAAGGTCTTAAATTAGAAGATAAAGTTGAACTAATGTATCAAATTTAGTCCTCTAGAGAGTAGCAGTATTTTACAGTGTGAAAATGCAAGTGTTTTTTAACTGCAAAATTCATTGTTTACATCTGAGAAGTTGTGTGTTATATGGAGAATTGCGTTATAAAGATCTTCTACTGTACATCTCTGAAGTACATTAGAAGATGCTTACTAGAGGGTGTGCATGGCATTTATCATTCATTTGGAAGGACATACAAAAGAATTCAGTAACAGCATTGTTTATGAGCAATAACTGCTGGAAGTGGGTTTTCAAATGTGATATGCATTTTTAAATTTAAATAATTTTGTCTATATTACAAGTGTTGCCATATCTGGCAGAAATTTTAGTCAGAAATTTTTAAATCTCACCAGAAAGCTTGAATAGGCATTTTTGCTTTATATGATGACAGACATTCTATGAATAAAATAAAAGAAAATAACTATTAATTTTCTAATATGATTTCGGAATTTCTGGGGGAAAAAAAAAAAAAAAAAAAAAAAAAAAACCTCGCCAGATTTGTCAACGATGCATATTACACAGTATGCATAAATTCTACAGATCCAAATTCTTTTGTGCAATTCTGTATATGATTTTATAGATTTTTGTATACTGTAAAACTTCCATTTAACATAGTTTCAGCGTTACATCTAAATACTTCAGCTATAAAGAAAGTTCGTTAAATAGAAATCAATTTAAGTTAATGAAATTTATGTAATAATATACACATAAAAGGAAAAATACATGTAAAATATTAGATAAAAGAGAAGTAAACAAAAACTGAAGCTTAGCGTTACTTTCCTTTTTTTTCTCTGTCAGTATTGCAGATCCTTAACTTTAAAAAGTCAGTAATATTACTTTGTACAGGTTTCTTTAAAAAAAATACATTACACTATTCTTTAAAATTTCTGCATATCCAAACAATTCCTGTGTAATGTTTTGTGAAACTAGAATCCCCTTCTTATTGTATCAGAAGGCTTCTCTCCCCCGCCCCCACATACTGTAAGCTAGAGAGAGAGAGGTGATAGCAAGTGTTTATCTTAGTGAGAAAAAAAATATTTTGTTTAGCACGAAGAGGTATGAAAATGATTAAATGAATAAAAAAATAAATAATTTAATTTTCATACAATCCGCAGAAATAAATTCATATATCCATCGCAATAGTAACTTCTTCATTTGAATGTTGTTTGTGCAAGAAAGTGAAATAAACTTTGTTATATAGAATATATTTTTCGTAATGTGGAGATTAATTTGCATGTTAATGGTGTCTAAAGTCAAGGTTCAGCAGAAAATTTCGTTAAATAGAAAACTTCGTTAAATAGGGACTTTGTTAAAGGGAAGTACCACTGTATATGCTACATACTATGCAATAAATTTAGTTCGGTTTGGAAACACGTAATACAGTTGCATATTCTCACTCCATAATTTCTGTTGATAAACAGAAATATAGTGAAATTCTTTTGTACAGCCTTGTATATGATCTGTAGAATTTATACAGTAGACTCCCTCAAATCTGCAAACGCCTAAAATCCACACATCATCAGAGATGTAAACAATGAAACTTTCAATTCAGATGTAAGGACAAAATTACTGATTTTTTTTTAATATTATTTTGTATGTATTTTAATATGTAATTCTTGATAATATGACTGAACTCGTGGTTTTCCATGAATGAAGTATAAATTTATTTCTGAAAAAATCAAGATATTGCAGGTATCACTGGTAATCACAATCTTTTTACCAAACATATTTATGTATTAATCAAGCCTTTTTGGTAATTAAGACTGGCTAAATCTGAAATAAAACTTCCTTACTTTATGATTTTTATGTGAATTAATAGGGTACCTTTAATAGAAAATTTTTATTGAATAATTCAAGAAAAATGTGTCTTGGTAATTATTTAATTATATATTAAAAAATATTTAATTATACATTATTTATTTACTTGTCCTTTACTTTGAATAATTTAATCATTTCAAAAATTATTTTACTTTTATTATTTTAGTTTATTATTTATTATATTTAAGTATATTGCAGGCATTTATTATAATTTTGGTTTCATTATTACATTCAAATTACTGTTTAAAAAATGCAAACAAAGCAATGACCAGAAATCCACAAAATTCTAAAATCCGCACAGCCTCTAGTCCCAAGCTGTGCGGATTTGAGGGAGTGTACTGTATATACTGTGTAATATGCATCGTTGCCAAATCTGGTGGTTTTTTTTTTTTTTTTTTTTTTTTTTTCAGAAATTCCGAAATCATATCAAAAAATTTTGAATAGTTATTTTCTAACAATATGTATGATAATTACTTATAATGAAATAGACCAAGCTAAACAATGCTATAAAAGGGATAAAATACCTTTATTTAGATTAACATACATTTCATCGCACAAACAGCGACATTTTCAAAATCATTCTTGATATTAATATTTTCGCAAAAACTTTTAAAAACATTAAATGTGTTTAAAAGTTTTTGCAAAAATATTTCTATCAAGAATGATTTTGAAAATGTTGCCGTTTGTGCAGTGAAACGTATGTTAATCTAAATAAAGGTATTTTATCACTTCTACAAACTTTTTTAGGTTAGTTATTTTCTTTTATTTTATTCTTAGAATGTCTGTCATCGTATAAAGCAAAAATACCTATTCAAGCTTTCTGGTAAGAATTCAAAATTTCTGACTAAAATTTCTGCCAGATATTGCAACACTGGTAATATAGACAAAGTTATTTAAATTTAAAAATGCATACCACATTTGAAAACTCACTTCCAGCAGTTATTGCTCATAAACAGTACTGTTATTGAATTCTTTTGTGTGTGTCCCCAAGTGAATGATAAATGCTATTCACACCTTATAGTAAGCATCATCTAGTGTCTTTCAATTTCTTCTTCTTTATCATCTTCATCCCTCGTAGTAGTTTCTTCATTACATTTTATTACACTTTGCAATATGTCATTGTCAATAGGATATTCAGTTGTCTTAAGTGGTTTGTTGTGTTAAGTGGAATAAACTTCATTATATAGAATACATTTTTTGCAATGTGGAAATTAATTTACATGCTAATGGCATTCAAAGTCAAGGTTAAGAAGAAAATTTCGTTAAGCAGAAGACTTCGTTGAAGAGAAGTTCCACTGTATACTGCATTGTATCTATTTTTTTTTTTTTTATACTTTCCAGCATAGTTGAAGAGGGTATATGAATTCGGTTTGTCTGTCCGTGCTCTTGCTCTCGTAAATACATTTAGATTGCCATGAAACTTTTATGTTTGTGAGATTTACTCTAGGATGTTCAGTATTGAAAGAAGTGTGTAGCATTTCTAGAGAAAAGAATTCTGTTAAATTATGCTCTATGGAGTAGAATTATTTGTGTTGCATTTTAATGATGTTATGATACTTTAAACATAACAAAATCATTTAAGTGCACTGCATGTTTTCTATAGAGTGCGTATCATTTTATTGTTAATTTACAGAGCTACACAAAAGAAATCTGTAAAAGGACTGAGTGGCTGCAAGTTTGTTTGGAATGAAGGTTTATTCATTAATTCAAGTCTCTTATTTACCTAAAGTGACAAGAGTTAAGTTTTTTCAAAATTTAATTTCATTGGTAATATGTAAAAATATCTCCGGCAATATAATTTCTCCCTAATGTTAGTAGGCATACAAATACCATTTAGCATATTTTAACATAAAAAGCTACATATTTTGCTAATATTGAGATGTAAAAACAAGACAATATTCCAAATATTTGAGATATTAAGACACTTATTTATGAATTATTTTATTTGTTAAATAATTGTGTTTTTTTTTCTTTTTTTTACCATTTTATGAATAATTGTTTGTATTTGTATATATATATATATATTACATTGTTTCTGTGTATTTTTGTTTAAAAAAAGCTATGTTTATTGTATATATCTTCTTTACTTAGTAATTATGATTAAAAACAGTTGTTGAAATATTGAATATTTATTGAATGGCAAACCCTTGTCTTTAGTTACTCTACATTTGTAATTCCTTACTAACTGATTATCCATTTTTGGTAATGGAATGTATATTTATGAAAATAATTAAAAAAATATCTTCATAATATTGTGAGGAAAGAGGTGGACAGTAGGTCCGGGCTTTAAATTGATTTAAAGCTAATATTCAATTTATCTACTGGCTTTAAATTGATTTAAAGCTAACATTCAATTTATCTACTGGCTTTAAATTGATTTAAAGCTAACATCAAAAAAGAGATTTATCTGTTGGCTTTAAATCGGTTTAAAACAAAATACTGATTTAGAGCTAACATCAGAAAAATTATTTTATCTGTTGGCTTTAAATAGATTTAAAATTTAATCTTCCAAAAAGTTTTTGAATTCCAATTTACATTGATGTATCTGCCACATGCATGGCAATCCTAGGTTAAATCAATTTAGCAGCATCTGTTTTAAGCAAGCACTGCAAGCCACAATGCTTTCCAACGAATCTCTGCGATTTAAGAAAAAGACTTTTTAAGTAAAAATATTGACTAAGTACTGTTGAACGTGGAAAAGAAAAAGTAAATATGTGGTTAGTCCTGCAATCTCGGGTATCCTAATTTGGCTGCAAGCCATGTTTTTTTACCTTCTTGCAATTGGGAGTATTTTTCTGAAATTGATTCCATATTTATGAATGAAAAAAATAACAATATTTAATATTTAAAATCCAAATGAATCAAATTTCAGTTCACATTTTTAGACATTCTTTTGATTAAAAATACATTTTTTACATATTTGGGTAATATTTTAAAGTAGTCCTGTGTTGCTTCATGTCCCAATTTGACCACAATCCGCATGATTATTTTAACTATTTTTTTATTAAGAATGTTTTCCTGAAATTGATTCAGAGTTTATGGTTGACAAAAGTAAAAAAGTTTATATTTTAAATCCAAATTCATAAATTCATTGAATTTCAGTTTATATTTTTAGCATTCTTTTGATGGAAAATTAATTTTTTTCATATTTTAATAATATTTGAATATGGAATTATTATTTATTTTATTTATATATTTTATTATTCTCTAAATCAGTAAAATACTTTAAAATAGAGTCATGCATTTTTTAGGTATCCAATTTCGAAGGCAGGCACTTTGATTTACAGTAAACTCCTGACTATCTGGACTAATGTGGCAGAAGGGTAGGCCGGATAACAAAAAAGCTGGATACACCGGAGTTTTGCAAATATTTACTAAATTCGTGTCCTCCCCCCACCATGATATTAAAACACATGTTACACATTTTAAGACAGATTTTCTATATAGAGTACAAGCAGTTTTAAAATAAGAAAAACATTAACATAAAACATAATCAGCGGTAGAATTGATAAAAAAAAGTCACTGGTCCCAAGGACCAGTAAACATCAGAGTTTACTGGTCCGCAGACATCGTCACTGGCCCGCTACATACAATTCCATGAATTACCTTTAACCCTTTGAGTGACACCCCTCCCCTCCTCCTCCTAGAACATAAACCAAACTTCCTTTCAGTCACCTAAAATTTTCGGCATAACAAAATGTAAAATTATAATTTGCTAAAAATTAAATAAACAGTACATAAACAAAAACTATAAAATTATTAATTATGTATTTTATTTCCGATTATTTATTTCAACTGTCTGTAAGTTTTAATGTGATTTTTTAGTTTTTTAAATAAAATAAAATTCTGTGGTTTTTGTTTGGTTGCGATTTTCTCAGGGACGGGAAAATTTATGTTTACCTGTCAGAGAGGGAAAAAAAATACTGGTCCCGCGGACCACTAAATTTTTAAAATTAGTGGTCCGATTGAATTTTTAGTGGTCTCGGACCAGTGGACCACCAAGGATTTCGAACGCTGATAATCGTAATTTGTAAAAAAATAAGTAAATCTTATTTCACTGTTTGTATATAAATGATTCCAGAAACCTGAAAAGTTATGCATAAGATAAGAGAGTCCAAACTTACAGTTTTTAATTTTTGAAAAAGTCCTTATTAGAGGACTGCTTCTCCATTTTAGTCCTCTTCCGCAACGCAATGTCCTCCCAATTATGCAAGTAGATGGTATCATGTGGCATCGATTCCTGCTGACTTAATGTACTGCAGTGCTGCCTCAACCCCCTTGAACCCTTGGGAATGCCTAGTAAGATTTTTCCTGCAATCCTTTTCATCTTTTTTTTCTGTTATTTCTCCCTCTATCAACATTTCTGCAATATCGTTTTCAATTGATTCATTAACTTCGTCGTTTGTCATCCTTTCTGGAATGTCCTCTGCATTGACATCGTCAGAGCTCGGTCTATTTTTAAGTATCGGAAGAAGCTTATCGTTCTCATCACAAATTTCAGTTTTCCACATGGGTTTATGTGCACCTTTTTGGTCCAAAACAATGTTCCAGGACCTTTCAATTAATATGTTTGGAATTTCTTCTGATGCTTTTGGCACGCAACTGAATGGGAACCTGCCTGCCTGCAACATTCCTCATTTTTTGTACTCGGCCGGATAGTCGGGAGTTTACTGTATTTTCTTAGCGTATTTTTGATTTTGACCTTTTTGCAATTTAGTATATTTTCCTAAATTATGGATTACTTCCTAATTTAGGGATGAAAAAAAATTAAGTTTTATGTTTAAAATCAAAATTCATTGAATTTCAGTTTATATTTTTATGCATTGTTTTGATAAATTCATTTTCATACATTTGGGTAATATTTGTATAGGTTAGTTTTAATTTATTATTGTTTTGTACTAATTAAAAATACTTTAAAATAGCGTTCTGTATTGGATTGAGTAACCTGATTTTTACAGCAGAATGGAAGTGGGAAAGGCGTATCATCATGAGAATTTTTGCGATTTTCTGTTCTTTTGTTATTTTTTAACCCTTTCACCAGAGTTGTATAATATAGACGCAGGCCGTGTGCAGAAATTTTTCCGCAAAATTCGGAACTTTGCGGAAATAAATTGTGAAAAGAAAAACATAATTTTTGTTTTTGTAACTTTTTTTCTTAAAAAATACCGAAAAATTAAATATTCCCCAATTTTATGTACGATTTAATTATTGTTTGCTGCAGGTGGTTCTGTTCAGAATTCTCCTAAAATGTAAGGCATTCAGTTCCAAAAATTAAAAAAAAAATCAGTCATCAGCCCGAAAATTTGGACCTAAAAAAAAATCTCTGAAAAATATTGCGAATTTCAAGAAATGGTGGCCCAAAAAAATCAATTTTGTCAGTCGTTCGCATAAAAAAATCATTAATTTTGCCAAAGGATCGCGGAAAAAAGCGAATTTTGTCAAACGACTGCGGAAAAGTGCAAATTTCATCAAAGACCAGCAGAAAAAGTGCAAATTTTATTAAAGGATCTCGAAAAAAAGCACGCAAAGTTCGTCAAAGGATCGCAAAAAAAATTTGCAAATTTTGTCAAAGGATCGCAAAAAAAAAAAATCTGCAAATTTCATCAAAAGATCGCAAAAAAACCTCGCAAACTTCGTCAAAGGATCTCGGAATAAAACGTGAATTTCGTCAAAGGGCCGCGGAAAAAATGCTAATTCCTTCAAACGATCACAGAAAAAAATTTCGTCAAAAGATCGCGGGAAAAAAAAAAAAAAAAAAAAAAATTCATCAAAGGATTGCGCAAATAAAAGCAGCTTTCTTCGAAGGATTATGAAAAAAACGCAAATTTTGCCAAAGGATAGTTGAAAAAACTGGAATTTCAGCCCTTCCTATCATGGATTTTTAGCTTTATTATTTGTTTTAACTAAAATAATTATTCTTTTATTAATATTAATTAATTTTTTTATTTAAATGGTAACTATTTTAACCTGTTTTTAATTCTTATCGTCAAAATAATATAACATGTAATTTTATTAAAAATTAAATTAATTTGCAGAAAGTTTTTGACCCAATATTTATGTGTGCAGAAAGTTTTAGGTTTTATACAAGTCTGCCTTTCACCGTCCGGGGTTTTCTGGTATTTTTATAAGAATGCTTGTAAATTCTGGGATATATATATTTGTTAATCGCAGTTTAGTGCTATAATATCTTTAATATCACTTCTTTTTATATAGGGTTCAAAATAAAATTCTATTTAAAATATATTTGTCTAAAGCCATTTTAACATGATTTCTAGAAACAGAAAAATCCAGGCCAGCCAGTTAATCATTAAAAATTAGATATGATAAATTTTGTTACTTATCTTACAAGATGTCAATGGTCCCCAAAAAAAGGTCCCCTAAGGAATTTAAATTGTAGGAACTATCTTAAATTCAACAACAACAACAAAAAAAAAAAAAACCTTTTCTTTTTATTTTATATTATTTCTTAAAGAGTGAGTTTATAAAATTTATTAAAATAATTCACTAATTTTTTAAATGAAAAGTCTTTGGGTATTGCAATTTTTTTATGTGTAAAATAAACCTCTGTTCAAAGTTATTTCGAAAATTAAAACTAAATATATTGTGTAATACAGGAGGGGAGTGCATAAAAACCTTATTTTGTCACTATAAATTAAAGACAGGTTCCATTTTCTAAAGATAACATTGGTGTTAAATTGATTTGAAAAATTTTTACATCACCCAGTCCCAGTGAACAGTACGTTATATATACTTAATCATGTATGTTGACTTTAGAATAACTAATGATGTTAACTTTATAATAGATGAACATTTTACTGTTTATTATTATTATAAGTAAAATTATCTTTTACAGTTTCACTTTTAAGGTTCGTTCATCTCATGAAACCCTCATAGTATAGTCTTGTTTCTCTGTCTGTCTGTCCACCATAGCCTCAGACTCCAAAACTATTTAAGTTACAGACTTGATTTTTTTTTTTTTTTTTACATAGAACTGAATACCTACTGTCCTTCCAAAATCATAAAATTTTGAAAAGTCCTTATATTATTTTAATTAAGTGAATTCGTTCCTTTTCAATTTCAAAATATAATCTTAAATTCAACAAATATCCCTGAGCACTGATGGCATAGTGGTAACGCAAATGTCTCTTACGCAGTAGATCGTGGGTTCGAAGCTCTCAATGGAACTTCAAAATTCTGATTTTTATTATTACACTTCATTTTCAGATGGATTTAATTAAAAGAAAACTCCTTTTGTTTTGGTAATTTTAAAGGCTTATTTATTTATTTTACGTAGCGGTAATTTTAAAAATCTTTTTTTATTTCAGACACAGAAAATTTGGAATTTCAATCTAGAACCAATATTTTTGCTTACTGCTGTCATCTACTGGCCATTTATTGAAATAATAAGGCAACTTTTGAAAGGTATTTTTTTTTTCGAATTTTAATAAATGTTAACATTCTTTTCTTGGCACCATCTAGTGGGTGTTTGGAAAGTCAAATAATCTCTCTCTCTATATATATTACGCTATCGTATGCAGCACAGAAATCACGATTTTTTGTTAATTATTTAATGGTAATGCCCGAATGAAAGACATCTCATTTGTTATTGAACAGCATTTAATGCATCTCCATACCTATAAGGGGGGTTAGCATAGGGGGGGACCCTGTTTTACCGCTATTTTAACGATATATCACCAAATTTGGCAACCAAAATTAATGTGGCCAAAAATGATGGTAACTTGGCGATATCTCTAATATTTCGCCAAATTCCCATAGATTTCCATTGTAAACCAGTAGGGTTTACTTGCTTACAGAAATCGACAAATTGAGATATTTTAATGCAACAAAAACTAATATTAGCTTAAGAGATTATATTAATTATATTTAAGAGAGTCCAAGTAAATTTAATTATAAATAAAAGTAACATGTTACAATGCTTAGCATGCTTTCCCAAACAAATTTTAAGGGAGACCAAACTGGACGGCTAGTTAATATGGATTATTTGAGCATTTTAAATATTTTTGAAACAATTTTTTGCTTTTAAAAATTTTTTCGTTTTTTTTTCTACCTGCACTAAATTTTTGAAATTGCTGAATTTAAAAATATTTGGATTTTTTAATTTTATTTAAATAATTTTTCTTGAATATTTTTAATTTGATTTTAAAATATTTTTCTAATTATTTTAAAATGAAATATAATGGTGCTGCCATTTATGTAAAGATTTAATAATTATAAACTAACAATTTTGATTTATTAATTTAAGGATAAAAGGTTTTAAAAAATATATTAAACGAAACCCTCTGTGCGATCTGCGATGATCACACTTACCCACTTGTTTGTTATTCTGTAACAGTTTATCTTCTACAAAATTCTATTTGAAGTTTGTTATTTAAATTGTTCAAAAATAAAATGAAATAGTCCCATGTATGTTATTTTATATGATACTATAGTGTTGCTATTAATAGATTGTTTTATCCGTAAAATGTTATTTTTATTTTTTATTTTATCAGTGATTGTAATTTTTCTATAATAGTGTTGTTATTTGTTTAAAAGCAGCATATATTACTTAAAATTTGTCTTAATTTAGTCCTGTTTTATCTGACTATTCGCTGTTAACTGCATGGATTTAAATTTGAATTTACATTTTTTGCATGACAAAGTATGTGGTGGATTATGGAGATTTAAAAAGTAATACATTTGCAGATTTCAGACAGTTGATTGAATACTTTGTGTTGATCCCGATCTAAAGATGTAAAATTTTTGAAATTCAATTATTCTGGTGGGAGAAAATGTCTTTAAACCATGGTTTTTTTTCTGCAAAAGTGATTTTTTTTTTTACAGTAAAATAAAGATACTCGTAAATTAGTTCTGAATTATCAGAGTGATTATGTAATATGCAAATTGACTGACCACTTAAATTATTACCATATCATTGTATCTTTCTCTCTGCATTATTGCTATAAAGCATGTTATTTTATAATATTTACAAAAACAATCAATAGGAAAACTATGTACGTACATGTTTCTAAATTTTACGTTATTTACACATTTACAATGAAAGAACATCAACCAAATTACATTTTGAGCTCTACTCGGATTGGTTTAACCATGTATTTCGAGTCATAGTAAGAATTTCTGAAAAATTCCTTCACGTTCTGAAAGACTATCTCTTTCGCCAATTATAGACAAATTTGTTGACATTCTTTCATTTGGTGCCAAGTATGTATTTTGGTATTCGTAATCTTGAAAGTCTATTTTTTTGCCAAATGTAGCCAATATATTGCCAACTTTTCGGCTTTGTGACCCTGACCCATAGTGACCCAAAATGACCCACTATTCAAATCTGCTCGAACATGTGACTTAGCTTAATGGACTTCTGATAATCAAAAATGGTAGTATACAAAATTTAGTCAAAATCGTTTAAGTTGTTTTATAGATAAAATTAGCTTGACATGCAGTGATCCCAAAATGTGCCCACTAATCTAATTTTCTCGACCATGTGACTCAGCCCAGTGATCTTCTGACGACTGAAAACTGTAGAATACAAAATTTAGTCAAAATCGTTAGAGATAGCGTTCTTGAGAATCGTTAGACTGTTTTTTAGATAAAATTAGCTAGATCCGTTGTGACACAAACATGACCCTCTAATCGAAATTTCTCGAACATGTGACATAGCCCAATAAACATGCCCATTAGAATCTACATTGGACCCATGAGGCCTGGGGATTCTCTCTCACTTAGTCAATAAATAAATAAATGAACATGCCCAATAATCCTTTCATACTCGAAAACGGTATAATACAAAATTTTGTCAAAATCTTTTGAGCCATTTTTTAGATATAATTAGCTTGACCCTGAGCCATTGTGACCCTAAATGACCCATTAATTGAATGTTCTTGAGCATGTGACTTAGCCCAATGGTATTCTTGTGCCCAAAAACTATAGAATACAAAATTTTGTCAAAATCGTTATAACCATTCTCTAGATAAAATTAGCTTGACCCACAGTGACTCAAAAATGAGACTCTAATCAAATGCCCAATGGTCTAGTCAAAATTGTTTAAGTTGTTTTCTAGATAAAATTGGCTTGACCCATAGTAACTCAAAAATGACCTACTAATTGAAATTTCTCGAGCATGTGACCTAGCCCAATTATTTTCACGTGCCCAAAAATGGTTGGATATAAAATTGAGTTAAAATCGATTGAGCCGTTTCGTAGATATAATTAGCTTGACCCTAACCCATTATGACCCATGTTATGCTGTAAAAGCTTTACATAACATTCCCCCTTCTTAAATTTACATAAATTTAATTTGTATATTTTGTTAAGTTTAATAATCTACTTCCATATACCATCTTTCAATTTTGACAGCAAATTTTACTAAATTTTAAATATTAAATCCTAAATCTTTATTCTTAATTATTTCATTTAAAATTACATTTATTATATTCTATTATCTTTTTCCATTTCTCTGATAAACTTTCATAACAATTGCTGAAATCGTTTGCCAGAGAAACGAAATTATAACTCCTATACTTCCCCTTATTTTTATTGCCTTGTATTCACTTGGTACCCCAAAAGAAGCAAACTTTTAAGAAATATCTCTGTCTTATCTCAGAACAGGCAGGAAATTCCTTCTGACGTCACAGAAACTCCCACGTAGCGAACATTCCTTCTTTTCCAGCTCCTTACAGTGTTGGCATTCCATGATAATTATTCTGCCGCTAAAACATTTTCCATCGATTCTTTATCGATATTCCGACCTTTGGAGTTTTCTGATTGGCTATTCCGCCGACATCGTTCTCCTGATTTTCATCAGGCGTTTCAAAGAGAGGAGAGTTCGTTATTTTTATCGGTAGAGAGAACATCGTTTTTCTGATACGGAATTTTTTGCCGTTGGGCCCCTTGGCCCAACGAGCAGCCGTTTCCCATTGATAACCTTTAATTCGAGATGAAAATCAACTAAATATATTCTTCAACAGTTTTCACAAAAAAAAAAAAAAAAAAAATTATTTTTGTGAAACTCCCGGAATTATCTTCGTAGACTTCATTTCTTCTGAATATCTCTAAATCACTTAGATGAATTATCATCCTGTATGAAATTTCAGGAATACTGATGGTGATTTTCAGTGTGAGCATCTAGATTCCCAACTACCCGACGTAAATAGATTTTGATAGTTTCAGCCCGACGTAAGCATTTCCTTCCAATAGTACTTTCCTGCCTCTTCCACCTTTCATTATGATTCATAGAATTTACTTGTGATTTCCAATCACCACTTAACTTCGAATGAACTTGAACTCGCATGATGAATCTCATTATTTGGCTTAACATCAAGTTTCGATATCATCACATTGATGTCCTTCAAGTGTTTTGCAGTCATTAATAACATTTTATCATAATATAATTTTTTGATCGATTTCTTGAACTCTAATGACAATTTCTCACAAATAATATAGATTGAAAGACTTTCAGACTGATTCATCACATTACACCTTCGTATTATTCGTCAGTAATTCAATATTGAAAAATAATCGTCTATTTAATTTTACTACTATTAATAATATGCAATGATGTTTCAAGAAAAGTCTATGTTAAATTAATTTCAATAGGAATATATTTTTATAAATGCATATATCTGTTGCAAGGATCCTGCACGATTAAGTATATTTTTATATAAATAAAATAATTGGTTTAGCAATATTGTTTTATTTTATGTTTCCATACCTACAAAATTTCAAGGGGTGAGTCATTATTTTGTTTTTCTTTTTCAGATTTAATTTAATCTAGTTACGACGCGTACTAATTTACCACTATACATACGGCCATTGTGTGATTTCCGGGAATGTGAATTGAATTTGTTTCGATCAGATTTTCTTTTCGAATTTTCGTTTCAATTTACATATCCCGGAATCTCAACACGGCTACATTGTTGCAGAAAGGCAACGAACCCTTGCAGAAAATTTTCATCCTCGAGCCGCTAAACTTAGCTGATAGAAATATTATTTTTTAGAAGTTTACTAAAGCATATGTGTGCAGTCCCTTTCTCTCCACCTGCATCCACCCCACACAGAAATAGAACTGACCCTTGCAGAAAACTTTTATCTTCGAGCCACTAAATATAGCTGATAGAAATATTTTCTAGAAATTTAATAAAGCATCCGTGTACAGTGACAGTCACTCTTTCTCCACCCCCACCCCCTAATTTTTCTATTGCCCAAAATTAATGGCAGAAGGTATATTTTCATAGAAAATCTAAGAAAATGTGATATAGGAACGTGATATTAATTAAAAACTGATCAATAAAATGAGCTTTTTTCGTTGATGTAGATCGGTAGATTTCCTAATATCATTTCCAAAAAGAAAAAAATGAAGAGATTTTCAAATGAGCTAAAATTAAGAAAACTAAATAAGTTATCAATTTGAAATTTTCAAAGCAAGGAAAAATATATTTTCCATCAATGTATAATTTTTTTTAATAAAAATCGGAAGGAAAATTTTCTCATTACCAAAAATTCATTGTGCCCGACATATTTGCTTACAAAAAAAAAAAAAAAAAAAAAAAAAAAGTCCAATGAGAATGAACAGGAATCGCAAAGAAAACTTAAATTAATGATAATTATTTAACTAATTAACTGATTTTAGGCTGTTCAAGCAATTAAATGTATAATTATAATATATTCAACTTTGCAGCGGGCTCCACCCGGTGTGGATTGCTAATAAATAAATTTTTCAAAGAGAAATATGTCTTAAATGTAATATTATTAAAATTTGGAATGAAGATGTATTTTACTATGCACCTCGAAGTCTGACATTGATTTTTAATGCAATTTTTAGCATTTTTATTAAATTTTTTATCCCAATATAGTAAATTTTGTTCTCTTAATAAAAGATTTTTTCTGTTTTATAGCTTTTTGCGACGATTTTTTATATTGGCAAAAAAATCAAACTTTTAACCTAATATAGTAAATTTTGTCCTCTACGTTTTTTGGATTTTAGCTATTGTGAATGCGATTTTTAGTAGTTTTTTCCCTTCTGCATCGCATTTTTTTTTTTTTTTTGCCAATCTTGAAAGACTTCCGATTGCACTGTTTTAATGAATTATAGTAAATTTTGTCACCTGTGATCTTTGAATTTTTAGCAATCTTCAGTGCAATTTTCAATCCAATTTTTTTTTTTGGCATGCTTTCGAGTTCTCCGGTGATTTTTCGACATTCCCAAAAATAATTTGATTTCAAAATTTATCCAATATAATAAGTTTTTCCTCCACGATATTTGAATTTTAGCGATTTTTAATACGATTTTCAATGAGATTTTTGGTGATTTTTTTTTTACATTCGGAAACGGAATTCGGTTTCAAACTTTTAGCCAACTATAGTAACTTTTGTCCTCAGCTATTTTTGAATTTTAGAAAATTTTAATGCAATTTTTAGTTTTTTTTATAGTTTTGTGACGATTTTTTTGACATTTGGAAATGAAATTTGGATTCAAACTTTTAGCCAACACAGTATTTTTTTATTCCTCAATTTTTAAAATTTTTTAGATATTTAATGTGACTTTTCAGATTCCACGGTGATTATTTGACATTTATAAAAGAAACTTTGTTTCGACCATTTTGCCTAATATGAATTTTGTTTCAAACTTTTAGGCTAATATCAATTTTGTTTCACATTTTTAGCCTAATTCATTAAATTTTCGTCTCAGCAACTTTTGAATTTTTAATGCTTTTTTTGCATTCTATGGTGATTTTTTGACATTTTTAAAAGGAATTCTGTTTCAAACTTTTAGCCTAATATGAATTTTGTTTCAAACTGATTTTTCTTTCAAACTGTGCGGTGATTTTTTTGACATTTGCAGTAGGATATTGGTTTCAAACTTTAGCTTAATGTAGTAAAATATAGCTAATATAGTTCTCTAGTGCAATTTTTGATTTTTTAACATCTTTAATCAAGATACTGAGTATTATTTAATCCTGATTCACTAAATTTATGTTTTTGGCATTTTTTACATGCAGTTTAAAAACATATAAGACCATTACATATGAAAAACATATAATTCATGGTGTATGCAGTGTTCTCGCTGCCGCTCGCCATTGCGCCAAATCGCGACAAAATTATCCATTTGGCGAGTAAAAGAACAATCAGACTTGCCAAATTGCGTGTACTCTATTTCTTCTCTTTTTGTGTGTGTGTGTATGTGCCAATAAAGTCGAGATTCTAATTCGCGTTGCGTAACGATTGATTTCGTTTTTCATATTCAATTGTACCATGCCATTTACATTGTTCTATTTATAGAGATATTGACTCAACCATAATTCAGTTTAGCAACAGCTAAAGACAGAAAGGATTGAGCTATCGCTATTTCTCTATTGTCAGTTAATCACTATCTATGCACCGGTCGGTGTCGCGCCAGTAAAAGCACAATCAAAATTGCTCGCATTAAGCGCCAAATTTCACTGCTAAAAGAATGTCTGAAACATGTACATATTTAGGAGACATTTAGATATTTAGAATGTACTTATTTTTAATAGTTTCTGTAACGGATAGTCGAATTTCTATTTTATAAGCAATTACAAAAAATAGGTTATTTTAGAACATTTGGAATAAAAGGGATACAATAGGGGTTAAAGATGCATTTTTCAGTGTTTCATGCCGAATTTATTTTGCTAAGATTTTTTTTCATTTGGCTACTGTTTTTTATTTCTTATTCGCCAAATCGTTAATGTTGGTCAAAAGCCAGCGAGAACCCTGGGTGTATGATATGAGGGGCTCACAACAATAGTAGACCAAGTCCATTTTGGAAAAAAAAAAAAAAAGTGATAGTCTATTTAGAAGGTGCATAAAATCTATTTTATCCACTCCCACAGTAAACTAAGTCTGTAAACAGATGATATGTATGATAGAGTATGTGTAAAACAGATTTTATGCACCCTCTAAGTGGACTATCTCATTTATTTATTTGTTTTTTTTTTTTCAAAATTGACTTGGTTTACTATAGTTGTGAGGCCCTCATATATGAGTTCATTAGTGTGTTTTTTCTAATTGTGTTGTGTATAAATTTGTCATTCATTTCTACTGTTAAAAAATATCATGTTGCAGAAAAACTTTGCTGTTAATGAGATTTTTTGAAGAAAGCTTACAAAAATTCTGCCATAGGGGCCTAATGGTCTTCTCGTGCCTGAAAATGATAAAATTTAAAATTTAGTCAAAATCGTTAGAGGCATTTTTAAGATAAAATTTACATACACGCACACACATACACACACAATTTTTGCTCATATTGTAATATAAGATTTAAATAGCTGCTAAACTTCCTGATTTTTAAATACCAATATTTTCAAATAGAAGTATTCTCCTTTTCTATAATTAGAAATCTGTGATTAAATAATAAGAAGATTGCTATTTGTAAATAGTCATGTTTAAAAATTAAGATTTGGTACTATGTATAATCGCAAACGTTATGTTCATATCTTGATCTTAAATGCAATCACAATATAACCAAGAAAGGGAAAAAAAATGAAAAATCAAACCAGCCACTCGCTTCATCTCAGCTTCCCGTAATACCGATTATATTGACATACTCACAAGTAAATTCAAACTCACAGATATTACACCGGCACTGAAGCAGCTTCAGCGCTGGATGTGGATGGTTGAATAATATTGTGAGTATGCAAGTATAATCAAGCATTCACGAGTGGAAATATGTGTTCTTGGAATCACTTATGTTCATTGTACTCATTCATTCATAAATCCATTCACAATTTCGATGTATTCATTAAAACTCATGTACTGAGTGGAATTCATGAGTAGATAGTTTAATATGAGTGTAAATTAATGTTGGATGATAGAAAGGAAATCATATTTTGAATAGTTGTTCTGTTTTGTGTTCTGTGAATTAAAATAGAGTTCTGGCATCTGGTAGGGTAACCCAATTTTTTTTTTTTTTTTTTTTTCATTGTGGTTTGGAGCTGATTCAGATTATTTTTGGTTGGGTTTTGACTTTTGTATGTCAAGCCAAGTTAACCCTATCTTTCAAAGAAAATTCAGAATATTGTTTTAAGAAGAAAATATATTTGAATATGAATGAGCATATATATGTTGTATTGTATGTAATTATTTTTCAACTTAAAGGATAACACAGATATTAGAGATGTAATTGTACTAGATTACTTTTCAATAATTACATTAATATGTTGAATTTTGGATCAAAGTGTGTCGGGTTCGGATTGATTTCAAATATAATTTTTGGCTTTGGGTCAAGTATACTTAACTTATGCAAAACTGTAGGCTGTGAAATAGTTAATATAGTTTTTAAAATATGTAACTTTGAATTTATGTATGTAAGATTTTAATTTTATTCAATCATTAGTTATATACAAAATATATATATGAATAAACATATATCGTTGGAAATGCCACATTCACCTTGAAAAATAGCGAAATAAAATCAAAGAAAAATTTGCTTAAAAAAGTGCATCTTATATAAAAGATGTGACAGATAGAAAGATGTTATTACATATTATACTTTTTTTAAAACTTAAAAAACATTCACAGTATTCGCACCGAGCGTGAATGAATAATTATTCCTTCATTCCATTATCATTTGTCGTTAATAAAAGAATCCATTGAAATCTTAATAAAGATTAAAAAGGTTGTTAATGATAATATGTCATATAACATTCCAAATATATGGTTAAATTTTTTTAAATAGATCTTATATTGTTAGGATTGGATAGTAATGTTCAATTTTGTCCCTCTTTCCCCTTCCCTCTCCTCCACTGTAATTTGGATTGTTTTACCATCTCCCCTCTCCCTCCTGTAAAATGGACTAGCCTAGTTGTCCAGCTGAGGATGAAAGTACGATTAAGACGTGTCAATACGCAAAGCTGCCCTGAAGATGATCAAGGTGCTGATTGAAAGCGCTCAGCGTGAATATTGTGAACATTTTTTAAGTTTTCAAAAAATAATAATATGTAATAACATCTTTTTATATTGTGACATCTTTTATATAAAATGCACCTTTTAAGCAAATTTTTCTTTGATTTTATTAGGTTATATATTGTTCCTTTCATGTTTAATTCCTTATTTAAAATAAAAATTATGTCAATTTGTATAATTTGGCGAGTGGTTTGGCGATTTATATAATTTGGCAAAATTGCTCAACGGGATGATCAAGTAGTACCGCAACGGATTTGGCATTAAAAATCCCCAATCAAAGAGAAATGAATAGAAATCCGTTTATAGAGAGATCGCCACTGTTTTTTAAATTATAATTCAATCTTTCGAAATCTTTTTAAAGCCAATCAAATTAGCGTGCATTTAGAGTCTACTGTGTCTTGACGGGGGTTGGCGAGCGTAGCTCGTAGGGGGCCGAGCCCCCTAGTTTAATAAAAATAAATAAAGAATGAAAAATGACTACTATATTTGGAAAAGAATAGAGAACCCCATTCTACCTAAACACAATCCAGCACTCTGGTCGGATTGATAAAAATTTTCAAGCTCGAGTTGCACTCGAGTTGTCAGGGGCGTAGCTACTGTGGAGCAGTTGTAGCAAACTGCTCCAGGCGCACAAATCCTAAGGGCGCAAAATTAAAAAGAGCAAAATAAATATTTGTAAAAATATTTGCATATTTTTTTCATAAAAATCAGATATTATAGATGAATCTTGTTAGAATCAGCATATTCCTATGCTATTTTACCTTGTGTTTAGCCTCAACTATTTCGATTTAAAACATTTTTTATATACAGTTAAAGAAATTACTCCTATTCACGAAGTTTTAATTTTAATTCATACAATATATTGCAGCCTCAAGTAACTTCTCCAATACCATTTCAGCATGCCTGATTTTTTTCTGTAACTTTTCCATAGAAGATAAGTTTTTCAAATCTTGAAGTAATCAAAACTTATTTACAAGACTTTCAACGGTCACTTTATTGACTACCACTCTTTCCAAACAATAATAATAATCTTCCAGGTAAATTTCTATTGAAAATGTTTCAGAAATTTATCATGATGATTAATATACGGAAATAATGATAGTCAAAGAAGCCACTGCTGAGAAACCTATATCTAATGATGTATTTGCAATGCTTTAGCTATTTAGTTATTTTACGATTTGAAAAACAAAAAAATAGTTAGTCAAGTTGAAGAAAATTGTTGATCATTTTATAAACGAAAACCCAAGAAAAAAATTTTTTTGAAGGTTTTTTTATATTGTTGCTGCTGTTTTGTGAAAACTAAACATACATGAATACAGATTACCAAATGGCAACAAAATTTCAGGGGTGAGGAGGAAGCACCAAATTTAATTTTGTGCGTATTGTTTTTAAGATTTTGAAAATATGACAAATCTGAAATGCAGAATTGATAAGCATTTTCCTTCACAAAAAGAGAAAAAGTTAAGTATCAAATTCAGTGTTTTTTAGGACCTGAATATCTTCGATGCAAATTTACATCACTTTTTTTCTAAAAGTACTTTTCCGCATTATAAACCTTCTTTAATCGCAAAATTTTATGATTAAATAATGCAAAACATATTTTTTAAAAAATGTAATGTGAGTTTACCGTAATCAGCTCTGCAGCTCCCCCCCCACACGACCACCATCCAATATCACATATTAATAGTCAGCGAATTTTCGAATTATACAATTTTTAAAAAATCTGGAGTTACTCCACTCAACTTTCCGAACAGTTTACAGAAATACTGTGTGTTCAAAACCGTATAACAATTAATAAAAACTTAGATCCTAGAATTAGATCCCTGAATATTTCCACTTGTGATAAAGACCTCATGTTTTAAAGAAAACGTGCACTTTCATTCATAAATCCTAAATATTTTTCTAATGACATGATTTCCAGTAAATTTTCATTCCGTCTATGCTGAAACCAAGGCCTATAAATTAAAAACAAAATAAGAAAAATGAGATTTTGCTGAATTAAGTCACGTTCTGGCAGGGAAAAAAAGATTAAAATAGGTTTAATTAATCATAACATTCTTATTTAGTACTAAAATTCTGTATACTTAGAATCCTACACTAGTCACTCAAAAGCTATAATGTTAAACCAATGGCAGCATTCTTTAGAAATTTCTCCGTTACATTTCAATATTTTTAAATGATTTTTTTTTTTCCACAGAATATATGAGGTTTATGTTTGAATGGTTACCTTTATACTGTTTGTATTTTTTTTTTTTTTTTTTTTTTTTCCCAAGGACACTGTCAATTTTGGATCCAGTTCCGAAATTGAAATAAAAACTGGAATGGCAGAATAGGTCCTATAGTTAAAACATTTTCGATTATAACTTAAAACGCACTTATATACAAAGTGCAGTTTTCTTTTTTCATTTCCCAGGCCACAAGAATATTGTAACCTCAAAATATTACCTCTATGCACTACGCACTCAAAAACGTGTTAGATTCACTGGCACTGCGTGTATTTGGCTAATCTTTTTACAGCCAATGTTCCATCTTCCCTTGTGCATGGCGCAAAATACTTGCATGTTGGCGATATTGTGTCACGCCAACCACATGGATTCTAACTGCAAAGTTACAATACTTTGCTCTTCAGCTTGCTCTCGACTGGTTTGCTGAAAAGAGGCATAAACCTTTGCATTCTTTTTTCTGTACCTCTGCCCCGGTATTGTAAAGGCTGAAATAAATTCATCTGTGTATTTCATATATTTGAGTTTTTTTTAGACAGCACCTGTGTTATTGCATATTTAATTTTTAACGATCAGGCTTTCTTTTTAGAGGAAATCTCTTCTATACTATCTCTCGCCAAAAACTTTATGAATGAAAAATGTGAACTCTCACACTTTTTGCCTGCACTTCATGATGTAAAGGTCAAATTTCATTTTTGTGTGTCAAGGAGGTCACTCCCAAGACTCCTATGCGTCTTTTCAATTCTTCATTAAAATTTCTTTTTCAGCTACAAGTATTATTTGTAATCTTCTGAATCTGTGTTATTGTTTCGTACGCGTATTTCTACTTCAGCACGGAACTATCCACTTTTATTTAGATAATGCAAAAGAATTTCTGCCTACTTATTCATATCCGAAGTTTCTGAAAGAAAAACGTTACAAATAAATGTAAATCGCTGTCATGGGCACTGCTCTCAATATTTAAATAAAATTAACTTTTTATTATGGTTAAAATTGATCTTCTCTTTTCCTTGTGTAAGCACTATGTTTGCGTTCTGGAGTATTCATGATTCATTCAATGGAAAGAAAGCACCTGTTAGTATCTTAGATATTTTTAAAAGTACAGCTCAAAAGCATATGGGAAAGATTTATCCACTTTGACAGATGGGCTTTTAAAAAAGTATGCAAAGACACTGAATTATTTGAAACCACTGAATCAAATATCAGTAAAATTAATTGAAACAAAACATTTAAACCATTGGTAATTGATTCTTAGAACCACTCAATGGAACTATTAAGGCCTGGATGCCATGTGCTACTATTTTTATATATTTTTTTAAACCAATATTTCTATATTATAAATTTTGAAGTATATTTCTCTTGCAAATGTTGTCAAAGTGTATGTTAAGGGTTTTTGTGTTTAATAAGTGTTGCCATTTAGATTAAAAAAATTGTCGACTGTGGCAGCCCTGTAAAAGTGCACCAGAATCTGTCTATAATTGATTTCAGCATGCAAAATACAATTCTTTTTTATTATCTTAACCCTTTCAGGTCCAACTTTTTTGAAATTTTGAGAAAAATAAAGTTACTTTTACGTTAATAATGATAATACTAGTAGCTATCCAAATAGATTTGGGGCATTCTCACAATCTTGGGACTTTTATGTCCCTGAATAATAATTTTTATTTTAGTACATTTTCTTGTGTTTTTTTTTTATTTTTATTTCATATACTGGGGAAGATCCCATTGCATGATTGCATAACAATATTAATGAGATAAATAAGTTTTGGATGATGTTAGGGGTCCAAACACAAGGAAAACTCCTATACCGTCCCATGTCCCTGTTGCTGATTTTTAAGTTTGGAGCTGTCTGTATAAAATTGTTTCAATAAAAGTAATTCGATGTAATTTTTTTCTGAAACTGGGACAATTGTTTTCTATAAATATGTAGCAAAAAAATAACCCGCACACATTTTTACGGTTGATATTATTTTTTGAACTCTGTCCCTGGGTTTTTCATCCTTACCCTCCCTCTTACTAAACTTATACAGAAAATCCCTTCAGATGCAGCCACAGAATTTTTTTCCAAAACATAAATGAAGACATAATAAGGAATGCATATATTTATACATATATAATATCATTACTACATGTACATAGTAACAAAAGTAAGTGTTACGACAAAATAATACTTAATGAAAAGACGTACTATTAATAGTATGCCAGACCCTAAAGGGTGAAGCTGGAAATGCCCAGTTATCGCTGACAACAAGACTTTGATCTGAAGAAGAAAAAGTTAATAGTTTCAAATGATTGTAGTGATTTAAAAAAAAAAAAAATGTTCTGATCACAATAATTTTGATTTTTAGAATCAAAAGATTATTTTGTTGTGCAATAATGATAGAAAACTCTACCCTTGAAAAATTCTTTCAGCTAATACTTCTGAAGTAAGGCTGTGAAGCACACCATACAAAAAAAAAAATAAAATAAAATAAAATAAAATAAAATAAAAATAAAAACATGCAAATACCTTATAAAGCAAGATTTTTTTTCCCCAGCAAGACACTGTAATGAGGAAGGATTGACATTCTGAATCTTGCTGTTATCTAGCATCACAATTTCGACTCTGTGGTTTCCTTAGCTTCAAGTAGTCTTTTGTTATTTCATTTTGTTACTTTGTTCAGTTATTTTTGCTAATTACTTAAACCTCTACTCTTTAATTGTTATACTAAGTTTTCTAAAATGTTTTTTGTAGTTTAGTTAATTCATTTCATTCCTTATTGTGATAGGGACACCATTGTCCTTGCATAGAGATTTTTAAATATATTTTTTCTCTTCACAATAAACACTTATGTGCAATATTGGAATTTTTTTTTTCTTTGTTAATGCATTGAGCCTAAACAATAACAAGAACATTATATTGCACATTTATAACCTCATTTAAGAAAACTATTTTAATATCAATAACTTGCCTGTTTTTCAAGAATAATCCATAAAGGCAAGGTATTGCTTAAGTTTCTACCTAAAGGGTCTTTGCTTTAAATTACATTTTGCAAACAATGGGTGTTATAATAGTTAATAATATTAATATTTTTAAAAAAGTATTTTTTAAAGATTTTTACCGTTCTATTTCTTTTTTTTTTTTTTCTTTTCAGGTGTTTATATTTTTCGTTTCGATACATCTCTCCATTAACTCTGCTGAAAGACTGTGAATGAGATATCTGTAATTTTTGTTACATTCTATATCATTACTTCTGGAAGATTACGTAAAACAGAAAGAAGAGGTGCAGTTTTATACAAAAAGCCCAAATTTTATTGCTCACAATTTCACATTGAAGTTTTATTTATCCAAATAGAAAAACAATATCTAAAGTGCTGAGAAAAAAATATATAAAATCTGTAACATGGATAATCTCTTTAATTGTGATTTTTGCCAAGAAAAGTTTTGTGATGAGAGTAATTTACTTCAACATCTTGAAATTCATTCGGATAAAAAACCTATCGTATGTGATGTTTGTAAAGAAAGTTTTATAGAAAAGAATGATTATGCTCATCATCTTGATAGTCATTCTGAAGTGTTAAAATTTATATGCAACATTTGTCATACCGGATTTGATAGCGAAAATTCTTTACAAGAACACATTTTAAATCATTATAAGAAATACCCCTATGAATGTCCTACCTGTGGAAAAAAATTTACAGTAATATCCCGATTAAATTATCATATTAGAGTTCATACGAAAGAAAAACCCTATGCATGTGATATCTGTGCAAAAACATTTCCATTAAAAAGCAATTTGCAGCGGCATTTGCTTATTCACAAAGGGAAGAAGAATTTTGCTTGTAATGTATGCCAAAAAGAATATCTTACTAACGCTAACTTAAAAGTTCACTTTCGGACCCATTCTGGTGAAAAACCATATAAATGTGATTTTTGCCCGAAAAGTTATGCACAGATTGGAATTTTGAAAGATCATTTACTTATTCATACCGGGGAAAGGCCTTATAATTGTGACATGTGTGGGAAATCATTTTCACGTAAAACTCACTTCAATTATCATTTGAGAAGTCATAGCAGTGTAAAACCTTTCAAGTGCCACATTTGCGATAAAGCATTTAAATTCAATTACCACTTAACTGTTCATCTTCGAACTCATCCAGCCGATAATTCTGTATCTTGTAATGAGAAAGGTAATGAAAGTAAATTGAATTTTGTTTGTAATGTATGCAAAAAAGAATTTTTTACTAAAACTTACTTGAAAAATCACTTTCGAACCCATTTCCCAAGGGAAAAACCGCACGAATGTGATTTCTGTCAGAAAAGTTTTGCAGAGAAAGGAACTTTGAACGAGCATTTGCTTATTCATTCTGGGGAAAAGTCCTTTCTTTGTGACCTATGTGGAAAAACATTCACACGTAAAAGCCATTTAAATTCTCATTTAAGAACTCATAGCAGTGAAAAACCTTTCAAGTGCCAAATCTGTGGAATAGCATATAAATTTAAGCATCAACTAACTGTGCATCTCCGCAATCATTAAAGCAATAATTTTGTATGTAATGTATGTCAGAAACATTTGCTGATCAAGGTAATTTTCAGATATACCTTTTTGTCGAAAACGTCAGTGGAGGCTCACTGTGTAAATATGAAAAGTTTTTGGCTTTCGTTTATCTGTTATTCAGTCTGTCTGAAATTCTGTTCTGCGATAACTGCTGCAAAAAGCATATGATTAGCTCGTTATTAAGTTGACATGTTGGTGAGGTACCCAGATTTATCTGTACAGTTTGGTTAAATTTGGTTCATTCATTCGAAAAATATATAGCATTTCTTTTTATGTCATGATGCTTTCCTATGGGAATTCAGATTATTTTCGAGTTTTCCATCCATTAAAAAATTCCGATGTATTTAAAAGTTTGTTAATACATTTATCAGATTTTTTAAATAAGGTGTTTTTTATTTGATGAAATTTTATACATTTAGTTTGAATAATATAAAACATTTTGTTTTATCTTTTTACTTATATGAGATTATACATATTTCATTCTCTTTTTTTTTTTACCAGTTTCTTTGCAACTGCATATCATAGCGTATAAGAAAAAATTCAAATAAACCTAATTATGAAAGATTAAGCAAAAGTCTGATTTAGGTAAGGTTAGTTAAAGGGTAGTTAATTTTTTTGTAATTTGGTCTGCAGTGTAGGTTTGCATCAAATATGAATGATGTTTGTTACATTATAGTTTTAATTTGACTGTGGATACTATTAAAAACTATCACAAAAAATACGTTATACTTATTTAGTCAATAGGCAATGTATATGATGATGAATGGTTATCCGGTAGGTTTAAAAGTCTCCAACTATGCTTATTTTTGAGTGACTTTAGTAAGTATGCTGTTGCTATTGAGTGGATTAGAATGTACTTAGGTGAGATCTTAATCTAAATATTATAGAATGAAAATCAAAATTGTTTCTTGGAAACAAAAATTTTAAAAACACTAGTTTTCTGAATTAGATATAACCAGAGGCGTCGCAATGGGGGGGGGGTTATAGAGGGTTATGGGGGGAGGGAGCCCCCCCCCCTATATAAGTGAACTTGGGAAATTTGAGCTTAGAGTTGGGAAATTATAGATTTTTGAAACACTTTTTCTTTTTTTTTTAAATAAAAAGTAAAAAAATAAAAATGTTTTGCTGACTACTTATCTGAGTTCTGTAATAGTAAAATAGTTAAACTTTCAAAAGAAATGCAAAAGCAGCCAGACTCAATTTCTCATTATGTTTCTCTGTGCTATGAAAATATCATACATCTACCAGACCTGAATTTCTGTACTGTTGTCCATCAACAGTGTCTTGTCTCTAATACATTTCCTCCAAAACTTTGTTCCTTTCTCAAAAATCTAAAAATGTGAGGCTTTTTTCATATGAAGTACGATTATGACTCGTATCCAATTGAAGACAAAAACTTTCATTAAATGAACCAATAATTATAATTTTTGTTTTTAGTTTCAGCATTTTTCTTTGAAAAGAATTTTTTGTATAAGTATCATTATCATTAAACACACATTGAACATATAATTTTAGTTGGAAAATAGAGCAATTTGTTTCACATTGGGAAAATTTTGAACTCCCCCCCCTGAAAAAATATTTGTAGCTACGCCCCTGGATATAATAGATTCAGTTTACATTTTCATAAGTTCCTTTATTATATGAAATTTTTTTTCAATTTATGTGTCAGATGCAGGTATTTTGTAGTTGACAGATAAGTAAATATTGCTATTTGGATATTAGGATAAAATACAATCCTTGTTCAAATTGTTTCTTACCCGAATAAAATCACAGTATAAAACAAAATTCAAAATATATACTATAACCATTCACACAATCAATAGGAAATTACTAATGTAAATTTAATGAGACTGTGGGGTTTTAGAGGAGAGAGCACCTCTGTAAAAAATTTACTTTTTTATCTAAAAAAAATATTTGAATAAGTAGTTCATCAGAATTTCACAATATCATTGCATAACACTTTGTTTAATTTAACTCTTCTAATTTCTGGAATCTTCTAAGAATTTTATATGTTTATAAATATTTAAAGGATTAATAAATGCAAAATAAATTTGTTAGTGTAAAAATCTGTTTTTTGATAAAATAAACAGTTAACGTTCAATCTTTTCTTGGCTTTCTGAAATAGAATATTTTGCATCAATGTTTTCTGATTTTTCAATTTTCTGAAATAGAATATTTTGCATACATAACCCTTCAAGACCTGACCTACACAATTGTGTAGGTGATCCTAAAGAAAGAAAAAAAAAATCTTCCTCTTTTTAGTCTAGTAGTAAAAGTGCATTTTTAGCTGGAATCTGCCATTTTCGCTATTTTTTAAAATTAAAGGATTAAAAAAAAGAAAAAAAACTAGCTATGTACTTGTTTCCCCAGCTAATTTTAGGAAAATGAGTTAGTCTGCCTTGTAGATTCATAGCTTATAAAAACAGTTGGGTTGATTAAAACTGTCAGTTTGGAAATTTATTCATAATTTTTATAAAGCATTGCTTGTAGCTTCTGCATAACTTGGATTTTTTATTTTTCAATCATTTGTAAAACAGATGAAAACATTAGGGAAAAAGAAAAAAAAAACAGATGAAAAAAAATATGTAAAAAAAAAAAAAAACATTTGGTTTAAACTAAACAACCCTGTGTACAACCAAAGAAATGTTACTAGTACCATAAAAATTAATGAATTAAGTGAAAATTTATATTTCATCTCCTTAGTTGGTGACAATTTGTGTAAGTCCAGTTTATCCGAGTTGAGCTTGATCCATATTAACTTGGATAATTACTGTATATCAGCAAATTATGAATAGATTTTTTTGAATTTTGGATTTACACTTTTTTTATGTGTGTATGTCGTATGTCTTGTATCAAATCTATAAACGTAATAGTTTTCTTAATTTTAATGTGTATGAAAATATCTGACTGTTGTATTCATTGTGACAACCCCGAATATGCTAACCCCTTTTCCGCTGTGAGCTATCAATGCAGGTAGTGATGCATTTCTTTTGTGGTTTTGTGGAAAATGTGATTTCATGCTTATTTAATGGGTTTTTTTGGTGAGTTTTTAATTAATAACTCAAGCTAATTATGAAGATTTAAAAATTCTGACTCGTATTGTTTACCTATGAACTTAAAAGCTCTGTTTGGGAGGTTATATACTGTGATACTATATAAATTAGTTATTTTCAGAATAGCCTGTGTATGTTATATATTTTAACGCAAAATTTAAAAGTAGAAGCATTTATGTAGTAATTTTATTGAAAAGCTGTTTAAATCATTGCAGCATGGGGTTTTAAATACATTTAACGAAACATTTTGTGTAAAAAAATTATTCTTGCAGGACTTAAAATTGATTTTTTACCTTTAAGTTTTTCCACTGACTGTGCTTTAGGCAATCAAAATACTTAAAATTTGCCTAGTTTATAAAAGGAAAGCATTTAAATGTGTTCCAAATTTCCCAGGATTCATGTATTTGATATTTTTGTGCAACTCCGTAAATAAATAATCTTGTATATATAAATAATCTTGTGTATCAAAGATGACAAAAATTCGAATCGAGTTATTCTTTCATTTGTCCTTATTTCATTTTGTTCATCAGTCTTTGAATTCTATATGTCTTTTTATGGTTCATGAAACATCATTCTATCATGATAATAATTAAGTTATTTTATTTTAAAGGTATTTGAATCATTAAAGCATGGGGTTAAGCACATTTAATGAAACATTTTTTATAAAAAAAATTAGTTTTGATTATTAATTTCAGGACTTAAAAATGATTCTTCATAACCTTGAGTTTTTCTACTGACTATGCTTTAGTCATTCAAAATACTTAAATTTTGCCTAGTTTGTAAAAGAAAAACATGAAAATGTGTTCAAAATTGCCCATAGTATTCATGTTTTTGATATTTTTTGTACAACTCTGTAAATAAATAATCTTGTATGTCTTAAAGATGTCACAAATTCGAATAAAGTTGTTATAATATCAGTATCTTTGAATTCTATATGGCTTTTTATGGTTAACGATACATCATCCTCAGGCCCCGATCATGACTAATTGGGGCCCTGGGCAAAGATAAATTAGGGGGCCCCATTCGAATCGTTGTATGTAATGCATGAACAGTATTTTTGCACCTTGGATTTTAAATAGAAGAAAATTCTTAGCTCCGTCAATTCTAAATTAAATACTATCTTAATTAATAAAAATACTTTTTTTTTTCTTAGTACAGAACAAAACACTTTTATATAACTTTAGCAACTAGTTACTTTAAGATGAATTTAATAACTTCAACTTATGGAAGAGCAAATACGCCAACATGTAAATATGAGTTAATCAAATTGCTTTCTTTTACATCTTTTTAAGTTGTACTACACACAACAAAATATCCAATAAAATGCATTCAAATTCACAAGTAGAAAGAGTTTTTCAACAAATCTAAAAAGATGACGATTTTGGGTGGTTTTTTTTTTTTTTTTTTTTTTTTTTCATATTTCACTCAAAGTTAAAAGAAATAACTTTGAATAGAGAAGAAAATTTATTTCATGATAATTAGAACTGATTATTTTCAACCACGAAAGTTTAGATATGATTTAAGTTCATTGTTAATACATTCTATTAAAGTCAAAATATTATTTCTTATTTAATAGTGGTAGAGTTTAGCTTTGCGAAAGCATTGAAGTCTGCGAGTTCAAAATGAAATTTGTTTTTCATAATGTTTAGTAGAATCTTTTAAAGATGAAATTTGTATTTGAAATTTTTCAGAGTTGGAAAAAAACATAAATATTTTATAAATATTAAGAATTTGGTGGCCTTTGAGGTCTGGGGCCCATGGGCAAAGTCCCGATTTGCCCGTGCGATAATAAGGGCCTGATCATCCTATATTCCTATTATGATAATAATCAAGTAATTTTATTTTAAAGCTATTTGATTCATTAAAGCACAGGGTTTCAAGTACATTTAATGAAACATTTTGTGTAAAAAAAATATTTTTGATTATTAATTGCAGGATTGAAAAATGATTCTTTACAACCTTAAGGTTTTCCACAAATGATGTATTTGATATCTTTTGTGCTGCTTTGTAAAAATAATCTTGTATGTAAAAAACCTTGTATGTTTCAAAGATGGCACAAATTCAAATAAAGTTATTCTTTTATTAATATTTTTGAATTTTACATGGCTTTTTATGGATCCTAAAACATCATCCTGTTATGATCGAGGTTGTAAAAAACACAGCCCGGGCAGGTTTATTAAAAAACCTGGGTTAAATGGGCAATTTTCCCTCGGTAAATTGGATTAAAATGCCAAAATATGGACTATGATTCCACCTTCCTCACAAATAATAATCTTCAGGGTTGCCACTGTATAGGAAAAACTGAAGGAATTTAAAAATGAGTATTAAAAACAAGGAATTTTACTAAATTTTAGTATTTTGCAAAATTTATCTATTGAAATTTTGAAAATTCTCAGAGGAATTATTCTGGGAAAATTTAATTTTTTGCTCAGGAAAGTGCAAGGAGTTCAATTGCCGGAATAAATGACAATCCTGATCTCAAATACAATCTTTGTGAACAATTCATTAGTCTAATAGATAAGAATGACTTTATAGTCTTAAATGGGCAATTTTCCCCCGGGTAAATTGGATCAAAATGTGGACTATGATTCCACCTTTTTCATAAATAATAATCTTTAGTAATAAAATAATAAAATCAGTTTTAAAATACAGTAAACCCTATGAAAACGGAACCTGTTTACAACAGAATCCTGTCTTAAATGTAAAATTGTCATTGTCCTTACAGTAAGAATACCATACCTGCAAAGACGGTAACCTGTTTAACACGAAATTTTTGTTCTGTCCCTTGCAATTCCATCTTATTCAGTTTCATTATACTATATAAACACAACAACCTTATCAGGGTTGTAAAAAAACCTGTGTTTTTTATAAAAAGCCCAGCCCAGGTGGGCAGCTGGGCAGATACCCACTATAGAGGTCTGCACGGGCCGACATTTCCAAGCCCGGGACCGGCCCGACTCAGAGAAAAGAAAATTCGGCCCAGCCCGGTAAAAAAGTTGAAAGTTCGGCCCAAGCCCGGCCCGACCCGAGTGAATTTCTACAAAACAATTGATTTTTATGTCGATTTGGTTAAAAGTTTTTCTCGTACGAGGAGATCAAGCCAAAAATATTTATCTTAACTTTTCTTTTTATGTTTATAATCTTCAATTTTATAGAAGCGCTGCAGGGTGCGATATTTATTTTTTTAATGAATCTCTGTTTCTTGTATGTAAATGTTTCAGGTATCATAAATATTGTTAATCCATATTCCATGTATTGAAGTGTTAAATATCTGAAAAATGCTATACAGTAAAATCTAAGACTGAATTGCATAGAAAAAAAAAAATGCGTTATAGACAAGGACAAGTTCTCTTCTTAGCAAGTATAAATGTATATTATTTTCTTATTTGTATATATTATTTTCTTACGTAGTATATTAATTTTATTTGTTATTAATTTTTATAATTTTCTTACGTAGTATTAAGTAGTAATTAATTTTGCATGGATCAACATGTTTTTCAGTTTAAAACAAGATTCCATCATAGACAGGTTCTTTTTCACACGTTTTACTATATTTTAATTTAACTATATTTTAATAATTGTAGAAATCTACTACTCTTTAAAAAGAATGAATTTGAATGTTTAATTGTAGAATAATGGCGATTTAAAAATGTATGCATTTTTTGACAAAAAATTTGTGCCAAGCCTAATTTTACTGACCTTTGAACGGATCAGGCCATTCCGAGACAATGATTTTCATATGGGGTGGGTGAAAACTAGGAATAAAAATTTTGAGCCATGAAGATTAGGAATGAAACCTGTACCCGGGTGTGTGCAGAAAATTTAAGTTCGGTCCGGCCCGAAACTTCAGGAAAAAAGTAAGGCCCGAGACTTCAGAAAAAAAGTAAGGCCCAGCCTGGCCGAGTGCCGTGAATTAAAATAGGCCCGAGCCGGCCCGTGCAGATCTCTAACCCACTACAACCCTGGTTATGATAATAATCAAGTTCTTTATTTTTAAGGCTATTTGAATCATTAAATCATGAGTTTTAAAGTACATTTAATGAAACATTTTGTATCAAAAAATTATTCTTAATTATTAATTGCAGGACTTGAAAATGATTTTTTACATCCTTATGTTTTTCCACAGATGATGCTTTAGGCATTCAAAATACTTAAATTTTGCCTAATTTATAAAAGGAAAACATTAAAATATTTCAAAACGGCCCATAGGATTCATGTATTTCATATCTTTTGTGCAACTCTGTAAATAAACAATAAATCCTAAAATGAATATTTTCAGCAAACTTTAGTAACATAACTGAATTTTACTCAGAAGTCCTGTCTAATAGTTTATCTGCTTATAATAAGTGCTCTGGCATTCGTTAAAAATCCTGACATCCTCCTACCAGTGCTTAACCCATTCGCGACCATGAGTGCATTATGCACCTTAAAAGTGCATACAGAATTTGTTTTTTGTACCAGTAAAAGAGAACCGTAATATTTGCTTTCTTTAATTAGAGCATTTTCGTGATTATTTAAGTAAAGGTAACCCTTTTTTAAAAAGTGGTGCCACCTGAATAAAATTTGTGTAAAAGCCGCCGGTTCTGAAGGCGTTAATTTGCGCCAGAACTCAGCTCTGGTACTTCTTTGCTTTTAGTGAATATTTAAATACAGTAGAATCTCATTACAAAGAATGTCAGTTTAATGAATTTTTCAATTGAAGGAATATAATTTGGATTGTTCAGAAAAAATCTATTATCCAATTTCATTATAAAAATATTAACTTTAACAAATTTTTCAGTATAGCAAATTTAATCAGTGCTTTCCAAAGACTCGTTCTAACGAGATTTTACTGTATAGGTTGAAATTCACTGGAGCTCATAAATACTGAACTCTAAAGCACAGCGGCACAGCACTAAATTTTGGGTCCCAAAGTGACTAAAGTATTGTAAGAAACTCTGTGGTGTTTCTATTATAGTTTGTATAGAATCCCCCCCCCCCTTTCTGTGATAATTTGAGAATAAAATAGCATAAGGTAATGCATTTCGGCAAAAGGAAAACATTAAAATATGTTCAAAACCGCCCATAGGATTTATGTATTTCATATCTTTTGTGCAACTCTGTAAATAAACAACAAATCCTAAAATGAATATTTTCAGCGAATTTTAGTAACACAACTGAATTTTATCCCGTAGTCCTGTCTAATAGTTTATCTGCTTATAATAAGTGGTCTGGCATTCGTTAAAAAACCTGACATCCTCCTACCAGTGCTTAACCCATTCGCGACCATGAGTGCATTATGCACCTTCAAAAAGTGCATACAGAATTTGTTTTTTGTACCAGTAAAAGAGAACCGTAATATTTGCTTTCTTTAATTAGAGCATTTTCATGATTATTTAAGTAAAGGTAACCCTTTTTTAAAAAGTGGTGCCACCTGAATAAAATTTGTGTAAAAGCCGCCAGTTCTGAAGGCGTTAATTTGCGCCGGAACTCAGCTCTGGTACTTCTTTGCTTTTAGTGAATATTTAAATATAGTAGAATCTCGTTACAAAGAATGTCAGTTTAATGAATTTTTCAATTCAAGGAATTTAATTTGGACTGTTAAAATTATTTTTATTCAATTTCATTACAAAAATATTAACTTTAACAATTTTTTGGGTATAGCGAATTTAATCAGTTCTCGTAACTGTAGAAGATGCAATGTTATTTTGTTTCTGTGGTTTCTGAACAGTAATGAGGAATGCCAGAATAAACTGGAACCATATCAACCATTTTTACTCGTGGTCGTATTATGTTACTCGCTTTTTTATGTTTGTGTTTATAAAATATACTTTGATCAAATTTTTAGTTCCACATACTGCTTAATTTGTACCAAAGCTCACAGGAGTGCAGATACTTCTTTATTTTTAGTGAATGTTTAAATATTAGTCGGAACCTCAGAAGCTACTGCACATTGAAATCCATCAGAAAAATGCTGAGTGCTGTGTTTTGCTAGTTGATATAAAAAAATCTTTGGCGAGTAGAATTTTCTGAAAATTCCTAACTTCCCCGGTAGCAGAAAGTTCAAGACGTGAGACGGGCATAGCAGATTTTATTTTTTATTTTGCAGATTCAGGCCCGGACTGGCTCCTTTGGGGGCCCTCGGCTAGAGACTGAAAAGGGGCCCCTTACCGAGGAACTTATTTAGAGTAAAGCCAATTAGATACGTGCATCGACCAACATTAGAATATGTAACTTTTGAAAATTAAGCTTATAAGCCTAATTTTCGTGCCTAAAAACCACGTTTAGCTATTTTGTCACTTGGAAAACAGTTGAATAAAAAAGTAAGCTATTTTTGGTGTAGTCTACTTAATTTCACAATAAATATTTATATTATTTTTATACACTCTACATAAACTAGTTCCATGCTTACAAGGGCGGATCCAACCCTCCCTTTAGAGGGAGTCATGGCTCCTTTTTGAAGGGAAGGGGTGTCACATCTCTTAATAAGCAATTTTTATATTGAAGGCTGTTCCCATATCCAAAATTGTTACTTTTCTAATACTTCTGAGAAGTCATATTCGTAAATACAAAAAAAAAGGGGGGGGGCATTAATATTGGTAAACATATAAAATTTGCACATTTTATTCAGATACCAAGAAATTGAAGAATTTCCCATTTTTTTATAAAGGCAAAGAATAATGATTCCGAAATTGAGCATTTTATGCCAATTTTTAAGACTTGACTTGACAGTTACAAGAATGCCGTCATGAGGGAGTAATTGATTGTCGCGGCCTTAAATTCAGTTTAAAACCCCACATTTTACGGAGATTTCCAGAAAGATTCTTTTCTTTTATCGAAAAATAGAAAACGCTAATCAATCACATTTGTTCTGAATAAATGCACTTGCATCTGAGATTAAAAATGACTTCATTGGATGTGTCAGGATTTGGATTTAAGCAGAGCTTTAAATAATCAGAAATATTCTTATTGTTGAGCGAGGGGTACATTTGAAAGAATTTAATATATGCTTCATTTTTAAACTGTCCTTCAGAAATTTTCTTGGTCAAGGGGGGAGGGGGGGGGGATCATGACCTCCGTGACCTCCACCTTGGATCCACCATTTCCATGCTAGAAAAAAATAACTATATTAATTAATTACAAGTTTGTTTTTCTTTAAAAAAAAGGAGAGGGATAAATATTTTTAGATTTAGGCAAGCGAATCGCATTGTTGAGGCTATATATAATATTCTAAGTCCTAGTGTAATACCTAAGTAAATATTAACAAGTTGGAAATTGCTTGTGAAACGTGGCAAATGCGATGCGTTCGTACTACAACTAGTTTTATAATTATTTTTTGCACCCCATATTGTACTGAATGTATATTTTTTTGCGCTTCATAAGTGCATAGTCTGTAACATCATTAAAATGCACTTGCAATAATTTATTCCCATTCCACGTAGTGCAACGGAAAATTTTTGACTGTCCCTGTAATTAAACTATACATCCGATTTTCATAAAATTTAAAACGGCTCGACAAAATTTTTCGCCAATTATATATCTAAAATTTGAGACCATTCGGAAGGCTGTAACATCATTAAAATTCACTTGCAATTATTTTTCCCATTGGCGGTAATGTAACGGAAAACTTTTGACTGTCCCTGTAATTAAACTATACATCCGATTTTCATAAAATTGGAAATGGCTCGACAAAATTTTTCAACAATTAGATATTTAAAATTTCAGTCCATTTGAAAGGCTGTAACATCATTAACATTCACTTGCAATAATTTTTCCCATTGGCCGTAATGTAAAAAAAAACTTTTGACTGTCCCTGTAATTAAAGTATGCATCCAGTTTTCATAAAATTTGAAATGGCTCGACAAAATTTTGCAACAATCATATATTTAAAATTTCAGACCATTCGGTTGGGTAGTTTTTGCTCTGTTATATGCAAACAGACAGACAGACGGACTGTATGACGACTATAGGTGCTATGTATTTATATAATTACGAACGCACCTAAAAAGGGACACAACAGCAATAAAAAAACAAGCATATTGAAAAAAACAATATGTTTAATTTTTATTTAATGGTTACATATTGTAAAATAGATTTTATAATAAAAAGATAAATGGCTCTAAAATACCTGGTATAGATACAGTAAACGAAGAAAGGTAATTTTTTACGCAATTATTTAATTTGCAAATAAATCATAACAGTTGTAAATGTTATGTTATTGTGAACGGCTGTTTACTAACCTAAAAGCTTTTTGAGCAGTTCTTCACTGCTCCTGGTTACTTCATCTATAATAACATCTTTATGTAAGATATAAAATAAGTCTGTATCTACGTTCATGAAAAAAAATTAGGCATATTATCTTGGCTTAAAGTAGATCTAAGTCGATTCTTAACTATTTTAAGTTTAGATAACACTCTTTCACAGGTGACTTGAGTACAAGGTATGGTTAGTACAAACTTGTAAGCTACATACAAGTTGGTAAACATCCCAGATTGTGAGAGTTCAAAAACAACAGAAAAGGCGCATAATAAACATTAAAAGCATTTTTTCTTGTGAGAGCAGTAACCCTAAAGATTTTCGTCTTCTTCAAATTCAGTTTCTACATCGTCATATTTACAAATTTCTTCAGTTCCATTCAGATTGTCTTGTTTTCTTTCCATGTTAGTTTTTTTCAGTTATTGTAAAACTTTCATACTGATCTGCAAACTGTTTCAGCTCTATCAATAACTGACTTCTTTCAACTTTAGAAAGTTTAGAAATGCTAGAAAGAACTTCCGTAGGAAATTTATCAAGTATTACAATTTACTGAAACTTCTTTGTATCTAACCAGGAACAATCTTCTAAAATATCTTTGTTTGGACTAAATCTTTCTTCGATACTTGTCCTGGCACAATCTAAAATACTGAAAAAGACCAATTTATAGTTTTGAGCAGTTGAGATTCCAGGAGCTTCGTCAATTAATTTTTCACCAGGCATTAACTTTTTCTTTGAAGTTCTTTTTTACTTGAATTCTAATTCTAGTTCTACATCAATACTGCTATCATCTAATTTGTAATTAATTGTACTTGTATAATATTTTGTTTTTTCTTACTGAGCCTGAAAGTGTTTATCACTCCTTTTATCCCTTACTTGTATTAGCAGCTTCTCTACCAATTTCCAAGCTGTAGAATTGTTATGGGTTTTTTTTTTTTTTTCTCTGAGCAGTTAAATTTCCACCTAGATTGAATCCTGTATATAAAATCATAACAAAAACTTCTAGCTGAATTACAGAATTACTGTAAAAGAAAACTTTAACACTAAGATATCAATGCCACACTTAAAGAATTTTAAAACTGCAACAAAATACTAAAGCAATACAGGGTTCTCAATTTATCTGCTCAGATCAACCCCAACAATTGTCATAGAGTCAGAATATTCATGCATGACCAGAGAAAATCACTTAAAAAGAGATGAATATAATTAATTAAATGAAATTTAAACATACCGCAAGACAAATAACTTAAAGGAATATGAATGAACTGAAAAGGTAGATTAATTTAAGAATTTTGAATAAGTTCAAAGTCAAAAGCTGAGATATGAAAACAAGCTTCAAAGTCATACATAAAAAGAATCTAACTCTATGGGCTGTGATCGTAATGTGGTTAAATTCATTAAATTGTAAAGGTGTGTAAAATTGAAAATTTTAGTTAACTTAAGCTGTTTACCTTCATTACAATAAAAAACTAGAAGAAACACTGTTCATATTCTCTATATTCTTCAATTTATTAATGATTACTTTTAAATCTTTATTTTTAAATTAATATACGATTCTAATATAATTAATTTTAGAGAAACAGACCATTTCTACTTCTTCTTGGGTTAATTTGAACTGAAACATTTATTCTCATTATTTCTGTTTTTTAAAGTACATCTACTTATTTAAACCTAGTGAAGTTACTTTATTGAAGGTTACTTTTAGCAGTGCGAAAATAGATACAAGTCAAGAGAATAAGATTAAAATTTAATTTAATTCTTCATAGGGAGTTTAAACTCTTATACATACAGGTGTTTCAAAACTTATTTCTCAAGTTATCACAATTAACAAATGATATTGTAAATATTCTAACATTAATAGGACAGATTTTTATCATGTTGACATTTTCTGGCTTCAATTATATAGATTGCAACTTTTAAAACAAAGATAATCAATCATTACGTTATAATGGAACAAGAAAAAAAAACTTAACATACCCAATGTAATCCATAGTAGGTTTCAGACATGGTACACCACAAATTATTCTATTTTCTTTTAACATAGTTATCTTAAACACAATTTTTTAGATGACTTTTCTTTGACGACCATATCTCAACTGGCAGTGTTTTTTTTTTTTGTTTTCTGTAGTAGAAAAAACTCCTTATCTTGAAAATAGTTTCAGGGGGTGGGCTACACCCCACACACTTCCTTCGGTACGCAGCTTTACCCGATGAGTTAGGAAATCGTTTTGGAATTTGAAGTCAGCAGCCAATATCGCTCTCCGTGGAAGTAGCTGGAATTGTTTTGCTTCAACTTTAAACTAGCCGGCATCCTCCGTGATATATTTCTAGGATAAATCGATGTTTAGCAAAAAAGGGAGCGGAACGCTAACGTCTTGCTTCGCATGCTCACGATTTATCTTGGATCTCTATTTCACAGAATCTGATATCAGGGCATTTTTTTACTTGTCCGATGCTCGGTCAGCAGCCAGGTATATCCAGCTTACCAGTACAGTCGAAAGATGCACCTTCTAAAGCCGCGCTCGCTTACCATTCATTTTTAAAAAAGCGAAAAGCACTTACAATTCAATTCATACTCTTTACTCGCAAGAGCTGACCTTCTCTGTCTTTGGTCTCAAAAGCGAATCCTTTAATAAAAATTGTTTCAGGCCTCGACAAAAGAGGGGGGGTGTTTCCCGGGCCCCTTTGGCCCCTCAAAATTTTATGTTGTTTCACATCTTACTGCACTCAGGACCCCTCTAAAAAAAAAACGCTACACGACCAACAAACCACGCGCTCGCTTCTCGCGTCCCCTCAATTCTTTCCGCGTTACTTCCCAGGAAGCAATAAAGGGTGGAGGCGAAAACTGTTTTCATTGGTCAATTTCCCTACCTAATGCCAAGAACATCTCGTTGCTATGTCCCTCTAACCACGGGGAGATCACGTGAACTCAAAATCTCAGAAGCCCAGGCAATACTTGCACCTGCTTAAAAAATTGTTTTTCGTAAACAAAGTCATAAAACTGCATTGTAAAAGGGGCTGGTATGCTATGAGAAAAGTAGCATTCCCACACAATAATCCTGTGTTTAAAATGTAAACGTGTGTGGTCCCAATTATTTCTGAACACAGCTGACCATTTACCCCACGTTTGCTAGTAAAAGAGAGAAAAGGGAGATTTTTGTGAGAGAGTATCCCAAAAGAAAAGGTTTTATTTACAGAAAAATAGAGGAATGTTTTTGAATAACAACCTTTACATGTTGTAACATAATTTAAGTACGAGAAATTAATAAAAAGAAAGGGTGCTTAATTTATTAAATTACTTTTATTTATTTATTTATTTTTATTAATTTTAGAAAACACAACTGACTTTAAACTGAACTCTTAAAAATAAAGAAAGTGTACAATGAAAAATTTTGACTAGAACTAAGCTATTAATGATATACAAAAAAAAGGGGGGAGGGGGCGCGTGCTGTGTACAAATAATATATTTTAAAATGAAAATTTCTTAAAAATAAGTAAATTACGCCTAACAGAATAGTCAATGTTTCTACTTTGTAAATATTTTGAAATAGGAGATGTAACAAGAAATAAATCTAGTAAAACTTATGTTTTCAAATTTGGACCATTGACGGTTTTTATATTAGATCGGATCTTCACATCTCGGAAAGTATTTCGTAATGAGAAAATGGATAAATTTATTTCGTGTAATGTGTTTATCCATGTTATCCATGATATTCGAATATCTCAATGCTGGAGAGGAAGGGGAAGCATAAATTTCAGAGAGCAACAAATAGGATAGAAATTTTTTTAAATAGACTTTTAAAGATTTTTTTTATTGAGGGAGGGGGGGGGGGGAAGCTGATATTTTGGGTAGATGGATAATTTAAAAGCCTGATTATTTATTTAATGTTACTAGAGAGGAACAAATAGAGAAAGTTTGTTTTAATAAAGAGGTTTAAAATTTCTAACAATATATGCTGAAATGATTTTGTAGGGTTAAAATTTTTACGTATTATTTAGGTGATAAAAAAGACCCCCCTCCCCTTTTTTATACTTACAAAGTGTTATACACTTTAAATTATAGCCTCTTGCTAATGGCAATAAAATCTTTAAATTATAAAATAAGGCAATTTGGTTTAAAGCAGGGTTGGAAAAAAACCGGGTTTTTTTGTAAAAAAAAAAAAAAAAAAAACAGGTTTTTTTGGTTTAAACCAGGTTTTTTTTTGGTTTAAACCAGGTTTTTTTTTTGTTTAAATCGGGTTTTTAAAATATAATTTCCTATTGCATACAGATGCATATCTGTTGATAAAATAAACATTTTTGGATATTATGTAAGTAATATAACTTTTGAAAATATTTAAATTAAATAATTACAGTCAATTATATTGAAAATTGAAATCATTTCTAATTTAAACATTATTAGTAACAGCTATGTCTTATGTTCAAAGTAAGTGCTCTACACAGTGAAACACTGATACCTTGAAAATTGTATGAAGAATCCTTTTATTAATAATATAATAATCAATCAATAAACATTTGATGCGGTTTCATAAATATAATATATTATTCTGTGGTTGTTATTATTATTACTTTTTTAATATCCAAATACTTCTGACGGTTTCTGAGTGATAACTCCAAGTGTCCAAGTCAACATTTTTGGCCATTAGATTCAGCAACTAACAGAAAAGATTGATTGGTATTATTGAAATGCTATAACTAGCACTCAATTTTTGCAAGCTGTGTTATTCAATTTGATATCTTAAGTTACTCTTTTAAATTCTTTAAGGATAATCTTCCCCAATCCCAATCCAGAAAATTTTCTTTTACAACTCATTAAAGATCATAATATTTTGTTATTAACTGCTGTAAATAATCTGCATTTTTTAAAGGAAAATATTTTATGCAAAATATTGAATATTATTTATCTATTTTATCTTTTCTAATTTCACAAGTTTTAAGAAAAATCTTTAGGGTACCATATCTGTTCAAAAGCACATGCTAATTTTCATTTTCTACATGCATAGAAACATGACCTAGGCTCATTATGTCTCATGTTGACTGCTGACATGAAGTGTTAAAAGTAGAAATTACTTCTATCTATAATTTAAAACAATTAAATTACAAAAAAAAAAGAAAATACAGTAAACTCTGTGTAAAGCGGACTCTGTGTAAGACGGAAATCTGTCTAACTCGGAAAGATTTTCAAGTCCCTGCGAATCCATAAACACAGAGTAAAATTTGTCTAAGGCGGAATATTGTCTACTACGGAAATTTTTCTCGGTCCCGAGCAATTCCGCCTTAGACAGAGTTTACTGTATTATAATAGATTTTTTATAAAAAAAAACTAAAAGGTTTTTTTGACAAAAAAACCACTTGGTTTAAACCGTGCAAACCCTGGTTTAAAGTATACCTAGCTTTTATATAAAGACTAGCAGACCCGCCAGGGGTTGCCCGGGGCCCGTTATAATAACCTTAAACTCAAGTTTGTGTGATTTTATTTCTTTTGGAATTCTTTTAAATGAACCTAATTTCGGAGTCCCCCATTGCTTTCCACAGCGTCTAGTGTGTTCCTAACAAACCTCTTTCCGAACGAACCTGTAACCTGGGTCTCCGCTACCTAAGGCAGCATGTACCGGGAGTGCTCCGCACGTGCCGGAGATAAACGAAAACCAAGTTGAGTGATCTGAACCTCATAGTAATCAAGCCCAAGCCCATAGAATCCAAGAAAAAGAATGCACCATTAATGTTAAAAAATGTTGCTAACTGAAGTCTAAGATAAAATTTCATAAAACAGAAAATAGCTGAATTGTAATCTAAGTTGAATGAACCAAATCCCGCTGAAATTGGGTCCTTAGAACCCAAGGAAAGAAAGTGCCCCCAAGCGGTGTAAGGTGCCCCATTCTCTTGTAACTTTCATGAATTACTTTTAGCATTAACACGATATTTAATAAACGGAGGAAATCTAAATTGTATGAAATCAGTTATCTAAAATTACCTTTAATTTACGGATGCAGTGAGTAATTGTAAGTTGATGCTGAAAAAGGAGATTAATGTTCGAAAAAGGTGGTAGCTGAGGTATAAAGAAAGACCGAGCCCTGGGGGCCAGGGTCTTAAACTGGGATGTAGTTGGATATAAGAATTTTTTATAGTAATTTTAAAGTAGCTGGATGATGCTAGAACAGAACTACGTTAAAGAAAATTGTACTAGAATAGGATAGTTTATAAAGAAGCTGCAACAAAGGCCCCAAGAAGGAGATTAATATTCAAAATTGGTGGTAGCTGAAGTCTGAGAAATTTTTTTTTCGCAGTAGGACGTAAGAAGTTGTTAGAAAAAAAAATTAGTGAATCGGACCATTTTTAAGGAAGCTATATAATAAAGGGCCCAAAGAGGGACGACTGATAGTTAAGAGCAAGGCCTTAACATGAAAACTTGTTAAAAGGTCTAAGTTCTTAGCACTTTATATCTTCAATTAGTCAAAATTAAGCATAGGGTATGAATTAATCATTAGAATAAAGTTTTAAAGAAATGTGCAAAAAATGGGGGGAAAGGCTTAAAACAGGGCCCTAAAGTCCCAAAAAAAAATAAGAGAGTCTTGGTCTGGAGAGAGGAGTCCAAGACTGAACTTTAAAATTTTGCATTGCGAATGCGAGAAAATTAGAGGTGAAAAATGCGTGCCGCACAAAAACTTCAAGGGGCCCTACGGGACCCTAGGGTGCCCCAGGATTTTAACTGGAATATAGAAACGGGAGAGTAACTAAATGAAAAAAGGGTTCCAAAAATGAAGATCAGATTAAGAGGAGGCAATTTATTAACAATTCATGGTGCAAAAATTTCAAGCGGCCAGGGACTTAAGTGGTATATAGTTGGGTATAAAGATACTTTTTAGTAGTTTTTAAAGTAATCAGAGGACGCTAGAACTATGTTAAAGAAAGATGCAAGCAATTCGGATAATTTTTAAAGAAGCTGCACCAAGGGCCCCAAGAGGGCGATTAATATTCAAAATTGGTGGTAGCTGAAGTCTGAGAGTTTTTTTTGTCATTCATGTAATAACTGGAAGACCTAAGAAGTTGTTAGAAAAAAAAGGCTAGTGAATCGGACCATTTTTAAAGGAGCTATAGCGGGGGCCCAAAAGGAGCCCACTGATAGTTAAAAACAGGGCATTAACATAAAAACATGTTAAAATGGTCTTAGTACCTAATTAGTCAAAATTAATCATAGGGTATGGATTATTCGTTAGAATAATATTTTAAATAAATGCACAAAAAAATTGGATAAATGTTTAAAAAAGGGCCCTAGTGCTCCAATAAAAATATGAGAGTGTTGATCTAGGAAGAAGAGTCCAAGACTCAACTTTAAAATTATGTACTGCTAAGGGGAGAAAATCAGGGGGTGAAAAATTCTTGCCGCACAAAAAGTTCAAGGGGACCTGAACCGGGCCCTACGGCACCCTAGGGGCCCCAGGATCTAAATTGGAATGTAAAAACATGAGACTAACTAAATGGAAAAAGGATTTCAAAAATAAAAATCGGATTAAAATGAAGCAATTTATTAACCTTTTATTTGCACAGAAACTTCAAGAGACCCTGTATCGATTCCCAAGCGGCCAGGGTCTTATATGGGAAGTCGAGAGGCGAGAATAACTAAATGGAGAAAGGTCGCCCAAAATGAAAGAGATTGGATAAAAAGAGGCAAGTTATTAACAATTTAGTGCATAAAAACTTCAAGGGGCCCAGGAGCCCCGGCCCTTAAAAATTTTAAATCTGAGCCTCAGGTGCATCAGGACCTGTCTCGGACTATCCTAACCTAAATTTTCAGACTTTTACGTGCGCTAGATTTTGCTAACCATCGCACACAGACAGAGCGAAACTTTGCTTTATTAGTATAGATTATTGAGAAATCGAAAAATTTTTGCATTAAGCGATGAAGAAAAAAGATTTTTTAGGCAAAATTATAATATTCTTCATTTTTACATAGACAAAACTTTCAGGTATACTTACTGATATGCTAAGAAATTTATTTCATTACATAATGATGATATTGGATATGAATAAGAATATATGAAAATTTTATAGATATAGGGATTGGAAGAAAAAAAGATTTCATGAATGTGTCAAAGTACTAAGAATATTTGTAAAGTATATCTAGTACTTTTGGGGCCCCCTTCGACTGGGGGCCCTCGGCGATCGCCGACCTGGCCAGTCTGGGCCTGTGCAGATTCTTTTTGTATCAAAGCTTTGCTTTATACAGTCAACTCTGTGAAATCCGCACACTTAGGGACCTGGGGTTTTGTGGATTATACATTTTTGCAGATTATAGATCATCCCTTTGTTTACATTTTATTTTGTAAAGTTTGACTATAAATTAGGAACAACTACACAAAAATTACTATTACAATGGAAAAGAAAAACATAATGCAACATTGGTTTAATATATTTAATAACTAAGAATTAAATTAAAGAAAAATTAAATTATATACAATACAAATTTACGGATTATTAATTATTTTAAGCATTGACACAACACAATGACCGTTTTTTTTTTTGTTGTCAATAATTTTTTTCTGTAGTCTATGAACACTCATTACTTCTTGCTCCAAGATAAAATTCTGTTATTCAAGAAAATTTAAATATTTATATCCAATTTATATTTTAAATATTTATTCACTGGAAAATTGATAACTGAAAAAAATATCTATCAAACTTAGCTTTATGAGTTTAACTGTTAATGACAATTTTCATTGTTTATATTCCAATGTGTAGATAATAATGTTTAGGATAATAGACATTTGCGGATTGTACATCAGCGGATTTCACAGAGTTGACTGTATTATGTTTGGCTCTTTAATATTTAACACAAAAACTTAAGATTATTAATAATTAAAATGACTAAATGCATAAAGATATTATAGGTAAGCGATTGTTTGATTAATTAACACTTCAGTTGTAAAATATTTTACCTGCAGATTATTTTTTACCCTTAAAGGATCTGTCGCAGACACGTGGAAAATTTTCTGCTAATTTTCTCTGTATATAATTTTGTATAGATATAGTAATCAAAATCTATTACATTTCTTTTGAAGACAACAAAATTGCTTTAACTTTTTGCAGATAATGTATGAAATATACATATAGAGGGGGGGGGGGGGGGGGCATACACTATGGTTCTCATTGCTGCAGAAAATTAGAGCTCCAGTACTTTTTTTGCTAGAAATTAGGCCCTGCCTATTACTCAACATATTCTGTGGGTCCTCTGTAGTCCGGTTTCCCTTGAAAACGGGCAATCAGCAGTGATTATTGTCAGTAATATTTCCACCAGTAATTATTGCATTTTCATTCAAAATGCAATTTTATTTAATGGCTATCTAAATTTGGTGTCCCAAAGTGACTAAAGTATTGCAAGAAACTCTGTGGAGTTTCTAGTTGTCTAGATTGTATAGAATTTCCCTGCCCCCTTTCTCACATCTCTGTGATAATTTGAGGATAAATAGCATGAGGTAGTGCATTTCTGCCCCCCCCACCCCCCCACATACACACACACATGATTATACAATAGGCCAAAAAAGGGGAGAACACTCCGTACATTTCAATCAGGGGAAAATGTCCCAGATTACAATGAAAATGGCCATCCAAGAGAGAATTTTGTTTTATTTCAATTTATGTTTTTTTTTTCCTTTTTTTAAATGTAAGCTTAGGAGAGTGTCTTCTTACTAAAATTTTGCCAAACTTTGAAATTTCCACATGAGTACTTATTTTTGACATCATATTTGGATTTTTGGAATTTTTTACCATAGGCTGCCAAATAGGAAGTCATTCGGTAAGTAATGTAGGATTTTTATTTTTTTTTTAACTCCTATTTTATTCGATTCATTTTCAATAGTTGCAAAATAAACTATAAAATGGAGATAGTGTTTTGTGCATAACCAGGGATGTAGTGGAGGGTATACGGGGGGTATACTCCATGTACCTTCTGGATAATTTTAAGGAGCTCCGTATACCCTCAGTTTCTCAAATAAAGCATTAGCGTATACACTATCTATGAACGTTCATGACGACAGCGTATACCCTCTGCCTATATTGTATACTCTCTGCTTTTTTTACGACTACAACACTGTGCATAATTTAAATGCTACCTGGCAGAAAGTTGTAATTTTGGATTTGTACATTGGAAGGTTCTGGGGATCGATTCTGGTGTGATCGGGATCGCTGAAACCGGTCGAAAAGAGGTACCTAGCGATTATTTGCTATTCTGGTGTAGTAGAGTCGAAATTTCGCCGGTCGGAGTGGGTTGTTTTTCATCGAGGTTTTTCCGAGTGCTTCCAGGCGGTCGCGATTGCTGTAGGAAAGGCTCTGAGAAAGTTTTTGCTTTACTTTTGGGGGTTGAGGCGCTTATTTAACATTAAAGAATAGGAAAAGGGCGTAGTTTTTTAATTACCAGGTTTCATAAATATTATTAATTTTTCAAAATATAAAAAATATCCGATATTTTTTTATATGTCCGATATTTTCAAAATAGTCAACTTATTAATAATTATAAATATTTTCAGACTTAATATAAAAAATAAATTAAAATATATTGCATTTAGCATGAAAACCTAATAAAATAATATTTCTACATGTATTTTCTCTTTTTTATTTATCTTAAGTAACAAAACAGAACATCAAAAATTAAAAGCAGACACAACTTGCTTTTTACATCCACAAAAAGAAAAAAAAAAACCCTGTAGGATTTAGTATCAAGAAAATTTTGATTTATGCAACAAAATTTGAAATACAAGGTAGTTTGTTTTAATTAAAAAAAAAAAATAAACAAACGTAAGCTTGTCGACTTTTTCGCTTTCATACTCTGTTGTACATTTTACACTGAACTAAACCAAAACCAGAAAATATTATTTTTAATGAAGATGTAAATAGTTTATCTAAATTAGACAGCTTATCTTTCAATGGGTTCTTATCTAAATAATAATGTCCGGCATAATTATTGGTTCTACATTAAAAAATTCAGATTAAAAAGTAAACTTTTATTTATTTATTTATTTATTTTAATTATTTATTTTTTTTATTTTTATTTATTTATTTATTTTTTATTTTTTTTGGGGGGGGGGGGGGTGGGGAAGCTAAAAGTCACTGTAAGAGCAAAAGTTCTTTTTCTACGGAACGGCACAGTTAATAATAGTTGAAAAATTCCTTTACACTTATTTTCACTGAAAATATCATACACAATAATATTTTAAATTTAAATATCAAACATTATGATATTTTAAAAGTAAATATCGGATATAATATATCAAGGTATAGAGACCATTGATAAATATCACCAATCCCAGTTGCTTACAAAGTGCTATTTTCTTTCATAAAGCTCTATTACAGATCTTTTGAAAGTTCTTTAACTCGGAAATCTGTGTATTTTTTTTCTTACTTGTAAAAAATGTGTAACTTATTTACTTGCAAATTTGATTAATTTATGTACATTAATTCAAACCTAAAAAAAATACTATATGGAAAGGATAAGTTCAAACACGGAAAAATGTTCTGGGGGAGGGCGGGGGGCATGTATTTTGGTGTTTGAAACGAACTAAAACTTTCGGCGGAAAGACAAGACAGCTGACGCTGTTTTTCTGTTTAATATTAAAGCTGTTTTACAATTAAAACTGTGTATTTTCTGACACATTCCTGAAATCCTTTATTTTCACAAACGCAGAAAATTGTTCGATGTTTTTATTCAGATACGGTGAAATCTAATTGTATATTCCATTTTCGATAAAGCTAAAGGATCTTTCAGCAAATGGAAGTAAAATTATGGTTTCGAAACGAAATTACGAAAGCAATTTGCAAAAGAGATCGTCATGAGACAACAATACCGCGTTGTTGTGCGGAGAAAGCATTCTTTTTTTAGATTAGCTTTACCAAATTATTTTTTTTAGCTTAAAAACCTTTTTGATATTTGTTTTTATATTTAATGATTTAATTGATTCTAATTATCTTTTTCAAAAAGAACCACGATTTCAATTAATTGATAAGGATACAGTAATAATTTATCATTAACATATTTTAGTTATTTTTGAAATTAGTGGTAAAGCGAATTGATGGTCTATTTAAGTATTAAAATATCAGTAAATAAAGTTCAGGGAAAGTAAAATTCGAGGGAATTTCCTTAGAACCTTTTAATCGTCATGAAAATAATTAAACCTTGATTAGTTTAAAAATTAATTCAACTAGGGAGGTAGTAGATACTTAAGTATAAAGTTAAAATGGTATACTTATATTATGCATATATATATATTTAAGTTTATTGTAAATTTGAGATTAAGAACAACTAATTAGTTGAGTCCATAAGCAAAGCTGGATTTTTTTTCAGCAAAGATGAAACTAAAGTATATTTAAATATTCGGGCTAATTTATATTTTTTTCAATACTGGTGTCACAATTATAATCAATTTAAAATTGTATTGAAAGTGGAAATTTAATTATTAATACATTATAATGTTTTAATATCATTGACATAATTAATTCTGGTTTAAATGGTTTATAAAAAATTGCCTAAAGATATTAAAAAATTAAAGTTATTGGCTATTTCCTATTTATTTTTAAAAGATTAGATTATGTATTCTAAAATATTCGTGTAGAAATTGTTACAACCTACAAAAGAACCCCCCCCCCCCCATTTTTAAAATATTTTGTAGTCTTAAAAAAAAAAAAAAAGTATAATTCCTCGAACATTTGCTAATGTTTTTCTGGGATTAAAATAGAGCAAAGTTTCATCGCAAAAATTTGGTTTAATAATAATAATAACAAATAGTATTTTATGCACAAATTAAATCTAAATAGGCTTTTTTACTTAGGCCTGGAAATGCCACGCAGTTTGCAAGCATTGACAAGCTAATGTAAAAGTAAAAACAATCGCATTTATTCCTTCAACTCTTTTGTAGATAATCCATCCAAGCATTCCTTTTCTTTCGGCCAAAGTAACACAGCTGACTTTCCCTCTCCCAAACAAACAAAAACACGTGTGTACTTTCATCCGATTGGCTGAAATGTGTCCGATTGCATGCAGGGGGACTTTCTGTGTTTTATCCTCTACTGTGGGGTAACGAGGGGTGACCAGAATAGCTCTTCGCCCGTCCCCTCGCTATGAAACGGCGATCTCCATTTCTACTGGCTGTATTTATTCGATCACACCAGAATACATGCCCTGGATTTCAATTTTTGTTAAAAAATTCATAGGTTATAATTCATATGTTTTTTGAATATTTATTTAAAATTGTATATAGAAATTATATATTGAAAAAAATATGTATTGAAACCTATAAAATTTTAACAACAGAAATCAAATACTAGAAGTTTCAAATATACAATCCAAAATTACAGTTCACTCTGCCGCGCCGTTTTCAGTTATGCTTTAAAATATATCTACATTATAATTTGTTTTTCAACTATCAAAAATGGATTTAATATTATTACGCATTCAAAACATTAAATCACCATCGTTGATAAACTACTTACCAAATGATTTTCCAATTAGTTTCCCAAGGTAAAATTTTCTGAAAAATCCAAATACAATGTCAAAATTAGATTATCATATTTAATCTCTGCCTTCTTTCTTTCATTTTTTCAAGACCTCTGGACATTCTCTTGCATTTTCTTGGATGTGTGTGTTTGTGAGGAGGGGGGGGGGATGGGTCTGCTTGAAAGTTGAAGTTCTATCTGGTATTATGGATAAATTACTACATTTTGACAGATAGTTAGAATAAGAGGGAACAGTTTTCAATAAAGGTTTGTACATATATAACGTTGTGACTTTAGAAGGGAGGAGGGGGTTCTGGCACTTGATATCATAAGGTATCTCTTATTACTTTTGATCCAACTAAAATTTACTTTTTACATTAAATTTTTCTTTACATTAAATGGTCTTAACTTTTTTTTTTTTTTTTTTTTTTTTTTTTTTTGTCATCTATTTTTATGAAAATACAAAGTTAAAGCCATAAAATGATTATAAAATCATTTCATCCAAAATATGGAATATCCCAACGTCCGGCATTTCGATTCTTCTATTATGTGATCATATAATAATGTTAAAAAGCAGAAAAACCAACGTTTAAACTGCACAAATAATATATGAAAAGCAGCAAACAGCTGTTTCGAATCTACTAGCGAGATTCTTCTTCAGTGCAAAAGGAACAGCGTGCTAGAAAAAGCAAGGCTGAGCCAAGGCTGTCTCAGCCTTGCTTTTTCTAGCACGCTGTTCCTTTTGCACTGAAGAAGAATCTCGCTAGTAGATTCGAAACAGCTGTTTGCTGCTTTTCATATATTATTTGTGCAGTTTAAACGTTGGTTTTTCTGCTTTTTAATATTGTTGCACAAAGGCTTTATTTGCTATTTTTACATATAATAATGTGTTGTTAGTGAAACCAGCTTCAAAAAGATACATATTATGTTTACAATAATAAAACGGTAAAGAATGTTATTTCACTTGTTTTATTGAAATGAAGTTCTGCTTACACCATTTCTGTGTAGGGACAAGTGCAAGAAAAAAAAATATTACTGTTGAATGCATTATCTAACAAAAATATAAATACTTTTAAATAGTAAATGTTTCTTTAAGATGTTATTTGATATAAAGTTATTTCATGTAAGTGATATTTTATCGTCTGCTTTGCCACATTTAAATTAGCAAAGTATGCTAATAATAGATGTGTAACCATATCTGTATATCATTGCAAATATATAAAAAGAAAGAAAGAAAAAAAGAAATTCTAAAAAGATGCAGTTTTAGACACTGATAACGATTGGGAGGGGGTACAAAATTGCTAAAAAGTTGATAACGTTGTTGGATATCCACTCTCAAGTGTGTCCAATGGCTAATTCCTAAACCGTTAGGCATAGAAACATAGTATAGCTCCAATTACAAAAATATTTTAAATGAGATAAAGAAGTATTTTAAAAGCGATTTGGGCCAATAAAGACATTTCTTAAAAATTACGAAATTTAAATTTTTATACAGTTGCCGGTTCTATAAGTTATATTTAGTAAAAATATCCTATGTAAGATGTAAGACAAAAGAAGTCCCATTCTTCTGCGATTAAAACTAATCGAGTAATAGCTGTTTAAAGTTGAAGCATCATTTTTGCTGCGAAATAGGGGTCATTCACAAATTTACTAGAAATATAAATATTCGTCAGATATAAGAAAAATAATAGTTGAGAGAATTAACATTACAATATAAATTTTAAATCTATTTTCATTCTGAAATATTAAAGAAAAATGTATAACTTGTACTAAAAATATAAGTTAAAAAATATCAGAATTTTTGTTAAATGAAGAAATGAAAAGCAGCAGTCGCAATTCCTTACAAAATGATGTATATTTTAAAATGCTATTAGATTATCTAATCTAAAACTTAATTCGTAAAAGTTAAAGTTATATTAAAACTTGCTCGAAGTGACTCCTTTTGACTGCAGTGCAGAAATATACATGCGAAATAAATCCATCGAATTCTTTTAGCACTTTATGTATGATCCCTCAAAGCATGGCCCAACTCATCTGGGTTCCAATTCAGAAAATTGGCATAAGTCATGCAATTCAAAGTTTCATAACTCGGTCAATTTTAGTGTTAGATTAATGGGAGTTTTTTTTGTCTAACTTGTTATTCTAATAGGAAATTTTTTCTAAATAATATCACTTATATGACTGGGGGGGGGGGGGGGGGGGATACAAAAATTTAAATTTCATAACTTTTAAAAAAATGTTTTTATTGATCAAAATGATTTTTAAAATAATTTTTTACATCATTTAAAACATTCTCGTAATTGGAACTATATATATCTATGACTAATGGTTTAGAAATTAGACATTGGACATTGATAAGTATGGACGTCATGTTTATATACTGCCCCTAAAAAGGGATTTCTTTTCTAATTCTACACTACTTTTTGCCAAAAATCATATTCAAATGAACAGATTTTTTTCTCGTATTTGCCGTGATTCTGCTTTTTTATCCTTTAAAAAGCTTGAAAATCTAAATATCGTTTCAGTGATGAGCCGTTCTTAACACGCTTGTTTTAGATAATGCTATGAAGAGACTTGCTCATTTTACAGGCATGAAAAGGAAAGAGTTCCTTCTGAAGGAGGAATTGCTCCTTTTTAAAAGCAATTTTCGACACACTCTGGATTTATGCAAAAATGCAAAGAAAATTTTGGAATGCTAAGGCTAATGTCAGACGAACATCTATTTGCATGCTTTTTTCCTTCCTACACCTTCGCTAGCATGTGTTTCTTTTTCATGTTGAAACAAAAAGCGTGTAAATAGACGTTTGTCTGACATTAGCCTAAGAAGGAGGGCTGGGTATCTGGAAAATTTAATAATCGGACATTTTGTCTATTCAAATCCTTGGAGTTTGTTTCTGAATTGCCATGTGAAAGAGCCCTCACACCAGAAGTGTTCTTATTTTGTAAGCATCTGAAAGTCATGTAAATGAAGTTGTTTAAAAATTAAACGTGAAAGGAAGTTTCCATAAAGTTCTTTTTGTAATAGAATGTCATATAGACTGGGAGTCGGCAGCACAGACAAATTGAGTTCATGGATGAAATTCCTAGGATTAGTTAAAAGTTTATTCGCATATTAAAACGCAATAGGTCTGTCAAGTCATATCTTGGTAGAAAACACCTGAAAACCCGATTTTAGCGGCTGACTCGTAGGTTTCCAAATTGTGTTTTCCTGCTCCCAGTTCTCCATGTTTTCACCCCTTTGGATGCAGGAAAACACAATGGTAAACCTATGAGTCAGCCGCTAAAATCAGGTTTTCAGGTGTTTTCCACCAAGATATGACTTGGCAGACTGATTGCATTTTAATGTGCGACTCAAGATTTAACTAATCCTAGAATTTCATCCGTGAACTCGATGAAGTGATTGACTGTGCTGCCAGCTCCTGGGCTAATATATATACAGTAGACTCCCTCAAATCTGCACAGCTTGGGACCAGAGGTTGTGCAGAGTTTAGAATTTAGAGGATTTCTGGTCATTGCTTTGTTTACATTTTTTAAACAGTAATTTGAATGTAATAATGCAATCTAAATCATAGTGAATGCTTGCAATATAGAAAAGTATTAAAATAATTAAGTAAAATAATAAACTAAAATCATAAAAAGTAAGATAATGTTAAACATGATTAAATTATTAAAAGTAAAGGATTATTAAATAATTAATAATTTATAATTAAATATACATAACAAAGATGACACATTTTCCTTGAATTATTCAATGAAACTTTCCTCATAAAGGTATCCTATTAATTCACATCAAAATCATAAACTAAGGAAATTTTATTTCATGTTTCTTAACCATTTCACTGGCAGCAGGTGTAGGGGAATAGCGCTTTTACCCCCATCTTATCTCAGTGAAAACATTGGAGAAGTTAATAACCAAAAAAAGCTTGATTAATATATATAATATATTTTGTAAAAAGATTGTGATTACCAGTAATATCAGCAATATCTTGAATTTTTTAAGAAATTTATACATCTTTCATGATAAACCAAGAGTTCAGTCATATTATCAAGAATTATATATTATACATACAGAATGATATAAAACTAAAAAATTCTCTAATTTTGCCCCTACATCTGAACTGAAAGTTTCATTGTTTACATCTGTGATGAACTGTGGATTTGAAGCATTTTTGGGTTTTAGGAGCCTATTGTACAACTAGAAACTAAATCTGTGGCTTTATGATCCATGAAGAATCTCGACTTACAGTGCCTAACCATGTTTACTGGGCCCTCGGGTGCTATTGCGGCATATGTCCTGGTCAGTGTAATGTGAGACCCTCAGTGTTTAGTTCCCAAGTAAGCTTGATCTTAGTACTCATTTTATCGACCCCAAAGAGATGAAAGGTTGAGTGAGTCGTGTCCAGCCAGGAGTCAAATTCATGACCTGTTTCATGTCAGACAGGCATGTTGACCACTACGCTACTGGCAGGGTTGGCAGGTTTTTGACACATGTCAGTTTTTGACAGTTTAAACTGCGGTTTAAACCGTCATGTCAAAAACCCCTTGTCAAAAACCTCGTCAAAAACCTCAAATACTTACAGTGATCTGTAAAATTTCACATTAAATGTCACACATTAGATGTAATATTTAAAATTCACTATTACTGTAATTGTATAATTAGTATATGGTATTAGTAATTACAGGGTTGGCAGGTTTTTGACATGTGTCAGTTTATGTCTGGTTTAAACCATAGTTTAAACCGTCATGTCAAAAACCTCAAATACTAAATTGATCTGTAAAAATTCAAATTAAATGTCACACATGACAACATTACATGTAATATTTTAAATTCACTCTTACTGTATATCAGTAATTAGTACATAATAAAGTATTATTGTTAAGTACAACTTTTTAACAAGGTAAAATTTTTATTTAATTTTTTTTTTTTTTTTGTAAAATTGTGTTTTTCTAAAAAGTAGACATTAAGCTCACCTGAGCTGTACATTTTTTCTCTGACTTAAAATCGTTTTAATTTCGCTTACTTTTGAGAGCTTAAAGCATTAGCTAGCTTTTTTTATGGGGAAAAAAACTTAGAAAAGTGTAGATTTTTTTGTATATATAACAAGATAATGTGCATCAATGTTATTCTAGTCTAGGCAATAACCATTCCATTCAAAATTGAAATTGGATTATTAATTTCAAACATTTACAAAATAACAGAAGTAATTAAAAAGAAAAAAAGCTTAAAGTCAAAATCTTTTTAAAACATGCTTTTTTTCAATATATAAAAATGTTTTCGATTTTAAAACTGAACAAAATTGGCTCGGTCATCTAAAAGAAAATTCCTGTAAACCCATATTGAAAAAGTGCATAATAGAAGGGATCAAATCATGAAATCATGTTTGGCTTATACTTTGCATCCCAGCTATCAGGGGCAAGGGTTGACTGCTGTATCAGTTGATTCAGCTCGCGCTTGAGCTACGGAGAGAGTTTATGGATGCTTACCCATACTGATTGTGTATGAAGCTAAAGAATCCCCTTTCCAGTCTTCCTATTTCAGTGCTATAGGGAGGACTCCATTGTTTGGTGGAAAGGTATCACTAAATGCAACAGCTTTTTGAGCCTGCTTCAAAACTTGCTGATCTAGCAATGCTTTTGCTATCAAGTCCTACTAGCTCAGCATCAATTAAGAGACAGACTATTTTCTAACGCTTCATACACTCTAAACTCAAAAATCTTTTGGGTGTAAATAAATGTGCTAAAACATGGTGTGCTGCAACATGCTACGGGGTAAAATTGATCCGGATTATTTAATTGTACAAAATTATTTTCTTCTGGTTGAAAAAAAAAAAAAAAAAAAAAAAATATCTTATTGCAAATATATTTTTTAAATTATTAAATTTCAATAAAAGATCGCATAAATCATTGGCTTATTTAATGTTTATCTATTGTTAAAGTGTTTTAGCGTGTTACATGTATTTGGCAGTTTTCGACGGTTTAAACCAGTTTTCGACAGTTTAAACCAGTTTATGACAGTTTAAACCAGTTTTTGACGCTTGTCATGTCAAAAACCAGTTTTTGACGTCAAAAACCCAACCCTGGCTACTGGGCTTCATTAATATTTTTAGTCAATTTCAGTGATGCATTTTTAGAGATGTATTTCTGAAGCAAAGATCAATTTGACATGCATATACACTAGAACGCTGCTAATCTGAAATTCCACTTATTCCCAACAGAACATTTACATTTAATAAAAACACATTGCATTAACACATCAGATACACATTTGCATTAACAATCTTTTGTGACAAAAAAATTTGTCAGATTTGTCTGACGAAGTGATGTTGACGAGGAAGCAATGTCTACTAAGCATAATGTCTGTTGATGTTGCATTTTCACTCTGCTCAGTATATTGCAATTCTATTTCTAGCACATTTGTGTCTTCAGAATGCAAAACGATAACATTCTCTGGCTCATTAATTTCTTCTAGATCAGAGTCATCTTGTGTCTTATTTTGAACTAAAAAGATGATTTCTTCATCTGTATTTAACTGATTGGCTTCAGTATCACAAGACAACCACTCAGTTATATCTTACAACCTCAGATACATTTAATAAGTGGAAGAATAGCTGAATAGTTTCACACAATGAATCTCTTCTTAGTTCGCCATAAGATAAGGTTACTTCATACAAGAGCACATCCATTATTCTAATTAAAAAGGGAGACATATTCTCTTTCTGTTGCTTTTGAATAAAAGAATTCAAGAGATAGTAGTACTACTGAGTACATATAACTTATTTTTTTTCACACACATATTTTTCTTTTCTATTTTTATCAGAATTCTGGGTAATCCGAACAAGCATCGGTCCCAATTAGTTCGGATTAGCAGGGCTCTTCTGTATTTAGCATGGAAATTGTTTTCTTTTGAAAAAAAGAGAAAAAATTTTTCAGCCAAACCCTTCAGAATAAAATTTGTTTTGGAAAAATTAACCACTGTACTTCACATAAGTTGTTCAGATAAATAAATTTGGATTTACGTCTTTAAAGAAAATAGCAATTATATGTACCATTGTACTTAATTTTATTGTATAATTATCTGTGAAAATGTGACTTAATTATAGGAGTTTGGCGCTATTGTATACATTAAAAAAAATTCACCTTTTTTTCTCATTAACCACTTTCATGCCTGATTTTAACACTGTCCTCGTTTTAGTCTTGCTTGTAATTAATGAGTTCAACTTTTTGTAACAATGCGCAGGAATATTTGTAAAATGGAAATCAAATCATAAAGGCAATCTTTTGCTTAAAATTTCTAGCAGAAGTGTTTTTTTTTTTTTTTTTTTTTTTTGTTAAATTAAATTGTACCAAAAAAGTGTCACAGTAGTTAATAACATTATTTTTTTTAATATTTGTAAGATTTTTCCGTTATATTGCTATTTCATTTCTTTTCAGGTGTTTCATATTTTTCTTTACCATATGTTGTTGCATTATTCTGCCGATGGACTCTGAAAGGGATATTTGGAATTTTATTCATATTCTAAATCATTTCTGCTCGAAGATGATTATCTAATACAGAAAGAAAAGGTGTGAATTAAAAATTTTATACAGTGTTATTTCTCATGATTTCAGATTGAAATTTTATTTATTCAAATGGTAAACAAACCTAAAAAACTTAGAAATTTTTTTATAAGAGCATTGTAAAGTCTGCAGCATGGATAATCTCTTTAATTGTAATTTTTGTCAAGAAACATTTCCTGAAGAGAGTGCATTACTTCAACATCTTGAAACTCATTCAGATAAACAAACTTTCACATGTGATATCTGTAAAGAAGTGTTTGCAGAAGAAAGTGATTACACTCATCATCTTGATAGTCATTCTGAGGTGAAAAAATTTACATGTGACATTTGTGATAAAGAATTTGATAGTGAAGATGTTTTACTTGAGCACATTTTGCGACATTCTAAGAAAAAGACTAATGAATGTCCTACCTGTGGAAAATCATTTGCAAAAAGATACAAATTAAAATCTCACATTCGTGCTCATATGAAAGAAAAACCCTATAAATGTCACATTTGCGCTAGAGCATTTTCTGTAAAGTCTGAAATGAACAAACATTTAAATGAACATGAAGGGAAGAAATTTGTGTGTAACATTTGTCAAAAAGAATTTTATACTATAAGTAGATTCAAAGCACATTTTCTGACCCATTCTGGGGAAAAACCTTATCAATGCGAATTCTGTGAGAAATGTTTTACACAGAAACAATATTTGAAAGTCCATTTTCTTAGTCATACTGGGGAAAGGCCCTTTCATTGCGACATCTGTGGAAAAACGTTTGCACGTAAAAATCATTTAAAGTATCATTTAAGTTCTCATAGCAGTGATAAACCTTTCAAGTGTGAGCAGTGCGAAAAATCTTTTAAGCGATTGCATCACTTACAGGGGCACATGAAGATACACGGAAAGAAATATCCATGTTCTTTTTGCCCGATTGAATTTCCTCGAAAAGATTTTTTGAAATTCCATATTCGATCACGTCACAAAGAAAAAAGTGAAACCCCGGTAACGAAAGATTGTGAGAAAACAAAACCTTACTCGTGTGATATCTGTAAAATAGATTTCGAAGATAGGAGTAGTTACGTTGATCATATTATAAGTCATTCCGATGAGAGAGCTGACATCATCATTAGTACAACGTGATGAAAAAAACTTGTATGTGGGAATATTTTACTTGCATAAAACTTACAGATTCTGATTATTTTCATAATTAAATGTTATTAAAGGGTTACATGGGTTTGAAAAATTATTATTATTATTATTATTTTTTAATCTAAGAGTATAATATGTTTAGATTATTTTTCCAAAGTTTCAATTCAATTGGAGTAAAAGTCTAGAAGAGAGAGCATTTGGAAATTCTCCTCATTAGGCTAGACCAGGGTTGGCGAACCTTTTTGTTGCCGCATGCCAAATTTGATCAAAAATTATTTTACGTGACCGTGAAGTGCCAATTAAAAAAAAAAAAAAAAAATAGTAGGTGGAAAAATAATGGATTAAATTACTTATCATTTTATATTAAGATTTAAAAAATGTGAGGAGCATATATGTATATATATTACACTATAATAATTAGAAATTAATCGAAAAAAATTAATGCAATGTAATTTGATTTCTGTTGTTGCATCTTAATATCAGGTTAATTTTAATGCAAGCTGAACCAGATTTATCTGGCAAGTGCTTACAGTTTGAGTTTTGATATCATTCGTTTGTGAAAACAGTGACTCGAAAGCATAAATAGGCAGAAAAACTGTTAAAATCACGAACGCCAGTTTCTTTGAATAGCTCTGAAATAAATGAAAGTTGCCAAAACTTTACCATCGGAATTTAGTAATGTCTAATAGCCATTTCTTGTCGATAGTTTTCAAATATTGTCTTTGTTTGAAAAATTTTTGAGACCATAATTAATTAGATTGGAATATAATATGCTGCAATTAAAAATTTTCAATTTTCATTTAATCGAATTTAGAAAAGATCAGTCGTGATTTTGTGTAATCTCACTTTATTTTGATTTAGAGCCACAAGCTGTGCTGTGCCAGGCACGCGTGCTATAGGTTCGCCGTCCCTGGGCTAGACAAGTCCAGAAGCAACACAGGTATATCACTTATTTCTAAAAACACTACTTTTGAAGTCGGTGGACGCAATTTCTCAAAAACTAATGCGCCGATCTTATTGAAATTTTGCGCTCTTCTTCAAAATAGGATTGACTAGTGATTGAACGTTTTTTCGATTACAACATATTTTACAAGGCTATATGTAGTGTAAATTGAACCAAAAATTTTACTGTTTTGGGTACAACTTAGCCAAAAATTCAAATTTTATTTAAATACTTCGTTCAATCACAAGCTATACTTATCTACTAACAGAAAAAATTACATTTTTTAATTTCAGATAAAGCTATCATGAGTTAGCCTGACCACCATAAGGACGTTTCTTTTAAGGGTTTCTGGAAACCAGGTCCCACCAGTTGAATTTTCCAAATTTTTGAATGAAAATTTTATAAAATATTGTTTAAATGTTGCTCATTTATATGCTTAAAATTTTAAATAAAATAATTTGTTTATAACAGTAGAAGATCTTTATAACGCAAATCTAAAAATGCAAGGTTGTGTGTTATATGGATCACATTTCACACATCATTAAATTTACCTTATAAACAAGGCCATATTTGTCTGAAACATATCAAAATACAGTAGAATATCCTTATACTGCATTTCTTGTCACTAGGAGTTATCTAAATTATAAATTTTTGCATTATACAGATCATTCCACATTGTTTAATTTACTATATAAACATGGTTCAACTTTAGTTGAATGGACTAAATCATTCATTATATTACTCATTTTCAAAAACGTTTATTGTAATAATAGCAATTTTTTCATTAAAAAGTTCTGAATTAATAAGATAAAGTTGAACTAATGTATCAAATTTAGCTTCCTAGAGAGTAGCAATTTTTTGCAATGTGGCAAGTGCTTCTTATCTGCAAAAATTCATTGTTTACTTCTGAGAAGTTGTGTGGTATATGAAAAATTGCGTTGCATAGAATTAATTGCATTATAAAGATCTACTGTATACATAAAAAAATAGAGAAAATATGATTTTTTTAGGTGCATTCATTACTATATAAATACATAGTATCTATAGTCGACGTTCGTTCTGTCTGTCTGTCCGTCCGTCCACATATAACAGAGCAAAAACTACCCAACTAAATGGTATGAAATTTTAAATATATAATTGTTGCGAAATTTTGTTGAGTCATTTTAAATTTTATGAAAATCGGATATATAGTTTAATTACAAGGGCAGCCAAAAGTTTTCCATTACATTACGGCCAATGGGAAAAATTATTTCAAGTGCATTTTAATGGTGTTACAGCCTTTCGAACAGAATGAAATTGATATACACTTATGAAGTGCACTAAAATATACATTCAGTACAATATACGGTGCAAAAAATATTTATAAAACTAGTTATAGTATGGCACCTCATTTGCCATGTATGATGTGCAATTTCCTTTTTTTAACCTTTAAAACCCATGTAACCCCTTAAAGAACTTCCTGCAAAACTTTTTAGCAAAGTTTTTTCTTTTCTTCTTCTTCTTCTTCTTCTTCTTCTTTTTTTTTTTTTTTTTGTACTCTGTGTAAGATTAAAAAAAAGTATGTTATATCAGTGAAGAAATTTTTACAAAAGAGAGCAATTACATGGATTATCACAATCTTTGATAATCATTTCAATGTGAGAGACTTCATGTCACAAAATACTAAGTGATCCAAAAGTCACAAAAGAAATAAAAATTCAATAATTCGAAAAGTATAAGCATCAGTATGATGCGGCATCCAAGGAGTGCACTTAAGGTGTGGAATTTTTCTAATAACGAAAATTTTATTGTCAGATAATTACATTTGCCACGAACAAATGATGTATATGAGCAGTTTGTACTGCAGTGCTGCACAGTTTGTAATGCAAGTAGGGTTACTAACATTATCTACGGATTGCATATGTTAGAATACCTGTCGGACTTGGCACGGAATTCTGCAAAGCATTAAAAAAAGATTTCTTGTGTAATTCCTATCACACGATGGCTTAAATAGTGACAGACAACAGATTTGGAACCAATTCAGTGCTCACTGTCAGTGATAAATGCAGCTAATAGTATTGTTTTTTCCTATAAATAATCCCATGTCTTTCTCTGTATTTATGTGAAAATTGAACCTGTGCTACTATTCCTTCTTTAGTAATAGAAGTTTAACACAAATTTAAAAAAAATGAAACTTAGTGAAACCCTGCAGAAAAAACATTTGTAGATATAACTGTTTGTTAACATTTAAGGATTAACAGCAGTGAAAAAACATTAAGTGTGACACGTGCGAAAACACGTTTACATTAAAATTTCATTTCAGTAAACAATTTTGTCAGTCTTGCAATATTAATGACTTCTATAATGATGTCAATTACTTTGTGTATAGTGTATGCATGTTTTTTATGTATATATATGTATGTAGTGTAGGGGATCCTTTTCTTCAAAACCATTTTGAAGGGGAAAAATAACCTACCACTGTTCGTTTTGTCCTATAGCTTTTCCTTGTAGGTATTTTTCAAAGAAACTTATCAGAACACACACAAAGGAAATGAAACCACATTAAAGAAAGATAAAAAGCATGAAAATACTTGCACCTCTGATATCTGTAAAGATTTCTCAGAGGGCAGCTGCAGCGATTGTGTTGATCATCTTATAAGTTATTTAGAAAACAAATCTTCTGAAAATAATGCTTCTTGTGAAAAATGCGTGGTTATTTTATGTGTGATATTTTTCGTGAAACACTTGTTAGTGAAAGTTAAAGTTGTTTACAAAAGCAGCTTAGTGAAAGTTGTTTGTAAAAACAGCTTAATGAAAGTTAAGGTTGTTTACAAAAACAGCTTCTTACTCATTTAGATTATAAAATAAAAAATAAATAAATAAATATCCAAACTTCCCAGATATATTTTCAGTAAAAGCTGAATCAGACAATATTTGCTTTGCAAATATTAGATTTTGGGAATGTCAAAGAGGTTTTGTTATCCAGAGTATTTGTTAGCCAGAGTAATTTGGTAGTGTATTTCCAAGAATTTTATTCACAAGAAAAACCTTTTGACCCCTTCGTGATGAGTGACACGTATACGGGACACATAAAAGAATCAGAATCCTTGATTATTCCCTCCAGTTATTTTTTATTTTACCTTATTTAATCAGGGCATTTTGTCGATTCACATAGCTAAAAATTTCTGTTTTCAAAAACCGGTGACAAAAGATTAAAAATTCTGTAAAAGACGCTCATCCCAACGGGGTTAACTGTGATGTCTATATGGGGAAGCAGACTTCGAAGATCATTTTTTTCCCATACAGGTGAAAAACTTTTTGGTTGTGACTCGTGTATCCATATGCATGTGGAAAAGCATCTGCTTTCATGTAAATATTTTATGAATATTCATTCAAGAAGTTCTAAAAGAAAAACAAGATTATGATGAAAAGTCTTTCAAGTGTCCTATTAGCGAAAAAGTATTTAAAATAAGAAGTTTGACTACTGATATTTGCACCCATGAAAGCAATAAATAATTTTTGCCTGCTGTGTGTGTCATACTTATGCTTGAACAATTTATGCTCTAATTTAAGGAGACATTTTCAGGTACAGTCGTGGAAAAAGAAGGTAAACACCCCTTATTAACTCTGCAACTAATTATAATAGAAGAAAGTTACTGATACTGAACGATTGGTATAAAGTCTACTTTTAAATGGTGTATATAAAATTTGCTGGGGCATCATCTACAAATCAAAATCGGATCAAACTTTATTTTTTTTCAATAGCAACACCCAGTTTTGACAATATATTTTAAATCTTCGGTTCAAACTATGCCAAGAAACGAAATTTCAAGTCATTTGGATGATAAATTTTGCAATTATAAACATTCAAAATTTAGAGCTTCTAATGTTAAATTACATTTTCATATTTTTTATTAATATCTCCTGAAATTATTATCCTAATGTGATATTTTTTTGTGTGGTTATAATAACAAAAAAAAAAAAAAAAAAAAAAAAAAAAAAATTAAATTAAATAAAACATAAATATGTTGAATTCGTAATTTAAAAAATTTTAAGATTTATATTTATTATGGCCTGCTTTTTGCAAATTCTCAATTTCAAAATGTTCTTCAAAATAGCTTTCAAATTATCATTAAAAAAAAAGTCAAAATGATGGTTTAAGGCTATAATGTGCAGAAAAGCATAATTTGAAAAAAATATATTTTACTCATTTTATTGAAACATTTGGGCTGGCAATAGTCGAAACATGTTAAGTGAGTGAAATGGTCATATTGGCAAGCAATAATGCAAGCAATAATAGAAGTGATTTAGTCATTCCGTAGCATTTCAACAATTGAGTACTGAAGTTCAGTTTAGATACAGCCCCTAAAATAGGTTCATTTAAAATAATAAATTTCTCTTAAACTAATTGTACGAATTTTATGAAAATTTGTATTTAGGCTAATTGTGTGAAAGGCGTAGAATTTATTTATGTTGTCAAACTTTGGTATTACTATTGAAAAAAAAACAAAGTTTGAGTTCAGTTTTGTGGTAGATGACCCCCTAAGCAAAATTTATATATATCATTTAAAGTAAACTTTTATTTCCAATCGTTTGGTAAAAGTAACTTTCTTCTACAGTAATTTGTTGCAGAGTTATCAGGGGGTGTTTACTTCCCCCCCCCCCCCCCCCCCCCACGATTGTACATGTAAAAAAAAATGTTTTGAATGTAACATTTTGAAGATGCCTTTTATATACAATGATTGACAATTAATTTGATACTTGGTACATTACAATATATGCTGATAAAATCTTCTTATAAGCAACAGAACTTTTTAACTAATTGTAGCTAGTTTCGGTATCATTCAGCATACCATCGCCATTGCAAAGAATGATGTGAAATTTTGACCATGTATATGGAAGAGAAGGGGATTCGAGCAATATGTTGATTGACCAATGAATTACAGGAAATAGCTAGCATTGTAATAGCAAAAAACGTTAATAGAAATGAAGAAAAGGGTGTTTTTATGCAGGGTGCTGACAGAATCTGGAAATCATGGGAAAATTAGGATGTTTATCAACCAGGAAAAGTCAGGGAATTTTGTAAAAATACTCGAAAATGAGGGAAATTTGTCTATATGTAAAAATATTTGCATTTGACGAGACTGATTCATCTATTTTATGTACCATATTTTTTCACATGCTGATTAGTATTTCCCAATATTTTTAAAAAGATGCACGTGGTACGATTTTTTTTATATTTAACACAAATTAAGGTGATCGGATGTCCCCCTTTTCTGTGGATAGTGCTTATGTTGAAGGCAATTTACCCATTTTTCAAAATTTTAAATGATACATTAGCATAACCTGATCAGGTGGCTAGTTTAATCCAGTTAGCTATCCTGTCAGATGCAGATATATCTTAGAATTGAACATTTTTCAGAAAATGAGAAAATTTTCTGGTCACACTATATCCATTGGCCTCTATATGAAGTTGTTGGACTAAATTTTAAGTTCAAAATTTGCTATTCACTAAAAAGGACACTACTGAAGCACAAAAGGGCACTATTGCAAGAGAAATTATATTATTGCCTTTAGTTAAGAGAATGAAAAGTGGGAAAATGTGTAATTTTTAGGTATGATAAATGAAGTAACTTTAATTTTTTATGATTTTATGATATAAAAATAAAAGGTACAATTAAATTACAACATGAATGAATATATATTTTTTTTTTCTGAAGAAATGAGAAATTTCTATCATTTTTGTAATTTCTTGGGCACACGGATTTAGAAATATTATGGTATGGAGAAAATTTTTACTAGAAATATCTGGGTTCAACCAGTGGTGCATTTTACTACTTTTAAAAAAGGTAGAGTGCATTTTGTAAATTTGAAAAAGGGCAGGGGCCTACACCCTTCAAAAATGGGCTAGAAGGAACATGTATTCTTAAAATTAGAAATCAAGGAAGTCTAATAAAGATAATCAGGGAACTTTTTTTTTACAATTTCTGTAGACACACTGTTATATGATATTTCCAACAATCTAACAAGCAGGGAGTAGCGGAATAATAATGAACAATATTTTTAACATTTTCATAGGTATGGAACAATAGGGAAGATCACACTGGCAAGTAATATAGGTACTCCAGGAATTAAAAATCTCAGTAGGATGTTTCAGTAATATCTTCAAGCTGAAAAGACTTCCTACTGAGATTTTTAATTCCTGCAGCATCTATGGTATTATATTCCTGTGTGATCTTTCCAGGGTTCGTTGATATATATCTTGATATACACTATATTGCCATTAATGACCAGCAACTTTCAATTTTAGACATTTTGTCGAATATTTAGAAGTATACTTGACAGATTCTTCTGGAATTTCAGGATTAAAAAGAACAGATATGACCTCATATTTAGCAATGTCGATTTGTTAAGGGGGGCAATTAGAGGGCCAACGAAATCAAAGAAAAAAAATAATACTTGGGATCACCCTGTAAAATAAAATGCACGAAATGATCTACCACTACCGAATATAAATAAACAGACATTGTGCAATATATGTATTCTTTTGTGTAAGAATAGCACGTATATTAATAGAGATATAGCGATTTATTTAAAAAAATTAAAAAATTCTTGCATGTTTTTTGCTTATAACATGCAGGGTTTTTAACCAAATTTAATGCCAGTTTCAGAAAAATTGACAAAATATAGTAGAAACAACATAGTGTAATTTGAATATAAATATATTAAATATTTTAGGAAATATGAGTAGTTGTATGATATAATTTTTATCTGCGCATGTGCGAACGATAACAAGGATCATTTTACATAATTTAATAGTCAACTGTATGGAGCAACTTATTAAAAAAAAAATCTAGTCAAATATCGTAAAAATTCAAAAAGATATCGGCATTAAAGTGAGCAAATTTTTAGTTGTTCTCTAAAAGCAGCTAAATGGTAAGGGATTTTACACAAATTGTCATTTTTTATTAACTGACTTTCAGAAAAAAAGTTAGTATTTAGTGAGTATCAACGAGTAGATTTGGAAAAAATGCTTCAATTTTGATACTTCTTTTGATCGTGGTATAGGCTCGTTCTGGTGGTTATCCAAGAAGAACTAAAGCATCAGTAAAAAATGAAAAAAAAAAAAAATGACAATTTGTGGAAAATCCCTTATCATTCAGCTGCTTTTAGAGAACAACTAAAAATTTGCTCCCTCTAACAGCGATATCTTTCTGAATTTTTACGATATTTGACTAGATTTTTTTTTAATAAGTTGCTCCATAGAGTTGGCTATTAAATTATGTAAAATGATTCTTGTTATCGTTTGCGCATGCGCAGATAAAAATTATTTCATACAACTGCTCATATTTCCTAAAATATTTAATATATTTATATTCCAATTGCACTATATTGTTTCTACTATGTTTTGCCAATTTTACTGAAACCGGGGTTAAATTTGGTTGAAAATCCTGCATGTTAAAAGCAAAAAACATGCAAGAATTTTTTTTATTTTTTAAAATAAATCGCTATATCTCTATTAATATACATGCTATTCTTACACAAAAGAATACACATATTGCACAATGTCTGTTTATTTATATTTGGTAGCAATAGATCATTTTGTGCATTTTATTTTACAGGGTGATCCCAAGTGTTGTTTTTTTCTTTGATTTTTTGTTGGCCCCCTAATTGCCCCCCTTATCAAATCGACATTGCTAAATATGAGGTCTTACCTGTTCTTTTCAATCCTGAAATTCCAGAAGAATCTGTCAAGTATCTTTCTAAATATTCGACAAAATGTCTAAAATGGAAAGTTGCCGTTCATTAATGGCAATATAGTGTACATATGATATTTATTTTTAAATATCAAGATTTGTGATATTTATTTTCAAATTATCAAGAGGTTTGATACTTTGTATATTATTAAGGCTGCATGTTTTTGGCAAAAGTGGTAAAAACTATGGAAAAAACTGGTTAAAACCGTCCTGGCAAAAATACATTTTTGCCAAAGTGGCAAAAATAGATATGTTTTATTTACAGCGATGTTATTAATAAATTTTAATTTTTAATAAATTAAAATAATAATATATAATTTTATTTATTTACCTTAGAATATTCAATGCATCATTGAAACAGTATTCTAAGTAGTTTTTATTTTTTAGTAAAATACTTTAGTAATCAGTTTTATTTTACTTTTTAGTAAATAACTTACTGACTTTGGTTTAAACTGTCATAATTATTAAACAAGTAATCCTTATGCTTCAGTTAATTTTATAACAAAGTCTGTGAGAGAAATAATACCAATTTTTCTGGAGAACAACAGTAATTTGGATTTGGAGTTACAAAGTAAAAATGAAATAGTATATATGAATATAATATAATATAGTATAGTAAATATATTATAAGAAATAGTACAGTTCATATTAAATTATAACCTTTAATTACGAAAAGAATTACACATATAATAGATAGCAAAGAGCAATAGAAACAAAAACATTTTGCAACACAATTCATTCTCATTTCCTAGGATCAAATTATATTTGAAGTCTGCCGTCTGTATGATGAGAATGAGGAAAATGCTGAGAAAAATTATCTAAAAGATTAATTTGCCTATATTTACAACATAAAATAATCAATTAAAATCATTCTACCCTCCCCTCTCTTATACATGTTAATTTCATCTGGCCCATGTTTTTCTTTATATCCCCCCCCCCCTCCCTCAAAAAAAAAAAAAAGTTGTAGGAATTTCAGAAGTTTACTTCTATAAAATATTTGTAAAAGTTATACCTTGAGGCTCAATTAAAGATACAATGAAGATTGGTTTGACAAATGTTTATGTATTAATGCTGTTTTTAATTATAGGTTTCTTAAATGTAAAAACTGTTGATTTAAAAGTTTTTAATATAAATACATATTACTTTTAAAGACATTACATTACACTACATTAATTTAATTTGAGAAAAAAAAACGTAGTTTTTACTTCATGTCTCCATCACATAAATTTATTTATAAAATTGCTTATGTTGTACTTGTTTTTCATTTGCTATTATCAATGAAAATTAGTTTAATTAATCAAATTAATATTAATGAAATATCTAATTAATATTCTGATTTAAGTCTCAATTATAATATATACAACATTATATTACTTTTGTATATTTATTATGACCAGCCTTCTTGTCGATTTTTACGAGTTTTTGCCACTGTCCTGGCAAAAATACCATTTTACCGGCAAATTGCCCAACCCTAGTATATTTGATATTTATTTTCAAAATATCACTGTGCAAGATAATTTTGATATTTTCTTCAGTCAAAACAAGTGTAAATGAAATTTTCAACTCTTATTGATTGTGTCATTCTGTAGATACACAACTTTTGTCTCTGGCAGTGACTTTTTTAGGCAAAGAAGAAAAATATCTTTTCTGAGCTTCTTGTTTAAAACTTTTATTTTTAAATATATAACTAATAATTATGCCAGACAATGAATTCAGAACAGCCATTTGAAGATAAACTGTAATTTAGATAATCATTTATACTAATATACAGCTTCTTTAGAAAAGAATCTTTTTTGATTTTTGTTTAGTTGAGTCTAAACTATACAGCAAGTTAGGGAATACAAAATAAGACAAGCTTACATTTGTGTTAAAATTCTTCAGTTTAAAAAAACTAGTCTCTTGTATTTAATATTTTGCTTTATAAAATATAAAACTTTCTTGAAACTAGATACAATTCCTATACTTTATGTAAGTGTATAAAGCAAGTTGCATCTTTTTTCAATTAGTTGATCTTCAATTTTGTTCTTAGTGGTGGAAAAGGGGGGGGGGGGGAGAGAAATGCATTTTTAGAACATTGTTTGATTAAGTTTTTATGTTAAGTGCAATATGTTTTAGCTTCTAATTTATATTATGCTTGAAAATATTTATTATCAGCAGTAAGTTGACTATTTTGAAAATATTGGATAGGCTATATCAAAATATCTGATATTTTTGATATTTTCTAAAATATCATGATATTTACGAACCCTGGGTCTTTCCTATATTGGATAGACCAAATATGGTTTAAAATGCCAAACTAAACAGCACAAGCAATATATTCGAAAACAAGCAACTAACAAATCAACCGTTTCTAAATATTGCTAGGACATTAACCATTCCTTTGACCGGTGTTGCCGCATCCGGTGAATTTTTTTATTTAGATATATTGAATTCACACCATAAAATTTTGAATAGCAATTTTATTTTATTTTATTTATGAAATATCTGTCATTTTGTAAAGCTAAAATAACTATTAAAATTTACTGGTGAGAATTCAGAAAGCCTAAATAAAAAATCGGCCAGATGCAGCAACACTGCCTTTGACTATAACTGTCAGCTAAAATTATCTTTAAACCGACATCTATACTTGAACTTAACTTTCTTGAAATACTGCATATTTATAAAAATATTGTTAATTGCGACTTTGACTTTCCCCTTCATCAGCTTTTTGCAAATATTAATACAGAGTGTCTATAACAAAATGTTCCAGTTTCATTGGTATATTGTAACAGTTTAATTTAGACTATTTACAACAAATCATACTTCAAATTGATTTTCACACCTAGTTTTTCTTACAAATGTTCAATAAGTGCACCTTTAGCTATACGTCACACATCCAATCTAAAGTTCAATTCTTCCCACACTTCGGTTAATAAGTCCGGAGTCATGAAAGCAGTAGCCTCTTCAGTTCTGTGTATCAACTTTGTCAAATCATTAGATAGCAGCGGAACGTAGGAAAGGTCTTTTATAAGGCCCCAAAGGAAAAAATTGCATGGGTCCAACAGCTTTTAAATCTTCAGCCCAGCAGTAGCACTTTATGCTCAGGACTCGCCATTTTGTGTATGTGGCACTGCAAGTGAGTCAGTAGCATGCGCTTACCTAAAACTGTTTGCAATGGTGGATCCAAGGGGGAGGTGAGGAAAGGGTGGATGAAAGAGCAGTTGTAAAAAGTTAGAACTCTGATTTTCTAGTCAGAATGGGGAAAAAAATGGCCATATATATATATTTTTTTCCGCATTCTGACCAGAAAATCAGAGTTCTATATTTTTACGACTACTCTTTCATCTTCACCTAACACTTCATTTATAATGGCTGTTTCATAATAATGGAAGCCATCAGTCCATCAGAAGAAAATGATCCATTCCAAAGGTATAAGTTTGATTAAAAAAACTATTTAATACTTTGAGCAGAAAGAAGAGGCTACACCTTCAATTTTCATGACACTAATAGAATCACATAGCTGCCAATTTGTACAGTTTTGTTACCTCTAAAATTTAAGACAAATTTTTACCACGTTTAATCGTTGACAATTGTTAGACTAAAAGCGTAAAAAATAGCAACGTTAAAAGCACCAAAATTTTAAGCATACCGGTTTCGGTAGCATATAGCATACCTTCCTCGGTGCTAAGGATGGTGGAAATTTGCTCACATATATAGGAGAGATGGGAATTCCAGTTAAAGGTTTATTGACCAATAGGAAAACAGAGGATTGCAGGCAGCAGCCAATAGGAAAATAGATGGGAAATGGAACCGAAGTAGTGAGGAAAAAAAAATTAAGAGAAAGAAGTTTTTATGTAATATTTCCAACAATCTGATAATGGGGGAATAGCGAATTCACAATTAACAATATTTTTTTTTTTTTTTTTTATAAATATGAAATGCTTCAAGGAAGTTAAGTGCGTGTATAGAAGTAGGTGAGATTATTTTAACCGAACTGAAGTCAAAAGTATGATTCATCTCCCAGCAATGTTTTGCAATAGAAGATTTATTGATTTCTTGTTTTTTAATGTATTGTTGATGTTCTTTGATACGAAATTTTAAGCAGTGTTTGGTTTGTCCAATATAGGAAAGGCCACACTGGCAATTAATGTGGTAGATACCCCCTGAATTGGATAATTCAATAGGATCTTTAAGTTTGGAGAAGGTGAGGTAGGGGCAAAAATTATTTTGAAGTCATATTGTCTAAGAATTTTAGCAATGGGAAAGCTTGTAAAGAAAGAAACAGCGAAGCTTTTACGATAGACGGATGTAGTGAAACCGTTTACAGTGCGAGTGACAAGGGTATCCAAAAATGGGAGAGAACTATTATTTTCAATTTCATAAGTGAATTGAATATTGCTATCAATAGAGTTCATAATGTTTAGAATATTATCAATATTGTGAAGAGAGGTGTCAATTAAGGTGAATGTGCTATAAGGTGAATTTACTATGGTCTCCTTTGACGTCAAATCTCTATTCACGAATGTCCGATAAGTGTTGCCCTCTCTTGTCTTGAACAGAAACTTAGTGAATTTCATTATTCATATTTTGAAATCCAAGAACTTATATTCCTTACTCGCATATGTCTATCTCAAACTACATTTTCATTCCAAGGAAATTTTTACAAACAATCTGACAGTTTAGCTATGGGCTCCCTCCCCCCTGTCACCCATCCTCGCAGACATCTATATGCATTATTTTGAATGCTCCCTTTTCAATAAATTATCTTTCCCTTTCTGGATTCGCTATGTTGATGACACATTCACCTTAATTGACACCTCTCTTCACAACATTGATAACATTTTTAACATTATGAACTCTATTGATAGCAATATTCAATTCACTTATGAAACTGAAAATAATATTTCCCTCCCATTTTTGGATACCCTTGTCACTCACTCTGTAACCGGTTTCACTACATCTGTCTATCGCAAAAGCTTCGCTGTTTCTTTGACACCCCATGCTCGTTCTTGTCATCCCCCAAGCCAAAAAATGTCCACCTTTTATACTTTTATAAATCGTGTCATACATGTTTGCTCTAATTCTCAGTCATTTAATAGTGAAATTCAATACATTAAAGCCATTGCGATTGACAGAGGTTACAACCCTTCTATAATTGATACTGCTCTATTTAAACTTCAGCATCCTCGTTCCTCAAACTCTCCTCAGTCTTCTACTCTTTCCAATATTAGCATTGTGTTAACCTTCTTTTCTAAATCAAGCTTTCCCATTGCTAAAATTCTTATTCTTAGACAATATGACTTCAAAATAATTTTTGCCCCTATAAATAAACTCACCCTCTCCAAACTCAAAGACCCTATTGAATTATCCAATTCATGGGGTATCTACCGTATTAATTGCCAGTGTGGCCTTTCCTATATTGGACAAACCAAACGCTGCTTAAAATTTCATATCAAAGAACATCAACAATACTTATTAAAAAAACAAGAAATCAATAAATCCTCTATTGCAAAACATTGTTGGGAGATGAGTCATACTTTTGACTTCAATTCGGTTAAAATAATCTCTAAACCTACTTCCATACACGAACTTAACTTCCTTGAAGCATTTCATATTTATAAAAATATAAAAAAAAATATTGTTAATTCTGAATTCGCTATTCCCCCATTATCAGATGGGAAATATTACATAAAAACTTCTTTCTCTTAATTTTTTTTTCCCCTCACTACTTCGGTTCCATTTCCCATCTATTTTCTTATTGGCTGTTACCTGCAATCTCTGTTTTCCTATTGGTCAATAAACCTTTAACTGGAATTCCCATCTCTCCTATATATGTGATCAAATTTCCGCCATCCTTAGCACTGAGGAAGGTATGCTATATGCTACCGAAACCGATATGCTTAAAATTTAAAATTTTGGTCCTTTTAACGTTGCTATTTTTTACGCTTTTATTATATTGCACCAAGCTCCTACTTGATAATTAATTGTTAGACTGTTTAAACTGAATTTCCGGAAGTGACAGCTAATTGATTCCATGTGACGACATTTTTGTGGCTGTCAACTCGTAAAACTTGGCTAAAAATGCTAACTTTGATAACATTTTCTGAATGAATCTTTACCTTTATAACAAAATGGGAAATTCTTTAATTTCTTGGTATCTGAACAAAATCGGTAAATTTTATATTTTTACAAATATCAATGCATTTTTTTTTTTTTTTTTTTTTTTTGTATTTACAAATGAAAATGACTTCGAGAAAGTATCAGAAAAGTAGTTAGTTTGGATTTGGGAATAGCTTTCAATATAAAAAAATTCTCATAAAGAAATGTGATCCTCCCCCACCCAAAAAAAGGAAAATACCCCCCCCCCCCTCTAAATGGTGAGCTCGATCCGCCCTTGGCTGTTTGAGTTATTCTTTATTTGTCATCTTTAAACAATACTCTACAACGCTTACAGTTAATACTATTAAAATGTATAACTGGGACAGTCTTTTATGGACAGCATGTATATAGGTAAAATTTCGTCATTCTTTGCACTGATGACGGATGCTGAATGCTAACGAAACTAGTCTGCAATTGTTGTTAAAAAGTTCTGGAGTGTTGTTTTACCTGAAAATACAATATTTATTTAAAACAAAAAAAACTTTCTAACTTAGAAAAAAAGGGGGGGGGGGATGCTATCATTAATGACCTATTTAAAAAGATGAAAAGCATGTTCTTGGATTAACCCTTTATGTACTGAATTATCAAATCATGAAATTTTTTCTTTTAAAGCATTTTTTGTGAATTGTTTAAACTACATAGAAGATTTACATAATCATTTAATGAATTTTAGAAAGGTTAATTAAATTTGAATTTATAGGAATTTTTCTTTGTAATTTGTAGAATTCGGAAATTGTCGAATATAATGTTTTTACAATAGAAATATTTCCGAATTGAACCCCCCCCCCCCCCCCCCAAACGCCAAGAAATCTGAAAAGATGCAAGTATGCAAGGGCAAAAGAAATCTATCTTTTAAAAATACTACTGTTTTGTGTAACATGCATCTATAACTCATTCTAAATTGTATTAAAACTAATCTATGTATTAAATGAATTTTATAACAAGTTATTTTAATAGTACCTATAAGTACCGTCAGTAGATAAAGGGTTAAGGAGAAAGAGGGTGTGATTATCTTCAAGAGGTAGGATGTGATTTATCATCCGTGTATTACACAAAATGAGAGAAATAACTTCCACAAACTTCTGTTCACTTATTGTCCTCTATCCAATGGCGGATCCAAAGGGCGATCATAAAAAGGTCTCTAAATCGACCTATCTAAGCTATTTTTAAGGAATTTTAATTTTTTAAGTGCTTAGAACAAATGTACACTCGTTGGAAAAAAACAAAAAAAAAACGTACTAACTCTGCAACAAAGTATCGTAGAAGAAAGTTACAGATACGAAACGATTGGAAGTCTACTTTTAAATGATGTATATATAATTTGCTTAGGGGACATCTACATATTAAAACGAACCCAAACTTTGTTTTTCTTCTTTAGCAATACCCAAGTTTGACATCATAAATACATTCTACACCAATTAGTCTAAATCCAAATTCTCATGAAATTCGTACGATTAGTTTCTGAGGTATTAATTATGTTAAAATGAGCCTACTTTAGGAGCTGTATCCAAATTGAAGTTCGGTACTCTATTGCTGAAATGCTACAGAATGACAATGTTACTTCTGTTGGCGTATTATTTCTTGCCAATGTGACCATTTCACTCTCTTAATATGTTTGGACTATTGCCAAGCCAAATATTTCGATAAAATGAGTAAAATATATATTTTTTAAATTATGCTTTTCTGTCCATCATAGACAGCCCCTTAAACAAACATTTTGATGTTTTTTAATGATACTTCGAAAACTACTTGAAAGAAAAATTTGAAATTGAGAATTCGTGTAAAGCAGGACACTATAACTATATAAAAAAAATTGTAGGTTGCAGTTCATATTTTTTTTTCGAATAATAATTTCATAATTCATATTATAAATTTTTTTAAATTCCAAGTTCAGTGTATTTATGCTTGGGCTTTGTACTATTGTAATCACACGCAAAATTATCACATTAGGATTATAATTTTAGGAGATATTAATAAATATATAAAAAATATAATTTAATATTAGAAGCTGTAAATTTTGAATATTGATAATTCCAAAAAGTATCACCCAAATGGATAGAAATTTCGTTTCTAGGCATTGTTTCAACCAAACACGGAAAATATATTGTCAGAAATGAGTGTTGCCATTGAAAAAAAATGTTTGGTGTAGTTTTGATTTGTAGATGCCCCCTTAGCAAATTTTATATACATCATATAAAATTGGACTTTATTTCCAATCGTTTGGTGCCAGTACCTTTCTTGTATTGCAATTAGTTGCAGAGTTAGTAGGGGTGTTTACTTTTTTTTTCCCACGACTGTACCAATTTTTCTTTCTCATTTTTTATTGCATCAGAATTCTAAAATTTTTCTTATATCAGAAAAATTATATAAAAATCTAAGTTACGCATAGAATATCTTGTTTTAATTTCACCGGTTGTATAATAAATGAAAATTAGAGACTGTGAATGATATCTCTTTAACCCCTTGAGGGCCGGTGGGATATATTTTATCCCACCTACGGTTAATGAAGATTTACACCAGAAAAATTTTATGAAACTTTACTTTTCTAACTTTGGTGGGAAAAAGTCTTAAAATTGCTTTTCCTTATTTTGGAATAAAATTTTTCTAAATTTCCAGTGGGAATTCAGCATTACGCAAACGCAATTGCTTGCCCCTCAAGCTGTTAAAGGGTAAGAATCCTATTTTCAAACAACTATTCGTAGTTGCTGAATAATTGCGTCATTAATAAGCTTCAAACTATTTTTTATGAAACTACTTTAGAAATAAAACAATCTGGAAATTGCACGTCAAAGGTGGCAAATGGGGTGCATTCGTACTATAACTTGTTTTATAAATATTTTTTGCACCGCATATTGAACTGCATGTATATTTTAGTGCACTTCATAAGTGCATATCCATTTCATTCTATTCGAGAGGCTGTAACATCATTAAAATGCACTTGAAATATTTCTTTTTTCCCCACTGGCCGCAATGTAACGGAAAACTTTTGACTGTCTTTGTAATTAAACTATACATCCGATTTTCATAACATTTGAAATGACTCGACAAAATATTGCAATAATTATATATTTAAAATTTCAGACCACTCGGTTGAGTAGTTTTTGCTCTGTTACAGGGTAAGGTGCCTTATTATCGTCCTCCAGTCACTTTTAGGCCCTTAGAAGTTGTAATTTTCATGAACATCTACCAAATTTGGATTTTACATAGACTAACTATCCACGCACATAGAAACATGGGCAAATATCGTACAAAAAATTTTTAACATTGCAAAAAATTGTTTTTTCAAAAGTATCTAAAAATGCAAAAGAAAAAAAACTTGTCCCAATTTCGTCCCTCAAAAATTCAATACGCCGAGACTTAACTTATAACTAAATCAAAATTTATTTCTAAATAAGTAAGTAATTTAATTTACGTTAAAGTAAGGCACAAAGAAATGTACTAATTTTCAGTGGAAGAATAACATAACGAAACATTAGCCATCCAAACATGAGGAAAAATTTTTAAAAAAATGTCATGAAAAAGCATTCCTAATTTCGTCCCCAGAATGAAAATAAGAACTGCAAGGGGGACGAAATTGGGACCACGCTACTTCCCAATATGACGGAGCTTCAGTTCCGTAAGATGAACTGAGCGTCCTAAAACTCACTGTATGCTACTCTCAGCATCTTAACAACATAAAATGCATGCAATGAATAAGAAATAAATACTTACAGTACAGTAAATAACGCTCTACAAACGACGTAATTAGAACTCAGGCCTTCTAAAAATAGGAAATTCTCCATCTTTAATTTGTGTATGTGCCTTGGCGAACGAAACTTTCAATACTGACCCCTTTTACCTCCCGTCCCCTGTGCCTTGCGTCATAAGTGACGCCACTTTCGCAGAAGCAGAGAAGTTAAGGGGGACGAAATTAGGAGAGGGTAAGAAATATGGGCACTTCACCCTATGCAGATGGACCGAACGACGACTCTAGATGCTAAGTATATTTATATAATTACAAACGCACTTTAAAAACAAGCAGTTTTATATGCAGTAAAACTTTTTAAAAATAACTGTTGCATTAAAATTGACCTAGGAGGTCCGTTGTTCTCAAAGCCATATGTCTATACGACAATAATAAATCTGTAAGACAATAATAAGTCTTAGCTATACTTTTTTATTCATGGAACATGCATAATAGATAGATTTAAAAAGGAAAAGGGATTTTTTTCTCTTTTTAAAAGATTTTAAATGCTGAAACATTTTGAAGCTTTTCAAACATACAAATAAATAAATAAATAAAACAACTACAGTGGACTCCCTCAAATCCGCAAACTTCTAAAATCCGCACATCATCACAGATGTAAACAGTGAAACTTTCAGTTCAGCTGTAGGGGCAAAATTGCAGAAATTTTTAGTTTTAAATCATTCTGTATGTGTTTTAATATGTAATTCTAGATAATAAATATGATTGAACTTGTCGTTTTTCATGAAGTATAAATTTATTTGTGATAAAATTAAAGATATTGCTGATATCACTGATAATAACAATCTTTTGACCAAATATATTTATGTATTAACCAAGCTTTGTTGGTTATTATGACTGGCTAAACCTGAAATAAATCTTCCTTACTGTATGATTTTAATGTGAATTAATGGGTTAACTTTATGAGAAAAGTTTCATTGAATAATTCAAGGAAAATGTATCTCATTTTTATTATGTATAATTAATTATGTATTATTAATTATTTATTTGAAGGTTACTTTTAATAATTTAATCATTTTTTAAATCATCTCACTTTTTATCATTTTAGTTTATAACTTTACTTAATTATTTTAATATTTTACTTTATTGCAAGCATTCATTATAATTTTGATTTCATTATTACATTCAAATTCATGTTTAAAAAACGTAAACAAAGCAATGACCAGAAATCCGCACAACCTCTGGTCCCAAGCTGTGCGGATTTGAGGGAGTCTATTGTATTGCTAAAAAAGTTGGAAAGTCTTGATATATTGGCAGGGGCGTCGCCATGGGGGGGTATGGGGGGGGACCCTCCCCCCCCAATATATGTGAAGTTGGGAAATTTGAGCTTAGAGTTGGGAAATTCTAGATTTTTGTGACAATTTCTTTTTTAAAAGTAATAGTAAAAAATTACGAAATTTTTATTGTTTTGGTGATTGTGTTTCTGAGTACTGTAACAGTAAACAAGTTAAATTATCAAAAGAAATACAAAAAGAAATCAGCCACACTCAATTTATCATTGTGTTTTTCAGTTATACAAAAATATTATACATCTACCAGACCCAGGGATGTAGTGGAGGGTATACGGGGGTATACGCCGTATACCCTCTGGATTTTTTTAAGGAACACCGTATACCCTCTGTTTCTCAAGAAAGCTATAGTATATGTACGCTAGGGTATACCCTCTGCCTTGAGCGTATACCCTCTGCTTAGAACGTATGCCCTCTGTTTTTTTTTCGACTACACCCCTGACAGACCTAAATTTCTCTAATCCTGTCCATCAATAGCTGACTATCCAGTTCCTTTATTTCCTCCAAAACTTTGTTCCTTTCTCAAAAATTTCAACCTACCCCACCTTCTCCTCCTAAAACAGAATCCAGCTATTTTAATCCAAAGGGATTGCATCTTCTTTTGAAAATTGGAGATCACTTCTAGCACAACAGAAAGGAATGTAGTCACCTACTTGAAACACAGCTGAGCAAGAAGATTTGATGAGTTTTCACAAATTGCAATAATTTTTTAACTAATTTCCCGATTTTTGGACATTTTACTCATTCTCGTGATTTTTTGCCACAAAAATTAGTTAACCCTTCGCAGTCAAGAAAAGGGCGTTATATGAGCAAATGTGAATAAAAGAAGTCGTTGGTTCTGATAAATTTGTCACATTTTACTTTTATAAAAGTAAAATATATATATGTGTGTGTGCGAAATATATATTAGTCCTATTAGATGTAAATTTCCAACTAGGCGAAAAATGTCCGGACCAGGATTCGAACCCGGGACCTCCTGGCTGAAGCCGCCAGTGCTCTGCCATCTGAGCTATCCCGGACGATTCTGGTCGAACTTTTTCACCCAGCTAACCTTGATGATTACAGCATCTGGTCTGAAACCTGGTTCAGCTCAACAGAATAAATCTCAGGTAATGGAACTCCAGAAATCGCTGGATACGAAATTACACTAGATTAATAATAACACAATTATTCTAATTGGTAAACAAATCGGTAAACAAAATTGGATTTGTTTACCAATTAGAATAATTGTGTTAATATTAATCTAGTGTATTTTCGTATCCAGCGATTTCTGGAGTTCCATTACCTGAGATTTATTCTGTTGAGCTGAACCAGGTTTCAGACCAGATGCTGTAATAATCAAGGTTAGCTGGGTGAAAAAGTTCGACCAGAATCGTCCGGGATAGCTCAGATGGCAGAGCACTGGCGGCTTCAGCCAGGAGGTCCCGGGTTCGAATTCTGGTCCGGACATTTTTCGCCCAGTTGGAAATTTATATCTAATATGATTCGTTTACCAATTAGAATAATTGTGTTAATATTAATCTAATATATTAGTCCTGTTCGTTTATATTTATGGGTGTTTGTGAAATTTTAAACCAAAAGTGCAGTGTTGTGTGTTTAAAGGTGTTCTAAAAAATGACTATAAATATCAGAACGAAAGAATCCTTCATAATAGGAAAAGAGTTTTAGTGGAAGATTTTGGAGCATCTAAAAATCCATTCGAGGATGATAAAGGTAAAAAAAGAACGATTTGAATTTGGAAAGAAATATGACTATGAAAGCTGTCCATCATCTGAAGAAAAAATCGACATGCACGGTAACGCTGACACGTTGCACTTGAATAAAATTTTGAAGCAATAAAGATTTCTTTATAGACAAGTTCACAAACAATTATGAATATTAGGATATGACTGAAGAAGCTGACTTCCGAAAGCGCGGTAGGAAAACGATTTCACCAAAGAAAATAGATAAAAATAATAGCACAGCAATGAACATTAATACACATAAGTTTTACAGGAAATAATTATAAGAAATACAAGAAAATTTCGGCAATTTAGTAATGAGCTTAAATGACAATGTTCCCTATATCAGGAGAATATTGCACCAATACATTTCATATTTAAATTTCAATTGTGCAAGGCAAATTTGAGTATCACTAACTTAGAAAAGTTAATAATGTTTCCACCTGTATATGAGAAACGGCTGTACACGACTTGCAGAGTCAAATAGAAATAAACCAAATCCTAACGGACTAGCTGCTATCCGATTCACCAACTTTTCAGCCGATTTTAAACCCCACTTTTTCCCGTTCAAAGGGAGAAAAAGGTTGTCGTTGCTAAAGTTGGAGGAAAACCACTACTACTAGTACCAGCCGTTAATATTTATCGCCTATTCGAATCAATCGCTTATCTCTGATTGGCTGAAATGTTGAAAGTTGGGGGGGAAAGGCGCGGCTAGCGCATACTTTTTTAGAGCTGTGGTTAAAAAGTTGGGGATATTGCTGTTTGCTATCACACTGGGTGTTGAGACAATATTTCACGAAAAGTTGGAGGAAATCAAGAGTTGGCTCAAAAATTGCTCGAAAAGTTGGTGAATCTGGTAGCAGCTTTAAACGAACCTTTTACTCATGCCAAGAAATTCAAAGACTATTTGAGTCATGCCGTCAAACTATATACTCATATCTTAACATTCACAGAAGCTTATCTTTATGGCGTTGCATCTAATGAAAGAATCTTTAGTCAAATAAAAATTAAGAAATATATATATTACAAACTACAATGAGGGATGACAGGCTTGACAGCCTAATGCTTTTAAAATGTGAAAGTCAAATAGTGGATTTTATTAAACTGGATGATGTTATCATCAGGTTGCCTTCTTCGAAGACAAGAAGAATTAATGTTAAATGAAAACAATACGGATGTGCCAATCCCAAAACTTTATTCTATCCCTTATACAGGGCTCGCAAATGGTCCGCCAACTGAATACCAATAAATTTTAAAAGAAAATTTTATGGTAGGTTTGCGCTAGAATTAACTTTCAAAGATGTTTCCGGGGCGGTTTGAAAGAAAAATCTAAAAAGAAAATTTTTCTAAAATAATATTGGTATTCAGTTGGCGGACCATTTGGGAGCCCTGCATATATGTTAATACCTCAAAATTTGCAACCACAATGCTAAAATTAAATAATAATTCTATGCCCATAATAATGAATTCTAAAGGTATATATTCGTTTAATTGTGTTCATTTAAAAAGGAGATAGAAGCCTCGCATTTTTCAAACAAATCATTGAATTTCGGCACACACCCTGTTAGATGCAACCAAAATTCCAAACCCAAAGAACACAAAAGTGATACCTAGTAAACACCGAAGCCCAATAAGGATGTGCAACCGAATATGAAGTTTGACTAAATTCCGTGCATTAGTTTTTCAGATATAGCTAACGCGAAAATCGTGAAAAATGCTGCACAGCAGTGCCACCTGTTTTATAATATACACAAAATCCTAATAAGCACCAAATTATGTCAAGGTTTAACAGAATATGAAGTTTGATCAAATTCCGTGCAACAATTTTTGAGAGATAACTATCGCTAAAATCATGTAAATCGTGAAAAATGCAGCTTAGCAGCGCCACCTTTCGGGCGATTTACACCAAAAACTAATCAGCATAAATTCTTATCAAGATGTAACTGAATCTAAAGTTTTACTAAATTCCTCGCATTAGTTCTTGAGATAGAGCAACCACAAAATTTGTGTCACATGCACACTGACAGACATTTTCTAAAAACAGTCAAATCATGTTCAGGACCTGCATGTTTGTTTTTTATTAAACAAACCAATAATTAGAATTTTTATGTTTCCAGTTTCAAAATTTTTCTTTGGAAAGGAATTTTTTATGCATAAGTTTCATTATCATTATTATACACATTGTGGTACACGTATTATACACACTTTAGTTGAAAGTTGGAAGAATTTGTTTCAAGTTGGGAAATTTTCGAATTCTCCCCCCCGAAAAAAAATCTGTAGCTACGCCCCTGTATATTGGAATGCTTGGTCAAATTGGTCGATGTAATGTAAAAATAATTCTGCATGGTTGATTACACAACGGATTTTTTCGATCGGTCATTATAATAAGAAGGTTGCTATATCAAGCGTCTATTGAATATGTATTACAGGAGTGTTCTTTGTTAGAAATCCCAAGTTTGTAAAATCGTCCACTCCTTGGAGACTTTCTAATTCCGCCCTTGGCTCTTATCCCAAGAAGACAAGAAGAAACACACGATTAAGAGTAACAAGACAATAAAGTCTTTATTAACAGGTTATTGAAGATTGGCTATTCATAATATTTGTTTCTTTAGATAGATTTAAAAATCAGGATGTAAATGAATCATTCTAATTGAAATTATTCTTTAAATATAAAGATGCTTTTGACTTAAAAAGACTGATAGCATTAATAACAAACGGTCAAGTGTGAGTATTACTCGCGCTCAGAGGGTTCCGTACAATAATTATATGAATTATTAATTGTGTTGTTAAACAAAATCTTTGCTAAAAGAATAATAAGACTTTATAAAAAAAAAACTATACAACGTAGGGTTGGGTATAGATGTATATACTAGAAAAGTATGAATGGATATACCATAAAAGTTCAAAGAGATATGAAGCCTAAATAATATCAAATATTGCTATTCTGTATAACTCTTTTTTTAATCTTATACTAGTCTGTTTATGGTGAACTTAATTCGGTACTGACAATAAAAGTAGTGCATATTTAAACTTCATTTGGTATTTCATAAAACTAAATTCAGTGTAGTAATAATCTTTTTTTATTTTTTTACAGTGTAACTAAAACAAAATCCTTGTTCAAAGTTTAAACTTGGCATTATGCTAAGCGCGCTTCGAAAGGAGGTCGCAAAATTGCAACGCCGCCTTGGTCCGTGCCACGTTCTTTCAGATAGGTTTTTAATTAACTTTTAAAGAAACGGGAGGTGTATTGAGAGATCCACTCAATGCAAACTAGTTGCGAATCCCATAGTATTTATGTGATTAATTCTAATTAAATTAGTCTGTTTTTAACAATTTGACGTTTATTGCTTTTATACTGCTACTGGGCATCGCATTACACAAATACACTATATGGCCAAAGGTGACCGATCACTTGCGATTTTAGACGTTTTGTTAAATATCTAGAAAAATACATGAGGAATTAACCTGAAACTGCAGGTGTGTAAACAGTATAGTATAGGTCATATATTTCCACGAAGATTTTTTCCCGAAACCCCATAGGGGACCGTCAACAAATTGAAAAAGAACGAAAATCTTTTGGATAACCCTGTAAAAACTAATGTAGCAAAAGCGTTCAAACACGAGATTATTAATAAGTGGCTTATTGTAATATACTGTGTTCATTTTTATGAGGATAGCATGTATACTCGTAGAGAAATTAAGGTTTTTATAAAAACACCACCAAATTTCGCCAAGTTTTTTGCTTATAATTTGCAGAGTTCTTAATATAAAAAAAAAAGTTCTTTGCAGAAAATATCACAAACAATATTGTGTACACAATACTTTGCAATCAGAATATAAAAAATAATAAAAATTGGATGAAAAATGAGCAGGTTTACTAAAAAATGTTTCACTGCGCATGCGCGGATGCAATCAAAATATAATGTGCATTATGTATTAGCTAAGTATATAGAGCAACTTTTGTGAAAGTCTCAAAATCATTGTCAGAAAATTCTGAAAATAATCGTCAATAGAATAAGCTCGAAATTCGTTGTTCCCCAAAACAAGCAAAAAGATCAGGGGTTGTATCCAAATATAGTAAGTAGTACGTGCAATATTGTGTACGCTATCTTGGCACTAATCAACAAATCCAGAAATAGAGGTGGAGGGAGGGGACATATTTATGCACTACATTTTCGGCGACACCTCTGAACATATAATTCCTACAATTAAAAGAAATGTATTTTTCAATTCACCATTACGAAATCTTTCACACAATACGACGGTACACACGATACACAAAGAAAAGATTTTTTTTAAGTAACTTAATTATCCCCTCTACATTTTTCCTAAATATATTTGTGAATGTTTAATAAAATCTCTAAGTATGTGGGTCAATAGTCTTTATTACTTCCCCCAATTTGAACATTCCACGTTCCATAGTATACGAGTAAAATGGCTGTGACAGACGGACAGACAGACACAGGAGTATCTTATAATGGTTCCGTTTTTACTCTTTAAGTACGGAAACCTAAAAACCAAAAAATCTGAAAGTATATAAACAAAGTAATTTCGCCTCAATTTAGTCTTAATTGTATTTATAATATGCATTGTATATATTTTTAAATAGATAAAAATATTTATAAATAATTAAATATAAGTAAATGTGAATATGAGAATAACTAGTATTAACATGTCTAGTACTTACCATCTCATATAACTAACAACTGAAATAAGAAAATATCTGAATAATTTAACAACAAAATACTGCTAATTATTAGTAAGGCAATAATTCAAAACATTTGAAGGAACTCTATTAAATTTGAAATAGCTAATAAAACAACACTAAATAACTGACTATTGAAATCAATTTGTTTTATTTTTAAAAGACAGAAACACAAAATTTTAAAATATTATTTTTACTTTTCAAAACTTCCTTTCAATTGAGTCATAATTTTTTTTAAAAGCAATTACGAATTTCTAAACTAATTTCGTAAATTTTCTACATTAATTGAGGAGTTCTTAATTTTTTTTTTTTTTTTTTTTTTTTTTTTTTTATCTTTATTTGCATTCTCTTACAAAACAACATCCCATAAACCCTGAAAAAACCCGAAAGGAACTGCAAATCCATAAAAAAAAAAAAATGCACTGGCTAAATACTGAAATCTTGAAAAAATCCGAAATTACCCCCCAAAACGCGATAAAACCCTAAAAAACCCAATGGATTGGATTTTTTCAGAAAAAACTGGGAGTTTTGCCAGTCCTGAGTAATAACAGTTCACAATTGAAAACGAAGTTGACTGTAAACTTCCCTTCTTAGATATTTTGATTGGAAGGAAAGAAAAAGTTACCGGTCAAGAAATTTTAACTTCAGTATACTGTAACCCAATGTTTTCTCGTCAGTGCTTAAATTTTAATTCTGTTTCCTATAAATTCGCAGTACTACTTCAAATCCTAGCTCAAAAGCAAGAAAATATTCTACAAATGGCAAAATGCTTCAGTAATAAAAAGAAAAAAACTCTTTTCCAGATTTGAAATACAGTCAAACCTCGTTAACATGAACACGCTTAACGTGAATTACTTTTAACATGAATTGTTTTCACAGTCCCCTATAAAAACGAATACACAAATTTGATACTGATAACGTGAATTACTGTTAACATGAACAAAATTTTGATTCCCCTTGAGGTTCATGTTAACGAGGTTCGACTGTATATGATGGCTAATTTTTTTTTTTTTTTTTTTTTTTTCAGAACAATTTGCATCATCTTCCATAAACCACAGAACTTCTACAAGTTATATTTCCATTCCATATTATGAGAATATGTCGAAAAAAAATCTAATTTATTTTGATCAATTAATAATGGCTCAACTTTAAATCCCAGAATGCTATAAAGGATATAGAATGTAAATTCGATCAAAAAATCCTCACCCTCTACAAAATGTCGGTATAGTTTTTATAGTGTAGTCTTTGCAAAGACTGTGACTCTTGTGTATATTGGCGAAACTGGACGGTCATGTAATATCTGTTTAGAGTATAACATAAATGCACTGAACCAACGCTCCCTAGATTGGAGAAAGCCGTGACACGTTTTGTTGTGACGTCAAGTTACGTCACTCGAAGCGGCGAAAACAAAGAAAAAAAATTCGAACAACGTGCACGTTCCGATTTCGTTGGCTCGTGGAATTATTAATTATTATAATTTAAAAAAAAATCCACAGGCCAACAAAATCGAAACATGCAAATTTTTCGATTTTTTTTCTTTGTTTTCCCTGCTTTATGTGACGTTTTGTGACGTCACAATAAAGCGTGTCACGACTTTCTCCCTTATATAGGGGCGTTGAATGTACTATCCGGCAATTTACAATCGAAACTTGTTAATACTGCAATTGATACCGTCCACATTCCACACATATTACAATAATTAAATCCAGGTGTATTTTAAAAGTAGAATTATTTTTGTTTGTGTGTGTGGGGAGGGGGGGGGGGGTGGCGTACAAGAATACAGAAATTCCCTCTAAACGATAATAATACAATAATGAAAATGGCACAAAAAATCGCTATTACAGCGCTCCCTTCCATCGGAATTTTTCCAAATTAAGGGAGGGCCTGCTTGTCATAGCCAAAAACACAAAAAAAAATGTTGTTCAATTCTATGCATATTTTTATACAATTTTTGGTGGTACAATGGCGACACACGGACAGACAGACAGGCATTTTCTATAAACATGTTTTTGGGAATCTCTAACCCCTAAAACATGTAAATCCGCCGAAAACCAGAAATCAAAAAGATTTCGATTACAATACTTTTTTCTATTGAAGACAGAAGAAAGTAATAACAGAATCTTTGTTAAATGTAATGATCAAAAGCAACAGTCTCAATTCTTTACAAAATGATGTATTTTAAAATCTATTAGATTATCGATCTAAAACTTAATAAAGAAAAATTAAAGTTATCTTAAACAGGGTTCGCACGCTATTAAGCCACGCCCCATTTTGTAAGGACCCTACCACTAGTAATCACATGAAACTATCTTCTAACTAATGAATCGTGTAGAAAATTATCTTTATAATAATACTGGTGGTAGAGTCTTTGCAAAATGGGGCGTGGCTTAATAGCGTACGAACCCTGTTAAAACTTGCTCAAAGTGACACCTGTCGGCTGCAATGTAGACAGAAATGTACACGCGAATTAAATCTTTCTAATACTTTTAAGCACTTTGTGTACGAATTCTCGAAGCACGGCCCAACTCATCTCTGTTCAGATGCCGAAGATTGGCATAAATCATGCAATTCAAAGTTTCATTACTCAGTCAATTTTAGTATTAGATGAATGGGACTTTTTTTTTGTCTTACTTGTTAGTGTAATTTTTTTTTTTTTTTTTTTTTTTTTTTTTTTTTTTTTTTTTTTTTAATCAAATATCACTTATAGGACTGGGGGCTGTATAAAAATTTAAATTTCGTACCTTTTTAAGAAATGTTTTTATTCATCAAAACGATTTTTAAAATAATTTTTTACCTCATTAAAAGCGTTTTTGTAATCGGAACTATATATTTATGACTAACGGTTTAGAAATTAACCATTCAACACAGTTGAGTATGGATATCCTGTATTTCCTTCTGAACATAAACAAACAGCATTTCGGTCTGGATTGACATTTGTACCGATACCTTAAACGCATAGTTGAGGGCTAGCTTGACAAAAAAGATGCGACTAAGTTTTTTTCTCTGGCGAATAATTTATTTAATTTGGCTGGTTTTTTTCTTTGACTTTGTACAAAAAAACGATAAACAATACTTCGGTCTGGATTAACATTTGTACTGATACCTTAAACGCATAAATGTGGGCGGGGCTTGACCAAAAAAAAATGCGACCAAGTTTTTTTCTCTGGCGAATAATTTATTGAATCTGGCTGGTTTTTCTCTTTTACTTTGTACAATAAACGATAAACAACACTTCGTTCTGGATTCACATTTGTACTGATACCTTAAACGCATAAATGAGGGCTGGGCTTGACAAAAAGATGCGACCAAGTATTTTTCTCTGGCGAATAATTTATTTAATCTGGCTGGTTTTTCTCTTTTACTTTGTACAAAAAACGATAAACAGCACTTCGGTCTGGATTAACATTTGTACTGATACCTTAAACGCCATACTTGAGGGCTAGCTTGACAAAAAAGATGCGACCAAGTTTTTTTCTCTGGCGAATAATTTATTTAATCCGGCATGTTTCTTCTTTTCTTTTGTACAAAAAAAAAATAAATAAACAACACTTCGGTCTGGATTCACATTTGTACTGATACCTTAAACGCATAAATGAGGGCTGGGCTTGACAAAAAGATGCGACCAAGTTTTTTTCTCTGATGAATAATTTATTTAATCTGGCTATTTTTTTTTTCTTTTCTTTTTTTTCCCTTGTACCAAAAAAAAAAGACTGAACAAACGCGGCATTTTTACCCTCCCACCCCTACTCCAGGGGTGATTCTGTTCCGAATTTTCCGAAAAATTAAGGCAGTCATTTCCGAAAATTAAAAAAAATTCGGCCATAAACTATAACGCAAATTTCGGCAAATGTTCGCCGAAAAAAATCAATTTCGTCTAAGGATCGCGGGGAAAACGCCAATTTCGTCTGAGAATCGCGAAAAAACGCCAATTTCGTCAAAGGATTTCGGAAAAACGGCAAATTTCCCCAAAAAATCGCGATAAAAATGGCAAACTTCGTCAAAAGATCGCGAAAAAACAGCAAACTTCGTCAAAAGATCTCGAAAAAATGGCAAATTTCCCCCAAAAATCGCGATAAAAACGGCATAATTCGTAAAAAGATCGCAAGAAAACGGCAAACTTCGTCAAAAGATCGCGAAAAAACGACAAACTTCGTCAAAAGATCGCGAAAAAACGGCAAATTTCGTCAAAAGATCGCGAAAAGCAGCAAACTTTGTCAAAAGATCGCGAAAAAACGGCAAATTTCGTCAAAAGATCGCGAAAAGCAGCAAACTTTGTCAAAAGATCGCGAAAAACCGGCAAATTTCGTCAAAAGAACGCGAAAAACGGCAAATTTCATCAAAAGATCGCGAAAAAAACGCAAATTTCGTCAAAAGATCGCGAAAAAAAACGCAAATTTCGTCAAAATGGCGCAACCCCTTCCCTCCCCGAAAATGCGATGTGAATTTCCGAATTTTTTTTTTTCACTCAGAATCACCCCTGCCCTACTCATGCACGGCAAGCACTTCCTGATATTTTTTAATTATAAAATTCACATATTTCCGATGACAGTACAACATTTTAATATTTTTAGAACTTAATTATATGTTTAACTTAATTTTCATGAATTTTCCTGTTAGCCATCGAGGTGATAGATCGTCAAATATTCTTTATTGTTACAATTGCATACGAGTTACAACGATAATAGATTTAACTATGCGCCAAAAGAACGGAATGAATGAACGGAAGAATGTTTGGAACAGTTTGTTGCTGCCTACATAGGAGAGAAATAGACGAAAGTGAAGTACTTCCACCCATAGTTTAAAATGTATACAATTCAGATCCCGGCTGCACAACCCACTACCGGGCCTAACAAGGGGATCCACATACATGCAACAGTACTGACCAGGGCCCATATGTTCTCATGACCAGAGTTGTATAATATAGATGCACGCTGTGCGCGGAAAATTTTCCGCAAAATTCGGAACTTTGCGGGAAAATTTTTAGAAAAAAACATAATTTTTGTTCTTATAGCTTTAAAAAAAAATACCGAAAAATTAAAAATATTCCCTAATTTTATGTACGATTTATTTATTGTTTGCCAGAGGTGATTCTGTTCCGAATTTTCCGAAAATTTAAGGCATTCGGTTCCGAAAATTAAAAAAATTCGGCCATCAGTCCGAAAATTCAGGCATAAAAAATATTGCGAATTTCAACAAATGGTCACGGAAAAAAAAAAGAATTTCCGCAATCGTTCGCAGAAAAAATCACCAATTTCGTCAATGCGTCGTTGAAAAAACACGAATTTCGTCAAAGGAACGCAGAAAAAATGCAAATTCCGTCAAAGGAGCGCAGGTAAAAAAACGAATTTCGTAAAAGCATAGCGGAAAAAGCCCAAATTTTGTCAAAGTATCACGAGAAAAATATGATTTCGTCAAAGGGTCGCGGAAAAGCGCGAATTTCGTCAAAGGGTCCGGAAAAATGAGAATTTTGTAAAAAGATCTCATGAAAAACGCAAATTTCGTCAAAGGAGCGCAGGATAAAAAAACGAATTTCTTAAAAGCATAGCCGAAAAAGCCTGAATATTGTCAAAAAATCTCGTAAACGAATCGCGGAAAAAACTAATTTCGTGAAACAATCGCGAAAAAACGCGACTTTCGTCAAAGCGCCGCGGAAAAAGTGCGAATTTTGTCAAATGATCATGAAGAAAACGTGAATTTTGTCAAAGGGCCGCGGTAAAAAATGTGATTCAGTTGTTTCAGAACCTATGTCACATTATTTCTGTGAACAGAGTGACTGACATTTTGTGCGAAGAAATCATAATATTAAGGATTGGGCTCTAAATTCATTGACAAAATAATTGATAAGAATTCACCCTTCTTATCATGGATTTTTAGCTTTATTTTTTTAAACCACAATAATTATTTTTTAATTAATATTAATTTTTTATTTAAATAGTAATTATTTTAAAAGTACTGTTTTAATTCATATCGTTAATATAACATGTTATTTTATTAAACATTAAATTAATTTGCAGAAAGTTTTTGACCCAATATTTATGTGCGCCGAAAGTTTTTGGTTTTATACAATTCTGTTCATGACACTCCAAATGCCAGTCTCCACCCTTAACGAGATGGCTAGTAAGTGACTGCCCACTTGATCCCTAGCCAGTGACAAAGCAGCTGACCAGCCAATTGATGTGCATACGGGACCTATGCATCTCCCGCCTACTTGAAACAGAGGCCAAAGCAGTGTGTTGGTTTCCCTCAACTGCCAGGACACCCCCCCCCCCCTTTCCTGGGACATGCACGACAAGACGTGGTTTGTTTACGATTCTCCAGAAGTCGATATAGACAGGATGATATTGGCATATACAGAATTGCCCTCACCCAGGACTAGCAGCGTTCCTAAAATTTTCGCACTTTGCTACCAGTATTTTAAATAAGAATTCTTCGTGGTAGATTCCTTTAACATCTGTAATAGAATTATACAATAAAGATTATCGTTTTAAAATAGTGGTAGGAAAGTGCGAAAATTTTAGGAACGCTGCGAGCCCTGCCTCATCTCTAAAGAGGAGACCACAGCGAGAGTGAAACAAAGAGAAAAGAATAGGCAAGAGAAAATAGAAGAAAAAATAAATAGAGAAAGATCGCTCAGGTGCCCGGGGTTGCGAAGCCCGTGATTACCTAAAGGAAATTGTTTGGAAAAATCTTGGATTTGCAGTCATGACATTAGGCGTGATTTTCATCATAAATGTTGAATGTTTATAAAAGAGTATATTTATAATTTTTTTAAAACTTTTATACTTATTTATTTTTATGCGAAAACATACATGTATGTTACCAGAATACGCTGAATTTTAAATTACAAAATTCAAACTTTTGCTTAACATGTCTAGCTTAAGGGGTCTCAGGACTCTTAAAGCTTCAAAATTTTCGAAATTTCAATTTTTTAGTTGTTAAATGCCTATCTTTTCTGAAAATTTTGATGTAATTTGTTTCCTTGATATTCTAATTAGAACAGAAGTTATGGCTTTTAGGATTACACTGCCTCAATAGCTGAAACGGCATTTCCGAAACTTTGGAGTCATTTCCCTCTAAATGACGTTTTTGGGGATAACGCGCAGGATATCTGAAAAACTTCTGAATATTTTTTCATGAAATTTTCAAAACATATGTTTCATGTTAGTTTGTATAATCTGAACCTAAAATTTCCTTTTGATTGTTCAAAAAAATACTTTTTACGTGATCATCTTGTTGAAATTTTGAAAATTTTGTAATAGCTAAATACAACTTTGTATTAAGAATATAAAAATGCTTTAAATACAAATTTATTTAGGTTCAGGGTAATTATTACAATCTCAAGTATATGTAAACACCATAATTTTTATTCTAGTTGAAATATTTATTATGTAAAGGGTATACGTTTTATGATTTTAAATGTTGAAAATGGTCTTTTTTTTTCATTTTTTCTAATTTTAAGAGTCCTGAGACCCCCTTTAGTGTATGTGCTTTAAAATTAATTGTAAAATCAGCTAGTATTTATAGTAGTTAATAATACGAGGACTGTTTTTTTTTTCAACGTCCGATGAGCCGTAAAATAAAGGTTACTGTGAATAATAAAATTCTTTTATAGAGTCAAGTAAAATCAAGCACTGCAATTCGACATAACCGCAATGAAGATTGAGTCATTTTTCATACTGGTGGACGAGGGGGGGGGGGGGGGGATACCCTTTTCACAGACCGTTGCCGCCAACGTATTGAGATTGGTCTCCAAGGCGTCTTGAAGATTTTTGTTAGAATGGAGTGCTGTCGTCCCAGTTCTGTCTTCAGATCTTGAAAAGGGTGACAATCACTCGGTGCCAGCCGAACTGATGAGCCAGCAGTTTCTCTCACAAATTCGATGGGATGTGTCCGATTTGTGATAGAAGCTATTGAGTTGGCACCGACAGATTGTCACCTTTTTCGAGATCTGAAGGCAGGTCTGTGATGACAGCACTCCACCTCATTTCCATTCAAACAAAAATCTTCAAGACGCTTGGAGACCTATCTCAATATGTTGGCGGCAACAACGGTCTATGAAAACGGTATCCCCCCCCCCCCCCTCGCCCACCCGTATGACAAATGACTCAATCTTCATTGCGGTTGTGTCGAATTGAAGTGCTTGATTGTACTTGACTCTAGGTTATAAAAGAATTTTATTATTCACAGTAGTCTTTATTTTACGGCCCATCGTTGGTTGAAAAAAAAACAGCCCTTGTACATATTTTTAAAATATTTTTCAAGAGCTATATTCCTATTTCTTTTCTTTTCAGATGTTTCGTAGTTTTCTTAACTGTATATCTCTGCATTACACTGCTGATGGACTGTGAAAGGAATATCTGAAAATTTATTTATATTCTAAACTGCTGCTTCTTGAATATAATTGCGTAATACAGAAAGAGTTTTAAAATTTTATACATATTTCATATAAAAATCCCAAATAGTATTCTTCAAAATTTTAGATTGGAATTCTATTTCTTGAAATTGAAAACTTATCTGAAACATTGAGAAAAAAAGTTGTTAGCAGAACATTGTGAAATCCGCAGCATGGATAATCTCTTTAATTGTGATTTTTGTCAAGAAGGGTTTCCTGAAAAGATCAATTTACTTCAACACCTTGAAATTCATTCAGATGAAAAGCCTTTCGTGTGTGACATCTGTAAAGAAATATTTACGGAGAAAAGCGATTACACTCGTCATCTTGATAGTCATTCAGAAGAGAGGTATGGTACGTGTCACATTTGCCATAAAATCTTTGATTCTAAACGTTATTTGCAAGAACACCTTTTAACTCATTGTAAAGAGAAACCACATGTGTGTTCTACCTGCGGAAAATCATTTCGATGTAAATACCGATTAAATTATCATGTTAGAGCTCATATGAAAGAAAAACTCTATAAATGTAACATCTGTCCAAAAACTTTTCCGTCAAAATACAATATGCGCAGGCATATTGTATATATTCACAAAAAGAAGAAGGATTTTGTCTGTACTGTATGTCAAAAAGAATTTATTTCTAAAGCTCACCTGTATTCTCATTTTCGGACCCATTCTGGAGAAAAACCGTATAAGTGTGATATTTGTCAGAAAAGTTTTTCACGCATTGGAACTTTGAAACAGCATTTTCTTATTCATACTGGAGAAAGGCCCTTTCATTGTAACATGTGTGGAAAAACATTTGCTCGTAAAAATAATTTATCTTCTCATCTAAGTCGTCATAGCATTGAAAAACCTTTCAAGTGTGACATTTGTAAGGAAATATTTACTGAAAAAAGCGATTACACTCGTCATCTTGATAGTCATTCAGAAGAGAAACATGTTACGTGTCACATTTGCCATAAGGTCTTTGATTCTAAACATCATTTGCAAAAACACCTTTTAACTCGTTGTAATGAGAAACCGCATGTGTGTTCTACTTGTGGAAAATCGTTTCGAATTAAATGCCGTTTAAATCATCATATGAGAGTTCATATGAAAGAAAAACCCTATAAATGTAACATCTGTCCAAACACTTTTAAGTCAAAATACAGTATGGAAAGGCATTTGCTTATTCACGAAGGGAAGAAGGATTTTGTCTGTACTGTATGTCAAAAAGAATTTATTTTTAAAACTAGCTTGGATTCTCATTTTCGGACCCATTCTGGTAAAAAACCGTATAAGTGTAATTTTTGTCAGAAAAGTTTTTCAGGGATTGGGGTTTTGAAACAGCATTTTCGTATCCATACTGGAGAAAGGCCTTTTCATTGTAACATGTGTGGAAAAACATTTGCTCGTAAAAATACTTTCTCTTCTCATTTAAGTACTCATAGCATTGAAAAACCTTTCAAGTGTGACAAGTGCGAAAAAGAATATAAAACAAAATCTTTGTTAACTGCACATCTTCGGAAATACGATCACAACGCCATGCGTACACGCAAAAGTTTTGTGTGTCATGTTTGCCAAAAAGCGCTTGTCAGTGAAAGAAATTTAAAGAGGCATTTACGGCTACATTCTGGAGAAAACCCCTTCTCCTGTTCTGTTTTTGAAAATACATCGAATGTTATTTTGAAAAATGACGTTCTTCAAATAAAAAAATATGTTAAAAATAAATGTGATTCCTGTGGAAAAAAGTGTTCTTCAGAAGGTAATTTAAAAAAACACATTCTTAAATTCCACAAAGAGGAAATTAGAAACCTGTTAGTGAAAGATGATCAAAAGAAAATGCCTTATGCGTGTGATATCTGTAAAAAAGATTTCAAAGAAAGGAGCAGTTATGTGGATCATCTTGTAAACCGTTCGGAAGAAAACTGCATTAGGAGCATATTTACGAAAGAAAGCGATTACACTCGCCATCTTCATAGTCATACAGAAGAGAGGTATGGTACGTGTCACATTTGCCATAAAATCTTTGGTTCTAAACCGCATGTATGTTCTACCTGCGGAAAATCATTTCGATTTAAACACAAATTAAATTATCATATTAGAGTTCATATGAAAGAAAAACCCTATAAATGTAACATCTGTCCAAAAACATTTCCGTCAAAATCCAGTATGGACGGGCATTTGCTTATTCACGAAGGGAAGAAGAATTTTGTCTGTACTGTATGTCAAAAAGAATTTACTTCTAAATCTCACTTGAACGTTCATTTTAGGACCCATTCTGGTGAAAAACCGTATAAGTGTGATATTTGTCAGAAAAGTTTTTCACGGATTGGAATTTTGAAACAGCATCTTCTTATTCATACTGGAGAAAGGCCCTTTCTTTGTAATACGTGTGGGAAAACATTTGCTCGTAAACATCATTTCTCTTCTCATCTAAGTAGTCATAGAGAAATGAAAGATGACCAGAAGAAAATGTCTTATGCGTGTGATATCTGTAAAAAAGATTTCAGAGAAAGGAGCAGTTATGTGGATCATCTTATAAGTCATTCGGAAGAAAACTGCATTAGGAGTGAAATTAGTCTTCAAAGCAATCAGAAAGCATTGATTAATAAACGGGATTTTTCCGAGGAAGAAAATAAAGGCCAGTCAAACAAAGCTGATGAGGAGGAAAAAACTTACGTGTGTGATATCTGTGAAAAAGATTTCGGAGAAAGGAGCAGTTACGTTGATCATCTTATAAGTCATTCTGTAGAGGAATCCGATGTCCTTAGTGGAAAATAATTAAAACAAGCTGGACTTGTACATTAAATGTAGTATATTACAATAAATACATTTACATAAATATATTTACATAAATACATAATAATACATACATAATTACATAAATATATTTACATTTATTACAATAAATGTAATTTTTTCGAGGGAGAAAGTAGAACCTTTTTAATCCTTTGAGGGGCAAGGAATTATGTTTCGGTAATGTTGAATTCCCACCTGAAATTCAGAAAAAAAAATTATAATAAGGAAAAGCAATTTTTCAGCTCTTTTTCACCAAAGTTATAAAAGTAAAACTTGATTAAGAGTTTCTGGTGCAAATCTTATTTAAATTTAGGTGGGATATAATATAGTCCACCGCCCCTCAAGGGGTTAAGAAAAGCTGCTGAGAAGAAAAAGCCTGACACGTGTGATATCTGTGAAAAAGATTTCGCAGAAAGGAGCAGTTATGTTGATCATCTTCTAAATCATTCTGAAGAGGAATCCTATGTCCTTGGTGGAAAATGATGAAAACAAGCTGGACTTGGGAAATTTTTACTTACGTAAAACTCTACGAACTATGATTATTTTTATAACCAAATACAGGCTGTCCATAAAAGAATCTCCCAGTTATAATTTTTAATAGTATCAACTGTAAGTTTTGTAGAGTGTTGGTTTAAGGTCACAATTAAAGAGTCACTCAAACAGTTTTAGGTAAGCGCATGCGCGAGTACCGCTTTGTTATTGACTCGCTTGCAGTGCCACATACGCAAAATGGCGACTTCTGAGTGTAAAGCGCTATTGCTCGGCTGAAGATTTAACCAATATTAGACCACACCGATTAAATATTCTTGAAAAATTTTCAAACTTCGATGATATCATTAATATGATGTAATTAAGTAGATACTAGCAAAATTTTGAAAAAAAGTTTTTTAATTTTTTAAGTAACTAGCTGTCCTATAAACAGGACACATTGTAAAGACATATAAAATTCATACATAAACTAATTTTATGAGCAAATGTTTTATTTTACTTTAAAAATACTGTTTATGTTGTACAAAAATACTCTATGATTTCTCCAACAAAAAGATAATAATAACGGTAAAATTCTAGATTATAAGACCACAATTTTTAAAAGATATTTTAAATAGGTTTTTTTCAATTAAATTTTAATTAGTTACTTGTTTTTTTTGTTTATATGTTATACTTTTATGTATTTTACAGACGTCATAACAAAATGCATCTAGAAAATCTTTCCCAATTTTATTTTTTAAATGTTTTTATTAGCTGTCTTATTTATAGGACAGCAGTCCAATATGGGTTAAGCCCTACCAGTGACTGAGAGGTTCTGCTCTCGAAGCTGGTAGACGAGAGGTGCTGCGTTCGATCCCAATCGCGCCCGTCGGCCTAATCGTTCGGAGTTTTCGTGGTTTTCTTCGAGCCATGGATTTCCATGCGTAAATACGGGTTAGGTTCCCTTAGAAAAACCCCCACGAAGGGCACTCCACCTTCGGATCTATATCCCTAGTGTAGATAATCGGCCGTCAAAAAATCAACCAACCAACCAATATGGGTTAAAAGCATACGCTACCGGAAAAAAACTTCTGAAACCAGTCCTTTGAGGCTTTATAAAAGATTGTGTCTTCGTTCCGCCGCTACCTAATAATTTGCCAGAATTGAGGCACAGAATTAAAGAGGCTAGTGCTTCCATGATTCCGGACTTGTTACCCGAAGTGTGGGTAGAATTGGAGTTTAGGTTGGATGTGTGCCGTGTAACTCAAGGTGCACCTATTGAACATTTGTAAAAAATAAAGTAAAAAAATTGCAATTTAACAAATTACAACGACCATTTGGAAAATGATTTTTTCAAAAACTAAAATTTAAGACATAAAAAATCGCACGGAGTTGATCATACATTACGTATGCCATGGATTAAACATTAACATTCCTGGACCCATCATGAACAAATTTTAAAAGAAATTTCAGTTTTACAATTTTCGGTACTGTAAATTTTTAAACTTCTACGGAGCTGGTCATACATTACGTACGCCATGAATTAAACATTAGTGTTATTACACGTAAAAATTTCAAGCGACAAAAATCGCCTGCGACTCGTACGTATTATCCACCTGAAACTATCCAAGCATTTCATTGGCTGTTCGGGAAAAGGCTTTTCCATCGTCAGATTTCCACGAAATCTGACGACCCATTTTAAATGAAATTTCATTCTTAAACTTCTAAACATCCCAAAGTATTACTTTTTACACCATCGTATAGAGATAAAAAAAATGTACTTTTAAATGCAATTTGGTTGAAAGCTGTATCTCAATTTGTTTCTGAGTTATTAATTTTTTTTTCAGTTCTTATTACTTTTTTGTCATAGTGGCAACAGAAGGTATCCATCTCTGTTGAAAGTAAAGGGAAATACAGATTACTGTATAGACCAATCAGAAAACGAATAAAATGTGGATTAAACCAATAAAAAGCTTCAGATATGCTTTTGATTTCCTAACCCTGACGAGGACAATAACCATTTTTCCAAATGGTTAAAAAATCTAGGTTAGTTTACATTCAGTTTAATGTATGATTTGTTAAATGTTCTAAATTAAACTGTTATAATATACAGTTGAAATTCGCACATTCTTTTATGGACACCCTGTCAGGATTCGTGCGGTCCTTGAAAGTCCTTAAAAGTGCTTACATTTTTCAAATAGAATTTTTAGTGCTTAAAAGTACTTATTTTCATTCAAAATCTGCAAAAAGTCCTTAAAAGTGCTTAATTTTATTCTTGTATTATTTCTTAATCGGGTATGAAAGTTTTCTGCATTTCTTTGAATTTCTGATTTAAAATAAATCTTAATCCACCTCCCCCACTTGCCTCTCCTTCTTCCCAAATTTCACTTCCTCCTTTTGCTGATTCTTTCACAATACCAAATTTTAAAACTTAACTTTTTCCACTCTGTTTGTTACTTTATAGTGAATAAATAAGCAGCCCTAAATTTCACTGAGCAATTCATTTCATTAAAATTTCTTCTGAATTGCACACTCTCAAAATTTTGCTTCCCCGTTTTTGTCCCCCCCCCCCCCCCCCCCCCGCCAGTACTCAAAGTTGAAAAACTCTTTAAAACTGTTTAATTAAAAAATATACATGAGCTCTATTTGTCATTTTATTGTGACAATAAATAATCGATCATGAAAATTTCTCTTCCCACCCAAAATTGGCATTTTCCCTTTGCGCCCCCCCCCCCCCCACACACACACACACACAAAGAGTACTTGCATTTTTTTACGATTTCCGCAATAGCTCTATCTCGAGCTAATTGATGAATTTTCGTCAAACTTCAGATTCAGGTATACCTTGATAAATATTGGTGCTGATTATTTTTTGGTATAAATTGCCCAATAGTGGTGCTGCTATGCTGGATTTTTCAAGATTTTCGCAATAGCTCTATCTGAAAAAGTATTGCACGGATTTTCATCAAACTTCAGATTCAGTTAGACATTGGCATAAGTTGTTGCTGATTAGGTTTTGGTGTAAATCACCCAACAGGTGACACTGCCATGCTGCATTTTGCAGGATTGACATGATTTTTGCAATAGTCATATCTCAAGAACTAAGGCACGGAATTTCAAATCTTTAGAATCCTCATGATGGGAATAAAATTTCATTTAATTTTGGCTCTATGGTAGCGAATTTTGAAGTGTTAACATGTATAAAATAGAAGAAAGTTTTGAGATTGGAACATCCGACTAGTTTTTTCTTCTGCTGTATTTGTTATTTTAAAATTTTCTAAATTTCTACTGCCACACTCTGAAATTCCCCCCTTCCTGGCCATTTTAATGTTTAAAACTTGTATTTACAAAAATGAAACTCTTTATTAAAAAATGTATATTATAATTTATTAATTTATTTAATTTGTAGGTCCTTACATTTTTTTGGTTTTGGTCCTTAAAAGTCCTTAATTTTTATTTAAAGAAATGTGTATGAACCCTGCCTGTATTATTTCAAAAATTTCTCCAAGACATTATAAAAAAGTTAATTTTTTTTACGTTATGAAAGGTGATGAGAAGAAAAAGCCTCACGCATTTGATATCGTCCGTAACGAAATTTTTACGAAAGAAAACGATTACATTGAAAATATTCATAGTCATTCCGAAAAGTTTTTATTTGCGCATACGCAAACGATATTTATTTATTTAAGGGAGCAGTTTACCTTTTTCAACAATTTTGCTTATTTTTAAAAATATAGTCCAAATGGTGAATTCACTGCATTTCAATGTTCAACTAGAAGTATGTTCTGAAAAAAAATTAAACTGCTTATTTAATTAAAATTTAAAAAAAAAATTGAATTTTAAAAAATCCCTACTATTTTTTTAAACATTGACTAGGGGGCACTGCCCCCTACGAGCTACGCTCGTCAACCCCCTTTCAGACACCGCAGACTCTAACAGCACGCTAATTTGACCGCCTTTAAAAAGATTTCGGAAGATTGAATTATAATTTGAATCTGACAATTATAATCTGACGTAATTTTCACCACACTTTTCTTTCTCTTTTTAATATTCACGTCAAAATACTTTTGTTAGAAATGAAATATTATGATCATCTTAAAATGTCAAGTAAATGTCTCGCGCAATTTTTAAATTAAAACTGTTTTGCAATATTATTTTTTTTTTCATTTTACGTAATAAGTGTAATATGACGTAAATTCTTCTATTTAGGACTTCTAACGCATGTTACTGAATTTATTATTTTACAATATTCTTTCTCATTTAAAATTCACGTGTAACTATAGTTTTTATGACGTAATTTTCAATGAGTTCCTGCTTTTTATATTTTTTGTTTATAATAGTCACGTGTAAAATAAATTTTTAATTTGAAGCAAACATTATTGGTTGCGCTTTTTATACAGTTGGCAACGGTTTAAATTAGTACAATTTTCTGAAATCTGTAAAAAATATCTCTCGAAATGCTGAAAATTTGAATTTAAAATAGAAATAAAACCTCGAAAAATTATTCAAATTAAAAAACTAACTGCAATCTGCACACCGGGAAATTCTGACGCATAAAATGATCTAAAAATGATTAAATTCCTATGTACAGTTTTTGCTCCTATAAAACTTTTTTAATGGAACGATTTTGTCCAACTTTGGCATTAAATATCTCTTAAAATAATTCTTCGATTTGAAAACTGTCTGCATCAGCGTGTTTATCAAACATTTTTCTATAATACTACTGATTTTCATATTTTTGTATGCAACAGTTTTTTTAATATTAACGAAGAAAGACCTCCAGTCACAAAAAATTCAAAACCGGCGGCGGCGGTGACAGCGGTAGTTACTTTTTTTTAGAATAGAGAGATATTTTTGCCCAATTTTTTTTAAAGATTTTCAAATGTGTAAACCACGGCCAAACTCGATCGCCTGCCTTATACAGCCTTCACAATATCCCTTAGTTTCGCAATCGTTAAAGACTACAGTCGTCGCCAGATGGAGCGAATACCTACTGTACATTGAATTTTCTATACTGTAAATAATGCTTATTGAGTGTTACTTTCATACATAAAAATACGAAAAACGTCTCTGTATTTGCGTTATAAAAGGTATAGATAATATACGTATATTTTGCCTCGGCGTTTTTTATACTGCAAACAGGAAAACTGAAGGATTTGGAGATAAAATAACTCTGATGTAAAATATAGGTATATAAAGTTGATTGCGATCAACTTTGGATAATAATAAACATTAGGGGTACTGAAAATGAAGTGTACAGGGAAATAAAAAAATAATTATTATTATAGGTTTCTACCATTTTTAGAAGAAAAAAAATAAAAAAACAGGGGAAATTATAAAATAGAATGTTTGAATTTTAGGCAGTTATATTATAAAATAGAATGTTTGAATTTTAGGCAGTTATATTATAAAAACCATAATAAAGAAATATTTACACAAAATTAAGTGAATAAGCAAGTTCACCAGTATCCGGCAACCAACTCATAACAAAATATTTTTTTCAGAACATTGATTATTTTTGCACGATTTTTAATTAATTAAAAATATATATAAATATATGTACATTGCAAACAATTTTCAATAAATTTGGCCATTATGTCTTGATCTGAAATATTCAAGCATGTAGAAAAATAACAAGATTACATATAAAATTAAATATTCTAATTCTGGACACCGATGTTATAAAACTATGATACAACAAAAAGGATATTTGCATGTTTCATAATATAAAAAAAATAAAGTATTTTTGCCAATATCCGGCAATCAACTTATATCGATTTTTTTTTTTTTTTCAAAGCATGGATATTTACATAATTCTTAATTATTTAGAATATATATATATCAGTACATTGCGAACGATTTCAGTATATTTAACATTTATATGGGCTAATCTTAACTATACAACATATAGAAAAATTACAAAATAATATGATAAAATTAAATATTTTTAATTCTGGACAGTCATCATATAAAAGTGTACGATAAAAATATAAATATATTTACATGTTTTATAATATGTATGAAAAAAAAAAAAATAAGCAGGTCTTTTCGCCAATATCCGGCAATTAAATCATATCGATTTTTTTCCTTTTCTTAAAAAAAAAACACGGATATTTACACGATTCTTAATTTAGAAAAATATAGATATGTTTACATTGTGAGCAATTTTCAGTAAATTTAAATATTGTAGGTGCTGGTTATGAAATACGGGGAAACAAAAAACTAATAATAAATAAATAAATTTTTTTTCATGTTTTATCATTTTAAAGAATCAACAAGTCTATATTTTTCCTTCAACAGTTTGTACTACAAATTTGAAGGAAATTCATGAAAAGAAATTTCTGGAATTTTTTTAGTGAATCGTAAGTGCAGTATGGAACACAGCAGTAAGCCGGTTTTTACTAAAGAAAAAAAAAAAAAAAAAAAAAAAAAAAAACCAAAAATCGCAATTTTAGTTAAGTTATATCTAAGAAAGCACAAGCGTGCAAGGGAAATTCTTGATTAGGTAAAAGCGCCCCCTACAATTCTCCGGAGAGAAACTCTGATTCCCCGAATACAAAGGGATTTCGACTTTTTGTTACGGCCGTATAAGGGGGAATCGAGTTTGGCGTGGTATTAAACAAGACTGTGCATGGATTTTTAGATACATTTAATATACTTTTTTTTAATAACAAAAAACCTTAAGGCTAATTATACGCGCAGATTTTTCACATATATAATAAAAAAACATGTACAAAAAAATTTAAATCTTTGTCTCATATACAAAAAAAAGCTTTAGCATTTTTAAAGCACGAAAGTGAAGAAAATATGAACATGGAGAAAAAGCCATTTAAAGTTTTAATTTGTGTGGACAATGGCTCTGGGTGTATTAGCAAAAATTACAATATCTCGCGATATAATTACCGCATGGGTAAAAATGAGGTGTCAAAATATTCACAATTAAACAGGCTTTCATTTAGTGTTAAAAAAAAAAAAAAGAAAATCACCTTTTTCACCAATTTTGAGGCAAACTATCCCCTTAATTTGGAAAAAGATATACAGTTTGATTTATAAAGATGGAGACTCTATTTCCTTAAATATTGACCCCAGACACATACTTCCCATTGCAAAGTTTCATTACAAAAGGTGTAAAATTTGACGACATAAGTTACAACTTCCTGAGAGACTATTTGAGAAAATACACAAACTAAATTTTTATACGGCTCACGTAAGGTAAAGTTTCCAATTAGGAAATTTTCTCTTATCTATTCTTGAATGAAACAACAACAAAAAAAACATCTTTATATCTGCAAAACTCACAAAGATGTGCCCGTTTAAATAATTCGTCAAGTTTTAAGGCATTGACATAAATTGAAATGCTTCAATAATTCGAGAAACAATGTTAATAAGTCCCGGGGGGGGGGGGGGGGGGACTTTTTTTTTCTGTTAGAATTTTGGATTTTTCTGTGATGGTTAAACATATAATTTGCACACAAAATCACATCATAAAACTTCTAAAGTTTTTTAAAAGATTTAAACTTTTTTGAATAGTAGGGTAATTTAAAATCATTATAACTCTAAATATTATTTGTCTAATTTAAATTTTTTTTAATTCATAAGCCGAAATGCAATATTTCACCATGATTTAAACTTAAAATATGTATTATGATTTTTTAAAAGTTCACTGTTTTACTTAAAAGGCGACTGAAATAATAAAAGAGGTGTTACAATTTAAAAATATGCACTTTATTTAAAAACTTCTTAGTACTTTCAGGCTTTTACTAAGTCCTTCATCAACGAATATTATAATAACTAATTTCTGTTTATTTATACAAATACGTTACATCGTTCTGAAAACGAGAGAGCCAATAATTATTAGAGTTGAAAATAGAAATAATAAGGAGTCTAATTCAATTCAATCCAAGAAACTGCTTCTTCTACTTTCAACTATCATAATTAATGGCTCTCTCGTTTTCAAAACGATGTGAAGCATTTGTATAAATAAACAGCAATTAGTTATTATAATATTCTCTTATGACTTTGATGAAGGGTTTGGTAAAAGCCTGAAAGTACTAAGAAGTTTTTAAATAAAATGTATATTTTTAAATTGTAACATCTCTTTTATTATTTTAGCCGCTTTTTAAGTAAAACAGTGAACTTTTTAAAGTTCATAATACACATATTCTTTTCATTTTACTGAACAAAAATATGCATATAAGCTTCCATTTTGGTTCAACATTTTTTTAAATATTAATTTAAAAAAAATAAAAATACAAGAAATGATCTTACTTATTTTTTAAAAATCATATTTTCAAAAGTAAATATTTTCTTGAAATTTACCGAATCAAAATTAAAGTAAAACAATTGAAAAATACATGTTCCAAGATTGAACTACTTGTCTTGAATGGTTCTTAGCTTATAAGAATTTAAAGACGTGAAATAGTGAAAAACGCATTTAAAGTTTTAAACAAAGTTTTAAGCTCTTAAAAGACTGTTTAAATGCCTTTTAATAGTTTCAGACGATTAAGTAACTCTCTTATTTCTGTACTGTTCGAATATTTCGGAGATTTAGACAAGGTTTTTTCTAACAAGTCGATTTCGAGGTTTTTTTTTTTCATAATTTTAGCCCTTACAACTTCAGACTTTTTATCCGTCCGGCCCGTTTGAAAATTTGCCTTCATTTGGTTGGCGGAACCCGTCCCTCGAATCAGGACAAGTATGGGCCTTGGGCCAAGCCTGGGCCCGTGCAGACCTCTAGCATATTTCGAAAACACTTTTAGCGTAAAGTCTGTACGCTGCTATTTTATATCCAAAAGCTGACACGCACTGTCTTAAATCGACTTTTAATAACGTATAGATTTGTAGATGTATTATTATACAGGGTCATCGAAAAATAATGCCTAGATTTAAAAAAAATCATAACATCGAAACCTTTTATGTTGAATGAGTAATTTTTTCACTACACGATAACTGGTGAAAGCAAGTTTGGTTTTACTTCACCAGAATTCGTTTGCGTGTTATGCGCGGATTAGTTGCGCAGTCGTCAAGGTCAGCCGACGGGCCAGACTGCCGCTGCTCAGTACGTAGTTTTTTTCTTCGAAAAAGAAAGATCCAATAACTTTGTCATGAAATAACCCGCATACCAAATCACGCACTGTGCTTTTTGTTACACGGCCAACGTCGTATTGAGCAGCTGCAGTCTGGCGCGTCGGCTGACCTTGACGACTGCGCAACTAATCCGCGCATAACACAGACACGCAAACGAATTTTGGTGAACTAAAACTAAACTTGCGTTCACCAGTTATCGTGTAGTGAAAGAATTACTCATTTAACATAAAAAATTTCGATGTTATGATTTTTTTAAATCTAGGCATTATTTTTCGATGACCCTGTATAGATTAATATCTTGCATTCCAAATACATCACTATCACGTCGCTCAGAGATATGCTTAAGTGGTGTAAGTCACGAATTTTGGCTTTTTATATCTCTGTGAGTTTTGCAGACATCAAGGTGAACTTTTTCGTGTTTCATTCAAAAATGGATAAGGAAGTTTTACCTTGCGAAGGACGTATAAAAATTTAGTTTGTGTGTTTTCTCAAATTGACTCCCCTTTTTCCAGAGGTTGTAACTTATGTCAACGAATTTTGCAACTTTTTAAATGAAACTTTGCAATTGGAAGTATGTGTCTAGGGTCAATATTTAAAGAAATGCGCTATTGTCTCAACCTTTAGCGTGAACATACACTGCATAGGGTAACTGATATATAAGGACGACTTTAATACCGTGGAAATTCAGAAAGTTAGTAGCGATATAGTGAGCTGAATTTAAGTTGCTTTCTAATACTAGGTTTAGCAAAAAGTTCTGGGAAATTTGTGAAAGTTGCGTTGTTATGCGCAAATTAACAACAAGGACTGTTCTTCAAAGTAGAGACCATCATAGTCTACTACTTTCTGCCATCGTTCTTCCAGATTCCGGATTTGTTGGACGTAACATGGCGGCTCCTTGGAGTCGAAAAACTCTTCACATGCTTCTTCAACTTCATTCGTTCAGAATTGTTAGACCTTTTCTCCAATAATGCCGGATCAACACACGCAAATCATACTGTTCAATAGGAATTTTGGAGCCGAAATTCCTGAACTCCTATAGATATACCATTGATACTCCTATATACGATATAAATTCTCGTAACTATTAGATAAAAAATTTCCCAGAACTTTTTGCTCAACCTAATAGTATATGAATGATAAGGGATTTCCAACAAATTTAAATTCAGATCACTATGCCGCTGATATCTGTCTGATTTTTTTTTTTACAATATTTCATTGGGTTTTGTATATAAGTTGCCCTATATAGTTTATTGCCAAATTATAAAAAAGAAAAAAAAATTGATATAGTTTGCGCATCCGCAGTGATAAATTATTTTGCTATACAAATGCTCATACTCCATAAAATATTCAATATATTAATTTTCTAATTGCATTATTATGTTTCTACCGCAGTTTGTCAACTTTTTGGATATTGGCTTTAAATTTGATGGAAAAACGACATACTTTAAATTAAAATCTGTTATGTATTTTATTTATAGTAACGTTTATATCTTCGCGAATATGCGTGCTGTTCTTACACAAATGCATACAAATGTACAGCCATGGGGAAAAAAAGTAAACCCCCCTATACTAACTCTGAAACTTATTATAGTAGAAGAAAGTTACTGGTACAAACGATTGGAAATAAAGTCTACTTTTAAATGGTGTATGCAAAATTTGCTTAGGGGGACATCTACAAAGCAAAACCAGACCAAACTTCGTTTTTTTTCAATGGCAACACCCAATTTTGACAATATATTTTAAATCTTCTGTTCAAACGATACCTAGAAACGAAATTTCAAATCATTTGGTTGTTTTGAATTATAAACATCAAAATTTTGAGTTTCTAAGGTTAAATTACATTTTCATATTTTTATTAATATCTCCCGAAATTCTAATTCTAATGTGATAATTTTTTTGTTATAATTCTAAAAAACCCAAACATAAGTAGTACATTGAATTTGTAATTTAAAAATTTTTATAATATGAATTATGAAATTAATATTTGAAAAACATATGAATTGCAACCTACAATTTTTTTTATAGATTTATATTTATTATGTTCTGCTTTATGCGAAATCTCAATTACAAAATTTTCTTTCAAGATGTTTTCGAATCATGCTTAAAAAACGTCAAAATGATGGTTTAAGGGGCCGTCCTTGATGTGCAGAAAAGCATAATTTTAAAAAAGTATATTTTACTCATTTTATTAAAACATTTGGGCTGGCAATAATCGGGTACCGAACTTAAATTTGGATACAGCCCCTAAAATAGACTCATTTTAAAATAATTAATTCCTCTGAAACTAATTGTACGAATTTCATGAAAATTTGTTTTAGGCTAATTGAAGGGTGTAGAATTTATTTGTGGTCTCAAACTTGGATATTGCTATTGAAAAAAGCAATGTTTGGGTGCATTTTGATATGTAGATGGCCCCCTAAGCAAATTTTATATACATCTTTAAAACTAGACTTCATTTCCAATCGTTTGGTACCAGTAACTTTATTCTGCAATAATTTGTTGCAGTATTAGTAGTGGGTGTTTACTTTTTTTTCACGACTGACACATAGTCATTTACTACAGTGACATACCATTTCCGGCAATTTGTGTTACAAAGTTTTTTGTATTCAATTGATTATTGATTTCGTAATTGCTTTCTTCACTAAATCGTTACTGAAAAATCTGAGGTCAAACGTGTTCTTTACATTACAATGCTCAAGACTTATTCGTCACAATTTCTGCAGACATACAACAAAGCGTTTAAGGGGACAAAGGACCTTCAAACACATATATTTTTTTCACTTTAAATGCTATTCAAGGGCACGCTATATGCATTATGGCATATATTTATCACACAAGAAATAAAAAAAAAAAATTGTTGAGAAAAACAAGGAATTTCCCTGAATATTTTAAGCGTTATGAATAGAGATGGGAAATATTGTTATTTTTGGTTAACAGGTTACATCATTCCACAGTAGCACTGGTAACAGGTTCCAACATCCTGTTATTTTTTTAACATATAAACAATTGCTAGATATGCTTCCAAACGACGTTTTAATACAATGGTTCGAAAATAAAACTTTGAAATAATTTCGGCATTGATTTCTGTTAAGAAGAATGCATTCTAATTAAAATATATTTACATACTATTGTTAAAAGATATTGCAGCAAGAAATGTGTAATGATCCGTTATACGAAATTACAATCAGTAAAATGGCTAAGCAATTTTACTAGACTAACCCAATAACCATAAAATATACTGTCAATAAATATTACTATGTCTTTCAATATGCTTTTTTTAAATTGGTAACAGTAGCCCGGTAATTTAAGCATTGCAGGCAGAAGTCGTAAGTAGCAATTTTATTTTCAGCATCTTTTATAGTAAAATGTTTCCACAGTTCACTAGTCCTTGCTCTTTTACATGGACCCATTATTATTATTATTTTATTTATTTTTGCTTCTATTTTTTAACAACTAACTTTAAAAATCTATATCTGAATCATATTGCCAAATATAGCTCAGTTACACATTAGCAATTGGGAATAGAAATTACGATGTATTTCTCTGAACATAGAGTTGCACAGATTCGAGGGGGGGAAATAGAACAACAGCACCCCACCCCTGATCGATATTCCAAACTAAAATTAAAGAATTATACACAGTTTAAATTAATAAATATACAATTTGGTGCATTTTTATAGAATAAAAGTTACATTACAGCTATAATACTCATTGAAAGCGGCATACATAGGACAATAGCGTCCCACTCCTTGTCGAGGGTTCAAAGCCAAAATTAAACCGTCTCGTTTTCTTTATCAATAAACATGACAAATATTTATTTTTTGCAATTACATACCATAGATACTAAGAGCATAAACAATACATTATAACTGTGCCACTTGCATGGCGATTTATACAGGATCTAACGGGCAATAATTTATACCAATTCACATCTATCTAAATATGAAATTTCTGAGCATTAATTTGGGAATTATAGCACCCACAAACTTTGTGTAACACAGACATGAATAATGATTAAAAAATAATCAAATTATGTTTAGGACATCCCAAAACGTGTAAATCCATTAAAAGTCGGAAGTAGAAAATTTTCATGAACCATTCCTTTTTAGTGAAAATATGAAGGAGGAATATGTGCAGAAACGTATATTCAATATATCTATTTAAAAAAAAAAAAAATGTCTTTAAATGCAATATATTCGTGTTAAAAAAAATTAAGTGTACAAGCTACAATATTAATTTTAAATATCTTTACTTTGCATTACATTTGAAATTACACTTACATTACAAATGCGTTTTAAATTAAATAGCGTTTTAATCTTTAAAAAAAAAAATCATTTCTTTACTGCATAATTTAGCGTATATGAGTGTTGGATTTTGTTAATATATTTGCCATTTATGTTACGCAAATGAGAAAAACAATTATTTCTTACCCCTCCCCCCGAAAATACAGCAAAATTCGAGTTCACAATCATTAATTTTCTAAAAAGTACCTTTTTGAAACATTTGAGTAAAATGCATTTATTTATAATTTTATGTCTTAAAAATTTTAATTCTCGATTTTAGGTAGAAACTCTATTTTAAAGGTAACAAAACAATAATTTGCCACATTCATTTTATCTGAATTCAAAGCAGAGATTGGAAATGGAAACCAACCACAGAACAGATAATTCCTTCAATACGTTTTCATTACGCATCAGTAAATGTATTTTTTAACATACAAACTGATCATTTTAACGCTTCGTATGCATTTGAATAAAGACAGATAATAGCAGATCTTTGCAATTATTTATCTGTTTGACTTTTCTGCGGTTAATTTAACTTTTGAGTATTTTTAAACATTTTGTTACAAAAACGTTTTAAATGCCAGAAAAACACTGAGCAATAAATATAATCTAAGGAGGATTTTGTTTAAGTAAACGATATGTGACTAAAAGTTCTCTGTTCATGTTTTTGATAAGGAATGAAAGAGAGGTTTTTATTCACGGTTGTTAATGAGGAAAGGAAAAATAGGAAATGATTTCGTCTCTTTTTAAATATCGGAAGGGTTGAATTAGAAACATTTGCGGATTTGGTTTTGAAAGAAAAGGTGTTTTATAAGACAATTGAATGTTTAGTAGTTGAATCTATTCATACAGTGAGGTTTATATCTTGCAATGAGCTGGAAGTTTTAATTTTTTGTGAACATTTTGCGGAAATAAGTTTCATATTTTATTTAAATAATAAATAAATAATAATAAACAAATGTTCGAAAATATGTTTTTAGTTGAAATACAATTGCCCAGATCAAAAATTAGGCAAAACGTTGATGGGTTTTATAAGTCAAACTTGACATTTTTTATGAAAATACTAAATGAAAACAATATAATTTTTATATGATTAACGAAGAAACGATTTCAAGCATGAGTTTTTTCTTATAATCAACTATTTATTTCAGTGTTTCGTACTCTATGTTGTGCTATCAGAATCAGAGAAGTGTGTGATGGCGGTGACCTAGCACCAGGCACCAAGTCAAAAAGCGTTTGATTAGTGCCGTAAGTTATTACTATCCATGCATTAGTGATTGATAAAATGAAAAAAAAAAAAATTAGCACCACACACCTAAAAGAATCGGTCATAACTTAGGGGTGAAAATAGGGCCATGCTGGGCGCCAGCGTTGAAATAAGGGGGTGGCTCTGTTGGGGGATATTCCCCCTCCCCCAGAGCAATGAGATGTCCCCCCGGAAAATTTGAAATTTTGTGTTTTCAATGGTCAAAAAGAACAATCCCCCCCCCCGGAACTCTGTGATGCCCCCCCCCCCCGAAAGCCACAGAAATACCTCCTGGAGAAAACTGTTGGGCGAACGTCTCAAAAGAAACGATTGAGAACACTTTTAGTGAATGTTATTCTATTTTAGAGGTACAAAATTGAAATCTTGATTAAGGCAAGTAAGCGAAGACGATGTCATTTAAAACCATGTGTTATTTAATTAACAGCGACTTTTCGGTAACATAATAATGCAATATTAGGTTCCAGTGTATTAACACTGTTATTTATCCTAATACGATAAATAATGCCCATCCCTAGTTATGAAGAACTTTTCAAAATACCCCATGCGCATTCCATATTAATTAAAATTTCCAATATTTTTATCCAAGTTTATTTTATATATAAAAATAAAACTGTGCATCGAATTTTATATATTCGAATAAAAATGTAAGAAATTTTGTTTTCTAAATTTTATGACATTTTCAGCATTTTTGCATCATATTTCTTCAATTAACTATCTTTGACTTTCCCAAAATATATTTAGTTTAAAAAAACTATGCAGAGTTTTATTTGTGTATGTAAAATAAACTTGAATAAAAAATATTGGTAATTTTAATTGATACGGAATTGCCCATACGGCATTTTGAAAAGTTCTTCATAACGCTTAAAATATCCAGGAAAATTCTTTATTTTTCTCTTTTTTTTAAATTTCTTGTGTGATAAATATATGCCATAATGCATATAATGTTCTCTTAGTAAAATTAAAAGAAAAATAATTAAAAAAATGAGTTTAAAGGTCCATTGCCCCTTTAAAATCTAAAATGTCTGGTCATTATCCTTAATTTATGAGCATGGTTGTAATTTTTACCAGCTGTGTGTGTCCGACTTCTTGCCGAACAACAAATTTCAAGAAACATTTTCAAATGCATTGTAGAAGAAGATGCTTTAAGGGGACCTTTTACATTAGGAGACCAACAAAAAAAGCACTTTTTTATGATTTTTTTTTTTTTTTTTTTTTTTTTTTTTTGTAAGAAAACTGCATGATGGATCTTTTTGAAAATTTAACAGTTTATTGTACATATCTTAAGGTATACACTAGAATTTTTTTTTATTAGGTTTTGTTGCTTGTACTCTAAGTTATAAACAAATATGTTCAACCACATTTTTTGACACGATGGCAATATTTAAAAAAAAAACACTACTCAATGGATCATCTTGATTTTTTTTTAAATTAAAGCTTATTTAATTACCTCCGATATGGATTAAAGCTTTTACTAAAATTATTAAAAAATGTTATTAACAAATAGGAGCGAATTTTTTTAACAAAAAACATTTTTTTTTAATCGGCCATTACATAACTTTTTAAAAGTAAATTTATGAGTTCCTTTAATTTAACTAGAAGTTTACGGAAAAAAATTATTTTTTTGTTTCAGATAATTCTACCTGGCGCTATTATGCCCACCGTCCAGACGAAATTTTCCAAAGCAGTTGGACATATTTGTTTATAACTTAGAATAGAAGCAACAAAATCTAATTAAAAACATTTAGTGTATACCTTAAGATATGTACAATAAACAGTTAAAATTTCAAAAAGATCCATCATGCAGTTTTCTTACACAAAAATCATAAAAAAGTGGTTTTTTTTTTTTTTTTTTTTTGTCTCATAATGTAGAAGGTCCCCTTAAAATACAATTATTACTTGACGAAACTTATTAAAGATTTACTCTATCTCTCTATTCTAAAAAAAAGTAACTACCGCTGTCACCGCCGCCGCCGCCGCCGCCGCCGGTTTTGAATTTTTTGTGACCGGAGGTCTTTCTTCGTTAATATTAAGAAAAATAATGCATACAAAAATATGAAAATCGGTAGTATTATACAGAAATGTTTGATAAATACGCTGATGAAGACAGTTTTCAGATCGAAGAATTATTTTAAGAGATATTTAATGCTAAAGTTGGACAAAATTGTTCCACTAAAAAAGTTTTATAGGAGCAAAAACTGTTCATAGGAATTTAATCATTTTTAGATCATTTTATGCGTTAGAATTTGCCGGAGTGCAGATTGCATTAATTTTTTTATTTTTACTAATTTTTCGAGGTTTTATTTCTATTTTAAATTCAGATTTTCAGCATTTCTAGAGATATTTTTAACAGATTTTAGAAAGTGATATTAATTTAAACTGTTGCCAACTGTATAAACAGCGGAAGCAATAATGTTTGCTTCAAAAAAAATATTTATACGTGTAAATAAATTAAAAATTTATTTACACGTGAGTATTATAAACAGAAAAAAACATTTGGAATTAGAATTAAATAATTATGTACAAAAAGCAGGAACTTATTAAAAATTATGTCATAAAAACTATAATTACACGTGAATTTTAAGAGAGAAAGGAATTTGTAAAGCAATAAATTTATTGACATGCGTTAGAAGTCTTAAATAGGAGAAATTACGTCATATTTACGTCACATTACAGTTATTTCATAAAATGAACACAAAATAATATTGCAAAACGGTTTAAATTTAGAAATTGCGCTAGACATTTATTTGGTATTTTAAGAGGATACTTTTCAACTATTTTTGTTAGGAAAGCGCAAATAATATTTAATTTCGAACACAAGTATTTTCACGTAAATATTAAAAAGAGAAAGAATAGTTTGGTCAAAATTACGTCGGATTAAAAACGATTAATTTAAAATGTCTCATTTAAAAGAACTTTCTTTTCACTTTGTTAAAAAATACCAGGAGACAAAGACTCTGTTTACTTAATTCCTTTTATATTAGCTTATTTTGAAATGTTGTTACACGTGTCTACGTCATCAAGTTATTTTTATTTCGACGTTTTATTTGTATTTTTATTAATGTTGTACTAATTTATTTGTTTTTTCGTTATTTAAAATAAAAATTATGTCAATTTGTATAATTTGGCGAGTGGTTTGGCGATTTATATGATTTGGCGAAATTGGTCAACGGGATAATCAAGTAGTACCGCAACGGATTTGGCGTTAAAATTCCTCAATCAAAGAGAAATGAATAGAAATCCGTTTATAGAGAGATCGCCACTGTTTTTTAAATTATAATTCAATCTTTCGAAATCTTTTTAAAGTCGATCAAATTAGCGTGCATTTAGAGTCTACGGTGTCTGGACGGGGATTGGCGAGCGTAGCTCGTAGGGGGCCGAGCCCCCTAGTATTCTAAAAAAAAGTAACTACCGCTGTCACCGCCGCCGCCGCCGCCGCCGGTTTTGAATTTTTTGTGACCGAAGGTCTTTCTTCGTTAATATTAAGAAAAATAATGCATACAAAAATATGAAAATCGGTAGTGTTATACAAAAATGTTTGATAAACACGCTGATGCAGACAGTTTTCAAATCGAAGAATTATTTTAAGAGATATTTAATGCTAAAGTTGGACAAAATCGTTCCACTAAAAAAGTTTTATAGTAGCAAAAACTATACATCGGAATTTAATAATTTTTAGTTCATTTTATACGTTATAATTTCACGGTGTGCAGAATTGATTTATTTTTTTAATTTGACTCATTTTTCGAGGTTTTATATCTATTTTAAATTCAAATTTTCAGCATTTCGAGAGATATTTTTTACAGATTTTAGAAAGTGATATTAATTTAAACTGTTGCCAACTCTATAAAGAGCGGAAACAATAATGTTTGCTTTAAAAAAAAAAAAAAAATATTTATACGTGTAATAAATTAAAAATTTATTTACACGTGGCTATTATAAACAGAACAAAAAACATTTGGAATTAGAATTAAATAATTATGTACAAAAAGCAGGAACTTATTAAAAATTGCGTCATAAAAACTATAATTACACGTGAATTTTAAGAGAGAAAGGAATTTGTAAAATAATAAATTTATTAACATGCGTTGGAAGTCTTAAATAGAAGAAATTACGTCATATTTACGTCACATTACAGTTATTACATAAAATGAACACAAAATAATATTGCAAAACGGTTTAAATTTATAAATTGCACTAGACATTTATTTGATATTTTGAGAGGATACTTTTCAACTATTTTTCTTAGGAAAGCGCAAATAATATTTTATTCCTAACACAAGTATTTTCACATGAATATTAAAAAGAGAAAGAATAGTTTGGTCAAAATTACGTCAGATTAAAAACGATTAATTTAAAATGTCTCATTTAAAAGAACTTTCTTTTCGCTTTGTTAAAAAATACCGGGAGACAAAGATTCTGTTTACTTAATTCCTTTTATATTAGCTTATTTTGAAATGTTGTTACACGTGTCTACGTCATCAAGTTATTTTTATTTCGACGTTTTATTTGTATTTTTATTAATGTTATACTAATTTATTTGTTCTTTCGTTATTTAAAATAAAAATTATGTCAATTTGTATAATTTGGCGAGTGGTTTGGCGATTTATATAATTTGGCGAAATTAGTCGACGGGATAATCAAGTAGTACCGCAGCGGATTTTGCGTTAAAATTTCCCCAATCAAAGAGAAATGAATAGAAATCCGTTTATAGGGAGATCGCCACTGTTTTTTTCAATTCCTACTATTAGTTCACACTCTCCCTATATTTGTTTATTTATATATTTATTTATTTATATATTTATCTTGTTCAAATTTTCAATCTTTAATAAAATACTCATTATACATCCTATCAAGTTGAAATAATTTTTTTTGAACTTGTACTGGATGACAATTGATGTTAATACAGTTTTTTCAAATATTAATTAATTAATTAAATTTTAATTAATTAATTTTAGTTTTATATGGGAAACAAAATGGCGGCTATTGGTTATCGAAGGTCAATGAAAATATTTTCAATAAGGGGTTACCATAGGGGGACCCTGTTCTGTCGCCAAATACCGCCAAGTTTGTCGCCAACTTGGCGATATACCGCCAAATTTGGCGTCCAAAATAAGTCGCCAAAAGTGACGCCAACTTGGCGATATTTCTAATATTTCGCCAAATTCCCATAGAATTCCATTGTAAACCTACTTGCTTATAGAAAATCAACAAATTGAGATATTTTAATGCAACAAAAACTAATATTAGCTTAAGGGATTATATTAAATTTTTCTTTGGTGACCTAAGTAGGAATTGACTTTAAAAACAAAATTTTTATATTACTTGTTTAAATTATAATTCAATCTTTCGAAATCTTTTTAAAGCCGACCACATTAGCGTGCATTTAGAGTCTGTGGTGTCTGGACGGGGGTTGGCGAGCGTAGCTCGTAGGGGGCCGAGCCCCCTAGTTATTTAAAAAAAAAGAAATGCAGTTATTGATTATAGTGCAGTCATTTTAGCAGCTTTTTTTACAAATAGCGGAAAAAATTAGAACAAAGCTGGATTTTTGCACATATGCTAGTTAGGGTATGTAGTTTAACATACTGAAAGTCCCCATCGATCCGATGTGAGCTTTCGCCACCAGGGGGCGCTAATGGGCTTGAAAATCGGTTTTATGCGAATATCTCATGAACGATAGCATCTAGAAAAGAAAGGTCAATTACAAAGATGTAGATAATTTAATTTCCTACAAAAAGTGTTATTAACATTTGTTTGTCACACCAATCCTTCCCTGTGAAAAACTGAAATAATATAAACATTACTGGAAAAAATGCGGAAACAGAATCATATTGAACGCGCCCAAGAAACAGAACAAATCTTTTTTACTTTCAATCCCTCCCCACCCCTCCTCCATTGTCTGTATGCTGTTTTCGCAAGCTTGTGTAATAGTCATTGTCCAATACCCTATCACCCCTTGCTTATGTCGAAATATATCACGTGCAGGTGGTAATTTTCGTATTCGCAGGTGGTATTTTTTGCAGTATTTACAGTGTTTTATTTTCAATTGATGAGCATTTCGCTAGTATTAAACACCTTAATTTACTGAACGAAGTAATTCTTTGTCAGTTTTTAGAAAGGGAATAATTTTAGTTTCAACGCGTGTTGTAGAAAGTTTTAAATAGTTTTGACAATGTAAAATGATTCTTTCTTGACTGCTGATTGAGAGCGGAAAAATGGAGATTGACGAAGTAGTTTGTCTTGTATGCGGTGAGGGCTGCGTTTCGAATGATTATGTGAAAATTGGAAAAAAGGGGCTGAAGTCCCTTGTGACAGCAAGTTTGGAAAGAGGTGACCATAAGTGGAAAACGTTTGAAGAAAAGGCTGAAAACAATAGGGAATTTGTAGTTCACCCAATGTGTAGGAAAAATTATACAAGAAAGAATTCTATTAAATCATACAAGAAATCTATTGCAGAAAAACCATCAACGTCCACACAAATTACTCCATTAAAAGAAAAATTGAGAAAAGAGAGTCCCTTCTTTGAATTTAAGGAAAAATGTTTTCTATGTTCTAATACATTGGATGAAGCTTTCATACAGAAGGAAAAAAAGAAGTGTGTAAAGTATCGCAAAAAAGTTGTAATAGTTGAAAGCTTAGAAGTGAAAAATAGCTTAATCGTGGCTGCGAATAAGCGTGGAGACAAATGGGGTAAAGAAGTCAGTAAGCGTTTATCTAATATTATTGATTTGGTTGCAGCTGAAGCAAGATATCACCACAAATGCTTTATAAGGTTTTTTACCAAGCAAGTGGAAACCAGTAAGAAGAAAGGAAGACCGGAAGAAATACAGATTGCCGAAAGTATGGAAGGCATTTATACATTTATTGAAGAAAGTGACGAATGTCAGTTCTCTATTGATGAACTTCTACAGCATGTGCGCGGTTATACACCAACAGTTAAGACAATAATTTCTAAACTTAAAGCACACTATGGAGACAAAGTAATAATCGCAAGTTCCAAAAAAAAAAGGACAGTCATATGCTTCAAAGGGTTTAGTCACAAACTTTTAACCTCCGCATGGCATGAAAACCGGGCGACTAACGAAGAAGACGAACGACTGAGAATCGTAAAGAAAGCAGCCCAAATAATACGAGAGGATATATGTTCGCGATGCTTTAATCTTTCGTCCTACGACCATATGAACAATTTCTTTGGGGAAATAGAAAGCATTGTACCCTCTACTTTAACGACGCTTGTGCGAGAAATAATTATGAAAAATAAGAAAAGAGAATCAGATGTGTATAAACTGAAATGTAATGCGATTTCACATGCAATTATGGCAGCAACTAGACCACGCTCTTTCCTCTCACCTCTTCAGATAGGTTTAGGATGTTATATACACCGAAAATTTGGATCCAAAATTTTACAGGATATCATGCATAAATTTGGATTTGCGGCTCCTTACAACGAAATTCAAATTTTTGAAGCAAGTGCCGCACTGCAGGGAAATCCAGTCGTATTGCCGGATTCATTCATTCAACTCATTTTCGACAATGCGGACTTCAATGTAAACACCATCGACGGCTTGAACACCTTTCACAGCATGGGAGGCATAAGTTGTGTAACGCCGTCATCTAATTTTCTACTCCCAGACAGTGTTGAAAGGTTAACAAAATTACCTCCGGCAAAAGTCATAAATAAACAATGTGAATTGAAGGTGAAAGTTTTCGATCCGAAATTTGCTGCAGACAAGGGCTTGCAAAACTTACAACTTGAGGAGGTTAAGCCCACTGACTTACAGTCAATTGTTCCGAACACTCCTGATGCCCTATGGTTGTATGCCAAGTCTGAGAACATTTCTAATGTACGTGGATGTAATGGCTTTATGGAAATTTTGACTAAAGGTAAGGATTTTGAGTGCTCAGCTGTCCAGTTCTTGCCTTTCCTGAATCTTCCTCCAAGTCATTACGACACAATATATTCAAGTCTTTGCACAGCGATCGAAAAAAGTAAAGAAACCAATCAAAATTGCGTTTTTGTGACATTTGACCAACCACTTTATATGAAAGCGAGAGACATATGTGCGGCGCTAAGCGATACGCCAGATTTCAAGAATGTTTATATTAGGCTTGGAGGATTTCATCTGTTAATGTCATATCTAGGTTGTATTGGATACATAATGGCTGGAAGTGGCTTGAAAGAATTGCTGAGCCAGATATATGCGAAGAATACCGTTGAAAATATGCTAGCTGGTCACGCATTTGCGCGTGCTGTTAGAGGGCACACTTTAGTGCGTTTGGCTTTAGGGAAGATAATCATGAAAAATATCACACTCCATGAAGCTGAAAAAGAACACCTTTTACAGTTTGTTACAGATTTTGAAGAAAACACTTCTATGTATGACAATATATTGGACGACGCTACACTGGTTTCTCTTACAACAAAAATTAAATGTGAAATGGAAACATTAGAAAACAATGGGCCAACAGCGAAACTTTGGTGTCAATATTTTCGAATGGTAACATTAATGCATAAATTTATAATGGCAGAACGCAGTGGAAATTGGCAATTACATGTTGAAACGATTCGGAACATGCTACCTTTTTTTCATGCTAGTGGTCATTTTCCATATACAAAGGCTTGTCAAATATACTTACAAGATATGACTCTGCTTGAAACAAAATTACATGAAACAGAATGCTCGCGGTTCATAAAAGCGGGCTATTTTACTGTTCGAAGAAGTGAAAAATTTTGGTCCGGTGTTTGGACAGATATGACGATCGAACAGACATTGATGAGAAGTATGAAATCATCAGGTGGAATAACACGTGGGAGGGGTATAACAGACACCGTATTGGAAAAATGGATACTTGGCGGTCCTTTTCTAATGCAATTATGTTAATCCCTAGAAGAGTTGTGTGGTGCGCGTGCGCAATCATCCGATCAACACTTTGACTATCGAGATTCTAGTGCACTACGCGATAATGCAGACATCAAGAAACTGGATGCATGGCTTGAAAAAAATCCACCTTTTCCCATTATTAGTAATTGCATCTCAATCTATAACGGAATTGTCGGAGATCACAGAATAAACTGTCATGATGCATATAGTGTCGGATGCAAAGTCATTGAAAAGATTTCGGGGAAAAAAATTGGTGACTTGAAACTTTCACGTAAAGATTGAGTACTATCGTTAGCGACGATGAATAATTCGTTCAAATTTAAAGACGGTACTGTGACCTGCGATCCACTGTTGTTATTTCAACGTATTTCCGTTTGTATGAAACAACAAGAAGATTTGGAAACTTATTTTCAATATGAACTATCTCCATATCCTTTAACATTATTTGATGAAAATGGTATGAGAAAAACTACCAAAGCATTATTATATTCAATATTTGAAAAAAAAAACGTACGAGGAGAATTCAAGTGATTGTGTGTCTACGTACATCATCGATGGAGGATGGCTTTGCATCGTGTTCTTTGGCCCTTCGGTGGAACATACAAGAGTGTCGTAGAAAGTTATATTTCTTATGTCCAAAGAAATTACAGTGGTAAATGTATAATCGTTTTCGATGGTTACTCTGACGAAGTTTATAATACAAAAACGGCCGAAAGAACTCGTCGGTATTCGAAAATTCTAACTCCCGACATTGATTTTAACGAAGAAATGAATGTGTCAATTAGTCAAGAAATTTTCTTATCTAATCATAAAAATAAAACGCATCTCATATCTATGCTCATGGAGAAATTTATGGAGAATGGCTTCGAAACGAAACAGGCAGAAGATGATGCTGACACACTAATTGTTAACACAGCAATTGAAGTAACAAAGTCTGGTGCGCTTGTTGCTGTTGTTGGCGATGATGTTGACTTGCTTGTATTGCTGACTGCTTTAGCACCCCCAGAGACAGAGATATTTTTTATTAAACCTGGAAGAGGAAGAATTGCAACAACCTTGTATTCATCGCACAGTCTCAACAATGATGCAGTTCTGAAAGATCATATATTGTTCCTTCACGCTTTTTCAGGTTGTGACTCTACATCAGCAATGTTTGGGAAAGGCAAAATGTCGTTAGCAAAAATTTTGAAAAAGGAAGGAGACCGTAACATACAAGCTGCCAGCACTTTTAAAAGTGACCAAGTATCCCAATTTGAAATATCTGAGGCAGGAAAAACTATTTTTCTTGCTTTATACGGAGGTAAAGCAGAAATTTCTCTGAACAAGCACCGTTATGTATGTTTCAAGAAAGGTGTTGCTGTGGGTAAAAAAAGCTTTTCATCGTTGCCGCCTACCGAGGATGCAGCTAGATTGCACAGTTTACGTGTTTATCATCAAATTCAACACTGGTTGGGCAATAAACTACTTCCTGAGAACTGGGGCTGGCAAAATGCACCTAATTTGTCTCCAATTCCTGCCACCTTACCGCCCGCACCAAAAAATATTATTGAATCCATTTTTTGTACTTGCTCCAAAGGATGTGGAAAAGCGTGTGGATGCCGAAAAATCGGTTTGAAATGTTCAGATATTTGCGTAAATTGTTGCGGAGTTTCATGTCACAATGCAAGTAAAGTTGAAATTGAAGACGAGGAAGATACTGACAGTAACCTGCCCACTGCATTTGAGGAGGGAATCGCTACTACTGAATTTAGCGATGATATCGAAAGCCGACCAGAAAAAACTGAAGGCAATACAACAATGAAAGAAAGAAATACAGATAATGACGAAACTGAATCAAGTGAAGAAATTGAAGCTGTGCAAACGACTACTAAAGCGGTCAAACGATTGAAATTGGATTAGGCCAGTCACTATAAGTGGAATATGCCTACGGGGGAAACCACAATAAAAAAAACGCGCTAAATGCTTTACCTCAAGGGTGGTGTGGAAATAAGTATATATGTATATTATATATTCACCTTCTCCATTCAAAAGTAAGAATTTTAACCTGTTTATATAATTTCTTTGAAAGTAGCAGCAGGTTTTTCGTATTTTTATAACTTTTCTTCCAAATATGTTCACTTTTTAAAATTTTTGACAGGGAAGGATTGATGTGACAAACAAATGTTAATAACACTTTTTGTAGGAAATTAAATTATCTACATCTTTGTAATTGAACTTTTTTTTCTAGATCCCATTGTTCATGAGATATTCACAAAAGACCAATTTTCAAGCTCATTAGCGCCCCCTGGTGGCGAAAGCTCACACCGGATCGATGGGGACTTTTAGTATGTTTAACTACATACCCTAACTAGCACCTGTGCAAAAATCCAGCTTTGTTCTAATTTTTTCCGCTATTTTTCCTAAAATGACTGGACTATTATGGGAACGTCCATTGTTACTCTTGTGACTATTAGAGAAAATTTTCACACATACTTCCAATTACTTTATTACAAAATATAATTGAGATAAAAATTGATATAATTAGTTAAATGTATCAATATTGTGTACATTGTGTTCCACTCACATAAAATATGTCTAATTTGTAACAAAAAGCACTTCACTTGTCTGTATAATCAATCAAAATTTTGTTACTTTTGTGACCAGAGTGTAACAAGAATAATAAAATTTTTATTTAATATATACACAAGTAAAATGCTTTTTATCACTAATTAGATCTATGTTTGTGAATGGATTTTTTTGGTATTTAGCTGGTTATATCAATTTTTATCTTAATTATCTTTTGTAATAAAATAATTGGAATTACAGTAGAGCGCCAATTAACCGGATCGATCAAGGACTATACATTTTTTAACGCCTTCTCCAAAAATATTTAAGCGAAACTTCTTTAGGCGTGGTAAGGTAAATTCGGCTGATTGTCACGAAAGTTAACCGTTAAATAACCATTTCCTAAACCTAGGAAAATAAAATCGCCATCAAATACAAAGAGAGTAATGCATAAAATCAACTATTTCTAGAACCTAAGAAGTTTCACTTCTGACGAGAGAGAGCTCCACGCATATTTTTTTTCTATGAAAATACCTCTTTATTTTCAGATTCTCTGAATGTTGTCGAAAAATTGCTTCTTTAGGCCATGGTGTCCCCGGAAAGAGGAACATCACCCTCTCTCCGCTCGCGTTTGTTTGTGCTGTGTATCTACCGGGTGTCCCAAAAAGGACTGACTGATTTTAAAATTCAATAACTTGCAAACGGTGACAGATATTAAAAAAATGCTTGCAGGAGGGTTATGCATAAGGTCAAAAGTTTTATTACAGTGATTTTCAATTTTAGTTCGATTTACAAACAATAGATAGCGCTGTAAGCAATAGTCGCTAAATTCAGGCTCGATTTTTGGTACTTCGTGGCCCGGATAATACATTTCCATCTCCTTTTTCTGCATGGAACAAGGTAAAGAACCAAAAATTGAGCCTGTATTTAGCGACTATTGCTTACAGCGCCATCTATTGTTTTTAAATCGAACTAAAATTGAAAATCACCGTAATAAAACTTTTGACCTTATGCATAACCCTCCTGCAAGAATTTTTTTAATATCTGTCACCGTTTGCAAGTTATTGAATTTTAAAATCAGTCAGTCCTTTTTGGGACACCCGGTATATATAAATGTAATAATTCCTATGTGTACTTCTATGTATAACTTTATACGAATTTTGTAAAAAATAAAATAAAATAAAAAGTTTAAAAAAAATAAACCCATTTGTAATATGATAAAATGTGCACTACTACATTTGCCAGTCCTAAGCCTAGAAAAGTGTGAAGGGAATTTACCTAAAAAACATTGCCATAGACGTTTTTTAAAGTTATCCAATTATCCGGATTTTTCATTAACCGGATTGTCCTCGGTCCCAACCGGTCCGGATAATCGGCTACTGTACTTATAAAAATTTGCTCTAATGGTCACAAGAGTAACGAATGAACGTTCCCTAATGTAAAATTATGAAAAGCATGTACTTGGAATGAAACATTTTCACCACTAAAACAATGTTATCTCTTATTTTAAGTTATTAAAATATTTTTTTTAAATATTTTTAAAGAAATGGATTAATTCTATATTTTCAGAGTAGGTTTCGTTCTTGTGTGTTCATTAAATAAGTAATTCGTTTGTAAAATTTTAGGATCTTCACGAATTGAGAAAAATTCGGTAACATACGAATTCAATTTTTCCAACTGTGCTAAAAAAGTCGGGATTCAAAGCCAGAACCTTTGACTTACATTGTCAATGCTGTACCGTTTGAGCTACCTAACGGACGGTAAAGCATTGACAATATAAGTCAAAGATTCTGGGTTCGAGTCCCGGTTTTAGCATTTTTTCGCTCATATGGAGAAATAAAATTCGTATGATAACAATACCAATTAGTAGACGGCATTCCCGACTTACATAAATTCGCAGTTACGTAATAAATCTCGAAAATTACATTTGTGAACATATTAGCGCGTTTGATACGTAGTTGCTTACTTTTGATATTTATTTTATAAATAATATATATATATATATATAAACCACAACCGTAATATTGTTTGTATATTAGATAGAGTTATATTTTTATTGGTATATACAATCAAATCTATAACAAAACAATTTAATCTTTATTTTTAGTTATTCATAGTAGTCATCTAATTCATAATAAATACAGTTTATGCTTATCAAGGATTATTTTATTTTGTGAGTGCCATCAGAAATTCATGGAGAATAGGTTAAATTAATCTTCTTTAACTATTTCTTATTTTTATAGTCGTTTGATGTAGATTCAAAATTGTTATAAATCAATTGATAAATGTCAGTTTTATAAATCCCGTATTCCACAAGATATTTGAAAAGTGTTCTTTAAGTTTATTTTGATATTTTTTCATACGTTTATAGTTTATGTACGAGTAAATACTTGTTACAGTTCATTAATGATAGGGATATATTCACATATAAATTGGTAAGGCAATAACATTTAAATTGACAATTTAAATTAAAATAAATGCAAATTAATTAAAAATTAAGAGTAATTATATGAATAATAAGAGTTAAACTGTTAGCGTGAGAACGAAATTAACCTTACTTTACAGAATTATGTCTAAATAATACTAGTCAAGTGTAATTGAGCTTGCTTGTTTTCCGTTCGAATGTTTTGCGGATATGGGGTCATTGCTTGCAAGATCCCCATTTGGGATATGCGATAATTGGGCCTGCAGATGTTTTGAAGCGGGTGGTAGAAAGTTTTTATCTCAGCGGAAAGGAAAACCTCTCACCCTTTGCCAAATAAACTTCACCTTCTTGACATTTAGCTTTAACCTGTGGAACAATAAATTTGGCACAAACGGGATTAGAATTGACACTGTAAATTCGCAAGGATATCTGTTACAGATTTTATTTTCCGAGAATAGGAAAACCGGGTCTGGCATGGCGTTACTTTAATATTTAAATGAGGTGTTTTACGTCAGGGGGCGGAGAAAAAATATCGGCGAATGGTGGATGAGACGACCTATGATTTGATGCGGGTGTGATGGTTAGGTACCCCCCCCCCCTTTTTTTAAAACCTTGGAAATATAAGAAAATAAGTGTGAGTGAGAGAAGAAATCTAGAGCTCGGCGTGTTAAGTAGTTTTCAAAAGCTAGTCAGTTCTCCATTCGAGGTCGAGCTTAACCCTAAGATGCGAATTATAGAAAGCAGCTGTATGGGCCAAATATTTTATTAGTTACCGCCTGAATTTGCTGGATGCGGAAGAGATTCATCGCTCAAGAGGAGCTGGAATTCCTAAATGGAACGGAAAGCAAGTTTCTTTTAGAGGAGGTCTAGGGATCTTAGTCTTGTTATCCCATCATCTCCTGAGATGACGCCCTTTTCTTGCTTGTTTCCCTTTTGTGAATCTCGTCGAGAACCAGAAAAATTTTAATATACCGGGGCAGTCCAAATCGAGAAGTGATCTACGTGATTCCGAAACCACATGCTATTACAAAGAAGAGCTATGGTGATAAAGAATGAGGAACATGTACCGGACGCCGGGATAGTTCTGGAGCAGTATGATGTTTCAACGAAGAGTTGTGGAGAACACGATTGATGAACATGTACCTGACGCAGAGTCTGGTATCCCAGTTTTCAGTGAACTCGTCGTTTAGAACCCATAACAAAATAGTAAATCTGTAGATGGCTAAAATTTGTATTCCGGGGACTAGATGCAAGAAAGTTCGTAGTGTTAACGAAAGAGAATAAATTAGAAGAGACTTTTGTGCCCGTAAGAGACTTGTTAACAGTGTGTTAAAAGCACTGAAATTACACATTGTGTAAAATTGTGGATTACTCAGCAGTAGGATGGAGCGAAAATTTTTAAAATCAAAAACGGGTAGGGGTCAAAAGTTGTCTTTATACTTGTACATCATCTGCGTGAAATATTATCGCTGAAAAAAATGGCTTGAGTCTGCGCTTTTGATTCAAAAATCGAAATTTTGGGTAAAATTTGACATTTTTTCAAAAAATTAAAAAAAATTCTATAGATGTGGTTATTATTTAAACGTGTTATTTAAACCTTTATTATTAATGACTTAACATATTTAAATGATAAAATGATATCTTTGTTCTGTATAACTGGAACAAAACTGACAACTTTTGGTGAAAAAAAGGGGTTGCCACTCTGTTGTGTCATACAACTAATTGTTGTTTAGAATACAGCTCTTGCGTAATTGCTTTCAAATCTACTCAGGAGGTATCACGTGGAGGTGGCTGCATTTCATGACACAACAATGCATAGCCCGACCACCCTTCCATCTGAGCGCAATGTTTTATTTATATATTGAATTGTGATTTTTTTTATCAAAGACTGGCACAAGTTTTCTAATGTATCAACCTAGTCCATCTCTTCTTTATATCCACAGACGTTGGTTGATGCTGCTGTGACACTCCTTCACGTATATTTCTACTGATTGTGTCTGATAAGATAAGCAGAGTAATGCAGTGGAATTAATGGAATCTATTCAGCCCTCTAGCATCTTCGCCAAAATTGCATCCAGTTACTGCATAGTGATTGAGAGTTCTGTTCCTACAACATTTTACAATAGTTAGGTATTTCATCTTTGAGTATGCCATCCTTTACTCTACTTCTTGCATTTTTTATATGTTGATAAGCTTGTTGTTTAATGTGATGGCGATCGTCATCAAAATTGCAATAAGAATTTGCTCTCGATGTCCTAAATAATTTTTTTTAGTATTTGTTTTTTGCGGTTTTCTGTGATGTTTAGTAACCGAGTAATTTGCAATAAGTTTTTAGATCAATTTTTTAGATGTGGATTATATTTGATGTAAACCATCCTGCGGCATAAACTTGGATTACGTACTTTGTGAGTGAACCAGACTCTGATGGTCAATCAGTGCTTATATAAAGGCGAATAGTTTTATGCGCCTTTGTGAGCCATCTTGCGTAGAAGAAGTTTCTTGGGTTCCTATTCGCTAGTTCTTCTGATCTTGATGAAATAACATTGCAAATGTCTAGCAGGTATTTCTGGTATGTACTGAGTACCCTTTTCTTGATTTCAGGAAATAATGTTTGAAAATTACTCTGTATGGCTTCAAAAGTTGTAATAAGAAGGGAATAAGCACGTGGACAAAGATTTTCCTATTGGTCCGGTGAATCCCTGTGGGTTAGAATGTAATTGTTGCCAACGATCTTGTCTAATAAATGGTGCAGAGAAAATTCACTGGACTTGGAGGTGACATATGATCAATTGTAATGGTTCATTCTTAAACATGTCCCTCGCAGAATAGATGACAACGATTAACGGAATTATCCGCCTTCATATGAGCACTCACTGCCCATCAGAGTCTCTACGTTCACTCAAAAAGTACTATGTTATCCGAGTTTGGCCCCAGGATAGTTTACAATCAAATGTAATCCACAGCTAAAGAAGGGATCTAAAAACTCATGGAAAATTACTCGGCTACTAAACAACACACACAACGGAATAAAACAACTACTAAAAAAAGGTTATTTAGGACAATGGTTGCTTTGCACATGCAGAGGAAATTCTTAATTCAATGCTCTCTGACGATTTCCATCACATTAACACGTTCACGCCGGCGCCTATATTCATGTTTTTCGCTGTGAGGCGGCTTTTGAATTCATCTTTTGCTTCATCTGGCGGCGCGGTATTTTCGCTTATTCAGACACTGTATGTAATGACACGCCTACCTCATATTTATTACACTGAACTCAAATATAACAAGCAGAATTGATTGTGAATGTCTGAAAGTTCGTAAGGAGTAAGCAAATTAGTTAGAGACATACTTTTATTGACTGCATATGTACGAATTTAATATAAAATGTCTTGGAATCTAAAGAAATATGGACAACATCATATAAATGCATTTTCTGTAAGGTAGAAGCCACGCCCTTAGTTAATGATATCTTTTGAATGAAAACGAGAATTCTCGTTTCTTGTCGTGAATGTATAAGATTTATACCATTGAATTGTTTTTACTACTGAATTTTCGAATATTCCAGTGTGACCCACCTCTAGTGCACGCCGTCTATGGCATAGTCGAGTGTGACCCACCTGTAGTACACGCCTTCTATGGAACAGTGGAGTGTGACCCACCGGTGATGCACGCCGCCCGATGCGGCAGTCAAGCGTGACCCACCGGTGATGCACGCCGACCGATGCGGCAGTCAAGCGTGACCCACGGGTGATGCACGCCGGCGTGAATGTGTTAAACAGCTAGCTGCTCAGCACATAATAGTTGAAAGATGAGAGTAAATGATGGCATACGCAAATCTTAAATATCGACAATCAACTATGAAGCGGATAATTATATAAATCTAATTCATTGGAAGTGTTGTGGTAACAGAACTTATGCATTTATCGGGTGCAATCTTGGTGAAGATAATAGACGGCTGAATAGAATACATTAATATCATCCGCAGTGTATTACATTGTTTGTCTTCTCTTACACAAACAGTAGAAAAATACGTAAAGGAGATCACAGCAGCAGCATCCAAAGTCTGCGGATCCAAAGAAGAGATGTACTAGGTTGATACATAGAAAACTTAGGCCAATCTTTGATTAAAAATCACTATTCAATGTATAAATAAAACATTGAGTTCAGATGGTAGGGTGGTCGAGCTATGCATTGTTGTTACATGAAACTGAGTCACCTCCACGTGGTACCTCCTGGGTAGTTTTGAAAACAACTAGGTAAAAGCTGTATTCTAAACAACATTTATTTGTGTGACACAACAGAGTGGCAACGCCTTTTTTTCACCAAAAGTTTTCAGTTTTGTGGCACAAAGATATCATTTTATCGTTTAAATATGTTAAGTCATTAATAATAAAGGTTTAAATAACACTTTTAAATAATAACCATCTCTATAGAATTTTTTTTAATTTTTTGAAAAAATGTCAAATTTTACCCAAAATTTCGACTTTTGGACCAAAAGCGCAGACTCAAGCCATTTTTTTTCACCGATAATATTGCACGCAGATGATGTACTAGTATAAAGGCAACTTTTGGCACCTACCCGTTTTTGATTGTAAAAAAATAATTTTTTTCGCTCCATCCTACTCAGCAGATATTTAGGAGAGATTGGTGAGTGAAATTTAATTTAAACGTACTATTTATATAATATATACAATTGAGTGATTTGTCAACTGTGTAAACTGGTAATAATAATAATGTTTGGATTATATGCGAAGGGAAATTCTACTTGTCTTAATTTTATACATGTTAATGAGAAATAATAATATTATTAATTCTTAACTATATATAGGTATACATGCGTAAATATCTGTAAAAATTACAAGAGATATTAAGATTGTAATGTATTGTCTAATTATCCTATGATCTAAGTGGTAGTGTTTATTATTTGAGGTATTAATTTAATTAATACATTAATTTCCTTGAATAAACTAAGTATTTTTGTTTAATTGAATTAATTTTATTGACTTGATTGTCCCTTTCAATTAGTTCAAAATATTAATAAATACATTAAAACTCGGATATAACGCTCTTCCGGAGGACCGGACTAGAAGAGCGTTAAAAGCGGGAAAGCGTTAAATGCGGGAGAAAGTTTTCGACATTTTAAAATTGAGAATATTAGATTATCTGCTTTAAATAATGCGCGGAATTATTTTCGTGTATTATTTAAAATAGAAACTCCACAGCATAGGTACAAAAACGTTTCCTTCATTTTAAATATCACAAATTTACATAGTGTTTACAAAGTGTATTATTATTTCAAATCAGAATAAGTAAAAGAATTGTTAACATTAAAAGCTACAAAATATATTTAACATTTCTAATAGGAACCTTTATCCTTATATTAAACATAAAATAAAATTATGAAAGAAACTAATAATAATATTTTGTTTTTAAAAAAAAATGTAACATTTGTATTCTTGAGCACCACTATAAGGACTATAAACTTTCACTTACTGTTTATTCTGTTTTAGAGAAAAACTCATCGAGTTTTGTCTGACGGGTGGACGAACGACCACACAAAAGAGCGTTTTTTGCTTTGTTTATATGTCTTAATATATCTCCATGTGAAGCGGCGGTATCTACTGAAGCGGTGTATAGGCGGATAGTGCTAAAAGCTTCCATTACTTCAGCTATCGTTGGGATGCGCTCTTGAACATCGCCATCAGCAACTTCATCAGGGTCCTCTTCTTCTGCGGCATCCTGTACAGTGTCTCCTATAATGTCGTCAATGTTCCTAGCGGTGCTTGTGATAACATCTTTATCAATGTTAAGATAGCTCTGAAGGCTGTGTGCGTTTTCTGCGTTTTCCAATCACTAGAGGCTTGCGTTTGTCGCTCCCATCGGCGTTGGAACAAACAAGCACAGTCACACGTTCTTTACTGAGCTTCCCTCCATGGCACTGCTCATCTTTTAACGTTAAGGATTTATCAGCCATCGCTTTAAAAAATAAGCCAAATTCGTCGTCGTTATAAATATCACAACTGGCATAGTTTTTAATGAGCCTTGGAAGATTGTTCTTTTTCCAAAATTCTGCATTTTCTGTGTTCACGGCAGCGGATTCTCCGCAAATCTTCTTGTACACAATGCCGTGGCAGGTTCGAAATCGGTCTAAACACCTAGTAGATGGAGTAAAATCTTCAATTCTTAGCTTTTGAGATACTTCTGCAGCTTTTTCTTTAACTATGGATCCGCTGACAGGTATGTTACAGTGTCTTGATTCAAGAAACCACTCGTATATAACTTTTTCTAAATCTTCATATTTTTCTGTTTTCACTCTCTTTTTCTTTGAGCTACCAATAACAGCATTTTTTTCAATATCTTTTCTGTTTTAAAGAAGAGTCCGAAGAGACGACGGTGCGATATTCATAGATAACGCAAAATCTTTTTGGCTCACAATAGGGGATTTTTTGCCATAATTTTTTAGAATTTCTGATTTTTTTGAAATTGTCAGCGTCTTTCTTTTCATACTCTTAGCTTCCATGTTGCTCCTAATTGGAGTCGCCAGCGATAAATGAAAAAAGCGGGAACAGTTTGTGTGAAGTAAGAGACAGACAGGTGCTACTGAGATGGACGGAATAAATTCTTTTATTCTCTGATCCAATGAGAAAAAAACCGCAGAGCTGGTTGATTTTTTTTTCTTACATAGCCTTTGGGCGTTGGCTGGCTGCCAATTCCACGTATCCCCACTTTCTCTCTCTCTGTGTATACGGGTGAGAAAATGAAAACTTCGGATGCAAACCAAAGCACCAAAGCGTAATATCCGGAATTTCTTTGTTCAAAGGACCAATAAAAAGCGCGTTAAAAGCGGGAAAGCGTTAAAAGCGGGGAGCGTTAAAAGCAATGAATTTTTACATTGTTCTTATGGGTATGGTTCAAGGGATCGGGACAAATGAGCGTAAAAGGGGGGAAAGCGTTTTAAGCGGTGAGCGTTATATCCGAGTTTTGCTGTATATTGATTTACGGTAATTTACCTTAAAATATCGTGGGATTGTTAATTTAAAGTATTATCTGCAATTTGAAATCTTAGTGGGACTTCAGGAAACTAGACAATGTTAATTGTTAACAAGGATAAATAAAGTAAAATAATAATAATAATTTTATAACAAACACAACGCAAAACTTTCATAAGAGAGAGGAATAATTTATACGATTACGAAGTTTCGCTGAGAGCTTGACATTCATATTTATTGTTTGATTTCCTCCTTTTTCTTTAATATTTGTACTTTTCAATCCATCCAGTTCCTTTGAATGAATGGTATATTTTAGGGACGGCGAATCTACGGCACGCGTGTCATTTTTGGCACGCGAAGAAATAATTTTGGCACGGCATTGCTTGTGATTCTAAATCAAAATAAAGTGAGATTACACAAAATCGTGACTGATCATTTCTAAATTCGATTAAAAGGAAATTGAAAATTTTTAATTGCGGCATATTATATTCCAATCTAATTAATAATGGTCTCAAATTTTTTTCAAACAAAGACGATATTGGAAAATTATCGACAAGAATTTGCTGTTAGACATTACTATATCCCGATGGTAAAGTTATGGCAGCTTTGAATTAATTTCAGAGCTATTCAAAGAAACTGGCGTTTGCCATTTCAACAGTCTTTCTGGCTATCTATGCTTTCGAGTCACTGTTTTCACAAATGAACAATATAAAAACTCAAACTGTAAGCACTTGTCTGATAAATCCGGTTCAATTTGCATAAAAACATACCTGAATATTAAGATGAAACCACAGAAATTAAATTACAGCGCATTAATTTTTTTATTTATTAAATTCTAAAATATATTTGTTTCCATAATTATTATAGTGCAATATCTACATCTATGTTACTCATATTTTTTAAACCTTAATAAAAAATTTTATGTAATTTTAATCCGTTATTTTTCGACCTACTAAATTTGTTTTTTAGTTGGCACGCCATGATCATGTAAAATAATTTTTGATCAAATTTGGCACGCGGCAACAAAAAGGTTCGCCAATCCTGTTATATTCGATTTAAATTTAGTTAAGATTAAATGTTTATTTAACAAATACTATTTATAAATCATATTCTGGCAATATTATGTTATGTCAGGATCTGATAGAAACAGTTGGATCAGTTAATTATCCTGATTTTCTTAATTATGATAGTGGCTTATAAATTTAATGCTTTTAATTATTATTTTGGTGTTTACATATATTTTGATTATCAGTGAGAATTATTGCATGATAATTTGGGAGTCCACATAAGGAGGTATTATTGAATTTTGTCTTCAGCATCAAAAGACAATCGGGATAATTAATAATTGGTATTGTAAGTAGCTAGTGATGAATATAAAATAAATAAATCAGGAATAGGTGTAGCATGCAAGTTATATAAAAAGTTATAACATACTGTTGCATGATGCTTTATTTATAAAATAATACGGTGTAAATAATATAAATATATATACATAACATAAGCAACTTACAAATTCGACTTACGTAAAATTCGACTTACGTAAAATTCAAGTTACGTAAAACTTTACGGAACGCATTACTTACGTAAGTCGGAGGATGGCTCTATATCTACGCTGTAAAAAAAAATAATGCCAGTTTTCCGGTAGGAATCGGAAAAATAGTTGCCCGTATCGTATCGGAATAATTTCCAACCCAGCTCGGAAGAAAATCCGTAAAATACCGTTTTACTGACTATTTCCATATTTTTACGGATTTTATTCCGAGCTGGGTCGGAAATTATTCCGGTACGATAAGGGCAACTATTTTTCCGATTCCTACCGGAAAACTGGCAGTATTTTTTTTTACAGTGTACGTATCCATCGTTTAAATGGAGATCCCCTACCTGCGGCTTATTCTGTCGAGCTGTCTACATGACAGACCATATGTTAATGCCAGTGAGCTATGCCCGCCGGGTGTCAGCCCGGGTAGCTCTAATGGTAGAGCATTTACAAGTCTTACGGTCGAAGCCTTATAAATTTTGACAAGTTATCAGTCGAATAATTATTCAGAATTCAACAGACCTATACAGAATATTACATAAAAAAAATTCATTTCATTTTCTTAATCTTTTTAAATATTTCCTAAATGTTGTATCCATACAGCGATATTAAATGCAAGTTATTACATGGTTGGCAGAGATTTAACTTTGAAATCGTTTAATAAAATGAAATTTCTCATTTTTGTGAAAATGTAACTTTAAGATACCTCTCAAAAATTGACACGAACGATAATTTAAAAATTCCGAATAAAGTTTATTCAAAAAGGACATAATTTATTATATTGGGCTAAGTGGTTAAAATTTGATTCCTTTTACGAATGTCGAAAAGTCGCCGCACAATGCAAAAAAAAAAATCGCAAAAAAATAAAATAACAAAGAATCTAATAAAAAAACATATAAGTACGACTCGCCCATCGTTCACAGACATGCACGCTAGTGATGGGCGATGTCGATACTTTTTATTCTACGTATGTATGGTTCATTTTTAATATTTTCCTTTAAATCATCATTGCAATCAATACTTCTATGCGGGTAACATCATGCAGTTTTTTTTTTTTTGTTGTTTTTTTTTTATCTCCGTCAGGGGCTAACGGGAATAGATCCGTATTTCTGAGGAGATAGAGCGATATTTCTAACCCTAATTTTATAGCAATATATATTTATTATTTCGATTTTACTATTTTAGCGGCAGAGCTGCTGTCAAATTTCGTATAAGAGCCTTTTTCTTTCCTGGTTGAATTTTTATATTTTTAGTTTAGAAGCCTCGTTATTTGGGTTACTGGTTTATTATGTTGCCTTTTTCAAGTTCGTTCCTTCTCCCGTACCCCTTGCCCCCCCAAATAATAACTTTCTTAATTATGATCCGATTTGAATGGGACGTTTTTTGTCGTTCTTCCCAAGTCATTTGGTTTTCAAATAAACATTGATATTATGTCTTCAACCTTTGGTGACTACTATTTATGAACAATAATCAAAATTTTCGACTTTTTTCCAGTTCAAACATTCCATCGTTGGTTTAGAGCCACATTTCTCAGGGTTCTTGTTACTTAAGTTGTATCTCTCAAGTCTGTCTCCTCTCCCCCCTCTACCCTCCCCCCAAATCATAACTTCCTTAATTATGGTCCGATTTTAATGAATCTTTTCTGACGTTCGTCCCATGTCTATTTATTTACCAAACAAACATTGATATTATATCTGTTTCTCTTGGTAACCACTATTTATGAAAAATAATAAACATTTTTTGCTTTTTAACAGTTCAAACATTCCATCCTTAATTTAGAGCCACGTTACTCAGGGTCTACAACCATAAATAATGTGGCTCACGATTCACATTAAAATTTCCTGCCAATTGATTTCTAAGTTTTAAAATTACCGTCTGTAAGCTTATCTATGTAAGTATCGATTGTAGAAAATCCTATACTAGAATTTGAGAAACGATTCTTATTGTGATCGATGCTGTTTTATATGATGTTGATGTGTATAGACATTCGATTTTTCCAGTGCCGGCCATCACTAATGCCTGCACGTGCGCACACATTCTTATACTAATGACGAAAAGGAAAAACTCAATTCCATACGTGCTTTACTGTTCAAAACAGGTGAAAAAAATATATAGTGGGGACTAGAGATGTTTTATCTACTTTTTTGCTAAATTGTTGTTTATTTCTGCTTTAGATATAATAATATACAATTTTAACTAATGTAAATAGCTTATTATGTACTGTACATTTTACAGCGTCATAATTCCGGAAAACTAAATGATTTTTCTTTTCAGGTGTTTCATATTTTTCTTTACCATACTTTTCTTTTCCATTACTTTGCCGATAGACTATGAAAGAGATACCTGGAATTTTATTTATAACCTAAATTGTTACTTCTTGAAGATAACTTGTAACACATACAGTCAGAAAAGGTGTTGGCTTTTAAATTTTATTCCAAAAACCTTAATGTTATTACTCTAATATTTGTGAGAATTTTATTTATTCAAATTTAAAACATATGTGAAATACTGGGGAAAACATTATAAGTAGAACATTGTGGAATCTTCAAAATGGATAATCTCATCAATTGTGATTTTACTCCAGAAGGGCTTCCTGAAACGAGCAATTTGCTTTAACATGCTGAAATTCATTTAGATGAAAAACCTTTCGTGTGCGACATCTGTAAAGAAATATTTACAGAAGAGAACAATTACGCTCATCATCTAGCTAGTCATTCAGAAGTGAGGTATTTTGCGTGTCATGTTTGTCATAAACGCTTTGAAACTGAAAGTTCTTTGCAAAAACACCTGTTAACTCATTGTAAGAGAAAACCACATTTATGTTCTACCTGCGGGAAATCATTTCGAATTAAATCCCTATTAAAATATCATATTAGAGTTCATATGAAAGAAAAACCCTATAAATGTAATATATGTGAAAAATTATTTCCAATAAAATACAATTTGAAAAGACATTTGCTTATTCACGAAGGGAAGAAGAATTTTATCTGTGACGAATGTGGAAAAACATTTCTTAGGAAAGGTCAGTTGTCAACGCATTTTCGCATCCATTCTGGTGAAAAACCGTATAAATGTGATGTCTGTCAGAAAAGTTTTTTACTAACGTCACATTTAATAGAGCATCTTATTGTTCATACAGGAGAAAGGCCCTTTCATTCCTACATCTGTGGAAAAACATTTGTACGTAAAGTTAATTTAAATAATCATTTAAAAATTCACAGCGATGAAAAACTTTACAAATGTGACAAGTGCGGGAAAGCATTTAAACAAAAAGAAAACCTAGGGTTTCATTCTGTTTTGCATACAGGCGAAAAACCTTTTCATTGTGACACATGTGCGGAAAATTTTCACGGAAAGATGATTTAAAATCTCAATTAAGAAGTCACACAGCAATGAAAAGCCTTTCGAATGCCCTATTTGCGGGAAGCCATGTAAAATTAAACGTAGTTTTACTGCTCATGTTTATGCCCATGAAGCCAATAAATAATTTTTGTGTGTTGTGTATGTCAATAGTTGATTTCTAACAAGAAAATAAATCATATACATTGTGGGACAGAATGCTTTTGAATGCCATTTTTTAAAGAAGCCTTAATTTACAATGTTAACTTGAAGAAACTTATCTCTTAAGTAAAAGGAAAGAGAATAAAAACTCTTTCATTAATTATGTAAACTGACAAAAAGCGTTTGTTTGGAGTTAATAAATATTTTCCTTTTTTTAACACAAAAAGAACTTTATCTCCTGTCTTTCTTTATTGAAATATTCTTCTACGGTGGTTCTCAAATTCCCTGCTCAACAACACGAAACTTCTGACAACCATTTTCTGACTCATTTTTACACCTAATTGCATAAAATTGGCAGTCCTGACTATTAAGTGATTTGGAATGGATAGCGTTTTCAAATTTATTTATAAGTAAATTACATATTGAGATAAGTGATTCTTGTCACATGACGACAAGTTTTTCCCTTTCTCGCGCTACCGCTGCGAGAATTTGGTTCAAAACGCCCACTTTGACAGTATTCTCTGAAAGATCTGCTATTACCTAAAAATGGAAAACACCATTCCATTGCATAGTTTCTGAATAATAACACCTGCTAATTTTGTGCGTTTCCGAACAAAATAGCGTTAAGAAATAGAATAGACCGTACAAATAGTGTTAATAAGTTAAATGTACGTATTTTTGTGTTCTTTCTCTATTTGTAACAGCTAAAAGTGTTTAGATTTACAAAAATACTTGTGAACCTATGCCACCTCAACTTTTTTTGATGTAGTAAAACTGAGGTACTAATACTGCTTTTAAAAGTGTAAATTGATGGGTATGGCGCGTTTATGCTATTTCTATTTACTTCTGATTTAAAGTATAGTGTAAATACTTGAAATAAAGAACTATGACTAGTGGAATGGAGTTTTTTTTTCTGAAGAAAATGGTAATAGCACAAGGCACCAATCACGGGATTGTGTTTTCCCCAGCAAGAAAAATCTTTGAATAGCATAGAATATGAAACACATTCAGCACTGTAAACTGAAATGACTAAAATTCAGACACATGCGTGTCTTAAATGGAGTGTTCAATTTTCAGACATTTTAAAGTGTCTTAATTTTTAAGACACTTATATGCGCCTGAATTTAAGACATTCCAAACGTCTGAATTGCATTCATGTTTGACCCACCTCTCATTTGTCTCCAATAGCAGCCATTTTTTCACCTTTTTTGTAAGCATTATACACTGTAAAATAAATATCCGTTAAAATATGGAAATTGTACTGCCAATAAAGACGCCAGTACTAATTATGTATTTTAATGGGAATTTTTTTCCGCAAATTTCAGAAAATTTCCATTTTGTTAATTTCTGTATTTAAAATTTTCCATTTAAAAAATAAAATATAGTTTTTCAAGAACAAATCCACATATTTCAATCTCCACTTTCCTAAGACAGGTATATTATACAGGATTTATCTATTTAATTCAAACTACTGTAAATATGTAACACTTAACCGTGGCGACCAGTGACCTGCTATTCACTAGAAAATTGTCTTGACTACTCACCCGCGTCTTCACAAGTTGAAACTTCAAATATTCTTACTTATTTATGAAGCACAAGCAATGTAGTTTGGGAAGTGGTAAATTTTTTCACAATTATAATTCTGGACGTTTTACACATTTTCTTTCTAGAATTTTGAATATTTGGCTTTTTAATTCCATGCGTTACAGGTCAGACACTAAGCTTTTTTTTTCTACTAAAGAAACTTTTAAAGAACAAATATTATTGTTTTAGACAAATAGTCCAAGAGCCGACAGCACAGAAACCTATAGTTTCAAGCACAAGAAAGAAACCTTTATTTTATGGAAAATTAGAAGTAGGGGAATCTAATTATCCATGTCTGCCGAAAGTGAAGTGGTGCATAAGCCAAAAGTTAATACCACCAGTGGTTAACTCGTAGGTTTATCATTGTGTTTGTCCTACAAACAAAAGTATGAAAACATTTAGGATAGTTCTAGGACAAACACAATAATAAACCTACGAGTCAACCACTGCTGGTATTAATTTTTGGCTTATGCACCACTTCACTTTCGGCAGACATGGATAATTAAATTCCCCTACTTCTACTTTTCCATAAAATAAAGGTTTTTTTATTGTGCTTGATAACATAGGTTTTTTATGCTGTTGGCTCTTGGATTAAGAGGACACGTTATTTTTGAAATGTTAAAATATTTGAAATGTTTTAACAGTGTATATATACATAAACTGGTTTGGTTTGCAAACCCTGGTCTGGCAACGAAGCTTAAAGTGTTCAACTTTCCTCCATGTACAATATGAATGTCAGCATTTATGTTAAATACATTTTCTTAAATTCTGAAATCTAAAAGGAAATAAAATCTCTTCCTATTTATTCCATATATATATATATATATATATATAATTTTGATTTTTATACACATATTTTTCATCATGTAAATAAATACTAAAATTTATCACTCAGCTCATTGTATCTATCACTGGCTTACTTCAATTGATTTAAAATTCTGTAAACTAAAGAAAAACCATGTTTATTTAATAAATGGAAACCGTTTCCATACATGCTGCATTAAAAGTGCAAACAAACTCGATCGCCGAAGTTATGATTTTTAAAAAAATGCAGCGGTGTGTTATATAAAACGTGGACATTTTGAATTATAAAAATCCTTTCGGCATGTGCCGGGAGCTTTTTCAGGAAGGCTCACGTTTTCAGCACCAGCCTTGGCGAGTTGGCGAAAGCGAGAACGTTCAGCCAGCTCTAACGCCAATCGTCGTCTTGTGTTTTGTTTTGAACCGAAATGGCGGAAGACGAACTAGTATATTTTAGAAGACCAGTCCTACCTAAATTAAAGAAATATTTTCAATTATGTGTTCTAGAAAGAAATTGTATTACGAACTCTTATACTCTGTTTTATCAAAGGCCTTTATTATTTTTCATGATATAGACTAGTAGTATATAGCCGGTCCTTTGGAACACTTTTTATATTCCACTAAACGCTATTATTTAACGATTTTTTTAAGATTTTCATCAAAAAGTTTGCCTGTCTAAATATCGAGGATGTAACGATTTTAGTACGATTTATCGAGCAAATAATGATAAAAATTGTATGATTTGCATAGGGTGGATATTTTTATTTTTTCTACAAAATTATGTAAAGAAGTTGTTTTAAGAAAGGGTTATAGAATAAAGAATCAAATATAGATGATTATAAATAATAACGTAATCAATTTAGATTAAGTAATCATCATTTTTAAATGTTAATATTTAATTATTATAGTGATGAAAAATTTTGTCTGACGCATTTTCTTAATAGTCTACCAAATGCTAATAAACAACCTTCTTCTAAGATAATATTAATAAGAATAAATAAATCTGTATATTTATTAATTAAAATATCATCTAATCTTTGAGCACCGATTATGTAGAAGCATTTTTATAAACACTTTTATTTTTCGTCTTTATTTAAAAGCTGTCTCAATTCATTAATAAATCGTATTAAAATATTTTTTAATTCCAAAACTTCATCTATCAATCTTTCTCTGTGAGGCTCCTCCTCATCATAATAATGGCCAAATTTTTTATTTAATTCACCAAGTTGAACGGAAAGTATTTTTTTTCATCTATCGTTATAAAAATTATCTGGTAATTGATCAAACTTATATTCAATGAGATTGCAAAAATCGAGTTTATGCATATATTTTTCTAAAAACCTTTCACCAAATGTTTGAAAGCGTGCTATTAGCAGCCAATTCAAACCTTCTTCCAATGTACACATTGTGTTTTCTGAAAGTTTTTGGAACCTGGATACTTTATGTAAATCTAATTTTTCATGATAGGTTTGAATAAATTCGTCACTTAAGACTTGAAATTGAGATATAACAACCCAATTTATATAATTCGAATGTTTTAGTATAAACTCTTCAGACAGCTTTTGATTTTTAGAAACTAAATTCCAATCAAATTCATCTTTGTACTTTTCGATAAACTCTTCGGTAAGTGTTTGAAAAATGCATATAACATTCCATTCAACATAATCTATGAGTTCTTCCATAAAAGGTTCGGATAATATTGAATATCTACAAACTAACTTCCAATTGAGTTGATCCTTCAAATTTCGAAGCACATCTTCGGATAAATTTTTAGATTTAGAAAATTCGTCCCAGTTGATATCCATTTAATAATGAAATATTTTTAAAAGGGGATTTTTTCAATATGAATATACGGTTTTAAAGTGACTGGAAAGTTTTTACTTTTGGATTTTATCCAAAATGTAATGAGGTCACCGCGTTTTCCATTAACAAAACAAGTTTCAAATTTATCACTTGTTTCTCTGTATAAAATTTTTTTATCTTCGATTTTAAGTTCTATCTCTATATCCACATTTCTTCCTATTAAACAATTATCTATTAAATATATAGTAATTTTCATATGCATATCTGTAGATAATCGCATTTCTTGATCCAGTAATTTAGAACTTATCAAGTCGAAATTTACTTTTTTAAATTCTTTTCCTGTAAAAGTCTGAAAATCCTTCACTGTAACCCAGATATCTTTATTGTCTACATATATTTTATTGACTACGTCTGTATCGTTTTCTGGTTCCGAAATATTCGTAATTATTTTATTTTTTTGCATCAAATTTATCATTCTTTAATATTAACGCATTTTTTTCTAAATATCGTTTATTCACAACATTTTTATCATCTTTCGGATCTGCGACATTTCCTATTCTTTTTCCGTTAGCGTCGTAAGCTTTTCCTTCGATTAGATGTAAAGTGTTTTCATCCAATTCTTTAATTTTCTTACCCGTTTCTTCAGTGAAGGTTAAAAAATTACTATCGTAATTGTTATTATTTTTTTCTATAAAATCTCTTAATTGGAAATGATTATTCTCTATTTTATTCAAAACGAAACGTTTAGTGGTTAAATCTAAATCATTGATTGGATCTGAAGCATTTTTTAATATCTTATTTTCCATATCGTAATGACCGTCGTCCGTTAATTTAAAACCTATACCGGGTGGTCCGATAGGGCCTTTTCGCACTGGATTATCATACGGTGGATAATAAACAGCCATTTGTAAAGACTAAAAAATGTTATTCTCCTAACGTTTTGATCATAGTAATTTCTTTTTTATTCATATTTAATATACATTTCTTTCTTACTTCTAAAATATAGCAAAATACATATTCTTTGGTTGTTTCATTTTCTAATTTCCAATTGAATTCTATTCTCAAATTTTCAAGAGTGGTATAGTTTACATGATTTGACAAATAAAAATGAATTACAGGATATAATTTACCAAAATCTGAATAATTTACCATACAACCGGTTTCTGTATTTAGATTATTGAGACCTGATTCCAGAAAAGATTCATATAACCTATTATATTCCTTTTTACCAAAATCCATAGTATATCGCTCTGCTGGTAACGGCGATCTGTTAATCATCAACCAACATTCGATCATATCCAAATTATCAAATATCATATTATTTTTTTTAGGATTTTCATTTCTGTCGAAATATTGCGGTATTACAAATAATCTTAAAACTTCATCGGATGTAGCAGATATAGAATCGGAACCACTTTTATATTTATTAATAGGACTAGATCTGTTAATTTCATACTGATTCCAGTTTATTTCTATATCCGTATTAGATAATTTTAATTCATTATAGAGAATGTCCGCACCATTTTTAAAGTCGACGTATCTCACCCACAGCGCTATGTCTTCAATTTCTACTTTATAATCTGGATTTGCATCGTCTGTATAAATCATATTTCTACTATCGTCTCTTTGGAATTCTAGTCTTATTATAAAACCCGAAATTGCTTTTTTATATTCTGCGACGAAATCAAAAATTTCCTTTAAGGGTGTCCATGTTGTAACTGAATTGCTATTTTTCGACAATTCCCATCTTTTTTTAAATCCTTTATTGTAGTTTTCATTTTTTACAATTTTTAATTTACTGACGACATCTGTTATAGGGGTTGTAACAATTATCGTACCATCGCTTTGAAGTAAACTTTTATTTCTATCAGCACTATCATTGGTATCCGGATAAAAACCTATATTGGTGGCTTCTGATGTTGAATAATCTCTGGTATAATCCTTGAGTCTCTTAACCTGTAGAATGTAGGAGTGATAGTCTCCAACTGATTCGATTATTTGTTTACCTATCTGAAGTTTTACGCCTTTCATAGAACATACAGCAGCGACATTATCATCATTTATAGATGCACCATTGGATTTTACAATTTTCCACTTTGTCTCCAGATAACTCTCCGATAATGAAATAGGATCATTGGTATCAGTAATTTCGAAATGAAACGTAGTATTTTCTTTTTTATCATTATGGCTTGTACTAGGCAATCTTATTTTTTTTTAATTCGCTACTTTTTATATCGTTATTATAATAATAATATCTCTTAGATTATAAATTTTTTCCATTTATTTAGGAAGAATTTTCAGACCTGTTCCTTTCATCTTTTTTGAAAATATTTCTTTCAATATGTCAGCATCAGTCAATCTGTCAACAGTGCTTTTTCATTCAATTCTAGTTTTTTAGCTTTAAAAATCCTTTTCCTTGAATTCTTTTACTTTTCCTATATAATCTGTGTTTATTCATTTATTTATTAAGAAAATTTAGTTAATATCAATTGATATATTTTTTCAACATAGTCTTCTTTTCCCTCTACGACTCGAAAATTATACTCAATTAAACCTTTATTTAAATCAATTAATTCACCATTTTGATTCGTAACTCTCATCCTTATTCTACGAATTGAATCCCTATTCACAGGATAGTATATTAAATTATTGAATTCATTCGAAATGATAACACCCGGTACATCCCTCGGTGTAAAAGAATAAATAACTTCTGAATTATTCTGGTTGATTAACGATCCATTAACTACATCACAATGAATATATATAATGTCGTTTCCGTTTGTTATATCTGCTATATTTTCACCTTCTATTACAGTCTCTTCATCATGACTTTCGTAAACTTTTTTTTCAAAGCCTATTAACTTATGAAAATCGCTTTTTGTTAAATCGATATTCCAACCTTTAGTTAATTTAATAAGCATTCTTAGTCTAGATTGTACTCTACCAAATTTTACCGGAGGATCGTCTGAACCAAACGCTTTCATTACATCTATATTTAAATCTTCAACATTTTTATTACCATAAGGAATAGTGATAGATTTAACATTATTCTCATCTGTGTATACGTCAAACGTATTGGTTTTATCTGTTATGCTAAACCATGAAACTGTCATAGTAAAAGATTGCAATGCTAATTTTTTTAATTTAAGAGGTTTAGGAAATTCAACAGTGAAATCCTCTGATTTTTCATGAATTTTTGGTTTCAGTTTGATCATTTATTAGACAGAAAAAATCTTTAAAGATGAAAAACAAGCTCTTCGTTATAATCGCTAGGCTGTTGAGTAAATGAATTAAGTACACATTCTGGACAATTACCGTTATTTCTTTCCTTTATATATTTCATACAAAATCCACATTTGACAGAAGTAGGTTTTTGTAAAAAACTATCATTGTGAGCTATATTGACTTTTTTATTGGACAGTTTAAGAAATTTCATAATATTTTCAGGAATATATTTTTCTTTGAGTTTAATATTTTTATATATATATTCACCGAAAGGATCGAAATATTCTACATAGTTATATTTTGGATCATTATAGTAACAAACCCAATGTGTTCCGAAACCTGTCGAAATATCTAAATTAATAATCCCGCTTTCAAAATTTTCAATCTTTTTAGGAAGTAAATCGGAGGTAAAAATACCTCTGAATCCTTTTTCATCTTTCATATTTTCCTTAATCGTTTTATCCGATATACCCAATTTTGTTATCGGGATTTTTTTTTTAGACAGGGATGCTGGCGTTTTTTTAAGACCAGATCCTTTGTTTTCCCAAGGTTGAAAAACGCCAGATCCTGAAATTTTATCCAGGATTTTTTTAGTTCCCCAACCCGCTGCACCACTCGCGGCACCGAGTCCTAGTGATGTTAAAATAGGAATTAAAAAAGGTAAAAATCCACCGTTTTTATCTAATTGAGCTTTGCTTATATTTATTCTTTTACCTTTACTAATCTGATTAATCTGTGTTTTAGTTAAATACATTTCATAATTGGGAGGTTTAGAATTGTCTATCTGCAGTGTCAGTTCTTCTTGTTTTCTGAGAGCAGATTTCAATTTATTAATCTGTCCGTCCCTCAAATGAATCTTCTTTTTTACATAACTCATTTATTTAAGAAGAAATTGATTGTATAATCGTTCTTTATCTCCGTTAGTTATTTTTTTAGTTTTAATAAGTTTGTCTATTAGCAGTTTGACTTCATTTTTTAATTTTTTCGACTTGCTACCTTGACATCTTTTATCAATTAATTCAGATAATAAATCTAAACCTTTACCGACTTTCATTACTTCGCTACCTCGAATTGTAGTTAATCTAGCCAGATATTTTTGTAGCTCATCTTCTTTATATTTAACAACTTTTAATTCATCCTTTTTCTGACTTAATTCCTCCTCTGAAAGATTTTTAGCCCTCGTAATTGTACTTTGTAAGTTGCCTTTTTTCCTCGATAATTCTTCTTTTAACTCCTTAGCCTTTGCATACATTTCATCTAATTTTACTTTATTGTCTAGGAGTTTCGAAGGTCTGTATAATTTTTCAGTTATTAAATAATCTGTATCTAAATACTGATCAACATTATAAATAAGCGACGGTTCTTTATATAATTCTTTGACATCTTCGATCGCTTCAGGAATAATTCTAGATGATTCTGCTATAGGCTGTAAAGATATATTTAATTCGTCCAATTTATCACTGATAGATTTAATATTTTCTTTTCTACTTTTATCCTGTTCTTCTAATTTTTTAGTGACAGGTTTATGAAATTCAGTTAAACTTTTGTCTATACCTAGCTTTCTATCACGCTGTGCTTCATTATTTTTTCTAATATCTGCTTGTAATTTGACAAGTTTTATTGCATTTTTTAATTCTTCTTTTTGTTTCTTATTTCGATCTTTTTCTAAATCGTTTATTTTATCCATTTATATAGTTTTAAATTAGAAGCGACAGCTTCGCCGTCTATTTTTACTGACAGCTAATTAGAAGCGATAATGTTTTTACTGACAGCTAATATGCTTTTACAGGCAGTAACATTAGAAAGCGTCAGCTTTTCGCTGTCTAATAAATGATTAAAATTAAAGATTACACAGAACCGGAAGAATTGCCTGACCCTAAACAACATCGTTTTTTACCCAGACATCCTTTCAGATTATTAATAATTGGCCCATCAGGTTGTGGAAAGACAAATTTACTAATAAATTTATTAAACGGTTTTGAGAATCCTAGTAATTTAAGATTAGATTTCGACGCTTTATATTTATGCGCAAAAGATATTTCCGAGCCAAAGTATTCTAAATTGCAAGAAAATTATACACAGTTTGAAGGTGTTGAAAGAGACGATATTATAAAATGTAAAAAAAATAAGTAAAAATAAAAGAAGCGAATTATTAAAATTGTATGATAAATATAAAAAGAATGTATTATTTTCTTCAGATTTGAGTGAATTTATTACTGTCGACGTTCTAGATTCCTCTGAAAAAAATCTTGTTGTGTTTGACGATTGTGTTACAGAGAAAGACCAGAAAGTTATAGAGGATTTGTTTATAAGAGGTCGAAAGAAAAATGCATCCATTATTTATTTAACGCAGTCTTATTACTCAACTCCTATAAATATTAGAAAAAATTGTAATTACTTCACATTTTTTAAGCTACAGCCTAGGGAAATCAATCAGATAATCAGAGAAATAGACGGAAATCTAACGAAAAAAGAATTTCTAGAAAAATATAATTCTTGTAAGGGTAACTTCTTTATGTTAGATTTAGTAAATTCTGAAATGAGATACCGAAAAAATTTTGAACCTACATAAATGGAAGAATATTTAGAAAAGAGATTATATGTTTATAGGAAAAGTTACAATTTGTATCAAAAGATAAGTATTTCCTTAACTTTTAGCAAATTTATGCTAAGTGCTTCGGGATTATCAGCTTTTGTATTAATACCACTGGCTGCTTTGAGTTTGACTGTTGGAATTGTAGAAGTCATTGAGAAATCTTTAAATATTTTGGAACGAAAAGAAGAATACAAGCAATGTTACAATTTTTATAAACAACTGTTAAATTTGTTGAAAGCTAAAAAAATTTCAGAAGAAGAAGTGTATGTTAGAGAACAAGATTTTATAAATAATTTAGTATATTTCCCAATCGAAAAGTATGTGAAAAAAGTACAGTTGAATGGATATAAATATTCTTCTTAGAAAGCGTCAACTTTTTGCTGTCTAATAAATGAGTTGTAACAGTAAAAAAATTGTTGTTACGTCTTTAACTAAAAAAGGTAATTTTAAAGGTGGGTGTTTAAAATGTGGACAAACTGGACCGGGTTTTCTGAATAAAGTCATTAGTAATTTACCTTTTGAAATGCATTTACCTAATCATAACTTCACAGGCCCGGGGACACAATTATTATGGGGGAAAACGCGATTAAATCCAGATTTAACGTATAAAAATTCGTCTAAACCTGTTAACCGAGTGGATGAAATTGCATATAAGCATGACAAATGTTATTTAGAAAATAAAGATACAAAAAGTAGAAATGAAGTATGCGATAAGAATATGATTGATGAATTAGATAATATTCAAAATCCTACGATTAGAGAAAGAATTGAAAGAGGAATTGTAAAACCGATTATTAAAGCTAAAAAATCTTTTGGTATGGGATCTATAAATACAAAGATCTATTGTTTAAAATGTAAAAACCACACAGAAACTAAAGATGTTAAAAATGCAATTTCTAAAAATAACAGACCGATAATGAAAGGTATTTGTCTAGATTGTGGTTCTAAAAAGAGTGTTTTTTTAGGAAAACCTTAGAGATGAAAGATCCTAAAAGTATCTTAGAAAACATATTTTATCATCCTGAAAGGGGTTATTGTGGAATCAATGAATTAAAGCGGAAAACAGGTTTCAGTCAAAAGCAAATTACAGATTTTTTACACAGCCAAGATGTTTATACAAGGCATAAGCCTTTAATTCGCAAATTTAAACGAAGACGCGTTTATGTCAGTCATATCGATGATCAATGGCAAGCAGATTTATTGTTTATCAAACCTTTTAGTAAATATAATAACGGAACTAATTACTTATTGACAGCGATAGATATATTTAGTAAGTACGCGTATGCCATTCCGATAAAGAGAAAAACTGGTGATGAAGTAACTGAAGCATTTAAAAAGATATTTAAAGAAAGAATTCCTGAAAAACTGCAGACTGACAAAGGAACCGAATTCGTAAATAAGTTAACTTTAAAATTATTTAAAGATCATAATATTCAGTGGTTTACTACAGAAAACGTTGAAATAAAATGTTCTGTTGTCGAACGATTTAACAGGACAATTAATAAAAAAATTAGAACCTATCTAGCAGCCAGCAATACTAAAAGATATATAGATGTATTGGACGAATTAGTTAAAAATTATAATAATTCCAAGCATAGATCTGTTCGAATGACACCTACCGAGGCGAGTCAATCAGAAAACGAATCTGAAGTTTATAAAAATTTATACGAAGAAAAAATAATAAGAAAGCCGAAATTCAAGGTTGGCGATAGAATAAGAATTTCGAAATACCAGACTGCTTTCACCCGCGGATACCAGCCTACTTTTACGGAAGAAATTTTCATCGTTTCAGAAATATTAAACACTGACCCAATTACTTATAGAATAAAGGATTTGAATGGCGACGAAATAAAAGGAACTTATTATGAACCGGAATTAGTTAAATATAATCAGAAAGATAAAACGTTTAAAATTGAAAAAATAATAAAAAAGAAAGGCAATAAATGTCTAGTTAAATGGTTAGGTTATTCCGACGAATTTAACTCTTGGGTTGATGAAAAAGTTATCAAGTCAATTTAGAAATCCGTATTAAAATATCAACAAATATTAAATTATAAACATGTTAAATTATCAAATAATCAAGTATTAAAATATAATCATGCTAAAATATCAAAATTATCTACTTTTAAAATAATCGTATCTATATAATATAAATTTTCTTTAATTCTGTTAAACAAATTAGCTAATTTCCAGAGGCCTTTAAATTATTTTGTTACAGCATAATAATCTTCCTAGTTCGTTAATAAAACAAGTCCATACTTAAAATTATTCATGCAGAAATTACTTTTCTTTTATATTTTCAGAAATTATTCAGTTTAAAAAAAGTAAATGAATGGCTCTGCTTTAAGTAACTTTTAGCATTTTAATTTTAAAAATTTCTATGATTTTATAAATAAAAAATAATATCTAGTTTTAATAATCATAAATATATATTTTTTATTATTCTGAATATCATTATCAAGTTCGAACGGTCGAAAAATATGTTTTTAAATACTCCGTAAGAACAGCGTAACTTAATATATTTATCTTTTATCAGGAAGGCCAGCTGACCTCTAAACGGAGTTGAATTTGGAGCGCGCGTCAACGAACGAACTCTCTTGACAAAAAATGTTCTTAGAAGAAAGTGACGTATGCTATTACGTCTTCGGTTGAAAAAACGTTTCTCTATCTACTTTGAGTGAGGAAGTGAAATGCATTGCAAGAAAATAAGTTTAAATAAATAAATTGCGACTTTTTTGAAAACGTTTTAATAGATGATTCGGATTCTGACTCAATGGAGTCTTTTGATAAAGAAAAAAAATGTCAAATACCCGAAAAATTTCTCAAAATTTATGATCAAATGAAGAGATACGAAATTATATACTATTCGGATAATGATTGTTATTTTACATATAAAAATATAGATGTTTTTTTTATGCGAAAGACGCAAATCCAGAATTAGTCGCTTTAACGCATTGAAATGGAAATTTAAGTTAAATATTACATATGAAGCTGAAGAAATGTTTTATAAATTTTTAGATTTTGCGTACTATAAAAAGTCGATAAATTATTTGTATTTCATTAAAAAAAATATTAGATTATTGTAAAATAGAAAATAATTTGAAAATAAAATTTAATATAAAAAACGAAGACATTTGGAATACCTTTATAAAATTTATTTTCTAATAAATGGAGATGTCTAAAGTTTGCAAGCATTGTCAGATGACTAAACCATTAGACCAATTTTATAATCGATTTCGATATGGAAAAACAGAACATTACGCTAATTGCAAAACTTGCCATTTAGCTATTAAAAATAAAAAAATTGAATGCGAATGTAGTAAAACTTACACTTTAGCTCATAAAAAGAGACATTTAAAAAGCAATTATCATATAAAAAGAACGTCAAAATAAGTTTATGATATAGAATATCGTGTTTTTATTCAAACGTATTTTATTTATTATTTTAAACAGATTATAAGATATTGAATGTTGTGTTTTAAATTAAACATGAAAATATTATATTGAATGTTGAGTATTTATTTGAACATATTTTGAATGAAAGTATTATATTGGATGTTGAGTATTTATTTGAACATATTATATTAAATGTTGCGTTTTCAGAAATTATTTAATTGGACCTTGATAGTTTCAAAATCGTGGGGAAAAAGTGTTTTTAAAAATGCTTCTGTATAAATGGTGTCGTCTCAAAGATTAGAAGATATTATAATTCATAAATATAAAGATTTATTTATCAGTTTATCCTATAATGAAAAATTTTATATATTTATTTCATTATATAGAAATAAAATCAATTGGTTATATCTAAGTGAAAATATTACCAAATTACATACTGAATTTATAAGAAAATTTAAAAATGAGCTTAATTGGGAATGTATATCTGAAAAACAAAAACTTCCGGAACCGTTTATAGAAAAGTTCGAAGACAGCGTTGATTGGAAAGGAATATCTAGGAATCAAACTTTATCAGAACCATTTATAGAAAAGTTCCAAGACAGAGTTTATTGGTTGTCTATATCTTTTAAACAAAAATTATCCGAACCGTTTATCGAAAAATTTCAAGACCGAGTCGATTGGCTAAATATATCTATAAGACAAACTCTATCAGAACCGTTTATAGACAAATTTCAAAACAAAGTCTATTGGGATTGGATATCTTTATGACAAACTTTATCCGAACCGTTTATGGAAAAGTTCCAAGACAGAGTGGATTGGTATTTTATATTCAAATGTCAAAATTTATCAGAAAAATTTTATTTAGAATTTAAAGATAAAATAGAAGTGCCTGATTATGACAGTGATTTTTTCTAAATAAATGGGCAATTCAAAAAGTACAAAGATTTTGACAGGTAATTGTATAACTGAAAGAATAAATGTAGATTGGAATCTTACCTTTAATGTTCAGCCTAATGTCCTTTTGCTGGGTTTCCTTGGGTTACCATTCTTACAGAAATTCTTAAATTTTATATCTTTTTAAGATTAATTCGAATTTTTTAAAATAAATAATATTAAAATATCAGCATAAATAGATTTTATTTATTTGTAGATAATATGACTTATTCCATCGCTATTAAAAAGACTTCTTATAATACGACTTTTAAATAGCGATGTAATTTAAAATAACTGCAATTGTTAATATAAAATTACCTGCCGTCAGCGTTTAATAGGACTTCGGACCTTCATAATCAGGGTTCGCACAGTTTTACTTAGGTAATATCCATTTTTTCAGCATCATTAAAATTTTCAATTTCATTATTAAAATTTTCATTATTCAAAATTTCAATTTTATTTTTAAAATAATTAATTTCCTTTAAAAGATTTGACATAGTATTTTTATCTGTTTGTACTTCATTTGAAAGTTTTTTAATATTATATGTTTTATATCTTACCCTTTTTTGTAATTTCTCACAATCTTTTTGCCGCTTTAATATTTCCAAATTTAAATCCGAAATGGATAAATTATTACATTTATTTTCTTTTAAGAACGCGTTTTCATTTTTTAAATTTTTAACTGTTTGTTTTAAAGTTTCCAATTCTGATAATTGTTCCATTTTAATAAAACTACCGACTTTGATTGAGAAGCTAAGCACTTCTCAACAAATTTGCTTCAAAACATTCTTAGCTTTTCGATAAGTTTTACGTCACTTCCTTCTGAGTTAGTTTTTTTACGCATTTACTTCATCATTTTGAGTTCAGTACCAAGGAAGTTCTGCAACCGCCTTTTTGATAAAGTCGCATCAATTGACCTTCCGGGGTGAAAGTCTTTTAATTAGTTTGATACGAACAAACACCGAGATTAAAAAAATGAGCGCAGGAAACTTTTCATTTATAGATAGAGGCCGCTAATTAGAAATGTGTAGCAAAAACTATTGATAAAAATACTTAAACATCAAAATAAATTTATGATATTTTATGTTGTGTTTTAAATCGAACGTATTTTTAATAGTCGTTTTCAGAAATTCTTCAATTTAATTTAATTCATAATTTTAACGACATTCATTTTAAGCCGCTTAATTTAAAATTACCGGCCACCGAAATTGGTCCAATTTAACTAGCATTTATAGATAGTGGTCGCTAGTAAAAATGTGTAGCAAAAACTATTGATAAAATTTCTTCTATTTAAATGGAGGTAACTCTAAGATCGATATCTGTGTCTAAATTGAGACACACTGTAAAACTTTTAAATATAAAACAACCCAAAGGATGTAAAAAAGATGAATTAATTAGATTGATAATGAGATACATAAAAAGAACAGGCGAATATAAATATGTTTTAGTAGATTTATTAAATTTAGACGTCACAGATTATTTAAATGAAATGAAGGGAGAATTTATCGAAAATCCTAAAAAAAGAAATAAATTGAAAAAAATATTAGATTCTTTCGATTTAAAATATAACAATAACACAGAAGAATTTAATCCAAAAAATAACGAAGAAAAAAAGATAAAAACAGTGGTAAACCTTAAAAAATTATTTCCTGATTTAAATGAAAAATTGAAACAATTTATAAATGAACCGAAAAACCGTCCAAAACTTAAGAAACTCTTTGATTATTACGGATTGAAATATAAAGATGAAAAATTGATCAAAAAGACAGAAAAGAAAGTCAAATTACAAGCAAATTTAGAAAATCTGTTTAGACCTGATTACGAAATTGTTGAGAAAGATAAAAAATTTGTAAAAAAATTTAATACTTATAGATATGCTTATAAAATAAAACAAATAAACAAACTCACACCGGGCCAGTATTATAGTATCTTAAAAGATTTATTCAGAAAAGCAATTGGAAAAATTGAAGGAATGGTCCAAATTGTTGTAGACAATCCCTCTTTGATGCAACCCTTTCACCCTGATAGGATGTCAACGAAAGAAGCCTATGGCACCTATTTAGATGTTTTAACGCATAAAATTGAATACAAAGAGTTGGATATTAAAGACTGTACATTTTTTTTTACTGTCGTTGATTTGCCTAAAGGTGGTAAACGATCGAAATTATTGAACAATAACGATATTGTCAATAAAAAAAAAGTATTCTTCAAATTAAAAATGACGATAATATCTGTTTGGCTAGATCAATCGTTACAGCCCTAGCTATTCAAAATCCTAAAATTTTATGCGAAAAATTGAATCTAGAAAAATTGACAGATAATGAAGTTAAATACATAAAAATGGGTAGAAAATTACAAAAAAATTTAGCGATAAAACTGCATGAAATGTGTGATATTCCGTTAGAAATGTGTAATTTAGAGCATATTAAACAATTCGAAATTTTTTTAAATATACAAATAACTATATTTTGCAGAGAAAATTTTAATCAAAGAATATACAGTGGTACCTATAAATCTAATTATATTTACATTCTAAAAAATAGAAATCATTTTGATGTCATTACAACGGTTACAGGATTTTTAGGAAAAAACAATTATTGTGATTATTGTAAAGTCAGTTATTATAGAAGTGATCAACATAAATGTTCTTTAAAATGCAATAGATGTTTTAAGAAAAAGAGTAATTGCGAAGGCGATGATATTCAGTGTAATGATTGTTTTAGATCGTTTAAAGGAAAAAACTGCTTCGAAAATCATAAAAATGAAGCAGTCTGTGAAAAACTGTGGAAATGTTCAAAATGTAAGAGAAATATCAACAGAAGTCAAAGAAAACCGAAAGATCATAAATGTGGAGAAAGACAATGTAAAAACTGCAGAGAATGGGTTTCGGAAGATCATAAATGTTATATACGCTGGAAAGAATCTAAGGGAGGAACTTGTAAAAATATCTGTCCAAAAAATATAGAAAAGAGAGAGGAATGGTGTAAGAAATGTAAAAGGTTGGAATTTACAGAAAAATATATGTTTTTTGACGTTGAAACGAATCAAGAGACAGGAAATCACCAAGTCAATCTAGTTATAAATCATGATTTTAACGGAAAAGAAAAAAATATTTAAGAATGAAAATGAATATTGTGAATGGTTATTCCAAAAGAAACATTGCGGTTATACAGTATTAGCGCATTATGGAAAAGGATTCGATTTTCAATTTCTAGCTAAATACTGCTTTAAAAATAAAATTAAAATGTTTACAATATATCAAGGAAATAAACTCATATATATGCAAGCAACCGTATATAATATAAGGTTTATCGATTCTATAAATTTCACACTGATTCCGTTAAGAAAATTTCCTAAAACGTTTGGACTAACGGAATTGGCAAAAGGTTATTTTCCTCATTTGTTTAACACGAAGGAAAATCAAAATTATGTAGGAAAATATCCTGAAAAATACTATTATGATTATGATACTATGACTTTAGATCAAAGAAAAACTTTTGATAAATGGTATAAATCCGTAAAAAGCGAAACATTTGATTTTCAAAAAGAAATTATAAAATATTGTAGGTCTGATGTTGATATTTTAAGAAAAGGATGTTTAGAATTGCGAAGATTATTTCTAAATATTGCTAATATTGATCCTTTTAAACATGTCACTTTAGCAGGCGTTTGTATGGCTATATACAGAGATAAATTCATACCAGTGGATACAATAGCGATTGATGAGGAGTGTATTCAAAAGGATCAATACAGTAAGAAATCGATCATTTGGTTAGACTATCTGTCTAAAAAACACAATATCAAAATACAGCATGCTTTAAACGGTGGGGAGAAAAAACTGAAATTAGGTGATAAAACTTATAAAGTAGACGGTTTTTATAATAATACCATTTATCAGTTTCAAGGCTGTCATTGGCACGGTTGTTCTCGCTGTTTTACAGAATCCACTATCAATCTTCAAAATCAGATATGTATGAAAGATTTGTATGAAAGAACTCAAAAAATAAATAAAAAAATAAAAGATAAAGGATTTGAATTGATTGAAATATGGGAATGTGATTTTGATAGTGACAAAGAAATTAAAAAATATATGAAAAATGAATGGAAAAGAGATTTTGTAGAACCTTTAAATCCTAGAAATGCATTCAGCGGAGGTAGGTGTGAACCTACCAAATTAATATACGAAATGAAAGAAAACGAAAAGGGTAGATATATTGATGTTTGTTCACTTTATCCCACAGTGAATTACTTTGATTACTATCCTGTTGGTCATCCGGTAAAGATTTATAATCCGGAAAAATATGATAAGAATTGGTATGGTTTGATACAATGCAAAATACTGCCGCCAAGAGAGCTCTATCATCCTGTTTTGCCTTATAAAGGAGAAAAATTAATATTTAGTTTGTGTAAATTATGTTCAAATCCTATAAAATGCGAAAAGAAACAATGTAAAAAATGTTATGATATGCGGAATAAAGAATGTAATCATACGGATGAGGAGAGAAGTTTTACTGGTACATGGACAACTACCGAAGTTGAACTGGCTATTGAAAAAGGTTATAAGATTTTAAATATCTATGAAGTTTGGCATTTTGAAAAAAAATCTAATACATTATTTAAGGATTATGTTAAAATGTTTTTGAAAATCAAATTAGAAACAGATTGTAAATGGTCTGAAAATTTCAAAACTGAAAAAGAATATAAAAGGTGCGTAGAAAAGAAATTGGGTATAAGATTAGGAGAAATCAAAGAAAACCCTGGAATGAGATTTATATCCAAAATTTGTTTAAACTCTCTATGGGGTAAGTTCGGACAGAGAAAAAATATGAAACATACAGAAAATGTAACAGAATTGGCAGATTTTTATAGAATTATACTGAACGACCGCATTAAAGATTTGAATATGATATTTTTAAATGATGATTGTGTGCAAATGGATTATAAGATGAAAGATGAATATGTCAAGAATAACTTTAATACGAATAATTATATAGCGGCTTTTACTACCAGTTCGGCTAGAATAAGATTATATGAAATGCTTGATAAATTAGGAGACAAAGCAATGTATTACGATACAGATAGTATTGTTTATATCGATGATGGCCCTAATAAAGTAAAAACGGGCTGTATGTTAGGCGAATGGACAGATGAATTAGGAGAAGATAAATATATGAAATCCTGGATATCTGGAGCAAGTAAAGATTATGGTTATATTCTTAACGATGGTTCTGTAAAAGGGAAAGTGAAAGGATTTAAAATGAGTTATGAGAGCGAAACTAAGCTCAATTTTGCCGAGAGAATGAAAACAATAACTGGGGAAATTGACCATATAGATGTAGAAATAAATCAATTTCAGATACAAAAAGATAGAAATATTAAAGTGAATAAAATGAATAAAAGATATATGTTTGGATATGATAAAAGAAGAATTTTAGATAACTTTGATACTGTACCATTTGGATTTTAAGCCGATCCTTAATTTATAAAAATGTTTTCTAATAAATGGACGATGTCACTCTTATAGTAAATGTTCAAGGTTTTATACTTCCTTTTAAATCTATAGCGAGGGAAATAAGCTGGGTTCATTTAAAACAAGGAATAGGTGAAACGATTTCTGTGTTTACACCTAACTATGAATTAGGTGATCAAGACCATGGAATAGTTCGTCGATGTACTAACGATATCCATAGTTTAAGATTTAAAAGATATTCAGATAATACAGGCTTATGGATTAGTAGTGACAATGTAAAAGATTATCTTATACAATTGCATCAGATATATGGCGGCACATTTGCTTTTAAAGGAGGAGTTTTTCCGAAAAGTACCTTTGAAGAATGGGGAATTCCTATAAAAATATTAGAAGTACCGAGGTGCGTTCGAATCCTAGGACCGGGTTGTTCTATGTACAGATGTCTGTACTATAAAAATTGTCTTTCAAAAAATTGTTTCTTAATAAATGGAAGAATTCAACAGTCTCAGATCGTTCCCTGTAACTCATAAGTTAAAAGATTTAGAGACAGGGAAATACAAACTGATTTCGTTGAAGAAAATTCAATCAAAATTTGGAAATGCGACTATTGCAAGATTGGAAGTTAATGATGTAGAAAAAGATTATTTTCTTAAAAAGAGTCATGGAAAAATTTCTGAAACAGCAATAATAAAACTGAATAAAGGGGGTTATATCTTTCATTTTAAAGGAAAAAATAATGACGGCTATTATGATTATGAATTAGAAAAAGCTTAATCCTGCAATTTGTTTTAAATCTTACAATAATCGGATGGACCATTTATCGAACTATGAAACTAACAGAATAGTATTACTGAAATTATCTGTTTTTAAGTACAAATTTATTTTCTGTCCTAGACGTGTTCATTTCGACACAAACTATTTTTTATTTTATTTTATCGAACTATGAAAATATCAAACTAACAGAATAGTATTTATTATTGTAAATAAAAAAGAGAGAATTGATTTTCTATTAAAAAATTAAAACAAAAATATGATAAAAATCATTTAACTTTTATTTTAGATAGCAATACAATGCAATTGATATGAATATTATCTTAGAGGATACTTTTTATTTATTTAATCTGTCTAAACTTTGTTCCAATAATCGCTAAATATTAGCTTGGAATTGATTTTTATTTAATATCATCTATCGAAAATTTATTTCTAAATAAATGTTACAATACTTTGTGATAAGTACTTTGCTGTATAACTGTCTTTCACCTACCTTTCATTATTTCAAATTTGACCCTGTTATTACAAATCATAGCATCGATAACTCTAATAATTATACTATATTTAATAGTTTCAATGATACAATAAAATTAACTTTGACCGCTAAAATATACAAAATGGATCAAGCGTCTAAATTTTCTCAACCTGGTGTTTATTTTTGGATAGAAAGTAAATGTGATGACAATTGGAATATAATACCAGAAACAAAAGAATGGTACGATATTTATATTCCTGGAGCTAATAACTTATAAAATTCTATAGCTTTTAATGCAACTAAAGATTTTAGGATTGGTTATAATGCTGATAATTTACTATACAATGCAGCTCTCTGCTTTCCTTTTTCCTATCAAAATTATCCTTGAGGAAGGCTGTTTATTTCTTAATTCCCTGCTATTTTTTAATACTTCTGTCAGAGAAAATGCGACAAAACCGAGCGCAAACGATATTTCAACGCCTTAACTGAATCTCGCTTCGAGCTCTGATAAGAGATGGATTCAAAGATTGATAACAGATACAACAACCGCGCGATTTACATAGATGACGTAACGATGGACGTTGTTCGAATAAAAATAGAAAATTAATAGAGATAAAAGGGTTATTTATCATGACGGAACAACACCAGCATATTGGTATTTTTTAAAAGTGAATACATGGATCCGATCCGAGAATAAAAATAAATAATTTTTGTTTAAGTTTTGGAATTAAAAAATATTTTAATACGATTTATTAATGAATTGAGACTGCTTTTAAATAAAGACTAAAAATAAAAGTGTTTATAAAAATGCTTCTACATAATCGGTGCTCAAAGATTAGATGATATTTTAATTAATAAATATACAGATTTATTTATTCTTATTAATATTATCTTAGAAGAAGGTTGTTTATTAGCATTTGGTAGACTATTAAGAAAGTGCGTCAGACAAAATTTTTCATCACTATAATAATTAAATATTAACATTTAAAAATGATGATTACTTAATCTAAATTGATTACGTTATTATTTATAATCATCTATATTTGATTCTTTATTCTATAACCCTTTCTTAAAACTTCTTCTTTACATAATTTTGTAGAAAAAATAAAAATATCCACCCTATGCAAATCATACAATTTTTATCATTATTTGCTCGATAAATCGTACTAAAATCGTTACATCCTCGATATTTAGACAGGCAAACTTTTTGATGAAAATCTTAAAAAAATCGTTAAATAATAGCGTTTAGTGGAATATAAAAAGTGTTCCAAAGGACCGGCTATATACTACTTAGACTATAATTTTAATTACTTTATCCCCTCCAAAATCTACATTTTCATTCAATTGAGTATTATTAATTCAATACCTGTTAAAAACTCATTACCTTCATAAATCTAGATATTTGATTATATATAAAGATGGATTTGTGGGGATGAAAATTAATGCAGTTTCAGTGCATTTTGACGTATATAAGCACAGATTTAAAAAAAATACCTGTGGCAGAAAATTACTATAATTTCTGCGTTGAACTTATATAATTAATTTAATACCAAATCATTCTGCAGAAACAGTACCCGAAGTCGAGTGAAAATAGGCTAAACCAGGAAAAAAAAACAACTATCACACCCCCAACCAGGATGTTTAGAAATCTTTTAATATTTAACTTTTTTTATTTTTTTTGGGGGGGGGGTGAAAGAAAAACAAGCTTTTTTTCGGGGGGGGGGACAGAATTTGAATAATGGGTCCTTTACTTATAGTTACTTCAAAATAATAAATAGGACAGAACAATTAAAAAAAATGCAAAGAATTAAAAAAACAAGTGGGTAAGTGTGATCACAGATCGCACAGAGGGTTTCGTTTAATATTCCTTTCAAGACACTTTATCCTTTTGAAAAATCTGTTAGTTCTATATTTCGCAACCAGGGGCGCACTCTATTCTAAACAAACCTCTATCCGAACAAAACTCCGTTTTACATACTATCCGTAGATAAATTAGTCGAGGGATTGGGCCCAAAGCACCAAGATAAGTAGGTGCCCCTGGCGGTAAAAAAATGGAACTAAAATATGTAAGGCTATGGTGCATAATATGAAAGAATGGTCAAAGAGGTGTCGGCAAAAGTTGTAAAAGTGCACCTCGTGTGAAAAGGGCGGAGGTTAGAAAGATTGCTTAAAATACACAAGTTAGAGCCCGGAGGAGTAAATAATATAAGACTTTTTGAAAATTTTTATGATTTGTCGTGTAGTCTGAAGTATTCAGCTATACGTATAACAAAAATGCTTGTCTCCAACTTAATTAGGGGCTCTCTTAGAAAGAATTGCTTAAAATACATTGTGGTAGCTAAAAGAGTTAAACATAAGACTTTTTCAAAATTTTATGATTTCTCGCCTGGCCTCGGGTGATCTGCTATAAGTAAGCAAAATTTCAAAACTCCAATTTAATAAGGGGCTCAGTTAGAAAGAATTGCTTAAAATACGCATGTAAGAGCCCAAAGAATTAAATGTACGACTTTTTGAAAATTTTATGATTTGTCGTTCGATGTGAAGTGTTCAGCTATAAGTATGCAAAATTTCACGCCTCCAACCTAATTAGGGACTCACTTTGAAAGAATTGTTCAAAATACACATAAGGGAGCCCAAAGGGTTAAATGCACGACTTTTTCAAAATTTTATGATTTGTCGTTCGATGTGAAGTGTTCAGCTATAAGTATGCAAAATTTCACGCCTCCAACCTAATTAGGGGCTCACTTTGAAAGAATTGTTCAAAATACACATAAGGGAGCCCAAAGGGTTAAATGCACGCCTTTTTCAAAATTTCATGATTTGTCGTTTGATGTGAGGTGTTCAGCTATAAGTATGCAAAATTTCACGTCTCCAACCTAATTAGGGCTCACTTAGAAAGAATTGTTTAAATTACACATGTGGGAGCCCGAAGGGTTAAATGTACGACTTTTTCAAAATTTTATATTTTATCGTTTAATATGAGGTGTTCAGCTATAAGCATGCAACATTTCACGCCTCCAACCTAATTAGGGGCTCACTTAGAAAGGATTGTTTAAAATACACATGTGGGACCGCAAAGGGTTAAATTTACAACTTTTTCAAAATTTTATTGTTTTACGTTTGATGAGAGGTCTTCAGCTATAAGTATGCAAAATTTCACGCCTCCAACCTAATTAGAGGCTCGCGTAGAAAGAATTGTTTAAAATACACATGTGGGAGCCCAAAGGGTTAAATTTACAACTTTTTCAAAATTTTATTGTTTTTCGTTTGATGTGAGATGTTCACTGATTTATTATTATTTTTTTTAATCTTTCATTCTATTTCTTCCCTTTTCTTTTTTTTTATGGTAAATTGTTTATTTGTCATTTAAAAATCAACAGATAGAGCAAAACACAATTTTAACTAATCTTTTCTGCAAGGCATCAATGAATTTTAAATGGTCAAAAAATAGTGTGCTGATAGAGAGGGTGGGGAGGGGGGAAGGAGAAGAAAAAATTCGAAATGGGAGGTTGCCTCAGACGATTGATCATTATTTTATTGCCATTTCAACTTAATAAATAGTGTGATATGTGTGCAGAATGATGAAAAATGGAGTGTGTGTGTCCAGGGGGGGGGGGGGGGATTTCATACGAGAGAATTTAGATGATTTATTCAAATATGACGAATAACTATTTTAAAATAACAAATAAAACAACTAGGACGAAATAATACTTAAAAATGAGGCAAAAATTTTAAAATAAAAAACTGAAGAATTTTAAAGATTTTTAATTTTGTGCGCTAGGGGCAGACCAATGTTTTTTTCATAAAAACTCAAATAATGATAAAGATTTAACAGCATTAAAATGTAATAGTAATTGATTTAATAGCATGCATCAACTTGCAATTATTTTAACTGATTTTAATTGCAGGATACAGCTAAATCTAAATAATTTATTATTTATCGTTCAATCTAATTATAATCGAATTGATTTTAGTTTCCTTAACGTCCAGGTGCAGGGGCGTCGCCATGGGGGGGTATGGGGGGGGAGTCTCCCCCCCCAATATATGTGAAGTTGGGAAATTTGAGCTTAGAGTTGGGAAATTCTAGATTTTTGAGACATTTTCTTTTTTAAAAGTAATAGTAAAAAAATTACGAAATTTTTATTGTTTTGGTGATTATTTTGAGTACTGCAACAATAAACAAGTTAAACTATCAAAAGAAATACAAAAAGAAGTCAGCCACACTCAATCTATCATTGTATTTTTCAGTTCTACAAAAATATTGTACATCTACCAGACCTAAATTTCTCTACTCCTGTCCATCAGTAACTGACTAACCAGTTCCTTTATTTGCTCCAAAACTTTGTTCCTTTCTCAAAAATTTCACCCTACCTCCCCTTCTCCTCCCAAAAGAGAATCCAGCTATTTTAATCCAAAGGGATTGCAGCTTGTTTTGAAAATTGGAGATCACTTGTAGCACAACAGAAAGGAATGTAGTAACCTACTTGAAACACAGCTATGGGCAGGAAGATTTGATGAGTTTTCACAACTTTTTTGACTAATTTTGCGATTTTTGGACGATATTTTACTCATTCTCGTGATTTTTTTGCCGCAAAAATTAGTTAACCCTTTGCTGTCAAGTAAAAAGCGTTATATGAGCAAATGCGGATATAAGAAGTCGTTAGTTTAGATAAATTTGTCACATTTTACTTTTATTTGCGTGCGGAAATATATATCAGTCCTGTTCGCTTATATTCATATGTGTTTATAAAATTTTAAACCAAAAGTCCAGTGTTCTGTGTTTAAAGCTGTTCTAAAAAGTTACTATAAATCTCAGCACGAAGAAACCCTTCATAATAGGAAAAAAGTTTTCGTGCAAGTATTTACAGCATCTAAAAATCCATTCCAGGATGAAAAAGGTAAAAAATAGACGATTTTAATTTGGAACAGAAATATGATCATGAAAGCAGTCCCTCAACTGAAGAAAAAATCGACATGCACTGTAACACTGACACGTTGCACTTGAATAAAATTTTAAAGAAATAAAGATTTCCTTACAGACAAGCTCACAAACAATTATGAATATTAGAATGTGACTGGAGAAGCTGAGTTCCGAAAGCGCCGTAGGAAAACGGTTTCACCAAAGGCAATAGATAAAAATAATAGCACATCAATGGACATTGATACACAACAAGTTTTACAGTAAAGAATTATAAGAAACACAAGAAAATTTCGGGAATTTAGTAATGGGCTTAAATGACAATGTTCCCTACATCAAGAGAATATTGCAGCAATGCTTTCCATATTTAAATTAAAATTGTGCAAGGGAAAAGTTAATATAATGTTTCCACCTGGATATGAGAAACCAGATGTACATGACTTGAACAGTCAAATAGAAATAAACCAAATCCCAACTCGCTTAACAAACCTTTTACTCATGCCATGAAATTCAAAGACTATTTGGGTCACGCCGTCAAACTATAGGGTAATTCCGGGATTTATGCCGCACGTTTTTTTTTTTTGAATTTGTATATAAAGTTCCATGGTGGACATAAAAAAAAAAATCATGCTGTGCTATTTAATGTTAAACATACAACGCGTGTACTGCGACAAAAAAAAAATTTCAAAACAAATTATTAATATTTTTTAACAATTTTTTTTCTAAAACATTACACCGCGGCGCGGCACCCGCTCATTCAGGCTGAGACGCCGCACTTGTGCGGTAGTTATGCCGCGCTTGTAATAAAAACAGAATGAAATTATAAATAAAAATATTTAAAGAAATATATTCATATCTGGACTATAATTAACGATGTAATAACAAAATGAAACTAAATGAGTACAATGAAACGTATAAGTTGATTCAAATTAATAATTGTTGCCTACTTTCACTATTAAAATTATCGACTTATTTTTTTTACATTAAATTTTAATTGTCATTTCAGCAACAACGTAACAACAATGTACTAGAGAGGGAAAAGAAAAAAGTAAAACTGTGTTTACATAATTTATTTGTTAACCCTTTCGAGACCGGTGGCTTTTACGCAAATTTTATTCGGTTGGTACCACTTTTTTTTTTTTATGTTACCTTTACTTAGATAATCATGAAAATGCTCTAATTAAGCAAAACAAATATTACTTTTCTTTTTTACTGGTGCCAGAAACAAATTTTGTAAGCTCTTTATGAAAGTGCTTATATGCACCTATGGCTCCGAATGGGTTAAGAGACCTGTTTCTTCGACTACAGAAAAAGTGTCGAAAAAGTACAGTCTCTATGCAACTACATTTAAACGCATGATGCAACGAAGCCAATTACACTTCCTCTTTTTGGGAGTAGTTTTCTAAACATCCTTTGCAAAGAACGTCTACGTTACGCGTAATCCCATTTTTCATTATTATCATCTTGACTTGCATCTTTCTTGCCCTTCTTACTTTTTATTTTCCCCCTTTTTTCCTTTGGTTTTAGTAAACTTGATAACATACCTAACATGGTTAGTCTGTGCAAAAAGAAAAGGAAAAGTTAATAACACTTAATCATCCCGTAGAAAAGAAACTGCGGCATGTATACCGGAATAGCAGTGCGGCATGTATCTCATTTTGCATGGTGCAGACGTCGGCTATCACAGTTACCTGTCATCGCTAAGGGGAATGGCGTAGTGTACACACAGTACTCTATATAAACGCTACCCTTAGTTTTGACTTCGAAATCATGCATGCATTTAGTAATTAGTGTATGAAAAGTATTTAAACATAACGTGTTTAAAAGTTTGGACAGTGAAATCATGAACTTACGTCAAATTAAGGATTGTACTTCTACAAGTAAACATCGAAATGGGACTCATGCTATACACTAGTTTAAAATATCTCATTGCGCACTTTTACTGTGAGTTTGACGACCATCTATCGATAATTACAAGAAATACAAGGGGTGCGGCATCTATCCCGTATGCGGCGACTCTCCCGGAGTTACCCTATACTCGTACCTTAACATTCACAGCAGCTTATCTTTATGGCGTTGCATCTAATGAAAGAATCTTTAGTCAAATAACAATTTTAAAAATATATATTGCAAGCTACAATGAGGGATGACAGACTTGACAGCCCTAATGCTTTTAAAATATGAAAGTGAAATAGGGAATTTTATTAAACTAAGCGATGTTATTAACAGGTGGGCTTCTTTGAAGACCACAAGAATTAATATTAAGTAAAAACTAGTCAGATGTGCCAATCCCAAAATTTTCTTCTACTCCATGCATGTTAATACCTCAAAATTTGCAATCACAGTGCCAAAATTAAGTGACAATTCTTTGCCTATAATAACAAACTCTAAAGGTATAGATTTGTTGAATTGTGTGCATTTAAAAAGGAGATATAAGCATAGCATTTTTCAAACAAATCATTGAATTTTGGCACCCAGCCTCTCAGATGTCTGCAACCAAAATTCTTTACTCAAAGTGCACAAAAGCGATAGCTTTGGACAGTATAGACCCAAGCCTAATAAGGATCTATTTATGTGGAAGTGCTACTTATGTGGAATATGAAGTTTGACTAAATTCCGTACATTAGTTTTTGAGATACAGCTATCGCAAAATCGTGAAAAATGCTGCATAGCAGCGCCATCTGCTATATGATATACATAAAAAGCTAATCTGCATCAAATTATGTCAAAGTTTAACAGAATATGGCGTTTGATCAAATTCTGTGCAATAGTTTTTGAGATATAATTATCGCTAAAATCAAATCGTGAAAAATGCCGCATAGCAGTGCCACCTGTTGGACGATTTACACCAAAAACAAATCAGCACCAATTTTTATCAAGGTACCGTCAAACCTCGTTAACACGAACTGTTTCCAATTGCCTCGTCCAGTTGTATGGAATGTAGTTAAGTTCCGATAACACGAACTACTTTTAATACGAAGAAAAAAGTTTCCCCTTGAGTGTTCGCGTTAACGAGGTTTGACTGTATAAGTGAATCTCTAAAGTTTTATTAAATTTCGTGCATTAGTTCTTGTGTTAGAGTGCCCACAAAATTTGTATCACATATAGACAGACAGATATTTTCTAAAAACAGTCGAATCGTGTTCAGGACTTACTAAAACGTATAAATCAGTCTAAAACCGGAAGTCGAATTTTTTCACGAATCCAATACTTTCTTCTTGTAAAGACAGAAGAAAGTAAAAAGCGTACTTATTTTTTTTAGTAAACAAACGCATAATTAGAATTTTTATGTTTTCAGTTTCAGAATTTTTCTTTGGAAAGGAATTTTTTGTGCAAAAGTATCATTATAATTATTACACACGTTGTGCATATCATTTTAGTCGAAAATTGGAGCAATTTGTTTCAAGTTGGGAAATTTTCGAATTCTCCCCCCCCCCCCCCCCCCCGAAAAAATATCTGTGTCTACGCCCCTGTCCAGGTGTCGATGCAGATTTTTATTCTTGGGGCCCATTTTGTGAAAAGTAGAAGTTATTTTTGTGAATTTTATTATATTTTTGTGAAAAATAACATTTTGTAACAAAAGCTGAAATCCAGTTATTAAAATTCGAACCAAGAATTTATGAACAAAAACATTCTTTAAATCCCTTTGCTAAAGTTTTTGTTTTTCGTGACGTGGTTTTATTTACAAATTACACATTTTAAAACAGTTTTTATGAAAAAGAATGTTACGTAGAGGGTCTATTTTATTAAAAGGAATTTTGTGAAGGGGCCTGTTTTATTAAGTTTATTTTTGTGAAGGGGCCCATTTTATTAAATTTATTTTTGTGAAGGGGCCCATTTTATTAAATTTATTTTTGTGAAGGGGCCCATTTTATTAAATTTATTTTTGTGAAGGGGCCCTAAATAGGCCCCAAATTTTGTCTGGATAGACCCCTGACGTCTAATCGCAATTAAATTAAGAACAATTAATTTTTAATGAATTTTTTCAGTGAAAATATGTTTTATTAATGCAATCAACACGTCACACAATTATGCCACTTAATTAAAAAACTAAATTAATTCTGTAGTAATGCTAATAAAACTAAGTTCAATTGTGTCAGAAACATGATCAATAGAATTATATTTATTACAAAAAAATCTTTACGTCTGTTTTTATTTTTCCTAAAAAATAAAATACGTTCTCAATTTCTTCGAACATAGCGCATTAGTGAAATAAATGAATATTATTGAACTGAAAAACATAACTTATGTTTGAATTATATATATTGTGCAATTAAAAGCATTTTAATGCGAAAAAGCTCTTCGCTTTAAAAGCAAAACGCTCTCAGCAAAGGAATGGGGTTGCTGTTCGTTACGCGTAAGACGTCAGGAACAAGAAAGGGTGCGTAGCATTGAATTCATCCCCGCGCCAACCGTTACTCTGGCGATAAAGTGCTCAAAACGTGAGCCTTCTTGAAAAAGCAGCTTTCATATTCCTCGGTTTTTTTTTTTGTTGTTTTTTTTAATATAGCTTATTTTACTCAAACGCGCGAACCTAAACTTAGTAGAATTCGATTAGATGATTCAATAAAAAATCCTTATTTCTCGGTTTTAAAATTTTGCAAATTTTATTCAAATTTTAAGAAGCTGAAATACGACGAACCCGATAAAAGAATATTCGTCAATACTAAATTTGGATAAGAATTGCGCCAAATTGGCTTCATTTATGGTTGCTTAGTTTTGGTCGCCAAATATGGCGATATTTCGCCAAGCTTGGCAAGAATTTGAAGCTAACGTTCACTAACACTCATAAATTAATACCTGATTTTCTTTAATTGTTGTCTTGTTTCAAAATGCCAGCCTCCCTAGAATTTCAAACTGCTATATCTCAACCATTTTTAATACTTTCCAACAAAGTTGAAAAGTGTTTATGTATTCGGTTTGTCTCTCCGTCTGTCCACGCTCTAACTCTCGTAAATATACTCGGATTTTCATGCAATTGATAAAGGTTATTTAGGGTCACCAAAGCATAGTTGGTATTGTATATGAAGTACGTAGGATTAATAGTTCATTTACAGGGACACTCAAAAGTATTCCATTACATTACGGTATATGGGAAAAAATCGTTTTCAGAGAATTTTAATGACATTACGCTATTTCAAATGTATTGAAACTGATATAAATCACTAAATTTCACTACGATTACGTTAGAACAGGGAATTCATAGCATGTTTTATTAATTTACAGGGACACACAAAAGAAATCTTTTACAGTACTGCCTTTGAGTAATAATTGTTGAAGTATACGATTTAAAACTCGATATGCGTTTTTAAATTTAATTATTTTTTTGCATGTTACTCGTTATATGTAAATTCTATATCTCATATACAGGGCTGCACAAAGGTATTCACGTACCAGGACGCCCTTATTTATTCATTTACGAGGGACACACAAAAGAAATCGGTTACAGTACTGCCTTTGAGTAATAATTGCCAGAGTGTACGTTTTAAAATTCGGTATGAGCTTTTAAATTTAAGTAATGTTTTGCATGTTACTCGTTATATATAAATTCTATACGTCATATACAGGGTTGCACAAAAGTATTCACACACCATTCTGCTTATAACAGGAAATTACTGAAGATGAATTTTCGACTGAAGTATATGTATTTCTTAAGTGAACTAAATTTTGTCATGCATGTAGTTAATAGATACAAACCTATATAGCATATACAGGGCTGCTCAAAGAACTCGGATAATTTTCCGATTGCAGATGGGAACAGTTGAAATTGAGTTTTCAAATATGTTATGCGTTTCCATATGGTTGAAGTAGACATAATATTTTAACTTATTAAACGGTGTATTTTTATTACATTATTCTGAATGTGTTAAATAATCTATGCTGGACGCATGATTTTTCTTTCTTGTTTTAAGTTACAGACGAAACAAAAAATACTCCGAAATCCTTGTATCAAGGCCTAACACTTAAACATAAAATAAATTTGGATTTCTAAATTTTTGGTGTATTTTTTTTAGTTTTAAATATTTAAATGGCCCCATTTTTAATCAAGATGGCGAATGAAGTTGGTCAAACGAACTCGTTCGAGACATTTGTATGTACTGTACACACAATAAATCTCATCCAAATCGGTTTATAAATACGAAGGTTATCGCATGACAAAAATCAGATATAGTATATACAGTCAAACCCCGTTAATACGCGCCCTGCTTAATACGCGAACCCGCTTAATACGCAAATTTTCTTTGGTCCCTTGAAATACGCCTATCTTATGCTTATAAAAAAACCCCGCTTAATACGCGAACGGTTAATACGCGAACCCGTTTAATACGAGTCCCTGGCAAGAAAAACCTACGTTTAATGCGCGAATGAGGTTGGTTCGAAACAGACGTGGTTTTACAGGGAATACTTTCCCCAGCATTTTATACGGCAATTCTTTAAACTATGGATGTTCTTTCTGTCAAAATTTAATGCAACTATGAATAGCTATACTAAAAATATCAATTTCAAACTCTCCCGGTTAAAGGAGAATTCTTTCTTGGCCTCGATTACTTCGTATAGTGAAACAGACCAGGAAGAGGGAAGAGAAAATTTTACTGCTAACGAAGGCATTGTAAAATAAGCAAAAATTCTGTTTTTTCCCCTGACCTGAAAAGAACCTGGAGAGGTCTCCTCTTATAAGAAGAAAAAAGCGAACTTTTCCCACTACGAATGAGAATCTGTGTGACGCCCCCCCCCCCTAACTTAGATCGGTGGCGAACCGATAGACTGGTGCTGCAATCGTAGATTAATCACGCAAGTCTTCCCATTAGCTACCTGGTCAGTGTTGTAATATCTCCAAAAGGAAAAGGGTCGCTTGTCGTTATCCATAGAATCTAGTCTACGATATCCACCTGTGCTTTGAAATTTATAATCTAGTCTATACCATGGCGGAAGAAGCAAAACATATTAAAACAATGGCTCCCTGCACCACTGAGAAGCTACAAATTATAAATCAGTACGATGCCCAGGATGTCTCGAAAAAGTCTGCGTTCGCCAAAGAAAAGTCTTATCGGAGTCAACTTTGAGAGTTTTGTTAAAGAAGAGGGATGCCATCGTTAACCAAGCTGTTGTTGGGGGGAACAAAAAACAAGAAAATAAAAACCGCCAAGTTGGAGGACATGGAGAAGACCATTCACTAGTGGTTTGTTTAAGTGCGCTCTACGAATATCCCAATAAGCGGCCTGTTAATCCAAGATAAAGCTTCTGAAGTCGCTGCAAAAATGGGATTGCTGGATTTCAGTGCCTCAAATGGGTGGATGGATGGATCGATTTAAATCTCGCCACGGAATAAATGCTGTCAACAATGAAGACGTCGATTTTTGGAAAACAAATGTGCTTCTGTAGCTTGTAAAAAAACTACTCAAGCCATGATATTTACAACGTGGACGTATTTGGGTTTTTTTACAAAATGGCACTCAAGAAAACAATGACTATGAAAGGAGAAACATGTCATGGGATAAACCAATCACCGTCTTACTCTTTTGCTCGCTGCCAACTCTGATCTATCAGACAACTTAAAGCTACTGTTCATAGGGAAATCATGCAACCCGCGATGCTTTAAAGATGTCAAAAATCTTCCCTTCCTGTACGGAAGTCAGCGCAGAGCGTGGATGATGGGCAACCTTTTTCAACAAGGGTTCATAATATTGTCCGGCATATAGGAAAAGAATCGCGCCATGTCTTATTGCTTGTGGACAACTGTTCTGCCCATCCAAAAGATAACGAAGGCCAGAAGAACGTTCAAGAAGAATTTCTACCTCCAAATTCGAGCAGTGTCACTTAGCCAATGAGCCAAGGAATAATTAACAGCGCAAAAGTAAATTAAAAGACTCGCCTAGTACGACGATACCTTCACTAAATGAAACACGGCAGCAACCATTCTTGCCATGAGTGTCGTCCTATTACAGTCCTCGACGCTAGGCACATGCTTACCGCAGCATGGGAGAAGGTCACACTAACGACGATTGCAAATTGTTTTTGCAAAGTGGGTTTCGGAAGTAGCGAGGGCATAATTTACAAAGAGCCAACCTTGCACTCTATTGTTGTAGAAGACTAGCTGGGCACACAATAAACTGTAGTAGAAGATTTTGTCGATTTAGACACGTTCATTAATATCGACAAAGATCTAGTCATCTCCGAGCTCAGAAGTTTGGATGACATCATCGCTGATGTAACTGCGACTGATAAACCGGATGAGGAAGAAGAAGATGATGAACATGCGCGTCCGGCTCCCATCCCCATTCTCCAAAGTTATGGATGAGTTCAGTTTTTTCAGACAGTATGCATCGTCACTGGACGAAAAGCCCTCGACGAGCAAGCTTTACCGTCACCTGAATAGGGCTGAAAACAACGCGACCGCATGTCAAACAGGCCAAAATTGATACAGTGTCTGTCCAGGAAATAACGAGACTGGTTTTTACGCGCCAAGAACAAGGCCAAAGTGCAGGAGTTACGTGCGGTGATAAATGTAAGCTACAAAGTCTATAGCGGAAGTCAGTTGGCTTTGAGCCTTTGCAGCGCACGGAAACAAGTGTTTGAAAGTGGCGTTAGGTTTTCAGAATTCAGCAGAGTGCGGAGCAGTGATACGATACGCCCTAAAGTTGTGTGTAAAGCTAAACAAATTTTCTACTGAGACGATTGACATGTTACAAGAAGCTTACGGGAAGGATTCTTTGTCTAAAGCTCAAGTGTTTCGGTGGCACAAAGCCTTGAAAGACGGAAGTGAGGACGTCGATGAAAAACAGAACGCTGGGCGTCCATCACGTTCTGAAACTTCAGAAAATGTGACTAAAATTAAAGTGCTTTTTGACTCTGATCATTGGATGAGTGTCCGAATGATTACGGATACGTTGGGGCTTACAAAATCGATTGTGCATGAAATCGTCACGGAAGAATGGAAAATTTGTGCCAAGCTGGTTCCTTGAAAGTGACTCAATTTCTGGCAAAACACATCGCCGCAATGCTGTCCAAACCATCGTACAGACCGGATCTGTCACCGCCGGACTTTTTTTTTAATCCCTCGGTAAAAATCCAGCTTAGAAGGTCATCGTTTTGACAATCTGAAGAACTTTCAGAAAAACGTAACGCCTGTTCGGAACATCATTCTAGTTGAAGACTTCCAGGCGGACATAACTGGGTTGCAGAGAGATTGGCAAAGGTGTATTAATACAGGAGGAAGCTATTTTGAAGAATATTAAGCGTTTGCAAAATTATCTTCAAATAAACGAATTTTATGGAATCAGTCTCATTACTTCCTGAACAGAACCTGTAGCCATTTTGCCAAAATGTAATTTTTATATAATTATTGACTTTATTAAATTTTAACTTTTGTTTTATATATTGTTTTTTTATTATTATCAACACTCTTCCCAATTTGTTCTGTATAGCTAACAAGGATTTTAATTTTGTTAACATTAGTTTTAGTTAACATGGCTAGCAAACATTTCTGTGTTCGTTTTGTTCCATTTTTTGTGTCATACATAATAAATCTAAATTTGAAAAGACTTCTTAGATTTTTACCCAAGACAATAATAACACTTATTTGAATTTCCAGCTTTCAAACGTTCCTGCGTGCTTATTAGCACATAATGGTTAAAACAAATAAAGTGTCATTTTATGTCTTAAAAACACAAAGAATTGTCAAAAAGGTGTGTTTTATACGTATAGGTTGTTATTAGATGGACCACTGGACGAAAATTCGCACCTTCGCTTAATACGCGAACCCGTTTAATACGCGAATTTTGGTCGATCCCTCAATTCGCGTATTAACGGGTTCGACTGTATATATATATAATATGTGGATATTATATGTCACATTTCAACGTAGAGTGGTTTTAGGGTCTGGGGGGTCATGATCGGTGAAAATATATCAAATTTTTTTGGAAGTGATTTCCTCCGGACCGCTGCAATAGGTAGCTTTTTAGGTGTGTTCGTAGTTATATAAATACGTAGCACCTATAGTCGTCGTTCAGTCCGTCTGTCTGTCCGTCCGTCCGCATATAACAGAGCAAAAACTACCCAACCGAACGGTCTGAAATTTTAAATATATGATTGTTGTAAAATTTTGTCGAGCCATTTCAATTTTTATGAAAATCGGATGTATAGTTTAATTACAGGGACATTCAAAAGTTTTTCTTTACATTATAGCCAATGGGAAAAAAATTATTGCAAGTGCATTTTAATGATGTTACAGTCTTCCGAATCGTCTGAAAATTTAAATATATGATTGCTGCAAAATTTTGTCGAGCCATTTCAGATTTTATAAAAATTGGATGCATAGTTTAATTACAGGGACAGTCAAAAGTTTTCCGTCACAATTATTGCGAGTGCATTTTAATGATGTTACAGACTATGCACTTATGAAGTGCAAAACAATATACATGCAGTACAATATGGGGTGCAAAAAATATTTATAAAACTAGTTATAGTACGAACGCACCTCATTTGCCACGTTTGACGAGCAATTTCATACTTGTTTCTTTTTGTAATGAAAGCTGTCGAAAAGCACAGTATTGCTTAATTTTTTTTTTTTTTTTTTATTACGGTGTTAAGTTTGGCGCAATTTGGATTTCAGAAAGTGAGATTAGTTGCCAAACGGTATAAATAATTATGAAAACAAACCTGGTGAATGTTTATGCTTATATATATATATATATATATATATATATATATATATATATATATATATATATATATACAAACACTTTATTTCTATTTAATATATTATTATTGTTTTTATATGCAAATTACTTCTATTTCTTTACATTAAATAACTTATATAAATATTCAGTGACAAAATTTGGGGTCTATTTAGGACTCCTTCATAAATTCCACTTAATAAAACAGACCCCTTCAAAAAATATTTTAACTGTATTATTATTCACAAAATGCATTTAATAAAGCAATACGCCTTCACAAAATTCTTTTTAATAAAACACGCCTTTAGCAAAATTCCTCGTAATAAAATAGATCTCTTTACAAAATTCCCATTCCATAAAACGTACTTTTCATTAATTGTTTTTATTTTGTTGGTTTTAAAATTTGTAAATTGTAAACAAAACAAGTTCACCTGAAAGCAAAATTTTAGAAGTAAACGTTTGGTTCTAATTTGAGTAGCCCCACCAGTGGCCGAGAGGTTCTGCTCTCGAAGCTCGTAGACGGGAGGTGCTGGGTTCGAACCCAATCGCACCCGTCGGCCTAATCGTTCGGAGTTTTCGTGGTTTTCTTTGAATCTTGGATTTCCAAGCGTTAATACGGGATAGGTTCCCATAGAAAGACCCCCACTGAGGGCCTATATCTCTCGTGTTAATAATTGGCCGTCATAAACACAACCAAAGAACTAATTTGAGTAATTGAATGTCATTTTTCGTTACAAAATGTCATTGTTGTAAAAAATATAATAATTTTTACAAAAATAAACCTCACTTTTCACGCAATGGGTACAAAGAAAAAAAAATTGAATGTATGTATGTATGAAGCAAAAAATACAGAGTATCCCAAAAAAGATCTATACAACTTGAAAAGTTTATTTTTAAAAAATGAATAGGTCTACAGCAAAACTAGTTACAACGGTAGATAGAATAACTGAAAAAGTTTTTTTCTGCTGCCTTAGTAAACTTCAACATGATATCCTTTCGTAGCACGAAGAATATCAATACATATAGTTTACGCTCGTTATAACGATCCCTCGCATGCAAAAGAAAAGGGTCTTTATAATGGGAGGTTGCTCTAACGAAACTGAACGAAAAAAATGAATAAACTATAATCAGCTGCAGAAAATTATGGTTTCGAAGAAAATTCTGTAATATAATATTATCATAAATTTTTGAATGATCGTAAATAAAGTTCTTTTTGGCATGTTAAATGTTTTAGCAATTTCAGATTTAAGCAATTTTTAATCAACCGCTGTGAAGACTTTTAATTTTTATGCAAGGGAATCGCATTCTGTTTGTTTGAAACAGACATATTGGGGAAATGCACACATCCAACAAATTGAATGCGAGTGCGATCTAGTATGCGCATGTGCATATGCTTATGGCAAGGAGAATCAGGTTCAAGCGAATCATTACTAAATTTAACCCCAGTAAGAAATCTATTCTTTCTGCTCCCTCCGGACCTTAATTGTGAACTCGACAATTAGTTCTTGGTAAAAGAAAATGGCACTATTTCTTGGGGAAAAAATCGGGAGGAAAGGTCAGTTCGGTCGCTGTATTGGGAAATAAGCTGCTGGCCCATCGTTATAAAGGATGTAAAATTACGTAGAATAAAAGGCATATATTTCGGGGCATTTTGCATAGGTCGTTATAATGGAACGGTCGCTATAACGGGCGGTCGTTATAACGAGTGTCGACCGTATTCAAATTAAATTCAGGAACGTTTCAGCGAGCTCACATCAAGCGTTCGATTTCGATCGACATCAGTCGTTCGATAATTTCCTTGAGTTTGAGTATCGGATTTTGTTTCGATAAACCACTCGACACATTCAGCTTTCTTCAGGGATCAGCAGTTTTTGAATAACTGAAATCGTTTATGTGTTGTGCAGCACCATCTATGACTAGAAAAATTCTGTAGGAAAAAACTTTTTGCGTTATTCTATATATTGTTGTAACTAGTTTTGCTGTAAGCCTATTCATTTTTTTTTATTTAAATTTTGAAGTTGTACAGATCATTTTGGGACGCCCTGTATATTGATAAGAAAAATGTATGGAAATTTCCCTTCTCTTGCCAAGGTCATTTTCTCTATCTCGCTTAGGCCCCTATAACAAATGAGTGCCATATTTTTTGTATGTTTTTCTACCTTCTAGCTATTATTTCTTCTCTTTTCAGGTGTTTCATTTTTCACACGTGCATGTATCACATATCACTCCGCAGATATACTTCGAAGGTGAAATCTGAAATTGTATTTATATTCTAATTCGTTGTTCCTGCAAGATAACTGTGCATTACAGAAACAAATTACAGTGTGTTTTAAAAAATATATTTTATACATTTAACTTACCTGTTATTTATTATTCACAATTTCAATTGAAAGCCTGTCTACTCTGCTGGAAAAATACGCGTTATGAGCAGAAAAATTAAAAAACTTCCAACATGGATAATCTTTTCAAGCGTGATTTGTATGAAGAAGGATTTACTGAAAAGAGTAATTTAAATGAACAACTTCAAGCCCATTTAGATAAAAAGCCATTCTTGTGTGATACCTGTGAAACAGTTTTTACGGAAGAGAACGATTACGCTCTTCATCTGGATAGCCATTCGGAAGCGAAACATTTTATGTGTAATGTTTGCCATAAAAGATTTGATAGTGGAAATTGTTTACAAGAACATGTTTTAAATCATTCTAAGAAAAAATTGTATGAATGTCCCACATGTGGAAAATCATTTCCAAAGAAATACAAGTTGGATTATCATATTCGTGTTCATACGAAAGAAAAGCCCTATAAATGTCACATTTGTCCAAAAGCATTTTCGTTAAAACCAGTATTGAACAAACATTTGTTTGTACACCAAGGAGTTAAATTCGTCTTGCAATGTATGTCAAAAAGATTTTGAAAGCAAAAGCGCTTTGAACTTGCATTTTCGAATCCATTCTGGTGAAAACCTTTTTAAATGTGATTTCTGTTCTGTTAGTTTTTCACAAAAACCACACTTGAAACAGCATCTTCTTACTCATACAGGAGAAAAACCTTTTCATTGTGACACCTGCGGAAAAGCGTTTGCTCGTAAATATGATTTCCAATATCATTTGTCAATTCATAGCAGTGAGAAAACCTTTAAGTGTCACATCTGTGAAAAAGCATTTAAAAGAAAGAAAAATTTAACTGCACATGTTCGTAACCATGACTTGTGCAGTATGCCAGTAAATAAAAATTTTGTTTGTAATGTATGCCAGAAAGCATTTGTCAGGAAAAGTAGTTTAACAGTTCATTTTCGAAAGCATTCTGGAGAAAACCCCTTCCCCTGTTCTGTTTGTCATAAAGCTTTTCCTAGAAAAGATTATTTGCAGATACATATGAAAATTCACACATGGTTAAAAATGGCGTGAAGAATAATAATTATGACAGATATCATAGCCTTTCATTTTGACACTTGCGGTGAAACGTTTGCCCGTAAATATGATTTCCAGTATCAGTATCATTTGTCAACTAATAGCAATGAAAAAGCCCTTATGTGTCACATCTGCGAAAAAGCATTTAAAAGAAAAAAAATTAACTGCTTATATTCGTGACTATTATTTATGCAGTAGGTTGGTATTAACCAAAATTTATGTTTGTAATGTATGCCACAAAATATTTGTCAGGAAAAGACAGTTTAACAGCTCATTTTCTAGAGCTTTCTGGAGAAAACCCTTTTCCCTGTTCTGTTTGTCGTAAAGCTTTTCCTCGAAGAGATTACTTGAGGAAACATGAAAATTAACAAATGATGAAAAATTGTGATGAATAATGTAATTAACACAATGTAACTATCACAGAAATCACACTATAAACAGCATTTTATTCATACAATGATGAAGTGCCTTTCATTTTGACACTTTCGGGAAAACGCTTGCTGGTAAATACGATTTCCAATATCATTTGTGAATTCATAAGCTTTTAAAATGTCACATATGTGAAAAAGCGTTTAAAAAAGAATTAACTGCACATGTTCGCTACCATGACTTGTGCAATATGCCAAAGTACTGACCAAAAAAATTTTTTTGTCATGTATGCCACAAAGCATTTGTCAGGAAAAGCAATTTAACCATTTTCGTAAGCATTCTGGAGAAAATACCTTCCCCTTTTCTGTTTGTCGTGAAACTTTTCCTTAAAAAGATTACCTGCGGAAACGTATGAAAATTCATAAATGATGAAAAATTGTGAGAGAAATGGAAAAAAATAATCTCGCATTTTTTGTGAAGCACGTTTTTCAGTTTAAAAAAAATAAGCTTGATATTATTTTGAACAGTATTTCCTTTAAAATGATTTGAGATTGTTGTTGTTTGTAACGGAATTTGAAAATCTCTTTCTATTTCCTATTTGTTGTGTTCTACAAAATTTTACCATTTTTTTCTGTGATGTTTGTCGTGGAACTTTCCCTTGAAGAGATTACCTACGGAAACTCATGAAAATCCACGAATAATGGAAAACGGAGAGAAAAATGGAAAAAATATTCTCACATATTTTGTAAAGCACGTTTTTCAGTAAAAAAAAAAAAAAAAAAAAGGACTTGATATTGTTTTGAACAGTATTTCCTTTAAAATGATTTGTGGTTGTTGTTGTTTGTAACGGAATTTGAAAATCTCTTTCTATTTCCTATTTCTGTGTTCTACAAAATTTTACCATTTTTTCTGTGATGTTTGTCGTAAAGACATTCCTGGAAGAGATTACTAACAGAAACGCATGGAAATCCACGAATAATGGTAAATGGAAAGAAAAATGGAAAAAATAATCTTACATATTTTGTGAAGCACGTTTTTCAATTTAAAAAAAAAGAAGCTTAATATTGTTTAGAACAGTATTTCCTTAAAAATGATTTGTGGTTGTTGTTGTTTGTAATGGAATTTGAAAATTTCTTTCCATTTCCTATTTGTTGTGTTCTATAAAATTTTACCATTTTTTCTGTGATGTTTGTCGTAAAGATATTCCTCGAAGGGATTACTAGCAGAAACGCATGGAAATCCACGAATAATGGTAAATGGAAAGAAAAATGGAAAAAATAATCTCACATATTTTGTGAAGCACGTTTTTCAATTTAAAAAAAAAGAAGCTTAATATTGTTTAGAACGGTATTTCCTTAAAAATGATTTGTGGTTGTTGTTGTTTGTAACGGAATTTGAAAATCTCTTTCTATTTCCTATTTGTTGTGTTCTACAAAATTTTACCATTTTTTTCTGTGATGTTTGTCGTAAAGATATTCCTCGAAGAGATTACTAGCGGAAACGCATGAAAGAAAATCCACGAATAATGGAAAATGGAGAGAAAAATGGAAAAAATAATCTCGCATATTTTGTGAAGCACGTTTTTCAATTTTTAAAAAAAGAAGCTTAATATTGTTGAGAACAGTCCTTAAAAATGATTTGTTGTTGTTGTTGTTTGTAACGGAATTTGAAAATCTCTTTCTATTTCCTATTTGTTGTGTTCTACAAAATTTTTCCATTTTTTTCTGTGATGTTTGTCGTAAAGATTTTCCTCGATACTTGCGAAAACACTAAAATCACAAAGAATAGAAAATAGAGAGAAGAATGCAAAAATTAATCTCGCATATTTTGTGAAGCACGTTTTCCGTTTAAAAGAAAAAAACTTGATATTGTTTTGAACAGTATTTTGTTAAAAATGATTTGTTGTTGTTTATTGAATTTGAAAATCTCTTTCGATTTCCTATTTGTTGTACTCCAGAAAATTTTGCAATTTTTTTCTTTGTTAAATTTCAATAAAAACGCAGATAAAACTTGTGTGTATAGCTGATGTTGAATAGGTTTATTTAATAAAATGGTTGACTTAATATTTTTAATGCTTGTTTTTCAAATAGATGCATCAGTTTTGATTAGATTAGGAAATAAAATTAAACCTTTTTTTTTCAACAACACAAAGTAAAATATCCTATCTTAATTGAATTTCTCAGGTGGAATTCTAATATATAAGTAGTTTTCCTCTACTATCCCGTACTTCTTTTTTCTTTGTGCAATGTAAATTAATATTATAAAATAAATAAGTATGTTTACATTAAAGAATCTAGTAAATAGAAGAAACTTGACTTGGGATCTCGATGCGGACATATTTTATCAACAGTTCTACAATACATCCAAAGTATTAGAAATTCGATCAGCTTTTCGGAGGCCCCGAGAACTAATGTTTGATATCTAATATATAAAAATGAACATTTTTCTGTCTGTAATTCTATACAAATACACAGTTTGGAAGCCTAAAAAATTTTTTGCCCGACCTAGCGCGAGACTGTGCATTCCGATCACAACAACATTAAATTCAGGGCCTGATTAATGCACGGGCCTCCGGGGCCTCGGCCCTGGGCCCACAAATTTCAGGGGCCCACAAATTTGTGTGTATTTTCTCACAATTTAAGTTTTTCCACTGTTTGCATTTTATATTTTGGTCCCTGACGTAAAAACAAAGTTTTACTATAATAAAGAAACTCCATATTTAATTTTTCTGTGTTTGTGAATTATACAAATACTTATTTGAGAAAGTGGACTATAATTCATTTTCTTGAGTATTCTTGTAAGTTAATTTTTTTTTTTTTTTTTGTAAACTTGAAACTTTCACCCAAACAACTTTGTCAACTCATCAAATGAACCTACTTTTTTTCTGAAAGTGTCGCCGGGAATTGGGGAGGTAGGGGGGGCCCAACTTTTCAACAGGCCCTGGGCCCAACTTCAGCTTGATCGGGCTCTGATTAAATTTATAATTTTTACCCTCCTAATTTTATGCAACCTAGCATAAAACTTCACATTTTGATCACTTTATCACCCACTATTTCACATTAAACAACTTTTATGTAATACAACATTAAATTTCCATTTTTATTCTCTTTCATGCCAGACCTAGCCAAAAAGATCCCCTCACACCTAACCCTCTGCCCCTCAATTTCGTTATTAAACTGGAAACAAAATTTCATCTATAAACCTTTTCTCTCTCTCTTTGACAGACCAATCGGAGATTACAACATTGGGCATTCCTCCCTTTTTTGCTTTGCAGAAATTATTCCATACTGCTGTATTAGCTTATATCCATAAAGCTTGCATTCTTTGTACAATTGTCACTATACAAAATTTATCGCAAGAAGTCGGTGTTGAAACAAAAGGCTTCTGAAATTAAAAGTGAAACAACCTAGAATAATGTTTCCTTAATTGGAATTTGCTGTACATGACATTTAGATGCTTCTTTCCTGGAAACTTGTTTCGATTCCATGAAACAGCAACTATCAAGCGTTGTGATTTTTTTCTTTCTCTTTTGTAATTTTTACCCGTTCCACTTCTCTGAAATTTATAAAATTTGCACTTCTAAAATAAGCCAATCATTATTTCACATTTAGATAGTATAATATGTCGGGTAGGATTTTGCAAATCCAAATTGGTTATTTACTTGTACATTCATAAAGTTATTTTTATTTTTAAATAAAAAAAATCTATAGGTTCTCTTAATTAGAAACAAAGAAATTGAATAGTGTTTTGAACTTTCTCATAAAAGCAAATAAGTTTTCCGATAATGTCGTCAAAGTTGCCGTTATAAACTAATGTTTTGATAAAGGCCACCAGAAGATAAAAATCGATTACAACTCTAAGTATAATGCAGTTGTCGAAAAGTGAAAAATGATATTCAGTTCGAAATCACTTCAGAAGTAATGCCTGCAAAATATATTTTTTTGTGTATAATTATGATACTGAGAATTGTAAAAAATTTCATTTTGCTGAGTCTGAAAAATATTAGGTCGATATAGACATGTATACATTTGTTCTGTGCTATAATTTAAAACTAATAAACACTATTTATGCTGTTTGTTTAGTACCGAAAAGTATATGCAAATATCAAATATTTTTTAAATATATATTATATGTACAAAATAGCTTTACTTTCCTTCATACATGAATTTCCAAACTCCTCATTGATATACTAAACAATCGAATAGCATTTTCATTATCTTAGGTGATGACTTCTTGAGTGAAGTCAATTTCTCCTTGATGACTAAACTACATTCTCACGCACACAATTGTGTCGGTCAGGTCCTAAAGGGTTAGAAGAACCCTTTTTTACTTAAGGCTGTTTAGTGACTTTCTAGCATATCACTGGACCACCTGTGGCATTATCCTTCCTCTGAAATATTCTTTAAACTGCTCTGCTTAAGGGATTATTATTATTTTTTTTTAATAAAGAGATAGTGTGACATGTTTTCTAAAAGTTAATTTTGACAATTTTACAATGGGACGATATAGATGCAATTTGTCATTCCTGTGATTATGACGACTGAGGGCCTGTGTTTGTGCAGAGCCGCCCTGGAAGCTTTTGTGTCCCTGTCAGAAATTTCGATGAATAGATTAAGGGACTCTTAAAACTCCGCTTCTGAAAATAATGCACTATGAGTTACAGTTTTAGCTCAATCGCTGTGGATTTTAGTTGCTAATCGGTTTTTGGTGAGTGTAATAAAAGAAAGGGGGTTCTCCTTTTAAAGCTTGCAATACTTGTTACTTGTTCTTTCCATTTTATTATTTTTTTAGCATCTCTTTATTGTATGATGTATATATAATGAATCATTAGTTAAGAAATTATACCTGAATGTATCGGTAACAATAAGTAAAAAAGTTCGTGTGTGAGTGTGTCGACAGTGTTTTGAAGAGACCGCTGGATGTACTGTTAAGCTCCGGTATCTTGGCATTTCACGCGCGGAGATTCAGACGATTCTATTCTGGATAATCGGCAAAAGGTTGTAACGTACTGGAGAGAATGGCATCCATAATTGGCGCGTTAGCCAAAAATAGTGACAACCATAAGCGGATTCTTTCATTTTTTTTAATATATTTTTTATAAATGTAATGTTTAACTGTGGCCGTTTCTAACAGCAATAATTTTATTAATAATTATGATATTTAAAAACTTAAACGATGCTTCTGATAATAAAAATGATGATACTAATTATCGGAATGAACTGTAAAAGCACCTAGACATATTTTCAACAATGGCAATTCTTTATATATAAGAATTAATGCGGATCATTTCATAATATTTTAGATATAAATTTATTAATGATTTTATAATTAAGGGGCAAAGGGACAGGCTTGTCGCGTCGAATTTTTCCGACAGATGGCTCTGATTGCAACAGGGTATCGGAAATTTGGCGAAATGAGATTTTTAAGGAAGAGAAAAAGATAAAAAAAATAAAGCGCTTTCGCGCCAACCTCTGGTAATCTTATCACTCAGTGGAGGCGGAGTTTATTCCCTACCAGCTGTATGACGTGACTAGGATCTCCAATCATGTACCTCTTGGAAGGAAAAAGATGCTTTGCTTTGTACAATGACATTTTTTCGGGAACTTACAAATTAACTTCGAGAAGGCTCAAGGTTCAGGCAAGCACAGATTAACACTAGAAAGACGAGAATTTTACTCAAATTTTAGAAAAATATTTCACACCAGAATGTTTATTTTAAATTATTAACTTATCCATTTAACTAGTTTTTCTTTGCATCTTTTAAACTAGTTTTATAAAAAAAAATCCTGGTTCAAACCGAGATATATTCATGTGGTAGCAGTCAAAATGACTGCTCGCAGGCTTTCTAGTGTTAAAAACGGTATACAAATTACTGGAGCGTGGATCTTTTAAAGAGGTCCGATTTTTTAAATAAAATAGCACGAGCACCTTTTTTTATTTTGTATAAAATTTTCTTTTTCAGCAGGGGGGGGGGGGGGGTTAGACGTCTGCACGAGGCGGAATTTTCTGGCCCGGTGCAAAAATAAAAATATCAGACTCGACTCAATTTCCACCAAAAATGCCGATTTTTCTTAACATACAGTTGAAATTCTTTTCTGGAATACTTCATAAATATTCATGGAAAATTTTAACAGTATATTTGAGAATTTAGATTACTATATGTTCGCGAGCTAGAACATACATAATCGTAGCAGTAACAAACACTTAGACTCATTAGACTCTTAAATTTAAGTTTAGATTCCTTAATATCATTAATATGTTCAGAACGAAAGAAAAAAGATGGTTAAAAACATCATAGCTTTTGAAGCTATATATATAATATATATAATATCATAAAATAATATAATATATAATATAATATATATATTATATATAATAAATATATATAATATATATATTTTAAGAGATTTTTGAAATATTTCTCTGTAATTTATTAAGGTATATTTCCAAATTTCCCGTTACCAAAAGTTGATTATTACTACTATCCTTTTTTCTACACAAATTACTTTCCCGAGGAGGCTACTTCAGTCATCTGAAAAGACCTGCTCGCTAATGTTAATTCAATGGGCGAAATTTTTTTTAAGAGGCTACTTCAGTCAAACGAATAGACTCGTTCGCTAATGATAATCCTATGAAAGAAATTTATAAAGATATCTCAGTCGCATTTCAATATTTTAAAAAGATTTTTTTTTTTGAATTGGATAACTGAGCTCGGTCTGTATGCAGGCCATTTTTTACTTTTTCGATTTTGATTGCAGATTTTTTTTTATAAGGATGCTTTTACTTTCGAAACCAGTTTCGAAAATGAAAGTGTCCTCAATAAAAATACCTATAAACAAAATGGAAAAAGTAAACAACGGCCTTTGTACAGATCGATCTCAACTATTTCATGCAAAAAAAAAATCATTTAAAAACAACTGAAATGTGACCGAACCGAGATATCTTTATAAATGTCTTCCATAGGATTAGCGTTAATGAATGGGTCTTTTCGCTTGACTGCATTGTTATCTCTATTATATGACTATGATGTTATATGACTGTTGCGTTCTCTTTTGCATTGCAATATTTTTAGCAGATTTTTTTGCATTGCAAAGCTGGGGGTCGATCGCTATAAAGACTTTTTTTTTTTTTACTTTTTAGATTTTTTTTTGCAGATTTTCTTTATTTCCTCTTACTTTCTTATTCTTTATTATTTTATTTATATTTTATTTTTCTTTCATTTTCTAAACCGGTTCCGAAAGTGAAGTAGAATATTGAAATGCAAATGAGATATCTTAAAAAATTTTCCCCATAAGATTAACATTAACGAACGGGTGCCTTTCGCACGATTGAAGTAACTTCTTAAGTCTACTACCGGCCCTCGTATTTTATCGGCTTAATTTCTATATCTGGTACATCGGCCCATTTAAGATTTAATCTTTTTATGGACATGGACCGGGGCCTAAGAAAAAAATAAACGGCCGGGCCCGTAATTTTGGATTCTGCCCGATTTTTTTTGTGCTGCCCGGTCCGGTCCGTTAAAACAATCGTCTTCAATCTGCCGGCTCGTTAGAAATTTTGACTTTACTTTGCCGACCGGGTACGGGCCATGCCAACACCCACTTGAAATAAAGCCTTTGGGCGATTTTGTGATGTCACTCTTAGACGACCTACGTTCTTTTTCCCCGGTGGAACTCTGCCCTTTTCTTTGAGAGTTGAAAAATTATTAGCTGTTATTTAACTTGTAAATTTTTCCACTACATAGTCTTTTTAAATAGAATTAAATTAAAACCTTTTTTTTTTTTCATGTCCTTCCTACTTTGTAAACAAAGGTTAATTTTTAAATACATATATAACAATTTATTTAAAGATTTTCTTAATCAGTTATATTCCAATTTTACGAAATACACTTTAGTAAATAAAAAATTAAATATTTGGCTAGAGATTTTTTTATTTACACTAGGTAAATCAGATTAATTTTAAAAGAGAAAATTAATAAAACATTAATGCATTAATTTTATATTAAAAAAGTAATTATTGTGAAAAAAATATAACTCAGATGTATCTCATAAAAAAATCACTTTCAAAAATCATCTTTTAGTGAAACTAATTTGTACTTTCAACTTTTTTTTTTTTTTTTTTTTTTTTGTTGTTGTTCTCAAGCGCTGTTTAACATTTTTATAGATAATGGTAAAATCAATTTATAATGAGGTAAGTGCTTTTTATCTTGATAAATCTTTTATGCATTTACTTATTTATATATTTTATCTGCTTTTGATGTATTGTTTACAAAGTATGTAAGTTATTTTGATAATGTTGAATATAAGGTAGCTTTAAGTATAAAAAAGCATAAAGTAATATTGCTATGTTTATTACTCTTAATTCTATAGATAATAATAATGTTTAATAATATGTAATTTGTTGGACATTATATTTTTCTTTTAACAATCAAATCAAGCTTTAAAATACATTAAATACCGTAAAAAATTATGATTATTATTTATCATTCATATTCGATAAATGTTAAAATATGTCCAGAACTGAAGCATAAGAATTAAAATACCAACAAATTAAGAATTAAGCGTTTAGTGAAATTAAAAAGTAATAAAGTAAACAGTAATGCTAAAATTATTCATTATTTATTGTAGTTTAATTTAATTGAAAAAATATCATGTTTTATTTACTTATATCGTTATTATTTATCCTAAAACTTAAAAAAAAAAATAGTATGCCAGATGAAATATTTCCTTAATTTTCAAACCATTATTAAATACATCTGATAAAACGCATACGTGAAATCTATAAAGATTCATAAACATGTTCCATATACAAATTGGCAATAAAGTCAATATTATAGATGGGGATTTTTAGGGACATTCAAGATAATTTTGTCAGTATATGGCAACTAATAAAAGTGAATATTTCATTATCTGAAAATGATATGCATTTTACATAAGCTAGAATATTTTTTTAGATTTGATAAATTTTGAAATATGTATGGTACCAAAAAATGTTAAATTAAAAGACAAAAATTAAATATCAAAAATTTTAATAATATTATGCATTATTCAAAATTGTTTAAAACTCACTTTGATTATTGAAATAATAATAATAAAATAGCATTAGATTGACACATCTGACTTAAAAAAAAAATTAACATCAATTTTACCTATCTGACTTAAAAACAAGTATTATTTATTCTATAATTTAAACAACTGAAATATATAAAGGTAAAATGTAGTATACAAATTGGCAATAAAGTTATCATAGTTAATGGACTATAAATTTTATTAATATTTCATAAGTTTTAAAATACACGGAATAATAAAATTCGGGAATTAAAATACCAATAATTTTAAAAATGGACGTTTAGAAAAATTAAAAACTAAGGGAAAAAAATTAATTGTAATAATGGAATTATTCGTTATTTTATATAGTTTCATTAGATTAAAAAAAAACATGTTATATATTTTTTTTAATCTGACTATCATATTTATTATAAAATTATATTAAAACAACAAAAACAATACGACATAAGAAATTCATTAAATATCTCATTAAATGAAATATTCCTAATCTTCAAAGTATTATTTTAAAAAAAACCCTAATTAAAAACATAATTAATATTTATAATAGCAATGTGTAATTTGTTGGACATTATTATTATTTTGACGATCAAACTAAACTTTAAACTACATTAAATATTTTTAAAATGTATTATTATTAATTATCCATATTTTATATACTTTTTACTGTATAAATTTTTACTATATCATTATATTTACATGTATGACTAAAATATTATTTTCTGTATTTTGCTATGATTTAATTAAAATTTCGAAAATAATATGTCAAAGTAAGTATTATTCAATTAATCTTTAAACCATTAAAATAATAATAATAATATAAGTAAAGCAATGCTTTCTTGGTAACTATGACTATATATTTCACCCGAATAAGACATGTTTTATACATAATAGATAATAAATATTTTAATTACATTAAGTTTAAAATATGTCGAGGTACATAAATTATTAACATAAAGACTAAAGCTAAATTATTAAAAATTTAATAATAATAATAGAACAGAATAAATAAATGACAGCAATAAATATTTAATATATGCATTATTTAACGTAGTTTAAAGTGTAAGAGCATTGATATCATATACACATAAATGTTTATAGTTAATACATGCAATTATTTTAACATAATAACAAAGTAGTGAAATTGCTTTTCTTTCCTTTCGTTTTAAAAATCAGTATCATGACCTAAACGATAAGATTTCAAGAATTCCGCACTTTAAAAAGTAGTCCAATAAATGAATTATTAATTAATAAATGAATTCAACCAATCTGATTTCTTAAAATAATATGTATAAGGCAGCTATTTTATATTAACAATTGTTATTATTACTACCACTAAATGAAGATACACTTGTGCTTCAGTCATGTTTACGTATACAAATATAAGAATATTTGAAAAAAAAATGAGTCGGTAAAAAACAATATAGCATAATTGCATTCCGAAATAATGAAATATTACATATTAAACGCCTACCCCCCCCCCCCCCCCCCAAAGAAAAAAAACACTCACATTAAGTTTCAGAACACGTGGTGACTTGTATATCTTATATTCAACACATCAAAAGCAGGTAAAAAATACTAGAAGGTTCCCATATAAATAAATTTAAGCAATACTTAAGATTAATCAAGATAAAAATCTTACCTTATTATCAAATGGTTTCCTATTATCCAACAATGCTTTAGAACAAAACATTCAATTTCAACATCGATGAAATACACGTTCAAGCAAGCAATGCTACTATGCTATTGCTATAAGAAGAAGGGAGAAGGAGGTGGGGTTGAAAACCAGTTTAGTGGGATAGATCGGACGGTCCACCGGTCCACTGTTAATGACGTTAGTGGAATCTCGGAGGAGCGCCAAAGGGCTTTGTAAGAGTTCAAGTAGGTGTTGGCCATGCAGATCTCTAGGAGGGGGCATTTCAAGAGTTTCCGTTATGGGGCAAAGTTTTCTTTGAGCTGCAAGCTATGAAGTAACGTGAGGCATTGCGTGAACCATCCACAAAGTAGTAAAATCCCGCATAATAAGAAATGCTGTGCTCTATTTTACCTTCCTTAAATTATTTCATGAACACTTTTTAATTTCCATGGAAGTTATATATATTTTTTTTCTTTTGCGGAATTTCGTAAAATTAATTCGTGAATTGGTCGCGGAAAAGACCGCGAGTTTCTACAAACAATAATGGGAAAATACCGTGAATTTTGCCAAGATCGCAGAAACAAATTTCTCAAACGGTCGCAAAAAAAAAAAAAAAATTCGTCTGTCAACCGCAGAGAAAATAAATTAAATAAATAATGTATAAAAATGCTAGTTTACAAAATCATTCCCTGTTTCTGATATAAACAAAGTTTTAAGTAATCAATTAAAAGAATATACAATTAGATGGCTTTGGTAGAAATAAGACAGACATGCTTACATAATTATCTGCTCTATATATTTATTTACACTTCAACACTCGGCTAAAAACATACTAAAATAATTTTTCTGTATATAATCAACACGTACTCAAAACTCAAAGTTTGACTCCATTCTCTGAAAATTATGTTTCAGTTATTTTCCGCTTTTATGTAAAAGCGGAAAAATAGTTCGATTACAGTTTTGAACAAGAGCACTTGCCAGTCTGATACGTTTACGAACAAAAATTTGTCAGAAAGTAGCCAGTTTACATTTGAGTCTTCATTTTTTTTTTCAGTTTTATATAATTATATATTATACAATTATATATTAATAAACAATTTGAAAAGACATAATGAGGTAAAATCCATTTTCAACATTTGCTAAAGGTTTACATAAGTTACAAAAGTTAAGCAAAAGTATGTTGTAAAGATTTACATATGTTTAAAAATCCATACCACTCAAAATTAGGTAACATATAAAAATGTGTAAGATATAAAAATGTATTCAACAGTGGAAAACTCACTTCCAGCAATTATGGATTTTAATCAGTTCCTGTGCCTGTAAGCAAATTTCGTGTCTCTCTGTAAAGGAACGATAATTGCGATAGAAAATAATCTATAGAAAATGTTTTGTGTACTCCAGTAAGTTTCATTATGTTTGATGTATCATAACATTATTAAAATGCAGTGCAAACGTTTTTTCCTCATAGATCATAATGTAAAAGAATTCTTTTGTGTGTATCTGTAAACGAACCACAAATTCTACTCACTTCTTTTTTTACTACCGAACATTCTATAAAAATCCTCAGTAACATAAAAATTTTATGGCAATCCGAGTACTATCTTTACCAGAGTTTGAGCATGGCAGGTGTTTGGAAAGTTTTAAAATGCATGCGTATTCAGAAATGTTTAAAAATCTGTCACAATTTAAGAATAATTTTTTATATGAGTATGATCTGTTTATTTATTATGCATTCATTTAGTACTCATGTAACAAGTCCAAGATATAGTTATATACTCTTGGAAGTTGTATTATTAACATGATTTGATATATTTAGATTATAATTCAGTTGTCATTTTCACCAGAGCTATAAGGTTTAATGTCGTCGGGATGTTGTTTCAATAGGTTAATGTACTACAATATTCAAGTAAGTTGTATAAAGCAGGTGTGCTTTCTTAACTCAACTAATTAAAAATAAAAGTAAACAATTTATATATTGATATCTTTTCAAAAACATTTTTAAGACAAGCCCGTAGCTGGAGGGGGTAGAAACAGTATTAGTCAGTGTTCGTGCTGGAAATATTTTTAACCGCCATAGCATGTTGACTCAAAATCATTGTTCTCTCAAAATTCCCCAACCTGACCAGACAAATATCAGGAAAGAGAATACAGCCTTAGGCATTTCTTACTTTGTGGAGATTTGCCCCTCGCCAAGAAACCTCTGAAACTAATTAGTTGATATCAGAGCAGGGATCCCACACGGATACAAGTTTCCTTTTCCTCCCCAATCCCAGTGATGATTTCAGCTGGATAGAAAGATTTCAGTTTGTCTTTCTCTACACCAGACCTGTTCCCAAAGGTGTGTATACTGTTGTATCACTGCCTTTTTACAGTGAAAAGATATGCTTATCAGTAAAACGCTTTTTCGTCTCTGATAACAAATACAGTAAAACCTCCCTAAAACACCCACGTTCCGTTCCAATAAAAATGGGTTTCTCCGAGAGGTGGTCTGTTAATGGAGGTCATGTTTAATTTTAGATTTTAATTGTTGAAAATAGGTAACGATTAATGTTACTAAAAATTATTTTTCACATTAGGAAAAAATATAAAAATATAAGTATCAAAACAAAAGTTAATTACATACGTTAATTACTGCAGAGTTTAAAAAATGAATACATTGACATTTGCTTTGATTTTACAATTTTATCTTCTATAACTTTTAATTCGAAGTTCAGTACAAGGGCGGATCTAAAAAGTCCTCAAAAGTGTGTGTGTGGGGGGGGGGGAGCGATTTTGGAAATTTGGAGACTCCAATCTGATGCGCGGGTCGTGTTACTTCTACTTTTTCTTGCGGGTCGGATGTGGGTCCGGTTGACTTCTATTTTTTGCTGCTGGTCGGGTTAACTTATACTTTTTTGCTGTGGGTCGCGTTTGAGTCCGGTTGACTGCTACATTTTGCTGCGGGTCGGGTTAACATCTACCTTTTTGCTGCGGATCGGGTTTAGGTTGATTGATGGGTTGGTTTTTGACGGCCGATTATGAACACGAGAGATATAGGCCCTAATGGGTGTGCCCTCCATGGGGGTCTTTCTAATAGAACCTAACCCGTATTTACGCATGGGAATCCACGGTTTCGTAGAAAACCATGAAAACTCTGAAACGGTTAGGCCGACGGGCGCGATTGGGTTCGAACCCAGCACCTTCCGTCTACCAGCTTCGAGGGCAGAACTTCTCATCCACTGGTGAGGCGGGTCGGGTTTAGGTCCGGATGACTTCTACTTTTCTGAGGCGGGTCGGGTTGACTTCTACTTTTTAGCTGTGCCTAGCGCATTGGGTTTGGGGCAGATTAACATACATTATTATTTCGGGTTTGGATGAGTTTCAGATTGGGTTTTCACTCTTGCGAGAAGGATTCGAGCCGACCCTAATTTTGAATAGAAAGTCTAAATATTTTTTAAGATAAAAACTACATACAGTACTAAAAGCTCCATAACGGGCACGCCCAAACAATTATTTAATAATATTTTCTAATATTCAGGATTATGTAAAAAATACCAATTTGTACAAGACTGCTTGTCTGTTTATATCTAAGATCAGTTGTAATTCACTAAAGAATGCTTTGAAACTTAAAAAACATTAAAAAACATATCGGATGTCCTGAAATGGACTGACTGATTTTAAAATTCAGTAACTTGCAAATGGTGACAGCAATTAAAAAAATCTTGCAGGAGGATTATGTAAGATGTCAGGAGATTTTTCACTGCGATTTTTTTATTTTACTTTACAATAGCAGCGATATATGGCGCTGCAAACAATAGTTGTTAAATCGGGCACCGATTTAGCGCCTATTGCTTGCAATACCATCTGCCATTGCTATTTTAAACTAAAATTAAGAATCGCAGTTAAAAAAAAAAAAAAAAAAAAAAAAAAAAAAAAAAAAAACTCCTGATCAGGGGTGATTCTCAGTAAAAAAAAAAAAAAAAAAAAAAAAAAAAAAAAAAAAAAAATTCTGAAATGTTACAGCAGAGAGGGGGCGAGGGGAATTCCCTCTTTGCACTAATTATTTTTGTTGCGGGTCGGGTTAGCTGTTTTCGATTCGGGTCAATTTCAGGCTGAGTGTAGATTCCTGCAAGTTGGGTTTGGGTTAACCCATTTTCTTCAAAAGTTAGTTGGGTATATTATTTCAGATTAAAAACTATACCTATAATAATAAACATATGTATGTGTGCTGTTTTCTAAAGAGACCACTGTATTTGTAAACGACTCTTTGATAAAATTCGCATTTCTTCCACGACTCTTTGACGAAATTTTCGTGTTTTCGCAGCCCTTTGATAAAATTCGCGTTTTTTCAGCGATTCTTTGAAGAAAATCGCGGAATAATTTGATGAAATGTGAGTTTTTTTTCGCGATCCTTTGACGAAATTCGCGTTTATTTTTACAAAATTTGCGTTTTCTCCGCGATTTTTTGAAGAAATTCGCTTTTTCCGTGATCATTTGAAGAAATGCGCGTTTTTTCAGTAGCCCTTTGACCAAATTCACATTTATCCGGCAATTCTTTGGTGAAATTGAAGTTATTTCCTGAGAGCAATTGACGAAATAGATTTTTTATGGCGACCATTTGTCAAAATTCACGATTATTGTTATGTCCGAATTTTCGGATTCAGGAAATATTTTTTTAATATTTGTAACAGAATGCCTTAACTTTCTCGCTGCGTATATATATATTATGAATATAGGTTCAAAAATTGCGCATTTTATTAGATGTTTGAAATCTGCATATATTTTAGAGTTCAAATATGTCCAAAATCTTTGTGAAAGAGTTTCTCTTTTAAATAGAACTAAATCATAAAAAAAAAAAAAAAAAAAAAAGATTTGCTCCGGAATTCGCGGGTTGCGCAAATTTTGCCACTTTTACGTTGGCCGTAGAAATCGCGGGATACGCAGCGTGAGGGTTAAATTTTCGGAAATTTCGTTGCCGAGGTGCCCGTGATTGAGAAGTTTTACTGAATTTAGATTTCTTTAAAAATTTATTTAGTTTTTAATCTTATTGTATTTTAAAAGTTCAAAATATTGATTATAATCAGTACAACGTCGAAACACATTTCAAGTAAAAGCTTTACAAAAATTGAATATTTAATTTGGGGCCCCTAAAAGCGAAGGAGGAGGGAATAGGGGACACTGTTCAGTTTGCCCAACATTTAATCAAGTGCTCCTTCTGCAAAAAGTCCAACCCTGCATTATATAGAAGCATCATATACCGCTAAATAGAGGTGTCCAGTATTCGGAAGTGTCCGTTATGAAGGTTATTGGATCTCGGATACCTAATATCGGACACCTTTAATTAGCTACAGCCTTTTTTAATCAACAACCCTGACATATTTGTTTATTTTTACCTCACAAAAGCAGACACCTTCGATTATCGAACAAATTCCGCAGCCTGCAGATGTCCGCTGTTGAAAACTTTTACACACACACACACAAGAAAAAAAAAAAAAAAAAAAAAATTCATATTATAGGGGATATTTATCTTTTGAGTATCTTGAAACGATCAAAAACACCGCCTTTTTCAAAATACCAAAACGCAAATAATATGCAATTAAGATTTTTTTCCCTTTCTACCTAAACTATATATTCTTAACTGTATTATCAAAAAAAAAAAAAAAAAGAAGGAAAAAAAAAAGAAGGAAAAAAAAAAGAAAGAAAATGTTGTATATACAAAATTAATATTTAAATTTTAAATTTAAACCTTCATATTGCTAATGCGTGAGATAAAATCTAAGTGCTGCGCGCATGATAAAATTCTAAATTATGCATATAGAAAACAATTTTTGAACAAAATAGAATCGTACCACACCTACTTCTAAATTAAACCCAAAATATACACAAAAAGTTTCGTTTAAAATTCAATTTTAGTACAAAAAAAAAAAAAAAAAAAAAAAAAAAATTCAAGTGCAAACAAATAAATAACCAAAATATGTTTTTTTTTTTTTTTTTTTTTTTTTTTTTGTTCTACATGTAGACTATATAGAAACGCACATTTGTTTATTTTGCAAAAGCTGTAGTTTACATAGTTTGAAAGCAACAGTGCGCACAAACTTCAAATTTACTAATCAGAGAAAACGCTTTTTAAAGTTTCGATATCTACGGACCTTCAATTATACCCACCTATAAATGACCTTTTCCCTATCACCTTTTCTAATAAATGATTATAACTCAAGAAAAAAGTGCATATTTTTGAATGGGGTTTTTTTGCATATTGTTGAGAAATATTAAAACAATCAGAATAAAACAAAACCGAAAACTGATTTTTTGAAAGTTTTAAGGTCCTGTGCCCTCTTAAAATTAAAATTTTCTTTAAAATTTATACTGACACAAGGACAATTTAAAAAAAAAGTATAGATCAGATGATAATTACAGAAGATATTTAACTATCAATAAATAAAGAAAGAAATGTTATATTTTAATAACAAAGAAAAAATTAGTTCTAGTTTCAAAACTTTGTCTTAAATCTACACATAATCAGTAAAACCTAATAAAATAGCTAAAGAGATAAAGCGCAATCACTCTCCAAATAATTAAAAGTTTTATTGACATTATACAGTAAACTCTGTCTAAGGCGGAATCGATGGGGACTGAGAAAATTTTCCGTGGTAGACAATATTCCGGCTTATACAAAAAAGCTTCCCCTCCCGCACCCAAAAAACAAAACAAAAAAAAAAAAAAAAAAAAGCCCTCGAATTTGATGATTTTTTATTGATTTTCCTGACTCGAAAATCGGTTGAAAACTGAAATTCGGAAAGATCTTTTGTCTTTAGAGATAAATGAGAAACGCTATTCAATTTCTTAGTACTGCTGTAATACATGCAAATTGGAAGTTTACACACACACACACACACAAAAACTAACAAAAACCCGTCAATAAACTTCGAGAATGAGATAGAAAGCTATAACTTTGAATTTGAGTACATCCTTAAAGTATAATATATTGCACTTTCGAAAAAATATATTTTCATAAATGTTCATTCTACTAGAAAAGTTAACTTTTAAATATAATTTTGCATATGAAAAAATGGCACAAGCATAAATTCCTTAAATTTAAACAGTTTCTGTTCTTTTGAATTAACTTTTTCAAGGTGTTACGGAATTTAACTAACATGCACGACATTGAGCATTTGACTTATCAGTTTTAAAGTTTAATAAACAAAATGCTTTTCATTTTTAAATTATCCCTTTTTCCGCCTTATGCAAAATTTTGGTTTCGGTGGGACCTTAAAATGCTTTCCGTTTCCGCGGTAGACAGATTTCCGGCTTATACAGAGTCCACCTTAGACAGAATTTACTGTATATATATTTTTCTCCTTCCAGTCTAATGACAGATGATTCATCATGCGGTTTTGATTACGATAGGGAAAATAGAATAAAATGGTTGAATAACAGCGTTGAATGGATGTTCAAAAAGTATTCGTTTAAATACTTATAATTCACCATGGTGTACAAAACATGAGTAGAGGAAACTTTATTAGACAAGGAAAGCATACATAATATAATAATTAAAAACAGTTATTAAATTGAGATGGTTACTATAAAGACATGGGTATTCCAGTACATATCACATAATAAACCTTTGAAAAATATAAAATCCGAATGAAACCGAAGTAAGCATTAACAAATGCTGTCTCATTCAATGCTTTTAAAAATATTGTACACATAAATAATACTATGAAACGACTCTTCGTGAAAAAAAATCCAGAACATGTTTTCTTACAAGCGTATTTACTACTAAATATCAATATTTTTCGCGAATATTTCATATAAAAATATAAATTCATACAAAATTGGATTAAATTACACATAAAATAAAATAAAAATTGAAATGTTACTTCTAGAGTTGATATTGATGCCAGCGATTTTCTAATTAGGTTTGAAGTCAACTGTATAGTAAGTACTGTTTACAGTTTTTTAATTAACTCAACTTTATTTTTTGTACGTAAAGATTGTAAGAAGTATTTTGTAATCGATATCACTGCCCTTTTTTCCCCCCTGTTTCTATGACTTAGAAACGAAACAAAGTAAATTTATATATTTATCAATAAATTTTATTTCGCGCTTGCTAACAAGCCTAATTTTAGCGGTGGATGTGGAATAATCGCGATCCAAATTAAAGAATTGTAAAGACAGTTTTTCGAACTTCATGAAATTCAAAATTCCCATTAAAATATTACAAAAGAGTGTTTTTTTTTTTACTTCTTATGAGCATATTTTTTTTTCCTCAATTTTTAGAGATTCAGAAAATTATATTTATTTATTTATGAAGAAGAAATTTGATAGCGATCTAAAGCTAGAAGTGGAAGAAGGGTTGGGGGGGGGGGGGCAGTATGGTTAGTTCTCAAAATATTTTTACCCTTCATAGAGTATTTATTCAAAATAACTGTTGATTAGTGATTCTCCGCTTCTTTTTTGAGCTCAACTTTTTTGAATAAAACAATAAATCGCAAAATTTTCATACATCTTTCTCTGGATATTCTCCATTTTACTAATAAATTTGTCTTGCCATGCAAAGTGTAGTTTGTAGCATTTTTGCTTTTGTAAAGATTTCCATTACCGCGTCACCAAGAATTGAAACTAATGAGTTGATGATATAGCTTGACTGTAATCGTACAACTGTCATCACAGAAAGAGAAAATTTATCGTGAGCAGGGGGTGATTCTTTGAAACCTGAATGCTGAAGGAATAGCATACACCATCGTTTCACATACCGGCCCCATATATAACTGATTACTTACTATCTTGTCATTACTGTGCCTTGGGTTCTTTTCTACTACGCTACGTCCAAATCATTCTTTTCATACCTTTATTATTTCATCACAGATGGTAAAAATCTGTGGAACCACTATTAGAAGAAATTGGAAACTCAAAGGGGTTTTTCAGAAAAAAGAGGAAAGGACGCTTTGCATTGTGAATGTCATCCATAACTAATTGAAAAATATTTCGTAGCTCTTCTCAATTCAAAGTAAGAGTTCTGCATCGGATCAGTAACGCGCTATTATCTGAACCCGACCGGACCCCCAGTCCAAGTCGGTCGGGTTGGCGCTATATTTTTAAGTTGCAGGTCGGGTTGGCTTTCATTATTTCGGATTGTCTTTTGACTTTTGCAGGCCGGGTTCGGGTTGATTGATTTTCAACTAAATGTCCAAAATATTTTTTTTTTCATTCAGGTGAAAATCTATATATATTAGGGTTCCGGAAAATTGGATATATTTAGTGAACACTTTCATTTTCCAACACTTTTATATTTTTACTCTTTTTCATCTGAATAGTGGATACCACCAAATTTACAGATACATAACGTGCGTGAGCGCATAAGTTATTACAAAAACTTTTTTGTATGATGTATCAATAACGAAATGTTGGCAATATTTTTCATATTCCAAGAGAAGAAAAACAAGTTGGAATTTGTACGTCAAACGTGACAAATGATGTGCGTTCGTACTGTAACTAGTTTCATAAATAGTCAGATCTTGGTGCTATAGCTATTGCACTCTTATGTAAAAATGCCTGAATACAAAATTTATTACGATTATATATATTTAATTCAGTAATACGGAAATAATATGACTATATCTTAAATAGGACGTCATCACCATGGCAACCTAGAATCATTACCTATTGTGGGATATCATTGAATTAATTTCGTATGATAGGATTTAATAGAACGAAGAAAACTTTTAATAATATCTTTTTAAGTTTTGATTCGACTTTCATAAAATTTGAAGCGACTCGACAAAATCTGGAACAATTATCTATATTAAATTTCAAACCATTCGGTTGGGTAGTTTTTGCGCTGCTATATGCGGGCAGGCGGACGGACCCGACGACGACTGTAGGTGCTACGTATTTATATAATTACATTTTCCCATAGACCATAATATAATGGAATACTTTTGAGTGTCTCTATAAACAAACTATGTACGCTACATACTTTATTTTTCAATAACGAACATGCATAGAAAATCTCAATAACATATATCAATCACAGAACAATCCAACTATATTAATATGTTTAACCACACTCACTAATCAGATACGTGATTCAATCAGTGGAAATCGTGTCATAATTGAAAGAAAAATTACAATGAATTTCATAAAATTTAAACAAATTAAAATAATTGCATTAAATAAAGCACTAATTTTGAAAGAACAGAATGCAAATTATTGAGAAAATAGTATTAAGTAATCTGTGTAAGTAAAATAACAATATTTCTTAGAAATAAAATATATTATTCTCCATTATTAATTCTCCAATGTAAAAAAAAAAAATAATAAAAAATAATAATAAATAAATAAATAAATAAAAAACATGTGAAATTGGCGCGCAATGCATAATTTAACCATACAGGTTTTGAAGGCTACAAAAAAATACCAAATTCGCGAAAAAAATGAAACTTCTAAAAAAAAGAACATCAGTCGCTCTAGATCTCCGATGAAGAAAGGTAACAGCTTAGCGCGAATTCCTTTGTGAATGAAAGAAAGGGGTGAAGCTCCTCCTCAGTAGGGTCGATGTAGCCTCAGGTTATCTTTGGTCAGGGCTGGCTCATCCCTTTGAAGCAATCCATGCTGACCTGTTCCCCTACCAGGAGTCATGTGGCCACCATAGACTTGATATAACCTGGACCGCTCATCCCCATTCAGCTCAGCCTTGGAAAGTGGGGTCGACATGTGTCACGTGTGTGAGGTATTTTGGTGTGCAATACTGGCGATTTTGCGCAACTCTTGGCGTAGGGAAATTAATTTAAAAGTATTTCGTGCTACAGATGCATATAAACATTATGAAACAAGACAAATTTATCTTTCACAAGTGGGAAAATAAACATAAAAGATGAAGTGGTATATTTTATGAAAAATATCCAAAAATAAATTATAATTACAAGCAAGATAGGGGATTGAAAAACAATAAAACACTGAAATATATAAATATAAATATTGTAATCTCTATTTTTATTTGAATACACATGTTTTCATTCTCAGTTTAATCTGAAGCTGTTTTTAAAAATATAATTTAGTATTTCAGGGTATTTGGATTTTTATCGAAGTCCAATTTGATTTGTGGGAAACATATATTGAGTTATATTCAAACTAAGAAAGACATTTCTACTAAAAACAAAAATCAAACTTAGAAAACATCAAACATGAAGAAAAAAAAAATCAATACTTTTTGCACTCTTGAAATGGTAAATGCCCAAAATAGTATAATTTTTTCACACTTTTTGAGCCCATAAGGAAATATATTTTATGGTACTGTTTATTTAGCATCAAATAATATTGTCTCGTGATTCTTCCTCCTATCGCTGCTCTATTCGGTACAGAATATTCGATTAATGCCACACACACAAATAAATAATAATAATATATATATATATATATATATATATATATATATATATAAGCTCAGAAAGATCAAAAGTAAAACTAAAAGTAAAAAATAAAAATAAAAATAAAATCCATGCGATAAGCGCTACAGCTGCATATAACCACACAGATTATATATAGCACATTATGTTTTAAATGCGTTTGTCGGACCCAGAATCCTGCACCATAAATAAACTAAGTATAACCATAAAACATGCAAGAAATTTAAACAGATATAACCTGAACAAGAAAAACAACAAAAGGCTGTGGCCTCTTCAGCGGTGGGCATTATAGAAAGCACAGCAATGTCTCAGATTAATTACAATTTACAACAAACTATTATTCAGTAGTGGCAGTGGGTTTCGGCCAGAGTGTCGCAAAGCATTTGATTTATGCTTTGCGACACTCTGGCCGAAACCCACTGCCACTACTGAATAATAGTTTGTTGTAAATTGTAAAAATTTGTTTCTGTATTTCGGTATAAAGTCTCATTTTTGCAGTCATTGATAAAATATTATAATCTTATGTATGTTGTATTATAATGTCGTCTTGCGCAGTAGCAACGTGCTGCAATACAAAATATTATTTTTCATGAGTTCATGAAAATTGATTTTAGCTGAAAGAGTATTTTTTTTAAACTTATTTTAAGGCGACTCACTGCCTGTCATTTTGATAAAAAATGACAAAAATGTCAAATTTCATACTTTTTTTTTTCTTTTAATGTGCCTTAGTATTCTTAGAGCATTCTGTCCTAATTTCCGAACGGTTCGATAAATAATAAAGGAGATATACCTAAGTCATAATGATGAAATTTAATGTCATTTATGTGTAAGGGAAATGTTTAAACTCATTTTTCTTGGTTCCCAAATTTTTATATTTACATTTTAATCGAAATGCTAAGGCTTCTTACAATAATTAAGCAAATTGTCTGAAATTTATTAAAAAGTATCTTTAGACCCTGTGTGGGATAACTAAGTACCAAATTTTTGATATGTTTGTAACTTTATAAGTTCATTTATTTATTTTTTAAACATGTTATTTTCTCACTTTTTCCATATGCATTCACTAATTTTTTTTCTGCTGATCTACTGGTCTCATCAAAAATCCGATACTTAGATTTATGGAAAAAAGGATAAAAATATCCATTCCCAAATATGAAAAATGAAAAAGAAGAAAGAATTTACAAATTGTTAATTTTTTTTAATTCAATTTTATAAGAAATATTACTTCTATATCGAGAATTTAACACTTCTTATGATCTGTTATGACTATGCTTTATTCAAACATGAACCTAAAAATATAATATAGGTTATAGTTATAAAATAAATTTTTTTGGTACCGAGTCCCCTTAATGATATTTTACAGCTGAAAATGTAATACTTTTTCAGTATTTATGGTATTGTTATGGCTTCAATGAAGCGTGTAAAATATTTCCTTATTTTTTCTTTGTTTTTAAATATATCGTATTTTATGGAAGAAACGCCGCGGCGTTTACGAGTTTGAAGCTATTTTTTTGTCAAGTGCGGCGTTTACACCATGTGCGGCGTTTACGATTTTTTTCTCGCGCGTGTAAAATGGGCTAAAATAAAAATTCATTAATCCCATGAATGTATTATTATAAGACTGTTCTCAAGTCCCCTGCTCAACAACGCGAAACTTTCTGACTTTACCGATTATAAAAACTGTGACATTTCGGATGATGATACTGAACCATACAGGTGGACAAAGAAAATTTACTACTCTTCCACTCAGATACTAACAACGTAACAACTCAGAGTTTGAGGGTTTCGAGTAGAAGCTAAAAAAGGTCTAAAGTGCATGCGACGTAAAAAGTGTGCTAAGTTGCGACAGCCACTTAAAAAAATGTTGTGTGCCTAAGGAGAGGATCCGCGTCCCGCGCTCTGGATGGTTTTAATGACAATCGACGGCTCCTTAATTAAAGAAATTACATAAAAATATTTAAAACCTGATTTAAATATTTTAAATAAAATTTTAGAATCCTAAATTATAAAAATGAGGCACGTTACCCTGTTCAGAAAACATTGATTAAAGTTAGGTCAATGAGACATTGTCGACAAAAGTAGCGTTCCCACAGGTGCGGCGTTTACGATATTTTTAAACTTATTTAGACCAATTTTGAGGAGTGCGGCGCTTACGACGGTTGCGGCGTTTCTTCCATAAAATACGGTACTCTATTTTGGCGATTAAAATATATATATATATATATATTTAGTGATTATAACAACGCTTTTGAGTAACATTAATGTTTTGAAATATAATTCAGCGACACACCCAGTATTGGAGGGGGATTATTGGAGGGGGATTATTTCCTTTTATCACTGTCCACAGTATCTGAAATATTCTTATAATTTCAATCAAGTGTGTAAAATGTTTATTTTCCTTTTTTAAGGTTCGTACTTAAAAAGTAAAACCGGAACCATTATAAGATCACTCTTGTGTCTGTTTGTCTGTCACAGCCATTTTACTCGTAAACTACGGAACGCAGAAAGTTCAAATTGGGAGAAGTAATAAAGTCTATTGACTCACATATTTTCAGCTTATTAAACATTCATAAATATATTTAGTAAAAATTCAAAAAGGCTAATTAAGCTGCTTGAAAAAAAAAAACTCTTTTATTTGCACATCGTGTAGGGCAGAGTTGGCGAACCTATGGCACGCGTGCCAGAGTTGGCACGCAAGCTAATTTTTCTGGCACGCGAAAAATTTAAATTTGGTAATCGGTATACAGATAAAATCCATTTTTTATTTCTGTTATAACCAATAAAATATTTTTACATACGTTCAGTACACAAATAATGCAATTATTTTTTGCATGGATTAACACATAATAATTTTCTTTTCCTGCAGCGTTTTCGCGATGTATTTTACCTTTCTATACGAATTTAAAAAGCTGTAATTTACAAATGAATTTAATTGACAGTCACTGCAATAAAATGACAAATGAATTTAATTTAGCTATGTATATTTGTAAAAATAACAAAATATGAACTAGATATAAGGTTAGTTGGGGTAACTGGACCCACGAGGTAACTGGGCCATTAGGCTATTTTATAAAAAAACTGTCGATGTTTTTTAAGTTTTAGCTTTTGTGAACATGCCCCTTAACATCTACTTCCTAAAACAACGTGTGTCAACTCAATCACAACTCTCACTTTTCTGTGATAGGTTGTCAAAAGTTTACGTTTCTTTTTTTTTTAAACAACGTCAATATGGTTGAACTTCCTCGGCTTTTTATTAAAATCCTGTAAGTACTTTTATTAAACAATCCTTTTTTTTAAAGATTAGGCATACAACCACATTAATATTATTAGGTATCTATACATATTTACTTTATGTTTCAAATGTAAGCCCGGTGTCCCAGTTACCCCATAAATTTTTCAAGACGGGGTAACTGGGACATGTATCCGGGGTAGCTGGACCATGCTGGATCCAGTTACCCCAATAGTTATAAATAATGTTTTTGAGTTTCTCTTACTACAGGAGGTAAATTTCTTCATTGTTCTTTGCTCACAATAAAGAAAATTATGGAATACCTTATTAAAATTACATAATAAAATTTAAAAAAAGCATATTGGGTGGTATCAAACCAAATTTCTTGACCCCTTGAGAGGCAGTGATGCCATTATGTCATCACATAATTTTAATTCCTAATTGCCACATTGGCACCGGAATTTTATAATGAAAATTTCACCTGTATTAAGTACGCAGAAATATACTTTTACCTGTTTTCAAATAGATTCTCTTGTAAATACTGGTGTTATTAAATTATTTCAACATTTTACGAATGCAAGTATACCTTGCCTCTGAAAACGAGATAGCCAAACCTTGAAATTGTACGATACACAGGGGTCACATTCTATAGGGAAACTTTATTGTTTCTACCACTATTTTGAAAATAATATCTTCATCGCTCCTTTTCGAAGCGATAGCATGGGAAAGGAAAAAAAGCTGTCGTCAAATGACAAAAATCTCTTGTAACTCAATAAGTAATTTATTTATCAAAGAATGGAAAATGCTGTTCATTTCCAAATCGCTTCAATAGTCATACCTATTATTTTTATGCTATTATAGTTAAAAATGAGTCAGAAAATTTGTCAGAAGGTTTCGCTTTGATGAGCAGGGAATTTGAGAACCAGACATATTCCCAATGATTCTATTATGGCTGTTACTATTTTTACAAAACATATTGCCTACCTGACAGATCCTGGGGAACAATTAAGCCCAGTTCTGGTCTGGCTCGACTATGTACGAAAATAAATAAGCAATGTAAGCCTGTTGCAGGCCCGGCCCGAGTCTGCTGAAAAAAAAATTAAACCTGGGCTCAGACACAATGTAACTGTCTGATGGGGATCTCTACGCTGGACATGTTACATTTTTGTACTGATGTTGTCAAACTAGCATCGGCTCCTTTTGATAAAATTCTTTTTTTTCACGATCCTCCGATGAAATTCATGTCTTTTTTGCGATCTTTCGACGAGATTTGCATTTTTTCCACAGACCCTTGACGAAATTCGCGTTTCTTCTGCGACCTTTTGACGAAATTCTCATTTTTCCAGCGATCCTTTCACGTGATTTGCGTTTCTTCAGCAACCCTTTGACGAAATTCACGTGTTTCCGCACCCTTTCGACGAAAGTCTCATTTTTTATAGCAATCATTTGACGAGATTTGCATTTTTTCCAAAATACTTTGACAAACTAGCGTATTTTAAGCTGCTTTGTGACAAAATTCTTTTTTTCCACAAACTACCGACGAAATTTACGTTTGCATTCGCGATCCTTCGACGAAATTTGTGTTTTTTACGATGCCTTTTGACGAAATTCATGTTTTTTTCTAGTGCTCCTTTGTCAAAATTCGCGTTTTTCCTCAGCCTTTTGACGAAATTCGTGTTTTTTAGGGTTTCGTTCATCTGACGAAACCCCATTCGTCTCACTCCTTTGTCCGTCTGTCTGTCCGTCACAGAGTCCGTTCTCAGAAACTATACACGTTAGTGACTTGAAATTTTGGGTACTTATAGCTGAACACCTCACATCAAACAACAAATCATAAAATTTTTAAAAAGTCGGTAATTAACCGAATTACGGGCTAATTAACTTCTAAAATTAACCAATCAACCTTTTGAACGCAGCTACAAACGCACCTTCTCCAAATCAGCGGAGTTTCTCCTAAGGGTTGCCAGTAAAATGAGCGGGTGTATGGTTACCACGAAGGAAATTAAGCGATAAATGAAGTGGACATTTAAAAAGCGAAATCGCATCTCCCAAAGTATTGGTCCTAAAATTCGTAAAAGGTACAGAAAGACGCGCAAAAAAATTCTACTTTATTTTGGTATAAAGTTCAAATTTCTGCGTTGGGTATAACGCAAAAAATCCACTAAAAATCGATCGATAAAAATTTAATTTCTGTATTTGAAAAGACAATGAAAAGAGATTTCATTTCAGCGGAAAGCAGGTGTTGTCATCTTTCAGACATATCGGCGCTGGAGAAATTTAAGCAGAGGATATTTTAATACGAAATTTAAACTTTTTAAATATTAAATTTTTAGATTAATTTGTTTTACATCCTGACGTAAAATTTTTCGCTGATTTCATACATACCCAGTTCAAACTCCTAGCTTAATTAGAAGCTGAGATATTAATTATTATTTCATTAATTGGATCATTGCTTTAAAACTTTCCTTTCAACGGGTTTTTAATCTCATCAGACATGACGACGCACTTGCGGTTTTTATTTTAATACGAAATTTAAACGTTTTAAATATTAAATTTTTTTATAAAACTTTTTGACATCCGGACGGGAAATCTCTCGCAGATTTCATACATACCCAGTTCAAAGAGCTAACTTAATTAGAAGCTGATATATTAATAATTATTTAATTAATTTGTTTGATTTCTATATAATGCATAGATTAAAATGGAGGCATGTGCTTTTTTAACGACGTTTGAAAGGAATATTAAACGAAACCCTTTGTGCGATCTATGATCACACTTACCCACTTGTTCTAGAAGAACTAATACAAAATTCGCTTTTTTTCTCCCGCAACACTTTGGCGAAACTCGCATTTATTACGCGACTCTTTGACAAAATTTCCCTTTTTCCCGAACCTTTGACGAAATGAATGTTTTTACCGCGACCGTTTCGCGAAATTTGCGTTTTTACGCTACCCTTTGACGAAATTCGTTGTTTTTTCTAGCTGCCCTTTTACAAAATTGGAGGTTTTTGCCTCAGCCCTTTGACGAGATTCATGTATTTTTTAATATGTCCTTTGAAAAAATTCGCATTTTTTTCCACAGCCCTTTGGTGAAATTCGCATTTCATCCGCGACCATTTGACAAAATTAATTCGCGTTTTGCACCTGAGCATTTTGTAAAAATTCGTGTTTTTTCTACGACTGATTGACAAAATTTGCATTTCTTTCTCAGCCTTTTGGCGAAATTCGCATTTCTTCCGCCACTCTTTGACGAAATTTGAATTTTTCCGCGACCCTTTTAGAAATTTCGCGTTTTTTTCCCTAGATACTTTGAAGAAATCAGTGTTTTTTAAGCAGCACTTTGATAAAATTCTTTTCTTTTTCCACGATCTTCCGACGAAATTCACGTTTTTTAGCGATCCTTCGACGAAATTTGAGTTTTTTACGCTGCGTTTTGACGAAATTCGTGTTTTTGATAGTGGTCCTTTGTCAAAATTCGCGTTCTCGTGCCGCAGCCTTTTGACGAAATTCGTGTTTTTTTTATAGCGACCCTTTGACAAATGATTCGCGTTTTTTTCTGCAGCCCTTTTGTGAAATTCTCATTTTTCGTGATCTTTTGACGAAATTTGCTTTTTTTGTACGGCCCTTTTACGAAATTCGCATTTTCGCGATTTTTTGAAGAAATTTGCATTTTTCTGCGGCCATTTGACAAATTTTGCGTTTTTTTCGCAGCCTTTTGACGAAATTCGCTATCTTTTCCTGATCTTTCGATAAAATTAGCTTTTTCACTGCGGCCCCGCATTTTTTTCTAGCGGCCCTTCGACGAAGTTCGCATTTTCTCCGCAAGACTTTGACGAAAGCATAAGCAGTTTTTAATATCCTTACGATAGCATTTTTTAAGCAGCATTTTGACTAAAATATTTTTTTTTCACAATTCGCCGACAAAATTTCCGTTTTTTCGCGATCCTTTGACGAAATTTGCGTTTTATATCCGCGGTCCTTTGACGAAATTCGCTTTTTTTCTGCAGTCCTTTGGCGTAACTCTCGTTTTTCGCGGTGCTTTGACAAATTTTTTTCCTTGGCCGTTTTACGAATTTTGTCGTTTTTCCGCAGCCCTGTGACGAATTTCGCGTTTTTCCCGCGGCCCCTTCTAGAATTTTTCTACTTTTTTCGTGTCATGCGAAAAATTCACTTTTCCATGATCCTTCGACGAAATTCGCGTTTTTCCGGCGATACTTAGACGAAATTAACTTTTTTAATTCAGCCTTTTAACGAAATTCACTTTTTTTTATTGGGGTGGGGGGAGGGGATCATTTGAAGAAATTTACGGGTTTTCTGCGATACTTTGATTAAATGCGCTTTTTTGCGATCTTTTGACGAAATTCGCATTTTTTCCGAGATACTTTGATTAAATTCGCTTTTTTGCGATCTTTTGACGAAATTCGCATTTTTTCCGAGTTACATTGACGAAAGTAGTGTTTTCTAAGCACCCCTTTGAAAAACTTCATTTTCTTCATGATCCTTCGACGAAATTCACATTATTTTCGCGGTCCTTTGCAGACCTTTGAAGACCCTCGCAGACCTTTGAAGAAATTCGTGTTTTTTCTAGTGGCCCTTTGGTAAAATTCCCGTTTTTCCCCGAGTCCTTCGGCAAAATTCACTTTTTTTTGCGATTCTTAGACAAAATTGTCTTTTCTCTGGAATCTTCGACGAAATTTGCGTTTTTTCCGCTATACTTCGACGAAGTTGCCGTTTTTTTTTCTTCGGACGATTAACAAAACTCATTTTTTTCAGCGATCATCTGTCAAAAATCGCGTATTTTTTTATCCCGAATTTTCAGACTGATGATCGATTTTAAAGTGTTTTTGAACCGGAAGCCGTAAATTTTCGGATAATTGGGAACAGAATCATCTTTGCACATACTACTGAACAAAATAAAATAATTACTTTTATTTAAAAAGACATATTTTGCTCTCTGTTCCATAAATAAAATCCGCTACTTAAGTAATGTTTTCAACCAAGGTCATAACTTGCTAGTCAGGATGTGTGTGTGTAGGGGGGGGGGGGGGTCGTTTTGATTATTTTGGTAGGCTTAATCAAAACGGATTACCCATTCGGCTAAACAAGCTGAAGCCTAGGGTTTTGGAAGGAAAAGGGCCCGGTGCTAAGATTTTCTTTCAATTTTTTTTTCTTTTTTTTTAACCATTTGGGAAAATGGTTATTATCCTCTGTCAGGGTAGGAAATCAAAAACATATCTGAAGCGTTTATTGGTTAAATCCGCATTTTATTCGTTTTCTGATAGGTCTATACAGTAATCTGTATTCTCCCTTTACTTTCAACTGAGATGGATACGTCTGTTGCCACTATGACAAAAAAGTAATAAAAACTATAAAAAAAAATAACTCAGAAAGAAATTGAGATACAGCTTTCAAACAAATTGCATTTAAAAGTACATTTTTTTCTCTATACTACAGTGTAAAAAGTAATATTGTGGAATGTTTAGAATTTAAGAATGAAATTTCATTTAAAATTGGTCCAGGAATATTAATGTTTAATCCATGGCGTACGTAAGGAATGACCAGCACTTCTGGAATGACCAGCAGTTTAAAAATGTACAGTACCGAAAAATGTAATCCATGGTGTACGTAATGTAGGATCAACTCCGTGCGATGTTTTATGTCTTAAATGTTAGTCTTCGAAAGAATCATTCTCCAAATGGTCGTTGTAATTTGTTAAATTCCATTTTATTCTTCTTCTTTTTTTTTTTTTTTTTTTTTTTTTTTTTTTTTTGCGGAGTCTTGGAATTTTTCGGCTACCAGTTTGTGATTAATTTATTACAGAGGTGACTTTTATTATCGTTTAAACTGCTGATGAAACATTCTTCCAATTGTAAAAAAAGAGTATAAATCAAGCTTTTGTTTTATAAGGGGCTGTATATATATATATATATATTTAAATATGAATTTTTTTATATGGCCCCTGGTCCCTAATACCTTATATTTACAGAAATGTTGTTCTACATCTAGGATTGAAATAAAAAAAATCCCCACTTGTCATATTATGACACTTTCAGTTTTATGAAATTTTAATGTTTTTTAACTACACTAAAAGTATTTCTTTCCTTTTTTAGTACCAGAAAACACTGAAATATATCATTTTGAAGGAAGGGAGAGGGTGCCCAAAGAAAACTAGCCTAGGGGTAAGAAGGTAGTTCAAGGGTGATTCTGAGTAAAATATATATATATATATTTCTGAAATTCCCAGAAAATTTTCTGAAAGTTACAGCGGAAGGGGGGGGGGGGAGGGAGGAAATCCACTCCCGGCACTAAATACGTGTTTTTTCCGCGGCCCTTTGACGAAATTCGCGTTTTCCGCGATCCCTTGACGAATTTTGAGTTTTTCGAGATATTTTGACGAGATTTCCGGTCCTTTCGGGATCTTTTGACGAAATTTGCCTTTTTTCGCGATTTTTTCGAAATTTGCGTCTTTTTCTCGATCCTTTGACGAAATTCACGTTTTTTTCTGCAAACAATTGACAAAATTAATTTTTTCGACGACCATTTGCCGAAATTCGTGATATTTTTTATGTCCGAATTTTCAGATTGATGATCGAATTTTATAAACTTTCGAAAATGAATGCCTTAAATTTTCGGAAAATTCGGAACAGAATCGCCACTAGGTAGTTTATCCGCAACCTCCCCCCCCCTCCCCCTTTCCGTCCGCGCCCACACTATAATAATAATCAAATACAGAAACTCTTGAATAACGGGCACGTCGGGAGAGTGTAATTTGTCCGCTATTCGGAAGTGACTGCTATTGAGAAGTAAAAATGCACAGATATATAATTGTTAGGCATAGGGGAAAATGTACTTTAATAGAGGTGTCCGTTATCAGGGAGGGCCTGTCATAGAAGTTTAACTATACTTACAGAAGTAGAGGACAAGTTCACTTGCCATAAAACCTTTGATTAAAAAATAATTATTATTTTTATTGTAATACAAATGCTGATTAGGAATTACTGACAGGCTTTTTAAAAAATACCAACGAGCCTTTGCCTGATAAAAAACTTATTTTACAACATTAAAAATAAACATACATTAAAAATAAATAAACAAATAAATTCCTATTCAAATTGCAAACTTAAATGATAATTGAATAATTGAGTATCCATTTTCTTGTAGCAACAGTTCGAATATACTACATACATTCCATACAGAAAACAAATAGAGCAAAAGCATCAATCAATCAATCTTCAGCGCGTCCTATGAAACCCCGCCCTAACAAAAGGGTTGCCGAAAACTTTAAATCGCCGAAATCTCGCCAACATGTAATCTCGTTAATATCATGATAAAACACCGATAAATTGACTAAATCTACGAAATATAGTTGCTGTTCATAAAAGATATTGAAGCTTGGTACTAACCTGAATTTTCGAGACCGAAATTAAATTTTTTGGAGCCTATTTACCAGCATTTAAAATTGAAAACGTACAGGAAAAATGTTATATGGAATATTATTTTTACTTCTGAAAGGCAGATGGCAGCACCAGCAAAAGCTAATTTCAATAATTCGGAATGTGAACAGGACATATGTAATAATGTGAACAGGATTGATTTTACTACATCTAGTTAAAAAATTTGAAGATTATTAATTATTTGCTGAATATATAACAAAATAAAACATGTTAAATGAAAATTTAGATATTATATTTCACTAAATGCCAGTTGTAAAGAATATGTATCAATCTTTTCATTACGAAGATAAGAAGTAAAAATCCATAGTCAAAAACTGGAGGGTACACGTCTCCCTTAAAAAGATGCTTCTGAATTTTTAAAAAATGCCTACATTATGTTAGGATGCTTTCATTGTGTATATAGATCTCTTTTTTTTTTCTAACTAAATTTAAAATGTTAGACATTTATATAAATTAATAGAAATTACACGTGACTTTAATTTTAAAGAAGAATAAATGCATTAATTAAGGGAAAAATTCACTTACGATAATTAAACACATGTACAATTAACCAACTCTTTATCTCATTTTAAAGTAGATAAAATTTGTTATGCTCCCAGTTTGCATATTTTTATTTTTATATGTAAGATCATATAAATGCCTTTCAAGAGCTCGAAATTTCATACACTTTCCCTAAGATTAATTAGAGAATGAATTCATTTCCTTCTAATTTTATTTTATTATCTCTGTTTATCCTATTTCACATTTATTCCATTCATGCATATTGAGATATTTTTAACTATAGATTTCGATATTTAAAAAAAATTATATATAAGTATCAGAAACGGATAACTGATTAATTCAGATATTTTTTATTGGCTTTTCCATAGTACCCTTAAAAAATAGGGAGGAGGGGGGGGGGGGAGATTTTATGTTTAATTAATGGCATTGGCTTTTAGCCCCGGTACGGTATGCTATTTCTTTCTCCCAGCTTATTTTGTGTCCAAAAAGTAACGTTAGCTTACAGACGCTAGCAATAAACAAAGCAGATGTATCATTGTACAATTAAATGCTCTATAGCATTTTTTTCAATTTCTAAACATCGCACATTTTCAGTTTTTATAACATCGTATTGGGAAAAAAAAGTACTTTTTAATGCAATTTGTTTGAAAATTGCATCTCTGTTTGTTTTTGAAATATTAATTTTTTTGTAGTTTTTAGAGACATTTGTTTCATTTTGGCAACTCAAGTACGCCATTTCTGTAGAAAGTAAAGAAAAAATAGCTGAAAAATAGCAATTATATCTTTTCATTGCCATTTTCTCATAAAATGGGAAAAAAATTAATTAAAAAAATTAAATTGAAAAAAAAAAATTAAAATACGTGCTACTTTGAGAAAAATATAAATGAAGGATTTATGATAAAACAGGGAGCTATTATAAACTATATTTAATTTTAAGTTTCTATATTAATGCAAATGATGTCATTTTACATAAAATAAAGGCGTGTGCTTTAAGTCTTAAAACTGAAATATGCTCTGCAGCAGAGTCCCGATTATCCGAGTCACGCTTAACGGAGTTATTTTCTTCTGATGGACTGGTGGCTTCTATTATTATGAAACAGCCGTTATAAATGAAGCGTTAGGTGACGATGAAAGAGCTGCCGTAAAAAGTTAGAATTCTGATTTTCTGGTCAGAATGGAAAAAAAATGTCCATAATTTTTTTTAACGCTTCATTTATAATGGCTGTTTCATAATAATAGAAGCCACCAGTCCACCAGAAGAAAATGAAGTAATGGAAATGCCGGGGCGACACTAAATTCTGAAAAAGCAGAATTCCTGTTCTCTAGTTTGAATTATTTGTTTATTTAATCAATCGATGGTGCATTGATAGGAATAACTTGAGCGTCTATCAGATTTTACGACTAGTGCTGAGTGACCATCTGAACTACACTTGATGTGACTCTGCATGGAAGCAGTGTTAAATTAAGTTATTATAAAACCTTATATTATATTTTAAGAATGTACACTAGGGATGTTAATGTTAAACCTATGAGAGCATTCACTTCAAATGTATCGCTTATATTTTTAAGTGATTTTTTTTTTCCTTTTTTCTTTTCTTTTTTTTTTTTTTTTTTTTTTTTTTCGTAGAATAGCTGAGGTTGATCTCTAACCGAGCTAGTTTTCACTTTTTCGAATTAGGGTGCTTTTTTTAATAATGAGTACACTTTCAATTTCAGAACCGACTCCGAAAGTGAAAGTAACTTTATGTATTATAAAAGAAATCTAAAAATCTTTATACTAAAACTTTATTAAAATCGAAAAGTAACCCGTTTATAGATCGACCTCAGCTATTCTAGGGAAAAATCATTTAAAAATGTTAAAATGCAAGCGAGAAATTTTAAAAGAATGTTCCTTTCCTCCTCAAAAAATTTCACCACTTTTAAAATCCCATTTCGCTCCTTGGAATGAATAATTTTCTTTTTCCGTGGCATTTTGTTAAGGCGAATATAGTTGACAAAGATCGATAATAATAATTTAAAAGACAAAGAGCAAGATCAACCTCAAATAAAAGCTACGATCTGAAATAGTAAAATCACAATGGAACAAGGAATATACATTTTACAGTTATTTCCAACTTCTTAGAAATCACAGATAAAAGAGTAAACTTGTACTGGTGGTGAAAATCCCTATTTCTGGGATTTGGCGGATTGTACGTTCGCCAATTACGCACTTGTACTTGGCAACCTTTGACCCTGAAACCCCTGGTCAGAAATAGATTCTCCCAAGGTCACCTGCCGAGATACCAGAGCTTAACAGTAGAACTACGGAATTTGGTAAGAAGATACCTCTATGTAAGAAGTTTGGCATCTCGAAGTACGATTTTGGATTTTGTGGTGAGATTTCCTTCTTTATTTTTTATGCGATTTTTAGCGCTTTTTCATGTTTCGAGGAGATTTTTCTACATTATTAAAAGAAATATGACGTCATTTTTTTTTAACCCAATATCATAATTCTTATCCTCTTTTTAATAAAGTTTATTCGGAATTCGCACCGCAATTTTTGAATTTTTCGCGAATTTTTTTTATTTGGTTTTTAATGTTTTTTCAATTTGCTTAGAAAATGCAATATTTTTCCAATGAAAAAGCCGAAACTGAATAGAGAAAACTGAATCCAGGTTCCTAGAATGAATAAGACAGTCAGAGATTTTCAGACACATAAACTGGGGTAGGGATTTGAAAATCGGCACACATACACAAAATAATATTCTATTTCAGAAATTCGAAAAATCTAATAAAATCCACCAGTAACATTTTATTTTATCAAAAAACTGATTTTTATACGAAAAAATAAATGGTTCGGGTTTCGGCATTTGTAAAAGGAATTCTATTTAAAATTTTTAGCAATATGAATTTGGTTTCAAACTTTTAGACTAGTTTAGTCAATTCCTCCTGGGCGATTTTTAATGCGGTTTTCAATGCAATTTTTAGTGAGGTTTTTCGAATTCGGTGACGATTTTTTGGCATTCGGAAAAGAAATATCATTTTAAACTTTTAACCCAATACATTAAATTTTCTCCTGTGCTGTTTTTGAGATCTTTTTATCGTGATTTTTAGCGTCTTTTAACGTTTCCGGGCATTTTTTTGACGTTCATTTCAAGCTTTTATCCTAATATGAATTTTCTCCCTCGTCATTTTTGAAGTTTTTCGATTTTTATGTTTCGTTGCGATCCATGGCGATTTTTTTGCCTAATAATATAGTAAAATTCTGTTCTCTTTTCAACAAAATTTTTACTGATTTTGCATAGCAATTTCGAATTTATCCTGAATTTGTTATTATTAGTTCTTTTTCGCATTCCCCAGATAATATTCTAATTTCGTAGAAGAAATCCTGTCTTTCAGCCCAAAATAGTAATTTTTAACATCTGCGATTTTATTTTAGTGACTTTTTGCGATTAGCAGCGATTTTTCCACATTAGTAAAAGGAATTTGGTTTCAATCTTCTAGCCTAATATAGTTTTTTTTTTTTTTTTTACCTTTTTAATTAAGTTTATTCGGAATTCATGTAGGTATTTTTAAATTTTGAACGATTTTTCTTTTTACATTTTTGGAATTTTTTCATGTCATTTTTTGACGGACCCGGGCAGCGCCGGGCGTGTCAACTAGTTATTAACATAAACGGACATAAAACATGCATATATTTAAATTATTTAATTAAAAGAAAAACAACTTATTTACATTATATCAAATATTTTATTTATCTTTGCTATATTTTTATTGTGTCTTGGAAGGAACTTTAAAAATTTCATCCTGGATTTTGAAAGATCTTATGCTTTAAATGAAAAAAATTATACCCTATTACATATGCAGTACATATTTTTGAAGAAATACAGATAAGAGACAGAAAAAGTTAAAGAAATAATCTGCCCCTCCTGGAAAAACAGTTGCCCTACCTTGAAGTATGTTCTAGCTACGGGCCTGACACGACCGAGGCAACTAAAGTAATCCGGAATCGAAATAACTTGTAATTAATTTTTAATTAATAAAAAACCACAAATTTAACAGCAAGTTCCAATCAAATTCAAACATATTTCGTTATACCTGTTGTCAACAATTAAAAATCCACAATAAAATTCTTACCACACCAATTACTTTTCAATATTCAAGATTGGACTTTACACTGTATGATAATTGTATGAAAAATATTAATATATTTGTTAAACAGTGTACAATGGGGCCCATTGTGCACTGTTTAGCAAATATATTAATATTTTTCATACAATTACTTTTCTATTGCAAGATTTCCACGTGCAAAAAGGAAACAAATGGTTTGACGAATTTTAAACAAGTGGCTAAGTGTGATCACAGATCGCACAGAGGGTTTCGTTTAATGTTCCTTTCAAAACACTTTATCCTTTTGAAAAATCGTTAGTTCCACATTTCGCAACCAGGGGCGCACTCTATTCTAAACAAACCGCTATCCGAACGAAACTCCGTTTTACATACTATCCGTATATATATTAGTCGAAGGGATTGGGCCCATAGCATCTGAGATAAGTAGGCGCCCCTGGTGGTAAAAAGTGAAACTAAAATATGTAAGGCTATGGTGCATAATATGAAAGAATGGTCAAAAGGGTGTCGGCAAAAGTTGGAAAACTGCTCCCCGGGTGAAAAGGGCGGAGGTTAGAAAAATTGCTTAAAATATACAAGTTAGAGCACGGAGAAGTAAATAATATAAGACTTTTTGAAAATTTTATGATTTGTCTTGTGGTCTGAGGTATTCAGCTATACGTATGCAAAAATTCATGTCTCCAACTTAATTAGGGATCTCTTAGAAAGAATTGCTTAAAATACATATGTGGTAGCTCAAAGGGTTAAACGTAAGACTTTTTCAAGATTTTATGATTTGTCGCCTGGCCTCAGGTGTTCTGCTATAAGTAAGCAAAATTTCAAATCTCCAATTTAATAAGGGGCTCAGTTAGAAAGAATTGCTTAAAATACGCATGTGGGAGCCCAAAGGGTTAAATGTACGACTTTTTCAAATTATTATGATTTGTCGCTTGATGGTGCTCAGCTATAAGTAAGCAAAATTTCACGCCTATAACCTAAATAGGGTGTCACTTAGAAAGAATTGTTTAAAATACACATGTAGGAGCCCGAAAGGTTAAATGTACGACTTTTTCAAAATTTTATGATTTGCCTTTTGATGTGAGGTGCTCAAGTATAAGTATGCAAAATTTCACGCCTCCAGCCTAATTAGGGGCTGACTTAGAAAGTATTGCTTAAAATACACATGTGGGAGCCCAAAGGGTTAAATTTACGACTTTTTCAAAATTTTATGGTTTGTCATTTGATGTGAGGTGTTCAGCTATAAGTATGCAAAATTTCACACCTCCAACCTAAATAGAGTGTCATTTAGAAAGAATTGTTTAAAATACACATGTAGGAGCCCAAAAGGTTAAATGTACGACATTTTAAAAATTTTATGATTTGTCGTTTGATGTGAGATGCTCAGCTATAAGTATGCAAAATTTCACGCCTCCAACCTAATTAGGGGCTCACTTAGAAATAATTGTTTAAAATACACATGTGGGAGCCCAAAGGGTTAAATTTACGACTTTTTCAAAATTTTATGGTTTGTCATTTGATGTGAGATGCTCAGGTATAACTGGCAAAATTTCACGCCTCCAACCTAATTAGAGGCTCACTTAGAAATAATTGTTTAAAATACACATGTGGAAGCCCAAAGCGTTAAATTTACGACTTTTTCAAAATTTTATAGTTTGTCATTTGATGTGAGGTGTTCAGCTATAAGTATGCAAAATTTCACACCTCCAACCTAAATAGGGTGTCATTTAGAAAGAATTGTTTAAAATACACATGTGGGAGCCCAAAGGATTAAATGTACAACTTTTTGAAAATTTTATGATTTGTCGTTTGATGTGAGGTATTCAGCTATAAGTATGCAAAATTTCACGCCTGCAACCTAATTAGGGACTCACTTAGAAAGAATTGCTTAAAATACACATGTGGGAGCCCAAAGGGTTAAATGCACGACTTTTTCAAAATTGTATTATTTGTCGTATGATGTGTGGTGTTCATCTATAAGTATGCAAAATTTCAAGTCTCCAACATGTATAGTTTCTGAGAACGGGCTCTGTGACGGACAGACAGACAGACAGAGGAGCGAGACGAATAGGGTTCGTCAGATGAACGAAACCCTAAAAAGGTAATATTCCATCATAACTTTTCTACTGCAAGATTTCTTGTTAAAAATGTAAATAAAATAAATAGTTTGACGGATTAAAAACAAAAGTGAATGTTACATAGTCATAATTTCTGTTTTATAATTTCCATGTGAAAAGTTATAATTATTTAATTAATTTGAAAGATTTGAATTAAAAAAAATGGAATATTACGTCATATTGGAAATTTAAAGGACGTGGTGAATATATAACGTCATATAACTGTGAAAAAATGCATTGAAGCATGGTAAAAACTCGATTATGGAAATATTGGCGTATTTTAACATTATTGCTCCAATGATGAATCGAAATAAGTTCATTTATATCTGTATTATTTTGCGTCTGTTATATAAATTTATACATTTTTATATTGGGTTTTCATTTGATTCATGTGTATCTTCGACTGTTATTATTATTTTTTTTAATGTTTTATGTGAAATTTTGAAATTGGTTTTTCAAAACAAACATTTTTAAAATTCCGGGCAACGCCGGGTACTTTGGCTAGTTACGTTATATAGATGAATATATCAGTTCCTATTTTTAATACGTGATATCGATTGTTGATAGAGAAGTAATTTTTCCCACCTCGCGAGAAGACAGGGTACGCAGTTTGGCCTCCATTTTTATTTCAAATTTATACCGGAAATTTTGAAAGAAGAATCTTTACTTTAAGTAATCACACAATTTTTGTCATTAAATAGAGTAAAAAAGACTATTTTTAACTTTTGGCACGAATTCGAATTTTCTGAATAAAAATGGGAGTCCAAACTGGCAACCCTGCTAGAAGGTGTCATTTGGGTATAAACGTCATAGTAGGATCAGATATTCTGGTGGAATCGTTCATGTTTCGTTTAGGGTAGTTTTTTTTTTTTTTCATGTCTTTACATGCAGCATCCGCTTAGAAAAGGATAAACACACTTACAAATCCGGCAGTTTATAATCTAAACTTTTAATCATTCAACCAGTGACCCGGAGCCGAACAATTTTTGATGCTCCAGCTCCAGCTCCGCTCCTAGAGAAAATACTGTGGCTCCAGCTCCGGCTCCGGCTCCAGCTCGGCTCCGACTTCGCGCTTTTAAGTTGCAGATTTTAATTTACACGTTTAATTTTTTGCTCACAAATACTTTCGATCTTCATTAAAGATCTGACAAAATGCATTTTTCTTCTCATCAAACTTGAAATGCTTGTTCAGAAAATATGACATCTTTTAGCTTTTGCTTTTAAAATAGAAAGTTTGGTGGAATTTTAAACACAAAAATCTTAAATTTCTTCTACACTTTTCGAACAGCCAAAATTGTACGACTACACATGTAAACAACAGGCGGCCATATTTGTTTTCAAATAGTGTTGTCACTTAGTTCAAGTAGAAAGTAGAAGTAAAGTAGTGTTGCCATTTTTTGAGAAGTTTTCCTTCCCTAATAATAATAATAATAATAAAAACCTAAAAAATGATATAATTAAAATACTGAATAATGATGTAATTAAAATATTTTAAGCCTAGAAATTTAAGAGACTGAAAAAAAAAAAGATTTAAAAGAATATTAAAAACTAAAGGAGCCCTGGAGCTGAGGAAAATTCAGAGCTCCAGCTCCAGGAAAAACACAGCTCCGGAGCGCTCCGGCTCCGGGCTCTAGCTCCAGCTCCGGGTCCCTGCATTCAACATATACCTATCACATTCCATGTTTCGAAAATATTAAAATAATGAAATCTAAGTACAAGACTTTTTCCAGAAGGTTGGTTTACAAGATTGCATAAAACCTCTTAGACGGGGAGGCAGCGGCACAAGCAATCACCTCATCGAGTTCACGGCTGAAATTCCAGAATTAGTTAAAACTCGATTTGCATGTTAAAACGCAATCGGTCTTCCAAGTCATATCTTGGTGGAAAACACCTGAAAATCCGATTTTAACGGTTTACAACTGTGTTTTCCTTCGCCCAGTCATCCATGTTTTCATACCTTTGGGTGCAGGAAAAGGCAATGGTAAACCTACGAGCCAGCCTCTAAAATCGGGTTTTCAGGTATTTTCCACCAAGATATGACTTGGCAGACCGATTGCGTTTTAATATGCGAATTGAGTTTTAACTAATTCTGGAACTTCAGACTTCAGCAGTGAATTCGATGAGGTGATTGTCTGTGCTATCTGCCTCCCGGTCAATTCCTAAACGAAGCATGTGCGATTTCACAAGAATACGGGATTATACTATGCCGTATATAGCGTTGCCAGATCCAGTGTCAAAAGAAGCGGATCAGTGGCTTCTAAATCGGGACATAAAAATATTGTACTACACTCTATGAAACTGGAACGTGCCTATAACGGAATACTATCTTAAACATTAAAATTTAATTATTAGTATGGTATGAATACCGTACTTACCGTACGTACCGTATGAATAACTACAGTCGAACCCGGTTAAGACGCGTTTCAAGGGAGTGGGCCAAAGTCGCGTATTAAGCGGGATCGCGTATTAAACGGGATTTGTATAACGTTGCAGGAACTGGGCTTATTTACACATCTAATCGTCTAAATGAACTTTAGAGCTTTCATTTAGGGTCGAAATTTGTGTCATATGTATATTTAAATTTAAATATAATTGTATTCAACTTTACTCGTTGTAACCTTTTAATAGGACCGACTGGAATAACAACTGAAAATAAACATGGATTCAAACATTGCTTTAGTGTCGATTAATGCGTTACAACCAAAGATAAAACAACCAAAATAATTTTCGTGCTAGATTAATTTTTTTAACAGAAAAAAAAAAAAATCTTTGAAGCTCAATTCATTGTTAAAATCATATTTAGTATTTATGATAATGAGTACCAATATAATATGGCCTTCTTTTTAATGTAAGAAAAAGTATTCTCATTACTTTTTACGTAACAAATATTGTTACTATAGCAAAAAGTAACGAAAACATCGGACACATAAAAGAGTTAAATCAACCGCAGTCGTATTTGTTTAATCTTTGCGAGTTTCTTTTTTTCTTTTTCTTTTGTCTATAACATGCATTATAAAACATTGTAGTGATATAACGCACATTTAAAACTTCACTAACAACAAGTATAATCATCTTTAATCATAATAATTTTTATGACGTATCTGAGCATCCTGAATTACTCTATCTCTCTCTGCTACAATAACAAGGTACACGAACCGAGAGACAAAGAATGTTAGGATACGGGATTGAAGAAGAATTGCAGTGTTGCTAATTGATAGGGTTATTTTAGTCAAACATCTACCACTATTTTCGATTAGTAATGTTAGCTTTAATTATTCTGTTATTAAATGAAGTAAATGTTAGTATACAGAAACAGTGTTTTGTATTTGAATTAAAAAATCCGCTAAATTGGCAATACCTGAGAGAAGAGAAGGAATTCGGGTCTTAAACGTGATTTTTTGCCACAAAGGACCGAAAATTTGTCGCGTATTAAGCGGGATCGCGCAATAACCGTTCGCGTCTTAAACGTGATATTTTTGCATTAGTCTTATGGGCGATGTTCAAAGGATAGAAGTAAATCCGCGTATTAAGCGGGATCGCGTATTAACCGTGAGCGTCTTAACCGGGTTCCACTGTACTTAGATGGAAACCTCTTTAAAACGAATTTTCTTTTCCTGTTTCTTGCGACTCCATCTTAACCGATTTCAGTATATTAAATAAAAATACTATTATAGAGTAAACCTGTGAATGTGGGATCGCTAGGATTGAAACAAAATTCCAAATTAGCAGGTATAATTGTATAACATTGCTATAGTAGGGACAATGAAATTTTTACTTTTAAAGCAGAATTCAGTTGTAACAGAATTATTAAAAAAATAATAATAAATAAAATATGTAATTCTACAGATGTAAAGTTATAGAAATCAGTATGCTTACTAAAATTTTATCTGTACACGGTACAAAAAAGATGTAAATCTACAAAACTTGTTTTAGTAAAGCTAACATAAATCTGTAGTTTTACAAAAGAATCTACTGAAATTTCAGTAATCTTACTAAAATTTTATCTGTAACCAGGGCTGCAGTTACATAAAATATTCTAGGCATCCCAGTTTCCTAAAAAATTCTTAGTAACCTTACAGATTTTTTTATTTACAGTGCAAAAGTGTATCCGTTACATGAATTTTTGTTGTTGCCGTTACATAAAATGTTCTAGTAATCCCAGTTTCCTAGAAAAATTTTAGCAACTTTACAGATTTTTTTTACAGTGCGGTTATGTTTACTGAACAAAGTACATAGAAACTTTTGAAAATAGAATCTCTAAAAACCTCAAAAATTCCTTTTTAGACAGGTTTTCGTCTAGAAAGGTAGAATTTAGGATAATCCTTTTGAAGAGACTATAAAAGTGACCCGTTATAGAAAGGTACTGCTTTTACAGATTTAGGTTCCACTCGATGCAGATTAACGAAGAACGCGGTACTAAAAGAAACTTAAAAGAATTTGTGCATTACGAAATATCGAGACTTTTTGCGTCCCGGGCAGTGGGCACACGGGACAGTTCTTGGGACCCCTGAAAATCGGGACATCCTGCATAAATTGGGACACCAGGAAACATTAGACGTATACTGTATGGTGATTCATTACTTCAAATGCATATTTAGAACGTGACCATGTGCATACAATTACAGTAGCTTTGTTTTCGATTGACAATTCTAGTGTTGAGGAGCTTCTTCAAAACTTGAAAAGTCTGCAGTAATTATTTTATTTCGTAACATCTTTGTCGGGTTTTTTTGTTGCTTATTAAATGTCTCTTTTTTATTTTAATTCGTTTAGTACTTTTTTACTGATATCTGGGCCAGCCCTTGCAGAAGATCCCGTGCAAGTATATCTGCACGGCCTAACCACAGGGAAACTTAGAATAGCACTTACTCATTAAACATTTTACTTTAAATGAGTTAGATAGGATTTGATAACCGAAATTAATATTTGTTGGAAATAGTAAACAACTTAAAACAAGCTCAGCATCAGATTTTAAGAGTTGGAAAATAATTTAACTAAGAAATTAATTTAAATTTTATTATTTAAATATTATTACCTTTCATACAAGATATTATTCAACTTATCTAAAAAGTTAGAGATGTTGATATTCTTCGCAGTTTCACTCTTCAATATCGGACAAGAATCAGCTAACATTCTTGAACTCCAATGAATACTATTCGCTTGACATCACAGTGGGTAAAATGGATCAGCGATCATTTGTTTACTGTTTGTACTCGAGAAGATTTTTGGCTATTTCTCTTAATCAAGCTATTTTATTGTCACACTTACGGGCTCAGAAATGGAGTTAACGGAAATAAAAACATTATTTTATTCTTTAATTAATAAATAATGATATTTTATAAAAGAGTGATTTGCAAAATTTAGATGAAATTTTTCTAAATTAATAAAAATTAACATTGAAAATACCGGTTGTCCCAAAAATGACTGATGGATTTTAAAATTCAATAACTTGCAAACGGTGACAGATATTAAAAAATTTTTGCAGGAGGGTTTTGTAAGATGTCAGAAGTTTTTATGTTGCGATTCTCAGTTTTAGTTACAAATAGCATCGATAGATGGCGCTGCAAGCAATAGGCGCTAAATTTCGGATCGATTGTTTGGCCCCTCTCTTCTCCCATGCGTAAAAAGAAGATTAAAATGTTTTGAATGGATCCAGAAGTACCAAAAATGGGGTCTGGAATTAGCACCTATTTCTCGTAGTGCCATCTCTTGTTTGAAATTTGAACTAAAATAAAGAATTACACTAAAAAAGACTTCTGACATCATACTCATACTGCAAGAATTTTTTTAATATCTGCCACCGTTTGCAAGTTATTGAGTTTTAAAACTCCTACTCCCTACTGCAAGAATTTTTTTAATATCTGCCACCGTTTGCAAGTTATTGAGTTTTAAAACTCCTACTCCCTACTGCAAGAATTTTTTTAATATCTGCCACCGTTTGCAAGTTATTGAGTTTTAAAACTCCTACTCCCTACTGCAAGAATTTTTTTAATATCTGCCACCGTTTGCAAGTTATTGAGTTTTAAAACTCTTACTCCCTACTGCAAGAATTTTTTTAATATCTGCCACCGTTTGCAAATTATTGAGTTTTAAAACTCCTACTCCCTACTGCAAGAATTTTTTTAATATCTGCCACCGTTTGCAAGTTATTGAGGTTTAAAACTCCTACTCCCTACTGCAAGAATTTTTTTAATATCTGCCACCGTTTGCAAGTTATTGAGTTTTAAAACTTCTACTCCCTACTGCAAGAATTTTTTTAATATCTGCCACCGTTTGCAAGTTATTGAGTTTTAAAATGCATCAGTCATTTTCGGGACACCCGGTATGAAATTAAAATATATTTAAGTGAAATAAGTTAAATTTACTCAATTTATTAGCAAATAATCAAGTTAAATACCGAAAACTTATCTCGTATCAATGCACATTAGTTATCGTTTAATTTGTTTTAACACTAAACTAGTAAATCTACAGATCACGAGCCTTAATGCAAGACTTTATTTTTTAACACACTTTGCATAGTATCCAACTTCCTACACACAGCAGTTCAAAGTTTTTAAACTACATACAGTGAGCAAAAAAGTATTTGCACACCAGGTAAATTTGTTGTAGCATATGTACAGGGTGATTCAAAAAAGATGGGAAAAATTTTAAGAGGTGATAGTACACACCCAAACAAACATTTTGTATCAAAGTATGCATGGTCGAAAACTAAACGTAAAAAAGTTAGAGGGCGCCAAAAGCTATGTTCTTATGCGAGGCAAAAACACACAATGAACGACTAAGTTAAGTTACGAAAACAAATTTAATGGCATTTGATTACAATAAGTGCTCAAAACATTGACCGGCAGCTGTTATGCACGCAGTACAACGGCGAAGAACAGATTAGCGAATTTTCTGAAACACACCAGGCACCACCTCACTCGCCAGATCTTTCATGTCTCGAATTTTTTTTTTTTGTGGGGACAGCTAAAGGCTCCTGTGTATGAAACTCCCATTGAATCCGCAGAAGAATTTGTCGCCAAGCTTTCGGCTGCTGTAGGGGAAGTTCGCGATATGCCTGGTGTGTTTCAGAAAATTCGCCAATCTGTTCTTCGCCGTTGTACTGCGTGCATAACAGCTGCCGGTTAATGTTTTGAGCACTTATTGTAATCAAATGCCATTAAATTTGTTTTCGTAACTTAACTTAATCGTTCATTGTGTGTTTTTGCCTCGTATAAGAACATAACTTTTGGCGCCCTCTAACTTTTTTATGTTTAGTTTTCGACCATGCATTCTTTGATACAAAATGTTTGTTTGGGTGTGTACTATCACCTCTTAAAATGTTTCCCATCTTTTTTTAATCATCCTGTATAAATAAATAAAAAGCAACTAAGAATTAAAAATACCAACACTTTTACAAAACAAATAAACATATTTAATATCTGACTTAATAATTATATTTAAAATATGAAAACATAAAAAAGTAGCATTTGTATTGCCAAAAAAATATTTGCACACTAACAATAAAAATAGAACTAGAGGAATTATTTATAAGTTAAAAACAGTGCTCATATTTACTATGCATGCCCTTTGCTTCAATTACAGCTTGTAATCGCCTGGGCATTGATTCTATTAATTTGTGACATGTTTCACTGCTGATTTGTAGCCATTCTTCCCTAAGAGCTTGCTTAAGTTCTGATTTGTTAGAAATTTTCTTTTTCCTTATTTTCACATCCAAAATATGCCATAAATTTTCAATCGGATTGAGGTCTGGTGATTGTGGTGGCGTTTTCAATTGATTTTTTACATTGTAAAGCAACCATAACCTCGTAATATATGCAGTGTGTTTCGGATCGTTATCCTTTTGGAAATAATATGAATTAGGAATTCCTAATTTCAGAGCATTATTACATAAATGATCTCGCAATATATTAATATATTGTTTAGCATTCATATTGCCTTCAATAAAGGTCATTTCGCGAACTCCGTTAAAAGACATGCATCCCCAAATCATTACATGACCACCGCCATGTTTTACAGTTGGTTTCAAGTTTTTAATTTGAAGAGAAGTATTTGGCTTTCGCCATACAGTTTTCTTACCATCTGAGCCAAAAATATTGAAAATGCTTTCATCGGAAAAAATAACAGTTTTCCAAAACTCTAGTGGTTTGCTGACATAAGCTTTTGCAAATTCAAGTCTTTTCACCCTATTTGTTTCACTAATAAATGTTTTTTTTTTTTTCGAGGGGCTCTTCCTCGAATATTTGCATCATGAAGAATATTTCTAATTGATTGTGGTGTAACTATTGTTCCCGACGTTGAAGCGACATCAACAGCCAATTCTCGAGCACTTAGAAAAGAGTTTTTTGAAGATTCTTTTATGATGGCTCTCCTTTGCCTGGTATTTGGCTTTCTTGGACGCCCAGTTCGCGGCTTATTTATTGTCGAACCAGTTTCTTTTTTCTTCTTAATTACATAACGAACACTAGAAAAGTTTAGATTTAATTTTTTACCTATCCCTCGGTAACTTAATCCAGAATTGTGAAGAAATATAATCTTCTCACGGGTAGCAACAGACAGTTCACACGTTTTCGGCGCCATTAGAACAAAAACTCCCCAGAATCCCTGCTCCAGTTAATATATTACGTGACTTTAAAGTGAGGGGCTAATGTACTGCGGGACTGATATGCTAAACATTTGCATAATGTTCACATTCAATGCCTTTTTTAACAGTCAATGCTTCTTGTGCAAATACTTTTTTAGGTATGAGAAAATATTAATTTATTTTTTTAAATCTGTAATATTACTGTTTAAGGAAAATGGGTAGTTATTTTTGTATTTTCTTCTTATTTAAATAAATGAATAATAAAGAGAATAATATGAAATTTGCTTTCTGTGGTTACTTATGCAAAAAATCGTCTACGTGCAAATACTTTTTTTGCTCACTGTAAATATTTATAAAAATAAAAAATACTTCGAAGGTTTCAGACGTTAAAAGTGTTGAATTTAATGCATTCTTATGTAATGATATTCTGAAATTCTGATGAGCTGCTTATTTTGGTAAATTTTTAGATAATAAAATAGATTTCTTTACGAACTAAATGATTAGAATTGGACTGTTTCTACGAATGTTGAAAAAATCGTCGCGCAACGCAAAAAAAACCTTCTAAAACTCGCATAAAAACTAAAATATCAATCTAATGAAAAAAATCTGAGCACGACTTGACCATCGCCACCGGACATACACTCACGCGTGCACACATTCTTATACTAATGAAGGAAAGGAAAAACTCAATTCCATAACTGTATATCTATTTTCCTGTACAATACTGGAGAAAAAGCTATAAGAAGTGCTTGAGAAGTTTTATCTACTTTTTGCTAAAGGATTCTTCATTTCTGCTTTAAATATAATATCTGCTTATAATAGCATACCATTTTTAACTAATGTAAATAGCTTATTATGTACTTTATCTTTTTAAAGCTTCATAATTCCGTAAAACTAAATGATTTTTCTTTTCCAGGTGTTTCATATTTTTCTTTACAATACATTTCCCTTCCATTACTTTGCCGATGGATTATGAAAGAGATGTCTGGAATTTTATTTATAATCTAAATTGTTACTTCTTGAAGATAACTCAAAATACATACAGTCAGAAAAGGTGTTAAATTTTAAATTTTATTAAAAATACCCCGTGTTATTACTCCTATGTTAATGGAAATCTTATTTATTCAAGTTGAAAACATATTGGGAAAAAAGTTGTAATCAGAAAAGTGTGAAATCTTCAACATGGATAATCCCACTAATTGTGATTTTTCTACAGAAGAATTTCCTGAAGCGAGTAATTTACATCAACAACCTGATATTCATTTAGGAGAAAAATCATTCGTATGTATCATCTGTAAAGAAGTGTTTACAGAAGAGAGCGATTACACTCATCATCTTGATAGTCATTCAGAAGAAAGATATTTTACATGTAACGTTTGCCATAAACGCTTTGAAACTAAAGGTTCTTTTCAAAAACACCTTTTAACTCATTGTAAGGAAAAACCACATGTATGTTCTACCTGCGGAAAATCCTTTCGAATTAAATCCCAATTAAATTATCATATTAGAGTTCATATGAAAGAAAAACCCTATAAATGCAATATCTGTGAAAAAACATTTCCTACAAAACACAGTTTGAAAAGACACTTGCTTATTCACGAAGGAAAGAAGAATTTTGCTTGTGATGAATGTGAAAAAAAATTTCTTACTAAAGGCGAGTTGGTAATGCATTTTCGCATCCATTCTGGTGAAAAACCGTATAAATGTGACTTCTGTCAGAAAAGTTTTTTATTAACATCACATTTAAAAGACCATCTTATCATTCATACAGGAGAGAGGCCCTTTCATTGCCATACCTGCGGAAAAACATTTGCGCGAAAAATTAATTTAAAGAATCATTTAAAAATTCACAGCGATGAGAAACCTTTCAAGTGTGACAAGTGCGAGAGAGCGTTTAAACAAAAAGAACATTTAGTGATTCATTCTGTTTTGCATACAGGTGAAAAACCTTTTCATTGCGACACATGTGGAAAAAATTTCTCACGGAAAGATGATGTGAAAAAACATTTAAGAAGTCACAGTAATGTAAAGCCTTTCGAATGCCCTATTTGCGGAAAATCATATAAAATTAAACGTAGTTTTACTGCTCATGTTTATGCTCATGAAGCCAATAAATAATTTTTGTGTGCTGTGTGTGTCAAAAGATAATCTCTAACAAGAAAAAAAAAACATATACAATTGTGGGACAGAATATTTTTGAATGGACTTTTTAATGAAGTCTTAATTTACAATGTTTACTTGAAGAGAAACCTATCTCTTAAAAAAAAAAAAAAACGTTAAGAGAAGAGATGAAAAACACTTTCATTAATTATGTAAAATAAAATATTTGTTTGGAGTAAAAAATTATTTTCCTTTATTTTAAACCCTGAAAGAACTTTATCTTTTATCTTTCTTTATTGAGATATTCTCTTATGGTGGTTCTCAAATTCCCTGCTCAATAATTCGAAACCTTCTGACGCCATTTCATGACTCATTTTTACACCTAAGTGCATAAAATTGGCAGGCCTTACTATTAAGCGATTTGGAATCGAGTAGCGTTTTAATTTTTTTATAAATAAATTACTTATTAAGTTACAAGCAATTCCTGTCAAGTGAGGACAAGTTTTTCACTTTTCTCGCGTTACCGCTTCGGGAATTCATTCTGTTTTACATGCAGGTGAAAAACCTTTTCATTGTGACACATGTGGGAAAAATTTCCCACGGAAAGATGATGTGAAAAAACATTTAAGAAGTCACAGTGATGTAAAGTCTTTCGAATGCCCTATTTGCGCAAAGTCGTGTAAAATTAAACGTAGTTTTACTGCTCATGGTTGTGCTCATGAAGCCAATAAATAATTATTGTGTGTTGTATATGTCAAGAGTTAATCTCTAACACGAAAAAAAACTCATATACATTGTGGGACAGAATGTTTTTGAATGCTACTTTTTAAATAAGTCTTAATTTGCAATGTTAACTTGAAGAAACTTAAACTTATCTTTTAAAAATGCGGTAAGAGAAGAGATGGAAAACTTTTCAAAACGCCGACTTCGGCAGTATTTTTTGAAAGATCTTCTGCTTTACCTAAAAATGAAAAAGGCCAATCAATTGCATAGTTTCTGTCAAAGAACACCTGCCAATTTCATGCGTTTAGGAACAAAAATAAATTCAGACATGTGTCAGAAAGTAGCTTCTTTGGATTTGATAACAGCTCAACAGCCTTAAAAGAAATGAATTGATTGTGTATATGCTATTAAACTGTTTGGCACTCTTAAGAAGTAAAATGTAAGGATTTTTGTGTTTTGTTTGTGTTTTTACCAGCTAAAAGTGTTTTAAATTTACAAAAATACATATGTACCTATGCCACCTCAACTTTTTTGATGCAGTGACATTGAGCTACTAATACTGCTTTTAAAAGTATGTAAATTTATGGGTATGCAGATCCATATTTATACTTTTCATTTAAAGTACAGTAATGCATGCATGTAGATGCAAGCATAGTAATGCATGCATGCAGTAATTCGTGATGCACAAATTCTTTTAAATTTCTTTTCATGCCGTGCTATTTGTTAAACTGCATCGAGTAGAACTTAGCACAGTAAAACCTGTCTATAACAAAAAATTTTATAGTCCCTTAAAAAGCAATACCTTAGAAATCTACTTGCCTAGACGGAAGTCTGTCTAAACGAAATTTTTTTTATGCTCACAAAGCTTCTGTTATCTCACGTTTTACTGCACTTTCTTCACTAAACCCTGTGAAAATGAACCTGTTTATAAGGAAATTCTGTTCTAAAAGTAAAAATTCCATTGTACCACCAATTCCACTTTAAAAAATTTTACTGTATAGGATTGTTGGGTTTATTTAATATAATAAAGCCTGTTTAGACAAAATCACAAAAAACCGGAGGAAAATTCCGTCTTAAACAGATTTTTCGTATTATTAGATTTAATTGCATGATATTCTAACCGTAGGAAAAACGAAATTTTTAAGTTTAAAATACAGGGTGTCCTGAAAAGATCTGTACAACTTCAAAATTTTATTTTTAAAAAATGAATAGACGTACAGCAAAACTAGTTACAATAATAATATACTCAAAAAGTTTTTTCTACTGCCTTAGTAAACTTCAACATGAGATCCTTTCGTAGCACGAAGAATATCAAGACGAAAGTCAAATTAAATTCACGAACGTTTTAGTGTGCTCACATCAAGCGTTCGATTTCGATCGACATCAACTTCTCGATTTCGATCGACATCAGTCGTTCGATAATTTCTTTGAGTTTGAGTATCGGATTTTTTTTTCGATAATCCACTCAACACATTGAGCTTTCTGCAGAAGATCCGCAGTTTTTGAAAAACTGAAATCTTTAATAATCGTTCATGTATTTTGCAGCACCATGTGTGACCAGAAACATACTGTAGAAAAAATCTTTTTGAGTTATTCTATCTATTGTTGGAACTAGATTTGCTGTAGGCCTATTCATTTTTTAAAAATAAAATTTTGAAGCTGTACAGATTTTTTTTGGACACCCTGTAGTATTCCGTTATACGCAAATTTTATGTCCCGATTTAGTATCCTTTGTCCCACTTTACGGGACGCTGGATCTGGCAACACTACTTGAGCTCCGCCCCCCCTCCTCCCCCCAACCCCATAATTTTTTAGTTGCTACATCACTGAAATATACAGGTTGTCTACAAAGTCATGTTACCATAACAAAACTTTATAACTGGTGAATATTTGAGATAAATATTAGCGGTTATAATAATTATATACATTCATATACAATTTGGGCTGGTTGTGTCATTTCAAGTCTATTTACAGCCATTTTAATGTGTCGAGCTCTTATTGTTTATTTCATACTATGTTTGGCTGGGGGGAGGGGAGCTCGATTAAAAAAATTAATTAATCCCTTCTTTTAATGATTGTGTTCATCTGAACTAAAATGTCCAGGCTACATCATTAACGTTCGAGTTATCGACAGATTCAATTTTTCGGGCCTTATATTTATTTTATACTAAAATTTGGGGGGGGGGGGTCTTCGATATAAACCAATAAAGTTCCCTCTTATAAGGATTATGTCTACGTGTATAAAATTTGGGCTCGTTACGGTACTTAAGATCAAGTTATAGCCGTTTTAATATGTCGGGACCTTATATTCTAATTACACTAAAATTTGGAGGGGCTTAAAAAAAGAAACAAAATCCTTTCTTATAATGATTTTTTTTTTACCCATACAAATTCACAGGCTATATCAATTAGGATCCGTGTTATAGTTGTTTTAATGTGTCAGTACTTATATTTATTTTATGCTAATATTTTGGGCGTTTAAAAAACGACAAAGTCCCCTTATAATAATTATGTATACTATTCATATAAAATTTGAGTATGTTTTGTCAATTAGAGCCCAAATTATAACAGTTTTAATGTGTCGGGTCTTGTACTTAATGCATGCATTAAATTTGGGGCGGGGCTCCAAAAAATTCTTCTTTAAAATTATTATGTATATGTCGGACCCTGTATTGCAGTTTCTCTAAAATTTGAGAGGGGCTTAGATAAAAAATCTCTTTTTATAATTATGTTTATCTATATAGAAAATGGCGGGGCTGCATGAATTAGGGCCCAAGTTATAATCGTTTGAATATTTATTGACTTGTATGTTTTTATACTAAATTGGTTGGGGTGGGGGGGGGGGGCGCTTCAATAAAAAATTGAAAAAGTCCTCTCTTTTAATCTTTATTTAAATTCGTACAAAATTTGGACGGGTTGCGTCAATTAGAGAGCCGAGCTATAACTGTTTAATGTGTCGGACCCTTATATTTATTTTGTGCTAAAATTTTGGAGACTTCAATAAAAAACATTTAAAATAGCCTTTCTTATATTGGTTACAAAAATACCCATACAAAAAATCGCGAAGCTAGATCAATTATCCGAATTAAGGTCATTTGAATGTGCCGTGCCGTATGTTTATTTTACACTGTTCTATGGGGCTTCTATAAAAAAAAAAAAAAGCCCAACTAATTCATCCCCTATATAATCTACCTATACCCGTAAAAATGCACGTTAATTAGGGCCCGCATTAAAGCCGTTTTAATGTGTTGTGGCTTATATTTCGTTTATACTGAAATTAGAGGGAGGGACGACGAGAAACCGGGTGTGCACGCCCTCATAATGATTATGTTTACCCATCCAAAATATGACCAGTCTAAAACAATTTTGACGCTGGTTATAGCCGTTTTAATGTGCTGGGGCCTTATATCTGAGCTAAATTAAAATTTGGGGGAAGGAGAACTTTGTAGCAAAAGACAAAATTTTTCGTTCTACCCAATTAGTCCAGGGGAAATGTACCAAAAAAGGGGGTTGCCTTGCAAAAGATCGGGTAGAAGAATTTTTTCCTGAATTTTTTATAATGATGCCAACATGGAAAAACCAAGTTCTCTAACAAAACTTCTTAAGGCTAAATTTTCTGTGGCCGAAAAACAACAAAATTTTGGGACTTTTTTTGGCTTTTTTTAAATATCTCGAGACCCGTTGCCGTAGCATATTATGTGTCAGTTACAATATTAAAGAAGATAAAAATCTCTATAACTTTCATACTTACAACTTTTTTATACACTCAATAGCAAGCGCAGTATGCCATTTCAAAAATAGGACCAATTTTTCAATTTTCTTAAAAACCGTGAAAAACGTAGCTCTGCCCCGATTATTCAAATGTTTCCCACGTATTTAATCTTGTATGTCAACTTCTACATATTGGTAGCAATAAATTATGTGTTTCAGGGCCAAAACTAGCCTTTTTTGCACCCGTGGCACACATGAATTTTGGCGCCCCCCCCCCCCTCCTTCCCCTTAAAAAGAAAATTTACCACGAGAATTTTAATACCTCTCTAATAGCCGGATTTTGAAAATTTTAAGTATTTAATCATTAAATACGCAATGCTGAACTACGTAATTAGCTTTGTAAAATATTGATTCATTAAAACCTTGAAAACCAAACCGAGAGAAATCGAAATATATTCCGTTTTAAACAGGTTTTCATCTTAGCAGGTATTTCTGTTGAAAATATACAATATTTTCTTTAAAGACCGGATTCCCTATAATAGAGATTTCATTTTTAAAGATTTTACGGTAGTTGTAGTATTGGGGCGTTTAAAGTCACAGTTATATGAATTATGAGACTAAATTAGTCACACGAGGACATTCGTAAGTAATATTAAACCTATGGAAGCGATTTGACAAATATCTCACTCGCATTGTATTACTTTTAAATGATTTTTTTTTTTTTTTTTTTTTTTTCGTGGGATACCTGAGATCAATATCTAATGTTGTCTTTTGTACTTTTTCGGGTTTGGTTGCATTTTTTTTTTCCTTTTTTAATGTACGGACACTTTCATTTTTGGAAAACTGTTTGGAACCCGTCCTGAAATTTGAAGTACCTTCATTAAAAAAATGCGACCAAATTAGAAAAATTAAAAACGCACAACATTAGATATCGACCTCAGGTATCATATGAAAAAAATTAAATATTGAAATTCAAGAAAGAATTCTGAAAAGAATGCTCCCATAGGTTTAACATTGGAGTGCAAATGTTTTCGCGTCAGACTACACTAGCCACGCGAAGAAAGTGCAGGAAAATGCTGATAAATGGGAAGTACTAGGCTTTATACCTCTAGATTAGGGGTGCACAACCTTTTTAAGAGAAGGGCCGCTTTCAAAAACGTCTGAGTTGCCGAGGGCCACATCAGTCACACGAAGAGAATTCTATTTCGGGGAGGTGAGGGGGGGGGTTACCCTTACTCCTATAGGTTCCCCTACCCAGTCAACATATCCAATTCAGTTGGCAAGGATATATCAACAGTTTACGTTTATATATATATAATAACGATTAATTTGAAAGAATGATAATATTCCTGGACTTTATTCGGGGGAGTAAATTTTGTTTTATTAAAAGTGCTAAAAAACAAACATAGGCATGAAAATGGCTGGTGCCGAAAAAAAAATGCGAACTTTATGAACGAAGAGGGCAAAAAGAGATGATCAACAAGATTTGAGATTTTTACGCGCCTGATCAACAAAATTTGTGATTTCTCCGTTCCGATCAACGAAATTTGAGATTTCTCCGTCCCCGATCAACGAAATTAGCGATTGTTTTGCCCCTGATCGACAAAAGTAGCAATTTTTCCGCACCGAATCGATGAAATTTGCTATCTTACCGCACCTGATCGACGAAATTCCTGTTATTCTGCAACCTATCGATGATATTTACGTTTTTTCCGCGCCTAATCGACAAAATGCGCGATGTTTTTCATTCCCAAACAACGAAATTCGCGATTTTTTGGATCCCGATCGACAAAAACGACGATTTTTTCGTGCAAGAACGACGAAATTTCCGATTTTTCTAATCCTGACCGACGAGATTAATAATTTTTCCACGAACGATCAACGAAATTTGGGATTCTTAACTGACTCTGACGAAATTTGCGATTTTTTCAAACGGTAAATTGATGAAATTTGCGATTTGTTCTCGCGATAGTCTGACGAAACTCGCGATTTTCCCGCAGACAATCAACGAAATTTTCAATTTTCTGCACATCATCGAGAAAAGTCACAATTTTTCTGTGCCTGACAACGAAATTTGCGATTTTTCCGAGCCTAATCGACAAATTCGCAATTTATTCGTGCCAAACCAACGAAATTTGCGATTTCTCCGAGCCCGATTGAAAAAAATCGCGATTTTTCCGTGTCCGTTCGACGAAGCTTGCGATTTTTCCGAGCCGGATCAACGAAAGTCGCGATTCTTAACTGAGTGACGAAATTTGCAATTTTAATTGACGCAACAAATTGCCGCGGCAAATTGACGAAATTCCCGAAAAACAGACAAAACACGCGAATTTTCCGCACCTAGCTGACAAAATGCGCGATTTTTCCACACCCGATAGACGAAATTCACGATTCCTAACTGACTGACGAAATTTGCAATTCTTTCCCACGGCAAATTGACGAAATTCGCGATTTGTTTCGCGCGACTTACGAAAAACACGATTTTTCCTCAGTCGATCTAGAAAATTTGCAATTTTTTCGCGCATCATAAACAAAATTGACGATTTTTTCGTGCCCGATCAACGAAATTTGCAATTTTCATGCGCTTGATCGACGAAATTCGCGATTTTTCCGTGCCCGACCAATGAAATTCACGATTTTTCTGCGCCCGATCTACGAAATTCTCAAATCTTAACTCACTGACGAAATTGGCAATTTTTTGCCGCGGCAAATTGACGAAATTCACGATATTTTCTCGCGACTGACGAAACTCACGATTTTTCCGCAGTCGATCAAGAAAATTTGCAATTTTTCCTCGCATCATCAACAAAATGTATGATTTTTTTCGTCCCGATCAACGAAATATGCGATTTTCCCGCGCCTGATCGACAAAATTCGTGATTTTTCCGTGCCCGATAAACAAAATTCGTAATTTTTCCATGACCGACCAATGAAAATCGCGGTTTTTCCGTGCCCAAACGACAAAACTCTCGATTTTTCCGCGCCCGATCAGCGAAATTTGTGGGTTTTTTCCGTGCTTCCTCGACAAAATTCGCTATTTTCCCGCACCCGATCAACGAAATTCGCGATTTTTCCACAGCCGATTAACGAAATTCGCGATTCTTATTTGACCAACAAAATTTTCAAATTTTCCCGCGGCAAATTGACGAAATTCAGGATTTTTTCCTGCGACTTTTGGACAAAAATTGCAATTTTTCCAGTTATAAATTGACGAAGTTCGCGTGCCACACGTTACCCCATCGCGGGCCACTTTTGGCCCGCGGGCCACAGGTTGTGCATCCCTACTCTAGATGATCTAGATATCTGTTTTATTCAGGATAAGGATATTCATTTTAAACGGGATGGTAATAACCTACAACAGTGCCATTAAAGAGAAAAAAAATATTGTTAAATAGCCTATAGAAATTATTATTATTCAAATACATTTTTTCATTTAGCTTATACAGTCCTATTGCGTACCTTACCTTATTGTGTACGGAAAGTGAAGTTGAATGAGTCAGGGGATCAATGCGAAAACAAACATGTTTATATGGCCAACAATCATAAATATGTTGGTATTTCATTTGATAAATGGTATCACTGAGATCATTAAACAAATATAAGTTCAAAACAGTACATAATACAGAAGATCAGAATATTCCACAAAGCATATTTTTCAACAACCAAAGTAAGTTTTTCTGTTTGAGCTTTAAAGCAATAAATAGATAATCTTAAAGTTTTATAAATTTTGTATGCTAAAATGATATAATCTCTTGTTATATTTATTGATATAAGTGGAAAATAAAATTTGACAATGTTTTTTAAAACTAATCTTTTAAATATTTCATTTTTATAAAACTAGTGATTTCAAATATTTTATTGAAAGAATTTTTAAATTTTACAAGAGATAAATGCATAACATTAGTTAGTGAAATAATCTGTTGTCATTTTTTTTGTAGCTATTTTATAAGGTAAAAGTATTTCTTACATAAAAGATATTTCTTTTTTGCATCCCCCCTTTTATATGGAACTACAATCCAATATTTGCTATCTTTAAAACAGTAAAACATTAAAAAATATGTTATCAATAATTGGTAAGTAAAATATACCATTGTAGTGTGGAATGAAATATGCTTTTCGCAAATTTTCATACCTATATCATTGATACCTGGAAAAATATGTATGCATTATAAAAGTTATTAAAATTATTAAAATTATTAACATTAAACAAGAATTATTTCTTAATTGAAACTATCGTGCCAATAAGTTACTAAATATTGAAGTATTCTTTTAAAGAACTTTAACACTTTTGTAGTTTAAATAGAACAGTATCAATTATAGAAGGGTTGTAACCTCTGTCAATCGCAGTGGCTTTAATGTATTGAATTTCACTATTAAATGACTGAGAATCAGAGCAAACATGTATGCAATATCGCAAAAGCTTCACTGTTTCTGTGCCACCCATGTTCGTTCTTCTCATCCTCCAAACCAAAAAATGGCCGCCTTTTATAATTTTATAAATCGTGTCATACATGTTTGCTCTGATTCTCAGTCATTTAATAGTGAAATTCAATACATTAAAGCCATGGCGATTGACAGATGTTACAACCAGTGGCGTGGCGTGAAAATTTTCGGTGGTCATCGCAGTTATTTAAGTTTGTGGTGAAAAATTATTAACTCTAAAATTCAATGGTTGAATGTTCAAAAAAGAAACTTTAAATCTTACCTTCACTTATACATGAACTCCAAATGTTCTGCTAAAACTGGATCGTAGAGTTTTAAAAGCTTATTAAGAGTTTTAAAATATTGCTTGGTCATCGCCGCGTCCAGCGATGACCGGACGCCACGCCACTGGTTACAACCCTTCTATAATTGATACTGCTCTATTTAAACTACAGCATCCACGTTCCTCAAACTCTCCTCAGTCTTCTACTCTTTCCAATATTAGCATTGTGTTACCCTTCTTTCCTAAACCAAGCTTTCCCATTGCTAAAATTCTTAGACAATATGACTTCAAAATAATTTTTGCCCCTACCAATAAACTCGTCCTCCCCAAATTCAAAGACCCTATTGAATTATCCAATTCATGGGGAATCTACCGTATTAATTGCCAGTGCTGCCTTTCCTATATTGGACAAAGCAAACGCTACTTAAAATTTCGTATCAAAGAACATCAACAATATATTAAAAAACAAGAAATCAATAAATGCTCTATTGCAAAACATTGCTGGGAGATAAATCATACTTTTGACTTCAATTAGGTTAAAATAATCTCTAAACCTACTTCTATACACGAACTTAACTTCCTTGAAGCATTACATATCTATAAAAATTTAAAAAAGTATTGTTAATTGTGAATTCGCCATTCCCCCATTATCAGATTGTTGGAAATATTACATAAAAACTTCTTTCTTTCTTTTTTTTTCTTTTAGTAATTTCTCACTATTTTGGTTCCATTTCCCATTTATTTTCCTATTGGCTGTTACCTGTAATCCTCTGTTTTCCTATTGGTCAATAAACCTTTAACTTGAATCCCCATCTCTCCTATATATGTGTGCAAATTTCCGAAATCCTTAGCACTGAGGAAGGTATGCTATATGCTACCGAAACCGGTATGCTTAAAATTTAAAATTTTTGGAGCTTTTAACGTTGTTATTTTTTAAACTTCTAATACTTTTTATAGGTTTCGGATTTTTGTTTAAACTTTAACACGAATTTTAAAATTCTCAAATTTATTTTGAAAATATTTTAAGCTTACAGAGGGATAAAGAACTTTCCTATTTACGTTCTGAAAAAAAAAATGTTGAAATTTTCAAATTGGAATAAACAAGAACGGTAAGTATTTTCTCGCATAGGATAACATGGGATTCCACATTTTTCCTTCCCCACCGGATAAGTCCACTTCAGCTCCAGGGCTTAAAATGCTTAAAAGAGAGACACCTAGCGACGGGTTTTTCGTACTCTAATACAGTATCTTCCACTCATGGGAAAATTATGAAACTTTTATCAATCTGTACCTAAATTCGAACAAAAAATATTGGCATACGTTACATAATTTTAAATTCCTTTTTTTTTTTTTTTTTTTTTTTTTTTGCTAAAAGTACCGCTTTTACCGCTTTAAAGTTTTATTTCTTTAAATATTTTGGCTATTTTTTGTCAAAAAATTATGAAACTCATGACATAAAAACTTTCCCTTATCTTCTCATTCTATTTTCATCTTTCTACCACTAGGGGCGCTTCCTTTTGAAACTTTTCATATGAAAACCTCACGCTTTTGGTATTTATCATCCGATTTCCGAATATTTTTTTCATTATTTCTTTCAATCATTACTAAAATTCTCTAAGTTCTGGCCATTAGGGCCCTCATTCTGGACAAGCTTTGGCCACATTGGGTCCTCTTTGCATCTAAAGCCCTAATCATACAATTAACTTGGTTCTTTTACGTTGCTCCTCATTTCCCTCAGCACTCAGACGAACGCATTTCAAAATTAATAGAGAGTATCATCATCAGGCTTTGATGTATGCGGTATTGCATCACAATGTGGGGGTGCCAGGGGTGTAGTGGAGGGTATACGGGGGTATACGCCGTATACCCTCTGGATTTTTTTAAGGAACACCGTATACCCTCTGTTTCTCAAGAAAGCTATAGTATATACACTCTACGGTATACGCTCTGCCTTCAGCGTATACCCTCTGCTTAGAGAGTATAGCCTCTGTTCTTTTTACGAATACACCACTGGGGGGTGCAGTTTACCAATGTGTAATTCAAAATGTGTCACCACTGTAGTAATGCAGGTTGCAGTAGTTTAAACAAAAACTTCCAATCTGAACGTAAAAAATCTATAATCAAAACATAAAAAATTAACTTCACTTAAATTTAGATACCCTATTCCCCACTCAGGAACGCTATGAATGTAAATGTGAATTATGTTGAATCCTTATTGCTAATATTTAACAATATTATAGCTGTGATATAGTAAAAAATAAAAAATAAAAGTTTTACTTAAATTTTTAAACCTTATTGTCTCCCAAGGGATGATGTAAACACATCAGAAAATGATTACCTAAGTTTAACTTGGGGTATAAATAGTTCTCATCTCGGAAAAAAATACATTTTAAAATTTAAGTTATGTAATTTCCCACTAAGTTCGCTACCTGCGTAAAAATAGCTATCCATTTGAAACTTTTTACAAAAATATAAACTTGACCAAAGCAAAAATTTATTCTGAAAATATCCTTTTTATTTCCACTATGACGCCATATTAGTAGAGTAGGGTTTGAAATGTCGTAAAATGTGGCTCCAGCTCGATTGACGTGCCAAGTTTGATATTTTTGTTGTATTCTGAAGGTCTTGACATGTAGATTCCAAATACCTTAGGTGCCATTTTTTATACACATTTTTGAGGGTGATTTTCAAGATGGCGTCCAAGATGGCTGTCATGTACTGACTTCTTTAATATTTGAGGCATATTATTGACCAGTATGTCAAATTATAGGTTTTCAGGGTCAAGAAATACAAATATAAAATATACAAATAATATACAAATAATATTAATAAAATATACAAATAATAAATAATAAAATTAGAAGTAAATTGAATTTTTCAAGTGTTTTAAGCGATAAGATGCAAATAAAGCACAAAGATATGAAAGACATTAGATATACTAGCGTTGTATTAACCAGTTATACACAACCAAAATATTTAAATGAAATAACATAAATTATTGAAGATATTGAAAAAAATTATTAAAAACAGCATTTATATGTATATACAGTACTGGGATGTTATGTATCCTCTTCTGAATCACTGCTATCGCTGTGATGATATTGATAGTCCTTTGTATTGTTGCAGTCACTGCATTTTCAAAGGGCAGTACAAACCAGAGAATTCTTTAAGCAAGACCATTTCCCAACTGTACATGTTCTCTTACACTCACATTTCACAAGTTCAATAACTTATTTGGGCGCAGGTAACTCCAGGCATTTGACTGGAGAAATTACTACTTCGCCATTTTTTCCCAACCATTACAGTGGCGTGGCGTGAAAATTTTCGGTGGTCATCGCAATTATTTAAGTTTGTGGTGAAAAATTATTAACTCTAAAATTCAATGGTTGAATGTTCAAAAAAGAAACTTTAAATCTTACCTTCACCTATACATGAACTCCAAATGTTCTGCTAAAACTGAATCGTAGAGTTTTAAAAGCTTATTAAGAGTTTTAAAATATTGCTTGGTCATCGCCGCATCCAGCGATGACCGGACGCCACGCCACTGAACCATTACTAATAAGTGGAGGTATTGTAGGTCGAGGATTTCTGTAGCCTTTTCCAATGGTGCAAATTAAGTTGGATCTTAGAATATGTGGCTTCAGTGCTCCAAGGGTTGGTGGAAATTTCTCCCCCTCGAAACTTTTAGTTCTAAAAAGGTGTTATCTTATCTTTGAAATCCTTTAAAAATTACTATTTTTCAAATAAGCCAAGTTGGTGAATTTTTCAAACAACGACGGATTGGATAATGGATCAACTTTATGTTCTCCAAGTTCTTGAAAAGCTGTTATAATATCATCATCACACTGAAGATTGATATACACTTTTATCCACTTCTGTTTTGAAATGCCTACAAATTTTCCTCCCCAGTCTCCACCAATATGTGAATGTAAACCTAGTAAACCTTTGCTTTTATGAACACCTATTGCTCGACATCTTTCATTAATATTAATTTCTCTGTGTTTGTTACCTCGACCAGTAACAAAATGTATTTCACTGTTTACTAGATGACTTGAAACCAAGTCAATCAGAAATATGAAAATGTCAGCATCTTGCGAAAATACACCGATCTCATAATTATCATGATGGTTCACTATATCAACTTGAAACAATACAGCATATGGAATAGCCAACAGGCTCTCCTGACCGCGAATTTGGAATCTTCCCTCGATTCACGCACTTTTGGCAGGATCTGTTTGGCGAGAAATGCATTTTGAGATGAAATGAAAAGTATGGAACGGAAGTATAGCGATCGTGTGCGAATCGAGGGAAATGCCCAAAGAGAGTTATTATTGTTATTATTTCGCTGTCGCTTGTTGTGGCGCATTTTCGGTCGGAATTTTATTTGCGTTTTTCGTGTGTCAATAACAATAAACCTTTTTTATTTTATTTATTTATTTATTTTTTTTTTGTGTTCGTGCTGAAGAACTAGCGATGTTATTGTATCAAAAAGCGCCCTTTTTAAAAAATATTCTGACACAAATATCTTTCAACTGACTGACACATTGAAGACTGGAATCAGAAGATTTCATGAAATACTTTTAAAACATACAAAGTTAAAGAATTGTTTATTAAACATAAACATTTGTCAATGTTTAAAGTAAATTATTATTCTTAAATTTTTCTTTTCAATGTAACCAATATGTTTTTTAATATTATTAGTAAAATTATAAATAAAATATGATTGGAATATAATCCTTAATATAACTTTCTCTCCAAAACTTTGGAAAGGAATGTAGTTACTCCCTTAGTGTTGACTTTAGAAAAAAAGGGCCGCTGGGCGGAAATTTTTCAAAAAGGGGACACTATTTTACTACTAAACACTATATTAAATTTTTTTAAACAGGCCGGGTGAGCAGAATAAAGACAATTTTTGCTATAATGGTCTAAACCGAACTGATAAAAAAAATTAAGCGGGCTGACCGACACAGTACAACAAATTGGAAATAAACTACGCTGATAAAATAGAAACAATTTTCAATGGACATGACTGGTATGAGAATAAGTACAAATATGCTGCATGAGCTGATGCTAGTTTCACAACATCAATACAGAAACATAATATGTCCATTTTAGAGATTGGCATCGGACACTTAGATGTGTGCGAGTCAGTGTTGAATTTTTTCAGCAGACTCTGAGAGTGCCAAAATCAAGCTTACATTTTCTCTACATACTCGGGCCAGGTCGAGCTATAACTGGACTTAATTAATCCAGGGTTGTAGTGGGTAGCTGCCCGCCCGGGCTGGGTTTTTTATAAAAAACCGTTTTTTATAAAAAACCCAGGTAAAAAGCCCGGGTTTTTTAAAATATATTTCTGGAAAAGAACAGATGATGTATTTGTTAACAGTTTATCGTTATTTTGTTTTATTTATTCACTTCTTTGAATCTTAGAAAATATATTTGTACTAATTTACTTGCACTTTTAGATTGGAAAAAATTGGAAAACACACAATTGATAGCTGTGCAATTTAAAATTTGTTTGTTATTTAAATTAAAGGGATCATATCTATAGATGTATTTTAAGAACAGAAAAAAATAATGACATCATTATTAAGACTATGAAGTCATTCCCATCTATTAGACTATGAAGTGTTCACAAAGATTGTATTTGAGATCAAGATTTCCACTTATTTCAGCAATCAAATTCCTTGCGCTTTCCTGAGCAAAAAATTAATTTTTCCCAGAGTAATTCCTCTGAGAAATTTCAAAATTTAAACGGATAAATTTTGCAAAGAACCAAAGTTTAGTAAAAGTCCTTGTTTTTAATACTCATTTTTAAATTCCGTCAGATTTTCTAGTTTTCCATATACAGTGGCAACTGTGAACGTTATTATTTGTGAGGAAGGGGGAATCATCATCCACATTTTGGCATTTTAATTTACCCGGGGAAAATTGCCCATTTAACCCGGGTTTTTTAATAAAACCCGCCCGGGGTGGGCTTTTTCTAAAAAACCCGGGTTTTTTACAACCCTGAATTAATCACAGAATGTATCAATGCAATTTATTTTGTAAAAATAGTAATAGCAATAATGAATTTCAGTTAACAGAATCTGTAAATATGTATTACAATAAATTCTAGAATAATAAAAAAAAAAACTAATTTTAGTTTCTTCTATCTTTACAAGAAGAAAGTATTGGATTCATGAAAAATTTTGACTTCTGGTTTTCAATGGATTTATATGTTTTAGAAGATCCTGAACATGATTTGATGGTTTTTAGAAAATGTCTATCACTCTATGAGTCTGACGTTACTTTATAGGTAACTTTAGATAAAGGAAATCATCCATTTATTAAATATTGTGTTAATACTAAAAGTAATTCGTGAAATTTACGGGGAGAGGGGGGGGGGGGGGGTGCACCTTCCACTGCTTGGGCGTGCATTCTTTCCTTGGGTTATAAGGGCCCAATTTCAACAGGATTTGGTTCATTCAATTTAGATTACAATTCAGCTACTTTCTGTATTATAAAATTTTATCTTAAGACTTAAGTTGCCAACATTTTTTAACATTAATGGTGCATTATTTTTTCGGGCTCTATGGGCTTGCTTGATTACTACGAGAACTGGCACATTCAACTTGGCTTTTGATTATCTCTGGCACATGCAGAGCACTTCCGGTACATACTTGCCTTAAGTTGCGGGGAATGCAGTTCACAGGTTCCTTCAGAAGGAGGTTTGCTGGGAACACACAAGACACTGCAGAAGATAATGGGGCCCCCAAAACTAGGTTCATTTATTTAAAATATTTTCAAAAGATATAAAATCATACAAACTTGAGTTTTATTTTAGGTTATTATAATGGACCCTGGGCAACACCGGACATACAATATAGATTCAACTACACAGGGTGTTCCAAAAGGGCTGAAAGATGTTTCATGAAACACACAGGAAATTCAAGAAATGATAGAGGATGCTTCACGAGATCTAATGATTCAATTATACTTAAGAGGCTACTTCACTAGTGCTGTAAAAGTGCCGACTAAATGAACACCCGTATGTATTCGTTACTAGGGATGCAACGGATATCCGGCATATCCAGCTGATTTTTCAATATCCGAAATACCGTCAGATATCCGAATCACAATCCCCGGATATCCGACTTCTCTGCCGGATATCCGGCAATACATAGCAAAACAAATATATAAGGATAAGAGAAATCGTTTGACCCAAACAATGCCGAACAACTTTTGTTTATAATGCAAAATATGAAATTAAGTCCACTATTCATGAGTAAAAGGTAATTCTCAAAAGTTTAAAGAATTGCCAGCTTTCCTAACATTGGTATTAGAACTCTTTATAATAAATTTAAGAATTTATGTTTACATCTTTTAGAAAATTGTACCTTTACTTTCAGAATGTGAAACAAAATCTGAAATTGTTTATTAAAGTATGACTTTATTCATTTTCTTTCTCTCTTTTACGTTTAACAATTAAACAGGCCTATTTTTACTTTCTTCTATCTTCAATACAAGAAAGTATTGTAACTGAAATATTTTCAATTTCTGGTTTTCGGTGGGCTTAGACATTTTAGGGGTCAGAGATCCCAAAACGTGTTTATACAAAATGTCTGTCTGTCATCATACCATCAAATAGTGTATGAAGTTATGCATAGAATTGAATCAAATTTGTTGTGAATGTTTTTGGCTAGGCTATTGCCAGCTGGCCCTCTTTGAATATTGGAACATTCCACTGGAAGGGGGCACTGTAATCGTGATTTTTGTGCCATTTTCATTATTGCACCATCAAAAAGTGTATGAAGTTATGCATAGAATTGAACAAAATTTTTTGTGTATGTTTTTGGCTGTGGCAAGCAGGTCCTTCTTCAATATGGACGCATTCTGCCAGAAGGAAGTGCTGTAATTGCGATTTTTTGTGCCATTTTCATTATTGTACTATCGAAAAGTGTATGTTAAATATGTAATCATAAATTATTCATATAATTGAACAAATTTTTTTGTGTATGTTTTTGGCTATGTCCAGCAGGTTCTCCTTTAAATTGGAAATATTCTGCCAGAAGGGTGCGCTGTAATAGTGATTTTTGTGCCATTTTCATTTTTGTACCATCGAAAAGTGTATGAAGTTATATATAGAATTGAACCAATTTTTGGGGGTATGTTTTTGGCTATGGCCAATTGGTAATCCTTCAATTTGAAAATATTCTTCTGGAAGGGGGCACTATAATAGTGATTTTTACGTTATTTCCATTATTTTATCATCGAAAAGTGTAAGAAGTTAAGCATAGAATTGAACCTATTTTTTGTGTATATTTTTGGCTATGGCCGGCAGTTTTTTCTTGAATTTGGAAATATCCCGCCAGAAGGTGGCACTGTGACAACATTTTTTGTAAAATTTTCTCAATTTTTCGCAGTTTTTTGTACTGTATATTGGTGGCTCGTGAAGCCATGGGAACTTCGCATCCTGCTAAGCTGGCTATTCACAATCAGCTGATGTACAGCAGAATAACGAAAAAAATTATTGATTTTAATAAATATCATGATCGACATTAACTTATTCTTATTTTGATTAATTGACAAATAGAAATTTTAGATCAAAATCAAAGTTGGTATAATATTGAACTAATAATATCGAAGTATTAACATTTGGAACTACTTTTTGAAATATTAAGATGTATGAGATAGAAAAAAGTTTTGGGATTCGCACATCCAATTAGTTCTTTTTGTAACTTCATTATAAATAAAATAATTAAAATTAAAAGTAATTTTCTTTTTACTTATAAATATCACAGTAATTTAACTTAAAATAAAACTAAATGTGACTCAAAGAAAAACAGTATTAAATAATTAAAACAGAAAAAAGACATCAACTAAACCTATATTTGGAGAAAATAACTCTTTAATCATGGGTAATATTAGTAGATATTTTATGTTTAAATTATAAAAAGAACGTATGTATTTCTTTGTGAAAATACTCTACAATTATAAGCCTATTAATTGGCTAAAATTTGTTATACAAATTATTAGCATTTCATTGTACAAATTATTAGAAATTATCAATATAGTCAATCCCATATCCAAATCCAGCAGCAATTATCAGCATTTCATTGTACAAATAAACAGAATATTTTAATGTTTAAATTACATTTTTTATACAACATTATTAATATACATTACACGGCTTGAATGGCAGATACATGTCTTGAATTTCGGGATGGGATGGCAGGATTCATGCCCTAAAGAATATTGGGGGCGGGAGGCTACTGTTTCGAAAAAATCATTTTCCGAAAATGTTTCTTTGTAAAATGACGATGAAGTGTCGGGACCGACTGACAAATTTCATGATATTTTCCACTATCGATTTGCAGATTTCACAGTTTCTTCTTACAACAAATTGACAAAATTAGTGTTTGTTTTTCTGCATCTGACCAAAAAAGTTTGCAATTTTTCTCCTCGACCGACGGACGAATTTCTTGATTTTGTTCTGGAGGCCGATTGGGGAATTTCATAAATTTGTTTTCGCAATCAATTAACAAATTTAGAAATTTTATTCTGTGACCGATTGGAAGATTTCCCTGTTTGTTCTTGTGACATACTGATGAAAGTAACGATTGTTTTTCTGCATCTGATTGAAAATTGTCGCATTTTTTCTCTGCGACCGGCTGAGGAATTTCACTGTATTTGCTCGTGACGGACTGGCAAATTCCACGATACTTTTCCATGATCGATTGACTAATTTCGTGATATTTTCCCACTTTCGATTTCCCATGAACTTCAGTTTTTTTCTCGCAACCAATCGACAAATTATTTTATTTATTTTCACCATGATTGACGAAATCAGCAATGTTTATTTCTATGACAGTTTTACGTATTTTGCGATGTTTTTCCTGTATGCCCGAAATTGGAAATAACTAAAAGGGCAGCAATGGCCACCGGAGACTAAGCTCTACCAAATTGGACAATAGTCAGCACTAAACAAAATGAGATTACACTTGTGGTGCACATGAAAAAAAAAACTTTGATGAACTTCAAAAAAACATATTTAAAAACAGCAAACTAGTTGTTTCTCGCAATTAACAGAAATTAGGACATGACTTTTTGAAATCAACCTTTTCTCGTGTAATAGAAGAAACCAATTGACTATTCCCTTTTCAAACTTTGGATATGGATTTAAAATTCCAATGCATAGAACATAGTTCAGTTAACGAAAATACCAGGGATTACAGTTTTGAATATAATTCCATTAAGGATATAATAAAACAAATTTGTTCAGAAGTGACGTACCATCACCAATATGCATTATTCATGTAAGTTAAAAATTAATGCACATCAGATTTTGCAAAGTTTTCTAAAACTTTTTAAGAGAGCATAACCATGTGTTTCCGATAATTTCTAAAGTTATAAAAGTCGTTCTGTGCTGATTGTCAAAAGTTTAACTTGTGAAAGAGGCTAAAGTATGGAAAATGGAATGAAATCTAAATTAAGATATTCATTTAGCAACCCGATTGTTAATTGTCCATAACATTAGGTAAAAGTTGAAAAATAGACATGATATATATAAAGCTTGATTCTGTTCCTTTGTTTTAATAAAATAAAAATTTTGAATAATTATCTTGAGTTGTTAATTTAAATTGTTTCAATGGTATTTTGTCATGTCTGTATAAATGTAATTATTTAAGTAGCACATAAAAAATAACGGGGTTTAAAGATTTTTCTTTTCCTTTCTAACAGTTCAACTCTCCTGCATTTATAAATTTTGGGTATGAAACTCTCCTCCTGGGAAAACTTGAATTGCAAGCCCTGATATTCAAAGAGATATAGTTTTTGTAAATTATATTTCAATACATTTAAAATGTTTTAATGATGTGTGAAACATGTTTGTAATTTATTGTTCTGAGATGACATTATATAGAGAAATAATTCACTGTATAACTAAAAACATATCTAGTGCCGGATATCTGATCGGATATCCGAATCCGGCAGGTGAAGGAGCTTCGGATATCCGGTGCATCCCTATTCGTTACTTTCAAACACACTACCCATTAGAAAATATTTGTTACTCATTATTCTTTAGAAAACGGATATTAAAAATTATCCCAAGTACTAGTACACATATATTCGATGTATTTTCTGAGTTGGTTTTTTTTTTTTTATTATAAATAGTTTTAACTGTTCCTTAAAATAATAGATAAAATCTATATAGATGCTTACACTAATTTAACATTTCATAAAGTATAAAATTGGGCATTCAAAATACTGCATGTGAAATATATGGTCATAAGACTACAGTAAATATAATTATATACCGTATGTGAGATCTTTTCAAAAATTTGTTACCGTTACATAGACCCATAATAAAGTTTTGTATGAAACCTTTCTGTAACAGAAATCTGTGTAAAAGTGGAATTTACCTTGAATTGAAATATTCCAAGATCTGATTTCCATAAAAATAATACAAGGAAATGGATCTGCTAAGATGAAAATTTTCTCTGAAACAGAATTCCTTAGGGATTTTTCACAATTCTGTCTCCGTAAGTATTACTGTATGTATAAAAGAAAAAAATAGTAATTGCGTATATTAATAGAAATATTCACTGCTTACTGAAACCAGTAAAACATGACAACTGAACGTGTCTAATAAAGGAAACTAGCATGAAATCGGTTCTCAAAACATATTTACCTCTGCTCGACATTGCAAAACTTTCTGACACATTCATATACTCAACTAATGCATAAACTCATAAAATTGGCAGTGATGCGAATGATATGGAAACGAATAGCGTTTTTTCATTTTTCGATAAGTTCATCGCAGTTCAAGCTATAATCAAGTGCTTTTATATGATGGCCCTTCAATTACTGTCACATCCAGAAATTTGGTTCTAAACACACATTTTCATAGTATATCGTCAAACAAATCTTTTGAATTTAAAGGAAAAAGAGACACTAATCCATTTAATTTCTGATCAAAAGTGCTTACAGATTTTTTGCGAATATGAGTAAAAAGCAATGATTTAAAAAGTTATATTTCATAAAAATACTTTATCATTCCTTAAATGCATCTACAATAAATATTTTATTCTCTTATAAGCTTCAGTTTTTTTTTACAGTAAAATTATGAGCAATCTTAATAGATTAAATGCATAATTAATACGAAATTAATCTAATTAAAATATTAAATGATAAACATATCTTGTCTCTTTATTGCTTGGATCCATGCTTCCTTTTTTTAAATGCATTCATAAAACCTCTTGGCAAAAAAAAAAAAAAAAAATCAATTATTCTCTCCATGTTTGAAAAAAGCATATAACACTTCATATCTGAGAAATAAAAAAGAAAAATGCACTTTAAACTGATGGCATTGAGCTCACATGCCATTGACATTAATTGTATATTATACTCTTATTTCAAAGAATAATGCCCCTTGAAAAATAAATTAAGGGGGGATTACCTCCCTCCCGTTTCCCCTCTTTATACTTAACCAATAATCCTCCAAATGTCATCAGGGAAGCGCCTTATCAAAATAAATCGGTATACCGAATTTGAAGCAAATCGGATAGAAAAAAAACATTTATCTTAATTAAGTGGGTATTAGCCCCACGTTCCCCCCTTTATATTTAACCAATGAACTTCCAAATCTAATCAGGAAGCGCCTTATCAGAATTAACCGGTATACCAAATTTGAAGAAAATCTGATAATTCTTCATGGAAAACCCATTTATCTAAGTTAAGGGGAGGATTAGCCCCCCGTTCCCTCCCCTTTATACTTAACTAATCAATTACCAAAACTAATCAGGGAAGCGCCGTATCAGAATGAACCTAGAAAAAAAATTGAAGCAAATCGGATATTTCTATCAAGAGTTATCGCGTTATGTACATACAGAACCGGCGGGCACATTATCTCTCGGGCTTTGATAGCCTGTGAGCTAAAAAGTACAATCCCTGAAAGAAAAAAACGATCTCATAGTAATCGTTCTTCTAAAAGCAGTTTGTTCTGCTATTGACCATGTGACTTCAAAATCTTCCTTCCAAAATTATTCACATGGACATTTTCGGCAAATAAACGAGTGCTGAAGCAAAGCCACTGAAGTAACGAAACGATTAAATGAATACCCATATGGGACACTAATACGGGAACAACTGATTTCCGAACACAAATTCACATCTTTCCGCATCAGACAATGCGGCTCTGTTCATGAATCACGAAATGAAAGTAACGTTTGAAGTTTGTTTCTAAGTTCTGCAGTAACGACTCATATTCCGAACTAATGATTTGGTACTTCATACCAGAGAGATTACCCGTTACTCAGTAAAGAATACGTGTGGTTTGCAATGCCTCTATACTTCACTCATGCAAAAAAAGTGCTCAGAAATCTGTTAATCCTATGGGAGAAATTTTTAAAAATATCTTGTTTGGATTTCCACATTTTAATTTGTTTTGTTTTTTGCATTGGATAGCTGAGGTTGATCTCTACAAAGACTGCTTTTTACTTTCGATTTTGTTTACAGGTTTTTATTTTTTAATTAGAATACTTTCCCTTTCTGAACTGGTTTTGAAAGTGGAAGTATCCTCATAAAAAGAATAAAATATATAGACAATTGAAAAAGTAAAACATTGCCTTTGAGGAGATCAACCTCAGCTATCCAATGCAAAAAATAAATAAATAAATATTGAAATGCAAGAGATATTTTTAATAATTTCTCCCATAGGATTAACATCAGCAAGTGAATGTTTTCATATGAATGAAATAGCCCGGAAGATGAAATTAAAGACTACGAAGCTCGCAGAAAAATGTGTTGATCCCATAAAATGTAAGAGTTAAATGATGAATATGTTATATGTATGGATGCCTGACATCTATCATGCAAGCAAATAAATCTACAATTTTTAACTAAACACTAGGACTACACAAAGCCTCAATATCTCCATTCCTGGCAAAAAATCCAGAGAATCAAAATAACGATAAGGCTAATTGTACAAAATCCGGTATTACCAAAAGATGTGCAACCCCCAAACGGACAGCAACAGCAATCAACCGAATGACTAGGAAGAGTCCCAACTGATCCTAGACTTATATTTTGCCCAGATGATGTTTTGACTAACCCAACTCTAAAAGAATACGTATTGAAAAATGTTATTGCATGTTCAAAAGACATACATATTTACCGTATCTTTTATAGAATTTCTTATTAAATTAACATGTAAAAATTAACCGAGTATCCTGCACATTTTTTTTTTTAGGGAATAACATGGAAAAGTACAGTCGTGGGGAAAAAAAAGTAAACACCCCCTACTAACTCCTCAACAAATTATCGTAGAAGAAAGTTACTGGTACTGAACGATTGGAAATAGTCTACTTTTAAATGATGTATATAAAATTTGCTTAGGGGGCCATCTACATATTAAAACGAACCATAACTTTGTTTTTTTTAATAGCAGTATTCAATTCTGACAGCATAAATGAACTCTACACCCTTCAATTAGCCTAAAAACGAATTTTTATGCAATTCGTACCATAAGTTTCCGAGAAATTAATTATTTTAAAACGAGCTTATTTTAAGGGCTGTATCCAAATTGAAGTTCCGTACTGGATTGTTAACCGAGAGAGCCCCTTCCTTGATCAAGGCACCTTAAGCGCCACTCAAGGCGTCAATGAAGTGTGTTAGATTACAGTACAGCAGAATAAATTTCAAAATGTCTACTCACTTCCATCATAGACGGCCCCTTAAACCATCATTTTGCCGTTTTTTAAGCATAATTTGAAAACTACTTATAATAAAAATGTGAAATTTTTGAATTTCCATAAAGCAGGACTTAATAAAATCTAAATCCATCAAAAAAATTGTAGGTTGCAATTCATAATTTTTCGAATATTAATTTCATAATTCATATCATAAAATTATAAAAATTGCAAATTCAGCTTATTTATGTTTGGGTATATTAGTATTATTACTACAAAAAAAAATAGCACATTAGGAGCATAATTTCGGGAGATATGAAAATGTAATTTAACATTGGAAGCACTAAATTTTGAATGTTTATAATTCAAAAACTTATTATTCAAATGACTTGAAATTTGGTGTCTAGGCATAGTTTGAACTGAAGATTTGAAATATCTTGTTAAAATTGGGCATTGCCATTGAAAAAAATGAAGTTTGGATTCATTTTAATATGTAGATGACCCCCTAAGAAAATTTTATATACATCATTTAAAAGTAGACTTTATTTCCAATCGTTCGGCACCAGTAACTTTCTTCTACGATGATTTGCTGAGGAGTTAGTAGGGGGTGTTTACTTTTTTTTTCCACGATTGTACATAGACATGACGCTCGACATTGCTTTTAAAGCTATCCAGATGTATTTTAAGAATCATTGCCAGTGCGAAAACTCAGGTGACCAGATTGATAGTGCGACAGGGATGATCTATCTGAATTTGAGTTAGAAAAGCTTCGGGATAGTTCACGTGATGCGCTGCTTAGTTATTTTCTCACCGAAGATGAAATGCGTGCGTATGAGGCTAGAAAACAATTGTGCTGGGAAGCCGAGGACCCTTTAAAATGCAAAAAAGAACTAGATGCAGAATAGGGATGCACCGAATAGTGATTTTGGCCGAATACCGTATGTTCGGCCAACAGGTGAACCGAATACTGAATATTCGGCTAGCCGAATAGTAACTGCTAGGCCGGATACCGAATATTCGACTTGTCGAATACTTTTGTATTTCAAAGTTTAAAGGCATTAAAATGTTAAATTTTAAAACGATTTTACATAATATTTAAAACAGAAATTTTTATTCTAATAAACAAGAGCTTTTTCAAGTAAACTTTATGCTGAAAAAAATCTGCTTTGAGTTATTTACAAAGAGGATAGTTATAAAAAAATTTTTAATTAATAAAATTTTAAATTTCATGGCTTCTGAAAATTAAAACAAATGAATAAAATTTTCTTAAATTCTAAAACAAACATTTTAAAATCAAAGAGAGATTGTAAAAAAATTGGAAGAAAAATTGTACAGGATCATATATTTGCTTGTCAGGAAGAGACTAAAGTAAAAGTTAATAAATAATACAATCAATTCAAATTTTATATGGTGACAACTTAGCAAGAATAACTGTTCTATTCCCTTTGATTAAGCAAGGAAATTTTTAAATGCATCCTTGATCGGTGTCTGGAGTGGGCAATCATTTTCAGAGATTGTAAACATTGTTCTTAAAATCTTAGCAAGAAACAGATTATTTTTACTGGACAATGTTGAGGAACTTGCATTTGTACATAATTAATTCCCATGAAAATCCTCATGATTGGCTAATTTTCTTAAATAATACTTAACAAACAGCAAATAATGTAAAAACATTCTCTTTTATTTAAATATGATTTTGTTTCTAATTATTCTGAATATCTTTATAAGTTGACTGTTAAACGTAGAAAATGTATAAGGTTTTAAAATATATGTTTTAAAAGTTCCGAATATTTCGACAAACCGAATAATTTGCTATTCGGCCAAACCGAATATTTGGTAACATGGCCGAATACCCAATAGATACCGAATATTCGGTGCATCCCTAATGCAGAATACAGCAAAATTATTGAAAGTCGACAGTTGGGGCACAAAGTACCTGATATAACTAAAGATCTGTTTAAAGCAGGTCTTTCATCATTGATTTACTTTATACAAGAGTTTTCTTCACATGCAGGTTTCGAGGAAATCCAATGTAAAGTAGACCTGCAAAATAACTCTACTTGGATTCGAATTCCTGCTAAAATTTTGTGTATTGGTGAACATTGCATGATATCGAACTAAAAACTGAAAAAGACTTAAAGCGTAAAAAAAAGTCCTCGGGAATGGAGGAAGGTGAAGAGCGATCCGCAATGCCCTTTGAAATATTCGAAAATACTCTGGAAAATTTTAATGTGTAAAATATTAATCTTACCTTCAAAAAAAAAAAAAAATTAAACTATACTTACTTGTATTTTTTTTTTTAGTTTCTTGAGTAATTTGTTATTCTTTGTAATTGTAAATTTAGCAAGACCAAGGGGATCATCCCGAGTGAGTGGCCAGACATGTTGTCAGGCGCTACCCGCTCTAGATTCTCTCCAGGCTGTTGCCTTTTATTTACAATATTTTACATTTTGAATTTACATGCTGAGTAATCCTTGTTTTGACAGTCGATGCATACACTGCAGGCAATCACTTTTTTATGTTCTTTATGAGAAGGAAACAGGTTCCTCTGATAGGCTCTAGGTGAAGAAATGGCTGGGATGCACATCCATGCAGCCTGCTGAAGCCCCCAAAATGACATCCTTGCTGTTCTCCTGCGTTGTTTAAGTCCATTTCTATCTGGTAAAGGAGTTGGTGTATCGATGGAGGGCTTGGTGGGGTGTTGGGTACCAATACTTTCATCTGAGAGCATTCATCGTCCGAACTAACCGAGGATGTTATTTTGGCACACTGTACAGTTCCGATGTTTTTTCTGAAATCCTAGAAATAGAAAAAAAATTAAGTAAAATAAAATAAAAAGTTATACTACTTAAAAATAAATATACTTACTTTTCAAACTGGCCGCGAGCTCATCCTTAAATAAATCTCTAAGATAGCTGGTCTCCGATATCAAATTTTAATCCCAATATTTCACATACTAAAAAAAAAAAAAAAAAAAAAATTAATGTATACGTACCTTGTTGAACCAATAGTTGAAAAATAATGCTAAAATGAAATTATTACTTATGTATAACAAGAGCCTTCTTATCAAAATGGACTTGCTCAAAATCCAGAAGATGGTGCTCAAAGAATTAGTTATTTGGTATAAATTTAAAAAGCTGGATTCTGACAGAGACATTTGTACATGTCAGAATTAAAGTGCTCCTCATTAGTTGTTAGGATCCCCGGAGGAAAAAGGACAAGAAGTGGGTCTTTCTCCCCCCCCCCCCCCCCGAGAGAAACGCAGTGATCACCATCCAGCATTTCTCTCATACATCTATCTATATTACGAAAACCCATGGAGGTAACATCGTCTAGATGCACAAACTGTTGACCGATAGTCTGTCCCAGCTGAAATGTTAATCTATTATCTTCATTTGTATTAACATTTATAGGAATCCCGTTAAAAAGTTCTACTATAGCCGAAGCAAAAGTTGTTTTACCCGAATTTTCTGGACCCTGAAGCGCGACCCATCTTTTTTTGGGTTCCCCGATTTGATAAGCCTGGAATACTTTAGTTAACAATTTTTTTAATTTAAACTCCCCATGCCATCTTTTAGTCAATTCAGCTAGGATAACATAGTCGTCCTGTTTGGTTTGTGGGGTCATTACATCACCCCACCAGGTATAGATTTCTCGAAGTTGTGTTATTAGATAATCTGTATTAGTAGTCCTGTTAGTAATTTCTGAAATATATGAATGCACAATCCTCGATGCCGCAGTCTATCGTTTTTAGTTGCAAGCATCATTTCCACAACACAAAAACCAACTTCTTTGCATTTGCCAAGATACTTTCAAAAATAAATACATTTGAGCATTTTAGTAGCAAAAAATTGGGTGATCAGTTCAAGTTTAGATAAGAAAAAAGCCAAAAAGAATTTTCCTGCCCTGTTATTAACGCCTGTGTGCTCAAATGCGTTAATAAACCGGGGTTTTTCAATAATCTATGGTTCGTATAATGGTAAACAAACAGATTGAAACTTATGAATAAAATAGCATGTTAGTGAAGGTAAGAAAAGTTTAATTTACTGTAAATAACTGGTAATTTTCTTCTCATTTAGCAATCAAATAAAATGAATCATTTATATTTTGTATTTCTATACTATAATTAACATTTTTCTTTAATCAGGAAAAAAAAAAAAAGGATAAAATAGTCACATTTTTAGGATTATCATATAAAAAGGGGATACATTACCATTTAATAACATCTTTACCTCTATTTCCTAATGTAAATAGTTTGATATTTAATTTGTTTGTTACTCTACAACTATTTCCTTAACATAAGCTGATTAATAATAAATATAGTAAATTAGAACATTCTAGATTTAATTTGTGGTACAGGATACAGTGAGAAAAAATCATTCATACACATGGTCTATTTATATAAGGATAAGGGCAAACATATATATTGAAATTTATGAATGAAGTAGCTTGTTTGTTGGTAAGAAAAACTTTATTTACTGTAAATAAATAACTTTCTACTCATTTATCAAATAGAATGAAGCATTTAATACAGATTAATATTTGAAAATTTTGTTATTCTTTTTTCAAAACAAGATAAAATAATGATACTTTTAGGCTTATCATATAAAAAAGGTATTTTTAAGATAGCCTATTTTAGAATGCAACTAGTCTGATATTTTATTTAATTATTATTCAAACTATTTCTTTGGCAACTATGACTAAGAGCAGGGTTGGCACGGTTTAAACCAAGTGGTTTTAACCATGGTTTAAACCACGGTTTAAACCAATTGGTTTTTTTGTCAAAAAAACCATTAGGTTTTTTTAGAAAAAATCTAATGTAATATTTTCTCTTTTTTGTAATTTATTTGTTTTAAATTTTTGATAGAAGTAATTTCTACTTTTAACACTTCATCTCAGCAGTCAAGATGAGACATAATGAGCTTAGGTCATGTTTCTATGCATGTAGAATGAAAATTAGCATATGTGCTGATGAACATATCTGGTACCCTAAAGATTTTTCTTAAAACATGTGAAATTAGAAAAGATAAAATAGATAAATAATATTCAATATTTAGCATAAAATATATTCATTTTAAAAAATGCAGATTATTTACAGCAGTTAATAACAAAATACAATGATTTTTAAGATTTTGGTTAAGTTGTAAAAGAAAATTTTTTGGATTGAGATTGGGGAAGATTATCCTTAAAGAATTTAAAAGAGTAACTTAAGATATCAAATTGAATAACACAGCTTGCAAATTAGCTTGCAAAAACAGCTTGCTAGTTATAGCATTTCGATAATACCAATCAATCTTTTCTGTTAGTTGCGGAATCTAATGGCCAAAAATGTTGACTTGGACACTTAAAATTATCACTCAGAAAACAAAATAACCAGAAGTATTTGGATATTAAAAAAATAATAACAACCACAGAATAATATTATATTCATGAAACTGCATCAAATGTTTGATTGATTGATTATTATATTATTAATCAAAGGATTCTTCATACGATTTTCAAGGTATCAATGTTCACTGTGTAGAACAGTTTACTGTGAACATAAGACATAGCTGTTACTAATAATGTTTAAATTAGAAATGACTTCAATTTTCTACATAATTGACTGTAATTATTTAATTTAAATATTTTCAAAAGTTATATTACTTACATAATATCCAAAAATGTTTATTTTATCAACAGATATGCATCTGTATGCAATAGGAAATTATATTTAAAAAAACCCGGTTTAAACCAAAAAAACCTGGTTTAAACCAAATAAACCGGTTTTTTTGGTTTTTTACAAAAAAACCTGGTTTTTTTCCAACCCTGACTAAGAGTATGGCTTTAATTTTCATTTATTCAATTGTTTATTAAATTTTAATGTTAATTCTGATTTTAAGTGGTATGGTAAATAAGCTATTACCATATTTTTAAACAGCTGACTAAAAATAAATTTAATTTAATAAATTGGAATAGTGTAGATTTAATTTATGGTAGATACAGTGAGAAAAATTTATTCATACACATGATCAGTTTATATGCTATGCTAATGGTAAACAAACATGTTGAAATTTATGAATGAAATAGGTTGATTGTGTAGGTAAGAAAAACTATTTACTTGTATATAAATAACTTTATTCATTTATATCAATCAAATAGAATGAAACATTTAATAAAGATTAATATTTTGTTGAACTTTTAATCTATTTTTCAAAACAAGGATAAAATAATGGCACTTTTAGGCTTATCATATAAAAAGTTACATTTTTAAAATAATGTTAGCCTACTTTATAATGTAACTAGTTTGATATTTTATTTATTTATTACTCAAAAATTATTTCCTTGACATAAAGCTGGCTAAAAATAAATTTAATTTAATAAATTAGAATAGTGTACATTTAACTTATGGTGAGAAAAATATATGTACACATGGTCAGTTTTACGCTAATGGTAAACATATTGAAATTTATGAATGAAATGTTGATATTGTGTAGGTAAGAAAAACTATTTACTTCTAAATAAATAACTTTCTTCATTTATCAATCAAATAGAATGAAACATTTAATAAAGATTAATATTTTGTTAAACTTTTAATCAATTTTTCAAAACAACAAAATTGCAGCATAAAATAATGGCACTTTTAGGCTTACATAAAAAGTTACATTTTTAAAATAATGTTAGCCTATTTTATTTGTAACTAGTGTGATATTTTATTTATTACTCAAACTATTTCCTGGATTTCAGCTAACTAAAAATAAATTTAATTTAATAAATTAGAATATAAAACTTATGGTACAGTGAGAAAAATATATTCATACACATGGTCAGTTTATATGTTAATAAACAAACATTGAAATTTATGAATGAAATAGGTTGTCTAGGTAAGGAAAACTTTATGAATAAATGATTAGCTTTCTTTTCAATTATCAATCATAATCGAATAGAATGAAACATTATTAATATTTTGCATTATTATTATTCTTTTCTCAAAGCAACAAAACAAAACTGCAGTATAAAACTATACTTTCAGGCTTATAATATAAACAGTTACATTTTTAAAATAATGTGAACGTATTTTATAATGTAACTAGTCTATTTTTTTTTTCTTTTTGGTAAAATCACCATCAATCAAGAATGTATAAGTCAAAATTAACTTTTTTACTCACTGGCCAGTAACAAATTTACAAATGTTTGATTAAAAAAAGTGCTTTTCGTTACTGTTATATCTTTCATCGCATCAGGCAAAGACATTCACGAGCTAAAATCTACGGGAAGGTTCTTTTCCAATATCGGGCGATTCTATGGATAGTGTCACACACGTAATGCAGGCTTTAATTTTCATTTATTCAATTGTTTATTAAATTTTAATGTTAATTCTGATTTTAAGTGGTAAGGTAAATAAGTTATTACCATATTTTTAAATTTAAATGTGTGGCAATAAAACTCAGAAAGATATCATTTAATTTCATTACTCAAAATGTGCTTTTTTTCTACTTCAGAAAAAAAGCACATTTTGAGTATGAAATTAAATTATATATTTCTGTGAGTTTTATTTCCACACATTTAAACTAAAAAATATAGTAATAACTTATTTACCATACCACCTAAAATCACAATTAAAATTAAAATTAAATAAATAATAGAATAAATGAAAATTAAAGCCTGCGTTACGTGTGTGACTCTCCGCACGGAATCGCCCTATCTCATTTGCATTTCAATATTTTAAAATAATTTTTTTCCATTGGATAGCTGAGGTTGATCCCTACATTAGCCTCTATTTTACTTTGAGTGCATTTTTATGATGACACTTTTACTTTTGGAAATGATTCCAAAAGTGAAAATAACATTTAAAAATGTATGCAGCCAAAAAAAAGTAAAAAAGGGCAAATGTAGCGATCAATCCCAGCTATCCAATTAAAATTATTTAAATGTAAATGAGATATTAGAAAAGGACCTTCTCATAGGTTTAACATTAGCTAGCAAGTATCTTTGACGGGAGCCTTAAAATCATGACTTACTAACATCCTTTATTTACCCTTTGACAAGATTACACTCGACATAAAAAACTGGCATTTACTGCAGTCAAATTATAATATAAGTGATAAACTATATTTAAAGATATGCTGATATTGTATTTAAAGATATGCTGATATGTTATATAAACGAAAAATGGATTTTTGAAATTAGAATATATTTTAATTTAAAAAATGATTTCACATCATGGATATTTCATTTTTACCTAGTGGAATCTATTATCACAATTGACGAGTGTCAAGTGGCAACTTAAATTTGCACAGTTGACAGTTGTGGCAATAAAGTCAATCTCCAAATTTTCAGTATTACTCGCTGATTGGCGAGTGCTAACTTTTTCTTGTACAATAATGCAGTTAATTTTCACAAATTTTTTTATAGTTTATATATAATAAAATCTGATGTTTAAGGGAAATAGCTACATAAATTTTCATCATCAACAATTTCAAATTTCACAAAGAAAAAATTCTCCTTGACTTTCAATGTTTATTACTCACCCCCACCCTCTCAACTTCATTCATGAAATTTTTTTTAGTCAATGACCATTTTGTTTTTGTACTTTTAAAAATGTCATTTTACCCCTTCAAATAGTCAATGAATATTTCCACTTTAAAAAAAAAAAAAAAAAAAACCTTAATTATATGTGTTATAGACACAAATTACATTGTTGATGTTGTCTTGCCAACAGAATTGGAACTGTACACTGGATAAAGGGTAAAACTGCCACACCCCTTGCCCTTTACGAAATCTGTTTTCACAAGATTATAAGCCATGGCCATAGATCTCCCACTCCTGAAATAAAAAATTTTCTAGGGTACAGACTTTGGCCCTTGAAAACTTAAACATTTATATAACTGAATCTTCTCTTATAAAAGGTTGTGCCCCCTAATATGCAGGATGTTTCTAAATTAATGGAACAAACTTTCAAGCATAACTACTCCTGAAAAATTTTTTGTACATTAAACCGGACCACAATATATTTATTTCAAGAATAAGATAGTGTACCTTGCTGAATTCAACCTTTCGTTCACAGCTTTCACAATATTGAAGATTTTTATCAGATTAGTTTTGTATAAATGTGATAACATCATTGGAAGTGTGAAATTTTGATAAGTGACACAGCATGTACTGCAAAGTTTAGGTGTATATTTTTAATAACCACATACATATCATTTACAATGTAAAGAATAAAATTTTCAGTTAAGGGGGTTGGTCACTCAGCTTCCAATTTCCCCTCCCTAATGTAAAGTCTTATGGGCATTTGATGCATTCGTCTAAAATATCTCCTCAGGAAATTAATATTTTTAACTTCTATTTTAGTGTACCTTTCCCAAGATGTCTCTTTTTTCCTTACCTCTCAAAATATTTCTAAAGTATAGGCTTAATTTTATATGAAGTGTTAAAATTTTACTCACAGTTTGCCGCTTTTAACACATAAAATATTAAATTCAGCATAGATTTTAGAAATATTTTGAAAACTAAGAAAAAAAAAAAGATGTTAAAAATAGGAATTTCCCGGAGAAGATAATTTAAATATATGAATGCATCAAAAGTCCACAGACTTAACATTACGGAGGAGAATTCCAAAGCTGGGTGACCAGCCACTTTAAGATTCAGATTTTAAAAAAAATCAAAATGGTCATTTTGATTAGTTTATTAGATACTGTGGTAAAAAAATGTGTTGGTAAAGCAGAATATCATTTCATAAATGAAAAAATATATACTAGGCTCATTAAATCTTCTAAGCAATCATGAGTTACTGAATCAGAGGTGGAAAAAGTATTATAGTATATTTATATACAAGCTGTTTTATTATTCTTAATTATTTAAAATTATCTCAAGCTGTTTGGCTTTTTTAAGAGTGGCAAAGGTATATTGGAAATTTCCTTAATATAATTTCTTTCGAGATGCGCTTGAAAAATATTAAAAAGGCTTTTAAAATTGGACATTAAAACTAATGCATAACAAAAAAACTGCATGAATTTACTCTTGCCGTAATAAACATTTAGTTATTTAACCAAGAACATTTATGAATGCATTAAAAATAAATTAATGCAAATTAACTGTAAGCCACCTTTATTTTAAAAAAATAGATCCCGCTTTTCCTGGTAAAAAGGAGAAGGAAAATGAACACTAAATTAAGTACTTCATGATAAGCAATGACCAAAAGGTGTTATGTATATAACTGTAGCACGATATAACAACATGTAAATAATATAATTATATTAAAACAACAAATTAAACCTTCGCAACAAGAAAAATATGATATAGATATGTTTTACACACTAAAAAGAAGAAGAAAAAAAGACTTACTGCATCAAATCCCTAACAAAAATACCGGTGCAAAACCACATGGCAATATATTTTTTCTAGGGAGCGGGGAACGTATCGTTTACAGCAACCCAGAGTACCGGTTTTTCAACCGCGCCATTGACCACGCCAAGCTTGCTTCGCCAAAAGTGCGCGAATCGAGGGAAGATTCCAAAATCGCCTCCTGACCTGAATCGGATCGATCATGTTTGGGACACACTCGGAAGACGCATTGCAGTGGGACTGAGGTCACCTTTTATTGTCCGGGTCTTGGAGATTGCAATTCTTGAGGAGTGGAACAGTAACCGAACACTTTTCGACAATGTCATTTAATCAACAGGTATGCGATAGTTTTATCTATTCTAAGGGACCACACGTCATATTAAATACCTTGCGTCATTCGTAAACAGTACTTTTATTTGTAATTTACCTGAGACCAAATTGTTGCCCTAAATGACCTTTTCACGTTCTACCCACCGTTTCAAAGAATTAAAGCTATTTTGCAATTTTTTGTGTCTTTTTTTCTATATTGAGCATTAATACATATGTTACTCTAAATTTTATGTCCATGCATGGCTGTTTCGCACTGTTTTCTTCTCTTCTCTGCTTGCCCCCTAATTTTTTTTTAGCAGTGTATGAAGAAAAAAGAACACCCACCCATATGTCAGCTGTAGTACTTCATAAGCCTTCGGCAAACGTTTTCTTCCGGCAAAAGCAAAATTTCAACGTATTGCCTCCTTAATTATTGTAGGAAAATTTGATAGTATATCAAGAACATGAAGAGGTATAATGGTGTCTGCTTCTTCATGTATATGATCACATAATTCTGAATCGAAAACATTCGCGTGGTTATTGTATGCCTTACTGCCAAAAACGGTAACAATTTTCTTCTCACTAGCAGCAAAAATCTGTAGTAATTTATTCCCGAGATACTCAGTCAGCTGTGATTTTGTTTCATTATGTGAAAGAAACGGCTTTAATTTTTATCAACGTTATATTGGTACTATTTGTAATAGTAAATCTAACAGGTTCGGTCGCCCTCAATCTTTTCTTACGAGTTTGCTCCTTCAATGAATGCACAAGGTATTGGTCAAATGTAATTCTCCCTTCAGTGTATCCGCTTGTCATTTTCATAATGATCTCGGTAAAAGCATTTGCGAAGTCTTCACAAGTTTTCATGGCAGGGGTATTTTTTACTGATTGTACGATTGCCAATCCGTCTATAATACAAACCTTTCCTATCGGAGAAGTAATCGAGGATTCTAATGATTCAAGTATGAGTGATAGATTATATTTCTCTATTTCTGCAATAAAAGAGCTTTTGTCAGATGGAATATGAAGATATCAATCAGAAGAAAATAATGATATTGGTATTACAGAAAACTCGTAGTTTCCAATTGCATCTTTTAGGTTTGTAGACATGTGAGGTTTTGATTCCATAACAACAACTAAACGAGCAAGAAGTTGCCTATCTTCTCGAATTAGTCTATCTCTTACAAATTCTTCGAATTCCAATGGCCTTTTTGGTCACTATTCAGAATATCATCCTTCGCAGATTCTGGAACTTTTAAAGAGGATGCAATATTCATAAGTGTGGGGATTATCTTGGAAAGGGTTTTCTCCACAATTATCCCGAATACTGTCCTTGACGATGGCTGCATTGTGAAAAATTCTTAGCGACATGGAAGTTCGAAGTTTATAGTGTTTCCTGGGCTGCTTAGAGACTTCATTTGGACAGTATTTTTCAAAGAAACATGAAACAATGCGTAATATTTCTGGTGCACACAAGAAATACCTGTTGAGGGTGTTTTCATTCTGAGTTAAACCAATAACTCCACCAATGTTCTTCAGTTCTTTGATTTCCTGTTTCACGTTCTGGTCTGAAAATAGTTTCGTAAACGGCACATTGGATCTGGATACTACAAAACAAGCAGATTCAAGAGCATTCCATACTTCTGGATATGTTGTTTTAAGGTCCTTCATCTGTGCCATGTATACTGGAATGAGTCTGGCATAATGAAATAAGTCATGAGCAAAATAATACTTGATTTGTTCTTCTAATGACGCGAGATGCAATGCCCAATCTCCTTGACAAGTGGCATGGATGAAACGTAGCAAAAGTCCCAATTGGTTCGTATACTGCAGTAAGAACTTTGCCATATCACCACTGCATTGTGCAATTTATGGAAGACAAATTTTTCAACTACTACTTTGATCTCTTTAAACAAAGTTGTAGCTTCACTTCACAATTGAGCAATTTCTCACGTAGTGAGTTGCATTTTTCTTGCAGGAAAATAATCTCTGTAGAATGTGGCAGTGTTTCAGAGAGAAGGTCGTAGCATGCCAAAACGATAGTCATATGAAACTCTATACCTCTAGTATATTAGTAATTTTGTAGTAAATTTATAAATAAATAATAAATAACACAATTTATGCCTATTTTGATTGTAGATTTGCATTTTTTGACCTCAAAAACATATAATTTGATATACTGGTCAATAATATTCCACAAACATAAAAAAAAGTCAGTAAATGGCAGCCATCTTGGACGCCATCTTGAAAATCACCTCAAAAATGTGTAAGAAAAAAATGGCACCTAAGATATTTGGAATCTACATGTCAAAAGCTACAAAATAAAAAAAAATATATCAAACTTGGCACAAAAATCGAGCTGGAAAACATTTCAGACCCTACTATATTCACCTTTTTAATTTTTGAAAAAAAAAAAAACTAGCTCAATTTAATATTTTACGGGAAAATCTTTCAACTGAAAAGAAATAAATTATTATTACTGCTTTTGAAAATTTTGCAACAATGAAGTAAAAATGTTACATTTTCTATGAAAAATGTCCGTTGATTTTCAATGAAAAAAGCGAAAATTGGAATTATTAAAAAAATATTTGAATAATGCAAAAAAAATTGGCCCATGTTTCTCTCTGGGTTATAATTCAGCCATATGCAAATGCAATTTACCATTCGTTTTGATGCTGACGTCAGGCAAACATTTTCGTACTTTGAATTTACAATATCATTAGAATTAGTAAAGAATAAAAAATGAGTGGCATCAGGAACAAAAAGGTGGGAAGAAAAAATGAAAAAGTTATCATCTCCATAGGCTTTTCCATGTTAAATTAACATTGAGAAGTGACACTGGAAATAAATAAGTATTGCGCTGCCGCGCAATACTTAAATATATACAGTAGAACCCCGCTAATCCGAATCGATTTTATTTTCGAAAATTATACTTGAACAAATTAACTGAAAATATTAACTTACGATATTTTCCTGATTACAGGATGAGTGTCGAGAAAAACGTGTACAAGTTAGAATTAAACAAAAAATGGCTGTAAAGCATATTTTTATTCTTTAAACAGCTTGAATAGAATAAAAACTAGTATGTTGTGGTCATCACAAAAATTTTATTCTATATAAATCACGTCAATTAAATCCTTTAAATAGTACAAGAAATAACAACGATTTAGCACCAATTCATATCAAAGTATATCTGAATTTGAAGTTGGATGAAAATTCGTGCATTAGTTCTTGAGATAGAGCTATAGCGGAAATTCTGAAAAATATAGCATAACAGCGCCACCTGTTGAGCGATTTACACCAAAAGTAAACAGCACTAAACGATATGAAGGTATACCTGAATCTGAAGTTTGTTGAAAATCCAAGCATTAGTTCTTGAGATAGAGCTATTGCGGAAATCGCAAAAAATACAGCATAGCAGCGCCACCTGTTGAGCGATTTACACCAAAAATTAAACAGCACTAATTTATACGTCAATTCATGTCAAAGACTAACTAAATCTGAAGTTTGATGAAAATCCGTGCAATAGTTCTTGAGATACAGCTCTTGTGGAAATCGTGAAAAATGCAGCACAGCAGCGCCACCTATTGGGCGATTTACACCAAAAATTAAACAGCACTAATTTATATCAGGGACTAACTGAATGTGAAGTTTGATGAAAATTCGTGCATTTTTTCTTGAGTTAGAGCTATTGCGATAATCATGAACAATGCAGCATACCAGCGCCACCTGTTGGGCGATTTTCACAAAAAAGTAATCAGCACCAAACTATAAAACTATATCTTGGACTAACTGAATCTGAAGTTTTATCAAAATCCGTGCAGTAGTTCTTGAGATATAGCTATTGCAGAAATCGTGAAAAATGCCGCATAGCAGCGCGACCTGTTGAGCGATTTTCACCAAAAACTAATCAGGTCCAGTTTATATCAAGGTCTAACTAAATATGAAGTTTTGTGAAATTCCGTGCATTATTTCTTGAGATAGAGCGCCCACAAAATTTTTGTCACATACAGACTCACAGACAGAGTGACAGACAGACTCACAGACAGACATTTTCTAAAAACCATCAAATCGTGTTCTGGGCATTCTAAAACGTATAAATCCGTTGAAAACCGGAAGTCGAAATTTTTCACGAATCCAATACTTTCTTCTTGTAAAGATAGAAGAAAGTAAAAATACTCAGTAATGTACAGCCGTGGAAAAAAAAAGTAAACACCCCCTACTAACTCTTCAACAAATTATCGTAGACGGAAGTTACTGGTACCGAACGATTTGAAATAAAGTCTACTTTTAAATGACGTATATAAAATTTGCTTAGGGGGTCACCTACATATTAAAACGAACCCAAACCTCATTTTTTTTTCAATGGCAATACCCAATTTTAACGAGATATTTCAAATCTTCGATTCAAACTATGCCTAGACACCAAATTTCAAGTCATTTGAATGATAAGTTTTTGAACTATAAACATTCAAAATTTAGTGCTTCTAATGTTAAATTACATTTTCATATTTTTATTTATATCTCCCGAAATTATGCTCCTAATGTGCTAATTTTTTTTGTAGTAATAATACTAATATACACAAACATAAATATGCTGAATTTGCAATTTTTATAATTTTATTATATGAATTATGAAATTAATATTCGAAAAAATTATGAATTGCAACCTACAATTTTTTTGATGGGTTTAGATTTATTAAGTCTTGCTTTATGGAAATTCAAAAATTTCACACTTTTCTTCCAAGTAGTTTTCAAATTATGGTTAAAAAACGGCAAAATGATGGTTTAAGGGGTCGTCTATGATGGAAGTGAGTAGACATTTTGAAATTAATTACTGTATGTACAGTAATCAAACAGGTTTCATTGACGCTTAAACGTGCCTTGATCAAGAAAGCGGCTCTCTCGGTTAACAATCCAGTACGGAACTTAAATTTGGATACAGCCCTTAAAATACGTTCGTTTTAAAATAATTATTTTCTCGGAAACTTATGGTACGAATTGCATAAAAATTCGTCTTTAGGCTAATTAAAGGGTGTAGAGTTCACTTATGCTGTCAGAATTGGGTACTGCTGTTGAAAAAAATAAAGTTATGGTTCGTTTTAATATGTAGATGGCCACCTAAGCCAATTTTATATACATCATTTAAAAGTAGACTTTATTTCCAATCGTCCGGTACCAGTAACTTTCGTCTACGATAATTTGTTGAGGAGTTAGTAGGGGGTGTTTACTTTTTTTTTTCCACGACTGTACAGGGTGTCCAGCGAATAAGACCCTGATTTCAAAATTAAATATCTCACAAACAAAGATCAATAGAATTATGCGGTAAACGGTTTCTTTATTAGCTAAGTTGTAAAAATGTTATACAGAAGTTTCGAAAATTTAGTTGCAAAAACCGTTAACAGATGGCGCTGCACTCGATATGCCTGTAAATTGTTCTTCGAAGTTCAGAGCGATCAGTTCGAGGCACTTCACTCATTTTGAGGAGTCGATGCTGAATCGACGCACTTGATTGATGAGTCGACATAGTGAATCGACTCTCGACTCACTTGCGCAAAATGAAAAGCAACTGATCTGGTAAAACTTGCTGGATCTGTTAGTATGAATATTGAAATGTGCGATGAAAGCATGTCAGTTAATGTTTTATTATTTAAATTACCATTAAATAAAGTTTATTTATTAGTTCAATAATAAGTTAGTTATCTTTCAATTTTATGTATTTCAACTCTTTATTAACACTTAAGTGTTAGCGGTCTCACAGACCAGGGTTGTAAAAAACCCGGGTTTTTTGTTAAAAACCCAGCCCGGGTGGGTTTTATTAAAAAACCCGGGTTAAATGGGCAATTTTCCCCGGGTAAATTGGCTACTAAATTTTGGTACTTTGCAAAATTTATCCGTTGAAATTTTGGAAATTCTCAGAGGAATTACTCAGGGAAAATTTAATTTTTTGCTTAGGAAAGTGCAAGAAATTTGATTGTCGAAACAAGTGGCAATCCTGATCTCAAATACAATCTTTGTAAGCAAACACTTCATAGTCTAATAGATGGGAATGACTTCATAGTCCTAATAAGGATCTCAATATTTTTCTCTGTTCTTAAAATACATATATATTATATGATCCCTTTAATTTAAATAACAAACAAATTTTAAATTGCAAAGCTATCAATTGTGTGTTATTTAATAATAAAATATAAATATAACTTAAAAAAAACTTGCTCCTTTGAAATTATCATAATATTAGCAAATGTTGATAAAAAAAATATCTTACAACAAAAATGTTTCTTATGTATGTACAGGGTGTCCACTCTCAACGGTGTCCAATGGCTAATTCCTAAACCGTTAGTCATACACATATAGTTTAAATATTACAAAAATGTTTTCATTTGATGCAAAGAAATATTTTAAAAGCGATTTGGGTCAATAAAAACATTTCTTAAAAAATTACGAAATTTAAGTGTTTATACAGCCCCCGGTGCTATAAGTTATATTTAGTAAAATTTTCCTATTACACTGACAAGACAGACAAAAAAAGTCCCGTTCATATAATACTAAAATTGACTGAGTTATGAAACTTTAAAAATGCATGACTTATACCACTTTTCTGCATCTGAACACAAATGAGTTTGGCCATGCTTTGAGGGGTCATATCCTAAGTGTTTAAAGTATTCGAAGGACTTTTCATGTGTATCAGTGCTTTGAAAAAAATAGTAAAGTGTTATGATTGAGTTAACTTTTATTAAGTTTCAGATTGGCTAAAATTATTGTATTTTAACATATGTTTTATTTTGTAAGGATTTGAGACTATTTCTTTTCATGATTTCTTTTAACAAATATTATGTTATTTTATTTAACTTCAACAATCGTATGTATGTTTTCCCAGTTCAAAATTTGTAGTCGAAATTTAACTCACTTTCAAGTTTCAAATATCCGATCGAGACTAAATTTTACATGTATACTGATGTAAATCCGATGACAATCTAATATTATTATGATTTTCGGTGGTTACCATTCATACTTATTTTACAGGATAACACAAAAAATTTTGGATAGATTACTGCCAAGAAGTTTAAGAAAAAGTTTTAGATTAGATAACACAAGATTGCGATGGTTATGTTTTTTAACTTACGTATTTTTTAGCACTGAATCTGAGAATTACCTTAATTTTTAACCATCATCTCAGGATGTTTTGCAAATCATAAATTGTCAAAGTTAAAAAATAACAAAAATCAAATACTATAAAATAGGAGACGGCTGAGTTTTTTAACTTTTGATAATTGATTTCTATGTACTTTTTAGCACTGAATCTGAAAATGACCTTCATTTTTAACCATCACGTTATAATTTTTCTGCAAATCGTAAATGTCAAAGTTAAAATATAGCAAACATCTGATACTATAAAACAGATGTAAAACTTTTTTTATTTAATTTTCCTGACGTGATGGTTAACAATGAAGATCATTTTCGGATTCAGCAGTAAAAAATACTATAAAGGGCGATTCCGTGGAGAGTGTCACACATGTAAAGCAGGCTTTAATTTGAATTTATTCAATTATTTATTAAATTTTAATGCTAATTCTGATTTTAAGTGGTATGGTAAATAAGTTATTACCATATTTTTAAATTTAAATGTGCGGCAATAAAACTCACAGAACTATATCATTTAATTTCAGTACTCAAAATGTGCTTTATTCTGAAGTAGGAAAAAAGCACATTTTGAGTAATGAAATTAAATTATATACTTCTGTGAGTTTTATTGCCGCACATTTAAATTTAAAAATATGGTAATAACTTATTTACCATACCACTTAAAATCAGAATTAACATTAAAATTTAATAAATAATTGAATAAATGCAAATTAAAGCCTGGGCGTTACGTGTGTGACACTCTGCATGGAATCGCCCTAAAACAGATGTAAAACTTTTTTTATTTTATTTTCCTTATGTGATGGTTAAAAATGAAGGTCATTTTCGGATTCAGCAGTAAAAATACATAAAATAATTTAATAAATATAATAGTTTAGTAAATATAATACTCTTGAAGCTAACTGAAAAGCTTAAATTTACGTTTTAAATTAAAAGCTAAAAAACGTTTTAAAATTAAAGGGTTCCCAATCTAAAAGTGCAAGTAAATTAGTACAAATATATTTTCTAAGATTCAAAAAAGTGAATAAATAAAATAAAATAACCATGAACAACAAATACATCATTTGTTCCTTTCCAGAAATACTCTTTAAAAAACCTGGGCTTTTTAAGTGGGTTTTTTATAAAAAACCCAACCCGGGCGGGCAGCTGGGCGGGTACCCGGGCAGCTACCCACTACAACCCTGTCACAGACAACTACATTTTTCAATTTTCACAGTTAAACTCGTAATTTCCAGTAAATACCATGAAATTTTGTTTCATTTGGAGACCTAGAACTATTGCTAGAGATTCTGAATATGAGAAATTTAATTATAATAGTCCTGTACTTAAAGTTTAGTACAGAAACAGTACCCTGTGAGTTAATAGAGACTTTCATTCATCTTTTAACCTTCTCACCGCCGTGAACTGATATATCTGTTCACTAAACTATAGATTTCACTGCTATAGAAGTAAAATTTAGATTAATATAATTCTACAGATATAATCCAGTTTGAAAAGATTGAGTAATGATTAATACTTTCAATGATTATATTCTTATACGTAATTTTTTTTTTTTATCATGTAGGAAAAATGAACTTTCTTTAGCAATTTAAATAAATTACTGAGAAAACAACAACGCAATTTAGCCCTTTTGCTTGGCGCTCAGAGGGTTAATCAAGCTGTCTCGGAGACGGGTTAAGTAATTCGAAAAATAATTGCAATTACCCTTAAATTCTGTTAGAGCTGCTTTTTTAACACTTTCCAACAAAGTTGAAAAGTGTTTATGCATTCGGTTTGTCTGTCCGTCTGTACGCGCTCTAACTCCCGTAAATATACTCGGATCGTTCTGAAATTTTTGGATGTTAGTGACCTCTACCATAGCACGAACCCTATTGCAAATGAAGTTTGTAACATGTTTAGTTCATTTACAGGGGCAGTCAAAAGTTTTCCGTTACTTTACGGCCTATGGGAAAAAATCGTTTAAAATGATTTTTAATGATGTTACATGCTTTCAAACATAATAAAATTGATATGCATTTATCAAGTGTACTAAAATATGCATTCCGTAGAATATGCGCTGAAAATAATAAATATTATTAATTTACAGGGCCACACAAAAGAATTCCGTTACATAATGATATACGGGTGGAGGGTAAAGGTCAAAATTAGCACTAGCCACCGGCCACAAGGCCAGTAAATAAGAAAAAGTGGCTAGTGCAAAATTGTCTATCAGCGGCCACCTTCCGGCCACTTTTTTACAAGGAGAGAATCAAATTTTCTTGCATTTCATCAAGGATTCTACTTTTTTTATTCTAATATATTTATATTAACATATTTATTTGGGCTATTTAGTTTTAGATTAATACTTATAGAAACTTTACTGTATAGTATTTTAAAATAAAAAAGTGGCCACTAGTTTAAAGAAAGTGGCCACTTAAAAAACTAGTCTTACCGGCCAGTGGCCGCTAATGGAATTTCCCAGTTTTGACCTATAGTGGAGGGAATTTTTCCCGGCGTATTTTAATTTTGTTAAATTATTTCATGCATAATGGAATTGATATACGTCGCTGAGGTTTACTATAATTTATTTCATGTATAATACGAAGTGCATAGCATTTACAGGGACACACAAAAGATTTCAGATACTATATTGTATCCGAAGTATTGTTCGGTAGCGATGACTGCTGGAAATGCATTTTTAATTATGTTATGCGCTTTTATGTTTCACTATATTTGTGAATTGTATATGATGTGTATAAATGCTGTAATTCATATACAGGGCTACACAAAAGAAATCATAATGGTTACTGGGTATGATTGTAAATTGCTTAAAGGTGGTTTTTAAATGAGTTATGCATTTTTACGCTGAACTGCATTTTGTTTACTAAGAAATGTTTGTAGATAAAATTATAAAACATCGATAAAATTATATACAGCGTCACGCAAAGAATTGGATACATGGCCGTCTATAAATGATAATTTCTGAAAATGTGATTCCAGTAGTTTTAAGAATGTTTTACTTTGAATTAAACTTTAGCTAAATAGTGGGGTGTAATAAAGGTACTAGGTTAACTACAGGGTTGTACAAAAGTATACAAGTATGTTTCCATCTATTAGTATAAATTGCTGAAAGAGAAATTTCAACCTGTTATTCGTTTTCTTGCTAAATTAAATTTCTCCATTATATAGCATATATATCATATATCAACCTACAGATCAAATATAGAGCTGTTCAAAAGAATTGGAATACATATTTGATATGGATGGTAACTGCTGAAATCAGTTTTTCAAATGTTTTATGCGTTTTCTAAAATGTTTACTTAGTTCTTATATATATATTATTTTCCTAAATAACGAAGTTTTTTAAAAGCATACAGGAAGTGTTGGAAAGTGTTTCATAATCTATGCTTAACGCATGATTTTTCTTACTTGTTTTTAATTTTCACAGTTTACCTTGTAATTTCCTGTTTAACTATCAATACAGTGAAATTTTGCTTCATTTGGAGTCCTAGTACTGTTGTTTGAAATGTTTGAAAAAGCGAAATTTTATTAGAAATATTACTGTACAAACAGTTTAGTGCAAAAACAATATTTTAAGAGTTAATCGCGCCTTTTATTCATCTTTTAATCGAATAGTTTCACAATAGCTCACAGTTGTAATGTGGTAAGTTTCTGTCACAGTAGTTAAAGGTTAAATGAACTTTTTCAGATGAATTGTCATGTATAAAATTCATTATCACATTTAGGACCATGGATGTCTTATTCAGGTTATAGCTGCCGTAAATACGCCAAAAATTACCTAAACGCGACAATCATATATTATGGTTGATAATTAGAGATAATTATTAGAGATAATTATTACATTTATACAAAACAAGTTAGTTTTGAACTAAAGGTACAGTATTCAATAATTTGTTGCTTAATAAAATATATATTTATATAAATATAATAAAATGCCAAATATACCCTAAATGCGACAAAACTATGGGGAATCGCGTCTCATTTAGGCACAATGACCTTATAATGCTATTTTAATTCCGTTTTTTAAATAAAAATGTTCGCAGGTAATATTAAATGGATATAATTTACATATATTTTTTAAAAGTTTAGCCAATCGATTTTTTCAATGTCCCTTATTTAAACCCAGATATGGAATATATTTTCGGAATCCTGTAGCTACCACCCCCCCCCCCTTTTTTTTTCGTAAACAGCTAGGCTGTGTGTGTGTCTCTATGGATGTATCTCAATACTATATGGTTATATATTATCATGGTTTTCAAAATAAAATTTTAAAAGGGAGTAAATCAAAAAGTATAAACATGAGAAAACAAGAACATTTTTAAACTTAGTCTCATCCCCCCTCCTCGGGGCGGGCGGTGGACTCATTATTGAATTCATTTGTATTCGGAAACGCGTAAACTTGACAGGTGTTCTTATTCAAGAATTATGTAATCGAATGACGTTTTCCATTTTTTGCCAAAATATCTTTCAAAAAATGCAGTCAAAATTGGAATTTTTAATAGAATTTCCGTACACGTTAGCACGGAAAGAGAAAAATTTGCCGTTTCGTGACAAAAATCGCATTTTACTTGATAAGCAATTTATTTATGTTTAAAAAAATGGAAAAAGCTATTTGATTCCAAATCGTCTCAATAGTCAGGCCTGTCAAATTTATAACTTGATAGTTAAAAATGCTGCCTCTGAGCCCCGCAAAGTAAAGTTTGCGTGTAACGGAAAAATACGATCTTCTCCAAAACTATGTAACCGAGGATAATCGCTATAATTTTCTAGCAAAGTTTGAATACACTACTATGACCCCTAATTTTTTTTTCGTCATTTTAGTTTCAGTACATTCGGAAATAGGTTGGAAGGGGGGGGGGCGCTCGCCGCGCCGCACACACACACAACACTACTATGGCCACTAATTTTTTTTTCATCATTTTAGTTTCAGTACATTCGGAAATAGGTTGGAAGGGGGGGGGGGCGCTCCCCGCGAGCACACGCACATACACAAAAAAAAAAATCCGTTTTCCGTTTTGTTTTCAGCACAGAAAATTTAAACTTTTAAATTTTGATATATATAAAAAATAACTCCTCAAAACCTTTCACTCCCAGTTAAAAAGAAGGTAATTTTTTAGACATGGGGGGTACGGGATTAAACAAGAATATTTCTATATTTTACAGCTTGGTTTAGAGGTGTTCACCGGCCCAGCCTGTGGGCAGGCCTAGGACCAATTTTTCGCAGCACTGGGGTCGGACAGGGCTTTACTTCTTTTCTGAAAGCTTGGAAGGTCCTAAAATAAAGCTAAAGTAAGTAATTTTTGGTCAGAACTCCTCGTAACGAACAATTTTTAACCATATTGGCGTAAAAATTAATCTTTTATAGAAATTTAGTGGACCGGACGGCTTCAGTCCGATATTTTAACTTTTTTTCCTGGCCGGATCAGTTTTATACCGAGACGAGTCATTACTTTTTTTGTACGGGTTGAACTTTTAAATTTTATATAGAGGTGGGCCGAATTTTTTTCTAAGGCCGGGCCGGACCAGGTCTTATAAATCTGGGCCTTTCCAGACCTTTAGTTTGACTGTTCCCAGCTCCCATCCGACAAAGTCTAATATAAAAAACTTCTTTTATGTAAAATTAAAACCAAAATAATTCAAGCATACACTCAAAAATTTTCTTATCCGTGATGCGAAAAATAGAATTGCGTCATCTTTACAACCAACCAATGTTACTTCCGCAAGTGAGTGGAGAATCGAGTCACTATGACGGCTCATCAGAATCAAGTGAGTCGACTCAGCATCGGCTCCTCAAAATGAGTTGAAGTGCCTCGAACTGATCACTTTAGACTTTGAAGCACAATTTATAGGCATATCGAGTACAGCGCCATCTGTTAACGGTTTTTGAAACTAAATTTTAAACTTCTGTATAACATTTTTACGACTCAGCTAATAAAGAAACCGTTTACCGTATAATTTTATTGATATTTGTTTGCGAGATATTTAATTTTGAAATCAGGGTCTTATTCGCTGGACACCCTGTAAAAGTACAACATATGTGCACGAATGTAAAATGAAAACATGCACTGTAGGCCTACTTGTAGAAGTCATCTTAAAATGAATTTCGAATATCAGTTTGTTTGCCAGTCACAATAAAATTATTTTCTAAAATGCAGAAAGTATTTAATTCAAATAATAAAAATTTATTTTCCCTTTCCTCAGTTTGATTTCGCAAATTATCTGCAGAATTGCCCCCCCCCCTCGTCCACGTGGTAACTGAGCTATTTATAGATTTGCGATTTTGAACCGTTTATAACGGGTTGTTACATAACTCTTCATTCTGATGTTCCATTGGATTATTATAACCATCAGGAGCATAGGCGTAGCGTGACTAGAAATTTGGGGGGCGGGACACCAAGGCCGTGAGAAGTGCGCCCTTAACGAATTTTCAATTTTGCGCCCCCCCCCCCCCCCCCCCCAAAAAAAAAAAAAATCTTTCTCTTTGTAATGGGTATAATAAAATTGATAAAGTGCAGAAACATAAATAAATTATATAATATTTATAATATGAATAAATATTTCGCGTTTATTTTGGAACTTTAAAATGTTATTTTTAATTTAGAAATTCAGAACAACTAAATAACACAAGAAAAAATTGCACTTATTTGTTAGAGAGTTCATGATGTTTTGCGACAGGGGAAAAAAGGATCAAGAAAGAAAAAAGAAATTCCCCGGAAAATGATCGGCGGACAAAAACTGAATAAATAAACAAATAAAACCGTGGTTCGCAGCATAAATTTTGCGCCCGGGCGACCGCTCTTTTAGCCCCCTCTTTGCACGGCCCTGGGCGGGGGGGGAACACTAGAGGTCTCCACGGGCCACAGTTTCCAGGCCGGCGTGAAAATTAAAAGTTCCACCCGAGCCCGGCCAGTTTATATTTTCACAGTTCATGGCCAGGTCCGGTTCGTAAAAAAATCAGTGAAAACAAGCTCGGCCCATAAAAAAACCAATTAAATCAGGCCTGGTCCGGTCCGACTCAATTTCTCAGAAATTCCGATTTTTCTTAACATGCAATTGCTGGGCTGCCACTAGCTACTAAAATGCTATACCTAGCGACTATTTTTAGCATACGGCGCCTATGGCGACTATTTTCGGCCGAAAACTGTTAAAAAGCGACTATTTCAAGAAAGCAGTAGGCGATTTTTTTCGGATTCAGCGACTATTTTTACTGAAAATATTCGGTCTTTTTCTTCAAAGCGCCTGTAAAGTCATCTTCCCAAACGCACTTTTTTTAACGGTTGTTTGAGGAGATTCGCGATTTTTTCCGCGACGAATTCCAAAATTCGGGATCCCCTCCCCCCCCCCCCCCCCCTAAACCATTGACGAAAATAACTATTTATTTCTGAGATCTTTTTGTACTATCATTGAAGGAGATTTTGCGATTTTTTTCTGCGATCCTTTGCCAAATTTTGCAGATTTTTCTACTACAGATTGACCAAATTGATTTTTTTTCCTCCCCCACTTGTCCAAATTCGCGACGTATATTTTCTGCGACCGATTGATGGTAGTTACTTCAGAGATCTTTTGACGAAATTACGGATTCTTTTCCAGATCGTTTGTCAAAATTCGGGATTTTCTTTTCATGACCAATTTATAAAATTCGTGATTTTTTGCGCTATCATTTGGTTAAATTCCCATTTTTTTTCTTTCTTTCTTTTTTTAACTAAATTTGTGTTTTGTTTGCCCGCGACCATTTGACGAAATTTGCGATTTTTTTCTTGTGATTGTTAAACGAAATTCGTAATTTTTTGTCCATTCTTTAGACGAAATTTGCGATTTTTTTCTTGTGATCGTTAAACGAAATTCGTAATTTTTTGTCCATTCTTTAGACGAAATTTGAGATGATTTTTTCGCGACCAAATGACAAAAATCGCCATTTGTTTCCACGACCTTAGGTAAAATTCAAGATATTGTTACAGTTGTTTCAGGAGATTCGCGATTTTTCTCTGCGACGAATTGCAAAATTCGCGATTTTTTCCCCAATCGATTGACGAAAATAGTTATTTCTTTTCGCCATCTTTTGCTACGATTGTTGAAGGAGATTTCGCAATTTTTCCTATGACCTATTGGAAATTTCCCGATTTTTGGGGTGATCGTTTCACGGTACTCACAATCTTTTTTTCGTGATCCTTTGCCAAATTTCGCATTTTTGTTTCCGGCGATCGTTTCACGGAACTCACGATTTTTTTCCGCGATCCTTTGCCAAAATTCGCGAATTGTTCTGCGACAGATTGGCGAAATTTTATTTCCGCCACCACTTGTCGAAATTCGCGATATATATTTTTTCCGTGATCGATTGATGGTATTCACTGTTTGTTGCAGATATCATTTGACGAAATTCGCGATTGTTTCCCACTGTAACATGTGTTTGATGTATTACAAAAGTAGTATTGGCAACGGTTTGGAAATGAACGGAAGTGAGTTCAGTTGTGTTGCTATTCGATGATGCTTACAATGTGCAAGCATGTGGTCTTTTAGATTAGTAAAGATAAGTTACTATTATGAAGTCTGAATCTTATTTATAATTATCAAATAACATAAAACATGGCGTAGTCGTAATTATTTCTGATTTTTACAGTTAATTATATGTGTACATTGTTTAGAAGCATCTGATTGAAGATGGAGTTTTGTCGTCCACCACAAGGCCTAAGTTTGATGGAAATGTAGCAGAAAATTGGCGTCGTTTCAAACAATTGTTTGAAATCTGGTTGAAAGCGTAAGGTAATAATTCAAAAGATCCGGATGTTAAGCTTGCTTTATTTTTAAGTGCTGCAGGTGAGGAAGCAGTAGAAGTTTACAATACTCTGCCGTTAACCGGCGAAGAACAGCAGAAATATGAAGCTGTAATTAAGCAATTTGAAATTTATACGACGCCCCAAAAAAAACATTGTAGTCGAGAGATTTATTTTCAACAATAGGAAGCAGCAAGAAACAGAACCCTTTGATGCTTTTGTGACGGATTTAAAGAAATTGGTAAAATCGTGCGAGTTCGGTGATCAGTCTGAGTCTGTTGTTAGAGATCGAATTGTTCTAGGAGTGGCTGATGTAAATCTCCAGGAAAGGATGCTTCGAGAGACTGATCTAAGTTTATCGAAAGCCATTGAGATAGGAAAAGCAGCGGAATTAAGTAAGCAAAGGACCCAAACTGTGCAGGGGCAAAGTGTTGATAGCTTACGCGGAGGGACGTCGAAACCAAGTTGGAGACCAAGAAAATTTCCAAAAGATAATCTTAGAGGGGACTCCGAATGTCCTAGTGGTGATTATATATTCTGCAAGGAGTGCAATCGAAAACATCGTAGGAATCAGTGCCCAGCATATGGAAAAAAATGCTTTAAATGCAATCGATTTAATCATTTTGCCAACGCCTGTAAATTCAAGCCTGTTCAGGAAGTGAAACTTAATACCGAGGCAAGTGACTCAGAAGATTTTTTCGTGGACTCTGTGTCAAGGTTTAGTTCAATCCATTCGGCAACCACTCTAAGAGAATGGACAAAAACTGTTATGATCAATGGAATATCTGTGACATTCAAAGTGGACACTGGAGCAGAAGTAAACATTCTACCCTTAAGTGTTTTTAAAAAAGTATCCTCAGATAGTGAGTTAAAAAAGTGTAACGTTATTTTGGAATCCTTTGGAGGTTCCAAACTTAAACCTCTTGGGTCTGCATCATTATCTTCCATTGCCGATGGTGTAGATCATATCATAGAATTTCTGGTTTTGTCAAACAATGTACGACCATTGTTAGGTCTGGACACATGTGTCAAATTTAAGTTAGTTCACTTTCTGAATAATGTAGAAATAACAAATAAAGGTAAGTTAGATTCTTATATCAGTGTATCAATTCCTAAAAAGCAGTTTATTCAAAATTATTTAGAGGTATTTGAAGGTGTAGGAAAATTTAATGGAACTTGTACAATAACTTTAAAAGATCAGGAAAACCCTGTTGTCAGACCACCACGTAGGGTACCTTTAAGCTTAAGATCTAAACTTGAAATAAAATTAAAAGATCTAGAAAGTCAAGGTATCATTGCAAAAGTAGATAAGCCTACAAGTTGGGTTAGTAACCTTGTAATTATTGAAAAAGCTAATGGTACATTAAGAATTTGCCTTGATCCTCAGGATCTTAATAAAGCAATTAAACGGGAGCACGTATTAATTCCTACAGTTGAAGAAATTTTACCCAAATTATGTAATAAATCAGTGTATTCTGTCCTAGATCTTAAGGATGGATTCTTTCAAATTGTTTTAGATGAAAAGAGCAGTGATTTGTGTACATTTAGTACACCCTTTGGGTGTTATAAGTTTCTTAGGTTGCCAATGGGAATATCGTGTGCCCCTGAAATTTTTCAAAAACATAACCAGGAAAATTTTGGAGATATACCGGGTGTATTAGTTTATTTTGATGATCTCCTCATTGCAGCTAGTTCGGTGGAAGAACATGATGAAATTTTGTCCAAAGTGATTGACCGAGCTAAAGCTCTTAACATTAAGTTTAATAAAGACAAATTTCAATATAGGGTTACCGAGGTTAAGTATTTGGGTCATTTGTTTAATGCTTCAGGTATGCGGCCTGATCCTGACCGTGTTAAAGCTATTGCTGAGTTAAAAGAACCAAGAAATAAACTTGAATTGCAGCGTGTCTTAGGGATGCTCAATTATCTGAGAAGGTTTGTACCAAAATTTTCTGATAAAACTGCTCCATTAAGAGAGCTTTTGAAACAAAATGTTGAGTGGCAATGGTTAGAGTTGCACACTAAAGCGTTTATAGATTTAAAAACTTGATTTCCAATGCACCTGTGTTAGGAATATTTGATAGTAATAAACCGATAACTATTCAAGCTGATAGTTCAAAAGATGGATTAGGATGTTGTTTGTTACAAAATGGTCAACCTATAGCATTTTCCTCTCGTAGTTTAACAAATGCTGAAAAAAAACTATGCTCAAATTGAGAAAGAATTTTTAAGCATATTGTTTGCTGCAAACAAGTTTCATTATTATATTAATGGCAGGGAGGTTGATGTCCTTACAGATCATAAACCATTGGTCTCTATTATGAAAAAAATATATGCAATGTATTATCAAACAGATTACAAAGAATAAAAATTAAGCTTTTAAAGTATCACTTAAACCTTAGATATCTGCCTGGTAAATTTATGTACATAGCTGATTTGTTGTCACGTTCATTTTTGGATATACAAGTAGATGGGGAGAGCATTGAAACGAATGAATTTGTTCACACACTGACAAAACAATTACAGATGTCTGAGTCTAAAAAACAGGAATTTTGGGAGGCTACCTCAAGGGATCAGGGGTTAAAATTGGTTCAGAGCTATTGGCAAATGGGTTGGCCTGCTGGTGTTGATCAGGTCCCTCGGGAAGCCAGATCTTATTTCAAACTTAAAAATGATTTGACCGTTGAAAATGGCTTGGTATTTTTAGGTAGTAGAGTTGTAGTGCCAACATCTTTAAGAAAAAGTATGTTATTGTTATTGCATGAAGCACACTGTGGGATTGAGAAATCAAAAGCTAGAGCTAGGCAAGTAATGTTTTGGCCTGGAATTAATGATGATATTGAAAAAATGATTTCTACGTGTTTAGTTTGTGATAGGTACAGACCTCAAAATGTTAAAGAACCATTAATTAATCATAAGATTCCCAGTTTGCCATATGAGAAAATTGGTGTTGATATTTGTGAGTATGGGAGAAAGAACTATCTGGTGGTAGGGTGTTATTTAACAAAATGGATAGATATTGTTCCAATAAATGAAAAAAGTGCTTTAGAAGTAATTCACAAGTTAAAATCCATTTTCTCAACACATGGCATACCCAAAACTATGATTTGTGATAATGTACCCTTTAATAGCTGGAAAATGAAACAATTTGCTAAAGAATGGTGTTTTGAAATCATTCCCTGTAGTCCTCGTTATCCAAAAGCTAATGGGTTTGCTGAGAAAATGGTAGGTATTGCTAAAAGCATATTACGAAAAGCAGGGGTTGAAAAACTGGATGATGCATTGCTAGAATACAGGTGCACTCCAATTTCAGGTATAAACTTATCACCCAGTCAAATGCTTTTTAGTAGAAATTTAAGAACTAAGTTACCCATTGTGCAGACAGAATTAAAACCCAGAGTAGACAATACATTTAAAAAGAAATTACTGAGTAAACAAAAACAAGCTAAATTTTATTATGACAGACATGTCCGGTGGCCACGGGTAACGGACGTTGTGCATGGGTTGCAGGACCTTCGGGTTCGAATTCTTTCGGTAGCCCCCGGCGCTCAGGTTCTCTGGGTAATGCCGGATAGCGACGCTCCATAGGTCGATCCCGGTGCCGGTCTAAGGGCCGGACGGTGTCACCGGGCAAAGACTAGCTAAGGCGATAGGACCCCATCCACCAATTGACTAAGAGGGAGCCTGAAGTATGAGTGAGGGCTTTGTAGAGGAAAGTCCTCGGTGCTCGCTAGTGACGACGGGGCTCGCGGGAACGCCATGCAGGGACTCCCGGAGCAACCGAAGGGCGAGGGTTTCGGACAGCGCCCAGGTTACTTTATGACTTGGGTGGCTCATCCCTCCGAGGACCTCAGCTGGAGCAGTTGGGAGCCGACCCTCAGGGTGGTAGGGTTTGGCGGTGCCCCCGTCGACCAAGGAGCGGTCGCGTGGGGAGGCCAGTATGGCTCTGGTTGCTCCATGTCGTGCCGTGACCCTTGGGAGGGGGTCGGCCGGCAGGTCCACCATCGAACGCTATTCCCGCAGGGAAACGGGCCGGAGGCTCGCCGGTAACGCGGCGGCTCATCGTGCCTTCAGGTGAACTCTTGGTCCGATCCAAGTCCTCCGTGTCTATGCGGTACCGGAGTTTGCCTCGCCTGGTGATGAGGACCTAGAGGTGTCTCCACCTAACTTTCGAACGCACTAACAAAGGTAGCGGTCGGTCACTGCACGGGGTCAGGGGTCTTCGGGCCTGGGTACCCTCGACGGCCGTGAGGTAAGGTAGTGGCGGGCGGGCTTCTGTCGGCCTCCGCTGGCTTCTCCGTCCTAGGATGGAGTCGAGTCGGTGGGGGCTGGCGGGACTCCGTTCCGTCCAACCCCCTAGCGAGGCGGAGTCTATTCCGTCTAGGTGGAGCTTTCCGTGTCCGCCTGGGGTCGCTAACGGCACCTAGTCTGGGCCAACTGGCTCCCGGCGTGATCCGCGAGGGGTTCCGTCGGTTGGGCCGGGTGGTCTGGGCGAAAAGCCAGGAGCTGGGTCGCTTTACGGCCGGAGGGATTTTCCCCGTCCTCCCTGGTTTTCAAGCTAGGGGCTCCTCACTAACTTTCCGATCGGCTGGCCCACAAAAATGTCTCTGCCGGAAAATGGTATCTGATCTTGGGGGCCTGTCCGTAAATTAAATTCGGGTCGGGAAGCCTCGGTTCAGTCCGTGGGCCCAGCGTCTTTATAGGCGTCTGGTTCCTGCGATGGCTTGCGGGGTCTACCGGCTCGAGTAACCAAGTTTAGGGACCACTTGGTTTTTCTAGCTGGGTGGTGAGGACTGTCGTAGCGGCCGTTCGTCTCTTCTTGGGAATAGCCGTCACCGTGTGCGCTGGGCAGCGGTGTCGGTTTGACCGGAGTTGGCGCGGGGTTCCGCTCTGTTGGAGCTTGTCTGGCGGCGACCTTCGGGACGCGTCGCGGGGCTTGCTTCACGGGTGGTTCCTTGTGTTGACAAATGGGCCTGAAAAGGGCCTGGGACCGGAAGATGAACCCCTCATCTTATGACAGACATGCTCAGGTAAGACCAGATTTCTGTCCTGGAAAAAGGGTAATGTTGAGAGTAGGAAATTTATGGGAACCAGCTGTAATAGTTAAAAAGCACTCAACCCCTAGGTCATATTGGGTTAAAACTAAGAACAACAGAATTGTTAGACGTAATAAATTTCATATACGAAAAACTAATAATCAAAATAATATACTGCTTTCAGACTACTAGATTTATGTAATAATGTTCAACAAGGTCAAAATGCAGAGCATACAACAGAAAATGATCCTCACCATCAGAGCACTACCAATGATGATAATATGATTTCTGTGTATAAAACAAAAAGTGGTAGAAATATAAATCTTCCTCAAAGATACAATGATTATATAATGTAATGTAATTTCATAATTTTAATGTTTTGTAATGATATTCTTTGTACAGAAATATAAATCGTCTGTAATGTAATAATATTCTTTTCCTCCAAAAGAGGAAGATGTAACATGTGTTTGATGTATTACAAAAGTAGTATTGGCAACGGTTTGGAAATGAACGGAACTGAGTTCAGTTGTGTTGCTATTCGATGATGCTTACAACGTGCAAGCATGTGGTCTTTTAGATTAGTAAAGTTAAGTTACTATTATGAAGTCTGAATCTTATTTATAATTATCAAATAACATAAAACACCCACGATAGTTTATCGAAATTCGTGATTTTCTTTTCACAATCAACTTACGAAATTCTTGATTTTTTGTGCAATCATTTGTTTAACCCCTTAATTCTCGCTCCCGTCATATTCTCGGGCTGTGTCTTTTACTCAAATTGTTTGATTCCCACCAGTTTTATAAAATAGTGAAATTGGGTATATTTTGGTATCGTTTTTACTGTCATTAAATAAGGTGAACATTTCTTTTTCATAAAAGTGGTGCCAATAAGCAATTTCAATTATTCAACCGTAATTTAATTCGAGCGTTAAGGGGTTAAATTCTCGATTATTTACGCGATTATTTGTTCAAATCCGTGTCTTTTCAGCGATGATTCTGTTCTGAATTTTCCGAAAATTTAAGGCATCCGATTCTGAAAATTTTAAAAATTCGGGAAAATAAAATATCGCGAATTTCGGCAAATGGTCGTCGAAAAAATCAATTTCGACAATCGTTCACAGAAAAAAATCGCCAATTTCTTTAAAAGATCGCAGAAAAAACGAATTTTGCCAAAGAATCGCGAATTTCTTCAAGGGATCGCGAAAAAATGCGAATTTCTTCGAGGGATCGCAAAAACGCAAACTTCGTCTAGGGATCGTGTGAAAAACAAAAATTTCACAAAGGGATCGCAAATTTTATCAAAGGATCGCGGCAAATGCGAATTTCGTCAAAGGATTGCGGGGAAAAACGCATAATGGGCGCCGGGAGGCGATTTCACCCCTTTCCCTCCCTCTGCTGTAACTTTTTAGAAAATTTGCTGTGAATTTCAGTTTTTTTTTAAACCCAGAATTACACCTGCCGTCTTTTTGTCCGCGACCATTTGGCGAAATTTGCAATTTTTTTCTCTTCATCGTTTGACGAAATTTGTAATATTTTGTATATTCTTTTGACGAAATTTGTCAGTGACCGAAGGAGGAAAATCACCATTTGTTTCCACAAGCTTTGATAAAATTCAAGATATTTTTGCACGGCCTTTAAGGAGATTCACGATTTTTTCCCCTGACGAATTACCAAAATTCGTATTTTTTTCCGCCAATTGTTTCGTGGAATTCACGATTTTCTTTACACGATCCTTTGCCAAATTTCGTGAATTTTTGTACGACCGGTTGACGAAAATGATATTCGGTATTTGTTTCAGGGATTTTTGACAAAATTCGCGATTCTTTTAAACAATCTTTTCTTTTGTCGACTGACTGAGGATGTTCTTGATTTTTTGCGCGACTATTTGACCAAATTCGCGGGTGTAATTTTTTTTCTGTTCGCGACAGTTTGACAAAATTTTCGATTTTCTTTCCGTAATCTTTAGGCGAAATTTACAAGTTTTTTTTCGCGACTGATGGAAAACTTCTTTTTTTTTAAGGCCAATAGTTCATATAAGCGATTTTTTTTTTCGTTACCGAATGGCAAAATTCGCGACTGTTTGATGAATTGATTTTGTGGATTTCTCGAAGAAAAAAATCGTGGCTTTCACGAAATTTAAAAAAAATCGCATACGAATCATATGCCTGTTCAAGAAATAAATTTGGAAGAAACCATCCAAACAAATATTTTTATTATGCGGGATTTTCCTTTTTTTGTGAGATTTGCGATATCCCACACGTTATTTCTAACCCTGCCCCTCAAATAAAACTTTTCTTCCTTCTCACCAAGAAACTCTTGAAATGAAAGGCCTGATGGAAAGTAGTTCCAGGGATGATCTGCAAGAAGTTTTTACTGCTATGTTTCCAGGTGCTGTACATAATTTTTATTGTGGAAGAACCCAGTTACTTCGTAACTGAAACATTATGGCCTTATTTTCTGGATAACTTGCTTTCTCATTTGAAGAAATCACTCTATTCTTTATTCTCTGATTTGAGCAGAAGCATAAACTGTGAAATAAAATGTGGACATTCATAAAGTCCTTTCATTGTTATGGATAGAATTTTTCTTCCTTTTTTTAAAGTGGGTATGCGAGTATTTTGGCTACTATTATCGAACAAATGCTACTATTTTTTTTCTTTCGAGGCTACTAAAGCTACTATTTCCAGTGTCATTCGGCAGTGGCAGCCCTACAATTGAGATGCTTTTATGAAGTAGAATAAAGGTTTTTTTTTTCTAAAAAACTCCGATTTTTTAATAAAATAACATCGAAGTTGGACTTTTGATTTCCAAATTCAAAGGCTGACAATTACAAGACGGATCCATTTAGTAATCCGCTTTAAATCAAGCTGCTTCGAGTTAGGAAAAACGTTAAGAAAAGGGAGGGAGAACGCTACTCGATTCTTAAGCACTTGAATGCTAACATCTGTAATTTTCAGGCAAATAGGAATAGAAATGAGTTTATGAATGTGTCAAAAATAATCACATTTTTGAGTGGAAATTTTTGTTTTTTCTGAAAACGTTATTAATTTAATAAAACAAACAATTCTGTATGTTCTTACCTTCTATTCCATTTTCGTCCTTTTGAAGCCAGACTTGAATGAATTTAGAATCATGGTGTGCTTCATGACATCGCTTGTTATTGAGTTTTCTATATAAATTTCCTGTTTTTTTTATCGCGTTTGTTTTTGCGTGGCTCATTCATTCCTGGTCAGTTTAAAAAATAGTAATAACAACATTTAACTACGAGTATATTCCCACAAATGACCAGATCATACCAAGCCAAGTGTGTGTAGGAGTGTGGAGAGGGGTTAGGTAAAGACGCTCCTATTATCTCACATTGCAACAAGAGGGAAACACAAGTTCAGAGGTCAAAGAATTTCTTTGTGTGACCACCTTGTCTTATTCACTGAAATTAAACTACTTGGGTAACTGGAGGCCAGCTTTGCAGTTGGGGAAAATTTTCCTTCTACCAATCAAATTACAACTACTGACCAAATATCAATGATTGGTCAGAACCGTATTAATGGTTGAGAACTAAAGCGTTTCTGTTTGGGGGGAAGAGAGAGCGGGTGAAATGCTACATACTAAAATGTTTTAAATTTGATTGCATCTTTAAAAAAAAAAAAAAAGGCAATTGAAAATCACTGCCATTTATCGTTTTTGTAAAAATCTCAATAAATCACAATCCTAAAATATGTGAATATAAATTTCACATTAATTTATCTGAAAATCCAATGTATAATACACAATCACATATCCTTTTAAAACAGTGATAAATGAAGGTTTTTAATAATTTGCACAATAAGTACAACCTTAATATCAATCGTACGTTTAGGGCTGAAACTAGTCTTTTTTTGCGCCAGGGGAAAACATGGATTTTGGCGACCACCAAGCCTTCCCTTCATCTCCTCACGCACAATAAATATTATTGACCTCAGGTACCCTATGCAAAATAAATAAATAAAATTCATAAAAAATAAAAATCATTAAATAATTAAAATTAGAGCAAGAAATATGTAAACGACGCTCCCATAGGATTAACATTAGCTTGAGCGTTAAGATCCTACACAAGTCACGCGAAGAAACTGGAACGCTAATGCTAACCGTATGGGAGCGATCATTTTAAATTTTCTCGCTTGCATATTAATAGTTTTAAATGATTTTTTTTTCTTAGCTTAGAAAAGCTGAGGTTAAATTCTAACCGGGTTAGTGTTTACTTTTTAGATTTTGGTTTCAGATTATTTTTATAAAGTTACCTTCACTTCGAGTACCGGTTTCAAAACCTAAAAGTATGGCAACGTAAAGATCAATCTAAACTATCCTAAGAAAAAAAAATAATTTTAAAATATTAAAATCCAAACGAGAAATTTCAAAAGAACGCTCCCTTAGTTTAACATTAGCTTGCGAGTTTCTTTGCATTTCATATATACATATATATATATATATATATATACCGGGTGTCCCAAAAAGGACTGACTGATTTTAAAATTCAATAACTTGCAAACGGTGACAGATATTTAAAAAATTCTTGCAGAGGGTTATGCATAAGGTCAAAAGTTTTTTTTACAGTGATTTTCAATTTTAGTTCGAATTACAAACAACAGATGGCGCTGCGATCAATAGACGCTGAATTCAGGCTCGATTTTTGGTACTTCGTGGCCCGGATAATACATTTCCATCTCCTTTTTCAGCATGGAACAAGAGAAAGGACCAGAAATCGAGCCTGTATTTAGCGACTATTGCTTACAGCGCCATCTATTGTTTGTAATTCGAACTAAAATCGAAAATCACTGTAATAAAACTTTTGACCTTATGCATAACCCTCCTGCAAGAATTTTTTAAATATCTGTCACCGTTTGCAAGGTATTGAATTTTAAAATCAGTCAGTCCTTTTTGGGACACCCGGTATATGTGTGTATATATATATATATGTATATATATATATATACACACATTTTCGTATGAATCGACAAACGATTCATTTGGCACCGCCTTCGCCTTTGTTCTGGCACCTGGGGCACATGCCCCTACTGCACCCCCCTTAGTTTCAGCCCGTGCTATATTCTTTAAAAAACATTAAAAAGGGGGGGTTACTGTTCTATCTTGCGTATATTTCAACCCTTAGATTTTACTCGTTGATATTGACAGTTGCTCGACCTCGCGCCTTTGAGACCGGATCTGCATGCAAAAAAAAAAAAGTAATTTTAGTAAAAGGCATGGGCGACATTTTTCAGTTGTCACCTACCTAGAAATGGCAAAAGGACGAGAAATGTAATTTGGGAAGGTAAAATCAGGGGTGGCTGATGGCGCCCTGGGTGAGTTTTTTTTTTTTTAATTACGGGCGGTTGCCCAGACTCGCCTCCTCTCTCTAAGACTGGATTTGGTTGTTTGCAAAAAACAATTGCCCCAAAAGTAATGCAAAAAATAATAGCACCAAAAGTAATGCAAAAAATAATAGCACCAAAAGGAACAGAGCTGCATTTTACAATTTCCGCCTAGGGTGGCAAAACGCCTAGAAATGGCAAAAAGAAGAGAAAAAAATCATTTTGGGGGATAAAGGCATGGGCGACTTTATTAGCGATGATGGCGCCCTGTGAGAGATTTTTTTACTGTATCACTGGATATACTATACTCTTTTTTTTCTTTTAAAATGCTTTACTAAAACATTTTACTTTGTGTACTCCTTCCAGGTCCGAAACTACCTATATTTTCACCTGGGGAAAACGTCGCTTTTGGCGACGTTTGATCGTGGCTTTCACGAAATTAAAAAAAAATCGCATACGAATCATATGCCTGTTCAAGAAATAAATTTGGAAGAAACCATCCAAACAAATATTTTTATTATGCGGGATTTTCCTTTTTTGTGTGAGATTTGCGATATCCCACACGTTATTTCTAATCCTGCCCCTCAAATAAAACTTTGCTTCCTTCTCTCCAAAACTCTTGAAATGAAAGGCCTGATGGAAAGTAGTTCCAGGGATGATCTGCAAGAAGTTTTTACTGCTATGTTTCCAGGTGCTGTACATAATTTTTATTGTGGAAGAACCCAGTTACTTCGTAACTGAAACATTATGGCCTTATTTTCTGGATAACTTGCTTTCTCATTTGAAGAAATCACTCTATTCTTTATTCTCTGATTTGAGCAGAAGCATAAACTGTGAAATAAAATGTGGACATTCATAAAGTCCTTTCATTGTTATGGATAGAATTTTTCTTCCTTTTTTTAAAGTGGGTATGCGAGTATTTTGGCTACTATTATCGAACAAATGCTACTATTTTTTTTCGTTGGAGGCTACTAAAGCTACTATTTCCAGTGTCATTCGGCAGTGGCAGCCCTACAATTGAGATGCTTTTATGAAGTAGAATAAAGGTTTTTTTTTCTAAAAAACTCCGATTTTTTTTAATAAAATAACATCGAAGTTGGACTTTTGATTTCCAAATTCAAAGGCTGACAATTACAAGACGGATCCATTTTGTAATCCGCTTTAAATCAAGCTGCTTCGAATTAGGAAAAACGTTAAGAAAAGGGAGGGAGAACGCTACTCGATTCTTAAGCACTTGAATGCTAACATCTGTAATTTTCAGGCAAATAGGAATAGAAATGAGTTTATGAATGTGTCAAAAATAATCACATTTTTGAGTGGAGATTTTTGTTTTTTCTGAAAACGTTATTAATTTAATAAAACAAATAATTCTGTATGTTCTTACCTTCTATTCCATTTTCGTCCTTTTGAAGCCAGACTTGAATGAATTTAGAATCATGGTGTGCTTCATGACATCGCTTGTTATTGAGTTTTCTATATAAATTTCCTGTTTTTTTTATCGCGTTTGTTTTTGCGTGGCTCATTCATTCCTGATCAGTTTAAAAAATAGTAATAACAACATTTAACTACGAGTATATTCCCACAAATGACCAGATCATACCAAGCCAAGTGTGTGTAGGAGTGTGGAGAGGGGTTAGGTAAAGGCGCTCCTATTATCTCACTTTGCAACAAGAGGGAAACACAAGTTCAGAGGTCAAAGAAGTTCTTTGTGTGACCACCTTGTCTTATTCACTGAAATTAAACTACTTGGGTAACTGGACGCCAGCTTTGCAGTTGGGGAAAATTTTCCTTCTACCGATCAAATTACAACTACTGACCAAATATCAATGATTGGTCAGAACCGTATTAATGGTTGAGAACTAAAGCGTTTCTGTTTGGGGGGAAGAGAGAGCGGGTGAAATGCTACATACTAAAATGTTTTAAATTTGATTGCATCTTTAAAAAAAAAAAAAAAAAAGGCAATTGAAAATCACTGCCATTTATCGTTTTTGTAAAAATCTCAATAAATCACAATCCTAAAATATGTGAATATAAATTTCACATTAATTTATCTGAAAATCCAATGTATAATACACAATCACATATCCTTTTAAAACAGTGATAAATGAAGGTTTTTAATAATTTGCACAATAAGTACAACCTTAATATCAATCGTACGTTTAGGGCTGAAACTAGTCTTTTTTTGCGCCAGGGGAAAACATGGATTTTGGCGACCACCAAGCCTTCCCTTCATCTCCTCACGCACAATAAATATTATTGACCTCAGGTACCCTATGCAAAATAAATAAATAAAATTCATAAAAAATAAAAATCATTAAATAATTAAAATTAGAGCAAGAAATATGTAAACGACGCTCCCATAGGATTAACATTAGCTTGAGCGTTAAGATCCTACACAAGTCACGCGAAGAAACTGGAACGCTAATGCTAATCGTATGGGAGCGATCATTTTAAATTTTCTCGCTTACATATTAATAGTTTTAAATGATTTTTTTTTCTTAGCTTAGAAAAGCTGAGGTTAAATTCTAACCGGGTTAGTGTTTACTTTTTAGATTTTGGTTGCAGATTATTTTTATAAAGTTACCTTCACTTCGAGTACCGGTTTCAAAACCTAAAAGTATGGCAACGTAAAGATCAATCTAAACTATCCTAAGAAAAATAAAATAATTTTAAAATATTAAAATCCAAACGAGAAATTTCAAAAGAACGCTCCCTTAGTTTAACATTAGCTTGCGAGTTTCTTTGCATTTCATATATATATATATATATATATATATATATATATATATATATATATATATATATACACACATTTTTGTATGAATCGACAAACGATTCATTTGGCACCGCCTTCGCCTTTGTTCTGGCACCTGGGGCACATGCCCCTTCTGCACCCCCCTTAGTTTCAGCCCGGGCTATATTCTTTAACCCTTTGAGCTCCGGGTTATTAAAATTTTAAAAATATGCTAGAAAAACACTTAAAATGTGATTAGGAGACTGTCTGAAATTGAACCATGTGATTAAAAATTTTTTTAAATACCCCCTTTAGGCTGGGGGACGTGGGAAGTTTTTCCACCATCAGAGCTCTAGAGCATTCATTTCAACACGCAAATACAAGAAATGGCACCGCAAAGTTATTCTAAAATTACTATAATTGCTGAAATTTCAACATATTTTAAGCAGTTACATTGTTTAAACAAATTCTAAGACTATTAAAATATTTTAAAAATTTATTAAATGAGAAAATTCAAAATTTAAAATTTTTTAAATCATAATATAAAAATACAAACTAATCAAATTCATAGATGAAACAGATTTTAAAAATATTTAATTTTTTTTAGAAATATTTAAAACATAATAAACTCGTCAATCTGCTGAATTAAACACAAATTTAAATTCCTTGGAATTAAATTATAAGCATCTAAATTTTGGTTCTGAAACACTGTCTGGTATGTAATTTTAGTGCTGCCATCTAGTGACAAAGCGCATTTTTGTAGTCCTCAGAGCTCTGCTGGTAGAAAATTCTACCATTACTTATTTCTATCCCCTGTAATTATTTAAATTTTCAGTTTAGTGATTTGCATGTAATTATTATTAAATGTTTGATGTGTCCAAGAGAAAAAAATGTTATCTCCTTTGAAAAATATTTCTTTATAATGCTTCAAAAATACAAAATTTCTAAACCTTCAAAATTGGAGTGTTTTTAAGGTCGCATTAAAAACCTACTAAATATTTGCAGAGAATAGTGCTGCCATCTAGATTTTAAGAAGACAAGTGAAATCTACAAAACCCAGTTTTTGCAATTAAAATGGAGACTTTTTGAAGGAAATTAAACGATTTTGATTTTATGTGGGTGAAAATTCACCCGGCAGAGCTCAAAGGGTTAAAAAACATTAAAAAGGGGGGTTACTGTTCTATCTTGCGTATATTTCAACCCTTAGATTTTCCTCGTTGATATTGACAGTTGCTGGACCTCGCGCCTTTGAGACCGGATCTGCATGCAAAAAAAAAAATAATTTTAGTAAAAGGCATGGGCGACATTTTTCAGTTGTCACCTACCTAGAAATGGCAAAAGGACGAGAAATGTAATTTGGGAAGGTAAAATCAGGGGTGGCTGATGGCGCCCTGGGTGAGTTTTTTTTTTTTTAAATTACGGGCGGTTGCCCAGACTCGCCTCCTCTCTCTAAGACTGGATTTGGTTGTTTGCAAAAAACAATTGCCCCAAAAGTAATGCAAAAAATAATAGCACCAAAAGTAATGCAAAAAATAATAGCACCAAAAGGAACAGAGCTGCATTTTACAATTTCCGCCTAGGGTGACAAAACGCCTAGAAATGGCAAAAATAAGAGAAAAAATCATTTTGGGGGATAAAGGCATGGGCGACTTTATTAGCGATGATGGCGCCCTGTGAGAGATTTTTTTACTGTATCACTGGATATACTATACTCTTTTTTTTTCTTTTAAAAGGCTTTACTAAAACATTTTACTTTGTGCACTCCTTCCAGGTCCGAAACTACCTATATTTTCACCTGGGGAAAACGTCGCTTTTGGCGCCCCCCCCCCCCCCATTCCTCTGAAAAGTAAATTTACAAAGAGAAATTTACGAAAGTTTCTAGTAGCGGGCTTATTTTAAAATTTAAAATGTGTAACAATAAAATACATAATATTGAAATATATAACCAGCTTTATCAAATATTTATTCATTAAAACCTGGGGAAAAATCGAAAGGAAGCGGAAATAATTCCGCTTTATACAGGTTTCCGTCTTAAGAGGTATAACTGTTGGCATTCTTTCTGTTGGAACAATGTAGTTTTTTTTCATTTAAGACACGACTCCATTATAGACGGATTTTATTTTTCGAGATTTTACTATTGTAGCATTACAAATTATTACAATTGGGGCACTTTAATGTCATAGTGATATGAGTCACATTGTTTTAGAAGCTAAAAAACCAGGATTTACTGTAGGTATAAAAATGAATTCCAGTTTTGTAAAATATCTTCCTGTACTATCTACATAAGTTTTTCGGAATTATCACTTATACCACTCTTCTTATTTATAGACTGATATGTCTAGATACTTTCCTGAACTTAATGCTAATTTTCAAATTTATGTCTGACTCAAAACAACAACAACAAAATTATTAAGTTTTTACTTTTTATTTTGTGAAATTTCGACCGCATGGTTTTTATTGTAACAGTCGGTCACCTGACCTCGCCTCCTCTAAGGACAGATATGGTGATATGCATGTAAAAAAGTAATTATAAGAAAAAGAATGGGGTTATTCATTTTCTGTCTTGTACGCGAATCTTTTTATCTATTTGACATTTTTAATGCACTGTACTAAGCTTTTCTTTTTGACTTTTTGGGTAGAAAATATTTTTTACACAAATTTCACACGCACATGTATATATTGTATAAAACGGCAAAACAAATTTTCATCTGACGTTCTCTGCGCGAGGCGCCCAGAACACATACCCCCTCTGCCCCCCCCTATAGTTTCAAACCCTGACTCCTTATCCCGTTTATTTTTATTGTACCGGACAATTATTTGACGTCGCGCCCATAGCAAGACGGGAAAAAAGAAAGCTCCAAAAAGAATAGAACAGCCTTCATGGTATCTTTTCAACAGAAAAGATCAAACAAAATCTTCATTTGGCGCCCTTTTCGCCTTTCGTTCTGATGTCCGGGGCACATGACTCTGTAACCCCCCCCCCCCCCCAGGAAATTGGTTATCGGTGAGGGACAGTTTTACACAAAAGAGAGGAATAGAGACTCACCTATTGGCCTTGGAAAATGTTAGTGATTCTCCTATTTGCAGTCTTCTATTATAGATGAATCTTTTTATATATTTGTAAATTTTAATGCATTTGGTTCAGTTTTCCTTTTGGATTTTCCGGCTGCGAGACATTTTTAGGCAAATTCAATATATATTATACACATACATTTTTGTATGTAAAGACAAAAAAAATCTTCATTCGGCGCCCCTACGCTTTCTGTTCTGGCGCCCGGGGTACAGAAGGTTGGGAGGGGGGGGGGGCTCGTGCACCCCCCCCCCCGACGCTACGCCTATGATCAGGAGTAATTAAACAAGCAATAGTATTTTTTTTCGAATGTCGTGCCGCATTATCCAGCATGACGGACCTTAGGATGCCGGATTAGAGGATGTTTACTATACTACTAAGTTTTTCTTAGCACGCGCCTTTTTCTTTTTTATTTTTAATGGAATTTCGGGTAATCCGAATTTTTCGTAATCCGAACAGGCATTGGTCGTGGTCCCAATTAGTTCGGATTAGCTTGGTTCTACTGTATATCACTTTGAAAGGAAAGTTTGAATGTTAAAAGGCGTTCAAATGTAAAACTTTCATCGCGAATTACCTCATTTTCTCGTATTTAAATAAGTATTTTATTATTATAATAGAAATACACGTGCTTGTGTATAAGGGAAAGGGCATGTTTAGAAACAAACACTTCCGTCAACCAATCTACTACTACATTTTATGTTAGCGATCATTGCAGGAATCACACTTGCCGACATAGGCCAATCATATCATAGATCTGTTAAATCAATCTGTTAAAGACCAATCAAATTCCCGGAGTTCATGTGTATAGTACGAGTAATAATGAATGAACAGGTTTTTTTTTGCTACCAACAGTGACGTCAGCTGCTCTTTCCTTATAATAAAAATAAAAAATATATCCAAAATATCGTATTTATTATGGAAAATAGAACACAACCAATAAAATAAAAATATTATAAATACAATAGACGCTTTCAGTGTGACGTCAGTTTTGCATGAAAACTGACTCCAAACAAACAGTTGCTACGTTTCATTTCTTATTAAATATAAATCGTAAAAAATGTTACCATTGCATATAAAGTATTAAAACATATCTTTGCGAGATACAAGTATAATACAATATAATAAAAATAGAACATACAGCATAGCAAAGGTTTGTTTGGAGTCAGTATACAAGCAAAACGTCATAGCGGGAAGGATTCGAACTCATAGCCCCTAGTTTCGAATTCAATGCGCTATCCATTCAGCCATCTAGCTCACCTTTCATTTGCAACAGATTATCTTTAGGTCGCCATAATTAATCAAATCCATGATCTGTTCCTGAATTCACTGAACGTTTATTCCATTCACGATAAAGAGAAGACCCACTCCATGTTCCTGTCTCCTAAGCTCGCACGTCGCATCTTGAACATACTCTAATAGTGAATGACGCTTTGAGAATCATTCACTGAAATCAAAATTATTTTATTTATGTCATGGACAGTGTTGCCAATCTGCGGGTAATTACCCGAATTGCGGGTATTTTGATCGCTTGCGGGTATTTTGGGGGGTATTTTCGAACGCAGTATTTGAGGGTATTTTTTTTTAACTTGACGTACAAGTTTTGGCTTTTTTAGTACTTTACTCTTGTGCAGTTTGTATTTTCTCCCTGGCAGCCAGAGTTTCGTATCGTTCGTAAACGTGTTTCAGTCAGTCAGCGGATGATAAATGAAGATGAAAGAGAGGAAAAGGGAATGGCTTTTAGAGGGGAGGAAGTCTTTGTCAGCGTCAGGGAAACTTTGAGGGGTAATGCGCGAGGATTTTTTCTCACATTCTTTGTAAGTAATTAAATGCGGATTTGCTAATGATTAACAATGGCTGGTGTGCTCTACAAGGGGAAAATCATTTACCACCCACATATGGTAATACTTTTATTAAACTCAGACTGGAATGCATTATGATCTTTAAAAGATTTTCCGCTCGGGCTGGAGAGGAGTGGTAAACGATTAATTTTCTGATCTAAGAAGATCGAAGACCTTCTAATCGAAAGGGTTTTTTTCTTCTTCTTTTTTTTTTTTTTTTCTTCTCTTCTTGGAAAATTAACTTTCCGTTTCTAAGTAGAATTGAAGAAAAGACACTCCATGCTTATCCGATTTCATCATACAGTTTTTAAGAATTAACCAATATAACAGCAAGTATTTATTCAAATGATAAAAAAATTAATAAAATATAAAACATAAATGTTTAATGAAATTAGTAATTCATTTCAGATTTTTCCTAGAGATCTGCACCGGCCGGGCCTTGGCCCGAAGCCTGAGCTCGGGCCTAATTCCATTCACGGCACTCGGGCCGAGCCCGGTCTTTGCTGTTTCGGACCTGGCAGGGCCCGAGCCTTACTTTTATCTGAAGACTCGGATCGGGTTAGGCCGGGCCGGACAAACTCATTCTCTCAGTTCAGAGCCAGGAGCTTGCTTCTTCCTAGATTTCCACGGGTCGACATTTTCACTCCCGGTCTTAACCTAGCCCTATGAAAGTCATTGTCTTGACGTCCGTGTAAAAATATATAAAATCTAACCCGGTCCAAAGATTTGTGCAAAAAATGCATATATTTTTAAATCGCAATTATTCTACAATTAAACGTCAAAATTTATTTTAGTGCTCGCGATTATATGTTTCTAGATGTTTAAACATATACGTAGTGAAGCGCTAATACCATATTATACTAATTCAAAATCGAAACCCGGTATAACATGTTTCAAACGTATTAAATGTATAACCGGGAGCACTAGTTTATTCTTTTTAAAGAATTGTAGATTTCTTGGCAATAAAATTAAAATACGCTAAAATCTGTAGAAAACAACCTGCCTTTGACGGAATCGTGTCTTAAACAAAAAAATTTTTGATTCAAGCAAAATGAATATAATAATACACGAGAAAGGAATATAATACTTTTATACCTGCTAAAAAGTAAACTTGTCTGTAACGCACTATTTTCTTATTGTGTGATTCCGTTTTAGAAGTTTTTACTGTATAATGTATTTCAGATTTTTAAGTCACGATACTTGGAATATGGACTAACAATATTAATGATAAAACATTTACATACAAACAAAAGATTTATTTTAAGTATATATATATTGCAGTCTAAGGCACTTCTTTTAAAATGTAAATTATAACTGTGAAAAAAAAAAAAAAAAAAAAAAAAAAAAGGTAAAATAAGCATTTTTTGTTAGAACACCACGTTCGAAATTTTTTAGACATATCAATGTAAAAATCTATGTCTCATAAAAATTCAGTCGGGCCGGACTGGGCTCAGATCAAACTTTTAAATTGGGTCGGGCCGGATTGAACGTTTTCTCTATGTATCGAACCGGGCCCGAAGGTAGAAATTTTGGCCTGTGCAGACCTCTAATCCCCCCCCCCCCCCCATAAATGATCCAGTTATAAATATTTCAAGATCCTTCTTGAAGTATTCGATCTTTAAATTGATCCTTTGAGCTTGAAATCTTTTGTTAACAAAGGATGGCTTTTTTTGATGGCTGGCCAGACCAAAAGTTAAATCGCTGCCACTGGATACTTCTAAAAACGTAATTTGCATAATAATCTTTCTGCAGAATTAAACAGTCCACTCCTCTGAATACAAAGCCTATCTTTAAATTTGGAAATGTTATGTTTTTAATTTCATAAATGGAGAATTTTGTAAAAGAACTAGTAACTGTAAGGAAGAAAAGAAAATTGTAAAAATCATAAAAGTAATAGGAAAGAAATTTATAGTGATTATAGATAGTAAAAATTTATATTTTAATAATATGCATGTAATAATCTGTTTATAATGTATGTATTTCATGAAAAAATGATATGCCCTTAGCCCTTGTTATTATCCCCCTACCCTATGAATTAGTTGGGTTTTACATCACTAGATGGCGCTTCTAAACTCAAAGCTTGAGGGTATTTTGCGGGTATTTTTTTCACAGTCGGAGGGTAAATAGCAAATTATCTACTGGCAACACTGGTCATGGAGTAAGGATTTATGTAATAATTGAAACTTTTATAGCAATGGTATTACCAGTGTGAATAAAAATTACAGCAGTTAAATTCGGACCCTATTTATGTTGGCTTGGCTTCTTCTTGGATACAATTCCATTAATTGAAGTAAAGTTAGATTTAAAAAATTATATGTCACGGCAGTGATTTACTTCTTATCAGCACATCCAAACTGGTAAGTTTTAATTTAAGAAAAATATGCATCATTTCTGAACTAGTGATTCTATGTAGTACCATCATTATTTTTCAATTGATAAGTTCAGATTTTAAAATTTTATGTAGAATGTATGATTTTCGATTTTACTTGCAGTGTTAGTTAATCTTTCACATTATTATTATTTTTTTAAATCCAGCGTTGGTGTGATTTTAAATATTAGTTACTTTTTTACACATAAAGTTTATTCATTTTTTTTTTTAAGTACACTTTCATATGATGTACTTTTACTTAACCGAACTGTGTGTGTGTATTTAATTTTATTACTTCCTGTTTTTATACAAGAAAATGTGCATTTGATTTTCAGTTTTAATAGTTCAGAAAAAGTACGAGAAAATATTATAAATGCATTGCATTTTTTTATTTACAATTGTAACTGTAACCTTAAGATATATTTTTTTGAAAATGGTTTTATATTAGCATGTTTGCTTTTATGTAATCAGCATTTATTTATGTTAAATTTACTTTCTTAAAATCTAAAACCCCAAAAAGGTTAAAACTCCACCATATTTCTTGCATCTAATTAGTCATGTAAAATTAATGATTAAATTGAATGAACTTGTTTGAATCTATGCTGTTAGAGTTTTCATTTTCTCTAGGCTGTGCAATCTCTTTCTCAGTCCTTTATTTATATACTAGAAAAGCCAAGGTCTGCATGAATTTCAATACTGGTAAAACTCAGTGTAAACACTTGCTTAGGATTGTGTACCATATTGCTTTTATGACATCAAGTTAAATTGGTTTGGGGCCTTTCCATTGTGACCAGGGTTTGCAAAAACCCGGGTTTTTTCGTTTTTTTTCAAAGTACAATGTAACATAATTACATTATTGTATACTATATGTTCTATATATTATATACACTATACATAAAAAAATACAGTGTTCCCTTATATACAATATAATTGTAATGCTATTTTACAAATTATAAAATGTATAAATTATATGAATTTAAATTAATTAAATGTCAGTATTTCTCACAAATTAGTTTTAAATGAAAAGAAATGATAGAAGATATAAAATTGTTAATTTGCTTTAAAATCAAATAATAAATAGAATATTAAAATTTAAAATATATAAGTATGAAGAAAAAAAGGGGTAAACTAGTTGTATGTGCCAATCTCAAAAGTTTCTTCTATCTCATACATGTTAATAATTCAAAATTCGCTGTCACAGTGCCAAAATTCAATGACAATTTATGCCCATCATGAGGATTGTAAAATATACATTCATTGAATTGGATGCATTTAACAAGGAGATATAAGTATCACCTGTTGTGTAATTTACAACAAAACCTCATCAGTAACAGTTTATGTCAACGTCTAACTGATTCTGAAGTTTGATGAAAATCCATGCACTATTAGTTCTTGAGATAAAGCTATTGTAAAAAGTGAGATAAATACAGCATTACTGTTGGGCGATGTATACCAAAAACTAATCAGCACCAGTTTATATCAAGGTCTAACTTAATCTAAATTTTTATTCAATTCCGTACATTAGTTTTTGAGATAAGAGTTATTGCTGAAATTACGAAAAAGGCAGCATAGCAGCATCTGCTAGGCGATATGCACCAAAATTTAATAAGCAACAACTTAATTTGTAACTAAATCTGAAGTTTTATGAAAATCCATGCATTAGTTTTTGAGATAAAACTATTGCAAAAATTGAGATAAATGCAGCATAGCAGTGCCACCTGTTGGACAGTATACACCAATAACTAATCAGCATCAGTTTATATCAAGGTCTAATTCAATCTAAAGTTTTGTGAAATTCGGTGCATTAGTTCTTGAGATAGAGCACCCAAAAAATTTTTTCACATACAGACAGACATTTTCTAAAACCCATCAAATCATCTTCAGAATCTTTTTAAAATGTATAAATCTATCACTATCATAAACTGCAAGTCGAAATTTTTCACGAATCCAATACTTTCTTCTTTCTTGTCAAGATAGAAGAAAGTAAAAATACATATTTTTTAATTCCATGAATATAGTTGATTTGAATTTTTTTATATAAAGACATTCTTATGATATAACCTTTACCTATAATTATGTACTATGTATGTTGCCTACTAGGTTCTGTGTTAGTAAAGTATTTCAATGTGCTGAAATATATTTTTATTTTACTTCAGATGTGTATGTAATGGCTTTTATATATTGATTTTTTTCAAAATTAACTGAAATGACTTAAATTCATTAAGTGTACCTATATGTTGTTTAAATTTTTAAATTATTTCTGAAAATTGAAAAAACCCACATTATGGGTTTTTCAGTGGGCTTTTTCAAGTGGGCCCATTCTGAAAAAACCCACCGGGTTTTTTCGAACTGGGCCCAGCTTTGCGAACCCTGATTGTGACAAAGTGTGACAACCCAAACGTTTACCAATCATAATCATATTCTTCGTTTGCCCCTTCCACATTGGATTTTAGCATCATATAACAAAATACTAATTTAAAGGCTTTTTGTAAACCAAGTCTATTTCTAATCTTGTTTTGGATGAAAAAAAAAAAATTAGAAAAAATACACTCCAGAGATTTTGATGATGCAGGACATCCCTGAAGATGTTCCATTAATTGGAGAAATTCTGCATCTATTCCAATTTTACTTAAATTCTTCCACCACAGTGCAGGTGAAATAGTGTTTATAATGACTTCGGAAAAGGTGCATCTTCTCACTTGAATTGTATTGTGAGTACTTTGGATTTAAAGCCTGTAAATATTCACGAGCAGATTCCTCCTGATCCTGTGATAACTTTTCACCTTTATATTTCAGATTCATCAGATGTGCCAAAAAATGGACAGGGGTCATTGCTTTATCAAAGTTAGATTTCACTTTGTTGAAATGTGGATTGAGTTCTTTATTTTGAAGAAGCTCTAGGTAAATTTCACAAGCATCAGCAATATTGGCATTATTATCAAGTTGCAACTTTGTTAGAGCTTTTGGAACTGGTTCCATTTGGTTGTACATATTTTTTCCTTCTTTATACAGAGATTATTTACTAAGCACTTAATGTTTTTATCAATTTCATCTTCGTGATTATCGACAATTTGAAGATAAAAAGTCCTGTTAGTAGTAAGTTTTTAAACATGCTATTTGTGAGTTCCACCTGGTTTCACATTGGAATTTATGGTTTAACTGAATTGGTATACTCTTTCAATAAACTCCCAGGGTTATGGTGATTTCTAAAAAAATTCTGAATTTTGGCAACATTAGCCACAACAGAATCAGTAGTCACATTCTTGTCAAGAATATTTAAATATGCATGCGATGCAGATCCGTATGTAACTGGTATAATATCTTTCGTTTCAAGATTCTGCCTTATTGTAAGCATTTTCTGTTCATTATCTGAACCGAAACTTTTTACAGTGCATCCATATGTAGCTGCTGCTGCAATTTTTGCCCCACGAGCAAGATTTGTACAATACTCTCTTGTTTTCTTATTTTTCCCGAAATCTATTGCAGAAAGAAGCATACTTTTTCCATTACAAAATATGGAATTGGCTATAAAAGGGTCATTATGGACATTACTCCATCCAACTTGCATGAGAGTAACAGTTCTCCCAGCTATTTTCTCTACAGCAGATTCTTGAATTTCTGCTTTATTCAATAATTCTTATTTATTTATATTCCTTTCCTACAAAATAATTTTAAACCTAAGGAAAATTTGTAATAACTGTGTATTTCTATCTTTAATTTTACACATCAGATTCAGAAAGCCAGAATATTTCTTACTTATTGTCATTTGGAAGTTTTTCCCGGTATTTACCAGTTTTCCCCAGTATTTACCAGTTTTTCCTGGTATTTACCAGTTTTTCCCAGTGGGATGGGAAAAACAAGTTTTGGACGGGAAAAAGCCAACCCTGAATAAATTAATAAATCCCTGAAAAGCATTTAAAATATGTTTTTCCATGCATTTGCTTGAATAATTGTGCAAACAGGAAACTTCAATAGCTTTCCATTAAAAAAAAAAAAAAAAAAAAAATTAAATCTTGTGACGGGTGTGACTCTCCGGACATGAGTTTTCACTAGCATAAACATTTGTTAAAATTTCTGTGAATATTTTAATGTTTAATTATTTTTTCTAATAAAAGAGATTCAGATTAAACTTAATGCATAATTTTCATAATAAATTTTAATTATTTTAATGTATAAGAAATTTTTTTCTGCTGTGACAGGTGTGAAATCGTGCAAAGTATACAATTTAAAAATTATTTACAAAAAAAATCGGCGATCGGTATTGACAGAAAACTCGACAATAGCTAATATACAAACAAAATTTAATAAAACTAACATCTTTATGCAGTTAGTTTAAAATTTGTAGTGCCCTCTACTTGTTATAAGTGATGGGGTAGCTATTTTTTTTACAATGGCAAAAAAGTTTTTAATTGATATATCTTTATCTGGCCAAATCCAGTGTAGCCCACTGCCTTGCATGTATTTCAAGCTTATTTCTTCTTTATGGTAGTTGATATTCAAGACATTGCCGTAGTACAAGGTACAAGCTATTGTGCTTTTTGTTATTGGCCAGGGAAACCACAACATAGTCTCAGATATTTAAATCTGATGTTTTCAAAATATTTCTGGGGGGAGATTCACAGTTAGCAGTGACTTTTCTCCCTTAGTGTTGATTCCGTAGTTTTTCCAATCAAAAAGTTGGTACTATCAGCACTTACCTTAAAGTGGTGATAAGACTTGATGCCTTCCTATCCTTCTGTCAGCATTTGTTTAGTTTCCAGTATTTTCTCTACTGACACATACAATGTCTTTATTGCACCAATCTCCTGTGTATATTTTAAAAAAAGCCAAAGCAGAATTAACTATTGCTTTTCTGGACTTAAGGAAAAGCCACACTCTTGACTTTATCAATCCCCCAATTCCGTCAACTGCTTTTTTACCATGAGAAGTGGCCAAAAAGTTCCATTCACATGTTAGCTTAAAATCTTTGATAAAGAAGCACAAGTTCGAAATGTTTTGAAACAGGGCTGCACAGCCATCAGAAAATTTTTTACACTGTTTTGAGTTGGAGAAACTCTGTTTTCAGACTAGTAGTAATGACATTTAAAAATTCCCATACAGCATACTTATTTAACATGCTGCAATTCGTTATTGATTACTATATTACTGTTGATTACTATATTATTACATAAGAGCGAATCACATTACCTTTCAACGATGCAAAACATGTAAAAATGATGATTTGAGGAAGAGTCCAGTGAGCACTCTCAGGGCTCGAAAAATAGCGTTCCCGGGATCCCGGGGAACCCAGAAATTATTTCTGGGAACGTATTTTTTCTCAACCAGGTTCCCGGCCGGGAACCTAAGAAGACGCCGTGTCCGCGATTAATTTTTATTCCCCGATGGACTACGGCGATTTTCCGAAGGGGAAACGGTTGGAGAAAGAATGCGTTTAGCGCGCATGCGCGCGCCGCACACACTCCGGCCTTGCATTTCCGTGTCTCTGTGTGTGAAAAGAGAGGATTTCTCTTTTTCTCCCTTTCTCTCCCTCTCTCATCCTCTGTGCTTTGATTCTGCACGAACTAGTTGCGCCCTCGTTCAGTGGAACATGGAGCTAAGAAGATATGTCGCGTGCCGTGGAAGATGTTGTATTTTTTCTTGTGTAGTATTTTACGTTTTAAAAACCTGGCAACACTGATTGACGTAATACTCAGAGGTTTATCTTCAAAGTTTCTGAGCACATGTTTTTTATCGCATGTAGACGGCTCGCTTGTTGAATTTTAAACGTGGTTTTTTTTCATAATAGAAATGGATATTGTAGCATTTTTCCGAAAGAGTGCAATTAAAAAAGAGACTGCGAAAGTTCAAGATAATGTCACAGCTTGCTGTAGCAGTGAAAAGACTACTGATGTTATGGAAAAAAAAAGATTGCAAGCCGGAAAATAAAATGAAACGGAAGCAAGATGAAAACTATGACCAAAATTATGACAAAAAAAAAAAAGAATTCGTCTCGTTCAGTGCAGCTGGAAGCAAGAATTCCCTTGGTTGGAGATGAATGAAGATAGAAGTGCTATGTAATGTGCTGTGCGTGAAAAACATCCGAAGATCACGGACCAACATAGTGCTTTTATATCGGAAACAGGTGTAACATCAAGTGCGATTCGTTTAAAATCCGTAAGGAACCATAATAATTCACTCAAGCACAAAGATTGTGATAATGCAGAACTAGCTGCAAAAAATCCTCTGGCTACTCCATTGGCTCGATGTTTTGTTCATTTAAATGATGAACATCTTAAGATCATGACATCCCTTTTTAACACTACGTATTTTTGTGCAAAAGAAGAATTGTCTTTCACAAAATATGAATCGATTTGTCACTTAATGGAAAAAAATGGTCTGAAGCTTGGATCAAATTATATGAATGACAAACAAGCAAAAAACTTTACTCACCATATTGCCGTAGTTGAAGAAAATATGTTAAAAGAACACCTTCTCCAGGCAAGGTTTTTTACAATTATGGCAGATGGGTCAACTGATGTAAGTCAAACAGAAGAAGAGATAGTTTATATTCGTACTGTGAAAAATGGAATTCCAGTTACAAATTTTGTTGGATTAATAGAAGTAGAGAGTGGAAATGCTCCAGGCTTACTATCTGCAATAAAACTTGGGGTAGGAAAATTTGAAATTGTTGATAAGAATCTAAAAGAGAAACTTGTGTGCCTAAACATGGATGGAGCAGCAGTTAACTTAGGATGCAAAGCTGGTGTAAGTACTCTTTTACAAAAAGACATTGCGCATCTTCTTGCAATTCATTGCATCGCTCACAAATTAGAGTTAAGTGTGATGGATTCTGTTGCTAATTGTACATATTTAAAAATCTTTGACCAAACGGTGAAAGGCATTATAAAATTTTATCAGTATTCTCCTAAACAAAAAAGGGAGCTTAAAGAGATAGCTGGTTATCTAGATTCTGTTGAGCAAAATATGGGCCTAATTAAACAAATTCGCTGGATTTCCAGCAATAAACGGGCGCTCCTAGCAATAGAAAAAAATTGGACCTTAATTTTGATTCATTTAGAAGATGTCGCATCTCGAAAACATGATAATAAAGCTGCCAAGGTAAAAGGATATTTAAAAGAACTAAAAAGTTCAAGATTTTTACAATTTTTGTACCACATGTTGGATGTGTTAGAAACAATCAGTCCACTTTCCAAGGCATTTCAAAGTGATGATGTTTTGATTATGGAGGTGATGAAAAATGTGGAAACTACTTTATTGCGATTGAAAGAAATTGAGTTCGATTCTGGTGAGCATGTAAAGGGATTCAAATCCATGGTATCCAATAATCATACTTACAAAAATGTTCAAATTTCAGGGAATTTAGACACAGAATTAGTCGAAATAAATAACTTCATCAAAGATGTGTCGTCAAACATTAGCAAGAGGTTCAGTGAGTTGAGAAGAAGCCATTGTCCCTGTTTGCCGTTTTCGATTGCTACAGTTGGCCAATAGAAAGCAAAGATCTAGCTTTATTTGGTAGGAAAGAAATAAATGAACTAGCACAATATTTTTCAGAAATTTTGACAAATGAAGAAAGTAAAAAATGGGAGAAGAATGGACTGCATTAAAAGTCAAAGTTATCCATTTCAGGTGTAATAATAAGAGAGCAAGTTGTATAGAAATTTATACGTCTATTTTAAGATATTGTACAGAAGATATCAAAAACATCTTACTGCTTATCGAAATAATGTTCTGCATGTCACCAAGTACTGCTGTTTGTGAGAGAGGATTTTCGACAATGAACAGAATTAAAACTTCAACAAGGAATTCTCTTGGATCCGAAACGTTAAATGATCTGATGAGGATTGCCATTGATGGACCTTATATTGACTTATTTGATCCATCTTCTGCTATAGAAAATTGGTTCACAAATACAAGAGGTACACGCCATGTATCTGGACATGCCTGTTAATATCAAAAGTACAGCTCTGACTTTTTCTGAAATTGATTGTTTTTAAATTTTTATTTGATCATGAGAGAACTCATTTTTAAATTATTATATAAGACATTCAGAGGAACTTTCTTTGCTGTTTGCTTAAATTTTAAACGTTGTAAGATAGTTAAACATCATTGTAATATATAGATATAATATAAAAATATATTTAAATATGATATTTTTTTTAATTTGGATCTACACATTCACCATTTACTCCATTCAAACATTAAAGGTGGTAAGTAAAGTTCAACATTTTCTTATTTGTGATGCAATTGTTTTTTATATCATTTGAAGTAATTTTTTTCTTAGTTTTGAAAGTGAAGATTTTAAGAAAAGTATAGTTATATGTTATCTGTTAAAAAGATTTAATTTTTAATAGTGATGCATCAAATTCTCTGCAATATAATTGAAATTGAAGGGGGCGAGATCAAATCTTTAGCATGTCGTAAAAATGACAATTTAAAAAATAAATATTGTATGTATATATTGTATTAATCAAGAAAGCTTTTATAAGTTTTGAAAGTGAAGATTTAGGAAAAGTATTGCTTTATATATTATAAAATGTAATTTTTAATAATGATGCATCCAATCCTGTGCAATATAATTTAAACTGGAGGGGGGGGGGGGGAATCAAATCTTTAGCATGCATAATAAATCTGACAATTTAAAAATTTAATATTGTATGTATATATATTTATGTATTTATGTATATCTTATAATTACATTCTCTTCAATTTGTTCTATTTATGTTTGAATAATTGGTGAATGCAATGTGTAATGCTGAATCTTAGTGGGCAAAATTTCCTTTTTAAAGTATACATCTATAGGAATATGAAAGGAGGGGGAGGATTTATGCTTTTTGAATAGAGAACAGTCAAAACATTAATTGATAAACAATAAAAGTAAAATTTTTGTTTATTATTCAGAACTGTGTCTATGTAACACAATATCTTTATCCATTAAGATCCGGATTTATTGAAAAAAAATATGGACGCGTAAATTTTCTTGGGAACCTACACTTTTCATCTGGGAACCTATACTTTTCATGTAGGTTCCCAGCTGGGAACCATAAAATTTTTAGAATTTTCAAGCCCTGACTCTGTATCTCATTTTGTGAGACAGCACTATAGTTCTCTGCAAAGCCCACTTGTATTATTGTTTCAGTGTCTCCCACATTATTTTTTGCTTCTTCAAAGTAACTGGATTGAGTTATAGATATGTAAAGAATATTAATAATAAATTTTCATTTTCTTGAAAATCTATCAAAAGTTGAAGTAAATTGTCACCAACTCACAATTTGCTAAAATAATTCAAATATATATATTTTATGATTTATCCTTTTTTTAAGCCACATTTGTCTTAATATGTTTAGAAGCAATAATGATTCAACCTTACACTTCATTTAAGAAACATTTAAATATATTTCTAAACAATTTAAAATGGTGTCACACCTGTCACAAGAATTTTGTCACACCCGTCACACTAAAATTCCACACAAAATGAAAATTTAATGAATTTTTAATATTTCATATTTATTCAGACTTGGAGTAATTAGACTTTCAGAAAATTTTATGTATTTTTGAGAAAAAATGAACTTTGTATAATAACTTGAGCATCTTTTTTGTGACGGGTGTAACAGAGAGACAGTATAAATATATTTGCATTAAAAATTGGGTCTTTTAAACTATTTTGAAAAATTAAGTGTTTCAAAAGGTAAACAAAGGTCACAAATAGTAATATATCCACATAGAGGGAAAATGCTGCTGTTTTAAATATTGCATATGGCAGAATGAAAACACCTTATTTTATTCTAGAAAGTTTTTGAAAATTTTCTAACTTTGACCGTAGATAAACCATAAAAGAATAAGTTTTACAGCTTAGTTCTCTCCCCAGTAGCAGAAAGTTATGGTTGTGTCTGCGACAGCAATTTAGTGGGATGAAAATTGTCTGCGGGAGTAGCATGTTACATTTTCTTATGTACAAACATTATGAGTGTTAAAATAAACAGCGTTCTTACTGATTAATACCAGGGGTGATTCTGAGTAAAAAAAAATTCTGAAATTCACAGCAAATTTTCCGAAAGGTTACAACAGAGGGGGGGAGGGAGCGAAAATCCACTGCCGGCACTAATTATGCGTTTTTCTTCGCGATCTTTTGACGAAATTTGCCGTTTTTCTCGATCTTTTGACGAAATTTGCCATTTTTTTCGCGATTTTTTGACGAAATTTGCGCTTTTTTCGCGATTTTTTGACGAAATCTGCTGTTTTTTCGCGATCTTATGAGGAAATTTCTCGTTTTTTTTCGCGATCTTTTGCTGAAATTTGCCGTTTTTTCGCGATCCTTTGGCAAAAATGAGCTTTTTTTTTGCAATCCTTTACGAAATTTGCGTTTTTTCCTCGATTCTTTGACGAACTTCGTATTTTTTCCGCGATTCTGTGACAGAAATTTGCGTTTTTTCGGCGCCCTTGGGACGAAATTCGCGTTTTTACAGCAATCCTTTGGCAGAAATTTGCGTTTTTCGCGATCTTTTGACGAAATTCCGCAAATTTAATTCCGATCTTTTAACATAAATTTTGTTTTTTTCGCGACCCTTTGACAGTAATCTGCGTTTTTCGCGATCCTTTGACAGAAATTTGTGTTTTTCAGCGATCATTTTACAGAAATTTGCGTTTTTTCGCGATCGTTTTACAGAAATTTGCATTTTTCCGCGATTGTCTGACTAAATTCGTGTTTTTTCCTCGATCCTTTCATGAAATTCAAGTTTCTTCCGCATTTTTGTGACAGAAATTTGCGTTTTTCTCGCGCCCCTGGAACGAAATTCACGTTTTTTTTCACAATTTTTGGATAAAATTCAAGTTTGTACAGCTATCTTTTGGCTGAAATTTACGTTTTTCGAGATCTTTTGACGAAATACCGCGTTCTTTCTGCAATCCTTTGACATAAATTTGCGTTTTTTCGCGATCCTTTGACATAAATTTCCGTTTTTTCGCGATCGGTTGACTAAATTTGCTTTTCCCCACAATCGTTTAACTAAATTCGCGTTTTTTCCACGATCCTTTGACGAAATTCGTGTTTTTTCCGCGATCCTGTGACAGAAAATTGCATTTTTTTCACAACCCTGGAACGAAATGCATGTTTTTTTCCGGGCTCTTTTGACGAAATTCGCGTTTTTATAGCGACCCTTTGGCTATAAATTACCGATTTTTTATGCGAATGATTGTCGAAATTGATATTTTTCGGCGACCATTTGTCGAATTCGCGATATTTTTTGCCAGAATTTTCTCTCTTTTTTTTTAAGGAAATACTTTTTTCTTCTTCAAGTTGGTAAATTTATCTGCAAGGTCCAAAATAAATCTGCGACGCACGTCGCGCGTCACGCACTTTCTGCTACCGGGGTTCTCTCTAATTTCATATGTGTCATATTTATACCTTTAATTTGATATATTACTTGTAATAATAAAAGAAGTTTGAAATTTCAACCCTCATGTCCACTTTTTCATGGAAATGCTTTTTGGCTATAATAAAAAGTGCCATTAAATATGCATTCTATTTTTAGTACACCTTTATACCACAATGTGTTGATTTCAGCTTTATTTCTGAATGATAAATAGGTATGATAATTATGCAGTGGACTCCCTTAAATCTGCATAATAACATGGGACCAGAAATTGTGCAGATTTTAGAATTTGACGAATGGTCACTATTTTGTTTACATTTTTTAAACAGTTATTTGAATGTAATAATGCACTCAAAATTAAAATGACTGCTTATAATAAAGTAAAATATTAAAATAATTAAAGCAAAATAAGAAAAATTAAATATAAAAACAAGTAAATAATTAACAATGCATACCTAAATATGCATAATAATGATGAGATAAAGTTTTCTTGGGTTATTCAATAAAACTCACCTCATGAAAGTACAATAAAATTCCATCGAAATTGTAAAATATCGAAGTTTTATTTTATGTTAGCTAGACTTAATGGTACTCAGGGTTGGTAAAAAACCTGTTTAAAAAAAAAAAAAACTGTTTTTTTTGGTTTAAACCGGGTTTTTTTGAATAAGTTTTCCTATTACATTTTATATATTACCTATTACATTCATATTTATTGATAAAAATAAACATCGTTGGATATATAAGTAGTATAACTTCATTTAAAAATAATTTAAATTAAATAATTACAATCAATTATGTAGAAAATTGAAATCATTTAATATTTAAACATTTTTTAGTAAAAGGTGTCTTATGTTCCATGAATAAAATGCTCTACATAGAGAAACATTGATACCTTGAAAATCTTAATAAACAATCTTTTAATTACTAGTAGTACTATAAATAAATATATGATGTAGTTTCATAAATATAATATACTTTCCCATGGCTATTCAAAATAATTTCTTTGAAATATTTGCAATCTGAGATATCTGATTTTTCTTTTCGAACACTACTGGACAATTATTATCTTTTATTGAAAGTAAAGTTTTTATAAAGAATTCCTGGAATGATTTGAATTCAGCAGAAGAGTCTTTACACGTTTCAAGAAGTTATTGTGTATTGTCATTTGACACTTCTCCTCTGAAACTGCCAGGTAAAAAAAAGAAAAGGCGACAGTAAAATAAACAGAAATACCTATTTACCAGCTTTTTAGACTACTGAAAACATTTATCTTAAAACGGAAAGTAGATTTATAAAATTTTTCATCCACTAAAACATTTAAACAGCCATCAGACTTAATACACAAGCTTTTTTTCTGAGCAATGTTATAATACATATTACTTTTAAATGTCTAAACTAAAAATTAATAATATATCTTTTTTAGGCATTTTTATGAGACTTTTTTCTATTATGTCTCAAGCAAACCTTAATCTCGATTTTCTATTTTTTTTGTCAGATCTAAATAGTGGATTCGATTATGCAATAGACGATTTAAATATATCTTATTGCATGTTTTAGTTAAAGTAAACAGGTGCTTCGCTGGCGCCCAATTTTGTCACAACAGTGTGCTCTTATTCGACTTCATATCTTGAGTTTATTTTTTTTTTAAGGCTATTCTCTAAAGGTCAAAATTAGCACTAGCCACCGGCCACAGGGCCAGTAAATGAAAAAAAGTGGCTAGGGAAAAATTGTCTATCAGCGGCCACCTTACGGCCACATTTTTACAAGGAGATAATAAAATTTTCTTGCATTTCATCAAGGATTCTACTTTTTTTGGTTCCAGTATATTTATATTAACATATTTATTTGGGCTACTCAGTTTTAGATTATTACTTATAGAAATGTTACTGTTTAGCATTTTGAAATAAAAAAGTGGCCGCTAGTTTAAACAAAGTGGCCGCTAATGAAATTTCCCAATTTTGACCTATACTATTCTCATATCCGAAAGGGCAACTTTATGACATAAGTTTTAGTTTATTTTTGTTCGGAAATGCATGAAATTAGCAGATGCTGTTGTTCAGAAACTATGTAATCAAACGGTGTTTTCCTTTTTTTTTTTTTTTTTTTTTTGCAAACGCAATAGATCTTTCAGAAAATGTTGTCAAAGTGGGCGTTTTGAACCGAATTTCCTCACGAAAGAAGAATAACCACTCAAGAAAGGTTAAAAACATCTTTGTCATGATCAAAATTGCTTACAACTCAATAGGTAATTAATTTATCAAAAATGGAAAACTCAGTTCGATTCCAAATAGCATCCATAGTCAGGCCTTCCAATTTTATATCTTTCTGTTAAAAAATGAATTTGTACATCTGTCAAAGCGTTTAGTGCTTGCTGAGAAGAACAGTTGAGAACAGCCCTAAAAGATAATCTCCCCAATCAAGAAAATTTTCTTTTACAGCTTGACTGAAATCTTAAAGGTAATTTTATGTTATTAATTATAAATAATCTATGCTTTCTCAAAGGAAAATATTTTATTCAAAATATTGAATATTTTTAATCTATTTTATCTTTGCCAAATTCACCTTTTTAAAATTTCTCTTTAGAGCTTCAAATATGTTCATCAACACATGCAATTTGCATTCTACATGCATACAGATATAACCTAGACTCACTATGTCTCACGGTGACTGTTGGGATAAGACTGTTAAAAGTAGAAATTATTTATATCCAATAATTTCAAAAACTTAAATTACAAAAATGAGAAAATATTAGATTAGATTTTTTCTAAAAAAACAGTTTGGTTAACTAATTGATTTAAACCGTGCCAACCCTGATAGTAACAAAAATAAAATCATAATGCAAAACCCCAATCCCAATGTAGAAATGCAAGAAAAACAAAGGCTTACTAAGCCCAATAGCCATACAGCAAAGAAAACTCACAGCCAATCAAATCATTCATTAGCATACAAAACAAAGAGTAGCCAATGGAGAGAATTACTTATGATTGACATCATTGAGGTATAATGCAATCCTTAGTAAATCTTAACTAATCAAGTAATCTAAGTAGTAAAAATGTATTTTTAGCTCAAACCTGTCACTTTGGCTATTTTTAAAAATAAAAGGCTTAAAAAAAGAAGAACTACTTGTTTTTTTTCTTCCCAGCTAATTTTAGAAAAATTAGTTAGTCTGTCATCTATATTTAAAGCTTATAGGAAAAGTTTGATTAAAAATGTTTGTCACTTTACAAATTTATTAATTCATCATTTTTCTAGAGCTTTGCTTGTAGTTTCTGCATAACTTGGATTTTGCATTTTTCAATAATGTGTAAAATAAATGCAAACATTAGGTGAAAAGAGAAAAAAAAACATTTGGTTTAAACCAAACAACCCTGATGGTACTACTTAGTTATTCTGTCGACCAATTTCGCCAAATTATACAAATTGACATAATTTTTATTTTAAATAACGAAAGAACAAATAAATTAGTATAACATTAATAAAAATACGCAGGTAAAACGTCAAAATAAAAATCACTTGATGACGTAAACATGTGTAACTTCTTTAAATGTAAAGTTAATGTGACATTTATGATCAACCATTATTGGCATTTAATGTTATAGCTTGGTGATAGATTTTTGGTCGATGGGATAACCAAGTAGTACTGACTTAATAACCAAAATAATTTCGATTAATACTTAAATGTATTTGTTAACAAGATCAAAATATTCACTGATATCAGATTAGTGCTATCTTGTATCGCTGTTTGAAATAAATTTATACTAGTGTAAGTTCTAGAATTATACTTATTAAAATGTGTACAGAATTATATAAAAATGAAATTTCGAATTTCCCCCCTACATTTTAACTGTAAGTTTCACTGCTTATATCTGCAATGATGTGTGGAATTTAGGCATTTGAAGATTTGATGGAGCCTACTATATTTAGGCGCATTTAGCGAAATTAGATGGGCAAAAGTTTTTTTCTTCTTTGCTGTAGTACTAACCATACGGATGGAAGAAGAGGGGGGGTTGATTAAAGGGCAAAATTAGAACTAGCCACTGGCCACAGGGCCATTAAATGAGAAAAAGTGGCTATTAAAAAATTGTTTGTCAGTGGCAACTTTATAACCAGTAATCTACAAAGAGAGAATAAAATTTTATTGCATTCCATTGAGGATTCTACTTTCTTCTGTCAGAAATATGTTTATAGTAACATCTATATAATATGCTATCGTATGTGGCACAGAAATTGCGATTATTTGTTAATTGTTTAATGGCAACACCCGAATGAAACGCAGCTCATTGGTTATTGAACAGCATTTAATGCATCTCCATACCTATAAGGGGGGTTACCATAGGGGGGGACCCTGTTCTGTCATCAAATGCCTACAAGCTTGTCACCGATTTGGCGACCAAAATTAGTCTCCAAAAGTGACGCCAACTTGGTGATATCTCTAATATTTTGCCAAATTCCCAATCTTCCATTGTAAACCAATAGGGTTTACTTGCTTACAGAAAATCAACAAATTGAGATATTTTAATGCAACAAAAACTAATATTAGCTTAAGGGATCATATTAATTATATTTAAGGAAGTCCAAGTAAATTTAATTATGAATAAAAGTAACATGTGACAGTGCTTAGCATGCTTTCCCAAACATAAATTTTAAGAAAGGCCAAACTGGTTGCCAAGGCGGCTAGTATTTATTAAAGCTATTCAATTTTAGATTAATACTAAAAGAATTTTTTTCAAAAAATTACTGTTTAATATTTTTAACTAAAAAAGTGGCCATCAGTTTAAAGAAAGTGGCCAGTTCTAAAACTAGTACCACTGGCCACTAATGAAAATTTCCAGTATTACCCTTTAGGGTTGATGGATGCAATGCACTTGGATTCCTGTAACTCCCCTAATGAGTTTAAGAGTTTTTTTCTTTTACACTTCAAATTAAAAAAACTATTAGGGATAAAAATGCAGCTAAACTTTTTTTTTTTTTTTAATTTGAAGCACTAAATGTAAATAAAAAACCCATGTGGGTTGGGTTTTTTCAAAAAAACCCGGGTTTTTGCGAACCCTGCTTGAAAATAAAAATATTTTCTTTGTATATCGTGTGGAAGCTTTCGTAGCGCAGAACTCAAAAATACATTTCTTTTAATTTTAGGTATTATATTTACAGAGATATCGTCGAAAATATAATGCAAAAATATGCCCCCCCCCCCCTCTATTTCTGAATCTATTGAAACTAAAAATATGAGAAATTTAGAGGTAGTAGACATTAATTTAAACTTTGCAGGAAAACTATAACAATTACCCTCCCTAAGTCACACAGGGTTGCCGGCTTTTATTTTTCAAAAAGGTGGTTTATAGGTGGTAGATAATTCATATAAAATTTGGATTAATTTATTTTTAATACACTTATAAACAGGGTTGGCAAGTTTTTGCCATAGGCGGAAAAAACCACGGAAAAAACCGTCCCGGCAAAAATAGGATTTTGCCAAAGTGGTGGCAAAAATAGGTTGTCCATTTAATTTTTTTTCGCAGAAAAAGAGAAAAAAATATTTCATGGAAGAAAAAAGAAACTTAATACTTACTTAAAAAATCAATACTCTAAATTTATTTTTGAAATCTTTAAAGTTAAATAAGTATAATTATGCATTTTATGAACAAATACCAACTTTTATAACATAATTTATAAAATGAAAAAAAAAAATTAATTTTATATAAATGAATAGAAAACTTGATTGTTTATACAATCATTAATGATTATTCACATAATAGACCTGTGGAGGCTCTAAATGAGTAACGCATTTATGTTTATATGCGTTAGAAATTCAAATAAACAATTATATTCTAAATTCAATTTTTTAATATAAAATTATATTTAAAGCAGAATGCTATTCAATTTCAAATAATTCAGTGATATCTCCATCTCAACCTAATTTTTGCTGTTTTAGCATAGCATAACAATAAACTAGATAGAGTATTTGTTGACAGTTTATTTCGAATTTTAGTTTGCACAAATGAAAAATTAAAAAAAAATCTTTCAATAGCAGCACTGTTTGCTGGACATATTTGAAGGTGTGCGACTAATGAACAGAAGTCTTTTGAAATCTCACAAGCTTTTTCGATACTTCTCCACCAATTATGAGCACTGACACTACTAATCACTTCTGCAAAATATGAATTAGAGAAGGGTTTTTCTTTTAGCTCGAAATTAATAATATAAGATATAAAGTCGGGATTAATTTTACACAACCATGCTTTACAGCTTTCCTTTTGTTCATAATTTAAAAGTTCACCTCTGTACTTTGGATGTAACAAATATGCTACAAGATGACACAGCAAAACTGCTTGTTCAAATCGCTTTTTTAATTTTGAAAAATGTGGTAAACAGGGTGCAATACTCTGGTATTTTGTTATCTGTCTTGTGGTCATTTGACAATAGACTGCTGGATTTGAGAATTTCAAAAGAGTATTTTATTTGTGGGGAGGGGGGTGGGGGGTGTGAATATAATACAAAAAGATAAAATGGCTACTGACTACTTACTGAAAGTAAAGAATGTAACTTTTTATCCCTTTCTTGGAGTGTAAGAAGGAGGTAAAAAAATTCTAGCTTCCTAACAAGACACAAGATAAACATAGTTTTCTCAATATATAATATTCAGTTTAATTTAATTACTTTTTTATCTGTAACACACTACTTTGATCAGATAAATAATGATAAATTAGTACCAAAGACTTAAATATTTACATATTTTTAAGACTCATTACGTAAAACAAAAGTAACAAAGTTATAACCTTTATACTAGGACTTCCCTTAGAGGGATTAGTCTGAGCGATATTACTGAGAACATAGATTTAATAATAACATGTGGAAGCAAAGAAAATGAGATGTTATCTTTAATTATCCATATACTGCGAAAAATTGAAATGATGAAAATAAAGGAATTGTAGAATTACAAAATCTTATATATAAAATCGTATATACTGTTTAAAAAAATGGGAAATCAAACCATTCAAGACAGCCATGCATGGATATAAAATTGAAAGTACGCAATATATTAAAAGTGAAATAGAAAATGAAACACTAATTTACTTATATCGGAATTTTAACTGTATAAAATGATGTCAAGAGCATAATCAGACGCTCCGCACCAATTTGAGTAACTTTAAATGACAAATATATGATGTTTAAAAAGAATGGGCTATACTTTATATGGTGTGTGCTCCCCCGGAATAGTTAATATTGTACAATATCTGTTTTCCACGGATGCAATGAGGTTGTCGATAACATTTAAGGAATTCTCTTCTCAAAATCTAATATAGTATCAAAGTACCGAATACGTCAAAAGTGGCATGCAATGCTTCGTTAGAGTGTGTTTTAGATATGCTCGATCGGATTTAAATGATGAGTGTATGTTGGCCACTACATACGCTGCATTGTTTTGTTTTCAAACATATTCTGTACAAGTTGAGCAGTATTTAGCATGTATTAAATAAAAGAAATCGGCAATGATTACAACATAAAGTATGACACAAGATCTGAATATATCGTCTGCATAACTTTTGAGCTGTCAAAGTGTCATTTGAAGTAATTTACAAATCCATACATATTTATTCAGCAAATCATGCAAGCTAACATATGCCAATATGAACCCAATTACCAAATTTCACCAGAATAAGTTAATATATAAAAAATCTACTAATGATAATTGAGAATATGACCTTATGATAAAATGTCTAGAAAAATGAATCGGATAAAAAATTCATATCAAGTTTAAAACGGCACTTCCCTCTGTTAGTGGCCTTGGCGAGAGAGAGAAAAGCCTAGAGAAGGAACACTTTAACAAGTACTTTCGGGCAACCTACTCACTGTTTCATACAGGTCTTTATTCAATATTTACACAATTTATTTAATGCTAGGTGGGTATCTATCAGTTTTGCTGCATTTAAATCGCATGTTTTGCGGAGGAAATGCAGCATTATGAAATATTTAAAGTTGCTGTACCTAATAATTCCAAATTAATGGTAATTGAGATCGCTTTCCGTTAATTTCATCTTTTTAAATTTTAAATTTTTTAGAAACCATTCATAGAGACAATTGTATATTTTAAAACTAACCCGAAGCAAAATTTCAAGATTTTGGGCTCAGCAGTAACAGAGAAATAGAAAATGTTTGAAAGTTTTTTGTTTCTGCACTGTTTTAGATAGCGACATTTTTAGAAATTGTTCTATTGCGAGAATTTACGTCATGATAAATACAGCCATGTCAATTTTCATGTTTATATTCTTAACAGTTCCATGTTCTTCGTTACTTAGATCATCTTTAGATCTTTTTCCGCTTTGTTTAGTCTTTCTATTTTTTAGAATTCGTTCTACAACGAGCATTCACTACCACTTATTAATTACTACCATGACAATGTTCTAGTTTCTAACCCCAACAGTATCCCAAAAATTTCAGTATTCCAAATAAATCATAGTTTAGAACCTTTCTAGAAATTTTTACGTTTATCCGTCAAATTGAACCTTTTAGAGAGCGTTCATTACGAGTATTTACATCTTAAAAGTAACTACCGCACCAAATTTAAAGTTTCTAACCCAATCAATATCGCAGAAATCACAATTTTAGAACTTTTTTGCTCCTGCAGCGATGTGGGTTCTTGCACTGACATAAAATAGTCTTTTTTTCGGAGCAGAGATGGCCACCAACATTTTTTTAAGTCGGCTATGTAGTTTCAGAGATAACACCTCACAAACGTACAAGCATTAATAATATTATATACTTTATAATATTATAACGCTTTATAATATTAGCATTAGATGTACAGATACAAAAGCCATTTATCTGTTACAAACTAAAGTGCCGGCGTTGCCCAGAATTTGAAGGATGTTTGTTCTGAAAAATCAATTTCAAAATTTAACATACAACACAAAACAAACATTAAAAAAAGCAGTCGAAATGTTGTTGAATGAATCATATGAAAACGCTATATAAAAATGTATAAATGCATATAACAGACGCAAAAGAATACAGCTATAAATGAACTTATTTCAATTTATAATTGGAGCAATAATGTTAAAATACGCCAATATTTCCCTAATCGGGTTTTTATCATGCTTCAATACATTTTTCACACTCATATGACGTTATACTATATCCACCCTGCCCTTTATATTTCCAATATGACGTAATATTTTCCTCTTTCACGTGGAAACCTTGAAATAGAAAAGTTATGAAGTTATATTCACTTTCATTTAAATTCGTCAAACCATTTATTTCATTTTCATATTTCACGTGAATATCTTGCAATAGAAAAGTTATGACGTAATATTCACTTTTTTTTTAAATTCGACAAACTATTTATTTCATTTTCATTTATCACTTGGGAATCTTGCAGTAGAAAACTAATTGTTGTAGTAATAATTTTATTGTGTTTTTTAATTGTTGGCAACTGCTACAACGAAAAATGTTTAAATTTGATAAGAAATTGCTCTTAAATTGGTGGTTTTTATTAATTAAAAATTAACTATAAGTTATTTCGATTCCGGATTACTTTAGTTGTCTCGGCCATGTTTTAATACACATGTACGTATCTCTTCACAATTTTGGCTTCCAAATTGTGGATTTTTTATAGAATTACAAACAGACAGATAGACAAGTTTTCCTTTTTATATATCTCTCTATTCTATAAAAAGTAACTAACGCTGTCACCGCCGCCGCCGCCGGTTTTGAATTTTTTGTGACCGGAGGTCTTTCTTCGTTAATATTAAGAAAACTATTGCATACAAATATATGAAAATCGGTGGTATTATAGCGAAATGTTTGATCAACACACTAATGCATACAGTTTTCAAATCGAAGAATTATTTTAAGAGATATTTAATGCTAAAGTTGGACAAAATCGTTCCATTAAAAAAAGTTTATAAGAGCAAAAGCTATACATGGGAATTTAATCATTTTTAGATCATTTTATTCAATAGAAGATCCCGGTCTGCAGATTTCATTAATGTTTTTAATTTGACTCATTTTTTGAGGTTTTATTTCTATTTTAAATTCAAATATTCAGCATTTTGACAGATATTTTTTACATATTTTAGAAAATGGCATTAATTTAAACTGTTGCCAACTGTATAAACAGCGCAAACAATAATGTTTGCTTCAAATTAAAAAAAAATATTTACACGTTACTATTATAAACAGAAAAAAAAACTTCAAATTAGAATTAAATAATTCGGTATAAAAAGCAGGCACTTATTGGAAATTACGCCATAAAAAATATATTTACATGTGAATTTTAAAAGAGAAAGGATATTGTAAAATAAATTCATTAACATGCGTTAGAAATCTGAAAGAGAACAAATTACGTCACATTACACTTATTATGCAAAATGAACAAAAATAGTATTGCAAAACAGTTTAAATTTAAAAATTGCGCGAGTCAAAATATTAGAGGTTAAATATTAGATTTTTTCAAAATTTTATTATTTGTCGTTTGATGTGAGGTGCCCAGCTATAAGTATGCAAATTTTTATGTTTCCAACATAATTAGGGGCTGAGTTAGAAAAATTGCTTTAAATACACAAGTTAGACCCCAGAGGGTTAAATATTAGACTTTTTCAAAATTTTATTATTTGCTGTTTGATGTGAGGTGTTCAGCTATATGTATGCAAAATTTCATGTCTCCAACTTAATTAGGGGATGAGTTAGAAAAATTGCTTAAAATACACAAGTTAGAGCCCAGAGGGTTAAATAAGACTTTTTCAAAATTTTATTATTTGTCGTTTGATGTGAGGTGTTCAGCTATAAGTATGCAAAATGTCATGTCTCCAACTTAATTAGGGGCCGAGTTAGAAAAATTGCTTAAAATACACAAGTTAGAGCCCAGAGGGTTGAATAATAGACTTTTTCAAAATTTTATTATTTGTCGTTTGATGTGAGGTGTTCAGCTATAAGAATGCAAAATGTCATGTCTCCAAATTAATTAGGGGCTGAGTTAGAAAAATTGCTTAAAATACAGAAGTTAGAGACCGGAGGGTTAAATATGACTTTTTCAAAATTTTATGGTTTATCGTGTTATCGCAAGTGTTCAGCTATAAGTATGCAAACTTTCATGTCTCCAACTTAATTAGGGACTGAGTTAGAAAAATTGTTTAAAATACACAAGTTAGAGCCCAGAGGGTTAAATATTAGACTTTTTAAAAATTTTATTATTTGTCGTTTGATGTGAGGTGTTCAGCTATAAGTATGCAAAATGTCATGCCTCCAACTTAATTAGGGGCTGAGTTAGGAAAATTGCTTAAAATACAGAAGTTAGAGACCGGAGTGTTAAATATGACTTTTTCAAAATTTTATGATTTATCGTGTTATCGCAAGTGTTCAGCTATAAGTATGCAAACTTTCATGTCTCCAACTTAATTAGGGGCTGAGTTAGAAAAATTGCTTTAAATACACAAGTTAGAGCCCAAAGGGTTAAATATTAAGCCTTTTTCAAAATTTTATTATTTGTCGTTTGATGTGAGATGTTCAGCTATAAGTATGCAAAATTTCATGTCTCCAACTTAATTAAATTAGGGGCTGAGTTAGAAAAATTGCTTAAAATACACAAGTTAGAGCCCAGAGGGTTAAATATTAGACCTTTTTCAAAATTTTATTATTTGTCGTTTGATGTGAGGTGTTCAGCTATAAGTATGCAAAATTTCATGTCTCCTACTTAATTAGGGGCTGAGTTAGAAAAATTGCTTAAAATACAGAAGTTAGAAACCGGAGGGTTAAATATGACTTTTTCGAAATTTTATGATTTATCATGTTATCGCAAGTGTTCAGCTATAAGTATGCAAACTTTCAAGTCTCCAACTTAATTATGGGGTGAGTTAGAAAAATTGCTTAAAATACAGAAGTTAGAGACCGGAGGGTTAAATATGACTTTTTTAAAATTTTATGATTTATCGTGTTATCGCAAGTGTTCAGCTATAAGTATGCAAACTTTCATGTCTCCAACTTAATTAGGGGCTGAGTTAGAAAAATTGCTTTAAATACACAAGTTAGAGCCCAAAGTGTTAAATATTAAGCCTTTTTCAAAATTTTATTATTTGTCGTCTGATGTGAGATGTTCAGCTATAAGTATGCAAACTTTCAAGTCTCCAACTTAGTTAGGGGATGAGTTAGAAGAATTGCTTAAAATACATAAGTTAGAGCCCAGAGGGTTAAATATCAGACATTTTTCAAAATTTTATTATTTGTCGTTTGATGTGAGGATTTCAGCTATAAGTATGCGAAATTTCATGTCTCCAACTTAATTAGGGGCTGAGTTAGAAAAATTGTTTAAAATACACAAGTTAGAGCCCAGAGGGTTAAATATTAGACTTTTTAAAAATTTTATTATTTGTCCTATGATGTGAGGTGTTCAGCTATAAGTATGCAAAATTTCATGTCTCCAACTTAATTAAATTAGGGGCTGAGTTAGAAAAATTGCTTAAAATACACAAGTTAGAGCCCAGAGGGTTAAATATTAGACTTTTTCAAAATTTTATTATTTGCCGTTTGATGTGTGGTGTTCAGCTATAAGTATGCAAATTTTCAAGTCTCCGACATATATAGTTTCTGAGAACGGGCTCTGTGACAGACGGACAAACAGACAGACAAAGGAGTGAGACAGGTAGGGTTTCGTTAGATGAACGATACTCTAAAAACATGCTGCGGATGACTGTAACAACATTCTAAAATTACATTACCATCAGCGATCTACCAATCCCGAATTTAGTTTATATTCGTTTCATATATTCTTATTCTTTTCTGCGGCCCTGTAAAATAATTATCAATATTATATACAGTAAAATCTCTGAATAGCGGACATCCCGAGAATGCAGAATTTGTCCTCTATTTAGAGGTGACCGCTACTGAGAGTAAAACATGTACAGTTATTTAAGAGTTGGTAATCGAAAAAATGTCCGCTAAATAGAGGTATCCGCTAATCGGTTGTGTCCGCTATGGAGGTTTTACCAGTAAAACTTCTGAATAGCGAACACCTCGGGAGGGCAGAAAATTTGTCCTCTATTTGGAGGTATCCGCTACTGAGAGTAAAAAATGTACAGTTATTTAAGGGTTGGTAATAGAAAAAATGCCCGCTAAATAGAGGTGTCCACTAATTGGGTGTGTCCGTTATGGAGGTTTTACTGCATAATAATATCATCCTTTACAAGAAAATTGCATGCTGTATGATAGACAGACAGACATCCAGAGAAAGATAACCTCCCGGATCAATAAACACTCATGTCTTTTGTTTTAATCATCCACAATTGTATGTCATACAACATGCCAGATTTTATACAACAGGCTAAAAACGGTCACCGTGGTACGGAATACTGTATTATTATTTGTTTGCCACCAAAACTGGTTGCCACGGGTTGTTGCAAGGTTTGTGATCACGTGGTTGAAACTGATCTATTCAATATTACTGCGTGCGTATTTTTTTTTTTATTATTTGCTCCATGTGTTCAAATTAGTTGTCTACGAAAACATCAACCGGTGAAAGTGACGCACACCAAATTTCTGTGACGTATGCAGATAAATTGTGCTTTTTTAAGAGTTTTTTCTATATAATTTTTAAACGGTTTGGAACTTATTTTTCATAGTAGGTGCATTCAGTAGGCGACCCTCATAGGTACCTTCTGGTGCAATCAGAAACGAAATCCGACAAATATTTTTTGAGTTATGCTTGACGAAAGGTTTTTATTAGGCTTTTTTTTTAGTAGGACATGGCGTTAATATCCATCGTAGTAGTAAAGTGTCCGGACAGTAATATTTCGCTGAGTATTAGCCTTCGCTTCGCTCAGACAATAATTAAAAAAATATTAATGCCTGACAAAATACTTTACTTAAGGGGAAAAAAAATATCTAATTTTTAATTTGGTTCTTGAATTCCTAAGCATTAGACTGAATTCTACCTAGTTTATAAAGATTTAAAATATGTAAAAATATTTAATTATATTTATTAATTAGCAAATTAAATAAAAATATTAAATGATATGTTACTAAAATTAATTGTTTATACCATTATTATCCTTATTAGCTTAGAGATTTTATTACACATTAAAGTCAAATAAGAATTTGCCATTTTTGCCGGTTTTTTCCATTTTTGCCCTGGTTTTTTCCAGTTTTTGCCACTGTCCTGACAAAAATACCTTTTTGCCGGCAAAAATGCCAACCCTGCTTATAAATATTTTCTACTAAAAAAAATAAACTTCTATTAAATTTTGTCAAATAAATAAGTCCTTATAACTGCTAGAATGCAACTGTGAAGGCATTATATCATAAAAAAAAATTATAAATATTCAGAAGAATACATTAAATTAGACTCTAAAGTATTGGTTTGGAATTCTTTATTATAGCTCTACACCTACCACACATTTTAAATATTGTATGAAAGAATAAGAAAATGTCACACATCAAAATAGAAACATTCTTACATACTGATATTTACTTTTAAAATTGATTAAAACTAAATAACATATATGTATTTAATAACTGAAATTATCTTATATAATACTTGAGAACAAACACCCAGTAATAAGCAATTGATATTCTAACTTATAAAAATGATGTATGTAAAAAGTTTTTCTACTACTAAGCTGTTATGTAACTTATTCCAAATATGTCCATACGGACAGATTAAAATCATAGAATGAACAATGTTGAAAGAGAAATTAGGAAGGATATAACATTTGAGGAAATTTTTAGTACATGTAACTGCATAAAATAAAGAGAACAATTAAAAAAAAATTCTCCAAATTAAACTTGTTGTATTAAAATTTTGAAAAGCTAGATGCTATTTAAAATAGTGCATATATTCATGCATAAATTAATGCAATGTTATTCATAATACTGTTTTAATAGAGAGAAATGATGTTTTTATTAAATGACTGTATAGGTGATTTTAAATAAATGCTTATGAGAAATAAAAAATGACTTGTATATTAATGTCCCTTAAAATTAGTCAATAAAATATATAACGAAGCAACCATTGTCCTTTTTAATTATATAAAGCAGTAAAAATGAAAAAAAAAAGGTGTCAAGGTCAGTGTATACCAGAGAAAGCAATTGGTATGGCTTTTTATTTCAATATTAATGTCTTCATTATTGAAAAATTGGGTTATATTGATTTCCACCTCAATTAAATGTCTTTAAAACTAATTAAAAAACACATAAAAAGTTGTAATATATAATTAAAATGCTTTACTGTATAAAAGCCAATTTTGGCCAAAAAAGGCCAATTTTGGCCAAAAAAAAAAGCCGGTTAAAACCAATAAAAGCCACCGGCGTGGCTTTTTTAAATTTTAGCCGGCTTTTTTGCAACCCTGAAGTCACATAGTTTTTGAGAAAAGTGTATTTTCCCGTTACATACAAATTTCGATTTGCAGGCATTCGGCAAAGGCGTTGAGTAGCGCAGAAGGTACAGTCGTGAAAAAAAAAAAGGAAACACCCTATACTAATTCCTCAACAAATTATCGTAGAAGAAAGTTACTGGTACCGAACGATTGGAAATAAAGCCTACCTTTAAATGACGTGTATAAAATTTGCTTAGGGGGCCATCTACATATTAAAATGAACCCAAACTTCATTTTTTAAATGGCAATACCCAATTTTAACGAGATATTTCAAATCTTTCGTTCAAACTATGCCTATACACCAAATTTCAAGTCATTTGAATGATAAATATTCAAAATTTAGTGCTTCTAATGTTAAATTATATTTTCATATTATCTCATGAAATTAAACTCCGAATGTGTTAATGTTTTGTGTAGCAATAATACTAAAATACCCAAACATAAATACGTTGAATTTGCAATTTTTATAATTTTCGGACATGAATTACAGCCTACAATTTTTTTGATGGATTTATGAAGTCTTGCTTTATGGAAATCCAAAATTTCACATTTTTCTTCCAAGTAGTTTTCAAATTATGCTTAAAAACGGCAAAATGATGGTTTAAATGGATAGAAGTGACTAGATATTTTGAAATTTCGTATGCTATCCTGTAATCTAGCAGTCTTCAATGACTGTTTGAGTGGCTCTTAAGATGCCTTGATCAAGAAGGGTGCTCTCTCGGTCAACAATCGAGCACCGAACTTCAATTTGGATTCAGCCCCTAAAATACGCTCGCTTTAAAACAATTAATTTCTCAGAAACTTATCGTACGGATTGCATAAAAATTAGTTTTTAGGCTAATTGAAGGGTGCAGAGTTCATTTATGCTGCCAGAATTGTGTACTGCTATTAAAAAAAAAACAAAGTTATGTTTCATTTTAATATGTAGATGGCCCCCTAATCAAATTTTATATACATCATTTAAAAGTAGACTTTATTACCAATCGTGTGGTACCAGAAACTTTCTTCTACGATAATTTTTTACAGAGTTAGTAAGGGGTGTTTACTTTTTTTTTTTCACGACTGTACCTATCGTAGCAGACGTATAAAAGCATTGTTGATAATGATTTTCGCAAAAAAAATCGTCGGTAATTAACCGAGATATTAACTCTTAAAGACATGGGCAGTTTGGACAAACATAATGACAGGGACGGCGTACTATGTACCATCGGTTTTTAAAACCCAGACTTTTAATTAGAGGTGCAACGATTGGCCCCATTTGGCTTATCTGCCGAATATTCGGCTTCGGCCGAATATCAAGTCCATTATTCGGCCTTGGCCAAATAATGCTCTAAAAATTGTTTTTATATTTATACAATATATTTTTTTAATTTGACAATTTATATTCATCATGTATAATGAAAATTTTATTTGAAATTAACAAACACTTTTCTTTTCTCTAACTTTCATACCCTGAATGGGTTTTATCTACCCATTTTTATATAAGAGGGTCATTTAGGAATCATGTTAAAACTTTTATGCTGTATCTATAAGTACAAAAAGTATCTGTAATAAGTTAACGTAATCTGTTAAATATAAAATTTATCTATTCAAAATTTCCCTAATAGAGCCATACTAAGTAAATTCTGTTTTTTTAAAGCATAATGGGAAGTTTTATATTTTTCTCTTGTTACATTAAAAAATCTTTCTTTCAGTGATATTTTTAATTAGACCTATAAAGAACATAAATATATACTGTAGATTAGATATAGGTGTATTGTATGTATAACAAAAATATTTAAGTCGTATGTGCTGCAATACTTAAGGTTTTTGTTTTTTTGAGTAAAATGTGCTTAAAAGTTGAATATAATTTAAGTAATTTTTTTTAAGTGTGTTACTATTTCTTATTAAATAATGAAAGAAATGTAAAGTACTAAATTCTTTTAATTAGTATGTATGTATGTTTTGCATCACTATTTAATTTAGATTTTCTTTCATCTGAAACTTGAAATTTATATTGCCTAGTAATTTTAAAATTTTGTGCTTATTTTAAAATGTACCAGCAACAACATACATAATATCTGTTAAATTGTAACAGTACAGTACCTAAAATACTGCATAGTCAGTATTTTAAAATTTATTTTTTTTTTTACAGATATTTCCTTTCTCTAAATCTGAAAACCTTCATTATACACTTCTTTTCTTAATAGTGACATAGCCCTCCCCCCACAGAAAAATGGATTTTTTGTTAATTGTCAGCTTTATGAAGTCTACAGTGATTTATTTCCACTATTTTAGGGGATATTCTTCTATCAGTGATTTTTCATAAGATATTAAGATTTCTTTTTTTTTTTTTTTTTTTTTTTTTTTTTTTTTCTTATTTCATTTGAAAGTTGAAATTTATATTTTCTAGTACTTTAAAATTTTGTCTTTATTTTAAAATGTAACAACAACATACATAATATCTACTAAAATGTAACTGTACAGTACCTGAGGAGGAACTTTTGCTAAGATTTTTTTTTCTTTGGGGGGAGGGGGGGGGTGTGAAAATTATATTATTGAAGCAATTTTTAGGCCGAACATAAACGAATATTTTGTCAGAATAAAGTAATGCTTTAAAAAACTAAATTTGCATATAAATATTTTTTTTAAAAGAAAATAATACATTTTAATTGTGATATAAGAATTGTGCGTATAGTGCATACTATATTTTTGATTTTAGACAAAAATGAGTTCATTATTCGGCTGCCGAATATTCGGCCATAATTAGGCCGAATAATTGGTATTCGGTTATTCGGCCAAACCATTATTCGTTGCATCACTACTTTTAATGATATATTTGTGTAATGCAATGTCCAGTAGCAGTATAAAAACAATAAACGTACAATTGTTAAAAACAGACTAACTTAATTAGAATTAATCACATAAATACTATGGAATTCTCGACTAGTTTGCATTCAGTGAATCTCTCAATACGCCTCCCGTGTCTTTAAAAGTTAATTAAAAACCTATCTGGAAAAACGCGGCATGGACCAAGGCGGCATTGCAATTTTTGATCTCCTTTCGAAGCGCACTTAGCACAATGCCAATTTTAAACTTTGAACAAGGGTTTTGTTTTAGCTACAGTGTAAAAAGAATAGATTATTACTATGCCGAATTTAGTTTTATGAAATGCCAAATGAAGTTTAAATAGGCAGTACTTTTGTTGTCAGTACCGAATTAAGTTAATCATAAACAGATTAGGAAAAGATTTGAAAAAATTATACAGAATAGCAATATTTGATATCTCTTCTTCATCTGCAGCTATACCCAACCCTATGTTGTATAGTTTCTTACAAAGTCTTATTATTATTTTAGCAACGGTTTTTTTTAAAAGTAATATAGTTAATAATTCATATATTTATTGTACTCTGAGCACTCTGAGCGCGAGTAATACTCGCACTGACTTGATCATTTATTGTGTTATTGATCTGGCTTTTTTAAAGTGATTTAAGTGGGAATTTGTCTCTAGAAGACCGAAAAAGGATGTTTTTTTTTAGCATTTTGTTTTATGGAATAAGAATGAAGATTTTAGCCCCGGGTTTTTTGTATGTTATTTATTATCATTTGAAGACCTTTTTAAATGAAAATTGATGATGTGATGGCTCAAGTTGCATATGTGGATATCCTAGTATGTGCACATACACTTCCAAGCGGGCAGGATTAGATAGATTTGCAATCCATTTTCATTAAGGTTTATGAAAGTAACAATGCTAATAAGGTAGAGCATTGATGTATAATTTAATTGTACAGTACATCCATAGGGTATAGAGTGAGAGGGGACCTCTGTAACATCGCGTAATGATTGAATGGATGAACTGGCCGTTGTACTAAAACATCCAAAAGAATAACGAAACCTTCGGAAATAAAGCTATAGGGAAGAATGTTACAAAAATACAGTAATGGTCAGCAGGGTTGGCAAAGTGGACCCAGCCAACAAAAACCCGGGTGGGTTTTTGTGAGCGGGTCTACCAACAAAAATCCGCCTGGGTTTTTGTTAAAAATCATTTCTGAATCTGCAAATCCCTCCTATAGTATTTAAAAATACAAAATACAAGTTTACCTTTTAAGCCCAAAACCTAGGTGGTTTCTTTTATCAAAATTACATAAAAATAATTAAATAAAAATCAGTCGTATTTGTGGTAATCAGGTGGTAGTTTATTTCAGAATATTCATTTTTAAAAAATATACTCCAAGTAACTTACACAATGTAATATATTTAAAATAATTATAATTGATCTTTTTTATAGTTTACCAATCAAAATCACATTCAATTTGATTTTTATGGTAATATTTATAAATCTTTACTAGTTTTTCACACCGCTCTGAGCCTAGTCTGTTCCGCAATTTAGACCACATGAATCCAAATGTAAAGAAAATTCTCTTGATGGAAGCAGAACTAGGTGGAACAGAATGCAGAGATCGGAACTTCAAAAATCACAATCAAACTTGATTTTCTTTTTCTGTACTTTTTCTTTCAGAATTTCCCACCATTTTGAAGCTGAAAATTTTTGACACAATATTTTCTGAGAAAAGAAGTGATTTAGGAAAATAGTCAATGTCTTTAATTTTAAATGCCAATATTGCAGGTAACCACTTTGAATAATACTGCATTAGCATGCTTCAGCTTCTGCCTCTTCCGTTAAATTAAGCCTTTACCCTCTAAACTTTGCATCTATTAGCTAAAAAATGCTCAGGCCCAATAACCTGTTTGTAGCGTTTCAGTATAGCTTCCTTGTGTCCCTGCTATACGGTGCCGTAGACAGCGGGGACCCGGTTTGAGGTTTGTTCGCTTCGAGATTTCATATTATTAGAGGCCCCGATAAAAAGAGGGGCCCGCTAGCATGCAAAGCCAGCTAGTTTAATTATTATAGTTACTAATTATTGTAGCACCTTTAATTATTATAGTTACTACAAAAATAAAAATTAATTATTCATTATGACAACTAAAATGTATTTAAAAGTGATAAGATAAGAACTCACTTTTATCACGTAATAGTACCGTGTTTGCTTGTGTAATAGTCACACTTTTTTTGCCAATTTTTCATTGTGAAAGTCTAGGTGCGACTATTATGCGGGGAAAGCTACTACACAATATCGTACACTCTAATGCTAAAACATCACTGGTATAAAAAAACCACATTATAATAAATTTAGTAACTTGCCAAATGTTTCCAGATTATGTGCTGTTTATTAATTATAATTTTTCTTTTTATGGTAATATTTTTATAGACGTAAAATTTACAAATAACCTTTGTGAAAATTTTGACAAAAAATTCTCATAATAAATCACTTTTCCTGAATGTATCAGTATCACTATTGTAATGTGAATCGGTGTCTGAAAAATCTCCGTCATTCCATAAAATGTCATCTTCGCTTCTGTCCAAAGCGTCGGAGAGAACCGTCTTCTTAAAACTTTTTGAAATTATATCGCTTGTCATTAAAGTCAAGCTTTGTAATATCAAATAACACATTAGTTCCGGGGATGGACACCTTACTGTTCCACTGGGAGTTTTTCTTTGTTCCCATTGACCTATCCAATCTAAGCTATACTCGTCTTATCTGTCTTTAAACAGTTGCAGAATCGATGTGAGTCCTTCAGAAATTATCAAAAGATCTGTATTGCCTTCTGAAAGTTCCTTCTTTACATCACCAAAAAGCTGTCCTCGGAAGCTGTCGAGTACCAGCATGGCTGGTTTTTTGAACAATGATCCAGACCTTTTCCTCTAAACATTGCAAAGCCAATCTTTCATCCTTTTTTCATCCATCCAATTTATGCGAAGAAATATTTAGATGATTTTTTCTGCTTTAAATCGGGGGTGCAACTATTACGCGAGTAAACACGGTATTCAGTTAATTATAATAGTAATATTATTATTATTATTATTTTTAATTAATAATAGTATTAATATTAATTAATATTAATACTATTAGTATTATTTTATAATATCAGTTAATAAATTTATTCTGATGTTAGTATTAAGTTAATACTAATATCAGAATAGAATAAATTTATTAACTGATATTATAAATAATAGTAATTAGTAATAAATAGATCAAATGTAATTAAAAAATGTAACATAATAAATATATTTTTAAACGAGTACACACATATATTATATAAATATACAAATATACAGAAAAATAACTAAAACCCAGAAAAATCCACAAAACCCAGAAAAGCCCACAAAAAACCCCGGGTGGGTTGGGTTTTTGTACAAAAACCCGTGTTTTTGTCAACCCTGATGGTCAGGGTTGCTGGCTTTTAGCCAGGCCGAAAAAAGCCAGCCGTCTTTTTTTGTTTTTAACCACTTAAAAAAAGCCGGTTTTTATTTTTAAAAGTTGGTTTACAGCTAATTCATTTTAAATCTGGATCAATTAATTTTTAATACACTTATAAATATTTTCTACTAAAAAATTATAAATTTCTATTAAATTTTGTCAAATAAGTCTTTATAACTTCTAGAAGGCAACTGTGAAGGCAATTATGTCTGACAAAAAAAAATTATAAATATTGAAAAGAATATAAGTTAGACTCCAAACTTGTGTTTTGAAATTGCATATTACATAGTTCCACAGTTTAATTAAAATTAAACAATGACAAAATGTAGCCCATCAAAATGGAAACATTCTTGCGTGTCCATATGGAGAGATTAAGTAATAGTCCAGGCAAATTAAAGTAAATACACCTTCAACCCGGGCAAAATTGCAATAGAAGCTCTGTTAACTGATTTTTAATTCGTAACCATTACAGAGAAATATAACCAAAATCAGACAAAATCGGATCACGGGAACACCCTTAAAAACGGATTTCAAAACGGACTGAATCATATGCCGTTTTGCGTTGTTGTGCTGTTGTATAGCTTTTAGTTGAGATGGAATACGACAGAGGGCAGCACTAAACAATTTGGACTGCAAATATTCATTTTTTATTGAACAACTGACAACCAATAATGCTTTTGGAACAAGATAAAGTAAAGTATCTATAACTCATTCTAAACTGTATTACTACTAGACCGATCTCCTAACAGTCATCCGGTATGCGGTGAGTTTTTCAAGCTCCGGCGATGGAGAGATATATCTCCGGCCTCAGGCAAGCCCTATACTATATTTTCTTTCTACATATTAAGTCTTCCTGAACATTTAAAGCCCTAACGCATCAAAATCGGTCCAGTGGTTCGCGAGATATAGTTCTTTTAAATTTCTCTACTTTCTGTAAATCCCGTTCCTCTATCTCATGTATCCGCAATTGCAACTGGCTCCGAATCGATTCCAGTGCTTATAAATGCTAGTTGTGCATAACTTTCCCAGGCATCGGAACATTTTTAATAATATGCTTTAGGGAATTTTTCAGGGCAAATATCAGTATTTTTTAATAGAAGAATAAATCTAGCTTAAACACGCGAAATTTCGCCTTATTTAAGAATTAATTTTCTATAAGAAAATACTGGTCCCGAAAAATTTCCTGGCTATAAAATTTCAGGACACGCACGACACCTGCATTTATGGACATTTCATCACCAATTTACTTTGTTAAGGAGACTTTAAGCAAAGATATCGATATTTTTTACACATGCTGTGCCGTGATTGTGATCTGACCAGAGTAGTTTGTCATGTCAGTGTTTTTCAAGATTATATTTATGGTGTTAAATGATTATTAAACAGCTGATTACTACATTATTTGTGTAATTTGAAGCTTATACAACACTAGTGAGTGAGTTTTAGATTCTTTTTATAAATTTTAGTATTTTAATGAGCCTCTGAAAAGTACATGCTTTACCATTGGCGGCCATTTAATAATGCATCTCTGTGGAGATTATTGTAATGTTAACCTTTTTAAATTAATCTCTAACCTCTAACATACATAATAAATGCTATAAGCAGCTCCATACTGTGCTTTTTATTAACGTAAGTATATGTACTTTGCTCTGTTGCCAGTTTCAATTCAAAATATCAATTTTAAGTGTACTAAATGATGTTTTGAAAATAGTTAAAAATTGTGTTCTATGATAACTTTTAGCTTCAAACTCCCATAGGAATAACATTGGGTGTGTGTAACTTTTATAAAATTATCAAAAATACCTATAAGGGACAGCAGACAGAAGAGGAGCAGCAATGACATTTAAAAAGTGGCCGATGTACTGGAACACATATCGCCATTTCATTCTGATTCTACTCTACGCAAAATTGTTACAGGCGTAACAGCTAAAAAAAGAAGTTAATGTTGATGAGTTGCATGATCATCATCTCCAAAATGATAGGGAAGGATATATTTAGGTATTCGGCTAAACGGTCAAAGAAAGTGAAAATTCTAGGATCCGCTGCCGCCATTTGTAGTTATAAAGATGACTTAGATATACAAATAGATCCAGTGCTCCTCTTCCAAAGAATGATGATTACTGGCACTTGTGGTGAAATGAATCTCGGAGATGTCATGCGTTATGAACCGTGTGCGTACCCTGCAGCATTATTTGAATCACCAAGTATGATGAGGAATTCAGACAAATCTCAGTTAGCTCAAGCACTAGTCAAATACATTAAAAATTTACACAATGAAAAATATGACAACGTTGAAAGTACAGAAAGGTACATATTGGATGGAGGATCTTTCTTGCGTCGCATTTCCTGGTGTAAAAAATGATACATATGAAAACATTGCTATGTCTTACGCTGATTTTATTGTTAAACAATATGGAAAACCTATCATGGTTTTTGATAATTACATTGGGTATCCAACAATCAATGATGTGGCTCACAGATGACGCTACAAAAAAAACAACAACAAAAAAAAACAGTAGAGATATTAATTTCAGCCCATACGTGAAATTTATTGGAAAAAAAGGAAGAGTTTCTGGACAATGAAAAAACAAGCAAGCAATTGACTTCCCTCATAGGCGAATTGCTTAAGAAACAAAGCTGTACTGTTCCCAACACAGATGGGGATGCCAATATAGACATTGTTCGTGCTCCAGTCTCATCTTCAGAACATACACATGCACATACCACTGTAATAGGTGAAGATACCGACTTGCTGATTCTCCTTCTTTAACAGGCAAAGGATAATGGCTTCAAGCTATACTATCGCAGTGACATAAGACGAGGATCATGTTCCAAACTAGTCTATCATATCATCAACATGCAATCTCTGTTAGGTCGTGAAAATTGCAACTTCCTTCTGTTTCTGCATGCTTTCACGGGCTGCGATACAACATCCAGAATTTTTTCGATTGGGAAATCCTCATCATTTCTCAAACAGATGAACAAGACAGAGCTCCGTTCTATTTCAAAAATATTTTGTTCAAATTCAAGCCTACATTCAGATATGGCTGAGGCTGGAAGAAAAGCAATGCTTCTGTTTTATGACTGCAAGGCACTGTATTCTATAGACAAACTACGTTACCAAATGTTGGTAAGGAAAGTAACTACAGTAAAATCATTTATTACACCTGAACGTTTGCCTCCGACCGATTCTTCTACAAAATATCATAGCTATCACACTTACTTACAAATAAATATCGGAGGAAAGAACCAAGCCAGCAGAATGGGGCTGGTATGTAAAAAAACACTCGTGCTACCCAATACTCTGCGAGTGACTACCAGCTACAGATTATTTACTTAATATGATTCCATGTTCTTGAAAGACAAACTGTGCTACTTTACGATGCTGATGCAAGCGTAATTGATTGCCCTGTTCTACAGCTTCTGGGGTGTGCCAAGTCAATGGATGTAACAAGAAATACCTAACTTCTAACTATAAATATGATGAAAACTATTGATACGTTTTTTTCTTCACTGGAACATTTCTGTAAAAATGAACTTAAGCAGTAATTTGTCAGAAATAGTAGACTTTTGTGTACTGTTTATCGTTTTTGACTATACTTCAAAGTTAAATTGTGAAAATAAAGCGATATATTTCCGTAAGCGATATATTCTCTGCCTTAGTTCCAGAAAATTCCCTCCGCCATTTTGAAATCCGTATTTAGGGGTGTTCCCGTGCTCAGATTTTGTCTGATTTTTAGTATGCTATTAAGCAGTAGTTCATGATTGAAAAATTCTATAAAAAGCTTCTATTGCAATTTTGTCCATGTTCAATCACAAAATGCCTGGACTATAATGTTAAAAGTGAAATTAGAAAGGATATGATGTTTGAGGAGAGTTTGGTACATAAGTGTACAAAAAAAAGAGCATTTAAACAAGAAAAAAAATCTCTTAATAAAATTTTGAAAAGCTTGTTGCTAAGCATATTCATGCATATGCTATTCATGTTTTTAATAGTGAGAAATGGTGTTTTTATTATATGACTATATATAATTTTAAATGTTTACTACAAATAAAATAAGACTTGAATATTAATAGCTCTTAAAATTAATTAAGTAATAAAACATGTAACTAACAAGGGAACCACTTTAGGTGTTGCTCGCACCTAGTATTGAAACCTGGTGCATTTTAAAGCTTTATATTAGGAAGTTTGGAAATGGATACAATTCTTTTGTTAAAATAATTTTTTTGATTTTACAGCAGATTAACTTTCTGAAAATGCAATTTTCTAGACCACATTTCAGGCTTTTAACGTAAAAGTTTTTTTTTTTTTAAAAAATAGTTAAAAATATAAATTAGTCAATAATAAATATAAAATGTTGAAAAAAGTTTTAAAATTCCTTCAAGAACCTACGAATTTGATTTAAAAAAAAAATACTATATTATATTTCCATATTTGGCGGGGAAAGATTGGCGTCTTTTTCGTCCCGTGCAGTTTTCCGGCAACCCTAGCTCAGTATTTTCGCCACGGTCCGTGTTGTAATGGTTTGGACGTAAACCTATTACAGATATAAAGCTAGTGAAAATTTTAAAGTGCCGTATCTGGCAACTTAACTCTCTTTTGCTGTAAAATTAACAAATAAAATTCCAATAATAAAAAATTATAACTATAAAAAAAATATATAAAATATGATTTTAACAAAGAATTTTTATCGATATTCTAACTTTTATACATAGGGCTACAAAATGCACCAGGTCTCGATTCTAGGTGCGAGCAACACCTAAAGTGGTTCCCTTGTAAGTAACCATTATCCTCTTTAATTTTATAAAGCAGTAAAAGTGAGAAAATTGAAGCGAAGGTGGCATTAAAGGTCAGTGTAAACTAGAGATGCAACGGATATCCGAATCACAATCACCGGATATCGACTTCTCTGCCGGATATCCGGCAAAACGCAGCAAAGCTAATATCTAACGATAAGAGAAATTGTTTGACCCAAACAATGCCGAAAAACTTTTGTTTATAATGCAAAATATGAAAGAAAGCTCACTATTCATGAGTAAAAGGTAATTCTCAAAAGTTTAAACAATTGCCAGCTTTCCTAACATTGATATTTGAACTCTTTATAATAAATTTAAGAATTTACGTTTACAGCTTTTAGAAAATTGTACCTTTACTTTCAGAATGTAAAACAAGATTTGAAGTTGTTTATTAAAGTATGACTTTATTAATTTTCTTTCTTTCTTTTAAGTTTAGCAATTAAACAGGCCTATTTAAAATTTTTTCGATTCCCGGTTTTCGACGGATTTAGATGTTTTAGGGTTCCGAGATCCCAAAACAAGGTTATACAAAATGTCTATCTGTCCGTGTGTCGCCATCGTACCATCAAAAAGTGTATGAAGTTATGCATAGAATTGAACCAAACTTTTTGTGAATGTTTTTGGCTATAGCCAGCTTGTCCTTATGAAAACATTCCACTGGAAGGGGGCACTGTATCGCGATTTTTGTGCCATTTTCATTATTGCATCATCGAAAAGTGTAGGGAGTTATGCATAGAATTGAACAAAATTTTTTGTGTATGTTTTTGGCTATGTCCAGCAGGTTCTCCTTTAATTTGGAAATATTCTGCCATAAGGGGTGCTGTAATAGCGATTTTTGTGCCACTTTCATTCTTGTACCATCGAAAAGTGTATCAAGTTATGCTTAGAATTGAACCAATTTTTGGGGGTATATTTTAGGCTATGCCCATCAGGGTCCTCCTTCAATTTGAAAACATTCTGCTGGAAGGGGGCGCTATAATAGTGATTTTTGTGTTATTTTCATTATTTCACCATCGAAAAGTGTATAAAGCTAAGCATAGAATTGAACCAGTTTTTTGTGTATATTTTTGGCTATAGCCAGCAGTTTCTCCTTCCATTTGGAAATATTCCGCCAGAAGGTGGCACTGTAACAGCTTTTTTTTTTTTTTTTTTTTTTTTTGTAAAATTTTTCCGATTTTTCGCTTTTGGTACTGTATATTGGCGGCTCGTGAAGCAATGGGAACTTCGTATCCTGCTAAGCTGGCTATTCACAAACAGCTGATGTACAACAGAATAACGAAAAGTTATTGATTTTAATAAATATCATGATCGAGATTCTGGTTAATTAATTGGAGCAGAAATTTTAGATGAAAGCAAAGTTGGTATAATATTGAACTAATAATATTGAAGTATTAACATTTGGAACTACCTTTTGAAACATTAAGATGTATGAGATAGAAGAAAGCTTTGGGATTGGCACATCAAATTAGTTATTTTTGTAACTTCATTATGAATATTTAAAATTAAAAGTAATTTTCTTTTTACTTATAAATATCAAAGATATTTAACTTAAAATAAAACTAAATGTGACTTACTTAAAGCAAAACAGTATCAAATAACTAAAACAGAAAAAAGGCATCAACTAAACCTGTGTTTTGAGAAAATACTCTTTAATCGTGGGTATATTAGTAGATATTTTATGTTTAAATTATAAAAAGAAAGTATGTATTTCTTTGTGGAAAATACTCTACAATTATAGGTATATTAATTGGTTAAAATTTGTTATACAAATTATCAGTATTTCATTGTGCAAATTAATTATTAGAAATTATCAATATAGTCAATCCCATATCCAAATCCAATAGCAATTATCAGCATTTCATTGTACAAATAAACAGAATATTTTGATGTTTAAATTACATTTTTTATACAACATTATTAATATGCATTACAAGGCTTGAATGGCAAATACAGGGCTTGAATTTCGAGATGGGATGGCAGGATTCGTGCCCTAAAGAATATTGGGGACGGAAGGCTTGTGTTTCCAAAAAATCATTTTCCGAAAATGTTTCTTTGAAAATTACACTGGCCTCCAAAAGTTAAGGTACAGGGACTGGATGCTTTCGATTGCACACGTTTTGCCGAATATCTACAAAAATTATTGGCGAATTCTTCTTGAACTTCTGGGATGAAAAGAACATGTTTGATTTCATATTTCTTGGTGAAGATTTAGTCGGGCCGACAATTAGGGGGCTAATAATAAATTTAATAATAAAATAATATTTGCGATCAACAATGCAACAGAAAATGCTGGAAATGGTTTGTCACTGCGTTAAGTGGCTATTTGGGTCCTGTTCAACTTTTGTGTGCATTTGTGTAAGCATAGCCCTCATATTCGTGAAGATGTTATTGTATCTGTGAAAAATTCAAAAGTTTTTTGCTTATAGCAGACAGAGTTTTCAACCAAATTTAACACAACTTTCCGAAAACTTGCCAAAGAATAGTAGAAACAGTATACTGCAATTAAAACATGAATATATTGAATATTTGATGAGATATGGGCATTTTTATGAGATAATTTTTAACTGCGCATGCGCGGAAGATTTCAAAATTTTTGTTTCATAATTTGGTAGTCAGTATTTTGGGGCAACTTATATAAAAAGACCTGTCAAATATCGCGAAAATTCTCACAGATAGAGTCGATATAGTGAGTTGCTTTGTAAAAATAGCTTTATCATAAGGGATTTTCCACAACTTTTAAATCAGCTCACTATATCTTTCTAAGTTTTCACAACATTTGACTGGACTTTTTATAGAAGTTGCCCCAAAATACTGACTACCAAATTATGAGATAAAAATTTTGAAATCTTCTGCTCATGCGCAGTTAAAAATTATCTCATAAAAATGCCCATATCTCATCCAATATTAAATATATTCATGTTTTAATTGCAGTATACTGTTGCTACTATTCTTTGGCAAGTTTTTGGAAAGTTGTGTTAAATTTGGCTGAAAACTGTATGCTATAAGCAAAAAACTTTTGAATTTTTCACAGACACAATAACATCTTCACGAATATGAGTGCTATGCTTACACAAATACACATAAACGTTGAACAGGACTCAAATAGTCATTTAATGCAGTGACAAACCATTTCCAGCATTTTCTGTTGTATAGCTGATCGCAAATATTATTTTATTATTAAATTTATTATTAGCCCCCTAATTGTCGGCCCGACTAAATTTTCACCAAGAAATATGAAATCAAACATGTTCTTTTCATCCCAGAAGTTCAAGCACAATTCGCCAATAATTTTTGTAGATATTCGACAAAACGTGTGCAATCGAAAGCATCCAGTCCCTGTACCTTAACTTTTGGAACAAATTGACAAAATTGATGTTTGATTTTTTGCATCTAACCGAAAAATTTTTGCGATTTTTCTCCACGACAGACTGACGAATTTCATGATTTTTTCTAGAGACCGATCGGTGAATTTCATAATTTTTTTTTTCGCGATCAATTGACAAATTTAGCCATTTTATTCTGTGACCGATTGGCAAATTTCCCTGTTTGTTCTTGCAACATACTGATGAAAGTAACGATTGTTTTTCTGCATCCGATTGAAAATTTTCGCATTTTTTCAATGCGACCGTCTGAGGAATTTCATATTTGCTCGTGATGGACTGGCAAATTTCATGATATTTTTCCGTGATCGATTGACCAATTTCGTGATATTTTCCCGCTGTCGATTTCCCACAAACTTCAGTTTTTATGTAGATTTCGTATGAAATACTACCTATTGGGATCGTTCCTATGTTGGAATTTCTGAAAAATTTTTGCAGATCTACACCGATCATGACCCCTAGAACCCAAAACCACCCTCAGTAAAAAACTTTATATATCTATCTATCTATCTATCTATCTATCTATCTATATATATATATCACTTTCTTCTGGACACGATAATTTTCGTAATTCTGCACCAATCTCTTCCAAACTGATACATAAAATCAATGGGCATAAAATCTCGGTCAAGTTCGTTAATGGGCAAAATCGGACCAAGGGGAGGGAAATAGGGAGGGGTTTTGTGAAAACAGAAAACCCCCCATAACTTCTTAATTTTTGTACATATCAAATCAGTTTAAAGTTTTTATTACTTCTAAAAATAGGGCCAAAAATTTATGTATCACAGATTTTTGATAAAGTTAAAAATGGGCTCAAGGGGCGCAAAAAATAGGGTTTTTGGGACAAAAAAATTCATAACTTCGTCAATTCTCAAGATATCAAATTCAATTAATTTTATTATAAATTTCCTTAACATTATCTAAAACTTTTATATTCACAAGTTTTTGATAGGAACAATTCGTACCGCAAAAAAAATTAAAAACGAAAACAAAAAGGGCGTTTGAAGAAGAAAAAAATCCATAACTTCGTCAATTCTCAAGATATCAAATCCAATTAATTTTATCATGAATCTCCTTAACATTATCTACAACTTTTATATTCACAAGTTTTTGATAGGACCAATTCGTACCGCAAAAAAAAAAAAAATTAAAAACGAAAACAAAAAAGGGGTTTGAAGAAGAAAAATTTTCATAACTCCGTCAATTCAAAAGATATAAAATCCCCATGAATTTATCATATATCTTCTTAATATTGTCTACAACATCTACATAGACGAGTTTTGGATAGGACCAATTCTTAGAGCAAAAACAAATTAAAAATACATACCGATTGAAGTAAAAAATGATCTTAGTAAGGGTGTTTTCAAATCCAAACTGCTTATTTTCTGACTCATTTTACAATTCATTTTTGCTCTCAAAGGCTTCCAATTGGTACGTTTTCTTACTCAGAAACTATATAATGTACCGTAATGGTCGATTTTCTGATAGGGGCAGAATATATTTTTTTAAATGCTGTTAAAAAGGGCATTTTGAACCGAATTTACCGAAGCGGATTGTGTTGGAAAAATCATTGTATTAAGGATGCGCTTAAATCCAAACTGCTTATTTTCTGACTGGTTTTTAAATTCATTTTTGCTCTCAAACGCATTTAATTGGTAGATTCGCTTATTCAGAAACTATATAATGTACCGTAATAATCGATTTTTAGATAGAGGCAGAATATATTTCAAAAAATTATGTCAAAGTGGGCATTTTGAACGGAATTTCCCGAAGCGATTGTGTTAGAAACGAAAAATATTGTCCTTCTGAGAAAATAATTGTTTATATATCAAGTTTTAATTAATTGAACAAAAAATAAAAACACAGGTCGCTTATAAATCTCTTCAAAAATCACGTCAGCAAGTTTCATATTTTTTTTTTAATTAAAAATGAATCTGGAATTATGCCAGAAAATTTCGAGTTGTTGAGCATGGAAAAGTATTTTTTCGAATACCGCCCTAAAATGATTCTGATAAAACCAGCTATTATATGAAAATGAAATAAAAACTCGTCAAGAGCGGCCAGATAAAATTGTTAAAGTGGATTTATCTATAATCATGATTTAGTTTTTGTTTGTGAAATTAGTATATTTGACTTCGAAATCTACCTCTGCCTGTAGGTCGGGCCGGCAGGGATTTTTTTTTCTCGCGACCGGTCGACAAATTATTTCATTTATTTTTACCATGATTGATGAAATCAGCGATATTTTTTTCTATGACCGATTTACATATTTTGCGATGTTTTTCCATTTGCCCAAAATAGGAAATAAGTAAAAGGGCAGTAACGGCCACCGGAGGCTGGTACTCTATCAAATTGGCCAATAGTCAGCACTAAACAAAATGAGATACTTGTGGTGCACATGAAAAAAAAAAAAACTTTGGTGAACTTAAAAAAAAAAAAAACAACATTTAGAAACAACAAACTAGTTGATTCTCGCAATTCACTAAAATTAGGACATGACTTTTTAAAATCAAGCTTTTCTTGTGTAATAGAAGAAATCAATTGACTATTCCTTTTTCAAACTTTGGATATGGATTTAAAATTCGAATGCATAGAACATAGCTCAATTAGCGAAAATACCAGGGATTACAGTTTTGACTATAATTCCATTAAGGATTCTAATAAAAAAAGTTTGTTCAGAAATCACATATAAACACTATAGGATGACAATATAATCACCGATATGCATTATTCATGTAAGTTAAAAATTAATGCACATCAGATTTTGCAAAGTTTTCTGAAATTTTTTAAGAGAGCATAATCATGTGTTTCCGATAATTTCTAAAATTATAAAAGTTGCTCTATGCTGTTTGTCAAAAGTGTAACTTGTGAAAGAGGCTAAAAGACGCAAAATAGAATAAAATCAAAATTAAGAAATTCATTTAGCAACCCAATTGTTAACTGCCCATAACATTAGGTGAAGGTTGAAAAATAGACATGGTATATATAAAGCTTGATTCTGTTCCTTTGTTTTAATAAAATAAAAATTTTGAATAATTATCTTGAGTTTTTAATTTAAATTATTTCAATGCTGTTTTGTCATGACTGTATAAATGCATTACTTAAAGTGGCACATAAAAAATAATGAGGTTAAAAGATTTTTTTTCCTTTCTAACAGTTCAACTCCCCTGCATTTATAAATGTTGGGTAGGAAACTCTCCTCCTGGGAAAACTTGAATTTCAAGCCCTGATATTTACATTTAAAATGTTTTAATGATGTGTGAAACATGTTTGTAATTTATTGTTCTGAGATGACATTATATAAAGAAATAATTCACCATATAACTAAAAATATATCTAGTGCCGGATATCCGAATCCGGCAGGCAAAGGAGCTTAGGATATCCGATATCCGACAAAATCAATATCCGGTGCATCCCTAGTGTAAACCAGATAAGCAGTTGGCATGGACTTTTTAAAATTTAGTTGGCATATTTGCAATTTGGACTACAAATCACTAGCAAAACCATCTAAGTTTTATTCCAGTATTAATGTTTTCATTATTGAGAAATTGGGGTACTTATTAAACTCTAAATCAATTAAATGTCATAAAAACTTATTAAAAACACTTTAAAATGTGTAGTTTATAATTATAATGTTTCATTCTATAAAAGCCAAAAAGGGCCAATTTTGGCCAATAAAAGCCACCGGCGTGGCTTTTTTTAATTTTAGCCGGCTGTTTTGCAACCCTGGTGATAGTAGTATGTTGTTCGGATTTTTTTTATACAGCAATAGGACGACAAACATGCAAAGCATTCATACAAAACCTTTTTTATGAGGAAATGTGTATCTCAGGGCACTTGAGCAGTTAGTTACATTCTCAAAGTTGCATAAATACTTAATTTTTTTAAGGCCAACTACTTCTTTTTCTCATAGAGACAGCTTTAAGCTTTGATCCCTTGCCTTATCTCAGAATTATGTAAAACAATAACTTGGTGTAAGATTGCTTTTGATTTTACACTGCTCAAAACAATTAAAGGATATTGCAGTTTTAGGTGGATTTTGTATCTGGTAAACTGTTTAGCTGATTGATACATGGTCGACAGACATAGTTGGTTATATGAGAATAAATTACACATGTTTGGCAGAAAAAAATGCATTTTATTGCGCATTTGTGTACTAAAGGAAAAAAACACAATTTGTGCATATGAGAAAAAAGAATAAGAAAAGGTGTTTTCTTCAAAGAAAATCATTTTCAGTAGGGGGTATGGTTTCCACGGGCGGCCAGCAACGTTGAACACCTTTGAGGCATGGACTCAATGAGGCTATTAATGACGAGTTGGGGTATTCTGCCCCACACTTCCAGAAGAGCTCTTTCCAGTTCTTGGAGAGTTTGTGGGGGTTGTTGGCGGCCAGAAACTCGTCTTCCTAGAGCGTCCCAAACGTGCTCGATTGGATTCATGTCTGGAGAACACGCTGGCCATTCCATTCGAACGATTCCTTCCTAGAAAAGGAAATCCTCCACCAGGTTTGCACGATGTGGCCTGCAGTTATCGTCCATTTAAATGAAGTTATATCCGATTGCTGCAGCGTAAGGGACTACAATAGGTCTGAGGATCTCATCCCTATATCGGCGACCAGTCAGAGCTCCATCTCGAATGATGTAGAGGTCAGTGCGCCCGTCAATGGAGATGCCACCATACACCAACACTCCTCCACCGCCAAATCTGACACTTTCGTGCACGCACGCAGGATTATTCCTACTGCCACGGTCCCTCCAGATGAAAATACGCCTATTATCCGGATGCACAGAAAAACGGGACTCGTCAGAAAACAGAATATTGCTCCATTCATTTCTCCTCCAGTTGACATGCTCGGTTGCCCACTCCCTGCGGTCGCGACGATGCCGTGATGTTACTCTGACACATACCATCGGTCGGCGAGCATACAGACTTACAGCATGGAGCCGGTTTCGGACAGTCTGTGTTGAAATCGTGGTGTCTGTAGCCGAGTGAAGGTGTTGTTGGAGAAGAGTAGCGTTCATGGTTCGGTGTCTCCGAGCTGTTAACGCTAAATACCGATCTTCATTGGGCGTTGTTGCCCGTCTACGACCTTGCCCTGGTCTTCGGCCTGCACATCCACTCTCCAAAAAACGGTTCCAGATCCTGGAAATGACACTTTGTGACACTCCAATGGCTCGCGCTACTTCGGCTTGAGTTTGGCCCCCTTCTAACCCACCAACAATTCTCAAAGCTTCTGAATCTGTCAAATGACTTCGCTGAGACATCGTACTCATCGAAACAAAGCAATCACTGAATGCCGATCATCCTTGTCTTCATTCTCTTTTATCCAGTTGAAAGTCAAATTTCATTCGCTGCCGCTGAAGCGACGTTTTTGACGTCGAACTCAAAATTTGCATACTCCACAGTTTGAAAACCAGAAAAGTTTGCATTTGTGATTCTCTTCTTCTATTTTCGGCAAAAAAAATTTCGTTTATATCTTTATTTTATATAAAACTTCAAATATCCTTTAATTGTTTTGAGCAGTGTATATCTAACAAGGAAGGTCTCCATACGGGCATACTCAGAAAAATCTGGAAAAATTACAGAATGTTCTTCTCATATGGATATATATGTTTATAAAAATTTTTTTGGCTGAACCCCGATACAGCGTCCATAAAAAAATAACGAAATTTTCATTTATTTGACGATTTATCACCGGTTGGCGATGAACAAAAAATGCGCTTTTATGTAGGAAAAAACTTTTTATGTTGAATTTGTTTATATAAGTTTAATTTAAATAACTTTAGTTTTGCATTTTTAATTTGTTTTAACTATAGTTTTGACATTTTTAGTTTGTTTTAGCTATAGTTTGTCATATATATTTATATGTATTTATAATTAAATTTAAATATCATATTTCACGATTTAAAACAAAATTTAAATTGATTTAAATTATTTCAAGCTCAAAAATAAGGCAGATAGAACACTGTCGATTTGATTTTGTTGCTATGGAAACGACTTCGTCTTCGATATGGAAAATGTATTACGGCAATCAGATGTCAGCAGACTGTAACTTAAAATAGATATTTGCAACTTGCAAAGCATAGAAAATATTTTTACAGTGATAAAATTAAATAACTACAACAACAAGCAACATATAGGGTCACCCGGGGTAATTCCTGGTCAAAAAGCATCAACATCTAATTATAAAAACTATCACAGGTATTGTTCCCAATTTTTTTGTGGAATAAGCCCCCTGTGATGGCTATATTATAAAATGCTTACTTAAATATATATGCACTTATAATTAAAATAATTATAGTTTTTAAATGACCAAGAATTACCCCGGAAATGGGGTAATTCATGTAAATAAAGTAGTACAGTTATTTTTTAGGGTTTCGTTCATCTGACGAAACCCTATTCGTCTCACTCCTTTGTCTGTCTGTCTGTCCGTCACAGAGCCCGTTCTCAGAAACTATACATGTTAGAGATTTGAAATTTGGGGTACTTATAGCTGAACACCTCACATCAAACAACAAATCATAAAATTTTGAAAAAGTTGGTAATTAACTGAATTACGGGCTAATTAACTTCTAAAATTAACCAATCCACCTTTTTAACGCAGATTCAAATGAACTTTCTCCAAATCATCCGTGTTTCTCCTAAGGGTTGCCAGTAAAATCAGCCGATGCATGGTTACCACGAGGAAATTAAGCCGAAAAATGAAGTGGGCATTTTAAATCGAAATCGCATATCAGAAAATATTGGTCCGAGAAATTTGTAAATGGAATAGACAGACGCAGAAAAAAATCTACTTTCATTTGGTATAAAGTTCACATTTCTGCGATGTGTATAAGTTAAAATATCCACTAAAAATCGATCGATAAAAATTTATTTTCTTTAATTGGAAAGACAAGGAAAAAAGATTTCATTTCGGCGCGAAAGCAGGTGTGCTCAACTTCAGACATGACGGCGGTTTTCGGTAGTGGAATATTTTAATACGAAATTTTAACTTTTTAAATATTGAATTTTTTGATAAAATTTTTTGCCATCCGGATGGGAAATCTCTCGCAGATTTCATACATACCCAATTCAAAGCGATAACTCAATTAGAAGCTAAGATATTAATTATTATTTAATTAATCTGTTTCATTTCTATCTAATGAATAGAATAAAATGGAGGCACGTGCTTTTTTAACCATGAAATTATTTAAATTGGGAAATCTAACAATTTGCGTGAGGTTTTTCGACGCCGCTCTATGAGACAAGTATAACTTATTCATTATAAGAAAGTTTGTAAGTATTCATACCACTATTTTCGAATAGTAATTTCTGCAAATATCTTAAATTATTGGTTGAGATCGCCACTCGATCTGGTTGAAACTTTAAAATAGTTTATAACGCATAAGAAAAATCGTAAAAAAGAATGGAGTGTGATATTTCGAGGGGAGACTAGCGTGCTTCGCCCGCTATCGTATAATTTGTATTTGTAAGGTTTGGGTAAATGGAAAGGGGGGGGGGAGGGAAATACTTTTGATTAAATATCCCAAAAGAGTTTCGTTCTGATGCACTTTTGTTATGAATAGTTTGCGCTCCCTGGTGGTGGAATGTGGAACTAACATAAAGCGATTTTGTTAAAATTAGGAAAATTCGCATTACAGATATTATGACAAAGACTAGCGTGCTTCGCCCGCTATCGGATTATTTCAGTCCGTGCGAGCCTGATGTAAAATGAGATGCATTCTTCCAGCGAAATTGAAAAGCGTGCTTCGCCTGCTATCGCATAATTTTATTTTGTTAGGTTTGTGTCTATGGAAAAGGGGGAGGGAGGGAACTACTTTTGATTAAATATACCAGTTAGTGCGCATTACAGATATTATTATGACAAAGACTAACGTGCTTCGCCCGCTACCGCATAATTTGTATTTGTTAGGTTTGTGGGAATGGAAAAGGGGGGGGGGGCGAGGGAACTACTTTTGATTAAATATCCCAGTTAGTCAACACGACAAATATTATTATGATAAAGACTAACGTGCTTCGAAAATCTAATAATTTGCGTGGGATATTTGAACAGCGCTATGAGATAAGTATAACTCATTCATCATCAAAAAGTTTACAAGTATTCATACCACTATTTTCGAATAGTAATTTCAGGAAATATCTTAAATTTTTGGTTAAGACCGCCACTCGATTTGTTTGAAACTTTAAGATAGTTTATAACACATAAGAAAAAGTGTAAAAAAGAATGGAGTGTGATATTTCGAGGAGGGGGAGGGGAGCTAGAATTATTTTTAAAATCTTAGCGTTTGTTACCGCAGACCGCCACAATCCGGGCCCATGTATCTACGGAAAGATTGCGTAAAGGAGTTTCGTTCAGATATGCTTTTGTTAAGAATACAGTGCATTCCTTGGTGGTGGAATGTGGAACTAACATAACGCGATTTTGTTAAAATTAGGAAATCTAACAAGTCGATCTGTTTGAAACTTTAAGATATTTTATAACACATAAGATAAAGTGTAAAAAAGAATGGCACGTGAAATTCCGGGGAGGGGGGAGGGAGGCGCTAGATTTCTGTTTAAAAAGTTAGTGTTTCTGACCGTTTTAGGTGCTTTTTTTGAGGGGGTCCTGAGATATATGTTACTTAATATAAAATTGTCTAAAGTTTAGTTACCACTATTTCCGAATAGTAATTTCAGCAAATATCTTAATTTCTTATTAAGACCGCCACCACCTCGAGTAACATATCTACTTATAGGTTGTTTAACGGAGTTTCCTTCCGATACAGTTTTGTTAAGAATAGAGTGCGCTCCCTGGTGGTGGAATATGGAACTGACATAACGCGATTTTGTTAAAATTAGGAAATATAACAAGGCGATCTGTTTGAAACTTAAAGATAGTTTATAACACATAAGAAAAAGTTTATAAAAATGGCGCGTGAAATTTCGGGTAGGGGGGGGGGGAGGGGCGCTAATTTCGCTAATTGATTTATTTCTATTATATACTTATTTTACAAGGCAGTCACGTGATGTTTCATTGCAGTATACTTCTGAACGGTGTCCGATTTTTAAAAATACAGCATAAATGTTACTTATGCCAGATAAAAATGTCAGAAGTATTGATACCACTATTAATTTCAGCAAATATAATACATTCTTGGTTAAGACCGCCACCCCCTCGACTAGCATATCTCCTGATAGGTTGTTTAACGGAGTTACGTTCAGATACAGTTTTGTTAAGAATAGAGTGCGCTCCCTCGTGGTGGAATGTGGAACTAACAGACCGCGATTTCATTTAAAGTAGGAAATCTAGCAAGGTGATCTGTTTGAAACTTTAACATAGTTTATAACATATAAGAAAAAGTTTATAAATAATGCCGCGTGAAATTTCGGGCAGGTGGAGAGAGGGGGAGGGGCAAAATATTTATTTTTTGTTTCATACCATTTCAGGTGCATTTTTGTTTTTACGGAGTCCTCAGATACATGGTACTTATTAAATATAAATATGTCAAAAGTTAAATTACCACTGTTTCCGAATGGTAATTTCAACAATTATCTTAAATTCTTGCTGAAGACCGCCACCCCCTCGAGTAACATATCTACTGATAGGTTGTGTAAAGGAGTTTCGTTCAGATACGCTTTTGTTAAGAATAGAGTGCGCTCCCTGGTGGTAGAATGTGGAACTAACAGACCGCGATTTCATTTAAAGTAGGAAATCTAACAATTCGATCTGTTTTGTTATAAAGTATTTAAAGTTTAAATTATAATGAAGTATAAAGAAGAATGGCGTCGCATTTCGAGGGGGGAGGGTGAGGGAGGGGCGCGAACAAAATTAGGAAATATAGCTGGACGATCTGTTTGAAACTTTAGTATAGCTTATAAAAAGTAACAAAAATTTTAAACATCAGGCCGCGTCAAAAATCATGGTGACCATTACCCCACTTCACCCCCCCCCCCCCAAAGGGGGCACTTTTCTAAATTTGGCAGATACCCGTCATGTGATATATCGTAGCATTTCGAGGGGAGGGGTGGCACGAACAAAATTAAGAAATATAACAAGGTGAATCTGCTTGAAGCTTTACGATAGTTTAGGAAGGGTTTGCCAAAATTTAGAAGATGTTCCATGGCGATAAATGTACTGGACGTTTTGAAAGGAATATTAAACGAAACCCTTTGTGCGATCTATGATCACACTTACCCACTTGTTTTTATGGCTGAGTAATAAAATAAGTAGAATCAATCTTCTAAAAGTTTTGTTCATCTCATAATTGTGGAATAATAAAGCATAGACTTTGTTTTGGGCATAAATAAAGTTATTTGATGTGCAAAAGACTCTTGTATATTTTACAAAACATTAATTAGCCAAAGAATTTTTATGCATTTTTACAACATTTATAAGCAGTATTTATTACTACATTAGTATCCATTGTGGATGGATTTATTAATAACTTGCAAATTTATTGGCCCATAAAAAATATAACTCAATGTTTGTTATTAATTTTATTTTGCTTAGGCCAACTGAAGTTTTCGGCTCCCTTTTCAAGAAATTTTCAATACAGACCTTTAATATAATACGCAGCATAATAATTAGGTTCCTCTATTGCGTTATGTATATTTTTATGCACCATTTTGGCATTTTGCTGTGCGATAGTATTTCTACTTAAATTGTTCAGCCATAGAGTGTGTCTTATTCTCTGAACACTTACTGTTTTCTTCTTTTAAAAGTGTGTGTTTAATATAGTTGAGGAAAATTTTATAATCTTTTTTAAAGACTGTGATATGTCATTAGTTGAAATAAAATAATTAAAACTTCAAGAATGACAATGATCTGTTGTAAAATGTGTAAAAATCAAGATCGATGTTTTGCAGAAATTTGAGTAGCAGTTTTGAATATAATTTTTTTTAAATATTTAATTTCAACTAAATGAATAATTAAGGCATATATTTCAAAGCAAAGGCTTCAGAGTATCTTTGATATTTTTTACAGTTTCATAAATTGTTATTTTTATAACAAAAGTGAAAATGAACAAGAATTACCTCAGAAACTCAGTGACCAGAAATTACCACGGGTGATTCTACTTCATTAAAAACCACAATTAATTAAAATGTGATGGACAGTGAGGTTGTAGTTAATTCTCAAAGGGTTTTCGACAATTAAAATCACTAAACATGACACTAAAAAGGAATTAAATGATGATAAAAACATTGATCAGGAATTACCCCAGTGACAAAGATTTACCCCAGATACATGGGGCAATATTTGACCAACTTCTGTAAATTATTTAACATAGTATAAAAAATTTCAAGACTATTTTTTAATAGCTAAAAAGTAGTTGGTAATTGAAACAAAAAGAAAAATATTTAAAATTTGAGTTGTGGCAAAGATCTTAGTAAAAATGTATCATAACTAAGGCCAATGTTATTTTACAGAAATTTTACACGCCATTTCAAAAAGATTTTTTTTTTCAGAATAAATAAACAATAAACTCATAATTAAGTAATAAATTCCAATGAGGATAGTTCAGAGTACATCTATGGTTTTTTCATTTTGGTGAAGCGTTTTTAAAACATAACAAGTCGGAAATTGCTCGTCAAACGTGGCAAATGAGGTGCGTTCGTACTATAACTAGTTTTATAATTATTTTTTGCACCCCATATTGTACTGAATGTATAATTTTTTGCACTTCATAAAGCGCATAGTCTGATACATCATTAAAATGCACTTCCAATATTTTTTTCCCATTCCCCGTAATGTAACGGAACACTTTTGACTGTCCCTGTAATTAAACTGTACATCCGATTTTCCTAAAATTTGAAATAGCTCAACAAAATTTTGCAACAATTATATCTTTAAAATTTCAGACCATTCGGAAGGCTGTAATATCGTTAAAATGCACTTGCAATAATTTTTCCCATTGGCCGTAATGTAAAGAAAACCTTTTGACTGTCCCTGTAATTAAACTATGCATCCGATTTTTCTAAAATTTGAAAGGGCTCGACAAAATTTTGCAACAGTTATATCTTTAAACTTTCAGATCATTCGGAAGGCTCTCATATCATTAAAATGCACTTGCAATAATTTTTCCCATTGGCCGTAATGTAAAGAAAAACTTTTGACTGTCCCTGTAATTAAACTATACATCCGATTTTCCTAAAATTTGAAAGGGCTCGACAAAATTTTGCAACAGTTATATCTTTAAAATTTCAGGTCATTCGGAAGGCTCTAATATCATTAAAATGCACTTGCAATAATTTTTCCCATCGGCCGTAATGTAAGGAAAAACTTTTGACTGTCCCTGTAATTAAACTATACATCCGATTTTCCTAAAATTTGAAAGGGCTCGACAAAATTTTGCAACAATCATATATTTGAAATTTCAGACCATTCGGTTGGGTAGTTTTTGCTGTGTTACATGCGGACAGACGGACAGACGGACGGACTGAACGACGACTATAGGTGCTACGTATTTATATAATTACGAACGCACCTAAAAAGGACTGTGACCAGGAATTACCCCAGAAACTTGCTGACCAGGAATTACCCCGGGTGACCCTATATGTAATATAAAAAATATATAATAACCTCTTTCATTGATTAAGTTTAAATTAATTAAAAACCGCGCATTCTAAACAAGTTGGAAATTGCTCGTCAAACGTGACAAATGAGGTGCGTTCGTACTATAACTAGTTTTAAAATTATTTTTTGCACCCCATATTGTACTGAATATATAATTTTTTGCACTTCATAACGAGCATAGTCTGATACATCATTAAAATGCACTTCCAATAATTTTTTCGGAACACTTTTGACTGTCCCTGTAATTAAACTATACATCCGATTTTCCTAAAATTTGAAATAGCTCAACAAAATTTTGCAACAATTATATCTTTAAAATTTCAGACCATTCGGAAGGCTGTAATATCATTAAAATGCACTTGCAATAATTTTTCCCATTGGCCGTAATGTAAAGAAAAACTTTTGGCTGTCCCTGTAATTAAACTATACATCCGATTTTCCTAAAATTTGAAATGGCTCGACAAAATTTTGCAACAATTATATCTTTAAAATTTCAGATCATTCAGAAGGCTCTAATACCATTAAAATCCACTTGCAATAATTTTTCCCATTGGCCGTAATGTAAAGAAAAACTTTTGACTGTCCCTGTAATTAAACTATACGTCCGATTTTCCTAAAATTTGAAATGGCTCGACGAAATTTTGCAACAATTATATCTTTAAAATTTCAGATCATTCGGAAGGCTCTAATATCATTAAAATCCACTTGCAATAATTTTTCCCATTGGCCGTAATGTAAAGAAAAACTTTTGACTGTCCCTGTATTTAAACTATACATCCGATTTTCATAAAATTTGAAATGGCTCGACAAAATTTTGCAACAATCACATATTTGAAATTTCAGACTATTCGGTTGGGTAGTTTTTGCTCTGTTACATGCGGACAGACGGACGGACTGAACGACGACTATAGGTGCTACGTATTTATATAATTACGAACGCACCTAAAAACAATAAACAATTTTCAGATGCATTAAAATCGTTTGCTTTTGGCGAGGAAAATCCTGCTCGCCAAATCTTTACTGTGTTACTTTCGTATTTTCGCGCCAAATATTCGAAAGTATTTTATTTTTTTACAGATTTTCTACTGAAATTCCGCCGTTAAATATGACTGATCCCTTATTACATACATGAGTAGTTTCACTAGCATTTTTTTTCAACATATTCTGAGTTTGTCCTGTAAGGAGACCTTCCTTGTAAGATCAGTTGTAATTTAGTAAAGAATGGTTTGATACATATTTTAAAGAAACATATTCAGGGGCCGATCCAAGCAAAATTTGGCGCCTATTTAGGGCCCTTTCACAAAAATCTATTTAATAAAATAGGCCACTTCACAAAAATAAACTTAATAAAATGGGCCCCTTCACAAAAATAAATTTAATAAAATGGGCCCCTTCACAAAAATAAATTTAATAAAATGGGCCCCTTCACAAAAATAAATTTAATAAAATGAGCCCCTTCACAAAAATGAACTTAATAAAACAGTTCCTTTCACAAAATTCCTTTTAATAAAATAGGCCCCCTTCGTAACATTCTTTTTCATAAGAACTGTTTTACAATGGGTAATTTGTAAATAAATCCAGATCACGAAAAACAAAAACTTTAGCAAGGGAATTTAAAGGAGTTTTTGTTATAAATTCTTGTTTCGAATTTTAGTAACTGGATTTCAACTTTCGTTACAAAATGTTACTTTTCACAAAATATAAAAAAATTCACAAAAATAACTTTTAGTTTTCACAAAATGTTCCCCAAGAGTAAAAACCTGCCCCTGATATTCAGTAGGTATGGGATGCTGGTTGAAAAAAGCATTAAAAAAATTAAAGCCGTCTTAGATGTGTCTGTTAAAGGTTTACACGGGTTGAAATTTCCAGGACCAATCCCAGGTTCAACCCCCACAAAAAATTATTGACCCGGGTAGGTATAAAAACCAAAAGTTCGACCCGAGCCAAAAAATTTATTGCCCCGGCCAAGGTTATAAAAGCAAAAATTTCGGCCCGAACCCAGCCTGGATCCTACAGTTAAAATTATTCATAAAGCACACTTACGCACATATCTTATTTTTAGATTATGTTAAAAATTCACGATACAGAAAAATAACAATATTAATGATAACTTTAGGCAATTATGTACATAAAAACTACGTAAATAATTGACTTAGACAATTACATTTAAATGAAAATCCAGTAAGAAAATCAACGTAGTTTAGAATGAAAGAAACGGATGTCAAAAAAAAAAAAAAAAAAAAATCATAATTTTAAAGCTCTACAAGAAAAAAAAATAGATTTTAAAAAATGCATCTCTGTAATTTATTAAACCAAATTTAATTTACTGTACATCAATATAATTTTTGCGAAAATAAATAAGCAAGATGCCAGCCCAACGTAAGCTCGGGGAGTAGAATTTAGAGGACTGCACAGGTCGGACCGATAATGTTTTTCATATGGACTGAGTCTGACACAGACCGAACGTTTAGCTTTTATACAGGGCCGAGCCTCAACTTGAAATTTTGCCCCATGTAGACATCTAGAAAAATGAAGTCCAGGCCGGACCAGGCTCTGCCTGGAAGAAAGTTCAAATCTGTAGAAAAAAGTAAGGACAGGACCCGGCCCGGCTCTGAAAGAGAGACCTGACCCCGGCCGAATCTCATGAATTAAAATTGGCACGGTCCGGGGCGATCCGCGCAGGACTCTTCGGCTGACGTATTTTCCTGTGAATATCTGTAATGTCGTTTTGAAAACCCTTTATTAGCGAAAGTTGGACTATCGCCCCTTCGCCCCCTCCCTTAGATCCGTCATTGGTACAATTCCAAGGGAATCGAGAAACTGTGCTTTCTTTCTGAATATGAAACAATTGTTGGCATTGTGTGCATCTAACAAATTGTACTAACTTTCATTTTACAAATAGTAAAACCCACTTCTGACACATTTTAAAGTTTCTTGGATTAATGCGGTCCAGAAAAGTACATAATTCATGTACTTTTTTGTACCTCTGTCTGCGATAATTTAGTGATAAAATAGTGAGGTGGACCTTTTTCTTCAGTAGTAGAAATTTGATAATTTCTATGCATTCTTAGTTAAATGCATTAAATAAAGCTCAGTGCACACCTCTCATATCCTTGTTGCACAGTACTAAAACCTTCATTTTTATTTATTTTTATAAAACATTCACAGGAATATCGGTTAAATTACAAAATTAAATTATGAAAACAATATCTTTCTTTGAATTTCTACTTGCATTGTCTTCGCTTTAAATTAAATTGTACCAAGAATTATATGCTATTTATTCATATGAGTATTTTTAAAAGATTTCTATCGCTATATTGCTCCTTTTTCTTTTTTCAGGAGTTCAGGAGAGTTTCTTTTCAGGAGTTTCACATTTTTCATTATCAATTTCTCTGTTACTCTGCTGAAGAACTATGAAACAGATAGCTAAAGTTTTGTTTATATTCTAAATTATTCCTTAGTGGAATATAATTATGCAGTATAAAATTTTATGGAGCGAATTTTAAAATTTTATATAAAAAAATTACTACAGAAATGACCTTTTATTTATCCAAATTGAAAACATATCTGAAGTATTGAGAAAAAGTTATAAAGAGATGTAGTGAAATCTGTACATTGGATAATTTGTTTAATTGTGATATGTCTCAAGAAGTGTTTCCCGAAAAGAGTAATTTGCTTCAGCATCTTGAAAATCATTCAGATGAAAAACCTTTTGCGTGTGATATCTGTAAAGAAGCTTTTTCGGATGAGAGGAATTGTTCTCATCATCTTGATGGTCATTCGGAAGAGAAACATTTTCAATGTCATATTTGTCCTAAAGTAGTTACTACAGAAAATTCTTTACAAGAACACATTTTAAGTCATTCTACGGAAAAACCTTATGAATGTACTACCTGTGGGAAATCCTTTTCCGAAAGATACAACTTAAAATATCATATTCGTGTTCATACGAAAGAATGTCCCTATAAATGTCACATTTGTCCGAAAGCATTTTCAAGAAGAAACGTGTTGAACAAACATGTACGTGACCACAAAGGAAAGGATTTTGTCTGTAACATATGTCACAAAGAGTTTAATACTAAATCTGACTTTAAAATTCATTTTCGGATACATTCTGGTGAGAAACCATATAAATGTGATTTCTGTCAGAAAAGTTTTACACAAAAATGTCATTTGAAAGATCATTTTCTTATTCATACCGGGGAAAGACCCTTTCACTGTCACATGTGTGGGAAAAAATTTGCGCGTAAAGGTAATTTCAATTATCATTTAAAATGCCATAGCAGTGAAAAACCTTTCAAGTGTCACATCTGCGAAAAAGCATATAAATTAAAGCATTATTTAGCTACTCATCTTCGCGCCCACAAAAGCGATATTTTTAAATGTAATGTTTGTCAAAAAGCGTTTACTGATGAAGGCACATTACAGATGCACATTTGTAGCCATTTACAAGAAAATTCATCAGGGGTTATGAAAAATGACAAGCAGAAAATTGTGCTCAAACTAGAAACCTACCAGTGCCCATTTTGTGAGAAAGCATTTCCCCAAAATGATAATTTGCAGCAACATATTCGGACACACGTACAAGAAAATCTATCAGTGGTTATAAAAAATGATGAGAAGGATAGTGTACTTGATATTAAAACCTACCAGTGTGTATTTTGCCCACTAGCTTTTCCTCGAAAAGATTTTTTGGATATTCATGTTCGATCCCACAAAGAAGAAAGGACATGTGGAATCTGTAAAGAAATTTTTACAGAAGAGAGAGATTACGTTCTTCATATTCAAAGTCATTCAAAAGAGAAGCATTTTGCGTGTCACGTCTGTCAGAAAGTATTTGATAGTGACAATTCTTTACAAGAACATATTTCATGTCATTATAATGAAAAACTGCATAAATGTTTTACCTGTGGAAAAATGTTTCCAAAAAGCTCCATATTAAAAAATCACATTCGTGTTCATAATAAAGATGAGCACTATAATTGTCCTATATGTGCAAAAGCATTTTCTATAAAGTTTGTATTGGATAGACATTTGCGTGCTCACGAAGGTACGGAATTTGTGTGCTACGTATGTCAACAAAGTTTTGTTAGTAAAGCCAAGTTGGAAGTGCATTTTAGGACACATTCTACTAAAAAAGCATACAAATGTGATTTCTGTCAGAAAAGTTTTTCACAGAAACCACTTTTGAAAGACCATCTACTTACTCATACTGAAAAATGCCCCTCTTTTCATTGTTACGTCTGTGAAAAGACATTTGCAAATGAATCCGGTTTAAATTATCATTTAAGAATTCATAGCAATGTCGAGAAAAACAATATTCTTGAAATGAAAACTCATCAATGCTCATTTTGTCCACTTGCTTTTTCTCGAAGAGATTTTTTGAATATACATATTCGATCGCACAAAGAAGAAAATGAAACACATTTAATGAATGATGGTGAAAAGAAAAATCCTTACGATTGTAATATCTGTAATGAAGATTTCGCAGAAAGAAGTGATTACGTTGATCATCTTATAAGTCACTCTGAAGAATAAAGAATAATCTTCATGATATTCAAGAGTTTCACGATATTCTTAATTTAAATCCAAGTTGGGAGAGCTTTGATGAAAACTTCACGATTCATGTAATTCGATTTCACGATTCATTAAAATAATTAAGCATATTTCACAAGAAAGTGGCGCAGGTGTTGTTCAGTGTAAGTAATCACAGGAAGATTAAAAACTTTGATTATTCTATTTACACTTTTAAATATATACAGTATATACAACGAAAACATTTGAATATAATTTGTTATTCCTCGCTGGGAATCCAAGATGATCATATTAAAATATCAGCAATTATATTCTTCTATGAAGAAGACAAGAAAATAGCATGATTTAATATTAGAAAATAAATTTTCCTTTTCAAAATCAAAACATCATTTCTCCTATAAAGACCATGACAAAAAACCTATACGCAGCTTATTACCTGCTGCGTTCAAGATTCACATTCGCAATAAAACTAAACTAAAAAAGGAACAAGAAAGAAAAAATGTTTTTTAATATTAATTCTCTAGTCAGACCACGTGATCTGGGATCACTGACGCCTAAGCAGATCTGGCTGATTGCTCGAGAGAGGAAGGGGTTTGCGAAATTTCACAGATTACGTTGATCATCTTATAAGTCACTCTGAAGAAAAGGCCAAAGATTTTAATGGAAACTGATGACAAAAAGTTTGCGAGACTGACTTTTATGGCTTCCAGCCTTGTTAATAAAAAGTGATGGGCAGAATAATTAGCTTTATGTAAAAAAGTATTCTCGCAGAATCACATTTGGGGCTGTACATATATAACATTATAATTTTAGGGGGGGGGGGGGGGATCTTGCACTCAATATCGTTAGATATCTCAAGGAGAAGGGGGATTTCTCTTTTGATATTGTTTTCATTTGTGCGGTATCATCTTTTCGTCATCATTTTACATCGTTATCATACCAACCAAAATTTTCTTTTTTTGTTTGTTTACATCAATATAGTATGTTATCCTTTTTACTTTCTCCTATCTTCAATAGAAGAAAGTATCGTAATCGAAATTTTTTTCGACTTCTGGTTTTCGACAGATTTACACGTTTTAGAGGTCAGAAATCACAAAAAACATGTTTATAAAAAATGTCTATCTGTCCGTGTGTCGCCATTGTACCATCGAAAATTATATGAAGTTATGCATAGAATTGAACCAAATTTTTTGTGCATGTTTTTTGCTATTGCAAAAAGGTCCTCCCTTAATTTGGAACCGCCGGTAGGGGGCGCTGTAATAGTGATTTTTGTGTATTTTGAATATTGTACCATCGAAAAGTGTATGAAGTTATGCATAGAATTGAACCAAATTTTTTGTGTATGTTTTTGGCCATGGCTAGAACGCTCTCCCTGAATTTGGAAAAATTCCGCCGGAAGGGGGCGTCGTATTAGCTATCGCCGGAAGAAGGCGCTGTAACAGCAATTTTTGTGCAATTTTCAATATTGTACCATCGAAAAGTGTATGAAGTTATGCATAATTCTAATAAAAATACTAATAAAACAAATTAAAATGAAATATTGACATGAAATAGAAGAAAGTTTTGGGACTGGCTCGTCCAACTAGTTTTAGTCAGTTATTTATTTTTAAGAAAATACAAAGTTATTATTTAAACCATTAAATGATTATAAAATCATTTCATTCCAAAATACGAAATAACCCAACGTCATAGTCAACAACATCTGTTAATTATTCCGGAGTTTGGTCGAGTACAAACAGGTTTAAATCCGGAAAATGTGTTTAAGGAAATGTGTCTTATTTTAGTAAGTGTACTTATTCGAATACATTTCAAAATTTTTGATTAAACAAAATTTCCGGTTGCAAACATGTTTTTCTTCGATGGGACTGCGGAATAATTGAGAGATGTTGGTATGTATGCCCTGCCCAACGTTCGCCATTCTTCTGCCATATGTGCATACAATTCTTTGTTTGAAAAACCAGGTTTGAAATGATATATGTTATATTTACTAGTACAAAATGGAGAAGAATGTTTTGTTTATAAGAAGTTCTGCTTACTCCCGCGCAGGGAGAAAATTACAGTTGAATCAAGATTTCAAGTGCTGTGCATATCTGTGCAGAAATAGCGTTTTTCCTTAAATTTCCTCCAAACCTGCGCCAAAACGTACTAATAAACTGATTTTTTTCTTCCTGCTGCTAATTTTTCATTATTATTGCTATCGGTACCCAATTTCCGTTTAGAATGTTCAGAGTTAGCAAAAAGTGTGGCAAAATTTTATCCGAGTAATTATTCTTTCAAATGTCAAAATGTTTTCAAGATAACAATCATTTTAATTTTTAGGAGTTTATTAGCATTGGAATTTCGATCTGCTGCAAAAACAGCTTTTATTCCTACAAAATTAGATTTATGCTGCAACAAAAATGGATTTTACTGCTACAAAATTTGATTTTTGCTGTTCCAAAGCTGCTACAAAATGGCTTTAGTGCACTTTCATCCCTGAGTTGAATGTATTATATGCAAAAAGCTATTAAAAATACTTTTAAATAGTCAATTTTTCTTTGAAGTGTTATTTGATATGTTATTTCATATATAATACAGATATTTTATTAACTCCTTCTCTTCATTTAAATCCGTGAAGTATGCAAATAGTAAATGTATAACCACATCTGTATATCATTGCAAATGTATGAAAATAAAACGAAAGAAAAAAAATTGTGAAAATAAAAAGAATTTGTAGACACTGTTAACGATATCACTATTGGAGGGGGGGGGGGGGGGAGGGTAGAAGAATGATAACGTAAGGGTGGGAGGGGGTTCAACATAGCTAAAATGTTGATAACGTTATATATGTACAGCCCCTTTGCACTGTTCTCTTATTTATACAGGAAACAGGACCTTTCAATATGATACTTGTAATAGAAGACTTTTTAAGAAAAATCGTCTAAGAACATTTGAAACACATTGTAAAAAAACTTTAAGTCAGGCTTTTGAGAAAAGAAACCTTTTATATTAGAACTTCAGTTAATAACAAATTTATAAACTCGTTATGTTAAAAATGTTGTGTGTAGTTTATGTCAGAGAGCATTTGTTAATAAATGTGGTTTACTGGAACATTTGACCAGTAACTTTTTATGTTTAACTTTTAACGTTTTTTACATCTATGAAAATAAAGTGTTCCATGAAAACTTTACTGTTGTTATTTACGTGTCATTAAAATAAACAATTATATAAAAACATAGTAGCCAACCTCCCGATTTTTCAAATAAATACCAGTAAATTCTTACAAAAATATTCGCTTTATTTAATTTCAGAAATTGTGTGATTGTGTAAAACAAGTATTTCTGCATAAAAACATTGGTTTAAAAAAAATAAAATCTGGAGTTCGGCAACTATGTAAAAAAGAAAGAGATATTTTTGTATATATAATTCCAATAAAAACTATGAATAAACGTTTTGGAAATTTTTGTAGATGCAAGATCAAAATAGGTAATTGGGTGAGAATAAAAATGTGTAAATGAAAATTAAGTCATTTTTCGTGAATATTCTCTAATGATTTTTAGATAAAAATAGCTGCCAACCTTTACGCTTTTTTGCTACCACTAAAATTTAGAAGAGATTTTCGCCTTGTTTAATCGTGAGATTTCGACTATTAAATAAGGCGTATTTACAAGAAAATTTTAGTGGTAGGAAAAAAGCGTAAAGGTTGGCAGCTATGGATGAAATTATGATTTCATCAATTGATACATTGAAAATCTTAGAGAGACACTAATAAAATAAATCACAATTTTAGTGTAACCCCTTTCACTGGCAACTTTTGTATTTCGGCTTCAATGATGTAGCTCGCGAAGGATTTGCTTGTGAAAACAATGTGTTAGGCTTACCAACATAAACAATGTTCAAAAACAAACTGATCAGATAAATTCTCATGTAAAAAAAAAAAAACAAAAAAAAACTGTTTTTTATAGCAATAAACTCGAGATTATTAATATTCTAAGAAATTATATTTATATAATTTTTTTTAAAATAAAACATTAAAAAAACATTGTCCTTTTGTGGAACAATCAGAGGGTTAAAAATCATTCTGCTTGATCCGATTTTTAGGATTATCTAAAAATTGAAAATTCTGCAGTCTAAAACCAAAGTCCACGTTACAAAAATAATAAATTAATAAATGTAAAATATTAATGCTGGAATTTATAAGCTGAAGAATCTGATGATGTTACCAAATGTAATTAAACTGCATAAGTTAGACCCAAATACAGAACAAAAAATATTTTTTTTAATAAAAATTTTTTGGAACTTTCTTTGTTACAATTAAAAGACTGAAATAAATTTGAATAGTTAATAAATTCATAAAGTTTCGCAATGAGTAATTTTTTTAATTTGTTATTAACATTAAAACATGAAAGTTTTTTGTGTGTTTAAATTCTAGATATAAACATTTTTCAATACACTTAAAATATTCGTATCTTATACGTATTTATGATTTTTTAAATCACGTTATTACTTCTGATACAATTTTAAAATAAATTACCATTTTAAAAACAAATTTAAATAAAAGTTCTTAAGCAACATTATAAAATATTGTTGAAAAATCACCTTTGTTGCCACTTTCAAAATGTATATTTTTTCATCTCATATCTATCTTTTTTCATACTTTGTATCCATATATATTAAATATCCATATTTTAAACAATACTTTAAATTGAAAAAAAAAGAATTGAAACTACATTTAAAATAAAATTTATTCTACGTATGAAATATTTTACAGCAATCAGGTCTAACCTTACCCCATAAAATCTAACTAAACAGTCAGATATATATGTATAAAACAAGCAATAATAACGTTTTATTTATATAATTATTTAGCAACATTAGTTAATATACCAGTTTTTAGCAATCCAGTGACTGGAAGCATGTCAGAGAGCATCAGACATGCAGAAAGGTTTCCTGTAAAAAAAAAAAAAAAATCGATATAAAATTGACATGAAAACATAAATAACTATTAATACTAATAACTATTTAATCCCTAGCATTTAATAGTTATAACCATGTGTCGTTGTTATAATCACAGATTTAATAGTTATAACCACAGTCGCGTCCTAGAGAATAAAATAATTCAAGATTTCAAAAACACACTAGAAGATTTTTTTTTTTAAGTTGAAAAAATGAAAAGTTTTTCAATAATTAATAAATTCCACGTATCTTCACATTTTATCACATGAAGTCTGGCATTATCGTGGAGGAGAACTCCTCTCCTGTTGATCAGCCCTGGCTGCTTTTGAAGCAAAGCAGCTGAAACCCTTTGCAGCTGTGACGAGTAGACGTCGGCTAAGATGGTTTTCGCATTCTAACTAGAAAAATGCAAGAAGTGTTACGCGCCCATTTTGACGAGAGTGATATCGGCTGGAAAGATCTCGTCGTGGGGAGTAATAAACTCAATGAAACTACTCGTCGCAAATCAACCGTTTTCGAGATATCTGACAATTTATGTCACGCAGTTGTTTATTTATTATAATGTATTAATGCTGTAACATTTGTCATGTTGTTAAATTTATAATATTTGTTGTTAAATGTCTTCTTGCACACCTCTATATAGAATACCAAAACAACCAGCAAACACTACAAATGTCCAGCAACCACAAACACGAAACAATACATTTACAAGGTTACCATTGGGGATTATTTTCCAATTCGTACTATTAGCTCACACTCTCCCTATATTTATTCAATTCCTACTATTAAGCTCACACTCTCACTATATTTATTTATATATTTATCTTGTACAAATTTTCAATCGTTAATAAAATACTCATTATTCATCCTATCAGGTTGAAATAAATTTTTTTAAACTTGTACTGGATGACAATTGATGTTAATAAAGTTTTTTCAAATATTAATTATTTAATTAAATTTTAATTAATTAATTTTAGTTTTGCATGGGAAACAAAATGGCCGCCATTGGTTATTGAAGTTCAATGAAAGTATTTTCAATAAGGGTTACCATGGGGGGGGACCCTGTTCTGTCGCCAAGTTTGTCGCCAACTTGGCGATATATCGCCAAATTTGGCGGCCAAAATGAGTCGCCAAAAGGGACGCCAACTTGGCGATATCTGTAATATTTCGCCAAATTCCCATAGAGTTCCATTGTAAACCTACTTGCTTATAGAAAATCAACAAATTGAGATATTTTAATGCAACAAAAACTCATATTAGCTTGATTATATTAAATTTTTCTTTGGTGGCCTAAGTAGGAATTGACTTTAAAAACAAAATTTTTATATTACTTGTTTATTTATATATTTATCTTGTTCAAATTTTCAATCGTTAATAAAATACTCATTATTCATCCTATCAAGTTGAAATAAATTTTTTAAAACTTGTACTGGATGACAATTGATGTTAATACAGTTTTTTCAAATATTAATTAATTAATTTTAATTTTGCATGGGAAACAAAATGGCGGCCATTGGTTATTGAAGGTCAGTGAAAGTATTTTCATTAAGGGGTTACCATAGGGGGGAGGACCCTGTTCTGTCGCCAAATACCGCCAAGTTTGTCGCCAACTTGGCGATATATCGCCAAATTCCCATAGCCTTCCATTGTAAACCTACTTGCTTATAGAAAATCAACAAATTGAGATATTTTAATGCAACAAAAACTAATATTAGCTTAAGGGATTATATTAAATTTTTCTTTGATGACCTAAGTAGGAATTGACTTTAAAAACAAAATTTTTATATTACTTGTTTAATTCATCTCGCATCACTTTCTCAAATAAAAATCTTCCACATGTACTTTGACAACGTGTGCAAGAGAAATGTACTACAAAATTTATTTTTTCAAAAATAGTGGTGCGAATAGAATATAAAAATAGTCGCCGTGGCAGTCTTGCATTTACAGCCGTTAACTTATATTCATTTTTTCTTCAAAAATCTTTTATTTCATATTTAATTTCTAAACATAAGTAACAAAATTAATTAACAGGAGGCCATTTAACAGCAAAAATTATAAATTTAGCGATATGGTAAATGTAACAGCATAAATGCATTGTAATAAATAAATTGTATGACATAAATTGTCGGATATCTCGAAAACGGCTGGTTTGCGACGGGTGGTTTCTTTGAGTTTTTTACTCCTCACAATGAGATCTTTACAACGATACCACTCTCGTCAAAATCGGGAGCGTAGCACTTTTTGCACTTCCCTAGTAAGAATTCATAGGGAACTAACTATACCAGCGCTGGTCCACCAAATACACAGCATTATTATTATTAGCCCCCTATAGGTCAAAACTGGGGAATTTCAGTAGCGGCCACTGGCCGGTAGGACTAGTTTTTCAAGTGGCCACTTTCTTTAAACTTGTGGCCACTTTTTAATTTAAACATACTAAACAGTAAAATTTCTATAAGTATTAATCTACAACTGAATAGCCCAGATAAATATGTTAATTTAAATAAATTGGAACAAAAAAAAGTAGAATCCTTGATGAAATGCAAAATCATTTTATTCTCTCCTTGTAAAAAAGTGGCCGCTGGTAGACAATTTTTCACTGGCCACTTTTTCTCATTTACTGGCCCTGTGGCCGGTGGCTAGTGCTAATTTTGCCCTTTATAGCACCCGGTACGGTATGCTATTTCTTTCTCCCAGCTTATTTTGTGTATTCCAAAAAATAACGTTGCCTTACAGAAGACAGCCGTAAACCAAAGCAGTACGATTAAATACTCTATAGCAGTTTTTTAAACTTCTAAGCATCGCACATTTTCGATTTTTATACCGTCGTTTTGAGGAAAAAAAGTACTTTTAAATGCAATTTGTTTAAAACTGCATCTCCGTTTATTTTTGAGATATAAATTTTTTTTTTGTAGTTTTTAGAGCCATTTGCTTAATATTGGCAACAGAAGTACTCCATTTCTATAGAAAGTGAAAGAAAAATATATATCTTTTTGTTGCTATTTTCCCATAAAAACTGAAAAAAAAAATTAATTAAAATGTGCTATTTTGAAAAAATATAAATGAAGGATTTCTGATGAAACAGGGAGCTATTAGAAACTAAATTGAATTTTAAATATCTATACTATATTAATAATACAAACAGATGAAGACCTGTGAATCTTTAGGTAGCCGATTTTTTGTCGAGTTTTTTGAATGACGAAATCTCTTTTTTTAACCATTTGGAAAAATGGTTATTGTCCTCGTCAGGGTAGGAAATCAAAAGCATATCTGAAGTGTTTTATTGGTGGAATTCGCATTTTATTCGTTTTCTGATGGGTCTATACAGTAATCTGTATTTTCCCTTTACTTTCAACAGAGATGGATACTTCTGTTGCCACTATGACAAAAAAGTAATAAAAACTACAAAAAAAATTAATAACTCAGAAATAAATTGAGATACAGCTTTCAAACAAATTGCATTTAAAAGTACTTTTTTTTTCTCTATACGACGGTGTAAACAGTAATATTGTGGGATGTTTACAAGTTTAAGAATGAAATTTCATTTAAAATTGGTCGTCAGATTTTCAAGAAATCTGACGATGGAAAAGCCTTTTCCCGAACAGCCATTGAAATGCTTGGATAATACGTAAGTTTCAGGTGGATAATACCTAAGTCTCAGGTGGATAATACGTAAGTTTCAGGAAATCTGACGAGTCGCAGGCGATTTTTGTCACTTGCAATTTTTACGTGTAATAACTCTATTAATGTTTGATTCATGGCGTACATAATGTATGATCAACTCCGTGCGATTTTTTATGTCTTAAATTTTAGTCTTTGAAAAACTCATTTTCAAATGGTCGTTGTAATTTGTTAAATTGCTTTTTTTTTTTTTTTTTTTTTTTTTAAATTTGTGTATTATTTAGCGATAGTGACGTCCTAAGCGTACGTTACTGTAGATGTTGTTTAACACTGGATCGCAAATGATGAATTCTTCAGCGGATGTGGATGACGTCACTTTATGTAAAATAAAATCGCGTGTTATAAGTCTTAAAACTGAACTACTGTAGAGTCCCGATTATCGGAGTTTCCGCTTTCACAGAGTTATTTTCTTCTGATGGACTGATGGCTTCCATTATTATGAAACAGTTATTATAAATGAAGTGTTAGGTGAAGATGAAAGAGCAGTCGTAAAAAGTTAGAACTGTGATTTTCTGGTCAGAATGGGGGGGGGGGGGGAGAAACGGCCATAATTTTTTTTTCAAAAAAATTGTTAAAAAAATTTAAAAATAGAAAAAAAAATCTAACAAGGATAGGGCCAACCTTGTTCATCACAGATTTTCATTATTTTAATATGTGTTGTAGGGTAGAGATCCCTTTGTCTCAGGTTCAACGGATTTTATCCAACGCTCCTTAGTTCTTGAGAAACCGGGGGGGTCTAATAGTAGTACACAACTTAAATAATTACTTTGTAGCAAAAAAGATAGGTTGGTCGTAGCTCAGTTGGTACGGCTTATGCTTGCTGATCTGCGGGCCCGGGTTCGGTACCCGAACGCACTACATTCGTTTTTCTCATTTTTTGTTTTATAAATATACTTGTAATTATAATTTAATAATTTAAATTTAAAAATTTAATATCATACATTAGTTATAATGTTAACAAATTTAAATTTATCATTTTTTTATTTTTAAACTATTATTTCTCTTCCTTTAAAGAGGTTTAAAAAGAAATTGATCTATTATTGAATGATAAAAATTACAAAATTGTGACAAAACTTGTTGTGGCGCCATCTAGTTATGATAAAATAAAAGAATATTCAAATAAAATAAAAGTAAAAGCAGAAATAAGATAAAGGGGAAAGCAAAATAATTGAAAACGCAAGCATACGTATTACAAATTTAAAAATGTTTAATATGCAAAAAATCGGTTGTAATTTAATTCTGATGCTAATTTTTAATATAATTATGCTTGTTATTTTAAAAAGAGAATAATAGTATTATCGCATTGACTTCTTTTATAAAAGCAATGCGTAAATGACATTTCTTTAAAATCACGAATTGACACAATTTCTCAATATCATTGCATCGATAAAGAATATATGAAATACATTTTAAAAGTGATTTTAAATAAATTAACAGCTTTAAGATGTTTTATAAAACTATTTAGTTAAAAGTAAAAAAATAAATAGGTTAAAATTATAATTGGTATACAATATTATAAATTTTAATTCACAATGAAATTATTAAGTTATACTTACAAGTATATTTATAAAACAAGAAGTGGGAAAAACAAATGTAGCGAGTTCAGGAATCGAACCCGGGCCTGTGGATCAGCCGGCAAACGCCATACCAACTAAGCTACGACCGACCTATCATTTTGGTTGCAAAGTAGGTATTTAAGTTGTGTACTACTATTAGACCCCCCGGTTCCTCAAGAACTAAGGAGCGTTGTATAAAATCCGTTCAACCTGACTATAAGGGGTCTCTACCCTACAACATATATTAAAATAATCAAAATCTGTGATTAACAAGGTTGGCCCTCTCCTTGTAAGTCAAAATCAAACTTTCTTAAAATTTCGCTTTACCTAAGAACCTTTAAAAAATTAATCTTTCATAATTTTTGGACATTTTAAATCTTTAGTCTCAACGTCTGGAAGATGGGGCTTCAAGTCCTGGCTTCTGCGTCGTGTTTACGCGATAGGGCATACGTTATGCATGAGGTAGAGGCCTGCACGGGCCTGGCTCGGACCGAAAGAAAGCTATCTTGGCCCGGCTCAGTGAAAAATTAAAGTTTGGCCCAGGCCGGGCTCGATTATATTTACAGTGTTTACGGCCCAGCCCGGCTCGTACAAAAATCAGACAAAACAGGCCCGGCCCGTGTAAAAATTAATTAAATCAGGCTCAATCTGACCCGACTCAATTTCTACAAAAAATTCCAGTTTTCTTAACACACAATTAAGATTTTTTTATAAAGAACACTATGTACGCATTTAGAGAAATTTTTTACAGTGCATTTTAGACTATTATGTGTTCCCAAGCCAGAAAATGCACAATAGTAATGTTAATGATTACGTAGACGCTTCAACTTTTCAACATTCAAATAAAGATTCATTAAAAAATTTATGTAGTTTAGAATAAAAGAAAAAAAAAGGTTGAAATATCACATTTCTCTGAAATTTATTAAAGCTGTTCTCAAATCCAAAGGAGTTACTTTCTGACAAATTTCTGAATACATTTTTCTTCGGAAACGCGTAAAATTGGCAGGGGTGTTATTCAGAAACTATGATTTCGAGTTGCATTTTTCATTTTTTGGATCAGGCAAAAGATCTTTCAGAAAAAAAACTGTCAAAAATGGCCTTATGAATCGAATTTTCGAACGCGACAGCACGGGAAAGATGAAAACTGTCGTCAATTGACAAGAAACGAGTATAATAATAAATTAAGTAATTTATTTATCAAAAAATAGAAAATGCTATTCGATTCCTAACTGCTTCAATAGTCAGGCTTCTCAATTTTATGCCTTTACAGTTAAAAATGAGTCAGAAAATGTGTCGGAAACTTTCGCGCTGTTATTATTATTACTATTTTTACAAAACATATCGACTGCCCGTCACACAATGGGAACAATTAAATCCAATTCTGGCCAGTCTGGACTATGTAGAGAAAAAATGTAATCCTGATTCCAGCCTGGCTTAAGTCTGCTGAAAAAATTAAGACCTGTCTCAGACACGATGTAACTGTCCGATGCCGATCTCTACGATGGACATGTTATATTTCTGTATTGACGTCATAAAACAAGCATCGGGCTCATGCAGCACATTTATGCTTATTCCCCCGAAAGTCCCATCCCTTGAAAATGGTTCATGTTTATTTTATCGGCTTCACTTAAATTTTATAATGGGCTGATAGGTCCGCTTAATTTTTTATTGGGGAGACGTTTTGGGGCCCATTTATTTATTTATTTTATTTATTTTTGTCGGCTAGGAACGATCCGTTAAAAAAATTGTCCTAATTCTGCCGTCTCGGTTCGGCCAGTTTGAAAGTTTGCCTTCATATTACCGGGCCGGGTACGGGCCTCTGGCCAGGTCCGGGCCGGGCCGTGAAGACCTATAACGTGACGGCAGAACACCGATATTCGTGTAATTAAAGAAGAAACTTGATTACACAAGAATCTGCTTATTACATTATAAATAGTCATTAAAATAATAGTGAGCACTTTGTCAAAATCATCAGAACCACCTACCTCTTAACAAAGTAACATTCAGTTCATGCGCCTGTCCAGACTGGTGCTGCTGTCTGTGCTAAAGTATAACAATAGTTATAGATTGAATATATAATAGTCCAAGAGCTGTTAAACATTTTAGGGAAGGTATTTGAGGCACCCTGAAAATTTGTGCAACACTTCTTTTGTAATGCCTGAATACAAAATCGAATGTCTGTCTGAAGGATCGTGTCCCAAAACCTGTGCCAGACAAAAAATGGCACTTGACACGTGTCTGGCACAGTTTTTGTGCCGACTAAAGTGTCTGTCATTTTCAAAATATTTTTTTCTAAGCATAAATATTATTGTGCCTCAATCTCAGCGTGCCTCAAATACCTTTTTTGGGTAGTCAAAAAATGGCACTTGACACGTGTCTGGCACAGTTTTTGGGCCGACTAAAGTGTCTGTTATTTTCAAAATATTTTTTTCTAAGTATAAATATTATTCTGTTTCAATCTCAGCGTGCCTCAAATACTTTTTTGGGGTAGTGTCAAAAAATGGCACTTGACACGTGTCTGGCACAGGTTTTGGGCCACGATCCTTCAGCCAGACATTCGATTTTGTATTCAGGCATTACAAAAGAAGTGCTGCACAAATTTTCAGGGTGCCTCAAATACCTACTCAAAAATGTTCAACAGCTCTCCTACTATAAGCTACAAACAATCTATTCTCTTGTCGATCGTCCACACCTTGCATTGACTATTTTATTCACAAAACATTTTACCTTTTATAAACATTTTTACACATAAATTTTATTATGAAAATTTTTAAGTTTTTGCTTTGTTCACAAAAAAATTAATAATAAATATTTAGGCTTTTTTTCGGGTGCGAGGCCTTCTCAGGCCCTGTGCGGCCGCACCTGTCGCACACCCCTAAGGACGGCTCTGAATGTAACCTCACACTTGACACATTTTCGTTCAGATGGAAAAATTACTGTTTATATAAATTATTTACCAATCAGTTGATTGTGTTAAAAATAATTAAAGCATCATTTACGTGATTTTCATGCGGAATTATATATCAAACAGGTGCATTCATTTGCATCCACATGAGTTGTGTTAATGCATTATCTGATCAATGTGTTATACAAAATGCTTTTAATACATTCAACAATAAGTTTATACTTACATCATCTTCAAGTAAATTTTCAATACATACAGTGAAACTTCCCCGTGCGACCACCTCCCTGAACGACCATTTTTTCATGGAACGAAATTTATTCCCATAGGCTCAATACTAATTTTACCTCCATTCAGAGACCATCCTAGTTGAACTCTCTCCTTGAGAGACCAATTTCATTGAAGAAAAGGAAACAAATTCCGTTTTTTCCTGGTCGCTTGAACAAGGTTTTATTAGAAAAATAATTCCGGAGAGCGCATAACTTCTAAACTAAGTTTAGAATTTTTTTTTTATTCCGGTAACTTGTAAGTGTAACCCCTTTGTGCCTTTTTAGGCAATGAATTTAACTCTGATGACAAATTAAGAATAACGGTCCCTGCTCCATTTAGTCAGGAAACTCAAATAAATAGATAAATTAATGAAATCGTCATTAATTGTCACCGTCAACAACAACAACAACAAAAAAATGCATTTTTTTTTACCGAACTTCGAAAGAACTTGGAAATAAAAATTAAAAAAGATAAAATCGTAAAATCACAACAAACGTCAATGTATTCATCTTTTTTAACTCTGCAGTAATTAACTTATGTAATTAACTTTTGTTTTTATGCTTAAATTTTCATATTTTTTTCCTAATGTGAAAAATAAATTTTAGTAACATTAATTTTTACCTTTTTTCAACAATTAAAATCTAGATTTAAACATGACCTGCATTAAGAGACCACCTCTCGGAGCGACCAATTTTTATTGGAACGGAACGTGGTCGCTTTAGAGCGGTTTTAATATATTACGAATTCTATACAAATTTTAAAAGCCGCATTAAAATCTCAATATTCTTAGGACATTTTCAATTATCTAGCCCTACTTTTTAAATACACCATTGGGTTGCATATGCTGGCCGTGGATTGTGCAGGCCTCTATTAAATGATCGATAGAAATTCCTTTTTGTTTTTAAATTAAACTTAACCCTTAAATGCCTGATTTTTCAAAAGTCATTGTAATAATGTTTTTTGGCTTTCATTTTTTAAATAAATGATGGGAAAAATGCTTTAAAAAATCATATTTTTGTTTTAAGTATGGTTTACGCCTAAAAAAACTGTTTGTTACTAATCGGCAATACTGGTCTTTAATTGAAAAAATAATTTTCCTTGATAAAATTCTATAATATTAAACACACAAGAATTTTAGGAACTATAATAAGAAATAAATTTTACTTGCTCACTGCAGAACAAAGTAGTGCATTTCGCAAGCTCCCAAACAAAACAAAAAGAACAAGTAGCAACAATTGAAAAAATAAATCTATCTTTATTCTTAAACAACACAAGTGTTGCCATCTACATGTTGAAAATCGATTTAATAATATTTTCAGAATGTATTTTATTGGCAACATTAGGCATTGTAGCTTCAGTATTATTATAATAGTATTTTAGAGCCTAAATTGGGTATGTTGCCGAAAAGCAACATCCGGCATTTAAGGGTTAATATCCTCCCTTTTAAAGTTTTAACCCTTTATACCCTCAATTACAAATTCATGAAAATTTCCTCTTCTAAATCATTTTTCGTGAATTTTTGAAACTACATCAGAAGAGTTAATAAATTTTAGAAGGATTAGTTAAATTTGAATTTATAGAGATTTTGTGCAATATTTATAACGCCACTCGAATCTTTTATTTAAAATCTTTTTTTAATATTTTGTAGAATTAGGAAATGTACAAATATAATGTTCTTACAATAGAAATATGAAAATATTTCCGAACTGAAATCCCCTCCCCCCCTCCAGTCCTTCAACGTTAGATGCAAAAGAAATCATCCTTTTAAAAATACAGTAGACTCTCGTTTTTACGAACCTCTTTTTCACGAACACTTGCGATTTTACGAACTATAGAGTGGTCCCGAATACACTCCCATAGAAGCAATGTAATTTTTCGCTCCCATTTACGAACTACAGATTATGAAAATCTCTTTTTTGCGAACTCAGTTTTCGTACTACTGATTTATTTATTTATTTATTTTTTTTGTTGTTGTTGTTTGTTTTAAGTATCGGAATGCAGCGTCAACGTCAGTTAAAGTCTATACAGGTACAATGAGACATCAGGTGCATTCCAAGAATGCGCTGTTTTCCCCAATCTATTTCGGAGGGAGGGGGGTATAGCAACAATTTCCAGTAGTGGTTGTCAGGACTAAGGCACTTTTTTGAAGGGAACAATAACTGTGAAAGGTAAACGTAGTAAAGGTTTCCATTGATAAATTGGAAAGATATATTTTTAAAAATGTGATTTTTTAAAAAAAGATACGTGATTATTTCCATTCCTAATTTTTTATCTATGTTTTCATCTATGTATTTTCATCTACTAAGTACTAATACAGTTTGTGTTTTCATATGTAATATTTTCAAAGCACAGTAACGTATGCGTACTAAAATTATTTTTAGTGCATAAATCTGCATTTATTTCTTGTATATTTATAAATACAGGTATAAATTTAGTAAATAATAAATAATCTTGAAATACTGCTTCATCTATGAAGAGTGCTCAGTTTGTTAAAAATAGACATAAATAATATACGTATTCATATCATTTTTGGTGTTTTCTATTTTACGAAAATTCTATTTTACGAACTATTTGGGTGTTCCCTACGAGTTCGTAAAAACGAGCGTCGACTGTATTTTGGTTTTGTGTAGCCCATAATGCTTTTGGAACAAGATAAAATAATGTATCTATAACTCATTCTAAACTGTATTACTTACTAATCAATGTATTAAATGAATTTTATAACAAGTTATTTTTAATGGTACTTTAAAGTGCCGTCAGGATATAAGGGATTTCTCTAGTGAAACAATCATCCCCCCTCCCAAATCGCAAAGTTTTATTTTAATGTTACAGAACTACTCTTTACGTAAAATAATTGTAGAAAAAAAATTTGGTATTCTCTCACAGAAAGTTGACGTTCAATATCCTATTTTCAAATTATACTTTCTATATTTTAAAGTGGACTTTAATTTTGACACTAATGTACTTTAGGATTGTATAACTTCTGTTCTCTAAAATCGTTAAAAATTGAAAGATTTTTCTATTTTTATTCAATAATTTCCTACAAATCTGATTATGTACAGGATGACGATGAAAGAATGTCCCGTTTCAGTGGTCTATTATAAGTTTAATTCGGGCTATTTGCAACAAATCATACATCAAATTAAAGGTAACTAACGTAGTTTTCCTACAAATGTCCAATAGGTGCACCTTTAGTTATACGACACACATCTAACCTAAAGTCCAATTCTTACCACTTTTCGTTTGACAAGTCCCAGGGTTGCAAAAAAAGCCAGGCCGGTGGCTTTTATTCATAGATGCCAATATCTCCGGAAATTCCGGAGTTTCTCAGGAAATGTAGGATAAAATACGGAAGTACGGTAATAAGGTAGAAAATACGGAAATTTGAGGCAAAAAAAATCGCGAATTTCTTCGATCGATAGCGCAAAAAATCATGGATTTCGCCAATCAGTCGTTGAAGTATATCGCGAAAATTGTCTATTAGTCGATAAAACCACGAATTTCTACAATCGCTCGCGGCAGAAAATCGCAAATTCGCCAACCGATCGTTGAAAAAAGTTTCAACTTTTGTCAATCAGTCGCTGCAAATAATCGTGAAATTTATCAATAGATCGTTGATAAAAATCGCAAATTTTTTTCATTCTGCAAAAACTCTAATTTCGGCTGTCAGCCGTTGCAAAATATCGCGAATTACGTTAATCAATTGGGGAAAAAATATCCTGAAATCCGGTAATTGGCCAATGATAAAAATCGCAAAGTTTGCCAATCACTCGCTGCACTGCAAAAAAATCACGAATTCCGTTAGTCATTCGCGGCCAAAGATGTCTGTTTTCGTCAATGAGTCGCGGCGAAAAATTGCTTTTTTTGGTCAGTCAGTCGCAGCAAAAAATCGCTGTTTTCGTCAGTCAGTCGCGGCAAAACATCGCGATTTTAGTTCCGTCAGTCGCGCAAAGCATCGTTATTTTCGTCCGTCAGTCGCGGCAAAACATCGTTATTTTCGTTCGTCAGTCGCGGCAAAATATCGCGAATTTAGTCCGTCAGTCGCGCAAAACATCGTTATTTTCGTCCGTCAGTCGCGGCAAAACATCGTTATTTTCGTCCGTCAGTCGCGGCAAAACATCGTTATTTTCGTCTGTCAGTCGCGGCAAAACATCGTTATTTTCGTCTGTCAGTCGCGGCAAAACATCGTTATTTTCGTCTGTCAGTCGCGGCAAAACATCGCTATTTTCGCCCGTCAGTCGCGGCGAAGAATCGCGCATTTGTTAATTGGTCGTGGAAAAAGTCACTTAATTTTTTTGTAGGGGTAAAATAGTCATGTAATTTCACACATCAATTGCGGATTTTTTGCTCTGCAGGAATAAAAAAAATATTCCATTTTTATAAATTTATTATAAAAAATTATTAATACATTAAAAGTAAAAGTAAATTAAGTAACCTTTATTTAAATTATGTTTGTGTTAGTAAATGCCTAAAATGAAATTTTTTTGGCCTGGCTAAAAGCCGACAACCCTGACAAGTCCGAAGTAATGGAAGTGACAGCCTCTACAATTCTATGACTCAACTCTGGCAAATCATTAAGTAGACACAATCACATGGCTCAGCCCAGCAATAACACTTTACGCTCAGGAGTCGCCATTTTATGTATGTGGCACTGCAAGCAAGTCAATAACAAAGCAGTACTGGCGCATGCGCTTATCTAAAACTGTTTGAGTTGCTCTGTATTTGTTACCTTGAACCAACACTCTGTAACGCTTACAGTTGGTAATATTAAAATTTATAACTGGAACATTCTTATATGAGTATCCTGTAGATTGATTAAATAGGCATATATGTGACATTTTGAGTGGTTATATCCTGACTGTGCTGTTTTTTTAAACTAGCGTTTTACTCGAAGAAATAAGTTTAGTAACACAATATTGTGTACATATTGCAGTCATAGTATATATAAAGACTAGCTGAAAAACTGGCATTGCCCGGGGTTTTAAACATGTTTGATTATAGAAAAATCAATTTTTGAATCAAACACTGTACGGACTATGAATCTCGCGCAGATATGCTCACTTTAATGTATTGAAAGCCTTGAGAAATTTTACTTTTATACCAGTATTTAAAAAAAAAAAATGTTTCAAACCTAAATATAGTCTTGTTCCTTGAAAAAAAAATTGAAAACGAAATGTAAATTCATGAAAAGCGCTTCATAACACTTTCTCTTGTAAAAGCAACGCATTAACCATGTATTCGTTTCAAATATGAGGTCATACGTGAATTAACCTATATTATTCACGACTAAAAAGAAATGACGTATCTAGTATTTGTCGAGAACTAAATAAAAATCATGCACTCGTGATATCATAATTCACTTTTATATTTTAACAGAATAATAAGGCTACTATAATTTGTGACTCGCGCTGTAGCCACTATACACGTCAGGATACATTGCCGTTATCGTTATCTTTTTATGCCTGAAGCTGTCTCTATGGTACTCGATTGTGAAATTTGGTAATTTTTTTAATTCAATATTTGAGAAAATGCATAATAATCATTAGATTTGAAATTTATATGAAGAAAAATACAATTTTTTACCTTTCTAACGCAGTTTGTCTAACAATTTTCTGACAAATACTTTTCGAGCTATTAATTTTTTCAGTAACTTCAAATGTTTCATTTTCCGAAATTAATCTGTGGCAACGATTAGCGAAAAAGCCAGTCGTCAGCAACGCGTAGCTTTTTATTAAAGAAGATTTGCATTTTAGTTTAGTTGATTTAGCAAAATAAACTAAAATATACTTTTCATTTGGTTTGTTTTAATAGAAAAATATATACAGCGCTGTTATGATGAAATACGTAATATGAAAACATATCAATATGATCGGACTGAAAAACCTCACTTTTGTTTCAAATTTCCTTTTACAGTGTTCCTTTAATTATTTTTTACAAAGAAGGAGTTTTTAAGTTGAAAGTGTTTTTTATACATAAAATTATGATGCAATTTTCTGTTTTGCGATATTAATCTTTTTTTTCTTCTTTTCAGATGAATTTTCTCTATCATATATTGCTCCACCATTCTACAGATGTCCTGCGGAAAAAAACTGTAAATGTGTTTCAGACACATACATGAACCCACATACAAAAACCTATTAGTGAAAAAGGATGAGAAGAAAGACTTAGGAGTTTCACCCTCTCATTGTGACATATGTTAACGTTTGCACATAAATCTCAATTTAGTGATCATTTAAGGAGTCACAGCAATGAAAAACTTTTCAAGTGTCATTCTGAAGAAAAAAGCATTCAAAAGAAAATTTAACTAAACATCTTCGTAAACATAATGATAAAAATTTTTATGTCTAATGTCTGTTAGATAACATTTATTAATAAAAGTAGTTTATAGATGTATTTGCTTAGACATTCTGAGGTAAAACTTTTGCAGAGTTTATTTTGGGGAAAAACTTTTCCTCTATAGTCGTTTAATTTACAGAGAAATAGTATAATCCATTTTCATGAAAATTTAACTCTGTTAATCAAGTCTTTGAAGTGCAACATGTGCGAAAAAATAGAACGTAACTTAACCGATAATCTTTGCATCCAAAATGACTTAACCGATAATCTTTGCATCCAAAATGACAAAAATGACTTAACCGATAACCTTTGCACCCAAGATGACAAAAATGACCTAACCGATAATCTTTGCATCCAAGATGACAAAAATGACTTAATTGATAATCTTTGTATCCAAGACATAAAAAATGACCTAACCGATAATCTTTGCATCCAAAATGACAAAAATGACCTAACCGATAATCTCTGCATCCAAAATGACAAAAATGACCTAACCGTTAATCTTTGCACCCAAGATGACAAAAATTTAGTTTGTTGTTTGTGTCAGAGATTATTTGTTACTGAACGTGGTTTGCATGAACATTTTCGCAAACATTTCGGGAAAAAACCCTACTTGTGTCCATTCTGTCAAATGACTTTCAATGAAATTGACTATTTGCATACACATATTCGATTCCACATAAAAGAAAATCCATCATTTCAAAATTTTTTGAAATGTCCCCACTGCCTGACAACATTTTCAAGAAAAAAGTCATTGAATATGCATTTGAGTAAATGCAAAGGAAATAATTTTATTTGCGACATATGTCAACAAATTTTTTATTGTAACACTCAGTTTGAAAATCATTTTCGGACACATTCCGGTGAAAAACCATATACATGTATTTTCTGTCAGAAACATTTTTCCAAGAAAGGAAGTTTGAAAATTCATTATCGTATCCATACCGGGGAAAAGCCATTTCATTGTGACAAATGTGGGGAAAATTTTTCGCAGATTAATAGTTTCAATGAACATTTAAAATGCTGTGGCAGTATCAAATCTTTCAAGTGTAACATCTGTGGCAAAATATACAAATTACAAAAATGTTTAAATAGTCATCTTCGTACCCATAAAGGCAATAATTTTGTATGCAATGTGTGTCAAAAAACATTTGCTAATGCACGCACTTTACATATGCACTCTCTGAGCCATTCTGCAGAAACTCCCTATAAATGTCAATTTTGTGAGAAAGTTTTTTCCCAAAACGATCATTTGCAGACACATATTCAAACCCATATACAAGAAAATTCACCAGAAGTTTCGAAAAATAACGAGATGAATAATGTGCTTGAAATGAAAATCGACCAATGTTCGTCAGGTCCAGTAGATGTTCATCGAGAAGATTTTTTGAATAGGCATATTCGATCCCATGAAGAAAATGCTGGAACCCTGTTAATGAAAGATGACGAGGAGAAAAAGCCTTACGTGTGCGATATCTGTAATAAAATTTTTACGGAAGAAAACGATTATACTATCCATCTGCGTAGTCATTCGGGAGAGAAACATATCACATGTCAGATTTGTCGAAAAGTATTTGATAGTGGGAAATCTTTACAAGAACACATTCTAAGTCATTCTGGGGAAAAATTGCATGAATGTCCGACACGTAAAAAATCATTTCCATATAGATCCATATTAAAAAATCACATTCGTGTTCATAATAAAGAACCGGACTATAAATGTCCTGTATGTTCAAAAGTATTTTCAATAAAGCGTGTATTCGACAGACATTTCCGTGCCCACAGTTTTGTTTGTAACGTATGTCAAAAGTATTTTCTTACAAAAGCAGAGTTGGAAGTGCATTTTCAGAACCATTCTGGTGAAAAGTCATATAAATGCGGTTTATGCTGGAAAACATTTTCACAGAAACAACAGTTACAAAAAAAACTTATTATTCATAGTTGTAAAAGGTCCTTTAAATGCGTTATCTGCGCAAAAACATTTATACATAACTCTTGTATAAATACCGCTAAACATTTTTTCAATTGCCACATATGCAAAAGTACATTTAGATATAGGTTACAACATGATTTAATTGCTCATCTTCGCAACCATAAAAACTATATTTGTAGAGTTTGTCAGAAAGCATCAGCTGATCAAAGCTCTTTACAGACGTGCTTTTTTAACCATTCTAAAGAAAATTTCCACCAATGCCCACATTGTGAGAAATCCTTTTTCCAAAAGGAGCAGTTGCAGCAACATCTTCGAACACTCATACAGGGTAAAGCATCAGTGGTAACGAAAAATGACGAGCAGAAAAGTGTGCTTGAACTGGTAACGTATCGCTGCTCATTTTGCGAAAAAGTTTTTACCAAAAGTGATCAGTTGCAGCAACATATTCGAACACACGTACAAGAAAATCCATCAGTGGTTATGAAAAATGACGAAAAGAATAATGTGCATGAAATGGAAACCTACCAGTGCCCTTTATGTGAGAAAGCTTTTGATCAGAATGATCATTTGCAGACACATATTGGCTCCCACGTGCAAGAAAATTCATCAATGGTTATAAAAAAGGAGGAGCAGAATAGTGTTCTTGAAAGGGTAACGTATCGATGCCCATTTTGTGAAAAAGCTTTTACCAAAAGCGATCAGTTGCAGCAACATATTCGAACACATATACAAGAAAATCCGTCAGTGGTTGTGAAAAAGGAAGAGCAGAGTAATGTTCTTGAAATGGAAACCTACCAGTGCCTATTATGTGATAAAGCTTTTCTAGAGAATGATGATTTCCAGACACATATTGCAACCCACGTACAAGAAAATTCATCAGTGGTTATGAAAAATGTGGAGAAGAATAATGTGGTTGGAGGGAAAATGAAAACCTACCAATGTTCTTTTTGCCTCCTAGATTTTCCTGGAAAAGATTTTTTAAATATTCATATAAAATCTCATAAAAAAGAATGTGGATTCCGTAAAGAAATTTCTACAGAAGAGAAAGATTACGCTCTTCACCTTCATAGTCATTCGGAAGAGAAACCTTTTGTGTGTACCGTTTGTCATAAAGTATTTGATAGTGATGATTATTTAAAAGAACATATTTTATATTTCTGTACGAATAATCTGCACAAATGTTTAACTTGTGGAAAAACGTTTACTAGAAGATCTCTTTTAAGAAACCACATTCGCGTTCATAATGAAGATAGCACATACAATTGTCCTATATGCGCAAAAGCATTTTCTATAAAGTTCGTTTTGGATAGACATTTGCGTGCTCACGATGGCATGGAATTTGTCTGTTACGTATGTCAAAAAAGTTTTGTTAATAAAGCCGAGTTGGAGGTGCATTTCTTGACCCATTCTAGTGAAAAAACATACAAATGCGAATTCTGTCAGAAAACGTTTTCACAGAAACCCCATTTGAGAAAACATCAACTCACACATTCTAAGGAATTTCCCTCTTTTCGTTGTTATGTCTGTGCAAAAACATTTACACTTAAAAGACGTTTAAATTTCCATTTAAGATTGCATGGGAATGTTGAAAAGAACAATGTTCTTGAAATGAAAACTGAACAATGATAATTTTGTTTCTTGGATTTTTCTCGAAAAGATTTTTTGAATATACATATTCGATCGCACTTAGAAGAAAATGGAATACTGTTAATAAAAGATTATGAAAAGAAAGATCCTTATGTTTTTAAATATCTGTAATGAAGATTTCGCAGACAGAAGCGATTATGTTGATCACCTTTTAAGTCATTCTGAAGAGAAATCCAACATTTTTAATGAAAGTAGATGAGAAATAACATATGAAACTTACTTTCATGAACGTTCTACCTTGTTAACCCATTTTTGGGACACTTCGAATTTTAATAAATTTTTATCATTTTCTTATTTATAATATGAAAATTGTATGAAATTATTATCTATAAATTATGTGTTACCGAGAGATGATAGAATAAGATGGATATTTATTTGCTTTTCTCAAATCCAAAAGGGCAACTTTCTGACATAAGTTTCAATTTATTTTTGTTCGAAAATGCATGAAACTAGCTGGTGTTATTGTTCAGAAACTATGTAATTGAGCTGTTTTTTTTTCCTTTTTTTGCAAACGCAATAGATCTTTCAGAAAACAGTGTCAAAATGGGCGTTTTGAACCGAAATTTCGCGCGAAGGAAGAAAGAGACTCCAGAGCGGGCGAAAAACGGGTTTGTCACGTGATCAAAATTCGCTTATAACTCAATAGGTAATTGATTGATCAAAAAATGAAAAAAACAGTTCAATTCCAAATCGCTTCCATGGCCAGGCTTTCCAATTTTATACCTTTCCGTTAAAAAATGAATTTGTAAATGTGTCAAAACGTTTTTTGCTTGTTGAGCAGAGCAGTTAAGAACAGCCTTAAATGAAGGCCTTTTTCGATGTTTATCGATTTTTCAAGATTGCGAACTGTAAAAAGTAAGTTTATTTGTATTTTTTCTATCAAGCATCCAAATAAATAGTCATAATCTTAGCTTGTAGACTTCTTTGAAATACGTATTTCTTTAAATTGTGATATTATATATTCAAGCCTATCTTTTATGCATTTTTGTAACGTACAAAATATAGGGTGCTAAGCTCGAATGGGTAAATATTTTCGTTAGCCATTTAGGAGACAGTTATTTATGTAAAGTTTTTTTAAAGATAATTATGAAATAAATTGTTTTAAGCCTCAAATACAATGATTCTTAGTTTATTATTAATAATACTTATAATGTTCTTAGTCTCTGTAAAGAAATACATATATTTTTTAGCAGTTCATAAAAATACTAATTATAGTATATAATATGCAATTTAAAAACTTATTTTATATAAATTTAGAGAACGTATAATTAATGCATATTATATTATTATAAATATTAATTTCCATATTTAGTGCGTTTACATTTTATCAAATAGATACAAAAAAATTTTAGTGTAATTTTTTTTAGTATTTTTCCAGTTCATTTTGCAACATTTTAAAGTGATTTTACCAAGAAATTTGAGAAAACAAAAATTCAGGCATAAATGGGTTAATAAAAAATTCACAGATAGAATAATGTGCTTGGTATGAAAAATTAATCTCGCAGGAACGCATTTATAGCACCGTTTTCTTATTTATACACGAGAGAGATTTATACCCCTATGAATAAGATACTATTTCAATAAAATATTTTTTAGGAAAAATAATCTAAATGAACATTTGAAAACTCGTTTCTATTTAAGACTATTCTCAAATCAAAAAAGAGCAACTTTATGACGTATTTTTTGATTCATTTTTGTTGTGAAACGCATGAGATTGGCAGGTGTTCATTTTTGCCAACTATGTAATCGAGAGAAGCTTTTCACCTTTTGGTAAACCCAAAAGATCTTTAAGAAAATACTGTTAAAGTTGGCGTTTAAAACTGAATTTCCGGACGAAAAGAGGAAAACACTTTGTCACGTGACCAAAATCGCTTATAACTCGATAAGTACAGCGGAACCTCGATTATCCGAAGTAATTGGGACCGACCATCTTTCGGATAATCGAGAATGCTTCAATTTTAAGATTAAGGAGAAATATATGCAATATTTCTTATTATGGTAACAAGTGCTTAATAAAAAATAAAGCAATAGCAAAATAGAAACAAGAATAAATTACCTGAATTTTGACTTTTAAATTAAGCACCTTTTACATATATCACAATGGTTTGAAAACATGTTTTGTTTGTCGCAGTTTCGATTGCCTTTGCTTTGAAGCGCTATCACAGTCTTTCTGCTGCTCCAGCCATGCCAAACCTTTTGCAAAACATTCAAAATTGCTAACTTGTTCGTTTTCTTCATTCCACTCCGCAGCTTACGAGAGCTCAAGTTAAATTCAAAGGAACGCTAAGAAAGGGGATCGAAAATATTTATATGTAATCGTAGTTCGGAAAGGATCGCTTGTACACAAGGTATATGATAGTTTAACAAAAAGAAAGAAAAGCTTTCAAATTGGATTTTGCACACAAGGAATGTGATAGTAAAAAAAGGTTTAAAAATGATTTTGATTAACCGAGATTTTCGGATAAAAGAGGTTCTACTGTAATTTATTTATCAAAAAATGGTAAACTCATTTCGATTCCAAATCGCTTCAATAGTCAGGCCTGGTAATTTTGTACCTGTACGTTTAAAAATGAGTCAGAAAATGCGTAAGAAAGTTTCGCGTTTGTTGAGCAGGGAACTTGAGAACAGCCTTAAAAGATTCTATGCATGTGCGAAAAAACTTTTAAATTAGAACATGACATCACTGATCTATTAACTCAATATATCGAAATTGTAGTGTTTATAGTTTTTGTCAGAGAGCATTTTAGACCGAGAAGCTGCTGCACAGATCATCACCTCATCGAGATGAAGCCTGAAATCACAGGATGAGACAGAACTCGATTAGCATATTAAAAGGCAACTGGTCCGCCAAGCCGTATCTTTGTGGAAACCACCTGCAAACCCGATTTTAGCGATTGATCGGTAGGTTTATCATTGTATTTTCCTGCAGCCAAAGATATGAAACATGGAGGACTGGGAGCAGGAAAACACAGTGGTAAACCTACCAGTCAACCACTAAAATCTGGTTTGTAAGTGTTTTCCATCAATATACGACTAGGCAGACCAGATGCATTTTAATATTCGAATCGATAAAAATAGCAAATGAAGCCTTTGTGCAACAATATTAAAAAGCAGAAAACCGGAATTGGTTTGTGCAGCAGCCTCCCGATCTATTTGTAATGTGTGGTTTCCAGGAACACTTGAGTAATTACATAAAGTGTTTTTAAATCGTTGAAAATAAAGCATTCCCTGAAAACTACTTTCGACATTTAAGCATCGGTAAAAAAAAAAAATAATAATAATTGTTTAAAAGGAAAACGATTTTTACGAAGACGCTATAATTTTGTCAATCACGTAATAAAAATGGAGAAGAAATGTTCTGAAAATTTTGTAAATGCACTGTCTGTGTTCTGTTTCTTTTTTGCGAATGTGTAAGTAAGTTAATTAATAAATACAACTAAGTGAAACTTACATAAAATAAAAATGTGCAAATTAAAAGTGTCATTTTTTTTTTTTTTTTGTTAATATATAATAGCCCAGGGTCGGCGAGCCTATGGCATGCATGCCACTTTTGGAACGCGAAAGAATAATTCTGGCACGGCGCGGTGTTCATTATGTCTCTAAATCATGATACAATGATTTTACACAAAATTCACGAATATAAATGATCTGATTCGATTCTAAATTCGGTTAATTGGAAATTGAAGAATATTAATCTTATTCAATATCGTTTCGAAAATTAATCAAACGAAGAAAATATTTGAAAACTATCAAAAGGAAATATTGTTATATATTAATAAAAATACCGATGATAAATTATGGTAACTTGGAAATTAATTTCAGAATTGTTTAAATAAACTGCCATTATCCCATTTTACTGATTTCCCCTACTATTTATACCTGTGAGTCATCATTTTCGCAAATGAATAATATAAAAAATCAAATAGAGAGCAGTTGCCACATAAATCCATTTTAGTTTGCATTCTGTTAAAATTATCTGAGCATGAATATGATATAAATCATTTTTGATCCAAGATAGAACAGAATTAATCCCTATTACTTTTTTTAATTAATTTCTAAAATATAGTTGTTTCTATAATTATTCGAGTGTAATACTTACATGTATGTTATACATTTTAGAATATTTCTTAAGTAATTTTAAAATAGTTTTGATTCATTATTTTTCAATCCACTAAATTTGTTTTTCAGTTGGTACGTCAAGGTCATGTAAAATATGATTTGAATAAAATTGGCACGCGTCTATGAAAAGGTTCGATAACCCTGATATAGTCGAACCCGATTAAGACGCTCACGGTTAATACGCGGATTTTTTCCCGATCCATTGAACATAAGTCTAATGCAAGAAAATCACGTTTATTAATCCCGCTTAATACGCAATGAATTTTCGGTCGTTTGAGGAAAAAAATCGCACTTCAGACACGAATTCATTGATATGAGAATTCCTTCACTGTTTTCGAGTGTTGCCAATTTAGCGGGTTTTTTTTTTTTTTTTTTTTTTTTTTTTTGTTCAGATAAAAAACATTTTCCGAATAGTATTATTTACTTTATTTAACAACAGATTAATTAAGGCGAAAATTACTAATCGGAAATAGTGGTACATATTTGAATGAAAGAAAAACCCACCAAATTAGAAAAACTGCAATTTTTCTTTTATCTAGCCTCCTAACATTCTTTGTCTCTCGCTCAGTGTATATCTTTACTGTAGTAGAGAAATACAGACGAATTCAGGTTACTCGTCATAAAAATTATTATGATTAGAGATTATCATACCTGTTGCTAGCAAGGTTTTAGATGTATGTTATATCACTACTATGTTTTATAATGCAAATTATGGGCAGCAAAAAATGAAACTCGTAATGATTAAAAGCCATTATTTTGAAATTCAGACAAAAAAGTGATATTTTGATAGTTGTATTTTTTAATTGGCTTGATTTTTTTTAATGTTGAAGTAGATCATATTTAATAAATATTGTGCAATTTTGAAGCCCTGAAAAAATTTCCTGTTTCCTGTAGAAAATGTCAAAGTTCAAGATCATGAATCCCTTTTTTCATGAAAATTGAAATGCCAGTATGTTTGGATTGCTATATCTCTGGAAAGCAACAACATCCCAAAATTCTTTTGTCATTACAACCCCTACATGCTTAGTAAAATTTACTTTGTTCCATGGGGCATTGTTAATTTTTATTGTTATGTTGCCACAAAATGACGTTTTTGTCCGTTTTCTGCACTTATTATCTTAGTTAAGCAATAGTACCCCAAAATGTTTCTTATAGAATATGAAAGTTTACTTAGGACAAGCTAAGTAATATAGAACTTTACCGGGATATCGATACTGTTAACAGATATGATCTGTTAAATATTCAAAAGTTTCAAAATCTGCAACTTTTCAATTAGTCCTATCTCAAAACAGCATCACAGTTGAATAAAACAAAATATATCAGGTAGTCGTTGAACATATGTACAAAAACATGGAAACAAAAAATAAGTGGGGTCTCATGCTATTTTCAGAAAAAAAAAATGACAAACGTTACAAAAAGGCGGTGTCAGTGTCAGGCTTTTTCACTATAAGAAAATGATTTATCCGGTTTCTCTGTCCCTTTTCTATGCTTTTCCCCCTATGAGGAAATGGAACATCTCTTTCTCCTTCTAGGGGAAAAGCTTGATTATTGCACTGCCTTTTTGTAACGTTTGTCATTTGTTTTTTTTCTGAAAATAGCATGAGACCCCACTTATTTTTCGTTTCCATATTTTTGTACATATGTTCAACGACTACCTGATACATTTTGTTTTATTCAACTGTGATCCTGTTTTGAGATAGGACTAATTCAAAAGTTGCAGATTTTGAAACTTTTGAATATTTAACAGATTATATCTGCTAAGAGCGTCGATATCCCGGTAAAGTTCTATATTACTTAGCTTGTCCTAAGTAAACTTTCATATTCTATAAGAAACATTTTGGGGTACTATTGCTTAACCAATATAATAAGTGCAGAAAACGGACAAAAACGTCATTTTGATTGCATTTTGTGGCAACATAACAATGAAAATTAACGATGCCCCATGGAACCAAGTAAATTTTACTAAGTATGTAGTGTTATACTAACAGTTTATGATAAAAGAATTTTGAGATGTTGTTGCTTTCCAGAGACATAGCAATCCAAACATACTGGCATTTCAATTTTCATGAAAAATGGGATTCGTGATCTTGAACTTTGACATTTTCTACAGGATACAGGAAATTTTTTCAGAGTTTCAGAATTGCACATTAGTTATTAAATATGATCTACTTCAACATAAAAAAAAAATCAAACAAAAAATACAACTATCGCACTTTGTCTGACTTTCAAAATAATGGCTCTTAAACAAATACGACTGCGGTTGGATAATTCTTTTATGATTTTTTCTCTACAGGGTGTCCCAGAAGTAATGGGACAAACTTTAAGGGGAGGTAGGGGACATCACAAGGATTCAGATTTGCATAGCAACCCAGAGTCGGAAACGCTTTCCTGTCGCGGTAGTGACGACACAAAACACAAGAAAGGAAGGACACGAACAGGAAGAGAAAACATGTTTATTATTCTTAGTACTGCAAAAGTGGCAGGACAATGCTGGAAAGTGTTGAGGAACTTGTTGCACGCATCGTGGCAGCTGCTGGGGAAGTCCGGGGCACTCCCAGTACTTTCGAAAACATTAGATCTTCCATACGCCGGAGATGCGCTTCCATGCATGACGGCCCGGGGTCGTAATTTCGAACACCTACTTTGATGACGATCGTTGTCCCTTTAATGTTCTTTCTTCTTAGTTTTTTGATGCACTAAGGATAATAAACATGTTTTCACCTCTTATTCGTATCCTGTCTTTCTTGTGTTTTGTGTCGTCACTACCGCGCCAGGAAAGCGGTTCCGAATGCAAATCTGAATCCTTGTGATGTCCCCTACCTCCCCTTAAAGTTTGTCCCATTACTTCTGGGACACCCCGTATGATAACAATATTTTTTACACAAAGATTAATAAAGATAGTTTTTTCTTATATTAAAAAGAAGGACAAATTATAATGGTACTCATTATTACAAGTATCAAATATGGTTCTAAAAACTGGGTTGTGCTTTGAAGATTTAATATTTCTTTTTCTTTCTGTTAAAAAATCTGGTAAAATAATAACTTTTGTTGTTTTAGTTTTGGTTGCAACGTATTAATCGACAATAAGCCATGTTGGAATCCATGTTTATTTTGTGTTGTTATTCCATTCGTCCTATAAAAAATAATTTTCGACCGCAAACATCTAAATGAAAGCTCTAAAGCTCATTTAGATGATTAGATGTTTGCAATATTATACAAAACACGTTTAACAAGCGATCCCGCTCAATACGTGACTTTTGTCACTCCTTGAAACGCGTCTTAACCGGGTTCGACTGTGCTTTAATGATTTTCTTATAATGATACATGCAAAGAAAGACAGAAAAAAAATACATTTTCAGTAAATTAAAAAAGTAGAATTAAAATACAATTTAAGTGTACCCGCTTCCATTTTCAACTCTTGTGTTTCGACTACAGAGGTGTTTCTCGACAAGGGTTTGCTTTTGCAAACACTATGTTAGCCTTGCAAAAAATTAGAAATGTAGACAAAAAAAGCTGATGGGGAAAACTGTCTCAAAATGACATACGTTATGTTTTACTTTCTTCTATCTTCAATAGAAGAAAGTATTGTAATCAAAAATTTTTTCGACTTCCGGTTTTTGGCGGATTTACACGTTTTAGGGGTCAGAGATCACAAAAACATGTTTATACGGTACTTATTAGTTATCCCGTCGACCAAATTACTGTCGCCAGATTGTAAGATTAAACGCCAATAACGGTTAATCGTAAATATCACATTCACTTGACAACACGTGTTTACATCATCAAGTGATTTTTATTTCGACGTTTTATTTGTAATTTTATTAATGTTATACTAATTTATTTGTTTTTTCGTTATTTAAAATAAAAATTATGCCAATTTGTATAATTTGGCGAAATTGGTCGACGGGATAACTAACAAGTACCGTTTATACAGAATGTTTGTCCGTGTGTCGCCATTGTACCATCAAAAAATGTATGAAGTTATTCATAGAATTGAACCAATTTTTTTGTGTATGTTTTTGGCCATAGCAAGAAGGTCCTCCCTGAATTTGGAAAAATTCCGCCGGTAGGGGGCGCTTCGAATTTAACGCGCGCCGCTTTTGCTTTTTCCCAACTTTCTTTAATTGACGGATATTTTACCTCCTGTAACGGAGGGGGAAAAACGGATATTTGTCAATTCACGGAAAAATGATGGCAGCTCTGCTGCCAGTAGAATTTCCGTGAATTGAAGAAAGGTTTTTTTGAGAGTGTAGATTAGTAGCAGCCTCCCCCCCCCCCCTTAAGATTTCGCGAAAATTATTTTATCTATATGCTCATATACAGTATATTTACAGTATATTTCAGAACTATTTTTCAAAAATGTAAAGGCAGGTAGAGGGGACCAAAATAATCAGATTTCGTATAGGAATGTGTGTGCGGAAATGCAGGTTGAGGCAGTAGAGGGCGCTGTTAAGTTCAGTGGATAAAAGCACTTTTCGCTGGCTTGAATAGTCATTCTTCGCACGGATTTCGAGCAACATGCGTTGTTACACGAATGCGGAGCTTGCTGACATGCATTCCATGTACGGGGCTGCGCAAGGAAATGCAGCGGCTGCTCAGAGGATGTACATGGAACGATTACCGGGTAGGAATCTGCTGGATCGCCGAACATTTGAGCGTTTTCATTGGGGGTGGGGTTGCGCGAGTAGATCGTTTTATACTTCTAGACGTGATACGGGCACTGGAAGATATGGCAGAATTTTTGCTGTGAAAGAAGCAGTATTATGCACAGTAGAGGATAGTCCTTCAGCAGTCTCGAGAACTTTTAGGCGTGCAGTGTGTATGAGCCATTTCCTTGCGCAGCCCTATACATAAAAGGCATGTCGGCAAGCTCCGTATTGGTGGAATGATGCATATTGCTCGAAATCCCTGCGGGAAACGACGATTCAAGTCAGCGAATAGTTCAAGAGCCGGCAGCACAAAAACCTATGTATTTCAAGCACAAGAAAAACACCTTTATTTTATGGAAGAGTAGAAATAGGGGAATCTAATGATCCATGTCTGCCGGAAGAGAAGTGGTGCATGAGCCAAAAATTAATACCACCAGTGGTTGACTCGTTGGTTTATCATTGTGTTTTCCTGCTCCCAGTCCTCCATGTTTTCATATCTTTGTTTGTAGGACAAACACAATGATAAACCTACGAGTCAACCACTAGTGGTATTAATTTTTAGCTTATGCACCACTTCACTTCCGGCAGACATGGATCATTAGATTCCCCTACTTCTACTCTTCCATAAAATAAAGGTTTTTTTCTTGTGCTTGATAACATAGGTTTTTGTGCTGTCGGCTCTTGGACTATAAGCGCTTCCATCCGCCGAACTCAACAGCGTCCTCTACTGCCACAACGCTGCATTTCCGCACCCGCTTTCCTGTACGAAATCTGCTTAGTTAGGTCCCTTCTACCTGCCTTTATATTTTTGACGTATAGTTCTGAACCACCCTTTATAAGCCATATACGTTATACCTGATTAAAACTTCGGCATATACATGACTATCACTACTGTCATTTAACCCTTTATGCTCTGGCGGTACTTTAAAGTACCATTAAAATAACTTGTCATAAAATTCATTTAATACATCGATTAGTAGTAACACAGTTTAGAATGAGTTATAGATACTTTACTTTATCTTGTTCCAAAAGCATTATTGGTAGCACAATAATAATAAAAAAAAACTTTAAAGTTTGATTTCTTTTGCCTTTGCATCTTTTCAACTTTCTTGACGTTGAAAGATTGGGGGGGGGGGGGGGTTAGTTCGGGAATATTTCTATTATAATAATATCTTATTGTAAGAACATTCTATTTGTACATTTCCTAATTGTAAAAAATACTAAAAAAAATATTTAAAATAAAAGATTTGAATGGAGTTATAAATATTGCACAAAATCCCTATAAATTCAAATTTAATTAATTAATTTTAATGGACAAAATCCTTCTAAAATTTGCCAAATGGTTGTGTAAATCTTCTAATGAAGTTTCAAAAATTCACGAAAAATGCTTTAGAAGACGAAATTTTCACGAATTCATAATTTGGGACATAAAGGGTTAATACACTTATTCATTCAACTCAAATTAATTTTTGTATATAAAAAGGGGACTTTGTCCATTGGCTACTTTATAAAAAACCGTTGAAGTTTTTTAAGTTTTATCTTTTGTCAACATTGCACCCCCATCTCTATTTCTTAAACAACGTGTGTCAAGTAAATCATAACTCTGCTGTGATAGGTTGCCGAAAATTTAGGTTTCTTTTTTTAAAAACAACGTTCATTTTGGTTGAGCTTCATCGGCTTTTTATTAAAATACGGTAAGTACTTTTATTAAACAAGCTTTTTATTTAAAGATTAGACACATAAATACATTAATATTATTAGGTATCTATACCTATTTAGTTCATGTTTCAAAGGTAAGGCCGGGGTTCCAGTTACCACATAATTTTTTCAAGAATGGGGTAACTGGGACATGTATCAAGGGTAACTGGACCATATGGGGTCTAGTTGCCCCAATAGTTATAAATATCTTTTTGAGCTTCTCTTACTGTGGTAAATTAATTTCTCCATTGTTTTTTTTGTTTTTTTTTTTTGCTTACAATAAAGAAAATTACATAATACCTTATTAAAATTACATAATAAAATTTTAAAAATGCATGTTGGGGGTATCAAACCAAATTTCTTAAGTGTGATAGCTATAGCTCGAAATTTTACGATACAGATGGAGAGTCGTACATAAGGCAAAGTGAGATTATTAGAAAATTATCGAAACAAATAAATAATAGTTGTGTTGGATATAAAAATATGGTTACATTCTCCACATGTTTATTGGACATATCGAACTTCCATTGTGGTAAATAAAAAAGATAATGAGATACTTAAGTACTTACGTAACCGTTTGTTCATAGATTTATCTTGTTATTTTTTCCCTTAAAATATCTATGTAATTTTTATACTTATTACCCACACTAAAGTACATAAGTACTTACTTAATTTTTATGTTTTTGGTATAAATAAATCTAATATTTTCACTTTTAGTACTTTTTTTAGACACATTGACAGTAAAGGTTTCCCTTACAACGTTTTTTAGTAGATAAATAATTTACATGATCTGCCTGATTAAAAAATTTTTTTAGTTGTTTACACTTTTTCAAACAGGACCTGATACCTTGAAAAAAAAAAAAACGTGTGTGGAATATAGACCCTCCTGGTCCACGTAAAAAGATGAAATATATATTTTTTTTTCTTTTTTAGATATTAAAATGGAATTTTGAACATTTCTGTCTGATAGAGGAAACCTATCTGAACACATTTACAAAAGTTCAGACTTTAATTCAAATGAATATTAGCCTTTTGAAACTGAATTGCCAGAATCTCCAGAGTCGCATTGTAAAATCCTGGCCCAGTTGCCTTACGTAACCTTAATGGTTCCGTTTTTAGGTGTGCTCGTAATTATATAAATACGTAGCACTTATATTCGTCATTCAGTCCTTCCGCATATAACAACGCAAAAACTACCACACCGAATCGTTTGAAATTTAAAAAATATTATTGTTGCATAATTTTGTCGAGTCATTTCAATTTTTATGAAAATCGGATGTATAGTTTAATTACAGGGACAGTCAAAAGTTTTCCGTTGCAACGGCCAATGGAAAAGAAAATTATTTCAAGTGCATTTTAATGATGTGACAGCCTTTTCAAACAGAATAAAATTGATATGCACGTATGAAGTGCACTATAATATACATTCAGTACAATATGCAGTGCGAAAAAGATTTATAAAACTAGTTATAGAACGAACGCACCTCATTTGCCACGTTTGACGTGCAATTTCCAACTTGATACTTTTTTAAGTACGAAACTCTAAAAATGAAGAGTTTGATATGGAAAAAGTGCTTTTATCAATTAATAGTTTAATATTAATTAATTTACGATTATGCATCGAGGAATCAAATTATAAATCCTAAAAGTGTCATTCCACGTAAAATGAGCAAAAATTAAAAAAAAAAAAGTCGTGGCCACATAGTAACCGATTTTAATAAAATTTGATACATAGGTTCAATTCATATTAAAATACAGCACTGCAAAATATCTTCACAAAAAATAAATTATTTTAGCAGTTTTGGACATTTAAAAAACGGGTCTATGTCATTTAGCAGACAACCAAATAGCCGACAAGACATTTAGCAGACAGCAATTAGACGACAGGACATTTAGCCGACAAGTACATTTAGTCGACACGTATATTTAGTCGACAGGACAATTAGCCGACAGCGACAGTTAGCCGACAAGACAGATAGCCGACAGAGACAATTAGCCGACAGGACAATTAGCCGATAGGACAGTTAGTCGACATGGACAATTAGCCGACAGGACGTTTAGCAGACAGGATGATTAGCCGACAAGACAATTAGCCGACAGGACAATTAGCCGACAAGACATTTAGCCGACAGGACATTTAGTCGACAAGACAATTAGCCGACAGGACATTTAGCCGACAGGACATTTAGCCGACAAGACAATTAGCCGACAGGACATTTAGCCGATTTGACAATTAGCCGACAGGATATTTAGCCGAGAGGACGATTAACCCAGTTAGGTTTTGGTTTGGATACTGTTAGGTTTCGGATAGGTTACAGTCAGAATACAGTTAGGTTATAATTAGTTTACGGTTACGTTAAACTTAGGTTACAGTTAGGTTACGGTTAGGTTACAGTTAGATTACGGTTACGTCACAATTCGATTAAATTTAGGTAACAATTAGGTTACGTTTAAGTTACAAATAGGTTAAGGTTAGGTTACGGATAGGTTACAATTAGGTTAAGGATAGGTTACAGTTAGATTACGTTTATGCTACGATTAGGTTACAGATAGGATACAGTTACATTACAGTTTGGTTACAATTAAGATTACGGATAGGTTACGGTTAGGTTACGGATAGGTTACAGTACGTTACGGATAGGTACCAATTAGGTTACGGTTAGGTTACAGTACGTTACGGATAGGTTCCAATTAGGTTACGGTTAGGTTACAGTTAGATTACGGTTAGGTTACAGTTAGATTACGGTTACGTCACAGTTAGATTAAATTTAGGTAACAATTAGGTTACGTTTAAGTTACAAATAGGTTAAGGTTAGGTTACGGATAGGTTACAGTTAGATTAGGGTTAAGTTATGGATAGGTTACAGTTAGGTTACAGTTAGATTACGTTTATGCTACGATTAGGATACAGTTACGTTACAGTTTGGTTACAATTAAGATTACGGATAGGTTACAGTTAGGTTACGGATAGGTTACAATACGTTACTTATAGGTTACAATTGGGTTACGGTTAGGTTACCGCCAGGCTACAGTTAGGTTACATTTAAGTTACAGTTAGGTTATAATTACATCACAGTTAGGATACGGTTAGGTTATAATTAGTTTACGGTTAACGTACCGTCATGATGCGATTATTTTACAGATAGATTACGGTTAGGTTACAGTTAGGTTAGGGTTAGGTTATAAGTAGGTTACGGTTACGTTACGGTTAGGTTATAATTAGGTTACGGTTAGGTTACAGTTATGTTCCATTTCCGTTACAGATAGATTACGGTTAGGTTACGGTTATGTTCCATTTCCGTTACAGATAGTTTACGGTTGGGTTATGGATAGGTTACAGGTAGGTTACAGTCACGTTACATTTAGCTTATAATTAGTTTACGTTACGGTTAAGTTACCGATAGTTTATAGTTACGTCACAGTTAGGTTACGGTTATGTTACAGTTGGGTTACGGTTAGGTGATAATTTGTTTATAGTTAGGTTGAAGGTATGTTACTGTTAGGTTACCGTTAGGTTACGGTTAGGTAACACGTTACAGCTAGGGTACAGTTAGGTAATGTTTATGGTACAGTTAGATTAAGGTTACGTTACAATTAGATTACTGCGCCCAGGTCTTAAATTCTAACAAAAATGTTCCGGAGCCCTAATCAGCGCTACCGGTACAACAACTGTACCGTTCCACCCCTCCCCCCTGCCCCTGTAATCTGCATATTTATATTTGGTACATTAACTGCAAAATTTAAAGTATTTTTTTTTTCTTTAGCAAAATAAAAATTTTAAATATATCTATCTGCATGTACTTAGCTGTCAACTATTCCACTTTTTAGTTATCCCTTCTTCTGAATAGTAAAAATCCGCGCCTATTTTTTATGTTAATTAATTGCAGAATTCTACGATTAAATAGGGTAACGATTATGATTAGGAAATTTGTTTAACACAGAAAAGAGATAGTTCGCAGCTATGCATTTTTAAGAAAAAATGAATGAAATTTACAGAAATGAATATTTATATGCTGAAGAATGGAACAATGTTTTACAATTTCCTGAAAAATGTGCATATCTTAAACTATAATCATTTCCGTCCGCATAACAATCTTTTGCGGTGAGTCCCTGAAAATCAGATAAAATTAAAAATTTGACAACGTTATCGGAAAGAATCTATGCTTTTATAGAAAAAGGGGAACCACTGCTCGATTGCTTTCTATCAGAATAACAATACATGGTAATTATATCTATTTACAAAGGAAAGTGACTTCGTATAGGTGCAGAGAGCCTTAGCGTGGGTACCGTTCGTGATACAAAATAAATAGAAAAATCACTAACGTGATTTGTATACTCGTACGCAATAAAAGACAATAAACCTCGAACAAACAAACATCAAGCTGATGCTTGTTGGATAAAACAGAAAATATTCTTTTCAGGTTAGATATCGAAATAATAAAAAGAAAACCCAGCCAATAAAAAATTATCCTACTGTCACAAAAGAAAATCGAACTGAAAGCAAATTTATTGTTCAGTCTCTTGAGTGGTGCCGTATCAACACGTCGCCGATATAAATTTGAAATAGTAAAACACGATTTCTGTTTCCCCTTCATTCTGATCATAATAGCATTAAAATGATTTGAAGTGGAATATAATACGTAATTTTAAAAGAGGATTTTTTTTTTCAATAAATGAATAAATAAAATTTTAAATGTAATACAGATTGAGCTCGAGTCAGTCTAAGCCTAAAAACTGATATAAAAATTGAGACCGTTTTATCTCCATCTCCTACGTGTGTGACACATTACGTCACATATAAGTGTTTTGTTAAAAAGAATGCAAAAGCTTGGAGATGGGAAGGAAAGGAAAATGTAATTTAAGCTTCGGTTTTTCGGAAGCGCTATTGCACTGGGCTCCGGAACCCTGCATTTATACAGTGTAATTTTATATTACACTAGCTGACCCACCCGGTGTTGTCCAGGCCCATCATAATAACCTTAAATAAAACTCAAGTTTGTATGATTTTATATCCTTTGAAAATCTTTTAAATGAACCTAGTTTCGGAAGTCCCATTACCTTCCACAGCCTCTCGTGTGTTCCCAACAAATCTCTTTCCGAACGAACCTGTGAAATGGGTCCCCGCTACCTAAAGCAGTATGTACCGGAAGTGCTCCGCACGTGCCGCAGATAATCGAAAACCAAGTCGAGTGAGCCAAACTTCGTTGTAATCAAGCCCATAGAACCCGAAAAACGAATGCATCATTAATGTTCGAAAATGTTGGTAACTGAAGTCTAAGATAAACTTTCATAATACAGAAAGTAGCTGAATTGTAATCTAACTTAAATGAACCAATTCCCGTTGAAATCGGTCCCCTAGAACCCGAGGAAAGAATACACCCCTAAGCGGTGGAAGGTCCCCCCCCCCCTCTGTAAATTTCACGGACTACTTTTATAATTAACGCAATATTATTTAATAAACAAACATTTGGCAAACAACGTAGCTACGCTACTGCACCTATCGAAAATTTTCATATGATTTCGACATTCGTTTTATTCGATGTTAGCATAAATTAGAGGCCCGATGTAATTATGAGCGCGCTAGAGTGCGAAGCCAGCTAGTTTAATAAAATGTTATTATTATTACGCTTATATGTTAAAGCCTCGATAACTCGACATCCTCATAAATAAGTGTATTTAGTTAATATTATTATTTATACCTTTGCTCTAAAAACTGGATAACTTGAAGATTGATTAATCCGTTTTATTTTCTATCGAATACAAGTTATACGGTTAAACCTTGATGAATCCTCAAGCTTATAAATCTATGTTTTTATTTAAACAATTATCATTGGCCATTGTGGTTAAAACCTTGATAACTCTGTATCCTCATAAAGCAGTGCTTCTATGCAATAGAATATAATTAATTTTATTTACATCCGCAATAAAATTAAAATAACAAGTTATCAGCAAACGATCTCTCTAAACGCAAAAACCTAGTTACTTCGCCATCTCTTTAAATTTATAGTTTAATCAGTTTGATATAAATTTTGTATGATTTCCAAAAAACCTCGAAAAGTCGTCATCCTTAATCATCAGTGATTTTATTAAGTCGAATGTCATTAATGAATTATATATATCCAATCTTGACAACTTGACATTCTCACAAATTCGTCTTTTTGCGCATCGAATTCATTTAATTTATATATTAAAAGATCAGTGATTCGCCAGCCTTAATAAACCTTTGTTTTTGCTGAAAGAAGTAGTATTTATTTGTTACTGATATGGGGGCACTATAATAGCGATAGCTCATCAATTTCATAAATCAGTGCTTTTACTCAATCATCATTAATATTTTATTCATATGCATTAAAACCTCAATAACTCGTCAGCTACTAAAAGTGTGTTTGTATTTAACTGTAGAATAAGTTTTCAGCGAGATCGGATTTAACGACAACCCAGTTTTTAGCGAGGAAAATTGAATAAAACGTATACCAATAAAAGAAAGTTTCGCTCTGTCTGTGTGTATGTGAGTGTTTGAGTGTCTGTGTGTCTGCGTTTGATGACTAGCAAAATCTACCGCACGTAGAATTCTGAACATTTAGGTGAGAACAATCCAAGACATGTCCTGATGCACCTGACAATCAGATTTTTCTTTTTTAGGGTTCCGTACTTAAAAAGTAAAAAGGGAAACCATTATAAGATTACTCTTGTGTCTGTCTGTCTGTTACAGCCATTTTACTCGTAAACTATGGAACGTGGAAAGTTCAAATTCGGGGAAATAATAAAGACCATTGACCCACATATTTTCATATTAATAAACATTCATAAATATATTTAGTAAAAAAGTAGAGGGGCTAATTATGCTACTTGAAAAAAAAATCTTTTCATTGTATATCATGTGGGGTATCCTGTGAAAGCTTTTGTAGCGCTGAACTCAAAAATACATTCCTTTTAATTTTAGGTATTATATTTTCAAAGATATTGTTGAAAATGTAGCGCAAAAATATGTCCCCCCCTCCATCTAATTCCGAATCTACTGAAACTAAAATTATGAAAAAATTAGAGGTAGTAGGCATTAATATAAACCTTGCCGGAAAATTATAGCGATTACCCTAGGTCACATAGTTTTTGAGTAATTAGCGTTTTTCTGTTATACACAAATTTCGATTTACGGGCATTCAGAAAAATTGTTGAGCATCACTGAATATACCTATCGTTGCAGAAGAATAAAAGCATTGTTTATAATGATTTTCGAAAAAAATCATCGGTAATTAGCCGAGATATTAACCCTTGAAGGTACGGTCAGTTTAGACATACACAAGGACAGGGCGGCGTACTCTATGCCTAGTTAACAACTTTTAATGATATATATGTATAATGTAATGTCCAGTAACAGTATAAAAGAAATAAACGTCAAATTGTTAAAACCATACTATTCCCATTTTGAAACGATCTTGTATTTGTCACGCGATAACACACGTATTCGCCTATTTCGATGTAAGAAGGCATGTGGATAGTATACATCAATATCTCGACCAAGTTCGCTGGCCAGCTTCATCAACCATCTTGTTTCAAAATGGTGGCCATTAAATTAAAAATATATATATTTAAAGTGAAGTGCAAAAAAAATTAGAAATTGAAAAAGGTTTCTTTCTTAAGTATTTGACCTTGATATAAGGATTCAGGAGCATTTTTTGTTTTTTCTTTATCTTCAAAAATGTCTCAGATATAGCAATTTCAATACCTAATGTGGGTGACATTTTGAAAAATCTGATTTTTTGTTTGCGACAGCACTCGTATATATCAATCGATTCCGATGTGAGTGAGCATGTGCACAGCAATTACTAAGGTCTCGACCAAGTTCACTGGTTAGCCTCATCCACCATGTTCTCTTAAAATGGCAGGCAATTTAAGAAATCGCCGAATTTGGCAGCCAAATATAAGTTGCTTTAAATAAAAGCAGCTCGGATAAAGCTGACTAATTTCGCGAAATTCTCATTCATAATGATTTACTATTGATAAAAATTAGTATTGAATCTCCTATATTCGGTTTCCACTAAATTGAGCTTCGTGTGTTTGAATAGCATAAGTTGGCTTTTTTAAAATAAGGAATATGAAAGCTACCTCTTCCTCCCGGCACTGGCCGGAAGGACTTTTTTATTTGGGCCCTAGGACAATCAGCTATCCAGTCCTAGGACAGCATTTGCCCAATTTTTGGCGCATTTCTTTAAATTATTATTCTAAGAAATACTAATTCACAACTCTATGGTTAATTTTGAATAATTGAAGATCTAACACCTTTTAACATATTTTCATGTTAGGACCCTGCTCTTAACTATCAGTTGGACTTTTTGGGGCCCTTTATTGTAGCTCCCTTAAAAATGACACGATTCATTAGCTTTTTTTTTTCTAACAACTTCTTAAGTCTTCTACCAACTCCGTGAACGACAAAAAAATTTCACACTTCAGCTACCACCAATTATGAATATTATTCTCCTTCTTGGGGCCTTTGTTGCAACTTCTTTAAAAACGATCTTACTCTATTACAATTTTCTACTTCATAGTTCTTGCGTCCTACAGGTACTTTAAAACTATTAAATTTTTTTCCTTTACCCAACTACATTCCAGTTAATATCCTGCCCCCTGGGCCCGGTCCTTCTTTATACCCACGCTACCACCTTTTTTGAATATTAATCTCCTTTTTCGGCAACAACTTACGTTTACTCACTACATCCGTAAATTTAAAATAAAAATCGCGTTACGTTAACCCTAAATGCGCAATTTTTTATTTTGCTTCGAAAAAATTATATATGATTCTCTGAAATGTTTATTACACAGGAAAAATAATGAAAAAAAAAATCAGAGATACATTTTTCATATAATACGGCAATCTTTTCTTCTGTTGCGCATCTGCAATAGAAATAATAACTACTGTTGTGTGGCTGTTTTACGCTAAAATTTTGCAAATCAGTAAATATCCGTTTATTAAATAATATCGTGTTAATTTTAAAAGTAGACCGTGAAATTTATAGAGGAGGAGGGAGGCAACTTCCACCGCGTAAGGATAAATTGCTTCGTCGGGTTATAAGGACCCAATTTCAACGGGAATTGGTTTATTTAACTTAGACTACAATTCAGTTACTTTCTGTGAAAATACTACTTTCTGTGATTATGAAAGTTTATCTTAGACTTCAGTTAACGACATTTTCGAACATTAATGATGCATTCGTTTTTCCGGTTCTATGGGCTTGATTACTACGAAGTTTGGCTCACTAGACTTGGTTTTCGATTGTCTACGATACGCGCGGAGCACTTCCGGCACATGCTGCGTTAGGTAGCGGGGACCCAGATTACAGGTTCGTTCGGAAAGACGTTTGTTGGAAACACACGAGACGCTGTGGAATGCAATGAAACAACCGAAACTAGGTTCATTTAAAAGATTTTCAAAGGATATAAAATCATACAAACTTGAGTTTTATTTAAGGTTATTATGATGGGCCAGGGCAACGCCGGGTGGGTCAGCTAGTGTGATATAAAATTGCATTGTATAAAATTTGGTTGCATCGTAGGGAACTAGAAAAAGCAAGCAAAAAATTCATACCGCACAGTTTGTTTTTTATTTTTAATTCGATATAGATTTCGTTATTCATATGTCTAACTGTTTTATACGTTTAATATAATATGTTGAAACATCACAAAGAGATTATTATTTCTTAAAAAACCTTGTTTATGTGACTTACATTTTTCTACACAAACAAATTGCAGTAGTAATTCTTATCTCAGTTCATAAAATATTTTTTTTTTTAATGGCAATGGCCCATATCCGTTTATTTTTCAAAAAAATCATGAAAATTCAAGAAACTGTCGTATCGGAACATTATTTGTACTATAAAATTTATCAAATAATGATAGTTTTGTGCAAAATGAAAAAAAAAAAAAATAGTTAAAATTCTCACCGATAAGCGAAGTTTTAGGAGCCTCATTATAAAACTGTATGACAAACAGGCAGATTATGGATTCTTAAAATAGTCTGACACTAAAAAATTGAATTTGATTGTTTAGTATCTGAATGAAAATAGCTGTACATATTATGCTTGTAAGAAATAAAAATGGTTCTATATGAATGCGTTAGAAAATAGCCAATTTGGATTTGAGAAAATCATTTTAAAAAAAAAGAAAAGAAAGAGAAAAAAATCACTCCCGGCTCTTCCTGCAGGCACAGGTAGATTTCGAAGTTAAGTACTAATTTCACCAAAAAGGCTAAATCAAGATTAGAGATAAACACAGTTTGACAATTTTTTCTGGTCGCTTTTGACGAGTTTTTAATTTTATTTTTCTGAACTGGTTTTATCAGAATCATGTTAAGGCCGTGTTCTCAACTACACTGTTCAACAAGGTTGATATTTTCTGACACAATGACATACAGATTTTTTAACGTAATTGTATAAAATTGGCAGACCTACTACAAGGGATTTTTCTCCCTTCGTTCAGTGTTTTTTCCCTTTTGTTGGGAAATTTGGTTCAAACTGTGACAGTATTTTCTGAAACATCTATTGTGTTTACAAAAAAAAAAAAAACGGAAAACGTCTTTCAATTACATAGTTTTCGTATAACAACACCTTCCAATTTCATGCGTTTCCGAACAAAAAGGAATTCAAACTTATGTCATAAAGTTTCCCCTATGGATTTGAGAACAGCCTTAATACGATATTTTTTTCCTTTTTTGTGTAAGAGTTGGTTTTATCAAAATCTTGCCAATATAAAAGTTGTAGATAACATCAAGAAGATTTATAATAAATTTAAGCGGATTTGATAAATTGTGAATTGACGAAGTTATGATTTTTTTCTTTTTAATCCTCTCCCTTTTTTCTGTAAGAGTTGGTACTATCAAAAACTTGTCAATATAAAAGTTGTAGGTAAGATTAAGAAGATTTATAATAAATTTAACTGGATTTTATATCCTGTGAATTGACGAAGTTATGAATTTTTTTCTTCTTAAAACTCTATTTTTATTGCCCCTTGAGCCCATTTTTAATGATATCAAAAACCTGTTATACATAATTTTTTTTTACCTCTTCCTAGAAGTAATAATAACTTTAATCTGATTTGATATGCATTATAATTAAGAAGTTTTTTTTTCTGTTTTCACAAAATCCTTCCCTATTTCCATCCCCTTGGTCGATTTTGCATATTAACGAACTTTACCGAGATTTTCTGCCCCTTGATTGTATGGTATGGCCTTGACCAGTTTGGAAGAGGTTTGTGCAGAATTATGGAAGTTATCGTGTCCATAAAAAAGTGATATATATGGATAGATAGTTAGATAAAGTTTTGAACTGGGAATGGTTTGGTGTTCTATGGTTTCATGATCGGCGTAGATCTGCAAAAATGTTGGGAAAATGTAATATGTAGTATTTCTTATTACGAAATCTACCTAAAAATGTATTACCCTGATTTTATTCCTCTAAATATCTACAATATTCTGCTTAATACTGAATATCGTCCGAAATTCGTTAGATCCCTAGCTGAGGCTGGATACATTCCAAGACTACAAATGCAAACTTTATTAACAAGAATGAAAAAAATAATATTAAATAAGAACCAATTTTATTAATATAAAGGAGGACCTAGCTTCAAATTTAAAGAAAAATTCTATATGCTTACCATATATATCTAATTTGATAAATGCTTTTCTTAAATTTTGAAAATCAAATTAAATTAGAATTATTTGAAAAAAATATTTTTAATTTTCTCAACATATATTTTTTAACTTTAGAGTATTATTGATTACAAAGAAACCGTTATTGAAAAATTAAGTTAATACAAACAGAGGAATGAGGATGAAACGTAAAAAGTTCTCAATAAACTTGAAAATTGGTGAAACATTTAAAATTATATATCACGTTTAAAACAAAATGTTATTAGCCTCCGGTACGGTATGCTATTTCTTTCTCCCAGATTATTTTGTGTCCAAAAAATAACGTTAGCTTACAGAGGCTAGCCGTAAAACAAAGCATTACGATTAAATACTGTTTAGAAATTTTTTAAACTTCTAAGCATCGCACATTTTCAATTTTTATACCGTCGTACTGGAGAAAAAAAGTTCTTTTAAATGCATTTTGTAAGAAAACTGTATCTCCATTTATTTTTGGAATATTAATTTTTTTGTAGTTTTTAGAGCCATTTGCTTAATATTGGCAATGGAAGAACTCGATTTCTGTAGAAAGTAAAGGAAGAATAGTTTTAAAATAGCAATTATATATTTTTGTTGCCATTTTCTCGCAACAACCGAAAGAAAATGTAATTAAAATACGTGCTATTTTGAAAAAAATATATATAAACGAATGATTTCTGTTAAAACAATGGAGCTATTATATACTATATTTAATTGTAAGTATCTATGAATCATTAGATCGCCTTTTTTTTTCCTTGAAAGACGGAATATTTTTTTGCATTTGTGCATTATTTCGCGATAGTGATGTGCTATGCATGCTTTACTGCAGATGTTTAAGAGTAGATCGTAAATGTGGAATTCTTAAGCGGATGCGAATGACGTCATTTTACATAAAATAAAACGTGTGCTTTAAGTCTTAAAATTGAAATATGTTTTGTACTGCAGTAGAGTCCTGCTTAACTGAGTTATTTTCTTCTGGCGGACTGGTGGCTTCTATTATTATGAAACAGCCATTATAAATGAAGTGTTAGGGGAAGATGAAAAAGCAGTCGTCAAAAAAAAAAAAAAAAAAAAAAAAAAAAAAAATATATATATATATATATATATAGCCATTTTTTCCCCCATTCCGACCAGAAAATAAGAGTTCAAACTTTTACGGCTGCTCTTTCATCTTCACCCAACACTTCATTTATAATGGCTGTTTCATAATAATAGAAGCCATCAGTCCATCAGAAGAAAATGAAGTAATGGAAATGCCGGGGGCGGCACTAAATTCTGAAAAAACAGAATTCCTGTTCTCTAGTTTAATATTATTGTATTAAATTTTCAGTTCATTTGTAAACGTAGGTGTATATGATCCAACAATGGCATTCATTATACAAATAATAGCTTCTCCAAAATAATTTTTTACATTCCGTGTTTAAATGTTTAAATTTCTTAATTAAATCAGAAAGAGAAACAGTCCTAATATTTTTTTAAAATCATTAACAGTGTTGAATTCATGGGGTGACCCGGGGGAGACATTCTCCTCAGAGAATAAATGTCCCCATGGAAGATTTGAGATTTTGTGTTTTCAATGGTCAAAAAGTGCAAATTCCAACCCCACCCCCATCCCGAAGATCACAGAAATCCCTCACGAAAAAAATGTGTCTAAATTCAACTTGATCAATAAGAGAAAATTAGGAATAATCTAGTTTATTGCCATAATATGCTTTGTTTGTATAAAACAGATTTATTAGTACGGCTAAATTGGTGTCAAATAATAGCTCTTTTTCGTTAGTAACCGAAGAAAATGAAATGAATAAAGAAATGTCCAAACATGATGATTGATTTCTCCTTTCAACTGTTGCATCATGCTTCCGCCATATACGCAAATGTTGGCGCAACACTGTCTGGAATAAATAATGTTAGGGTGGAATAAAAATAAACAGCTCTTAAATTTACGATTATCTACTCAAAAATAAATAAAAAAATAAATAAATTACTGATAAAAGGAAGTTAGATATAAAGGATTTTATTTTAATGTATTTATGCATAAAAATGTCTCCATGAATATTTTAGAAAGTTTTGGAAACAGGGCCGCCATTTGAGGGGAGCTGAGGGGGCAATACCCCCCCCCCCCAAGGAATTTGATTTTTCGGAAAATTTTCATCAATTTTCAGACAAACAAAAATTAAAAAATTGCTCAAACGCTATGATAATTTATCAGATTTGATTACAATAAAAACATATGCATTAAATAAATGATTTATGCATAGAAATTAATAATTATCCAAAACATTTCCTATTCGAACTTTCTTAAGGTGAGATGTATATCGTACTTTGGCTAATTTTAAAAATACATGAGAGAAATTTTCTTTTATCAAATGCTTCTCAGCTGTGTACAACTTGCCCCTGATGGCTAGAAATTCAGGTGTAGAGTTTTTTAAGATAGTTTTTTTTTAGTGGTGGAGGAGGGGCGAGTATAATTCAAGTTCTTAATTATCCGACTTTTTTACTTTTTTCGATTATTGGTGTCACATTATATTTACTGCAATCATTGCAATGTTCTCAAATTATTTAATTATTTGCTTTATTAAACTATATTATATATGGTACACTCTAAATAATTTTCAACGCCTAGGAATGGAGTCTGCGAGCACCCAACAAAACAATTTCTTCAACACAAAACCGACAGACTTCCACCAAACCCCAAAGTAAAAGAAATTTGCTCCAATTTTAACACGTTTATAATAAAGTGTTGTATAATTTTATCCCTTAAGTACAGAAATGAACACATGGGTATTACTATGGGCCACCATTAATAGTGAAATCTGTAGTTTTTTATTTGTAAAATATTCAGGACTTCCTTGTTAAAAACCAGATCACACCGACTCCGACCGAAAGATGTAAAGCACAATCCGAAAAACCTAAAGTGTACAGTCGTGGGGAAAAAAAAAATTAAACACCCCTACTAACTCTGAAAAAATTATCGTAGAATAAAGTTACTGGTACCAAACGATTGGTAATAAAGTCTACTTTTAAATGATGTATATAAAATTTGCTTAGGGGGCCATCTGAATCTTAAAACGAACCATAACTTTGTTTTTTTCAATAGCAGTACACAATTCTGACAGCATAAATGAACTCCACACCCTTCAATTAGCCTAAAAACAAACTTTTATGATATTCGTACCACAAGTGTCCGATAAATTAAGGAGTGGATTTGCCCCCTTTTCCCCCTTTATTCTTAACTAATGAACCTCCAAATCTAATCAATGCAGCTCCTTAACAAAATAAACCGATATAGCAAATTTGGAGTAAATCGAATAACTCTGCATGGAAAACCCATTTATCTAAATAAAGGGGTGGGGGGGAGGGACTAGCTCCCCTATCCCCCTTTATTCTTAACTAATCAACCTCCAAATCTAATCAAGGCAGCTCCTTAACATAGTAAACCGGTATACCAAATTTGGAGCAAATCGAATAATTCTGCATGAAAAACCCATTTATCTAAATTAATGGGGTAGCCCCCTTTCCCCCCTTTATTCTTAACTAATGAACCTCCAAATCTATTCAAGGCAGCTCCTTAACATGATAAACCGGTATAGCAAATTTGGAGCAAATCGAATAAGTCTGCATGAAAAACCCATTTATATAAATTAAGGGGGGGGGGGTTAGCTCCCTTATCCCCCCTTTATTCTTAACTAATGAACCTCCAAATCTAATCAGGGAAGCTCCTTAACATAATAAACCGGTATACCGAATTTGGAGCAAATCGAATAATTTTGAATGAAAAAACATTTATCTAAATTAAGGGGAGTAGCCCTCTTTCCCCCTTTATACTTAACTAATGAGCTTCCAAATCTAATCAGGGAAGCTCCTTAACATAATAAACCGGTATATCAGATTTAGAGCAAATCGAATAATTCTGCATGAAAAACCCATTTATCTAAATTAAGGGGAGGGACTAGCCCCCTTTATCTTTAATCAATGAGCCCCCAAAACTAATCAGGAAAGAGCCTTTCCAGAAAGAACCTAGACAAAAAAATTGAAGCAAATCGGATGTTTTTATCAAGAGTTACCTCGTTACGTGAATATGTCCGTACATACTTACATACATACAGAACGGCGGGCACATCAGCTCTCTGACTTTGATAGACTGTGAGCTAAAAAGTTGAATTATGATGGTGACGAGTTATTGAGGTTGACATTGTTGGTATATCACCGACCCATATCAATGTGTCTTCTAAATTCTTTCGGCAAAATGTATGTTTTGGATAAATATCATGTCGGCTATTTGACCTGTCGGCTAATTTTCATGTCTCCTAATTGTCCTGTCGGGTAATTGTCAGGTCGGCTATTTGACCTGTCGTCTAAATGTCCTGTCGGTTATTTGATCTGTCGGCTAATTGTCCTGTCGGCTATTTGACCTGTCGGCTAATTGTCATGTCGACTAATTGTCATGTCGGCTAATTGTCCTGTCGCTAAATGTCTTGTCGGCTATTTGACCTGTCGGCTAAATGTCCTGTCGGGTAAATGTACGTTTCGGCTAAATGTACTTGTCGGCTAATTGGTGTCTGCTAAATGTCTTGTCGGCTATTTGGTTTTCGGCTAAATGACATAGACCCCCGTAACCTAACTGTAACTTATCCATAATCTAACCGTAACATATCTGTAACGGAAATGGAACATAACCGTAACCTAACCGTAACCTAACTGTAACCTAACCGTAACCTACTTATAACCTAACCATAACCTAACTATAACATAACTGTAACCTAACAGTAATCTATCTGTAAAATAAACGTAACATGACGGTACGCTAACCGTAACCTAATTATTAACTAACCGTATCCTAACTGTGATGTAACTATAACCTAACTGTAACCTAAATGTAACCTAACCGTAAGTTAACAGTAGCCTGGCGGTAACCTAACCGTAACCTACTGTAACCTATCCGGAACCTAACCGTAATCTAACTGTAACCTATCCGTAATCCTATTTGTAACCAAACTGTAACGTAACTGTATCCTATCCGTAACCTAATCGTAGCAGAAACGTAATCTAACTGTAACCTATCCATAACTTAACCGTAATCTAACTTCATCCTAACCGTAACGTAACCGTAACCTACTTATAACATAACCATAACCTAACTGTAACATAACTGTATCCTAACAGTAATCTATCTGTAAAATAAACGTAACATGACGGTACGCTAACCGTAACCTAATTATAACCCAACCGTATCCTACCTGTGATGTAACTATAACCTAACTGTAACCTAACCGTAACCTAACTGTAGCTTGGCGGTAACCTAACCGTAACCTATTTGTAACCTATCCGGAACCTACTGTAACCTATCCGGAACCTAACCGTAATCTAACTGTAACCTATCCGTAATCCTATTTGTAACCAAACTGTAACGTAACTGTATCCTATCCGTAACCTAATCGTAGCAGAAACGTAATCTAACTATAACCTATCCGTAACTTAACCGTAATCTAACTGTAACCTATCCGTAACTTAACCGTAATCTAACTGTAACTTAAACGTAACCTAATTGTTACTTGAAAGTAACATAACTGTGACGTAACCGTAATCTAACTGTAACCTAACCGTAACGTAACTGTAACATAAGTTTAACGTAACCGTAAACTAATTATAATCTATCCGTAGCCTAAAAGTATCCTAACCATAACCTAACTAGGCTAATCGTCATCTCAGCTAAATATCCTGTCGTTTAATTTTTCTTGTCGGCTAAATGTCCTGTCGGCCAATCGTCCTGTCGGCTAATTGTCTCGTCGGCTAAATGTCCTGTCGGCTAATTGTCCTGTCGGCTAAATGTCCTGTCGGCTAATTGTCTTGTCGACTTATTGTCCTTTCGGCTAAATGTCCTGTCGGCTAATTGTCACGTTCGGCCAATTGCCTGTCGTCCAATTGTCTGTCTGCTAAATGTCCGTTTCGGCAAATTGTCCTGTATGCTATACGTACGTTTCGGCTACTTGTCCTGTCGGCTAAATGTACTTGTCGACTACATGTCCTGTCTGCTAAATGTACGTGTCGACTAAATGTACTTGTCGGCTAAACGTCCTGTCGTCTAAATGCTGTCTGCTAAATGTCTTGTCGGCTATTTGGTTTTCGGCTAATCGTCTGCGACCGTTAAAAAACTTGTTATAAAGAATGGCATGTATGCAATCGTCCAAAGTTGCAAGTTAGAAGTTCTGTATCTTGAAAACTATTGAACAGAAATTAATTTTTTTTATGACATTGTAACCTCTGAAAAATTATCTTCCTATTTATTGAGTAATAATAATCTGGTAACACCATGATTAATCTTTAATTGGTTGTAAAAATTGAAAATTTGTGAACTTTGAGAAAATTAGAAACGTTATAAAAATCAAAGGAATTCAAAAACATTTGTGAAATTGATGCCTGATGTAGTATTACATATGAAGATCAAATTCCCCAAGTTTGAAAGTTGCCAAAAAAATCACAAAATCCTAATTTTTCCTCTAATGTATGAGCAAAAATATAAATAAAGGAAAAGTCCTACATTAACAATATTGCACAGACAAAAAGATCAATATGTCCATGATGTGCTCAAAAATTTTTTCAAGATTGCCGTCTGATTCCTAACATAGCCAAAATGGGTTCAAAAAGGTAATGTATCTGTTACATTCCATGAGCTTTTCCTCTTTGAATTGCCGCTCGTTTCTTAAAATATTGCACGATTTCAAGGTGAAAAACATGAGTGCTGCCATCTATTTTTGGTATCTGGATTAGGATTAATATGTAATTTTTTGTCTAACTGGATAATTTTTTTCTACTTTAATTAAAAATATTCCCGAGGTAAAAATAAACTGAAAGCAAGAATACAAGTTTCTATATTTAAAATATACACTTTTATCTATAATATCAAATATTTTAAAAGGTTTAGAAAGCTTCCCTTCATTTTCGAAGAAGTGATAGAAATATTGCATTTTACCCTCAATATTTTTTACTACTTATTTTTTTTTCTCATTAAGGAATAAAAATGCAAAAATGAAAGTTCTGATATTTAAAATATATACTTTTAGCTAGAACGTCAAGTAGTTTTAAACTTGGCAGAGGTGTTCTTCGTGTTTAAATGAGCAATAGAAATATTGCATTTTTCCCTCAAAATTTTTCAAAAATATTTTTTTTCTCATTACGGAATAAAAATACAATAACTAACTTACGCCAATCTGCTACTTATTAGCTATTCCTAATTATAAATAATTTTTAATATAGTCTTTCCATTCCCAAGGCTAATACTCAAAATTAAAATTTTAAGAATGTAGACAAAATCTCGATTTTGCATCCACTTTTAATGTAAATTTTAATACTTAAATAAACAATCGTGAAATCTATTTTTTTTTTTACATTTACTCATAAATAGATATGATCCACTTATACAATTATTTTCATCAAAATCTCTGACATGTCTGCCACAGCTGATTTGCTCATTTTTTATGGAATGACCCAAAAAGATGATATCAGATGTAAATTTCCAACTGGGCGAAAAATGTCCGAACCAGGGATCTCTTGGCTGAAGCCACCAATGCTGTACCATCTGAGTTATCCCTGACGAATCTGGCGGAACTTTATTTTCCAGCTAACCTTATTATAGCATCTGGTCTGAAATCTGGTTCAGCTCAACAGAATAAATCGCAGGTAAAGGAGCTCCAGAAATCGCTGGATACGCAATTACACTAGATTAATTTTAACACAATTATTCTAATTGGTACATAAATCATATCAGATGTAAATTTCCAACTGGGCGAAAAATCTCCGAACCTGGATTCAAACCAGGGATCTCTAGGCTGAAGCCTCCAATGCTCTACCATTTGAGCTCTTCCGGACGAACCCTGGTTCGGACATATTCCAGCACAGTTGGAAATTTACATCTGATATGATTTATTTACCAATTAGAATAATTGTGTTAAAATTAATCTAGCCCAGTGGTTCTCGACGTGGGGCGTACTCCCCACCGGGGGGCAATTTGATCTTCTAGGGGGACAATTCCAACTTTCTTACTCACTCATTCGCTATCACTTACTTTTTTTTGGGGGGGGGGGGGTAATGTTGTAGACTAAAAATAAATGGAATACAAGCAAAATTTAAGAAATCAGTTTTTTATTGAATTTTTAAAATGTTCCCTATCGAAATTTAAAAATAGATTTAACACCAGAATAATTATGCGAACAATCTTTTAACCACTTCACCGTTTGCCCCGAGATAAGTCGGGGGGTAAATACACTGTTTCCCCATACCCGTCGCCGGTGAAGTGGTTAAAATATTTTTATATCTATAAAAGTATTAAAACTCATTATAATTTACCTGGTGGTGTTCAAGATTTTTCGTAACGTTTTCGATTATTTATTGAATGAGTTTTCTACTTCTATTCACGGACAATTAACGATATCGGGAAAGGAAAGATATAATGTGTTATGCTGAATAATGGCTACTTAAATTCTATAACGATGAAAATATTGAAATACTTCTTGTATACTGTGTTATCCATAGAAAGAAAAGTCAGTATCCAAAGATTTTCCACCAACTCTTAATAAGTTACAAGAAAACATATAAAATGTATGAATTTATCCGTTTTAATGTTAAATATAAGCGCATTTTAAAGATATTTGTGATGATAAAAACGCAGACTGTATAACCCTTTTCTTTAACATTCAGTTAAGTTGGAAAAGTACAACAAATCTTGCACCTCTTTGATAAGTTAAAAATGCGAAATGGATAGTTATTGTTAAGGCACTATTACACTCCCATCGTGTGAGTAGAGTTAACTTTTTTAAATAATAAGAGAATAATTTACAGAATACGGGAGAGGGGGGGGGCATAGTGACTTTGTAGATGCTTTGGTGGGGCATGGCCGATAAAAGGTTGGGAACCACTGATCTAGCCTAAAAAGATGGTTTAACCCTTTATGTACTGAATTATGAATTCATGAAAATTTTATCTTCTAAAGCATTTTTCGTGAATTGTTTAAACTACTTAGAAGATTTACATAATCATTTAATAAATTTTAGAAAGATTTTAGAAGGATTGCAGGATTTAGAATGATTAAATAAATTTGAATTTAAAGGGATTTGGTGCAACATTTAAAACCCCACTCAAATCTTTTATTTTAAATATTTTTTTTAGTATTTTGTAGAATTAGGAAGTGTACAAATATAATGTTGATGCAATAGAAATATTTCCGAATTGAAAACTCCCCCCCCCCCCCCCCCAACGCCAAGAAAGCTGAAAAGATACAAAGGCAAAATAAATCATCCTTTTGAAAATATTTTTGTTTTGTGTAACCCATAATGCTTTTGGAACAAGATAAAGTAATGTATCTATAACTCATTCTAAACTGCACAACAACTAATCGATGTATTAAATGAATTTTATAACAAGTTATTTTAATGGTATTTATATGTAACCAATAATGTTTTTGGAACAAGATAAAGTAATGTATCTATAACTCATTCTAAACTGCACAACAACTAATCGATGTATTGAATAAATTTTATAACAAGTTATTTTAATGGTATTTACAAGTACCGTCAGTAGATAAAGGGTTAAATAATGTTTCATTATTTCTTTCCTGTTGTCCTATTTTAAACAGATAAAATTACCATCTTGAATTGAAGACCTGAGTGGAAGATGTTATATAACACAAATTAAAATTCAAGAAAATTGAAGTGGAAGGCTTTTTGTTATGAATTTTATTGATTTATTTTCTTTTTGGTAACATATTATTCATACACAGTGGATGATCGGTTAACGAACACTTTCGCGAGAGATTTTTATGTTCGGATAACGGACACATGTTCGGTTAACGGACACCTCACAAAATAAAACCAAGAAGAAGCTATGCTGTCTTTTAGATTTCCCAAGCTATGTTTAAGTACTTAGAGAACATTTTAACAGTTGTATATGTATGGCATAATTATTTCATGACCTACCGGTTGAGTTGCAAAAGGTGGAAAAACCCGGGTTTTTTGGGAGGGAAATTTTGAAAATTCCCGGGAGTTTTCAGAAAAGTTTATGCATGGATTTTTTTTATTTGTTATTTTTAATTTTTTTATGATTTAGTTTTATCAGTGTAAGCAAAATATTTTTTTAGAAATGCAAGTAAAACCAATGAAATAACTATACAAAAATAGCACAGTTCACATGAAAACTAACGAAATAGATGCTTAAGCTCCAGCAATATTAAGTGAGAGTAATTAAAAAATTATAAGAAATTTAATATTTTAATAATTGATAAGATGATAAGTTGCAAGTGGGAGAGCCAGATAACAGATTCATCTTGCCTGACATGAAAATAAACTTTAACCCTGTTTGTTAAATTATCCAATGTAAACAAAAAAGAAAATGAACAAAGCTGGGAGAAATCAATAGAAAAACACGCAAAAAACACGTAACTCACACGAAAACAAATAGAGTATGCTTGAATAGCAGATATGTAATAGTAGATAAATTAAATAATTTTTATTTTTAAAGAAAAGCTCCAATCCTCACCAATTTTCAACCACCATTATTGTAAAGCTAATCAGTTTTTAAAAATTATAAAACTTAGAGCTTAAGATCATGTTTTGTGAATTAATAATGAAAAATCTGTCTAAAACTTCTTTGAACGGTAACTGAAATTTCTTAAAAATAAAAATTTCAAATTGAGAAAAAATGTCTGGTTTTGTTTGCTTTCAAAACTCTTTCAAAATTTCCAAAATGGTTTATCCCCCAAAATGCCCGGGTTTGTTCCTTTCCTTCAAAATCTGTGGGGTTTTTGCAACTCTACCTACCGGGGGTTTGGGCTCTATATTTTAGGACCCCCAAATAAGAATGAACAGATCAGAAACATTTTTTTTTAAATGTTGTATCTCTTTTTAAAGAAATATTTTTAACTGCAAATTAATTATTTTAATTGAAATTTAGTTCACAAATTTTTAACAGACTCTAGGCTTCACCTGAGCTTCATCGGGTCCTGCAGTAAACATGATCTTTTACAGAACTAGGGAGTTTTTGAAAGGTCAAATTGACAAATTGTTATTATTTAATGCCATAGTCGATGAATGTAATCCTACAAGTTTTTACAAAGAGCATGTCATTTATTTTTTTTAAATACGACATGACACGGAAAAAGCCATCAAAACACGATCTGTCCATATTAAAAAGGACGTTTATTAACTCTATTATAAAAAAAAGATTTATATTATTTTTTATACAATATTTAGCTTTTACGAACGTAATTGAATTCCCATACAAATCCACACAAAATCTATGATCGGTTAGCGAACACGGTTTTGGAACTGAAGTTCGTTAACCGATCACCCTCTCTAGTATATCAACAGATAGTACTCTCATCATTTTTCATAACCACTGATGGTTATTCTTGTATATGTGTTTGAATATGTTGCTGCAAATGATCATTTTGGGAAAAAACTTTCTCACAAATTAAACATTCATAGGTTTGCAGTTCAAGCACACTTTTCTGCTCGTCATTTTTCATAGCCAGTGATGAATTTCCTTGTATGTGTGTTTCAATATGTTTCTGCAAATGATCAATTTGGAGAAAGGGTTTCTCACAAAAGTGGCATTGGTAGGGATTTTCTGAAGAATGACTAAGAACGTGCATCTGTAACACATCTTCATCAGCAAATGCTTTCTGACAAACTTTACATCTAAAAATGCACTTTTTATGGATGCGAAGGTTAGCCATTAAATCATGTTTCCATTTATAATCTTTTTTGCATATGTGGCACTTGAAAAATTTTCCACCGATATCACCTTTTATGTGTGTTGTAATATGTGACTGTAAGTGATCATCTTGGAAAAAAGGTGTTTCACAAAATGGGCATGGATAGATTTCTAGATGCACAGTTTTCTGTTCATCATTTTTCATAACCACTGATAAATTTTTTTGTATGTGGGTTGGAATATGTGACAGTAAATGATCATTTAGAGGAAAAGCTTTCTCACAAAATGGGCACTGGTATGTTTCCACTTCATGAACTCTTTTCTGCTCGTCAGTTTTTACATCTGCAGATGGTTTTTCTTCCATGTGTGTTTGAATATGCTGCTGCAAACGATCATTTTGAGGAAAAGCTTTCTCACCAATTAGGCATTGGTATGTTTCCAGTACAAGAATACTTTTTTGCTGGTCATTTTGCACACCTACTGATGATTTTTCTTCGATGTGTGTTTGAATATGTTGCTGCAGATGATCATTTTGAGGAAAAACTTTCTCACAAATTAGGCATTGGTATGTTTCTGGTTCAAGCACACTTTGCTGGTCGTCATTTTTCGAAACTACTAATGAATATTCTTGTATGTGGGTTCTAATATGTGTTTGCAAATGATCGATTTGGAGAAAGGATTTTGTACAAAATAAGCATTCATAGGGAATTTCTCCTGAATGGCTAAGGAAGACTGTCTGTAAAAAACTCTGATTAGCTAATGCTTTCTGACAAACTTTACAAATGTAGTTCTTATGGGTGCGAAGGTGAGCATTTAAATCATCTTGTAAATTAAATGTAGTTTTGCATAAGTGGCACTTGAAATACTTTAAACGGCTATGTACAAATGTTTTTGCACATACTGCACATTTAAAGGCCCATTTATGACTATGCATAGTAAGATGTTTTTGTAAATGTGGTTTATGTGAAAATGTTTTCAAGCATAAACCACATTTATATGACTTTTCATCAGAATGATTCAGAACATGCACTTCCAACTCTGTTTTAGTAAGAAAATATTTTTGACATACATTACAAACAAATTTGTGAGAACGCAAATGTCTGTCAAATACACGCTTTATTGAAAATGCTTTTGAACATACAGGGCAATTATAGTCTTCTTCTTTTTTATGAACATGAATGTGATTTCTTAATATGGACTTTTCTGGAAATGATTTTCTACAGATAGGACATTCATACAGTTTTTCCATAGTATGACTTACAAAGTGATCTTGCAAAGATTTTTCACTATCAAATATTTTATGACAAACATGACATGTAAAAGGTTTCTCTCCAGAATGACTACGAATGTGAAGAAAATAATCGCCTTCTTCCATAAAAATTTCATTACAGATACTGCACACGTATCTGTACACTTCTTCATAAACGAACACCTTCTTAACACCGTCGTCTAGTGGACCCAACGAAGATTGATCCATTTTCTTTTCAAGCACATCATTCATCTCATCATTTTTTATAATCGCTGAAGAATTTTCTTGTACGTGGGTTTTAATATGTGACTGTAAATGATTATTTTGGGGGAAAGTTTTCTCACAATACTGGCACTGGTAGGTTTCTAGTTCAAGCACACTTTTCTGCTCGTCATTTTTCATAGCAACTGAAGGTATGTGGGTTTTCTGACAAACTTTACAGATATAGTTTTTATGTGTACGAAGGTGAGCAATTAAATCTTGTTGTAATTTAAATGTGGCTATGCATAAGTGGCACTCGAAATATTTTTTATTGATATACAAACCAGATTTATGTACAAATGTTTTTGTGCATATTGTGCATTTAAAAGCCCATTCGCCCATATGCATAGTAATATGTTTTTGTAAATGTATTTTCTGTGAAAAACGTTCCTGACAGAAATCACATTTGTATGTTTTTTCATTAGCATGTGTCCTAAAATGCACTTCAAATTCGGCTTTAGAAAGAAAATATTTTTGACAAACGTGACAAACAATTGTGTGGACAAGTAAATGTGTTTCGAATTCACGCATTATTGAAAATGCTTTTAAACATATAGGGCAATTATAGTATTGTTCTTTATAAAGAACACAAATGTGATCTCTTAATAAGGATCTTTCCGGAAATGATTTTCTACAGGTAGCACATTCATAATTTATTTCCTTAGAATGAGTTACAATGTGTTCTTCTAAAGACTTTTCACTATCAAATACTTTATGACGAACATGACATGTTGAATGTTTCTCTCCTGAATGACTACGAATGTGAAGAGAGTAATCACCTTCTTCCGTAAAAATTTCATTACAGATATCGCACCCGTAAGTCTTTTTATTTTCATCGCCTTTCATTAACAGAGTTTCACTTTCTTCATGAGATCGAATATGCTTATTCAAAAAGTCTTCTTGAGCAAAAGCTATTGGACAAAATGTACACTGGTAGGTTTTCATTCCAAGTACATTATTCTTCTCGTCTTTTTTCATAACGATTGATGAATTTTCTTGTATGTGTGTTGGAATATGTGCCTGCAAAGGATCATTTTGGGGAAAAACTTTTGCACAAAATGGGCACTGGTAGATTTCTCTTTCAACCAGACTATTCTTCTCGTCATTATTTATAACCACTGACGAATTTTCTTGTATATGTGCTCGAATATGTTGTTGGAATTTATCATTTTTGGGAAAAGATTTCTCACAGAAAGGGCATTGGCATGTTTCCATTTCAACCAGATTATTCTTCTCATCACTTATTCTAACCACAGAAGGATTTTCTTGTATGCGTGTTCCAATATTCATTAACAGGGGTTCAACATTATCTTCACAGGATCTTACAAGCTTATTCAAAAAATCTTCTGGAGGAACATCTATAGGACCAAATGAACATTTATCAATATTTATTTCAACCACATTATTCATATTATCATTCTTCATAACCACAGATGAATTTTCTTGTATGTGAGTTGGAATATGTGATTGTAAATGATCATTTTGGGAGAAAGCTTTCTCACAAAATGGGCACTGGTAGGTTTCTCGTTCAACCAGACTATTCTTCTCGTCATTCTTTATAACAACTGAAGGATTTTCTTGTATGTGTGTTCCAATATGTTGTTGCAAACGATCATTTAGAGGAAAAGTTTTTTCACAAAATGGGCACTGGTAGGTTTCCAGTTCAAGTACACTTTTCTTCTCGTCATTTTTCATAGCCATTGATGCATTTTCTTGTATATTGGTTCCAATATGTGTCTGCAAATGATCATTTTGGGGATTTGAGACAGGATACTTACATGGTTTTTCTTTTTGACTTTCTTCTTCATGAGATCGAATAAGTGTAGTCGAAAAATCTTCTCGTTGAACAACTAATGGACTCAATGAAGATTGGTCCAGTTTCTTTTCAAGCACATCTTTCATCTCGAAATTTTTCATAACCACTGAGGAATTTTCTTGCATGTGGGTTGTAATGTGTGACTGCAAATGATCATTTTGGGGAAAAGCTTTCTCACAGTATCGGCACTGGTAGGTTTCCTGTTCAAGCACACTTTTCTGCTCGTTATATTTAATAACAACTGAACAATTTTCTGGTATGTGGGTTTTTTGACAACATTTACAGAGATAGTTTTTATGAGTGCGAAGGTGAGCAATTAAATCTTGTAATTTAAATGTGTTTTTGCATAAGGGGCACTCGAAGTAATTTATAGGGACATTAAGGATGGGTTTATATACAAATATTTTTGCACATATTGCACATTTAAAGACCCATCCGACATTGTGCATAATAAGATGTTTTTGTAAAAGCGGTTTCTGGGAAAAACATTCCTGACAGAAATCACATTTATATGTTTTTTCACTAGCATGTGTCCTAAAATGTACTTCAAATTCTGCTTTATTAAGGAAAAATTTTTGACACACGTTACAAACAATTATGTGATCACGCAAATGTGTGTCCCATGCACGCTTTGTTGAAAATACTTTTGAACATACATTACATTTGTAGTGTTGCTCTTTATTATCAACACAAATGTGGTTTTTTAATATGGATCTTTCTGGAAATGTTTTTTTACAGATAGGACATTCATAATTTATTTCCTTAGAATGACTTACAATGTGTTCTTCTAAAGACTTTTCATTATCAAATACATTATGACGAACATGACTTGTTGAATGTTTCTCTTCCGAATGACTACGAATGTGAAGAGAATAATCGCCTTCTTCAGTAAAAATTTCATTACAAATACCGCACACGTAAGGCTTTTTCTCCTCATCATCTTTCATTAACAGGGTCGCACTTTCTTCTTCATGGGATCGAATATGTCTATTCAAAAAATCTTTACGAGCAAAAGCTATTTTACAAAATGCACATTGGTAGGTTTTCATTTCAAGCACATTATTCATTTCATCATTTTTCATAACCACAGGTGAATTTTCTTGTATGTGGGTTGGAATATGTGTCTGCAAATGATCATTTTGGTCAAAGACTTTCTCACAAAATGGGCACTGGTAGGTTTCCCTTTCAACCAGACTGTTCTTTTCGTCACTATTTATAATAGCTGGAGGATTTTCTTGTATGTGTGTTCCAACATGTTGCTGCAAATGATCATTTAGAGGAAAAGCTTTTTCACAAAATGGACATTGGTACGTTTCCAGTTCAACCTGGTAAGTTTCCAGTTCAAGCACACTTTTCTTTTCATCATTTTTTACAACCATTGATTGATTTTCTTCTATGTTTGTTCCAATACGTGCCTGCAATCGATCAATTTGAGGAACTGAGAAAGAACACTTATACGGTTTTTCTTTCTCTTTCATATGTACACTTACATGATATTTTAATTCGCAGCTTTCTGAAAAGGATAGTCCACAAGTATGACATTCATATATTTTTGCCTCAGAATGACTTGTGATATGTTCTTGTAAAGGTTTTTCTCCATCAAATTCTTTATGACGAACATGACATGTTGAATGTTTCTCTCCCGAATGATTACGAATGTGAAGAGAATAATCGCCTTCTTCCGTAAAAATTTCATTACAGATATTGCACACATAAGGCTTTTTCTCCTCATCATCATTTATTAACAGGGTTGCACTTTCATCTTCATAGGATCGAATATAGCTATTCAAAAAATCTTTTCGAACAAAAGCTATTTTACAAAATGAACATTGGTAGGTTTTCATTTCAAACGCATTATTCATATCGTCAGTTTTCATAACCACAGATGACTTTTCTTGTATGTGGGTTGGAATATGTGTCTGCAAATGATCATTTTGAGTAAGGACTTTTTCACAAAATGGGCAATGGTGGGCTTCTCTTTCAACCAAACTATTCTTCTCGTCACCATTTATAACCCCTGAAGGATTTTCTTGTACATGTGTTTGAATATGCTGTTTCAAATTATCATCTTCAGGAAAAGATTTCTCACAGAATGGGCACTGGTAAGTTTCCATTTTAACAAGACTATTCTTCTCGTCATTTTTTAAACCTACTACAGGATTTTCTTGTATGTGTGTTCCAACATGTTGTAGCAAATGATCATTTAGAGGAAAAGCTTTTTCACAAAATGGACATTGGTAGGTTTCCTGTTCAAACACACTTTTCTTCTCATCCTTTTTTATAACCATTGATTGATTTTCATGCATGTTTGTTCCTATACCTGTCTGCAAACGATCATTTTGGGGAATTGAGAAATGACACTTATACGGTATTTCTTTTTCTTTCATATGAACACAGCTATGATATTTTAATTCACAGCTTTCTGAAAAAGATATTTTACAAGTAGGACATTTGTACAATTTTTCCTTAGAATGATTTGTGATTTGCTCTTGTAAAGGATTTTCACTATCAAATACTTTACGTGTTGAATGTTTCTCTCCCGAATGACTACGAATGTGAAGTGAATAATTGCCTTCTTCCGTAAAAATTTCATTACAGATATTGCACACGTAAGGCTTTTTATCCTCATCATCGTTTATTAATAGGGTTGCACTTTCATCTTCATGGGATCGAATATAGCTATTCAAAACATCTTCTTGAGGAACATGTATTGGGCCTAATGAACATTGGTCAATTTTCATTTCCAGCACATTATTCATTGCGTCATTTTTCATAACCACAGGTGGATTTTCTTGTATGTGGGTTGGAATATGTGCCTGCAAATGATCATTTTGGGGAAAGGCTTTCTCACAAAATGGGCAGTGGTAGGTTTCCATCTCAACCAGACTATTCTTCTCATCACTTTTTATAACCACTGAACATTGATCCGTTTTCTTTTCAAGCACATTATTCATCTCGTCATTTTTCATAACCACTGAGGAATTTTCTTGTATGTGGGTTGGAATATGTGACTGTAAATGATCATTTTGGGGAAATGCTTTCTCACAAAAAGGGCACTGGTATTGATTTTCTCCAGAATGGCTAAGAAAGTGCATTTGTAATAAACCTTCGTCAGCAAATGCTTCCTTACAAACTTTACATGTAAATATATTGAGTTCATGGTTAAGAAGATGAGCAGATAATTCATGTTTTAATTCATATGTGTTTTTGCATATGTGGCACTTGAAAGAAGTTTCACCAATATGAGTTGTTAAATGATAATTTAAAGTGAATTTATGTACAAATTTTAATGAACAAATGTCACATTCAAAAGGTTGTTCACCAGGATGAATACTAAGATGTCTTTTTAAATTATGTTTTGTTAAGAATCTTTTTTGACATAAATCACATTCATATGGTTTTTCTTTTTCATCCGTATGAGCATTCATATGATTTTTTAATTTGCATCTTTCTGAAAATGATTTTCCACAAGTAGTACATTCATACAAGTTTTCTTTAGAATGACTTTCGATATTTTTTTGTAAAGGTTTTTCTCTATCAAATACTTGAGGCAAAATCTCGCATGTAATATGTTTCTCTGTTGAATGACTACGAAGATGAAAGTTTGATTTACTTCTAGTATCGAATTCTTTTTGAACTATGTTACAGACAACTTTCTTTCTTTCGTGAATACGCAAATGTTTGTTCAGCGAGTTTTTCATTGTAAATGCTTTCGGACACATGTGACATGAAAAGGGTTTTTCATTCGTATGAACACGAATGTGACATTTTAATTTGTATCTTTTTGCAAACGATTTTCCACAGACATGACATCTGTGTGATTTTTCTTTAGAATGACTTAAAATATGTTTTTGTAAAGAGGTTTCACTATCAAAAACTTTATTACAAACTTGACATGGAAAATTTTTCTCTTCCAAATGACTATTGAGATGATGGGCATAATCGCTTTCTTTTGTAAAAATTTCTTCACAGTTATCACACACGAAAAGTTTTTCATATGAATGAATCTCAAGATGTTGACGTAAATTAATCTCTTCAGGAAACACTTCTTGACAAAAATTACACATAAAAAGATTATCCATGTTGAATATTTTACAATGTTTGTTTTATAACTTTTTTCCCAATACTTTTGATATGTTTTAAACTCGAATATATAAAATATCAATCTGTAATTGTGGAAAACAATCAGATTTTTGTATAAAAGTTTAAAACTTGCACATTTTTAATAAGTATCTTCAAAAGGATTGATTTAGAGTATAAATAAAATTCCAAATATCCTTTTTATCGACCTCCGACATCTTGTTATCGACCTTCAGCAAACAAAATGGAGAAACACATGTTACTGATTAAAACACCTGAAAAGAAAAAAAATAACAATATAGTGTCAGAAATCTTAAAAAGTATTTAAAAGTAATTAATAGTATTAACGTATCAGGGTTCAGGATCAATGGATATATACAGAGTATCCCAGAAATATTGACCTTATTATTCCTTAAATATTGATCATGGCCATATATTATAAATTACGAAGTTACGCAAAAAAAGGTACAGAAATTTATGAAATAGATTAAAATTTCCAGGGGGTTAAATTTGAAGAAATACAAAATTTAAATTTTTATATGGTCCCCGTACAAAAAATTTTCTAATGAGTAAAATGTGCTCCTATGCACTAATAAGGTTATGTACAAAATTTCAGTATATTATCATAACAAGTTGGAAATTGCACGTCAAACGTGGCAAATGATCGCACTATAACTAGTTTTATAAATATTTTTTGCACCGCATATTGTACTAAACGTATATTTTAGTGCACTTCATAAGTGCATATTAATTTCATTCTGTTCGAAAGGCTGTAACATCATTGCAATGCACTTGAAATATTTTTTCCTATTGGCCGTAACAGAACGGTAAATTTCGACTCTCCCTGTAATTAAATTATACATGCGATTTTCAAAAAATTTGAAATGACGTGAAAAAAATTTGCAACAATTATATATTTAAAATTTCAGACCATGCGGTTGGGTAATTTTTGCTCGGTTATATGCATGCAGACAGGCGGATCCAACGACGACTATAGGTGCGTACGTATTTATATACGTATTTTTATACGTATTTATATAATTACGAACGCACCTAAAAAGACAAGTTGATGAGGGCTTAATCCTCAATTTGCACTCAAGAAAATGATGCAATCATTGTTTTCTTTCGTAATTTGAGTACAACCCCTTAAACGCGATCATCTGACATGATTTTTGTTTTTGCGAACTCATATCCAGTCATCGAAAAGTGGCTTAATTCAGCATTTATGTATTTTCATATCTCTGTGACACTTTACTATAAATTGCTGAAATTTTATACATAACATTAATTGGGCATGGGGCACATTTTACTCATTGGGAAAATTTTTGTATGGGGGCTGCATAAAAATTTAAATTTTGTATTTCTTCAAATTTAATCTCCTGAAAATTTTAATCGATTTCATAAAATTCTGTTTTACGTAACTTAGTAATTTATAATATATGTCTATGTTCAATATTTAAGAAATAAAAGCCGAAGTCAATGTTTTAGGACACCCTGTATATTGTGATATATACAGGGGTAGTACTGACACTAGGTGATATTTCATGACCCATTTACCTCGCATACAAACAGAAAAAAGAACTAGTCCCCCTTTCAACACATTTTTTTACAATTAATGTTACACTATATACGCATTTTTCTCCCTTTTAAAAGTATAAACTTTTTTTTTAAGTGATTTTACTAGCATTGTTTGACCAAGCAGCCAAAAAATCATTACTTTTGCTTTACTAATTGACGGAAATCGCAATTTTTTTTCTTCACTGACTGACGAAAGTTGCGATTTTTTCGTGAGCGATCGACAAAAATCGTGATTTTTTTTTTTTTTTTTTTAACTGATCATTAGTAAATATTGCTATTTTTTTTCTAACCGTTAGACAAAAATCACGTTTTTTAAATGATCGATCGATAAATACCGTGATTTTTTTTATAACCGATCACCGAAAATCATGATTTTTACTTGACAAAAATCACTATTTCTAACAATGGATAGATGAAAATCACGACTTTGTAATTATTATGCAAAAAGATGCATTTACACCTGCTGGACAGATAATTACACTTCTTTATTTCCTATTTAATTTACATCCAAAATTGTTAATTGGTCCAAATCATCCAATCAACCTCATAGTAAATTGGTATATAATTTTATATACCTTAGATAAATTCAAATAACATAAGTGATCGTAATTACGTAATTCTAGTAGAAGAGCAACGCGAATATTTAATAAAATTAAATTATAATCCGCGTAAAACTGTAATTATTAAATTTAATTAATTACGAATAAAATTAAGAGTTTGCGTTGTGAATTATTTAGATGAACTCTTCCACTTATGAATTAAACTAAAATTTAAGCTGTAAAAATAAGTTGACACACCTTAAACATTATCAATTAAATAATTACAGAAACTTTTAAAAACTTGATTAAATATTTTATTTACATTGAACACAACTATATACAGAAACACATAATATTAATTCAAAAAAAAGAAAGCAACGCTTTTGTTTGCTGCTCATTATTTCATGTATATTTAATCTTTAAAAAAAAAGACAATGTTTTCCTTTACTCTTATTATTATATATTTTTCTTTTTGCAAAAAAGAATAATTCTCTTTCATTTTTAAATTACCTTAATTATATTTAATTATTGGTTTTGTTGGATCTCAGATTGCTCTCTACCATAAAATATCATAAAAGGATATTTATAATTTCTCATATAATTTAAAGTGGTAAAAGAAAAAGATTAAGGTAATACCTTATATCATATACGGGATGGTGGCCTTTATTCATCAAATTCAGAGATGTCGCGTTGCTAAGGATCATATCCACATGTCATCTGGATTCAGCTTCTTATCAGAGCGGCGAATTCGGGATGGCAGGTTGCATAGCTACGGACCGCAGTAGAACAATCCACTTTATTTCAACATCAGGAAGACACCCTCAATTAGGCTTGCTTAGGCTCACTCCGATATGTCTATCTCGCCTGGGCATTACTAGGGCTTCTTGGATTCATTGTATGGGCTTTCAGGAGAGCTCCTGCGTCTTCGACATCTTTTTTTAGACTCCCTTTTTCAAACCCTTTTCTTCTGGCACACCAACTCTTGCAGTGGGTGGAACTATTTGTCTAGTCCTCCCTTATTGGATATGAGAAGATATTGCATTATCCCTAGATAGACCTATTAGCTGACAGTCTGCAAATGGCCCCTTACATATACTTTAATATTATTATATGCCTTAAAGTTTGGGTGGTCTGAAAAGCCATAAATTTATCCCAACACTTTTATTAAGGCCATAAATTTATTCCAACATTTTTATTATTTTACGATTTCTAATTATACACCACTTTCCACTGACTTGTCATAAAACGACACCATGGCGTCTGGCTATTGTTGTTATCTGAGATCCGAACTATATTCAACATTATACATTCATTTTACAATACAATAATTTTTTAAAAAATATATATATTTAATATTTAAAATCAACTTAATAATTTTTGTATGAACTTACACTCCTATTTTACTTAAATATATAAACATTATAATTTTACACTCATAATTATATTTTATAAAAAAATATTTATACAAACAGAAATAACAAATTACGCAATTTTACTTTGATTTAACCAACATGGTGCGGGAACATATCATTGTTATATGTTGCCCAGCAAAATTTAATATTAGACTCTTTCTTTCCATCAAAGACGGGGATACAATTCAACAGCGTATCAACACTAGGTTGAGCCATTGTATTCTTTTTAGTTTTTTGTAGCGAATAATTTAGAGAAATAATTTTATTTTTCTGTCCTCTGGTTTTAACTCCAGAGGTATTTAAATCTACACTTCTCCTTTTAAATTTTCGCTTATTGTTGGGCATAACCTTTTAACAGAATATTTCTGTTTATCATACTTTTTTCTCTATATTACAACATATGTATGAAAATATTCTAAATTGCATAAATACATAAAAACAATAGCACTAAAATTTAAAAAAAATATTTCTTAGCAGATGAAGTTGTTTTGTAGATTATTCTTTTACACACATAAATACCCCTAAAATGTTTATAATACACGTATATATAAAAAACAACATAATTTCATTTAACAGAAGAATATCTGTCTTTTTCTACAGAAACAACAATCTTATTTTTTTTTTTATATATATATATAAATATTGTACCACTACTTCGTAGTACGACTCATAAATTTTCTTTTGTATCACCTTGATACAATTTCAAAAATCATGATCTATTGACATTTCAATCATTTTTATACCAGTCATATTATACAATTTTACTCATTATTTTTATTATTATTATTTATACAGTATATAAAAAAAATTTTATTTTTACAAATGTGTCATCCGTGATGTGAATGCCATTATTTCTCAATGGTAACTGAGATCCAACCACAAGAGAAAAGAGAGAAAAAAAAAATTGTAATTCCTAAATTTACCTATTATAAATCCCAGAATTAATTTTCTCATTTCTTTTTTTTTTTTTTTTTTTTATTGCTAACATATATTATTCATTTTATTTATTTAAATTATTATATGTGTGTCATTATTGTTACAATAATAAAATTAATTTTAATAAAATTTTAATCAATTAAACTTACATACCTACAATATCTTTAAAATTGTGACATTAAAATAACTAGTTTGCTTTTGAATTGCATGCGAGACAATCGATCTTTTTGCGAAAAATGAAATCTTAACTTTATTGTAAATTTAGAAAGCCATTGCAATATTAATTTTATTAAATACAATATTTCAAATAATAAGTTATATTTACAATTTAAGTCAAAACTTTCCCAATAAAAATGCATATATTCTATAACTTTATTTGCCTAGAGCTTTTCGCTCTTCCAAGATTTTGCTTCAAATTTCGGAGTTCGTAGAAATGATGTCATTTGGGTCAACTTATAGAAAAATGAATTTGTTTGGACGAATTTATTCAGAAGCATTTTATATTTATGAATTAAAATAAATATTTAAAGGCTTATTTTTTTTTTCTCGCTAAAACTTTTCTCTTTTTTTCTCTCTTTTTCGCATTTTTAATGTCCGCTTCTGAAATGTTTTATTAGCCATCTTAAGGCAATGGTTGAAAATCTACTTTACGACTTTAAATTAAATGAAAATAACGTACGATGTTTTTTTTTTTTTTTTTACGTCAACAGAATTTATCTCAATGTTCCAGTCGAGAGTCGAATTTGTGTTTCTAAAATAAACGGATTCCTAAAGCTTGAATATGTGTGAGTTCGTATTTCGTGAAATTTTCTTGAAAACTACAATCATTTTTTCACTATTTATTCAAATATACGTTAATTTCAATTTAAAAATGATTTCAAACACTGACCTAATAATCCTTGTCATTTTCCCTTTTCTCTCTTTTATCCACAAAAATGGAGCAATTTTAATTTCCATCATTACATAAATGTCATCAAAAATAACGTAAAAATCTATATCTCGAAAATTAAACAAATTTTAAAATTCTGCGACCACGTTTAACATCCTCGGACCCATGCGGATAACTGGCGTTAATTTGATCACCCAACATTCCATATTCTAGGAGGAACAGCTGTAAAATACAAATGGACAGTCACTTTTTAATATAATAGATTGATGAAGTTTTAATTTCGCTGTAAAAAAAATAGTCAGGGACAAATGCTGAATTATTTATATTATTTTAAGTGCAAATGGCTTATTCCGTAATGGAGACTGTACGCAATGGATATAGATTAAAAAACATTATTCTTGAAAATTATTTAAAAAGACATGATAAATAAATCAATTAAGATAAAGTTTTCAAGAAAATTGCATTTGAAATTAGATTTTTTCCCCTATATAACGGGTGTAAAAATTGAAGATGCGCGATGTTTAGAAATTCAAAAAATTGCAGTTGCAAAGATTGCAAATCCGACATTTAATCGTCAAGCGTTGCCATTCTGAAAATGACGTCAGCCGTACGCACGGACATATTTTTCCTTTATAATATAGATAGATTTTCAAACGTGAATTTCCGCTTGTCAGATAAAACTTTGCATGTGAAAATGTATTATTTTGGCTTGAGGGTCTAATTTCAGTACCGCGAAGTACAAATTCCAGAAACTGATGTCTTTTAGATGTATTCGTGTAAAAATATATAGTTTTATCAAAGAAAAGGATTGTTTTCTTTTGAATATGGCACTTACTTTAGCATTACGCCAAGTGTCTCAAATTCGGTATCAGCCGAATGAAAATATATTGTAACATTAGCTTTATGAGCGAAAATGTTTTTTAAATAGTGACGTCATTTTCTGTTTAGACTTAAAATAAAGTTATTTTTAATTGTAATGAGTAAATGGTATCAATAAGGATAAATAAACCCCACTATTTCTTTTTTTCTGCAACAGTGGAAATAATACGATTGCTACCATTTTGATGAAATTTCAAAAAATCTTTTCAAATTAAATTAAAAATATAAAAGTGAAAATATTTAGAAAAATAGCTAGTGCGAGGACATCTACAAATGAACAGCGTTCATTTAAAAAAAGAATTATTAGCAAAATTGGTCAGTCAAAAGTTCAAGGAAGATGGATGTCTAAAAAAGCTATCTTGTGTTTTCAATATATAGATTATTTTTTCTCTTTTACTTTAACAGTTGCCTAGCAACTCTATTTCATACAGATTACATTTAAAAGCACATATTTTTCCCAATTCGGCTCTAAAAATTTAAATTGTTCGACTACATATATGTTAAATTCGTGCTTTTTTATATATTATTCTTTCATTTATTTATTGATAAAGCTTTAATTTCGTTGTAGAAAATTAGCGGGAGAGAAATTCTGAACTTTTTTTTATGTGCAAATTGTTTATAAATATTTCGCAATGGAGCCGGCACGGCAAAATCATTTAATTGATAAATAACAACGAAATAAAGCCAAAACTCACTGGGTTTTATAACAGACGATATTCTTGACATAGCACGTATTTTAATTTCAATTTTTTTCGGTTTTTATCAGAAAATGGCATCAAAAAGATACAGCAATCTACTATTTTCATTTTTCCCCCTTTAGTTTCATCAAAAATGGAGTACTTAAGCTGCCACGATTACAAAAAAAGTATAAAAACTACAAAAAAATTAATATCTTAAAATTAAAATGAGATACAGCTTTCAAACAAATTGCATTTAAAAGAGCATTTTTTTCGTTATACGGCGGGGTAAAAATTTAAAATGTGCGATGTTTAGAAGTATAAAAATTTGCAATAGAGAAAATTGCGAAACCAAAATTTTATTTCAAATTTCAAAGTGTTGCCATTCGCAAAATGACGTATGCGTTACGCACAGATATGTTTGTCCTTTATAATATAGATACTTAAATTTATTTTCCTTTATTATTATTATTATTATTTCTAATGACCTCAGATGAACGTTCCTGAGTCATAGCACCATTTTACTTTAATGAGGGGGGATACTGGACAGATAATTACACTTCTTTATTTCCTATTTAATTTACATCCAAAATTGTTAATTGGTCCAAATCATCCAATCAACCTCATAGTAAATTGGTATATAATTTTATATACCTTAGATAAATTCAAATAACATAAGTGATCGTAATTACGTAATTCTAGTAGAAGAGCAACGCGAATATTTAATAAAATTAAATTATAATCCGCGTAAAACTGTAATTATGAAATTTAATTAATTACGAATAAAATTAAGAGTTTGCGTTGTGAATTATTTAGATGAACTCTTCCACTTATGAATTAAACTAAAATTTAAGCTGTAAAAATAAGTTGACACACCTTAAACATTATCAATTAAATAATTACAGAAACTTTTAAAAACTTGATTAAATATTTTATTTACATTGAACACAACTATATACAGAAACACATAATATTAATTCAAAAAAAAGAAAGCAACGCTTTTGTTTGCTGCTCATTATTTCATGTATATTTAATCTTTAAAAAAAAAGACAATGTTTTCCTTTACTCTTATTATTATATATTTTTCTTTTTGCAAAAAAGAATAATTCTCTTTCATTTTTAAATTACCTTAATTATATTTAATTATTGGTTTTGTTGGATCTCAGATTGCTCTCTACCATAAAATATCATAAAAGGATATTTATAATTTCTCATATAATTTAAAGTGGTAAAAGAAAAAGATTAAGGTAATACCTTATATCATATACGGGATGGTGGCCTTTATTCATCAAATTCAGAGATGTCGCGTTGCTAAGGATCATATCCACATGTCATCTGGATTCAGCTTCTTATCAGAGCGGCGAATTCGGGATGGCAGGTTGCATAGCTACGGACCGCAGTAGAACAATCCACTTTATTTCAACATCAGGAAGACACCCTCAATTAGGCTTGCTTAGGCTCACTCCGATATGTCCATCTCGCCTGGGCATTACTAGGGCTTCTTGGATTCATTGTATGGGCTTTCAGGAGAGCTCCTGCGTCTTCGACATCTTTTTTTAGACTCCCTTTTTCAAACCCTTTTCTTCTGGCACACCAACTCTTGCAGTGGGTGGAACTATTTGTCTAGTCCTCCCTTATTGGATATGAGAAGATATTGCATTATCCCTAGATAGACCTATTAGCTGACAGTCTGCAAATGGCCCCTTACATATACTTTAATATTATTATATGCCTTAAAGTTTGGGTGGTCTGAAAAGCCATAAATTTATCCCAACACTTTTATTAAGGCCATAAATTTATTCCAACATTTTTATTATTTTACGATTTCTAATTATACACCACTTTCCACTGGCTTGTCATAAAACGACACCATGGCGTCTGGCTATTGTTGTTATCTGAGATCCGAACTATATTCAACATTATACATTCATTTTACAATACAATAATTTTTTAAAAAAAATATATATTTAATATTTAAAATCAACTTAATAATTTTTGTATGAACTTACACTCCTATTTTACTTAAATATATAAACATTATAATTTTACACTCATAATTATATTTTATAAAAAAATATTTATACAAACAGAAATAACAAATTACGCAATTTTACTTTGATTTAACCAACATGGTGCGGGAACATATCATTGTTATATGTTGCCCAGCAACACCCCCGAGCCCTTCCATGCATGCACGAGTTTTAATACAAATTTGCACTGATCTCAGAAATAGTCAAAATCAAACAAGTCGGAAATAGTCAAACATAGCAAATAAGATGCGTTCATAATATAAATAGTTTTATAAACATCAAATCTTGGTGCAATAGCTGTTGCACTCTCATTCAAAAAAGCATGAATGCAAAATTTACTACGATTATGTATATTAAATTCAGTAATATGAAAATAACACGACTCCATCTTAAATATGACTCCATGGCAACCTAGAGCCATTACCTATCATGGGATATCATTGAATTAATTGCGTATGATAGGATATAATAGAATAATCACCATGGCAACCTAGAATCATTACCTATCATGGGATATGACAGAATTAATTACGTATGATGGGATTTAATAGAATGAAGAAAACTTTAATTAATATCTTTTTAATGTTTTGATTCGATTTTAATAACATTTGAAATGACTCAACAAAATTCTGCAATGATTATATATATTGAATTTCAAACCATTCTGTTGGACAGTTCTTGCGCTGTTATATACGGACAGACGGAACAGACAACGACTATAGATGCTACGTATTTATATAATTACGAATGCACATAAAATAACAGAAATCTGCATGTCCGCAGAAAAGCAGCGTGTTTGTCAACAATTGGAATCTCCCGGTGCAATCGTCCGATTTGGTGTTTTTGAATGCTGATATAGCACAATACTCGCAAAATTTCAGGAATTTTAGGACAGACTACCATATTTTAGGACATTTCAGGACTTTTTTTTTAATTTCAGGACGAGTACGACCCCTGTATGTATCATGATACATGAGACATCGAGGACCAGAGTGGGCCAACCTCGCTAGCAGTGGTTTCGAGAAAAAATTGTTTCCAAAATCGTAGAAATTTTTGTCAAACTCTTTTAGGTCAATTTTGAAAGGGGCTTCTAACATTTCTACCTTTTTAAGTTCAGAAAGAGATAGATTTTTAAAATACAAGTTGTCCATAATTAAACGAGCTTTAAAGTTATCTACAGCGAAAACTATTGTTCATAAAGTTGTGAAATACGTAATAAAGGGATGGGAGCAAAAGCTTAAGCAAAAAAAAGTTCAAAATTTCGCCACCAGAGGGCGATTTTTATTAAATTACACATTTAGCATTACGATAGTAGAGAAATTGTATTTATTAACTGAACCTGATTCTAAAGACAGCATTTCACGACATGTTCCTAGTATTTCCCAGAACACATTGCGTCAACTGTGGAACATGCTATTTGAAAATGATGACCGTCTGGTTATAACAAAATTTGTTAAATTATCGTAAGTGTATGCTAAATGTGTAATTCATTAAAAAACGGCATCCTAACTTGTTTTTCTCACAAACAAATTCCCATACCTTTATTATGTCCTCACACAAAATTTTACAACATTCTGAACAACAGTTTTGTCTGTAGACAACTTTAAAGTAGAGTCGTTTAATTATGGACACCCTGTATATTAGTTTTGGTACTAAATACTAAGTTGGGAGAAAACGTGGCTTGGTCCATGCTCTTTTTTAAAGGTATCTGCCTGTGTTCAGAATACTTTTTTAAAAATATGTACAATATTGAATAAAAACACACATCTTTAGTTCAATTGTAATTCAGAATGATAAAAAAAACATAAAATCCTAAAAATAGCTTCAGAACATTTTTAAAAAATTGGGTGAGGGTGGGGGGTGCTATTTTTTCCACAAAATTAATTGCTTAAGCCACAAAGCGTACACTCAATTCAACTAAATCGTTCTATCCTTCTATATACAAAATAAAGTAATGATTTGGAAATGGACCAATAAAAATTTGCGTAGATGCCGCGAAATGAATCTGATTGGTCAGAGCTTTCTGACGCAATAAGAGGGGTTACCAAGGGGGGGAGGGCTGTTCTTTCGCCAAGTTTGACGCCAACTTGGCGCTATTTCCAGTATTTAGCCAAATTTCCATAGACTCCCATTGAAATCCAATTGGGTTTACTTGCTTGCAGAAAATCAACAAATTGAGATGTTTCAATGCAACAAAAACTAATATTAGCTTATGAATAGAGCTTAATTGAACTATTTACATTATTTTTAAACACAAACACTAACTATTTACAATTTTCGTAACACTATATATTTAATTTTATATTTAATAATTCTTATAATTATGAAACTCTGTAAGCTCTAATGATTCTGTGTTTGGAGATAAGGAAATATAATTGTCAGGAGTTGGAGAGGAGCGCGTTTTTACCGAGTGGAATCTAAAAGTTGAATGTATAAAAAATATTGGATCGCGAAGCGATCCTGAATGGAAACGTGAAACAATTACGTCTGGGATTGGCTAGAAAATAGGGATTGTTTCGAGATACCGAGTGGAATCGCGAAGCGATTACGCGGGGGGGTTGGCGAGCGTAGCGGGCAGGGGGTTGAAGCCCCCCTAGTATATAAAAAATAACGATTTGGAAATGAACCAATGAAAATCTGCGTAGATACCGCGAAACGCATCTCATTGGTCAGATATTTCTGACACTATAAGGGGGGTTGCAATGGGGGGCTGCTCTGTCGCCAAACGTCGCCAAGTTTGTCACCAACTTGGCGGTACATCGCAAAATTTGGCGAGCGAAATTATTCGCTAAAAACAGGGTTGGAGTTTTGGACGCCCAAAACTAGTTTTGGACAGGAGATGTGGGTTTTACTGTCCAAAACTGTACTAAAGTGTCTAAAACTGTACTAAAGCGTCCAAAACTGTACTAAAGTGTCCAAAACCTAAAAAAAAGCAACATTCCACATGTAACCACTGCACACTTTTTAAACATATGAATAAATATAAATATCTCACAATATATTTTACTAACATTCCATTTAATTCTTTGATAAATGAAAAAAAAAGTTCAAATTTTTCATATATCTGTGTAACATAAAAAGTTCTTTTCTGTTAAAATTGAGTTATATTAATAAGAAATTCTGTATAATACCATCCATGTAGTATAGGGAGGGGATATTTGCTTTTGTTTCAATTTTTGTGCAAGAAAATGTTACAAAGAAATTTCTTTTAAATAATGTTTCATTGTAAATTATCTTTTCTAGATTATAGGATAATGAAAGAAAACATGAATATTTAATTTAAAATCTAGAAGTTATTTTTTAAAATATGTATTTTTATTATGAATTTAATCTAATTCTAGTGAACATTCTATTTCTTAAGAGTTAAATAGTGTTGTTATAATAATAGTCATATAATATAGTGTTATAATAATAGTCAATATCTAAATATCTCAGAATCAAACAAAATCAATTATTTTTATTTATACTATTTCGTAATATACACATACACATAGTTGCCAGCAGTAAGCTGGTTTAACCAGTATGCTGAACCTGAACTCCATTTATCAATTATTTCCAGTAACAACTCTCGGGACTTTCAGTAACAGAATCAGAATGTATTCTTCATAAAAATCGTTAGTACTTCTATTAACTACTATTATTTAATGAATAACATTAAAATTATGATACATAATTAAATTTAATATTTTTTTAATGTAATTACTTTGTTACGTAGGGCAATTAGATTGTTACTACTAAATTGTTAGGTAGTATAACGTAGGGTAATTAGGTTGTTAATACTAAATTGGTATTTTTGTATTGTAATCTTTTTGCCAATTTTTTAAACTTTTAGCATTGGTCTGATAAATACAATTTTACTACAAAATATAGTTTTGGGCAGTTTAAGACAGTTTTTGACAGAAGGGTTTTGGACAGTACAGGTTTAAACCATGGATTTTACCGTGGTTTTTACCGTTGTGTCCAAAACCTTGCCAACCCTGGCTAAAAATGACGCCAACTTACCGCTGTTTCCAGTGTTTCGCCAAATTTCCATAGACTCCCATTGAAATCCAATTGGGTTTACTTGCTTGCAGAAAATCAACAAATTGAGATATTTCAATGCAACAAAAACTAATATTAGCTTATGAATAGAGCTTAATGGAACTATTTACATTATTTTTAAGCACAAACACTATTTACAGTATTCGTAACACTATATATATAATTTTATATTTAATAATTCTTATAATTATGAAACACTGTAAGCTCTAATGATTATGTGCTTGGAGATAAGGAAATAAAATTGTCAGGAGTTGGGGAAGAGCGCGCTTTTATCAAGTGGAATCTAAAATTTGAATGCACAGAAAATAAGATTCCAGAATGGAAACGCGCAAATATTACGTCTAGGGTTGGCTAGAAAATAGGGATTGCTTCGCGATAGGGAATGGAATCGCGAAGCGGGGAGTTGGTGAGCATAGCGAGCAGGGGGGCGGAGCCCTCCTAGTATTGTATAACTATTATTATATAACTATTACTAGTATTGTATTCCTAGTGTGGAAATAACGGAAAAATTTATTATCCAGAAAACACATTTAAAGATTAAGCTAAATAATGCTATAAAAAGAGATAAAATATCTGTATTTAGATTGACGAACGTTTCATCGCACAAACGGCGACATTTTCGAAATCATTCATGATAGAAATATTTTCACAAAATTTAAAAGACAATAACTTGGTAAACAATGTCACAAGACATCATGCATAATGAAAATCAGTGCAAACATAAAATAAAATGGAATTGGATATTTGTGAACGTGGATTAATTTTTACTATTGTTACTAAAATTGTATAGCATCTCTTTTCAAATGTTAGGTAAATCAAGGGACACTGAATCATTGCAAATATTCTGGTTGCGTAAAAATATCTCTACTGATTCCCGGATAATTCATGGCAAATAAAATCTTGATGGATAAATTATTCTGCTTTTTTAAAAATTGACCTGTAAAGGTTCTTTGCTGCATAATCTGGCCAAAGCTGTGGTTCTCCTGTTGTATTTGATGTCTGCTGTATGTTCTTTGATTCTAGTTTTAAGTTTTCTGCTTGCCATACCTATATAAAACTGCATTGTTCCATCTTCTTTGGTGAAAGGTATTTCGTATATCCCTGATAACTGGTTTGATTCAATTGGATCTATTTTCTTGCATACTATATTTTTAATCTCATGGAAGGTTTTTCAACAAGGGAGATATTGAATTTATGTTTCAAACGTTCGAAGAAACCACGAAAATATTGTAAAGTGGATAACATGGAATTTTGTGGATTGAAATTTCTTTTCTTCTTATTCTTCAAGCTCATAGTTAATTTTTCTATTGTGCTTTTTTTGTATCCATTGTTTCTTGCAATATCATATATTTTATTTATTTCGTTACTTAACTGCTCGGGGGTACAGACTGTGAAAGCTCTTTGAATAGAATGTCTAAATGCAGAAAGTTTGTATGAAAATGGTGCTTGAGCATTATGAAGGATAATGGATTGACTGGCTATGAGTTTTCTGTAAACAGTGCGTTATATTCCGTGTTGCGTCTTGATTAATAATACATTTAAAAAAGGTAGCTTACCATTCTGTTCTATTTCCAATGTAAATTTAATTACCCGACTGAAAAGAAGGGTTATGTGTTTCCCGCGTATCTGTGTATGTGGATTTTTTATACCCTCGAAACATCCCAACGGCTGGATGGATTTTTATGAATGAGGTCTCTATCGATTCGTCTTAATCTTCCGATGGTTATAGGATAGGTTTTGTTTTTATAAATTCAAAATGGCGGCCGTAAAATAAAAAATGGCGGTAGAGACGAAAAAAAATTTACGCACCCTATTGAGTGGCACATCATTGGATAGATCTTACAGAATGAAGACGATGTTTCATTGACCATTTTGTAGTCAGAAGCTCCGTTTAAATATTAGGGTCATTCCATGCAAAATGAGCAAATCAGCTGTGGCACACATGTCACAGATTTTAATCAAAATCAGTCTATAAGTAGATCATATCTATTTATGAGTAAATGTAAAATAATAGATTTCTGGATTGTTAATTTAAGTATTAAAATTTACATTAAAAGTGAATGTAAAATCGAGGTATTGTCTACGTGCTTAAAATTTCAATTTCGATTATTAGCCTTAGGAATGGAAAGAATATATTAAAAATTATTTATAATTAGGAATGAATGATAATTAACAGACTGGCGTAAGTTAGTAATTGTATTTTTATTTCGTATCGAAAAAGAAAAATTATTTTTGAAAATTTTTGAGGGAAAAAAGCAATATTTCTATGAATCCTTTACACACGAAGGATAGCCTTGAGAAGCTGCAAATTGCTACACCTTATAGCTAAAAGTATATATTTGAAATATCGAAAGTTTCATTCTTGCCTTTTTTATTCCTTAATGAGAAAAGAAATGAATAGTAAAAAATGTTGAGGGTAAAATGCAATATTTCTATCACTTTTTTTTAAGCCAAAGAAAGCTTTAACAACTTTAAAATTTTTAATTAAACTTTTAAATTATTTGATATTACAGATAAATGTGTATACTTTAAATACAGAAACTTTCATTCTAGCTTTCAGTTTATTTTTGCCTCAAGAGAATTTTAAATTAGAGTAGAAAGAACTGACTGAGCTAAACGAAAAACTACATATCAATTTTAAATTCAAATAAAAAAAAACTAGATGGCAGCACTAAATTTGTTTTCCCATGAAATCGTGCAATATTTTAAGATACACGGGCGAATTCAAAGAGGTATAGCGAATGGAATGTAGAAAACATTACTATTTTGAACCCATTTTTCTTATGTTAGGAATCAAAAAGCAATCTTGAATTTTTTTAACGTATCATGGACTTATTAATCTTTATGTCTGTGCAATATTGTTAATGTCGGGCCTGTCCTTTATTTATTTTTTGCTTATACAGAAGAGAAAAAATCATGATTTTGTAATTTTTTTAAAAGTTTCTAAGTTTTTTTTAAGATAAAGGAAATAAATGGCCACTTTAAAACTTGGGGAATTCGATCTACAGATGACATACTACATCAGGCACTAATTTCACAGAGGTTTTTTAATTCCTTTGATTTTTATAACGTTTCTAATTTTCTCAAAATTCACAAATTTTCAATTTTTGCAACCAATTTATAAATAATCATGGTGTTACTAGATTATTATTACTCAGTAAATAAGAAGATAATTTTTCAGAGTTTACAAAATTATAAAAAAAATTCCTTTCTGTTAAACAGTTTTCAAGATACAGAACTTCAAACTTGCACCTTTGGACGATTGCGCACATGCCATTCTATATCACAAGTTTTTTAAATGTCCAAAACTGCTAAAAAAAATTATTTTTTGTCAAGATATTTTGCAGAGCATTACTTGAATATCAATTGAACCTGTGCATCGAAATTTATTAAAATTGGTTAGTATGAGGCCACGACTTTTTTTTAATTTTTGCTCATTTTACGTGGAATGACCCATTACACAACCTGGAAGTTGTGTACTTTGGATCGCTACCTTTACTGTAACTCTAACCTTCATAATAGACATATTGGCCTCATGAAAATAGTGTTTGTAGACAGGAACTAATAATTAAACGCAACTTAAAAGTCATCAATACAAGTAAATAAAAAAAAAAGGTAAGTAATATAAAAAATAGTTTCATATTGATGAGAAATAATTAATTAGTTCGCTTTTTACGCAGTCGGGTTTTTTGATTTTTTAAATTTAATATATTATTTTAGAATCAAGGCTATTAATCTGGTTTAAAAAGTTATTGAGTAAGCTATCAGCACGTTGCTATATGATGGAAATATCGTCCACGTGTCTGATCCATGCATGGGGGGTATAATCCAATTTGTATATATCCGTTTCAAGTGGTCGTAATATGAATTCAGCTAATAATCCTGATATAGGAGAACCCATTGGAGCTTCGTTATTTTGTTTGTATATTTTGTTGTCGAAAGTGAAGTAGTTATTATTAACTATAAGATTAAGAGCGCTCTTTAATGTAGTTTTCATATTTTCGTAAATATTCACCATGCGGTCAATGTTACGCAACGAGAATATTCAGTGTCCCTTGATTTACCTAAAATTTGGAAAAAGATGCTATGCAATTTTAGTAACAATAGTAAAAATTAATCCACGCTCACAAATATCTAATTTCGTTTTATTTTATGTTTGCACTGATTTTCATTATGTATGATGTCTCGTGACATTATTTACCAAGTTGTTTTTTTTTTTAATTTTGTGGAAATATTTCTATCACGAATGACTTTGAAAATGTCGCCGTTTGTGCGATGAAACGTTCGTCAATCTAAATAAAGATATTTTATTACTTTTTATAGCATTATTTAGCTTAATCTATTTATAAGTGATTATTATAGATGTTGTTGTCACATTTAAAGTTTTTTTTATCAATATTTCTTACCTATAAAATTAATCTAGAAGTGCCAATTAAGGTTTATTAGTAAATATTAGGGATGGGGCGAATAGTGATTTGGCCGAATACCGAATATTCGGCGGCCGAATACCAACTTTTTTTCCAATAAAGAAAATAACTTTTGATTATATACAATTAAAAAAATAGCAACTCATTAATCATTTCTACTCTTAAATGTACTTTTAAATTCATTTTTTAATTTGATAAACTTATTTTAGTACAAAAAATTACGAAATTGCATTACATTCTTTTATTCTAAGGTATATCAAATTGATTTTCAGTGAGTGAGGATGGTAAGTTATTTCCATTAAAATAAAAAGAATTTACTTCACTTTTACTATCAAATGATACTTTTATCCTTTCTTGCATTCAAAATCAATAATACTCTTACACACTCTCTCTCTCTCTCTCTCTCATAACTCATGAGGAGATATTTTCTGAAATAACCTTCAATCAAGTAAATTTTATCATTGAGAATTTGAGTCCCTAATGATAAAAAAATTTGTAAGAATGAGTCTGTTCTGAAATCAGTTTCCAAGACTTAAATTACAAATTACATTAAATCAAAAGGTATGGTTAAAGTAGAATACACATTAACAAAATCTTTAACATTTGAACCAGCACATACAATATTCCACTTATTCAACAAGCATTAAAAGCATAAACAGAAGCTTATAACAACATGAATGAAGGAAGATGTAAATTGAAAAATATATACATAATACAGGGCTTGAAATTCAATTTTTCATAGGAGGGGAGCCTCCCTACCAACATTTATAAATGGAAGGGAGTTGAGCTATTTGGGAGAGGGAAAACAAAATATGAAACCCACTGTTATTTTACGTGCTTTTTAAAGATTTGCATTAATTATTTTGCCATGTCTGTGTTAATGCAGGCATGACAGAATACTATTGAAGCAATTTAAATCAACAACTCAGAATAATGATGCAAAATGTTTTTTTATTTTAAAAAGTAAGAAAGCGGGGGGTGATTCTGAGTTAAAAAAAAAAAAAAAAAAAAAAAAATTCTGAAACTGACTGCAAATTTTCTGAAAGGTTACAACAGAGGGGATGAAGGCGGGGAGGGGGGGGGGGGGGGGAGAATCACTCCCAGCACTAGCTATGTGTTTTTCGTGCCCCTTTGACGAAATTTCCGTTTTTTGCGATCTTTTGACGAAATTTGCCGTTATTTCGCGATCTTTTGACGAAATTTGCCGTTTTTCCGCGATACTTTGACGAAATTCGCGGGGGTTTTTTTGTGATCCCTGGACGAAATTCGCCATTCTATGACGAAATACGCATTTTTTTGCGATCCTTTGACGAAATACGCACTTTTTTAGTCGGTCGAAATTCGCATTTTCCCGCAATCTTTTAATGAAATTCGCGGTTTTTTCTCAGCGGCCGTTTGACTCAACACTAAATTCGTGTTTAGTCAAATTCCGCGATCATTCGACAAAATTAGCTTTTTTCCGCGATCCTTTGACGAAATTAGTTTTTTCCGCGATACTTTGACGAAATTAGTTTTTTCCGCGATACTTTGACGAAATTAGTTTTTTCCGCGATACTTTGACGAAATTCTCTTTTTCCGCGATCCTTTGCCGAAACTCGCATTTTTTCCGCGTTCCTTTGCCGAAATTTATGATTTGTAATTTGCGTTTTTTTGCGATCCTTTGATGAATTTCAAGTTTTTTTCCCGCAATCTGACAAAATTCACGTTTTTCCGCGATCCTATAACAAAATTTGTGTTTTATTCGCAATCCCTTGCGACAAAATTGGCAATTTTTTTCTCGAACGACTGACAAAATTGATTTTTTCGGCGATCATTTGTCGAAATTCACGATATTTTTCTGTTAAACTGATGACCGATTTTTCACAATTTTCGGAACCTAATGCCTTAAATTTTCGGAAAATTCGTAACAGAATCACCCTTGAATTCGCCAATCGGTCGCGGACACTTGCAGGGGCGGATCCAGAGAATCTTTTTTTTTTGGGGGGGGGGGGTGGTGGCGATCCCGAGTGACATATAATCAACGTAGTCATAATTTTTGTTGCTCAAATCATTCCTTGCAGTTAATTTTTAAATGAATATGAAATAATTAATGCGATTTGAAAATGTTACAGACTTTCGATTATCCGACGTCCGATTAACCGAAACACTCGGTTATCCCTCTTATTATATAATCCCGCCCTCTCAAAATATGGTTTATTGTTACTTATTAGGTCGTAAAATTAAAAACGTTATAACAGAATTTATTTATTAAATGTCTTATTTTTTTTCTTTTTCTTTTTACTCTTGTACTATGGTAATTATTTATCTTATTTTTTGTTCTTTTAGTTATAGTGAACAACATTAATAACACAAGCCTGCGATGATTGTGTTTTTTAACATTTGGTAATTGATTTTGATGTATTTTTTTAGCACTGGATGCGAAAATGACCTTCATTTTTAACCATCACTTCACGATTTTCGCAAATCGTAAATTTCAAAGTTAAAAAGTAAAACTAGAAAACAGGAATTCTGCTTTTCAGAATTTAGTGTCGCCCCCGATGACAAAAAATATATGTATATAAATATAGATACAGTAGAGTCCCGATTATCCGAGTTAATCGAACTTATACCTTTGGAATGGATCATTTTCTTCTGATGGACTGATGGCTTCCACTATTATGAGACAGTCGTTATAAATGAAGTATTAGGTGAAGATGAAAGAGCAGTCGTAAAAAGTTAGAACTCTGATTTTCTGGTCAGAATGGGGGAAAAATGGCTATAATTTTATTTTGGAAAAAAAAATGGAAGCCATCAGTGCATCAGAAGAAAATAACTCGGTGAATGCGGAAACTCCGATAATCGGGGCTCTACTGTAGTTCAGTTTTAAGACTTATAACATGCGATTTTATTTTACATAAAGTGACGCCATCCACATCCGCTGAAGAATTCATCATTTGCGATCCAGTGTTAAACAACATCTACAGTAAAATACGCTTAAGACGTCACTATCGCTGAATAATACACACACACACAAAAAAAAGAGATTTCGTCATTCAAAAAACTCGACAAAAATCGGCCATCTAAAGATTCACAAGCCTTCATTTGTTTGTATTATCATTATAGATATTTAAAATGAAATTTAGTTTCTAAAAGCTCCCTGTTTTATCAGAAATCTTTCATTTATATTTTTTGAAAATAGCACGTATTTTAACTTTTTTTTTTTCAGTTTTTATGGGAAATGGCAACAAAAAGATATAATTGCTATTTTTCTTTCCCTTTCTACAGAAATGGAGTTCTTCCGTTGCCAATATTAAGCAAATGGCTCTAAAAACTACAATAAATAAATAAATAAATAAATAAATAAAAAATAAGTGGAGATGCAGTTTTCAAACAAATTGCATTATAAAGTACTTTTTTTTTCGAATATGACGGTATAAACATTGAAAATGTACGATGCTTAGAAGTTTAAAAAATTGCTATAGAGTATTTAATCGTACTGCTTTGTTTCAAGGCTGGCTTCTGTAAGGTAACGTTATTTTTTGGAGATCTCACAAAATAAGATGGGAGAAAGAAATAGCATACCATACCGGGGGCTAAAAATGGCGAAAATCTCTCAAAGCAATTTGTAAGTACAGCAACAAAAGAAGGTAAATGTTTTAAATACATCTGCCACAAATTTCCCAGCTTTATCAACCGCCAAAATAAAAGAGGATACCGAGATGAACCCCATAGAGAAGATTAAAAGAAAAGCTCGAAGCAGAGCATGAGCGGTTCAAAGAATCCACGCATGGAATAAAATTATAAGGATTTTAAATACACAATATTTTACATGTTTAACTGTAAAAATCCATAGTATAAGCAAAAAAATGAATAAGTTATTATGGAAAAAAGTTACGTCTATTTTACAGCAGCAGATTTTCGCAATATTTCGACTATTTAAAAATTTGCGATTTGTGAAAAATCCTGACGTGATGGTATGGTAAAAAATGAAGGTCATTTTTGGATTCAGCACTAAAAAATACATAAGAACCAATTACCGTAGCTGAAAAACATAACAATCACATCTATTTTTTAATATCAGATTTCTGGAAGAGAGTAATCTCTGAAAAAGGATCGCCTTCAGAAATTTGAAGGGCCTTAACATCCTTGAAAATCAAAATGTGTCATCTAAGTGGTGTTTATACCTCTTCATAGGCGCGAATCGCCCCCACCCCTTGGTTACAAAAATATAAATCCATCGATTATCGTGAATTGCGGCAAATGGTTGCCGAAAAAAATCGATTTCATCAATCGTTCGCAGGTCAAAGGATCTCGCAAAAAAACGCGAATTTCGTCAAAGGATCGCGTAAAAACGCGAATTTCGTCAAAGAAGCGCGAAAAAAAACGCGAATTTCGTCAAAGTGTCGCAGAAAAAAACGCGAATATTATTAAAGGATCGCAGAGAAAACGCGGATTTCGTCAAAGGATCGCTAAAAAACGCGAATTTTGTCAAATAATCGCAGAAAAAAACGCTAATTTCGTCAAAGGATTGCAGAAAAAACGCGAATTTCGCCAAACAATTGCGGAAAAACACTAATTTTCGCGAAAGAATCGTACAAAAAACGCTAATTTCGCGAATTTCGTCAACAGATCTCAGAAAAATGCGAATTTTTTCAAAGAATCGCGAAAAAAATACGCGAATTTCGTCAAAGGGACGCGGAAAAGACGCACAATTAACACCAGGAGGAGCGCATCCACGGGGGGGGGGTGATCGGGGAGGTCGCCCCCCCATGATATAAATCCAACGCTTTTAACGGCAGTTTTCGCGGAACACACAGACAAGCAAACGAAAACCAAACACTTTTCGGGTATCAATGGTAAACCTCTCTGACGTTTCGTTAATTAGTGAACAAAATAGGATTTTGTCCAGTCAAAAGGCATATGGCGACATAATTTTTGACACTATGGGTTGAGGTGGGGGACGATGCCACTTCGTGTACCTTTTGTTGAATCTCTACAACATAAATTGACAACATTATGCGGATCCCTTTAAAGTGTTGAAACTTTTTCGTTCATTCAAAGAAGCTACAATTTCTGTATAACAATATTTTTGAGGAGTGCTTTATTGTTTGAGAAAAGAATGGGATTCATACGATTTCCAAAGAAAGAAAGAAACAAGGAAAAGAAAGGTCCTTTGAAAAATTCAAGCATCTTAATGTTTTCTGAAGACAGCCACTAATGTGTAAAAAATGTACTGTTATTGCCACCCACATTGGTAAATTTTAAGGGTATTTGATGAATGAACAAAAGAGGATTATATCATAATCCCAGTCAATTAAATGCGTATGGTGTGTTGATTTCTTATAAACCAACTTGGTAAATTTGTTCTTCTCTTCTTTGCCCCGATCGACCCCCCCCCCCTTTCGTAGATGCGCACCTAGGGGAATCTCTTCCCTGTGCTAATTGTGCGTTTTTTCCGCGGCCCTTTGACGAAATTCGCGTTTTTTCAGCGATTCTTTGGCGAAATTTGCGTATTTTTTCGCGACTCTTTGAAGAAATTCGCCTTTTTTCAGATATCTGTTGATGAAATTAGCGTTTTTCCGCAATTCTTTGTCGAAATTGGCGTTTTTTCTGCGATCCTTTGACGAAATTCGCGTTTTTTGCGATCTTTTGACGAAATTTGCGTTTTTTTCGTGGTCCTTTGATGAAATGTACGATTTTTTGACGAAAATCGCATTTTTTCCGCGCTTCTTTGACAAAATTCGCGTTTTTTCGCGACCCTTTTACGAAATTTGCGTTTTTTCTCGATCATTTGACGAAATTGGCGTTTTTTGCGCGATCTTTTGACGAAATTCGCGTTTTTTGCGACCCTTTCACCTGCGAACAATTCACGAAATTGTTTTTTTCTTCGGAGACCATTTGTCGAAATTCGCGATAATCGTTGGATTTTTGGGGGGGAGCGATCGCCCCCCCCCCCCGTGGATCCGCGCCTGGACACTTGTCAACTGATCTCGAGAAAAAAAATAATGAAATTTGTCTATCGGTCGCATCGAAAATTCGCGAGTTTCAACGATCTTTCTCAATTAAAAAAAAAAAATGTGTCAATTAGTCGCGCGAAAATGTCGGGAAATTTGCAAGGCGTTTGCGGGAGTTAATCGTAATTTCAAAATGCAAAATTTTCAGGAAAATGGTGAAATTTTTTGGACGGGAGTCTCCCGCCCACGATATTATTTTGGGCGGGATTTCAAAATTTTGGGCGCGAATCCCGCCATCCCGCCCTGAAATTCAAGCCCTGTAATAATGTTACATATTAAAGCCAGTAATCAAGCAAATAATTACTTAAAATTGAAAACTATAGAATTAAAAAATTATTTTATTCAATCTTTAAAATTTATATTTAAATATTTATAAAACCCTCTTCATAAAGCAAGTTGCGCTATCTAGTGAGTATCTAATTTGACACCAGTTCTGTTTTCAGATGTACTGTTGTACTTGGAATAGTGATATTTGATATTCCATCTTGAAAATGAATCTCAGCTAATACACCTAGTGAATTAATTTTTACATTTCTTACTTTATAGAAAATAGAAAGTAACTTATCATGAACTTCATAAGAGCCTTTTTATTTGTGCATGGAATTTGCAGACATTAATGAATATTCAAGTGTTTTAGAATAAGGCTACGATTTTCTTATATATATATATATATATATACACGAGTTTTTACATCTTGAGTTGTAATCTATCATTCTCTGATGAAGACATTTCGTGAACAATTGAATCTCCAATTTGGGCAGCATTTTCTAAAAGATCACCAACTTTGAAATACAGAAAGGCTGTACATTTTTTAGTATCTGAATAACTGTACATTTTGTGCAAGTAAGAATGAGAATGACTTCATGAATGTGCCAGTAAGTAGACAATTTGGATTAGAGAAAAAAAAAAGTTTTTGCAAGAAACGAAAAAAAAATATCCTGAATTAATTTGGCAAGATATTTTTCACTATTCAGAGGGATTTTAGCAATATTCAGCGAGATATCTCTAAATATTCGGCCACAGGTATGCGGCCGAAGCATTCGGTCAATAAACCTTCAATATTCGGCCAACCGAATATTCGGCAAAAGGGCCGAATACCGAATAGGGGCCGAATATTCGTCCCATCCCTAGTAAATATATAACAAATTAGCACCTTGTAATAATACATTTCTAATTGCTAAAAAGGTGTCAGATTAAAACTTTAAAAACAGTTTTATTTGACTGTTGACGTGTTTCGACTCTACCCGAGTCATTTTCAAAACAAGTAAATGATAATATTCGGAAATTGCTCGATCTATAATGCAATGACCTGAAACGCCATCATTCAGTTTTTCATGTAAGGCATGTTACTTTTTTTTTTTTTTTTTTTTTACTTTGATGTTCATTTCTATTTTCGCAACCATTGAGTAACTCGAGTCACAGTTTTAGTAGGTTAAATGACGTTGCATCGTTACATATGGAATTTTTACAAGTTAGAATCTCTATGGTTTCTCTTATAATGGACGGATAATACAGACTTGAGGGAAAAATTGTTTTACTTTTATAGCGGTCTGCTATTTCTCTCTCTCATCGAGAAGCAGTTTCATTTCAGCCAATAGCGTGGAGGTGCATTTCTCCCCCCCCCCCCCCGCGTTTTTTCGTAACGCTTTTGGAGTCACGTGACACAGTAAAAATTCGAGCTCTTCAGAGAGCCGCAGTTTATTCTCGCAGCGACGACGTAGACGTATGCGAAATATTTGACTATGTGTTGTTCAGTTTAATAAAGTTTATTTTTCTACAAATACCTTCTGATCATTCGAGTCACCGAGATATTTTATCATCGCTTAAATATTACTCTAAAATGGTGACTGCGGACCTCTGAACTATTCAGCTATTTCATAGAACGTTGAACTATTCAATTATTTCATAGAACGTTTTATTTCACTAGCAAAATGGCAACTTCTGAAGCATATGCGGTAGTCATTCCGCCTGTATTCCTGTGGATCCTACTTTATGGTTTCATATGCTGGAAAGTACATTTGAATTAGCTACTCCTAAGGCTATTACTGAATCGAAAACGAAGTATAATTATGTTGTAGCGCATCTACCGCCTGCTACTGCTACTATGGTTCGATATATAATGAGTCCTGATCCCACTGATCCTTATCAGATTTCGAAATCCAAAGTTATAGAGCGTTGCGGAGAAAGTCGTACTCTAGAAATCCGGAAATTGCCAGCCGGAGAAAGCCTGGGCGATAGAAAACCAACTGTATTACTTCGATTAATGAAAAGACGGACAAAAAGCTATAGTATCAGCGATGATCTTCTTTTAGAACTTTTTACTCAACAAATGCCAAACCCCTGATAAAGTAGCGGAGACTGCTGATAGAATACTAGATTTATCGCCATCCAAGATCAGTTCTGTTTCAGTTCTAACACCGACAACTGATGCTTAGACACCGCCAGCTATAGATAATCTCGTAAAAGAAATCCAAGCATTACGGCAAGAAGTCGTTAAGCTTCGACGTTCAAGAAGTTTATCTAGAGGTGACAATCAGCGGCGTGATCACTTTCGGTCCCTCCATAGGGATTCTAAATTATGTTGGTGTCACCAAAAATTTCGGGAAAAAGCAAAAAAAGTGCCTACCGTCTTGTTCATATTCGGAAAACCAGAAGCGAGAAGAGTAGCGGTGACAAACTTCTCCCTAGCACCTTCTCGTCGCCTTTTCGTTAGAGACAGAAATTCAGGTGTGTGTTTTCTAGCTGACTCTGGATCGGATGCTTCCCTCGTAGCTGCGAATAAAAATGATAAAACTAAGCCTGTTCTCCAAACCTTTCGTGCTGCTAATGGCACCAAAATTAATGTCTATGGTCTTAAATGTATTAATGTCAACTTAGGCTTACGCCGAAATTTTACTTATTAATTTTATATTTGTGATGGCTCATGTGCTATTTTAGGAGCTGATTTTTTTTGCATAGTTTCAATTTAAAACTTGATTTACGGAATCGTCGTCTTATTGATTCTACCACTAATTTAAAAGCTCCTGCTATATTAAGTGTTTGTAACATATTTTCTGTGAAACCCAATTTTGTAAATAATATATATGGTAAATTATTATTTAAATTTTCTGAAATCACAAAATTACCGGATCCTAATCAACCGGTTAAGCATAATATTGTGCATTATATAAACACTAAAGGGACTCCAGTCGCTGCTAAGCCTAGACGGCTAGCTCCAGATCAGTTAAAAATTGCCAAAGCTGAATTTCAGCACATGCTACAGCTCGGTCATATGATACCTTTTAAAAGTAATTAATCTTCGCCTTTGCACCTGGTGCCAAAGAAAGGATCTGTCGATTGGAGACCTGTTGTTGATTATCGTGCTCTAAATGCACAAACTGTTAAAGAGAAATATCCTATTCCTTGTATCGCAGATTTCACTGTTGAATTAATTCAGCAGTGTGACTGAAGATTTGTTTACCATGTAATTACATGGTAAACAAATCTTCAGTCACATTGATCTTGTAAAAGCCTACCATCAAATTCCCATCAATCCTGATGATGGACATAAAACTGCGATTTGCACTCCATTTGGACTTTTCGAAAGCACTCGCATGCAATTTGGCCTTTGTAATGCTTCATCAACTTTTCAACGATTTATTGATGACATAATTCGTGACTTAGGATTTGTTTACGCATTTCTTGATGATTTGCTAATTGGATCAGATAATGAAACTAAACATTTAGAACATTTTGAGTTGTTGTTTTCTAGACTTAAAGAGCGGTTAACTCGCAGGTTTACCATTGTGTTTTCCTGCTCTCAGTCCTCCGTATTTTCATACCTTTGGATGCAGGAAAACGCAATGGTAAACCTACGAGTCAACCGCTAAAATCGGGTTTTCAGGTGTTTTCCACCATGATACGGCTTGGCAGACCGACTGCGTTTTAATATGCGAATCGAATCTTAACTAATTCTGGAATTTCAGCCGTGAACTAGATGAGGTTATTCTCTGTGCTGCCGCCTCCCGGTCTATCTTAGGCTGATTGAGATTGCAATTTTTGAAAGAGATGAGTTGAGAAAGGCTTTATTCTTCATAGAATCTCGTTGCCAAAAGGGTAAAAAGATATAACAAAAATCGGAAGCCACTCCCGCTAACACGTAAACGTCATATGTGAACCAATCACGATCAACTCCGCTAACGGTCGATAGCAGACAATCGTATAATAGCTATTTACATTTTTATTTTATGACTGCTGATAGAAACTGGATATCTGACATGAACATCTGCTTTAAAAAAAAACTTCAGCAGATAATCCGCACTAAAAATTTTTGAGTCTTTTTAACAGATAATCCGCGGATTATAAGCAGGAAATTACGGTAAATTTTATGACTAGGTGGACACCAATGAAGTACAGTTCTGAACAATTACGCCTTTATGTTGTGACAATCACGTGAAGTTTTGGCCATTTCATGTCACGTGTAAGACAGCTTTTTTACATATTACTGCTTTTTAACAATGCTGACATGAAAATCTAGGGTTTTTTGTTATTTTAAATGTATAGTTTGTATTTTAACAACTTATAAGTAAATAGATAAAGAGGTATTTATATCAGTGTTAAGCGCAGGACATTTTGTTTCTTTTTTCATGGAATGGCCTTGAAAACGAGCAGATTATTTAAGTCTAGGGTAAAAACGTGGAGATTTTAAAACCTATTAAAGGGTCATTTTCTGCATATTAGTGCTGTTTTAACAATGCTATTGTATCTTCCTCGAATACCGGCCGAGTATTCGCCCCATCCCTAATTTTTTTAAATCTCATTTTGAGGGATTTCTAGTGATTTATTTATTACGAATTTATTAACTAATGTATTCAGATAAAGATAAAGTACTATCACATAACTTTGCACTGTTGTACACAAAAGAAATGGAAAACTTAATAAGCATATTTAAATAGATATATCTTCATTTGACTATTTTGTATGTATTTCGTCACTAACTTTTAATATAAAATAAGCAAACAGAAAATATTGAGTTGTATATAAAAATGTTTTCCAATAATAATATTTCTAAAAGTCGTGATTCCAAGTTTTATTAGCAAAATTACAGCTAGAATCATTAGGATAAATTTGGCACACTTGGATATTGCAGACTTTCGAACTGATTTGAAAATTGGTGACACATATTTTCGAATCGTTTTCTCTTTGCACTTCTTGTGGCAGCTTTTCTTATACGACTCTGCATGTTAAGCAAATGGACCTTATGCAGTGACGTCAAACGCCAGAGCTGGCGGCATGTTGATCTGTTATTTTAGCCATTGTACCACCAGAATGCCAATGTGCGCAGGCACAAACACCAAAGCGCTATAAGTAAGCGTACAAAGTTAATGCTGGAATCTGCCGTAAATTGACACAGCTGCGCCATCTTGTGGATGGAGTGAATAACGCAAATACGCGGGTTTTTTGTATGACGTCATATATGACAGAATATCTACCATCTGCGCATCTCGTGCGCAGGTCTATTTGAAGATATTTACAATTTAAGAGTTATAGGCGGAAAAGCAGACAAAGCTATTTTAGAGAATACCTGTTAAAATTTTAATCATGAATTTCAAATATTCACTCACTCATGGAAGATGAACCTTGTTTACCAGATTTATTGCAAAATATTTTTGTTACAGTTTGTTTAGATGAAAATATGTGTATTTAAAAAAAAATCGCAATGTCATTTTAATTTCGGGAGAAAAAGCACTAATGCTACGTAAACAGTATTGCCTTTTGCCCCGAAACTAAACTGACATTGCAACTATTTTTTAAATACATATATTTTTATCAAAACAAGCTGTAACAAAAATATTTTGCAATAAATCTGGTAAACAAGGTTAATCTTCCATGAGTGAGTAAATATTTGAAATTCACGATTAAAATTTTAACAGGTATTCTCTAAAATGGCTTTGTCTGCTTTTCCACCTATAACTCTTAAACTGTTAATATCTTTAAATAGACCTGAATTTTATGCAAGCTATTCAGCCTAAAAGAAAACCTTTTTTGTTAATAAAAGTTACAGGCGTAACTTTTAATTCCATGGTTTTTTCCAGGTTTTTTTCCACATTGGAAGAAACTTGCCCACCTTGGGTTTATGTTATTATTTATTAGAAAAAAAATTATTTTAAATATAATGAGCGAAAAGCATGTGTTTAAATTGATGTAATATACCAGTATGTACGTATTTTAAATACAGTTATGTTTTTCAAATGATGAGTATATTTTTAAAATGATGATTTTATATTTTGAATGAAATGAATGCAACATAAACGCTGGTGATGGGGAAAATATTTGACGGTTTATGAACTGCGGCCGGCTAACATAAAAGTACTTTTTTACACTGTTTATTTAATCTAACCCTGTTCATATATATGAAAAGATAAAAAATTTTAATCGATTTTTCCCTCCCAGATATGCTAGAAAAATAAAAATTATGTACATGGATGTGTTTCTAGTAACAATACAACATTTTAGTATTTTTACAACTTGATTATAAATTAGCAAATTAATTTTACGTTATCTAAACGTAGCTGATAAATCCTTAAACATTCTTTATGGTTGTTACAACTGTATATACAGGTACAACAATTGAGTAAGTTATGTAACAAACTACGATTTCTAAAATATACCAGCTGGTTGGGAAATTGCAAAAGAGAAATATTTAAAACCTTTAAGCATCTTAAACGTGATTCTCAGCCTATATTTTTTTTTATAAAAAAGTTAAAATATTATTTAATATATATTATTAAATGTCAGTGATTTTAATACGTTCAATTGACCCATATCCGTCCGCAGCCCTTTTTTCTACTACTTATTCTGACTCTTTTGCGAAAGCCAGATTGAAAAAAAAAATTGAAACAGGACAAAATTAAAAGGGAAATTTGAAATTATTGGCTACCGACCAACAACTGCTACGTCGAGCTTATTATTAGTCTATAGTTTTCAGTTATTGGCAATTGTTTGTTTCATAAGCCTTTTTCAAATTTGGAGAATGTTCCGCAATTGAGTTATTTCGATAAAAGTTACTTTCATTTTCTAACCATTATTTAACTTTTATACAGTTACAATTGTATACTGTTTTCTCATTTGACGCCAATTATGGCTATCGGCCCGATTACGGAAAGTTATCCATTTTACCCCTGCGAAGAACCGGTGTAAGATAATAAATGTTTAATTGAGCATACCACGTACTATTTATAAATATTTTATATTTTATTCCAATTTTTGAAGTTTCTTCTATACTTTGTATGCTTTCTGCAATGTTATTTACCTGTGCGAAGTGCAGGTATCCCATGAAAACTATTTTTCCCGGATATGACACAATGACCGACATATTTCTAGATTTAAAAAAAAAAGTAATTTGTCGATTTTAGGATTTTTTTAAAAGCTGTTGTCTAAAATTCTCAAAATATTTAAAACTATAAATAATCAATTATTGCTGGTTTAATAGTACAAGAATTACTGCTTGCATTTTAAATTAAAGTGGATCCTAATGTAAAATTAAATGAGTTTTAAATGGAATGAATGAAATGCTTCTATTTTAAATATTATAAATACAATTCGATCAAGAGAATATTTGGCAATTTATCGCCTACGCCCGGTAAATAAAAAATATGCCTTAAAATTAATTAAATAATTTATACTTAAACTCTAAGCTAAGCTTAAACTCTAAAACGTTTAATTCTCATTGGAAATACACATGTTTATGTAATTTTTATAACTTTATCTTATCAGGAATTGAATTAAAAACGCTGCTGTAAAATTCTATCTTAACATACATTAACTAATTTTTATATGTCCTTATTCATTGCATTACACAAACATAATTCAAATAGAACGTATTAAAATCACTGAAATTTAATAATATATATAAAATAATATTTTAACTTTTTTATAAATTATAATAAAACACAAAACTAACCTGTTTTTCTCTTTTGGGAAACAAAAAAAAAAAAAAAAAAAAAAAAAAATGAGTTCTCTCAGATAGAGTTTTATTTTTGCAGTTTTGAAAACTGCAAAACGCCAACGTGGCATTTTTCCAAATAATGTAAGTTCTTAAAAGAACTGACTTTGTTTAAATAACTAACTTCAATTAATAAATTAAATAATGGCGAATAAATAAATCGAATTATATCTATACTTCCAACAATTAAGTACTGCAGATGACAAACGAATAAAATCACGGCTGCGCGTGCGCATAGTTATTTCATAGATATCGAACTTATAGATCATCCACAAAGGGGAAAGAAGTTAATAATCCTCTTGTAGTTCACTCCGTCCGCTGGGTGGCGTATGCCCTTGATTGACGTGACCTCGCCTTTAATCTTGCGGTTACCTCTCCCATTCAAGATGCTTACTTATATTGCTTTGCGCAAACACCGTCAGCAGACGATCTTTAACCTCGACCCAGGTTGAACGCATAAATTTTAACCGATTTTTTTCAAATTCAGCGAATGCATACAGAACAACATTTTGAATTTGTATTACAAGATATTAAGAATATACAGCTACAACAAAGAATTTTTTTGTGGTATTTAAAGAAAAATCATTAATAACTCAGACTCCATAGACTGCTATGCTAATGTCCAATAGTAAATACTGCCAGCAGACGAATTTTAGCCGGGACCTCAGGTCGCGTACATAAGGTCCATTATGTCACAATGGAAATTTTATTGGAAACATTTTTAAACCAATTTCTTACGTATTAATGATTAAAAGCCATTCATTCTTGGGTATAAACTTTTAAGTGACCGAGCTGCAAATTGAATTTGAACGCTCGAACGCTATTTTCATTCATCATATTGGGGAACTGAAAAAGCGAGAACATTAAAGCTGTAAATTTATTTAGAGTTCTATCATCAGCTAACTAAACCACTAAAATCCGGAAAACTAACTAATGCTGTTGCTGCTCATCATTTGAATTTATTATGGCTTTTTCACTTTCTCGATTTATCGCATCTCGATGCAAAACATACCGCAATGTAGGTAGTATTTAATACAAGAACGAGAACTTAATTAGAATGCCCAGAAGGAATCGAATCGACTCCGACCAAATGATTAACCCCTTGAGGGGCGGTGGGATATATTTTATCCCACCTACGATTAATAAAGATTTGCATCAGAAAAAAAATTATTAAATTTTACTTTTCTAACTTTGGTGGAAAAAAGTTGTAAAATTGCTTTTCTTTATTTTGCAATAAATCTTTTTGCAGATTCTGGTGTGAATTCGACATTACAGAAACATAATTACTTGCCCCTCAAAGGGTTAAATGTCGATTCGAACCAGAAATTCCTTCATGAAATAAGTTACATGTAAGCAGCACACAAATGAGTTAAATAAACTGGTTAAATATTTTAAATAAGTATCCCGGTGTGAAATATTTTTATATAGCTAACTAAAGGCCACTAAAATCCTGAATCCTTCACTGATTTTCTCAACTGACCCTGTCTTCTCGGCTTCACAGAATAGCTCCTATCTCATTCGTTCAACGTTTAGGCGTCTATGTAAAATAAACCACCGAAAGGAAATTTAAGATGTTAATGGAATGTATGTATGTATCTCTCTGTTTTAATAAGCTAACTAATGCTGCTGCTGTTGCCGTAATTGAATTTATTATAACGTTTTCACTTTCTCGGTTTGTCTTTCAAAAACTGTTGCACATAAAGACCTGAAAACTGGTACTTTTTTTAAAATATAGAAATATAGGATAAAGACGCTGAAGAAGACAAATTTTAAATTTAAAAGATATCTTAAGCATTATTTCATGTTAACATCGGTCAAGACAGTTCAGTTACATAAGCTTTGTAGGATTAAAAACTATGCATAAAAATTTAACCATCGTTTCCAGGCACATATTTGAGTAGATTATGGTTTTCAGTATAGGTGCAGATTCTCAAAATCTCGAAGGAGCCAGTGGCACCAACCCCCAAAAATCCAGTAGCTACATTGTTAAACAAATGTACCAAAACAATAGCGTTTATGTAAGGGGCGGGGGGGGGGGGGGGGGAGAACTAAACAAAAAATTCAGGAATTCACAGTGAAAAATAATTTATTTAACATATACACATGTACAGGAAGACAGAGATTAATTACATTAAAGGCATATATTTAATTTAATCAGATTTTTTTTTACATTTGATTGTTAAGCATAATGTAAATCTTAAATTATGTACATTCAGAAGACAAAGATGGACAACATACATGAAAAAATCTATAAGCTAAGCAATCATGGTAGTGGGGAACATTAGGAAAACAATATTTCTTAATTTGATTTTGTCATATAAAAGTACGTATAAAAAATTTTGTGAATGTGCAAGATTATTTTGCACCATAAAACTCAAAACACGTTTTAAACTTTTTTTTCAATTCCTACTATTAGCTCACACTCTCCCTATATTTATTTATTTATTTATTTATTTATTTATATATTTATCTTGCTAAAATTTTCAATTGTTAATAAAATACTCATTATTCATCCTATAAAGTTGAAATATTTTTTTTAAAACTTGTACTGGATGACAATTGATGTTAATACAGTTTTTTCAAATATTAATTAATTAATTAAATTTTAATTAATTAATTTTAGTTTTGCATGGGAAACAAAATGGCGGCCATTGGTTATTGAAGTTCAATGAAGGTATTTTCAATAAGGGGTTACCATAGGGGGGACCCTGTTCTGTCGCCAAATACCGCCAAGTTTGTCGCCAACTTGGCGATATATCGCCAAATTTGGTGGCCAAAATGAGTCGCCAAAAGTGACGCCAACTTGGCGATATCTCTAATATTTCGCCAAATTCCCATAGAGTTCCATTGCAAACCTACTTGCTTATAAAAAATCAACAAATTGGGATATTTTAATACAACAAAAACTAATATCAGCTTAAGGGATTACATTAAATTTTTCTTTGATGGCCTAAGTAGGAATTGACTTTAAAAACAAAATTTTTATATTACTTGTTCCATAAGAAAAATCATCTTTAAAAAAAATCTTATCGAATACAATAGACTCCCTCAAATCAGCAATCCTAAAATCCGCACATCATCACAGATGTAAACAATGAAATTTTCAGTTCAGATGCAAGGAAAAAATTACAGAATTTTTTTAGTTTTATATCACTCTGCATGTATTTTGACATGTAATTCTCGAAAATATAGCTAAACTCATGGTTTTTCATGAAGAAAGTATAATTTTTTTCTGAAAAAAAACCAAGACATTGTTGATATCATCGGTTATCACATTCTTTTTACCAAATATATTTATGTATTAATCAAACTTTTTTGGTTAGTAAAACTTAACTAAACTTGAAATTAAACTTTTTTACTTTATGATTTTGAAGTGATTTAATAGGGTACCTTTGTGAGAAAAGTTTCATAGAATAATTCAATGAAAATGTAACTCATTTTTATCATACATATTTAATTATACATTACTAATTATTTACTTGATCTTTACTTTTAATAATTTAATCATTTTTTAAATTATCTTACTTTTTATCATTTTAGCTTATTACTTTACTTAATTATTTTAATATTTTACTATATTGCAAGCATTCATTATAATTTTGATTGCATTATTACATTTAAATTACTGTTTAAAAAATGTAAACAGAACAATGACCAGAAATCCGCAAAATTCTAGAATCCACACAACCTCTGATCCCAAGCTATGCGGATTCGAGGGAGTCTACTGCACTATCTAAAATTATCACACTCAAAGATGTTACCAATCAGATGTTAATTATCAAAGATGTTACCAAGAACACTGCTACTCGAATATATTTAATCGGGAGGTGGTGTCTCTATTTTAACCAAATGCCAAATTGGCCCCATTTTGTATAATTGTCCATATATTACGTGCATTAATATTAAATATATATATATATATATATATATATATATATATATAACATATAACACCACAGAATTTATTCACCAAATTATCGCAGAAAAAAAAAAAGACCATTCGATAAGGAATTATGTCTTCAGTTTATATTTTTTTTAAAGCTCTTCATATTGAAAATGCTCCAAACTCTGAAAATTTCAATACGAACACCTAATTTTGACAGCATATTGGGATAAAATAAAATCATAAGATGAAATTAAATACTCCAACTTGATTCAATCACAAAATACACAACATGAACTCTAAAAAGCTCCCAGTTTAACTTAAAAGGCGACGAAAATAATAAAATAAATGTTACAAGTTAAAAATATACATTTTATTTAAAATTTCTTAGTACATTCGGCCTGCAATTCCCGCGGCCATCATCAGGGAATATTTTTATAATTAATTGCTGTTTTCATATAAATACGTCGTGAGACGCCAGGGTTCCTACGGGTCCTTGAATTTCCAGACTAAGAAATTCGTGCGTACCAGTATTTTATTACAAAAAATCTCTCATTAAATAAGACGAAATTTCGCGCGTTTAAACTACATTTAATTTTCTGTAAAAAAAAAATACTGATATTTTTGCCTTAAAAATAACGATACCCGTACAAACCCTGGACGCTCAATAGATTTTGATCAAGCAAAAATTATATACCCAACATCTAATTACTACGCATCCACTATCAGAGAATCCATAGAAATCCTGTGTAAAAACATTCAAGTATGTAATGATACCCTATCATACAATATCCCCACAATATGGTAAAATATCCTGAAAATAAATTCTGAAAACTTGAGAAAAGTGATGTACAAGGTGGCCATAATTAAACTGACAGTACTCGGAGTGTTCTGTAGTGCGACCTAATTGAGAGAATGATGCCAAATTTTGTAAGAAGATTAAACAAGACGAGGGACGAAGAATTCCGCGAAACAAATAGTTCCAAAAGTCACCGCTAGGGAGTATGTGGCGCCGTGTAACAGAAAAGAGAGTTTTAAAAAATGCAGAATCAATACTGAAATAAAATTACCTTTCATTTAGCACATTTAAAAGTTTTAGTATTAATTCTGCATTTTTTAAACTCTTTTTTCTGTTACTCAGCGCCACATATTTCCCTAGCGGTGACTTTTAGAACTCATTTTTTTTTCGCGGAATTCTTCGTCCTCTGTCTTGTTTAATCTTCTTACAAAATTTGACGTCTTTGTCTCAATTAGATCGCACTACAGAACACTCTGAATACTGCCGACTTAATTATGGCCACCTTGTATTAAAATTAATGGTAGGGCAAAAACTGTCTCCCAGTCCTCCACGTTTTCATACCATTGGGTGCAGGAAAACACAATGGTAAACCTACGAGTCAACCACTATAATCGGGTTTTGAGGTGTTTTCTACAAAGATATGACTTGGCAGACCGATTGGGTTTTAATATGCGAATCAAGTTTCAACTAATTCTGGAATTTCAGCCGTGTACTCGATAAGGTGATTGTCTGTGTTGCTGTCTCCCGGTTTATAAATAAATATTAAAAGTTACTTCTGCAACAATTGTAGTTAACAATTGAAGCATTGTCAATTTGAAGATATATATATATATATATATATAGAACTATATATTCAAACTTCTAAAACTAAACAATGAAAAGCAATTTGTTATTGATACTTTGTTTTTATTATTTTATTGATTTTTTTCATACAATTTCAAGGCATGAAATTCGGTTAAAAATATTACCTTTTTATGCATTTTATAGCTGTTTCTTCATATTAAGGGGATCTTCTACATTAGGATAAAAAAAGCGCTTTTTTATGATTTCTTGTAAGGAAACTGCATTATGGATCTTTTTGAAATTTTAACAGTTTATTGTACATAGCTTAAGGTATACACAAGAATTTTTTTTATTAGATTTTGTTGCTTCTACTCTAAGCTATAAACAAATATGTTCAACTGCTTTGGAAATTTTCGTTTGGACGGTGGGCATGATAGCGCCTTGTAGAATTATCTGAAACACAAAAATAAATGTTTTTCGTAAACTTCGTGTGTATAGCTTCTAGTTAAATTAAAGGAACCCATATATTTATTTTTAAAAAAGTTATGTAATAGCTGATTAAAAAAAAAATCGTTAAAAAAATTCGTTCTTATTTGTCAATAACTTTTTTTTTAAATAATTTTAGTAAAAGCTTTAATTCATATCGAAGGCAATTAAATAAGCTTTAATTAAAAAAAAAAAAAAACAAGATGATCCATTGAGTAGTTTTTGTTTTAAATCTTGCCCACCGTGTCAAAAAATGCGGTTGAACATATTTGTTTATAACTTAGAGTAGAAGTAACAAAATCTAATAAAAAAAATTCTTGTGTATACCTTAAGATATGTACAATAAACTGTTAAAATTTCAAAAAGTTCCACAATGCAGTTTCCTTACAAGAAATCATAAAAAAACGCTTTTTTTTAAAATCCTAATGTAGAAGGTCCCCTTAATATGAAGAAACAGCTATAAAATGCATAAAAAGATAATATTTTTAACCGAATTTCATGCCTTGAAATTGTATGAAAAAAAAATCAATAAAATAATAAAAACAAAGTATCAATAACAAATTATTTTTCATTGTTTAGTTTTAGAAGTTTGAATATATAGTTCTATATATATATATCTTCAAATTGACAATGCTTCAATTGTTAACTACAATTGTTGCAGCTACAAAAATTGCAAAACTTTTAATATTTATTTATAGACCGGGAGGCAGCAGCACAGACAATCATCTCATCGAGTACACGGCTGAAATTCCAGAATTAGTTAAAACTCGATTCGCATATTAAAACCCAATCGGTCTGCCAAGTCATGTCTTGGTGGAAAACACCCGAAAACCCGATTATAGCGGTTGACTCGTAGGTTTACCATTGCGTTTTCCTGCACCCAAAGGTATGAAAATATGGAGGACTGGGAGACAGTTTTTGCCCTACCATTAATTTTAATACAAGGTGGCCATAATTAAACTGACAGTATTCAGAGTGTTCTATAGTGCGATCTAATTGAGAGAATGACGCCAAATTTTGTAAGAAGATTAAACAAGACAGGGGACGAAGGATTCCGCGAAACAAAATTTAGTTCTGAAAGCCACTGCTAGGGGAATATGTGGCGCTGAGTAACAGAAAAAAAAGAGTTTAAAAAATGCAGAATCAATACTAAAACCGTTAAATGTGCTAAATGAAAGGTAATTTTATTTCAGTATTGATTCTGCATTTTTTAAAACTCCCTTTTCTGTTACACGGCGCCACATATCCCCCTAGCGGTGACTTTTGGAACTAATTTTTTTCGCGTAATTCTTCGTCCCTCGGCTTGTCTAATCTTCTCACAAAATTTGGTGTCATTCTCTCAATTAGGTCGCACTACAGAACACTCTGAGTACTGTCAGTTTAATTATGGCCACTTTGCTCAAGTTTTGTTACGGCTCACTTTGCTCATCGTGTAGTTTTCTTACAAAAAAAAAAAAAAAAGAAAAGAAAAGAAAAGAATCATAAAAAAGTGCTTTTTTTTTCTCCTAATGTAGAAGGTCCCCGGTCCCCTTAAGGTAGATATTTTGTTAAATAAACATTAGAATAATTTTTCAATTAATAAGTAATTGATTCCTTCTTTTCTTAAAATTAGAAATTCACACACTGTCCCACATAAGACATGAATGTCCTGCATGTGACATCTATTAAAAACTAGCAGAACTACCCGGCTTCGCCCGTGTCAATTCTAAGGAGCCTTCCAGGTAAAATAAATTAAAACGAAATAATACGGCAGTCACAATAACTAAAATTTGTGCATTCCCATCCACAAATCGTTATAAAGACAATCAAAAAACATGGCGTTATTGTTTTGCAACCATAGTAAAATCCCTGAGCTTTAATAACAGAATGCACGTTTTCTTTGGCGGTTGTAAGAGAAAAATATGTGATTTTCCTGACAATACGAAAAAAAAAAATTCCTCCAAATCGCGCAGCACTTAGTGAAATTCTCGTTTGTATGGTATTATTTATATTATAAAGTAAAAACACTATGTCAAAAACACTAATCAAATACAAAAGATTAACTCAATTGTTCAAAAACATTGTAAATAATTCAGAATTTGTTTGCTTTCGCGTAATATTTAATAACTAAATTGGCAAACGAAATTAAAACGCCAAAAATAAAATAAAATAAAACACGAATATAACAGATATCAAATCAAACTACTCAAAATAACCTGATAAGAATATAAAATTCAAATGGGAATTTCGTTCCGGGTGCATATAACTTGAATTCTTCAGAACGGATTTCCAGGCGACTTGCACTATTAGATTTTTAGGGAAGATTTTAGTGCGTAACATATTGTTTTCCGTTGCTTAGAATTACAGGGGAAAGTTATATAATCATGTGAACCCAATTATGAAGGATTAGTCTTATTAGCTGAATGAAAAATGCAGAACTATTTTTATCTCTAAGTATATTGACGGGTTTATCTTCAGTAATGGGGCTGTGCCCTAGGGTATTCTTATTTTAATGAGTGTGCCTGACACCTAGTATGGCATGCACCTTTGTTTAAAACAATATAGAATGACTTATGTTTTAAGCGACTATCTGGCATGCAACTCGATTACAAAATACTAACCTGCAATAATGCTTAAGGTGCTTCTCCAGTTCTCTGCACAACAACGCGAAACTTTCTGACTCATTAAACGTAAAGGCTTAAAATTTGTAGGCCTGACTATTAAAGCGATTTAGAATTGAAATGGGTTTTTCCTTTTTGCATAAATAAATTACTTATCGAGTTATGAGCAATTGTGGTTGCGTGACGGCCGGTTTTTATCCTTTATTGCACTGTTGCGTCCGAAATTCAGTTAAAAACACCAACTGAAAGATCTTATAACTTTACCAACATATGGAAACTATCTTTCGATTACATAGTTTCTAAATAAGAACTCCTGTCAATTTCATGCGTTTCCGAACAAAAAAAAAAAAAAACAGTGGCACTCCGGGAGTGCCAATAGAAGTGAAAACTTCAACAATTACGTGTGTGTTTTTTTTAATCGTCAGGAAATATTTTATGCGTTGAATTGTGTAGCAGCACTAATGAAAGCATCTGGGGACACGGCAATGCCCCTGCCAAGTCTTGAAAGCACAGCCGTAAGCATCTTTTTCTGGAAGCAACTCAGGGTACTTTTGACACCCCAATATTTTTGTGTTGGTGATTCCCAGAAACTTGAAACTTCGTAAATCTAAAGTAATGTGGAAATGGAACTAAATGCTGAAATTTCACGTTTCTATCTTTTTTATTTCAGAAGATATATGAACTTAAACTTTCGCTTTTTCGACACTGATTCACCGATCATCAAAACTCAGAGGTACGTCCTGTATCCCTAGAATCTTGAAATTTGGTATGAAGGTAGTGTTTGGGATACAATGAAAGGGAAAATTTAAAAAATCCGGAAAATTTGGATAAAAAGTCGAAAAATAAAAAAACCCGAGAATTTGGCAGAGATGTGATATACGAACCAGGTTTGGCGCGATTTTTTAACGTCAATTTGGCGAAAGCCCGTTTTCCAATACCAGTTACAATATATATTTTTAAATTATTTTCTATTGTTTTAAAAAGTAAACAACAATAAATAAACGGTAATTTCATTAATAACTATAGAACAAAACAATTGTACAATTTAAAAAAATAAAATAAAAGTAAATGAACAGTTTATTAATAAATAAGCAACAGTAGCCGGGTTACCTTGTAAAATAAAGTAACGCCATTTTGCTGTCAATTAGGTACCCAAGTGCGTATCTGACATCTGTGCCCCGTATTTTGTCTTCCGTAATCGAAATTCCCGTCAATACTGTTGGTCATTGACCAGACCATCAACACGATAAAATACAGCGTTATCGGTTTTTAGTTACACGAAATAGGTAGGTCACGAATACGGTATAATTCATTTTAACAGACGAAAAACAAAATAATAATTTGTTTTAGCAATACGCCGGGAGAAAAAGTGAGTTTTAGCTTCCTTCTTCTTTTGCGGATTGAGCTGAAGAGGGAAAAGTTCCTGTCATTCACCGCTTGGCGCGCTAGTGTCTATGTGTCAAAATGCTAGCATGTCGGTTACATTACAGTGTCTTGAAATCAGTGTTTTTTCCCCATCTCAAAAAAAGCTCAACGCGCCTAAAGAAGTTTTCACTTCAATAATTAAAAAATATGTCAGAAAATAGCTCATTTGGATTTGAGAACAGCCTTAACTTGACATTTATGAAAAAACTCACATTTTTAGTTTTAATTTTGGAACTCGCGAAATTTAAATTCAGAAAAAGGATGTTCTTTTGACAGATTGTGGTAATTTTTTTAACTTTTAAAATTAAAATACATGTTTTCTTTGGCGACAGACACAGTATAACAGAAGTATATAATATCTCCCACAATACGGGAGAAAATGCAAAAAAATACATCCAAAGGAGGTAGTAGTTACTAAAATTTTATTTGGAAAATTTGAAATTTTATTGAAATTAAATCTACAATGATTAGATGAAATGATGTCATTTTCCATAAATTTTAAATCGAAACATCAGTCAAGAATTTTTTTGAAAATGTAAATAACCACTCTCTTTTTGCTATAAATCACAGAAAATGTTAGCACTGAATCTAAACCAATACAACACTTAGCGATAACGTATAGCTATAAGATATGGCTATAGTATACAATCGAAGAAGTAAGCAAAATATAGGAGCCATATGTTTACAATGAGTTTGATTACACGTTGAAAAGATTTGATAGAATGTGACGTCATATCTAGCCTTTTTTTTTCTTTTTCTTAAATTGTTTTCATGAAATTTGACTGTTTGTATTAAAATAGATGTTTTATTTAAAAAAAAAAAAACATTCAAATTGGGGTGCTACGTTATTTTCCCGCTCTTATAGTTAAAGATTTTATTTTATATACAAAAAAATATGAATTTTCTGTTTAAAATGACGTCAATATCAAACACGCAAAAATATAGCAAGAAAATCTGAATTTTTATTGGCAAAGAGAAACAAAATACACGCATTAACCTTATTTTTTTTTTTCACATTATTGTGTCATTTTTTAGGGTGTGGCAACATGAAAGAAACGTTTGAATTAAAAAAGATTTAAAAAGAGATATTTCTATAATGTTAATGAAGTGGTAGAAAAAAGGGATAAATAGTGATCTGATATTTTTTTTAAGTACACAGTGATCTTTTCCATGTTCTAAAACGTATGTACATTAAATTTTGTGCAAATCGGTCAAAAATTGAAGATTTGTATAAAAGACATACACACAGAGAACGGCTTTTATATATAGAGATGTATAACTTGTGTTAAATTTTACTTTTCAAACAAACAACATAATGAGTAAGGAGTCAGAATACTATCAGAGTGTCTATTTCAGATCAGCAGCAAATTTCCTCGACTTTTCCAGGTTTTTTCCCTGACTTTTCCAAATTCTGGGGGGAAAATTCCAGGTATCGAGATTTTGTGATGTTATACACCAAAAACTCTCAAAAGTTGTGAATTTGAGAGTGGAACTTTCACAACTGATTTTGAAGTAACAACTACTGAACAAATTCTTGCCAAATTTACAAAATGTTGAACATTTTACAGTAGAGCGCCGATTATCGGAACTCCAATTAACCGAACTTCCAATTATCCGAACAGCCTATTTCTCTCAAAAAATTTTTTTTAATCCGAACTTCTAATTATCCGAACAGCCTATTCCTCTCAAAAAAATTTTTAACCGAGAAGATGGGAAGAATCCTAAGCTATGAAGAAAATGAAATTAACGAGTTGTTAAATAGTGACGTACATGACCCTGGATATCATATTTTAATAAATGACGGGTGTTGCTTTTCGGCAACATACCCAATTTTGGCTTCTAAAATAATATTAGAATAATATTGAAGCTGTAATGCCTAATGTTGCCAATAAAATACATTCTGAAAATATTATTAAATCGATTTTCAACATGTAGATGGCAACACTTGTTCTGTTTAAGAATAAAGATAGATTTATTTTTTCAATTGTTGCTATTTGTTCTTTTTGTTTTGTTTGGAAGCTTGCGAAATACCCTATTTTGTTTTGCAGTGAGCAAGTAAAATTTATTTCTTATTATAGTTCATAAAATTCTTGTGTGTTCAATATTATAGAATTTTATAAAGGAAAATTATTTTTTCAATTAAAGACTAGTATTGCCGATTAGTAACAAACTGTTTTTTTAGCCGTAAAGCATACTTAAAACAAAATATGATTTTTTAAAAGTATTTTTCCCATGATTTATTTAAAAAAAGAAAGCCGACAAATATTATTACATTGATTTTTGAAAAATCCGGCATTTAAGGGTTGAATTATGATGAGATTGTGAATGAGATTCAAAATGGAAAAGAAAATGAAAAAAAATGAAAACGAATGCTCTGAAAATAACCCAGGTTCATCCCATAACGAAGTCTTTGAATGGTTGGAAACAGTTATGAAATGGCTCGAACGGCAGAAGAACGCTGATCCTATTCAACTAACGTATTTAAGAAGAATTAGAGATATGGCAGCATTGAAAAGAACGTCTTCTTTGAAGCAAGCAACAATCGAAAGCTTTTTTGCTTAAATTATAACTTGTGGAGTTCAGAAAAGGATAAAAAGAGAAAAAGAAAAATTTAAATGATAGAAAAGAAAACAAACAAAATTAAAAAGACAAAAAACAATCTTTAAACACGCCAGCATTAACTGGTTCTGCCAGTCCTAAACCTGGATAAAGTGTGAAGGTTTTAGTACAGTCAAAAATATCCCTTAAATTGTCTGTCCATTTATCCGAACTTTTGCTTATTCGAACTAGGGTTGGTCCCGACTTGTTAGGATAATCGGCGCTCTACTGTACGTGCTAAACATACACACTTTTAGCATCAGGTTCTATCCATTTTGTCCAATCAGGATAAAATTTTTATCACATCAGTCACAGTTAAATACAGATTGCTTCGACATATATTAATACAAATAATAAATATTCAATAAATTAAGCTAACACATGTTCAGTTCCAAAACAGATAAGTAAACAGATAAACATCTAATCCATCCTATAACGTTCAGTATACAAAGTTTCAGTGAAGCTCGAGTTGAAAATTTCTGAGTTACAAGGAAGGATTGCAAAGGGGTACACAGAATTATTTCCACGACAGGTTGAAATAATCTTTACAGTATGTATAAAGAGACAAATTAGATTTTTCTGGCGCTGCAATTTCAAATCCTTAATTTTATAAGAAGAAATTTTTTCTTGAAGTTTCAAATTTTTGTAACTCTTTCTCAGAGATTTCAAATTTCACTGACTTTTCCTCAGGAATGGCAAATTTCCCTGACTTTTCCAGTTCATATAAATTTTCCTGACTTTTCCAGGTTACCCATGTGGCTAGACACCCTGTACTATTCATTAAAATTTTTTACAACTGTATTAACAAAGTGGATTCAAATTTCCCTGACTTTTCCAGTTCACATAAATTTCCCAGACTTTTCCAGTTCATATAAACTTCCCTGACTTTTCCAGTGCATATAAATTTCCCTGACTTTTCCAGGTGGCTAGACACTCTGTACTATTCATTAAATTTTTTTACAATTGTATTAACAAAGTGGATTCAAATTTCCCTGACTTTTCCAGTTCATATAAATTTCCCTGACTTTACCAGGTTATCCAGGTGGCTAGATACCCTGTACTATTCATTAAATTTTTTTACAACAAGTTGAAAATTTCTGGGTTACAAGGAAGGATTGCAAAAAGGTAGACAAAATTATTTGCACGACAGGTTGAAATAATGTTTACAGTACAGTAGAACCTCTTTTATCCGAAACTCTCGGTTAAGCAAAATCCACTTTTAAAAGCTTTTTTTTTTTTTTAAACCATTGTATTATTTGTATACAAGCGGTCCTTTCCGAACTACGAGTGCATATAAACATTTTCGACCCCCTTTCTTAGAGTTCCTTTGTATTTAACTTGCGCTTCCGCACGCTGCGCAGTGGAACAAAAAGAAAACGAATAAATTAGCAATTCTGAAGCTTTTGAATGTTTTGCAAAAGGTTTGGCATGGCGGAAGCAGCAGAAAGACTGTGATACTGGCGAACTAATATTAAAAAACTCGGTGGTAGAGCTTCAAAGCAAAGGCAATCGAAACTGCGACAAACAAAACATTTTTTCAACTCTTGTGATACATGTAAAAAATACTTAATTTAAAAATAAAAATTCAGGTAATTTATTCTTGTTTCTATTTTTCTATTGCTTTATTTTCATTAAGCTCAATTGTTACCATAATAAGAAATATTGCATATATTTCTCCTTAAACTTAAAATGGAAGCATTCTCGATTATCTGAAAATTTCGATTTTCCGAAAGAGGGTAGGTCCCAATTACTTCGGATAATCGAGGTTTTACTGTATTTATAAAGAGACAAATTAGATTTTCCTGGCGCTGCATTTTCAAATCCTTAATTTTATAATAAGAAATATTTTCTTGGAAGTTTCAAATTTTTGTAACTCTTTCTCAGAGTTTTCAATTTTCCCTGACTTTTCCAGGTTATCTAGGTGACTAGACACCCTGTACTATTCATTAAATTTTTTTACAATTGTATTAACAAAGTGGATTCGGAGAACTTCTTGTTGGAAGCAAAGCATTGGAAAAGTTCTGTCCGATTGCGTGCCCTGCATGTGACAGATGTATTTCATTAAAAGAATTTTCAGAAAGGTAAAGAAAACAATTTTTATGTTTATAAAAGAACAGGAGTAGAGTACTTGCAAAGGGTCAGCAAATTTAAAAATTCTAACTTTAAATAAATTTTATAATTGCAAAAGTTTTCATGAAAATTTAGTGTGAATGTCCCACATGCAGGGATGAGATTGACCAAAAAGCAAAAAAGCTGAAAACAGCGCGAACGACGTTTGAACAATGACAGTTATGAATTTCAAGCGCAACAAATATAATTGCTATTAATATATATATAATTTACACACAATTTAGCTTTGTGTAAATTAAAAAGAAATAATTAACACGAATTAGGCAGAAATTATTTACTTACTCTAATGAAAAGTTTATTTTACCAAGATACAGAACATTAATGTGAAATTTGCTGTTTTTTTGCGATCTTTTGACGAAAATAGCCCTTTTTTTGCAATCTTTTGACGAAAATCGCCGTTTTTTTCGCGATCTTTTGACGAAAATTGCCGTTTTTTTCGCGATCTTTTGACGAAAATTGCCGTTTTTTTCGCGATCTTTTGGCTAAAATTGACGTTCTTTCGCGATCTTTTGATGAAAATTGCCGTTTATTTCGCGATCTTTTGAGGAAAATTGCCGTTTATTTCGCGATGTTTTGACGAAAATTGCCGTTTTTTCGCGATGTTTTGACGAAAATTGCCGTTTTTTTCGCGATGTTTTGACGGAAATTGCCGTTTTTTCGCGATGTTTTGACAGAAATTGCCGTTTTTACGCGATCTTTTGACAAAAAGTCATTTTTTTGTGATCTTTTGACGAAAATTGACGTTTTTTCCCGATCCTTTGACGAAATTGGCGATTTTTCTTTGAACGATTGACGAAATTGATTTTTTTTTTCTGACCGTTTGTTTAAATTTGCGATATATGTCCAAATTTTCAGATTTATGACCGATTTTTTTTTAATTTTCGGAAATGACTGCCGTAATTCTTCGGACTTTCGGAACAGAATCATCCCTGGTTCAGCGATCGCGATATAGGAAATCCACCGCACGCGATAAATTACTTCTCGTAGTTCAAGTGGTGAAATATAAGCATATTTTGATGCGGATTAAAATCATTTTATGACTTTTTTTTTTTATTTAAACGAATAAAAAACGGATGTCTGCACGAAATAAATTCTTGAAAAATGAGAAATTAAAAATCGAAAAAAATGGCAAAAAAGTGAAAATTTGAAAAAAATCGAAAAACGGAAATTCAAAAATGACTAAAAAGCGGAAAACCGCGGATCCGCGGAAGAATCTCATGCCTGCACATGTGACAATGGGACAGAATCTTTTTCATAATGACTGAGGAAGTACATATGTAAAAAAACCTACATCAGCAACTGCTTTCAGACAAATTTTACATGTAAAAATACATTCTTATGGCAGCAAAGATGAGCAGTTAAATCACGTTGTAATTTAAGTGCGTTTTTGCATATGTCACACTTGAAAGATTTTCCACTAATATGAGTTCTTAAATCACAATTTAAACCAGATTCATGTACAAATGTTTTTGCACAGGTGCCACATTGAAATGGCCATTCATAAGTACGAATACTAGCATGTACTTTTTAAGTGACATGACAATTTCCGTAGGAATCTTTTCTGGCATAAATCACATTTATATAGTTTTACAACAGGATGAGTTTGAAAGTGCACTCCTCATTTGGCCTTAATAACAAAATTTTTTTGACATATGCAACAAACAGATTTCGTCGCTTTGTGAGAATGAGAACACAAATGGCTGTCGTATATGAACTTTGTTAAAAATTATTTTGAACAATTTTCCTATTATTGGGTATATGCAAAAGTAAGTTCCGTTTTTCTAATAGCTGGCGAAAGTGTTCTTATATGTATTGTGTGAAACTGGTAATACATGCTTTTGAAAAGTATTTCATAATCTTCAAAACGTGGTACAGTGTAACCTCTGAATAACGATTACCAGTGGGACCGATGAAAAGTGACCGCTATTCAGAGGTTTCATTTAAAAAAAAATCATAATTACATAAATTTAAATAGAAATACACGGTCATTTTAATTAATCCTCACTGTTTTAATACATTAAAAAAATCAGTGATTTGTAGTTGCTTTTTTTTTTTTTTTTTTTTGTAAATATTTTTTTCTAAAGAAATACTAGTATGAGTTGTTTTGCTGTACAACTCATCATCATTAAGATTTAATACAAAATTTTTGATGCCACGAAGGTTCGTAAAAAATTTGGTATATGTGTTAATACTAGAAATTTTAGGTGATTCTATAATCTCTTCCATATCCCTTTCTGCATTACTTTTCTCTTCCTCTCTCCCACCATTTGTTGCATGAATCAAATATAACAAACAGTAACAGCCAAATCTTTGTCCAGACACACAAACTTACTGGCGTTCATGTTAGTTATGCTTGCTGTTCTAAGAATATTATCTAAATTGTCCCCATCATTATTGTCTTCATTTTCTATGTCTAGTTTTGGAAAAAGATTAAGTGTTCAAGAGATTAAGTAACATTTTGTTGACATATTAAGTAAGCTTTGTTTCATTTGCTTGGTTTGCAAATATGAAATTGTACCAGAAACTGTTAAATTTTTTTTCTCGGGACTTTTGAGTGGTCTTTGTTCAGAATTCTTTATTTAGAGGTTCGTACTAATGTTAATGCTATGGAATGTGTTTGGTTCCATCAATATATGGCTGGTATCCGGAGGTTGTCGTTGTTTAGAGGTGACCGTTCAAGGAGGTTTCACTGTATATGACATTTGATTAAAGTGTAAACAACATAGTTTTTTATTCAATTTAAAACGGATAGTTTTGTGCCAAAAATTTGTCATTTACGGGAAGTTTTGTTTCTACTTTTACAATTTAAAGAAAAGCGTTACTGAAAGATACCGTTTACTTGTAGAAGCTTAGGATGAACATGCTTTTTCTGATAGTATGTGCAGAAGGTGCTTCAGGCAATTTGAAAGTGGTTTATTCGATGTTGAAGACGCAGAACGATGAAAAATAGCAAGCATTATTGGATGAAGACAAAACACAAACGCAACAAGAATACATTATTACTACAATAATACAGTACCACTATATTAATGTTCCACTTTTATATACAATCAGACCTCGTTATCCCGACACCCGGTTTTCAAGTCATTCCACTTCTCACGTCAGTTTTTCAAAGTCCCGATTTTCAGTATATTACTGTAAAAGCACTTATTTTCGCGAGCCCGTCGTAATCGCGAAAATTTAAACCTCGCGAAATATTTTATTTTCGCCTCAAATAATAATAACAAATCAGAAATTTTTCACTTATCCAAAATTTAATGATTACAGTTACTTAAATAAGAAGAAAGTGCAAAAATTTCTTGAATGCTTAAAACTATTTCTTGAATACTATACAACTGTTTCTTGAATAAAAACAATAGTACAACTAATAGAATACCGCTCATTCACTTACAATATTTATACCGGCTTGTTTGAAGTCATTCAAAATTATTTCATGTTCGGCTTCAACACCGTTAAATGTGTGCACAAGCCAAGAAGCGTGAATTGGTTTTAGTCGTGATATTCGCAGGTCCACAAATTCTTTTTCCTCTAGAAATTTAAGCTCATTAGAATACCACTCAATAAACTCATTCTTGCGCAAACGCTTGAACTCGGCGTTTACAGGTTTTTTTGACGTTTACGTCCAAAGGTTGGAGCTCTCCTGTGCAGAAAAGAGCACAAAAATTGGAATAATATTCCTCTTCTCTGGTTCAGCCAGAAAAAGAGGATCTTGGTGTGCCTTAAATAAAACGTCGAACAATGCTACACCAGGTAGTTCTGGAACTAGCCCGAGAAGTTCTCTCTGCTTGTCGTAATAAGGTACAAGAATATTCTCGATGTATCGAATCATTGTGTCAGAACTAAAGGAAGTTTCTTAAAATGCCTTATGCAAAAGGATTCTATCTAGGTAGTTTCGGGATTTTTCAACTTTTGGTTCCGTTCATATAAAACTCGCGAAATAACCGATATTTTCATTTTCGCGAAAATAAGTGCTTTTACTGTATTTTAATGTAAATAAACTCCGTATTTTATGTCGTTGAATAACTTTCTACTCCGGATACCCCAACGGTTTAGGAAAATAGTCCATTTTTCATAATCCATCTTATAAGCATGGAAATTAAGTGGTAAGAAATGTCTTAGCCAAAATTTTCACAAAAGCATCTAAAATACCCATTGGGATAAATGAGAAATTTTACTTCAATCCTTTATCTGAATAAATAAACCAACACACTATGAATGACCCATTTAAGTTCCTGATAGACGTATCAGTCTACTCGCGGTTTTTTTTGCTCTGGTCAGGCGGCGCTTTCTTGTGGTTACACGGAGTTTTTCATCCGACTAAAACCGAAGCATTGCATTGCATTGAAATGATCAGAAATTATCTAATATCCATATCTAAAACAGCAAATATTAATTACGATTCATTGTATAATTTTGAAATAAGAATTGTAGGAAGCTCATCTAGGGCTAAGCAAACTTTAATTTAGCCATATTTCATGTAACAATAACAAAACAAATCATCATAAATCCAATTTTTATTCTTTTCAATTTTGTTTTTGTGTTTATTTTGTTTAATAATAATGTTTTTTGCTTAAAACTGCAAGAACAGTTATGAATTTCAAATTGTCTTAAATTAATTAAAAACACAGCTTTTTATAAACATATTTTTCTTCAACTCCGGTTACCGCAACACTCCGCTTATGACGATACTTTTTTCTGGTCCTTAGAGTGTCGGGATAATGAGGTTCGACTGTACTTGCTAAATAAACATGTAATTTTAACAAAAAAACGGAACAACCTTTTGCATATACCCAATATTATGAATATATCTCTTAACCCTTTATCTACTGAATTATAAAAATTTTATCTTCTAAAGCATTTTTCATGAACTGTTTAAACTAAATTAAAAGATTTACATAATCATTTAATAAATTTTAGAAGGATTTTAGAAGTATTCATGGATTTAGAAGGATCGATTAAATTTGAATTTATAGGGATTTTGTGCATTATTTATAACACTACTCAAATCTTTTATTTTAAATATTTTTCTTAGTATTTTGTAGAATTAGGAAATGTACAAATATAATGTTCTTACAATAGAAATATTTCCGAATTGAAAAATTCCCCCCCCCCCCTCCCCCCAACGCTAGAAAGCTGAAAAGACGCAAAGGCAAAAGAAATCGTCCTTTTAAAAATATTTTTGTTTTGTGTAACCAATACTGCTTTGGAACAAAATAAAGTAATGTATCTATAACTCATTTTGAACTGTATTACAACTAATCGATGTATTAAATGAATTTTATAACAAGTTATTTTAACGGTACTTATAAGTACCGTCAGTAGATAAAGGGTTAATACGGATCTTTTCGGAACTGATTTTTAACAGGTAGGACGTTCATGCAGTTTTTCATTCGAATAACTTGCAATATGTTCTTGCAGAGATTTTTCACTATCATGAATACTTTATGACAAACATGACATATAAAATGTTTCTCTCACGAATGACTACAGAGGTGGATAGCATAATCGCTTTCTTTTGTAAACTTTTCTTTACAAATGTCACACATATGAGGGTTTTTCTCCTTATCGTCTTTGACTAACAGAGTTCCACTTTCTTCTTCATGGGTTTGAATATGCCTATTCAAAAAATCTTCTGAAGTAAAAGTTTCTGTACAAAATGAACATTGATAGGTTTTCATTTCAAGCACATTATTTTTCTCGTCATTTTTCATAACAACAGATGAACTTTCTTGAATGTGGATTTGAATATGTGACTGCAAAAGATCATTTTGGGGAAAAGCTTTATCACAAAATGGACATTGGTTGGGATTTTCTCCAGAATGGCAAAGAAAGTGAATCTGTAAAAAATCTTGATCATGAAATGCTTTCTGGCAAATTTTACATGTAAAAATACGGTTTTTATGGGCACGAAGATGAGCTGTTAAATTATGCTGAAAATTAAAAGCAATTTTGCATATGTGGCACTTGAAAGGTTTATCACTGATATGAATCCTTGAATGATAATATAAACCAGATTTTGATACAAATGTTTTTGCACATTTGTCACACTTAAAGAGATGAATCCTTGAATGATGATATAAATCAGATTTTGATACAAATGTATTTGCACATTTGTCACATTTAAAGAGATGAGTTCTTGAATGATGATGTAAATCACATTCTGATACAAATGTATTTGCACATTTGTCACATTTATGGAGATGAGTCCTTGAATGATGATATAAATCAGATTTTGTTGCAAATGTTTTTGCACATTTGTCACATTTAAAGAGATGAGTCCTTGAATGATGATATAAATCAGATTTGTATAAAAATGCATTTGGACATTTGTCACATTTAAAGAGCTGCTTCTCAGTATGGGTAATAAAGTGCTTTTTTAAATGTGATGCCCGGAAGTAACTTTTCTGGCAAATATCACATTTATAAGTTTTTTCTCTGTAATGGATCGGAAAATGCTTTTCTAATTCGAGTTTAGTAAGAAATTGTTTTTTACATACGGAACAGACAATTTTCATCTTTCCGTGAGCACGCAAATGTCTGTCCAATACGAACTTTATTGAAAATTCTTTTGAACATATAGGACATTTATAGTTTTTTCTATTATGTTCACGAATGTGATCATCTAATATATATTTTCTTGTAAATGATTTTCCACAGGTAGGACAATGATGCCCTTTTTCCTTATGATGAGCAATGTGTCTTCTTAAAGATGTTTCTATGTTAAATACTGCATGACAATACTGACATGTAAAATGTTTCTCTCCCGAATGACTACGAAAATGAGAAGCGTAATTACTCTCTTCCATAAAAGTTACTTTACAGATATCACACACATAAGGCTTTTTCTCTTCACCCTCCTTCTTTAACAGGATTCCATTTTCTCTTTCGTGGGTTTCAATACGCTTAATCAATAAATCTTTTTGAGAAAAAGTTATTGGACAAGATGAACTTTGGTATGTTTCAACTTCAAGAACATTATTGTTATGCTCATTTTCCATAACCACTGATGATGAAGTTTCTTGTATATGGGTTGGAATATGTGACTGCAAATGATCATTTTCGGGAAAAGTTTTCTCACAAAAAGGACACTGGTAGGGAGTTTCAGAAGGACTAAGAAAGGGCATACGTAATAAACCTTGTTCAGCAAATACTTTCTGACAATATTTCTCTTCAGAATGACTATCAAGATGATGAGCATAATCGTTTTCTTCTGTAAAAATTTCTTTACAGATATTACACACGAACGGTTTTTTATCTGAATGTATTTCAAACTGTTGAAGTAAATTACGCTCTTCGGGAAATCCTTCCTGACAATATTTCTCTTCAGAATGACTATCAAAATGATGAGCATAATCGTTTTCTTCTGTAAAAATTTCTTTACAGATATTACACACGAACGGTTTTTTATCTGAATGTATTTCAAACTGTTGAAGTAAATTACACTCTTCGGGAAATCCTTCCTGACAATATTTCTCTTCAGAATGACTATCAAGATGATGAGCATAATCGTTTTCTTCTGTAAAACTTTCTTTACAGATATTACACTTGAACGGTTTTTTATCTGAATGTATTTCAAGATGTTGAAGTAAATTACTCTCTTCAGGAAATCCTTCCTGACAATATTTCTCTTCAGAATGACTATCAAGATGATGAGCATAATCGTTTTCTTCTGTAAAAATTTCTTTACAGATATCACACACGAACGGTTTTTTATCTGAATGTATTTCAAGATGTTGAAGTAAATTACTCTCTTCAGGAAACCCTTCTTTACAAAAACCACAATTAAAGATGTTATCCATGTTACAGATATTATAATGTCCCTTTTATAACTATTGCCGCAATACTTCAGTTTGGATACATAAAATTTCAATCTGAAATTGTGAATAATAACACTCAGGTTTCTGTATTACATAAATATCTTCCAAAAAGATTAATTTAGAATATATATAAAATCCAGATATCTCCCTTTCATAAGACCTTTGGCAGAATTGATGGAGAAATTTTTTAATGAAATATATAAAGCATCTGAAAAGGAAAAGAAAAGCAATATATTGTCAGAAATATTAAAAAGTATTTTTAAAATATTAATAGTATTAACTATAGGCCGGGAGACGGCTGCACAGACCATCACCTCATCGAGTTTATGGCTGAAATTCTAGGATTAAACAGAACTTGATTAGCATATTAAAATGCAACTGGTCTGCCAAGTCATATCTTGGTGGAAACCACCTGCAGACCTGTTTTCAATGATTGACCGGTAGGTTTATCATTGTGTATTCCTGTACCCAAATGTATGAAAACATGGAGGACTGTGAGAAGTAAAACACAATTGTAAATCTACTAGTCAACTACTGTAGAGCGCTGATTATCCGAACAAGTCGGGACCGACCCTAATTCGGATAAGCAAAAATTCGGATAAATGGACAGACATTTTAAGGGATGTTCTACTATATACTAAAACTTTCACACCTTATCCAGACTTAGAACTGGCAGCACCAGTTAATGCTTTGCTAACTCACTGTTTAAAAACTTTTTTTTTTTTGTTTACTTTTTTTATCATTTAAAATTTTCTTGTTCTCCTTTTATCATTTTCTGAGCTCCAGAGATTATAATTTAAGTAAAAAGCTTTCGATTGTTGCTTCCTTCAAAGAAGACGTTTTTTCCAATGCTGCCCTACCTCGAATTCTTCTTCAACTAAGGTATTTAAATACGTTAGTTGAATAGGATCAGAGTTTTTCTGCCGTTCGAGTTATTTCATAGCTGTTTCCCAAAGGCTTCATTATGTAATAGACCTGAGTCCTTTTCAGAGCAGCATTCGAAATCCTTGGTGGTCCGCTGGTCCGAGACCACCAAAAGTTCAATCGGACTACTAATTTGAAAAATTTAATGGTCCGCAGGACCAGTAACTTTCTCCCTCTCTGACAGGTAAACGTAAACTTTCCCATCCTTGAGAAAACTGCAACCAAACACAAATCGCATAATTTTATTTTACTTAAAAAAATTAATTTAAAAAAATTGAATTAAACCATAGTCAGTTGAAATAGATTATCTGAAATGAAATGTTTAATTAATAATTTTATAGTTTTTCTTTATGTACTGTTTAATTTTTAGCAAATTATAATTTTACATTTTATTATGATGAAAATTTTGGATAACTGCAAATTAAAGTTGATTTATATTCTAGGAAGGGGGGGAGGGCACTCAAAGGGTTAAAGGGACTTAATGGAATTTTATGTAGCAGGCCAGTGATGATTACTGCGGAACAGTAAATTCTTATGCTTACTGGTCCTTGGGACCAGTGCCTTTTTTATATCAATTCTACCGCTGCAGAGCATCCTTTTTCATTTCTTCAATTTCTTTTTCATCTTAAATCCCATACACAATCTCATCATTAAAAAAATTTATTGAGAGAAATAAGCTGTTCAGATAAATGGAAGTTCATTTTAGAAATTTTTTTGGGGAGAAATAGGCTGTTCGGATAATTGGAAGTTCCGATAATCGGCGCTCTACCGTACTAAAATCAGGTTTGCAGGTGTTTTCCACCACGATATGACTTGGCAGACCAGTTTCATTTTAATATGTGAGTCGAGTTTTAACTAATCCTGAAATTTCAGCAGTCAACTCGTTGAGGTGGTGGTTTGTGTAGTCGCCACCTGGTCTACCAGTATAGTTGCTTGTTTTCTGCAGAATTTAATTTAAAGAAAATACACTGTAGCTAGAAATTTTAAGCAAAATATTGTCACTAAGATTTAAATTGCCATTTTATTGATGTTTATTTTTAATAAGTAAACATGAAATTTACAGCTCTTTGTAAAAAGGATATGAGAGGTGTACACTGGACTTTATTCAATACATTAACACTGAATGTAGAAATTTGTAAATTTCCACCACCTTTCATATTTCTACGTACAACCATAGAAAAGTATTTGAAATAAATTGCAAGAAATGTGAAATAAAAAATTTTAGTTTCAAAATAATCGCAAAATAATTATAATCAAGAAATTTCAGTCAGATTAACAATCGTAATCTAATTGTAATTGTAATGGAATATGTATCGATAAGCTATGTAAGATACGCTATGTATCGATAAGCGGCAGCACAGACAATCACCTCATCAAGTTCATGGCTGAAACTCCAGGATTAATTAAAACTCGATTCGCATATTAAAATGCATCTGGTCTGCCAAGTCATATCTTGATGGAAAACACTTGCAAACCCAATTTTAGTGGTTGACTGGAAAGTTTTCCATTGTGTTTTCCTGCTCCCAGTCCTCCATCTTTTCATACATTTGTCGTGCAGGAAAACACAGCGATAAGCCTACCAGTCAACTACTAAAATTCGGGCCTGCGGGTGTTTTACACCAACATATGACTTGGTAGACCAGTTGCATTAATATATGCTAATCGAATTCTGTCTAATTCTGGAATTTCGACCGTCAACTCGATGAGGTGATGGTCTGTGGAGCCGCTTCACGGTCTATTAGATTCGATTCTGCAGGCCCCATGTTTTTCAGCGCTCAATCTTAATATTTTAAATGATTTGAGAAGAAGCGTTACTCTTCTGCACCTACCTCCATATGTATGTCCATATCAGTGAATCTCAAATCAGAGTTTCGCATGTTACATTTCACTACTCTATCACTCAAACATCCGTAAAAAGTCTCTTAATTTTGAAATGAATTTATCCTAATGAAATCGATTACCAAATATTCAGATTAGGGAATATACCACGACCACATGATCCAAAAGCCAGGAATAACTTTAAAATTTAATAATTCATAAAAGAATAAAGATAAAAAGACTTGGTTTGCACTGAACAGATGGGAAAGAAAGAGGATTTTTTATGATGAAAGCAAAAAAGAATACTTGAACAAATGCAAATACTTGAGCAAAAAAGAATACTTCAAACCATCATCATTGCAAACATTGAAAGATGCTATTCACCAGTATGTGCCTGCCAAAAGATAGAAAGACGTGGTTTGCACCAACTCGATGTGAAAGAAGCCTGATTTTTATGGCAAAATCCAAAAAGAATGCTTGGATAAATGCAAATGCTTGAGCAAAAAAGAATACTTGAAACCATTATAATAATTGCCATCATTAAAAGATGCTATTTGCCAATATGTGCCTGCCAAAAAATAAGAAGATGCGGTTTGCACTGAACGGATGGGAAAGACGCCAGATTTTTAATGATAAAAGCCAAAAAGATTGTTTGTATACATGCAAATACTTGAACAAAAAAGAATAATTGAAACCGTCATCATTGCCAACATTGAAAAATGCTATTCACTAATATGTGCTTTAGCTCATATTAGCGACATCAGCACATAGCGACATTAGCATATTAGCACATTATGCTGCATGGGCCGGCCCGCGGGCCGGGCCTAATTTATTTTTTCTGCACACACCCGGGTACTATTTTCATTCCTAATCTTCATGGCCCAAAATTTTCATTCCTAGTTTTCACCCACCCCGTATGAAAATCATTGTCTCGGAATGGCCTGGTCCATTCAAAGGTCAGTAACATTAGGCTTGGCACAAATTTTTTGTCAAAAAATGCATACATTTTTAAATCGCCATTATTCTACAATTGCTACATTCAAATATACTTCATTCATATTACTACATTCAAATTCATTCTTTTTAAAGAGTAGTAATTTCTGCACTTATTAAAATATAGTAAAACGTGTGAAAAAGAACCTGTCTATGACGGAATCTTGTTCTAAACTGAAAAACGTGTTGATCCATGCAAAATTAATATACTACTTAATACTACGTAAGAAAATTATAAAAATTAATAACAAACAAAATTAATATACTACGTAAGAAAATAATATATAATACATTTACACTTGCTAAGAAGGGAACTTGTCTATAACGCATTTTTTTTTCTTTTCTATGACATTCAGTCTTAGATTTTACTGTATAGCATTTCTCAGATATTTAACACGTCAATACATGGAATATGGGTTAACAATATTAATGATAACTGAAACATTTACATACAAGAAATAGAGATTCGTTAAAAAAATAAATATCGCACCCAGCGGCATTTCTATAAAAATGAAGATTATAAACATGAAAAGAAAAGTTAAGATAAATATTTTTGGCTTGATCTCCTCGTACGAGAAAAACATTTAACCAAATCGACATAAAAATCAATGTTTTGTAGAAATTCACACGGGCCGGGCTGGGCTCGGGCCGAGATTTTAACTTTTTTTCAGGCCGGACTGGGCTCGGGCCGAACTTTTAACTTTTTAACCGGGCCGGGCCAATAAATTTTTCTCTACGGGCCGGGCCGAACTTTCAACTTTTTTACGGGCCGGGCCAATATTTTTTTGTACCGGCCGGGCCAATATTTTTTTGTACCGGCTGGGCCAATATTTTTTTGTACGGGCCGGGCCAAATTTTTTTTTCTCTGAGTCAGGCCGAGCCCGGGCCTGGAAATGTCGGCTCGTGCAGACCTCTAATGTGCCTAACGAAAGATTTTGCACTGAAAGGCTCTGGACTGAATGGGAAGAAGCCAGATTTTTTATGACGAAAGCCAAAAAGATAGCTTGAATAAATGCAAATACTTGAGCAAAAAAGAATATACTTGAAACCATCATAATTGCCATCATTAAAAGATGCTATTCGCCAATTTATGCCTGACAAAAGATAAAAAGATGCAGTTTGCACTGAACGGTTGGGAAAGATCACAGATTTTTTTATGAATAAAGCCAAAAGCATTGCTTGAATAAATGCAAATACCTTCAACAAAAAAGAATACTTAAAACCATCATCATTGCCAACATTGAAAGATGCTATTTGCCAATATGTGCCTGACAAAAGATTTTGCACTGAACAAATGGGAAAGAAGTCAAATTTTTTATGACGAAAGCCAAAAAGATTGCTTGAATAAATGTAAACAGTTGAGCAAAAAAGAATACTTGAAATTGTCATCATTGCCAACATTGAAAGATGCTATTTGCCAATATGTGCCTGACAAAAGGTAAAAAGATGTGGTTTGCACCGAACGGATAAGAAAGAGGTAAGATTTTTTATGACCAAAGTCAAAAAGATTGCTTGAATAAATGCAAATACTTGAGCTAAAAAGAATACTTGAAAGCGTCATCATTGCCAACATTGAAAGATGCTATTCGACAATATGTGCTTGACAAAAGATAAAAAGATGCGGTTTGCACTAAACAGATGGGGAAAAAGCCAGATTTTTTACAAAATGTTTGAATAAATGCAAAGGCTTGAGCGAAAAATAATGCTTGAAACCATTATTATTATTGCTAACATTGAAAAATATCATCCAAAAATATATGTCTGCGATACCACAAGAAATGTTGCAAAATGCTGTGGTGCTCCGTGTGACAGCTGTGCTATTGAATGATGTACCGCACATTGAACAGTTGTAAGCTTAATTGCAACTAGTAAGCAATCTGTTTAGTCAGATGTGCCAATCCTAAAATTTTCTTCTACCTCATACATGTTAATACATCAAAGATCACTATCACAGTGCCAAAAATAAATGGCAATCTATGCCCATCATGGGGTTTCTAAAGATATGAAATTCTGTGCATTAGTTCTTGAGATATGACTATTGCTAAAAATCCTGCAAAATGCAGAATAGCAGTGTCCCTTGTTGAGTGATTTACACTAAAACTTAATCAGCAACAACTTATATTTTTTTATGTATGTCAAATGAATCTGAAGTTTGATGAAAATCCATGCATTAGTTTTTAAGATAGAGCTATTGCTAAAATCATGAAAAATGCAGCATAGCAGCGTCACCTGTTGGATGATTCACACCAAAACATAATCAGCACTAATTTTATCAAGGTATATCTGAATCTGAAGTTTCATGAAAATTTGTGCATTAGTTCTTTAGATAGAGCTATTGTGAAAATGATGCAAAATGCAATATAGCAGTGCCACCTTTTGGACGATTTACATCAAAACGCAATCAGCACCAATTTATATCAGGAACTAACTGAATATAAATTTTTATTAAATTCCGTGCATTAGTTCTTGAGATAGAGCTCCCACAAAATGTGTGTCACATACAAACAAGCAGACAGACATTTTGTAAAAACATGTTTTTTGGAATCTCTGATACGTAAAATGTGTAAATCCGTCGAAAATCGGAAGCAAATATTTTCACGAATCCAGTACTTTCTTCTTGTAAAGATAGAAGTAAGTAAAAGTCAGTTTCTTTGCCCATCTGTTCAGTGGAAAACACCTCTTTTCATCTTTATCCCTTTACGAATTATTAATTTTTGAAGTTGTTCTGGACTTTTGGATCACTCGGTATATTTAACTCTTTCAGAGGCAAGGTACTTCTGTTGCTAAAATGGTAAAATGATTGAATCACACCGCGATTAACAAGCTAATTTATTTGGAAATCTGTAAAAGCATTTTTTCACGTACTATTATTAAAGCAAAATTTTATTTCAAAATTCTGGTGCCAATGGGGCATTTGGGAATTAAAATTAGGTGTGTTATATTATATCCCACCACCTTTGAAGGAGTTAAATAGGAAGGAACAGTACTTTTAATTTAAATCATTTAATGATCTTAAATATATATGAAAGGATAAAATTTAACCATTCTTTAAATTTAAACTTAAAATTCAAATTTTAAAATTAAAAGTCCCAGCTATTCTTCCTTAACTTTAATTCTGAAGCTTAAAGCTGTCTTGCCATTGATAACTTTCTTTTCTAGCCTAACATTTATTACTTTCGAACTTCATTTTCGGACGATGTTTAAGATTAAAATTGCTGAGCTTTTAATTTTTGCAGCCGTTTGTACTTAGTGATGCACCCAGGGTGACCAAGTGCGTAGTTTCATCATTGAGTCTCAGATCAATCAATGGCTAATTAGCCAATAAAATTAAAGTTTTTTTCCTTTTTTGACAGGTCTGTTTTCTGCCAAAAATAATTTAAATTATGCTTTTTTATACGAGGAGTGGAGCTTTTTCCGCAGCCTTTTCCCACCATACGTTGCTAAAGGGACTTATGCCACTCGACAGGGCATTTCAGGGAGCATTTGCTGACAACTAAAAACTCTCAATCCAGTTGACCTGGTTTCAGAAAAAGAGACATGTAACAAAGGGATAATAAACCGGATCCTACAGATTCTATCTTGTGTTTCTTGCATTTGGTAACTCAGCGAACATGTTATGTTAAAAAGAAAATCAATGTCATCAGAAAAGAGCCAATCCAGATCATCTACAGCGATTCTTTACATATACAGTAGAAAATCTTAATAACGCAATTCCATATACAGTATGGAACCATTTATCCGGAAACTAGTTAACCGGAAAACCAGTTATCCGGAATGCTATTTCTAATAGACTGATTTCAGAATCTTTGCAGAAAAAAGTGTCATATACTGCCAGTTTGACATATGCATTGCTTGAAACAGTTGTATAACTTGATGAAAACATTTAGTATTTGAAATGGAAACATATTTAGTTGTATTTTAGATGTTTTAATTGTTATGCAGAAGAAACAGAAGAATTTTTGTTCCCAAGGGATTCCCATAAATTACCTTCTTTCAAACACTGATTAACTTATGATCTTTCTTGCATTTGATTTTTAATCCAAGTAATCTAATAATTTAAAATCAGAAATTATGCCGCAACCACATATATTTCACAAAACGTATCAAATGGATGCTGCTTTAATGCCCAACCAGTTAACCGGAAAAACCAGTTATCCGGAATACATCTGACTCCAACCATTCCAGATAAATGGTTCTGTACTGTAATGCAATTATCCATATAACGTACAACTTCTCAGATGTAAACAATGAATTTTGCAGTTAAGAAGCACCCGCATTTCCATACTGTAAAAAATTGCTACTTTTTAGAAAACTAAATTTGATACATTAGCTCAACTTTCTATCCTTAATTCAGAACTTTTTAATGAAAAAATTGCTGTTATTACAATAAACATTTTTGAAAATGAGTAATATAATGAATGATTTGATACAGGTATATTTGGATTGGACTACGATTCTAAAGTAAATTTAACATTGTGTGGAATAATTTATATCATGCAGAAATTTATTATCTGAATAACTCATGGTAACAAGGAATGCAGTACAAAGATACTCTAATGTATTTTGACATGTTTCAGGCATATTTGGTCATGTTTACAAGATAAATTTAATGATGTGTGAAATGTGATCCATATAACGCAAAATTCTACGTAACGTTTCAACCTTGCGTTTTTAGGTTTGTGTTATAAAGATCTTCTACTGTATTTAATTATTTTAAACTTTTCACTTTCTTTTCCAGAATACAATAAAACCCGTCAAAAGTAAGACTATCTATAACGGAATCCGGTCTAAAACCACGGTTGCAAAAAAGTCAGTTAAAATTTTAAAAAGTCACAATGGTGGCTTTTATTGGTTTTAATAGACTTATTGGCTTTTATTGGTTTTAACCGGCTTTTATTCACCAAAATTGGCTTTTATATAATGAAGCATAGCATTTTTAATATAAACTGTACATTTTAAAGTGTTTTAATTAATTTTGAAAATATTTAATTGAGTTAGAATTTAATAAATAACCTAATTTCTCAATAATGAAGACATTAATATTCGAATAACACGTAGAGTTATTTACAGTGAGAGTTGCAAATACATCAACTAAATTTTAAAAGGGCATATCAATTACTTTTTCTGACACTTCACTGGCTAGTTACACTTTTTTTTTTCTTTTTTGCTATTGATATGTAAATCTTATTTTTGTCTCATAAACATTTAAAATCATACATAAAATAATTTAATAAAAACACTATTTCTTAAAATTTCCATTTAATAAAAACACTGTGAATAACTCTTTTAAATAACAAGATTTTCAAAATTTTAATTCAACAAGTTTTATTTTAAGAACATTTCTTAAAAACTGTTCTCCTTTTTTATATACTTACGTGTACTAAAATCTCCTCAAATATTGTATCCTTCCTAATCAGTATTCGAAATTAGCGGTCATTAGTTGTTAAATGCAACTAAATTATTGCATTTGACGACTATAAAATTATTCTCGGTCATTAAATTTGATACCTAGCTTTTAAAAAATATATATTTATTAACTATTATTTTAAAAGTTAACACACACACATAAAGAAAAATTAGTGCACCTTTTGATTTCATGACGAGATGCAAATATAGATGCATTATATGTTTTTAGGTAGATTTCGTATGAAATACTACCTATTGGCGTCGTTCCTATGTTGGAATTTCCAAAAAATTTTTGCAGATCTACACCGATCATGACCCCTAGAACCCCAAACCACCATCAGTAAAAAACTTTGTATCTATCTATCTATCCAAGGGCGTAGGAACCAGGGGAGCTGAGGGAGCTGGGGCTCCCCCTGGGATATTTCAGGCGGGGTCAGCTCCACCGGGAGAAATTCTCGCACAACATCTGTTTACGATACATTGCTGAATTAAAAAATAAAGTATACTTTTTCTAGGAAATTCACACAATAAACAACCAAGACAAGAGGGGGGGGGGGGTGAGCACACTTGTTTGTGCCTTCATCCTTTTTCTCATTGTATACAACCCTCCCGATTTTCAGAAAAAAGGGATCTTATACAGTAGACTCCCTCAAATCCGCACAGCTTGGGACCAGAGGTTGTGCGGATTTTAGAATTTTGCGGATTTCTGGTCATTTATTTGTTTACATTTTTGAACATTAATTTGATTGGTAGTTGAGCAATGGAAATTATAATGAATGGTTACAATAAAATGAAACATTAAAATAATTTATTAGTTTAAAAGTAAGTAATTATTAAATAAAATAATTATGCAAAATAAAAAATTTAGAAAAATATTAAAAATTAAGTCATGTAAATAATAATTAAGATACAATACTAAATGCACATATAAATATACAATATAATATATATATAAAATAATATATAAATATACATATAAATAACACTAAATACAAACATACAATACTAAATATACATAATAATGAGGAAAAATAAATTTTTCTTATTTTTTTTTACAAACTTTACTTATTTTTTTATTTTATATTTTTGAAACATGGATAAAATGGTTGTTTGCTTTAATTTTTTGTTTCGTTCTTTTGTTATTGCATCCTGAAGCTGCTGATGATTCATTATCTGTTGCTCAGATATAAAGCTCTGCTGCTTCAGGAAGCTCAAATATTTTTCTCCTATGGCTAGACCTTCTTCAAGATTAATTTTTTCAAGTTCTTCATCAGATTCAGTTTCTGATGAAGAATCTGTATCAATAACGAAATTTTATGCCATGTTTATCCAGATTTAATAAACGAAAAAGCTTGATTAATTAAAAAATATTTTGGAAAACGATCGCGATCGCCGATGATATTAGCGCCATCTTTATTTATTTCGGAAATAAATGCGTATTTTCTTTATGAAAAAACTTGAGTTCAGTCATATTAATCAGAATTACATATTAAAATACGTACGTAAAATTAAAAATAAATAAATAAAAATCATTAGATTAAAACCAGTGTTGAATTCAGGAGGTGGCCTGGGGGGACATTCCTCCCCGGAGCAATGAGATGCTCCCCCTCGGGAGATTTGAGATTGTGTTTTCAATGGTCAAAAAGTGCAACCCCCCCCCCCCCCCCATCCCGGAGCCACAGAAATCCCTCCCGGAAAAAAGTGTCTGAATTCAACATTGATGAAAACTGACGTCGATACCTCTTTCACACTGCGATCTCAAAACGAAACTTATATCTTATTTGCCATGTTCCGTTGCTTCGCGCATTCGCTCCGCGCATTTCCTCTTTCTCAAGATTTTTCTCAGTCGCCTATACGCACAGATAAGAGATAAGCGCTTTACTGTATATACAAAACAGGGGCATTAGATTTTTTTCGGAAGTAAATTAATATTTTTCTTCATAAAAAAGCTTGCATTTAGTCGTATTAATCAGAATTACATGTTAAAATGCATACGTAATAGTGAAAAAATAATAAATATTGAAACACGAGGAAACGAACGGAAGAAAAGTAAACAATCCCACTACAGTTTACACTTGCTAATATTCTACAGAAAATACAATAAAGGGGAATTTTTCAAGGCTCGAAATGTACTGGAACAAATCGGAGCGATATTCCGGTTCTTGAAATTATGATAAATAAAGTTCCGATTCGTAAAATTATGGTAAATATCGTTCCGTTTCATACTTTTATTGTTACTGTTTAATATAGCTTATTGCGCTCTCTGTTACTGTTTTCATTGTTATTTAGAGCCTTGAATGTTTTTGTTTTTTTTATATTGCTTTGTATGTTTAGAAATAAATTTGTCTATACTTAAAAAAAAAAAAAATCGGCAAAAATAATTTTTAAATAGCGTTCTGTTTCGTAGATTTTTCCATTTCGAGCCCTGGAATTTTTGATATAGATATGCTAATTTATATAAAAATCAAAAGTAATATAAACTTATTTAGTAATAAATCAGCTGTAATAGCCAAAAGAGAATAATTAACAAAAATTTGAGTAAAAAAACATGGCGGTAGTCGCTGATTTCGGCGTCATCTTGAATTTTGTGCCTGCACCTTAACTGTAAATTTCACTGTTTACATCTGAGAAAATACGCGGATTTTAGGCGTTCGCGGATTTTAGGGTCGCGGACTGGAGGGAGTCTACTGTATAGGTCTACTACAAATTACCTGCACCGATAACATATTTATAAAGAGGAGGCCTTTAAAATTGATTTGTAAAGAATTTTTAAGCAAAACAACAGAAAGCACATTAATTTTTGGTAAATGGAAGTGGGAGAAGCCTTAAATTTGAACATTATATTCGGGATCACACATAAATTAAGTTTTTATGTATCAAGTATATCTATTAAAAATTATTTTAACTGGATTAAACAGTTGCTGATCATTTGATATGCTTCTATTTTATACTTCTGTTTGTGAAACGTGCAACACTATGAAGGAACCCTCCAAAATGAACAAAATGATCCGCGCCACTAGCTTTCCGCAATATGCCCCGGTTCCCCCTGTTTGTTCAAAGTTCCTACGCCACTGTATCTATCTATCTATTTATATATATATATATATATATCACTTTCTTCGGGACACGATAACTTCCACAATTCTGCACAAATCTCTTCCAAACTGATACATAAAATCAAGGGGCATAAAATCTCTTTCAAGTTCGTGAATGGGCAAAATCGGACCAAGGGGATGGAAATAGGGAGGGGTTTTGTGAAAACAGAAAAAACCCCATAACTTCTTAATTTTTGTACATATCAAATCAGTTTAAAGTTATTACTTCTAAAAATAGGACGAAAAATTTATATATCACAGATTTTGGATAAAATTAAAAATGGGATCAAGGGGCGCAAAAAATAGGGTTTTTGGGAGAAAAAAATTCATAACTTCGTCAATTCTCAAGATATCAAATCCAATTAATTTTATTATACATCTCCTTAATATTATCTACAACTTTTGTATTCATAAGTTTTTGATAGGACCAATTCGTACTGAAAAAAAAAAGAAAAAAAAAAAAAAAAATTAAAAACAAAAACAAAAACAAAAAAAAAGGGGGGTGGGGTGAAGAAGAAAAATTTCTATAACTCCGTCAATTCACAAGATATAAAATCCCCGTGAATTTATCTTATATCTTCTTAATATTGTCTTCAACATTTATATAGAGAAGTTTTTGATAGGACCAATTCTTACAGCAAAAACAAATTAAAAATACATAGCGGTTGAAGGAAAAAATCTTATTAAGAATGTATTCAAATCCAAACTGCTTACTTTCTTACTCATTTTTAAATTAATTTTTGTTTTCAAACGCTCCAATTGATAGATTCTCTTCTTCAGAAACTATATAATGTACCGTAATGATCAAATTTTTGATAGAGGCAGAATATATTTCAAAAAATGATGTCAAAGTGGGCATTTTGAACAGAATTTCCCGAAGCGATTGTGTTAGAAACGAAAAATATTGCCCTACTGAGAAAATAATTGTTTATTAATCAAGTTTCAATTAATTGAAAGAAAAATAAAAACACATGTCGCTTATAAATCTTTTCAAAAATCACATAGCAAGTCTCGTACTTTTTCTATTAAATATGAATCTGAAAATGTGCCAGAAAATTTTGAGTTGTTGAGCATGGAAAAGTATTTTTTTTAATACCGCCTTACAATGATTCTGATAAAACCAGCTATTATATAAAAATGAAATAAAAATTCGTCAAAAGCGGTCAGATAAAACTGTTAAAGTGGATATATGTGTAATCATGATTTAGTTTTTGTTGGTGCAATTAATACACTTAACTTCAAAATCTATCTCTGCCTGTAGGCCGGGCTGGCAGGGATTTTTTTTATTTTTTACTAAATTCAATTGTTAATATCAACACTGGATAAAATTTTGTTTTTGTTTTTCTAAGAAGTTATGAAGTTTTTATTTTGTTTTACATGATTAAATGCACTTTTCTATTAATTTTTAAATAGAGCAATAATTAAAAATGCTTTATATCAGTTTTACAATTGCTTCAATTATTATAATTTTGCAGATTAAGAAATCAATTATTTTAAATAAAAACAAGCACTTGTGCTTTTATTAAAAGTAGCATACAATATGGAGTAATGACAAAAATGAATTTTAGAAATTGCAACTAAAAATTTTAATTTGAGGCCTAAGATATTTACAGTAGTCGTCATTTGATACCTACCTTTTACTTCCCAACTTCTACCACTAATATTATTGTTAGCAGTGTCTTTTATATATATATATATGTTTGCAATGATAATAATGATTAATATGATAAAATGAATAATAATGATTATACATTTATTATTCACATTTCATAACTGATTTAAATGAAGAGAAGAGTTAATAAAATACCACTATCATATATAACATAACTTTATATCAAATAACACTTGCCTTTGCATCATTTAAGCATTCTTGACGTTGAAAGATTGGGAAGGGAGGAGTTTCAGTTCGGTAATATTTCTATTGTAAGAACCTTATATTTGTACATTTCCTAATTCTACAAAATACTTTAAAAAAAAGAAAAAGGTATGAGTGGAATTATAAATATTGCACAAAATCCCTATAAATTCAAAATTAATTAATTAATTTTAATTGGCAAAATCCTTCTAAATTTATAGTCCAAGAGCTGTTAAACATTTTAGGGAAGGTATTTGAGGCACCCTGAAAATTTGTGCAACACTTCTTTTGTAATGCCTGAATACAAAATCGAATGTCTGGCTGAAGGATCGTGGCCCAAAACCTGTGCCAGACAAAAAATGGCACTTGACACGTGTCTGGCACAGTTTTTGTGCCGACTAAAGTGTCTGTCATTTTCAAAATTTTTTTTCTAAGCATAAATATCATTGTGCCTCAATCTCAGCGTGCCTCAAATACCTTTTTTGGGTAGTCAAAAAATGGCACTTGACACGTGTCTGGCACAGTGTTTGGGCCGACTAAAGTGTTTGTTATTTTCAAAATATTTTTTTCTAAGTATAAATATTATTCTGTTTCAATCTCAGCGTGCCTCAAATATTTTTTTTGGGTAGTGTCAAAAAATGGCACTTGACACGTGTCTGGCACAGATTTTGTATTCATTTTTGTATTCACAAAAAATGCTTTAGAAGATGAAATTTTCATGAATTCATGATTTGGGACGTAAAGGGTTAAAGAAATATTACTTAAAAATATTTAATAACAACTCTTTGCTACATAATGCATTCAAGAGTGATATTGCCTTTATGCACTTGCACCGTGCACAGTGGTAAACAGAACTTCTTATAAACAAACCAGGTGGACAACAATCTTCCAATTTTTCTACTAGTAAAAATAACAAGTATCATTTTGAACCTGGTTTCTATAAAAACTAATTATATGCGCATATGGCAGAAGAACACGAACAGGAATGGAGAACGTTGGGATATTCCATGTTTTGGAATGAAATGATTTTATAATCATTTAATAGTTTTAACTGTAACCTTGTATTTTCATAAAAATAGATAACAGAATTAGAAAAAAGATAGCAGACCAAAAAAAGAAAAATTTGGTTGCATCAAAAATGATAACGATATCAAAAAAAAAAAAAAAAACGCACATCTCCCTAGAGATATCTTACAATATCAAGTGCCAGCAACCCCACCCTAAAGTGTTAACATTACAGTAGAGTGCCGATTATCCGAACAAGCCGGGACCGACCCTAGTTCGGATAAGCAAAAGTTCGGATAAATGGACTGACAATTTAAGGAATGTTTCTGACTATACTAAAACCTTCACATGTTATCTAAGCTTAGGACTGGCAGCATCAGTTAGTGCTGGCATGTTTAAAAATTGTTTTTCACATTTTTATCATTAATTTTTTTTTCTCTCTTTTTATCATTTTTTGAACTCCAAAGATTATAATTTAAGCAAAAAAAACTTTTGATTGTTGCTTACTTCAACGAAGACATTTTTTTCAATGCTGCCATATCTCTAAATTTTTTTAAATACATTAGTTGAATAGGATCAACGTTCTTCTGCCGTTCAAGCCATTTCATAGCTGTTTCCAAACTGTCAAAGGCTTCGTTATATGATAGATCTCGGCCATTTTCAGAGCATCCGTTTTCATTTTCTTCAATTTCTTTTTCATCTTGAATCTCATCATCATTTAAAACCTGATATCCAGGGTAATGTACGTCCCTACTTAAGGACTCGTTAATTTCTTTTTCTTCATAGTTAGGATTCTTCCCATCTCCTTTACTGTTTTACATTCCTCATTTTCTGATCCGCTATCAGTTTTTTCTTATTTAAAATTTTGTTCCAAGCCAATGGATAATTGGGAGTTCAGTTAAAAAATATTGCGAGAAATAGGCTGTTCAGATAACTGGAAGTTCGGTTAAAAAAGATTTTTTTGAAACGAGTAGGCTGTCCGGATAATTGGAAGTTCAGTTTATTAGAGTTCGGACAATCGGTGCTCTACTGTATTTAAGGGATTCACAACCATAGTAGAGCAAGTCCATTTTGAAAGAAAAAATGAGATAGTCCTGTTTAGAAGGTACATAAAATCTGTTTCATCCACTCCCACAGCAGTGCTCGAAATGTACCAGAGCAAATCAAAATGATATTCCAGTTTGTGAAATTATGAGAAATATTGTTCCAGTTCATGAAATTATGGTAAATATCATTCCGGTTTGTAAAATTATTAAAACATATTGTTACATTTTCAGAAAATCATTAATATTTCCATTCCGATTCAGGTTCATCCGAAAAAATGGATAGAACGTGTGGTGATGTACTTAACATCCTGTGATAACCCATCACCAGGGTCTGACAAACTTCGGGCGCCAGGTTGCCCTGGCGACTAAAAAATTCCTCTTGGCGACTAACTTTCTAACCTACTTGTTAATTTTATTTTTTTTCCTTTAACCAAAAAATTTCATGTGCGAAAATATTTATTTTTAATAGCACGATTATTTGCAATGGAAGAAAATATGGACAACTCTCTCTAATTTTTCAGAAATCAGAGTTGTTTGCTAAGCCAAACTAAAGTGCATGTTGAAAGAGCACTGCTTAGATTAAAAAAACTTAGAAATACTCAATGAAAATGAAAAAAAAAGTTAAGTGGAATGTACCAAAATGTGCAGTTGTCAGATATATCTCCCCCCCCCCCCCCCCAAAAAAAAAGACAAATGGACAAATGGTATTTCAAATCAAAATCTCAAAGGCTTTGTTAATTTAATAGTCCAATCAAATAAGCCCGTTTTGGGGCAGTTTGCTACAATAAATGCTACAGAGATAAAAATTGGTACAGTTGCTCATTGATACCTACTAATCACGATATAAAAAGTCCTGATGAATAGGAAGTCAGCGGGGGGAGGGGGGCAAAAATAAATCCCCCCCCCCTCAATTTTTTTTTTTTTTTTTTTTTTTTTTTTTTTTTTTTTTTTTTTAATATCCCAGAAACAATGGGTTTTCATGAAAAAATTTCTGTGGCATAAATTCTTTACAAATGGCAGGTATACAAAGTGGAACCTCGGTTATCCGTCATTCACGGGACCAGAACCTTGACGGATTCTGTCCAGTCAAATTAGGAAAGTTCACCATAATAAATGCTACACTGATAAAATTTGGTACAGTTGTTCATTGATAGCTACTAATCATTAGTTTAAAAATATTGATGGATAGGAAGTGAGCAGGGGAGAGAGTGGCAAAAATAAGTTCCCCCCTCCCGCTTTTTTTAGTTTTTTGAAATATCTCTGAAACGGTGGGTTTTCATGAAAAAATTGCTCTGGCATAAATTCTCTACAAATGACAGGTATACAAACTGTAACCTCAGTTATCAGTCATTCACAGGACTGGAACCTTGACGGATTTTTCTCAAAAAATAACTTTATTTTTAAATTTATTTAATTTTTATTCAAATTTATTAAATATTGTCACAATAAATAAATAAAATAAAACAGAAACCAGTCCAATACTGCAATACTGCACGAGATAAAGGCAGGTAATTAGTTAATGAAAGATAAATATTCAGCATTAATGAAGTGTTTATTAATGTGAAACATAACTGTGAGTATAATATACGGAGAAAACTAAAAGTAGATACATACTAATTTATAATTAAGTAGATTTTATGTAATTATGAAGTAATTATGTCTTTAAAATGAGTCTTTATCATTCTGGCTTGTTTTTTCCTTCAATATCTTCATCAGTGGAAGTGCATGGGTCGTTAGGATCCATAATCATCACCTCATCTTCTTCCTTGTCCTATTCATCTCCTCTTCATCCTGAAGACAAATATTTATCATTAAGAAAATGTTTAGGTCATGCGAAATTTTGTTAGTGCGACAAAACATAATAGAGAACAATGAAAACTACTAATTTATCATTAAGCAGACATTACTTATTAAGTCGTAATGTTCTATTTTTTTCTTTGACAGAAAGTATGGCCACAAGAACTTAGTTGTCTCATTTCGAATTTGGGGTTTTGCTCGTCCTATTATGTGTCCCGACTGCTTGAAATGTCTGTCATTCAACATGGTCAACCAGATTTACAAGGAATGCTTTGTCAGTTTGTTTACGATAACGCTGATTTTAATATTTTCACGCTGGATGATCTCAACACATTTTATTCCATGGTTGGCATAAAGTGTGTAACACCAGCACATATTGAAAGTGGATCGCCAACACGAAATTAACTAAAATGCCTACTGCTGAGGCTGTTGGGCAGTTGGTGGTTATTCATTGAAGCCGTTTGAATTCACGGGCACAGCTTTTAAAAATGTGAAAATGGAGGATCTGGGAGTATTAGTAGAAGACGGACACAAAATTGTTAATGTGTTCAATAACAGGGAATCCGACCATGATGCTGTTGCATATGCAGGAAACGAACTTTTTTTGAGATTGTATGGAACACCCACCACAGCTACATCTCTTAATACTTTCCGATACCACTCCTTTGCAAAATCTGTATCGATTGTTAAACCTGACATTTCATCCCTCCCGCCAACAGAAGGAGTGCCAGACAACTTTTTTTCCTGGTGTACCACCAGGTACAACTGTTGCTTGGCCAAGATAAACTAGCCGAACTCTGGGTTGGGAACGAAGACAGAATCGTCTAATCCCCATAACAACCAAGGATTCAATCGCACTTGAGGCTGTCTTAAATACCATCTTCTGCAAATGCACTACTGGGTGTGGAGCTAAGTGTGCATGCAGGAAAGCATCCATTAATTGCACAATCATCTGCATCATCTGTCATGGTGACTGTCTGAATGCTACACCCAAACATGTAGATCAACATGATGAGGAAAAAGATGAGGAGGCGATTATGAATTCAGTCCTGTTGAGAACAACTTCTAATGCATCATCCACTTCAACTGATGATGATGTGTCAAAGAAAAAAATAGAACATTACGACTTAGTAAGTAATATCTGCTTAATGATAAATTAGTAGTTTTCATTGTTCTCTATTATGTTTTGTCACACTAACAAAGTTTTGCATGACCTAAACATTTTCTTAATGATAAATATTAGTCTTCAGGATCAAGGGGAGATGAACAGGACAAGGAAGAAGATGAGGTGATGATTATGGATCCTAACAACCCATGTACTTCCACTGCTGATGATATTACAGGAAAAATCAAGCCAGAATGATAAAGACTCCTTTTAAAGACTTATCTACTTCATAATTACATAATATCTACTTAATTATAAATTAGTATGTATCTATTTTTACTTTTCTCTGTATATTATACTCGGAGATATAATGTTTCACATTAATAAACACTTCATTAATGCTGAATATTTGTCTTTCATTAACTAATTATCTGCCATTATCTCGTGCAGTATTGCAGCATTGGAGTGTTTTCTGTTTTATTTTATTTATTTTTTGTGACAATATTTAATAAATTTGAATAGAAATTAAATAAATTTAAAAATAAAGTTTTTTTTTTTGTGAAAAGTCCGTCAAGGTTCCGGTCCTGTGAATGACGGAATACTGAGGTTCCACTTTTTATATCTTTTATTTGTAGAGAATTTATGCTCTTTAATTTATGTCAGAGCAATTTTTACATGAAAACCCACAGTTTCTGAGATATTTAAAAAAAAAAAACTAAAAAAAATGGGAGGGGTAAAGTTATTTTTGCCCCTCCCTCCGCCCGCTCAATTCCTGTCCATCAGGACTTTTTATCCAGTGATTAGTAGCTATCAATTAACAACTGTACCAAATTTTATCAATGTAGCATTTATTACGGCAAACTTTCCTAATTTGACTGGACAAAATCCGTCAAGGTTCTGGTCCCGTGAATGACGGATAACCGAGGTTCCACTTTGTATACCATCATTTGTAGAGAATTTATGCTCTTTAATTTATCCCAGAGCAATTTTTTAATGAAAACCCATAGTTTCTGAGCTATTTAAAAAAAAAAAATTAAAAAAATTGGGGGGGGGGGATTTATTTTTTCCCCTCCCTCCCCCCGCTCACTTCCTATTCATCAGGACTTTTTATCTAGTGATTAGTAGGTATCAATGAACAACTGTACCAATTTTTATCTCTGTAGCATTTATTTCAGCAAACTTTCCTAATTTTACTGGACTATATGTATATAATTTCTTGTTGGGAATTAAAGGTAAGGATATTAATTTGTCTACTGTTTTAATGTTTAATTTCATAGTTTGTTTCAATTTAATTTTTACAATGTAAAAGTGCTATTATCTTAAAATTTTTTGCTCAGTTTGATTTTTTTATTGAATAGTTAACTTGTTCACTGAAAAATGACACATAGATCACTCAAAAATAGCTGAATACGATTATGAGTAGCCAGTGTTCCATGTTGCAGTGAATGCGTTAATGTCAGAGAAATGATTCTTCTAGCTGGCTCCTAAGAATTTTTCCTGCCGCCTAAGAATTTTCAACTTTTGTCAGTCACTGCCCATCACCCACGGTTGTTAATTGGGTATTGTAATTAAAATCTGTATTAAATGTAATAAATCACACAAGTTCCTACTCCAATTGAATGACGCATGAGACAAATGAACGAACTCTCTTCGGCCTGTTATTTTCTGACCTGACTGAAGACTGAACATCGTGCGGAAAGTTAGTTGCTGTTACTATAGCAAGAAACAGCTTTTTTCTGTCTAATGAAAGAGCACTTTAGTTTATATCGAATAGTAAACATTTTGAATGGTTAGAAATAAATTTGTCTACACTTAAAATAATTTTTTTTTAGTCATCATCAGGGCTCTGACCAGATTTTTCTCACTGGGTCCTGTTTTTCTGAAATTGTGAAGATTTTCTTACATTTGTGAAAATTCTAGTCATAATTTTGTGAATTTGCAATTATCATTATATTCAGGTTCTATCCGTCATATATAAAAAAGCTAGGTAATACGTTCTTTAATGGGTTCAGTTGTTTTGTTACAGGTCAGATTTTATTTTTAAATGATGAAATTTGTGAAAAGTTCAATTTGAAGGTGGGAAATTTCTGTGAAAGGTCTATTTAAGAGACAAAGGAATTTTGTGAAGGGTCCTGTTTTGGAATAAAAAGTTTAGTGAAGGGTCCTGTTTTAAGGTAAATTTTTTTGTGATGGGTCCTTTAAAGGACCTAAAATTTTCCTAAACATATTCCTGATCATTATTAATAATTTTGAAATAGCATTCTGGTTCGTGGACTTTTTCATTTTGAGCTCTGTCCCACAGTGAACAAAATCTTTTTCCACAAACTTTCTCATATATGCCAGATTTTATGAACCTTCTAAATGGACCATCTCATTTCTTTAAAAATGGACTTGGTCAACTACGGTTGTGAGCCCCTCATATATGTACAGCCCTGAACAGATTACCTAACAGCTTAGTAGCAAAAAAAGTGGAAAATCTTTTTAGATTACATAATTTTTATAAGTCATGAGAATACTGATTACCAACTAAATATGGATGTTGTCAAGTAGTAATATCAGATAATTTCATTTATTAAATGCATATAAATTATTTAGTTTTAATCAATTTTAAAAGTAAATAGCAGTGTGTAAGAATAATGTTTCCTTTTGAATGTGTGGCATTTTGTTATTGTTTAATTAAATATAATCTTTAACCCCTTCAAGTGTGGTGGTCCATGTTTCGACCACTTAATTTTAATTCTTAAATGCCACATTGGCACCAGAATATTAGAATGAAAATTTTCCTTTTATTAAGTAAGTGAACAAGTAAACTAACTTGGGACTTTCTGACATGCTACCTGTTGAGGAAGTTTGGCTATTGATACTTTATGAACTTTACTTTTCAGTTGTAGGTTACCTCAAACTCTCAAACTATGTAAATTGTCCTTATTTTGGTATTTTATGTTAGTTCTACGTAACCTATAAACCTACATTTGTTGTTTAATTTAGTTTTGTTGCAAGAATCCTATAAACTTGCTTGATTTGTACTTTTTGCCATAGCGAGCTGCTATTTGCATAATTAGGATTATGCACCCGTTCTTTTTCTTATGTTAAATAATTGTCGCTGGTTTAGCCCGTTTCCTGGATAGGGTGAAGCTGGATGGTAGAGGGGTTTTTTCCTGCCAGGACATTCAGTCCATAAACCTCACGGTTGGCGTCCTGGCCAGGTGACCAAGTAAGTGAACAAAAGCATTTTCGTCTTTCGAAATTTGTTTGTAAATTCTGGTGCCATTCACTGATTTCAACATTTTACGAATAGAAGTACCTTGCCCATGAAAGGGTTAAAATGTATATAGTGCATCAAAAATAAATTAAGATAAATTTAATATGAATTAGCTGTAAATCAGCTTTTTTTCTTTTAAAATAAAAGTTGGCTTTTTACAATTAAAGCCTTTTTTTTTTTAAAGTGGTTAAAACCTAAAAAAGCCCCTAAAAAGCCGGAAACTCTGTTTAAAACACAATAATTTCAAGGTCAAATAATAAATAATACAATACAACAACGAAAGACAGTCTAACATGGGATCGATCATGTGTTAACTGGTTTTATTGTATTTTTAAATGAAATACATTTTTTAGGATATAATTGAAAAATATTTCAATCAATTAGTGGCATAGTGGAAAATTAATACAGCAAAATATGTAATTTGGAATCACTAAGAACCAGAGAAATTTTCCATTATAAACAGGTTTCCATTTTAGAAGATATACTGTCTATTAAAATTATATTCTATTCTATTTGTTTTCATCTCCAAAACTTCCTGTTACAAATATAAATTATTACTTTATTTATACATTAAAATTTCACAAATAAATTTTATATGCATTTCTTAAAACACCCTGTATTGTGTGTCTGAACAAGAAAAACATCAAACTGCAAGTTTTGAGATTCAGAAAAATAGCATAATGATATATATTACGAATATAATAAAATTTTAGCTTTTTTTCTCCATTTTTTACATGAAAACAGTATAATCATTATGTACTGGGTATTTACAAGCACACACAGATGAGATGAAGAATTCTATTTTAACTATGAAGAATGGAAGACAATCTAACCCTTCAATAATCGTGAAGAAGGTGGTCAGAACCTCAGAATTCTTTACTGAGCTATTTTCTCAATATTCAATATTAATATTTGATTTCATAGAACAAAATGTAATATTTGTGAAAATTTTCTTTGTTGATAAGAATTTATGAAGATAAATAATAAAAATTCAATAGAACCAGGGAGATTTCAATTGGAAAGATTCTTTCAGATAAACTGAACTGCTTTTAAACTGTGAACACACAAACATATAAATATACTAATGAAGTTTTTTTTATTTATAAATAACTCTAAAATGTGAACCAAACAATGTATTTGAAGCAAGAGGGATCGTTACATGAAAATTATGAGATTAGTGTAATAAAATTATAATTGTAATAGAACAGTTTAGTTATCGTAATTTAACAAAAAAAATATTAATTGTAATCTAGAATTTTAAAAAAGAGATAGTAAAAAATGTAATTGTAATTAGGGATTGACCGAAGCAGCAATTTTGCCGAATACCGAAGCTTCGGTCGAAATGTATACCGAAGCTTCGGTATTCGGCAACCGAATACTTGAAACTTTTTAATATGCATTTTTGCATATATTAGCTTTTTTAATAAGCTTTAATTGAAATTTTGTAATATGAAATTTTGTAATTTTAATAAGCTTTAATTGAACCCATCACTTATTTTTTATTATTTTATCACTAGTCAATACCCAAAAATAACCTATGAAAGTATTAAACTATACAGGGTATTATTAAGGATAAGGATTGTCAGAAAAACAAAAGTTCATTCAAATACAAAGAAACAATGTTGTCATTAAGCTGATTTACCGATTGTCTAAGTCTAATTATAAACATATTGAATAGGAATGTTCTCAAAATATAAAAGGTATCATATCAATTTGTACATTTAACTATTTTCTGTCAAATTATTGATAGAATATTTATATTTTGATTAATATATTATCATTGTGGTGGTGAAGATAAGAAATTTGAGCGATTTTGATATAAATGGTTATAAAATCTATAGGATAGGCATAGAGATATGCTTACTTGATGTGTGTATTTTCTTTAATATGCACCTTATACAGAGATGAACTCTGATATACTTATTTAATGTGTATATTAAAGAAAATACACATTAAACAAATTTAAATAAAAAAAAAATAAATGTAGAAGTAAATAAAATTAAATGATAAGGGAAAGATGCGCATCTTCCTTACTTTTTTTTTTCTCTGTTGCAGACAGTTGTTTTGATTTCACACTTATGTAGACTATTTTAGGAAGGAAAAAGTTTTTTTTTAAATAAAAAATGGCCTTTGACTTGTTTTTTGTAGTGCAGCTGAACTCTGAACTCATGCACATAATATTGAAACTCGTTGTTTAGCCTATTCTTCTGCTAAGTAAAAGAGAATTCTTCTACTACTAAGAAAATACTTACCGAAACAACTGTTTGGTATTCGGTCAATCCCTAATTGTAATCCAACTTGCATAAATGGAGACGTAATCATAATCTGCTTTTATAAATTGGAAGTATAACTTCAAAAATCCGGCATCATCGGGACCAAGACTATGCCGGATTTTTGGAAATTCCGGATTTTTGAAGGAATATCAAAAGTAGTAACTAAGAATATCTAAAGTAGTACAATATTCTTAATGGTGCCGTTAGCGATAATTTAATTCATTATTAAGTGATAATTATGTAAGAAAAAAATAAAATTAAATATAAAAAAAACTTTAATTGATATTTTCTATGTTACAGAAAAAAAAAAAAAAATCTAATAAACAGTGAAATTATTTCTTTTCTTGTAATTTCAGAAACATCGATGTCAACTTTGATTGCTACAATTTTTTTGGCCATTCTTTAACAAGTTTCTTTTGTATTTTATAGAAATGAAGATTGTCTATTTTGGAAATAAAGCCTTGTTTCTCTAAAGCATACATTAATTTTCCAGTCAAATTTATGCATTTTTCTAGTGACACCTTTTCTTCTGCCGGTCGTTCATTCTCCTCTTCTGAGTTGCTACTAGCATTATCGGCGATTCTATTTAGCACAATGTCTGCGATCTCGCTGTCCAGTAAATTGTTTATTGTTGATGTATTTTCATTAATGCTTATCCAATCATTTATATCTTTTTTTTTTTTTACGCTTAATGCATTTTCAGATTTTGCATGATCAATCAGCTTAAAAATTGTGTTTTTTTTACGGGAAATGTGAAAGCCTGAAAATTCTTCCTCATCACTGAGATCGCCGTTGCCGAAAATTCGTTCTGGTCATACATTGTGCTATGCATTAGCCAAAATTGTCACCAAAGTTGTTTCTGTTGCTAAGCAACGGTGCAGTTCCCAGAAAATTTGTTCAGAAATAATCTCCTCTGACGAATGAAAAAAAAAGTCAAATATTCCTTTTTTGCATTTTTACTTTTGATCTTGAAGTTGTATTAAAATACAAAAGAATTGCTATTTTTCTTCTCCCATAACTTGAAAGTGTAAAAAAAAGGAAAGGAAAAGATGGTTTTGATGCCAGATTTTTGAATGCTGGACTTTTGAAGCCACACTGTAATAGTAATCACAATCGATTACAGTCTTCTGTAATAGGCTCTAATCAAATAAAATATTAATGCAGTCAGGGACATACGGACCTCACGTGACCTTGCACTACTCCATAGAGATATGAAGGTTATTCGTGGTGTGATCTTTAGTAAATGATGGCATTTGATCTTGCATTGTCACACAACAAAATGACACTATCACCCACATCTCTTGTTTTGAAAAATACATTACAGCCTTTTCAGTGTTACATGATAAGCAGCATCACTGATGATTTTGTTTCAAGGACTCCCCTATATGATATCCATTCTGACCCAGAAAACAGTTTAGATAATTTTGGATGTGGAGATTGTTCTTTTAAACTTTCACCGTGTGGGTGAGGCAGTGGTTTTCCATGCATTCAAAAAAAGGAATTACAGAAGGAATTTCACAGTTGGCGAGATCTTCAATAGTCTTAAACATCTTTAGAGCATTTACATATCACAGCATTTAGACACACAGCATATAGATTTACATATGTCAGCTTTTCACCAAGCAAACATTTTTCAGTCACTAACAGGGTATCTATTCCAGATCAGGAACAAATTTCCCTGACTTTTCCAGGTATTGAGATTTTGTGATGTTACACACAAAAGCTCTTAAAAGTTGCAAATTTGAGAGTGGAACTTTCACAACTGATGCTGAAGTAATAACTACTGAACTGTTAAACAAATTCTTGCGAAATTTCCAAACTGTTGAACATTTTACATGCTAAACATTTTGCAAATACACTTTTAGCATCAGGTTATATCCGTTTTGTCCAATCAGGATGAAATTCTTTGTCACATCCGTCACAGTTAAATGAATTATGCTTCAACAAAATTTAATACAGATAATAAATATTCAATAAATTAAGCTAACAAATGTTCAGTTCCAAAACAAAGATTCAGTGAAGCTGGAGTTGAAAATATGAGAGTTACAAGGAAGGATTGAAAAGGGGTAGACAAAATTATTTGCAAAACATGCTGAAATACTCTTTTCAGTACATATAAAGAGCAAAATTTCATTTTACTGATGCTGCAATTTCAAATCCTTAGTTTTTATAATAAGAAATTTTTTCTCGGAAGTTTCAAATTTTTAAACTCTTTCTCGGAGTTTTCAAATTTCCCTGACTTTTCCTGAGGAATGGTAAATTTCCCTGACTTTTCCAGGTTATCCAGGTGGCTAGACACGCTACACTGAGGACACGAAGCTGCATTGGTAGATTAGTGCCATCTATCGAGTGCGGAAATTATTACATTCTGTAACTTACTTTACGAATAACCCTCATACTTTTAAACTTATTTAGTATAGTAACTTCAATATTATGTTTAGTTCAGTAAATATAGATTTTTTTATTTTTGTTTCTAGTATTATTTATTTATTAAAAATTCAGGTGCATACCAAGTGCACAAAAATAAAATTATATGCACAAAAAATGTCAATATATAGGTTTGTCATAAATGTTTTGAAACTTATTAAAGAAACATATATTCAGTAGCTATAAGACGTTGACTGAAAGAAGCATTAAAACTAGAAAACAGGAATCCTACTTTTTTAGGATTTAGTGTCGCCCCCAAAGAAAAAAAAAAATTATATAAATATATAGATAGTACAAAGCATATTTCAGCTTTAATACTTAAAACACACGCTTTATTTTATATAAAATGACATCATTCGCGTCTGGAGGAAGAATTCCACAGTAAATGACATGACAATCACTGAATAATACACAAATCCAAAAAAAGAGATGTCGTCATTCAAGAAACTAGACAAAAAAAATCGACTATCTAATGATTCATATGCCTTCACTTGTTTGTAATATTAATATAGATGCTTAAAATTAATTATAGTTTATAACAGCTCCATGTTTTATCAGAAATCATCAAAATAGCACGTGCTTTAATTACATTTTTTCAGTTGGTATGGCAAAATGGCAACAATAAGATATAATTACTATTTTCCAGCTATTTTTTCTTTACTTTCTACAAAAAGGGAGTATTGAGTTGCTAACATTAAAAAAAAGGCTCTAAAAACTACAAAGAAATTAATATCTCAAAAATAAATTGAGATGCAATTTTCAAACAAATTGCATTACTTTTTTTCTCCAATACAACGGTATAAAAATTGAAAACGTGCAATGCTTGAAGTTAAAAAATTGTAGTAGGGTATTTAATCGTACAATAATACATCTGCTTTGTTTTACGGTTGGCTTATACAACATGTTATTTTTTAGAGACGACACTTTAATTGCTGGCCAAAAAAAATAGCGTATCGGGGAAAAAAAAAAAAGCTGACTTAGACATGACTGTTAAAGTTTTACATGGGTTGAAACTTTCTGTCCTAGATCCAGGTCCAACCCACACACAAAAAAATTATTTGCCTGGCCAAGTATAAAAATTAAAAGTTCGGCTCAAGACCAGCCTTGCCCAACTGAATTTCTACAAAAAAAATGCCGATATTTCTAAAGCAGTATTATCCTACAATTAAAATTATTTATAAAGCGCACTTAATGATGCACAGATTTTATTTTCAGATTAAAGTCGAAATTCATGAATACAGAAAAATAATATTAATTACCACTTAGGTAATTATGTACACAAACAATGCGTAAAAAAAAAAAAAAAAAAAAAAAAAAAAAAATGACTTACACAAATACAAATAAATTTACATGAAGATCCAATAAGAAAGTCAGTGTAGATTAGAATGAAAGAAACAAATGATAAAAGAAAATCATAATTTTAAAGCTCTAAAAAGAAAAAAAAACTATATTTTTTAAATGCATCTTTGTACTTTATTAAACAAAATTAAATTTTTAAAGAATTCGCTACACAAATGTACATCACTATAATTTTTACGAAAATAAATAAGTAAGATGCCAGCACAACGAGAGAGAATTTAGAGGTCTGCACAAGCTGGATTAATAATAGTTTTCATAGGGGCTGTTAAATGAACATTTAGCTCTTATACCGGGCCGAGCCTAGGCCTAGAAATTTGGGTGAATGAAGACATCTAGGAAGAATAAAATCCAGGTCAGGTTCTACCTGGGAGAAAAAGAAGTCTGCCTGCCTGACCCATTGCAGTCTGAGTCTGTAGAAAAAAGTAAATTCCGGATCAGGCATGGCTCTGAAAGAGTAAAGACCAGACAAAGCCCAAGTTTTGTGAATTATACAAGGTGCGTCTTCCGGGGGCTCAAGTTTTGGCCCAAGTCATTTCACACAGGGTTCGCAAGGCTGGGCCCAGTTCGAAAAAACCCGGTGGGTTTTTTCAGAATGGGCCCACTTGAAAAAACCCATAATGTGGGTTTTTTCAATTTTCAGAAATATTTAAAATTTTAAACATATACATTTAATAAATTTAAGTCATTTCAGTTAATTTTGAAAAAAATTAATATATAAAAGCTATTACATAAACACCCGAAGTAAAATAAAAATGTATTTTAGCACACTGAAATACTTTACTAACAAACATAGAACATAGTAGGCAACATACATACATAGTACATAATTATAGGTAAAGGCAATATCATAAGAATGTCTTTATATAAAAAATTCAAATGAACTATATTCATGAAAATAAAAGATATGTATTTTTACTTTCTTCTATCTTTACAAGAAGTATTTAATTTGTGAAAAATTTCAACTTCCAGTTTACGACGGATTTATACGTTTTAAAAAGGTCCTGAAGACGATTTGATGGTTTTTAGAAAATATCTGTGACAAAAATTTTGTGGTGCTGCTCTATCTCAAGAACTAATGCACAGAATTTCACAAAACTTTAGATTCAGTTAGACCTTGATGTAAACTGATGCTGATTAGCTTTTGGTGTATAATGCCCATTAGGTGGTTCTGCTATGCTGCATTTATCTCAAGAACTAATGCACGGATTTTCATCAAACTTCAGATTCAGTTACAAGTTAAGTTGTTGCTTATCAAGTTATGGTGTATATCGCCCAACAGGTAGCACTGTTATGCTATTTTTTTTTTCATGATTTCAGCAATAACTCTTATCTCAAGAACTAATATATGGAATTGAATAAAAATTTAGATTCAGTTAGACCTTGATATAAACTGGTGTTGATTAGTTTTTGATGAATATCACCCAACAATGGCTCTGTTGTACTGAATTTTGTATGATTTCCGCAATATCTCAAGAATTAATGCATGGATTTTCTTCCAACTTCAGATTCAGTTAGACATTGACGTAAGCTGTTACCAATTAGGTTTAGGTGTAAATTGCACAGCAGGTAATGTTGATATGCTCAATTTTTCACGATTTTTGCAAAATCTATATCTCAAAAACTAATGCACATAATTTAATCAAACTTAATATTCTGTTTCATTTTCATGTAAATAGATCCTTATTAGACTTGGATGTAAATTGAACAACAGGTGTTGATTTTATACTATTTGGGTTGGAAATTTTGGATGTGGACATCTAAGAGGGTGGGTTACAAAATTCAATGATTTGTTTGAAACAATTGATACTTACATCTCCTTGTTAAATGCATCCAATATAGGTTCCAATCCAATGAACCTATATTTTACAATCCTCGTGATAGGCATAGATGAGGCACTGGGATAGCGAATTTTGAATTATTAACATGTATGAGATAGAGGAAAGTTTTGGAATTGGCACATCTGACTAGTTTACCCCTTTTTTCTTCCTACTTATATATTTTAAATATTAATATTCTATTCATTATTTGATTTTAAAGCAAATTAACAATTTTTTATCTTCTATTATATTTAAAACTAATTTGTGAGAAACACTGACACTTAATTTAAATTCATATAATTTATGCAATTTATGACAATTTAAATTCATATAATTTATGCAATTTATAACTTGTAAAATAGTATTACAATTATATTGTATACAAGGGGACAATGTATAGTAAATATAATATATAAATAATATAGAATACATATTACATATATTGTACTTTTGAAAAAACCCGATTTTCCCCAGGGAAAATTGGGTTTTTCATGAAAAAAACCCGAAAAAACCCATGTGGGTTGGGTTTTTAAAAAAAAAACCCGGGTTTTTGCGAACCCTGATTTCACATGAAGACATCTAATCTATATGTAAAGACATCATTTTGCAAACCCTTTATTAGATCAAGGAGCAATTGCCCCCTCCCCCTCCCCCTAGATCCCACATTAAGAAAAGTTCATGGTGGTCCATTTGTTTAATGGCTGTTTACAATAAGTTATTTTTTTAGGGTGATATTTTCTGTTTGAATGCAATAAAAAGTATTAAAATGAAAATTTACTATTGTTTTGATATCATGTGTGCATTCTTAGTACAAATAGGTTCAAATTGGTACAAGAAGCATAAAATTTGAGCCATTTCCTGCCAAGTTATGGACATATATCGACATTGGGATAGTATCAAGTATGGCCCACATTTGGTAAAAATGACTAATTTTCAAAAGGCTATAATGCCTCAGCCAATATTGCAAAAATTATTTTTAACTCGTAACTGGAGACGGGAGTCAGAATGACTCCGCGTTGTTCTTTGGCTCTGATTATCATGTGTTTTTTGTCCTTGAATAAAATCATTTCTCAGTACTGACAAGTAGTTCTTTTATCATTACATGCTTTCCAGAATATATTGCGTTTCTAAAAAAAATTCCAATGCTGTTTACAAAAGACAAAAAAAGGAAAATAACACATCTCTGAATGAGTAAGAAAATTGATGTCTCCAGTTACGGGTTAAACTTCAGGTTTTAAGGTTTCATTACTACATCTGCCTATGATAAAAATAAAAAAAAATTCTGTGACTATGGTGCAACACCCATTGGTTGAATTCGTATAGAATGACCAATATGAGGAAAAGGCAAAAAAGGTAAATTGAAGAAAATTGTACAGATTTCCAGTTTGAGGTTGTTACTCTTAATTTTCTTATTGATTTCCATCAAATCTAAATACAGTAGATTTTCGTCACAACGAATTCCATTACAACGAAAAATCCCATTACTACGAAATTTGACAAATCCCTTTTCAAGTTGCATTAACCCTAATGTATTAAAAATTCCGATTTAGGGCGATTCCATGCGGAGAGTCACGCACGTAACGCAGGCTTTAATTTGCATTTATTGAATTATTTATTATATTTTAATGTTAATTCTGATTTTAGGTGGTATGGTAAATAAGTTATTAACATATTTTTTAGTTTAAATGTGAGTAAGTAAAACTCACAGAAATATATCATTTAATTTCATACTCAAAATGTGCTTCTTTTCTGAAGTTGAAAAAAAGCACATTTTGAGTAATGAAATTAAATGATATACTTCTGTGAGTTTTATTGCCACACATTTAAATTTAAAAATATGCTAATAACTTATTTACCATACCACTTAAAATCAGAATTAACATTAAAATTTAATAAATAATTGAATAAATGCAAATTAAAGCCTGCGTTACGTGTGTGACACTCTCCACGGAATCGCCCTTTAACGAAGTGCATTTTTTTAGGAATTCTGTTACAACGAAAAATTTTCATCGAGCTCTTTTTCTTTTTTTTCAATTGCTTAACAGAAATGAAATATACTTCGAATAAAATGTCGAAGATAAAAAAAATAACATTGTTGTTTTGGGGACAGGTGCTATTTCAGAATTTTCTCCCCTTTGCTATTTTTTCTTTTGTCTACTTCCTTCCCTAATTCTTTAACTTTCATCAGCCCATACACGTCAAAATCATCACGTGACAGAAAGCAGGTGAACTTCACTGTGAAAGGACTGTTTGTGCTTATTCTGGGATATCTCTATCGCCAGTACCTGTTGCAGTGTGTTTCTTGCTTCGTTCATTGATAAAATAGCTTGTGTGAAATGAAGACAATTTTCGTTGGAAGAAAGGAAAGCTATAATTTCTGAGATTGATAAAAGATTACGGAAAACTGATGTGGCCAAAAAATATGGAATAACACCATCGAGTTTATCTACATTTCTAAACGATAAAGAAAAGATTGAGAGAAAATTCCAAAATGCAAGCATAGATTCCCATAGAAAACGAATGCAACAGTCCCAATTTCAAGATGTCAATAAAGCCGTGTTCAAATTGTTCAAAGATGTTCGTTCACGCGATGTACCTATAAGTGGTCCTCTGATAAGGCAGAAAGCTCAAGAGTTCGGAACAATACTTGGTGTCGAAAATTTTCAAACCAATGTAGGGTGGCTCAATCGCTTTTGTACTCGCTATGGAATTGTAATGAAATCAATTTGCAGCAAAGCAAGTGATGTACCTACAAAGACTGTAAATGAATGGAGAGCTGAAGAAGTAGCTGCCCTTATAAAGACATACAACTCCGATGATGTTTTCAGTGCTGACGAAGCTGGAATATTTTATCAACTTGAACTGAGAAAAACTTTAACATTTAAAGACGACAATGCATTGGAGGAAAAACGAATTACAGCACTATTTCGTTGTAACAAATCAGGAACCGAGAAAAGAAAAATATTAATTGTTGGTTACTCTGGCAAGCCCCGTTGCTTTAAGAACTGTCATTCATTGCCTTGCGATTATAAATTCAATAAGGAGGCATGGATGACACAAGATATCTTTAATGATTGGCTAGTGCAATTTGACAAAGAAATGAAAGCTAAACAAGTAATATAATTTTTTTTTTTTAAATCAATTCCTACTTAGGTCATCAAAGAAAAATTTAATATTAAGCTAATATGAGTTTCTGTTGCATTAAAATATCTCAATTTGTTGATTTTCTATAAGCAAGTAGGTTTACAATGGAAGTCTATGGGAATTTGACGAAATATTAGAGATACCGCCAAGTTGGCATCACTTTTGGCGACTCATTTTGGACGCCATATTTGGCAATATATCGCCAAGTTGGTGACAAACTTGGCAGTATTTGGCGACAGAGCAGGGTCCCCCCTATGGTAACCCCTTATTGAAAATACTTTCATTGATCTTCAATAACCAATGGCTGCCATTTTGTTTCCCATGCAAAACTAAAATTAATTAATTAAAATTTAATTAATTAATTAATAATTGAAAAAACTGTATTAACATCAATTGTCATCTTGTACAAGTTTAAAAAAATTTATTTCAACTTGATAGGATGAACAATGAGTATTTTATTAACGATTGAAAATTTGAACAAGATATATAAATATATAAACAAATATATATATAAATAAACATAGGGAGAGTGTGAACTAATAGTAGGAATTGAAAAACGGAAAATCCTTCTCCTGATTAATAATTGCTGCCTCATAATAGTCCCCCAAATTTGACTGTATCCGAGTTGAGTACTTTCCGCCGAATTACACTTCTATTCTACGTCCTCTAGACCAAGGCATCATCCGTGCTGTAAAATCTCGTTACAGAACTCTTTGCTAAAAAGAATTCTTTGCGGCTTAGAATAATGGGGAAAGGCCAAAAATAAATCTCAAAGAAGCTATTGAAATGATCTCTGGTTCGTGGCAAGAAATTAGTGAGAAAACAATTTCTAACTGTTGGAAATATGCTCGTTTAACGGAGACCAAAGAAAATGAATCAGAAATTTCAGATTTGGATGAATCCTCTGAGTTAAACACAATTTGGAAGGCTGCCAAAAAATTAACATCAGTCCCTGATCAGGTGGATTTGGGGGATTTCTTATCTGTGGATGACAATATTCAAACATGCTCTGAAGTATCTGATGAAGATATCATTTTGTCCATTAAAACTACATTAAACCGACAAAATGACAACAGCAGTGATAACGATACTGATGTTACTGACGATTCAAAAGTTACAGCTTCTGAAGCTCTCTCATGCTTGGAGAAAATGCATGATTTTGTTTCACATCAAAAAAATGTTCCAGAGGAGGTATTTTCTCACATTCATTTGTTGCACACGTATGTGTTATCATAAACTATACATTCGTTAGTACAAAATAAAATCACAGATTTTCTGCAATAACGTTCTACTAAATAAAGGTTAGTCCGTAATTTTGTATTTTTAATATTGAATTTTATTTTACTCACTTTTTTATATTAATTTAACTAGTCTTCCATTAAAATCTTCTACAATGAAAGGTAAATTTATCTTACATAATTAATTTACGTGTGTATGTAGTTCATCAGATAAACAGGAGTAATTCCATTACAACGAAATATTTTAGCGGTCCCGTGAAGTTCATGGTACGGAAATCTACTGTATTTGCCTTACATTTTCCAAAGACGATATTTCATTTTTAAATCAAATTAATGTTGCCATTTTAAAAAAGAGTAATTAGGAAAATCTGCATGAAAAAAATTTCTTACTAAAATCTTATAAAAAATATTTCTTTGAAAATGCATTGAATCGTGATGACATGGTGACAATGTCACAGAATGGAAAAGATTTCTTGCAAAGAAAAAAAAAATCATTTGGGAAAATATTTTTTTGGATTTTTGGAGAAAGAGAAGATCCATGGACAAAAATAAAAGGATCTTCTGTATATGTTTTGATACCGCAGAACAATATTGATAAGAGGTGACAGTTGCGACGCTTCTACAGTTTTCCGTCCCTCCATCAACAACAATTTTTGTTTCCCCCTCTTTGCCTCCTCCTGGTCCCCTCTTTGCCTCCTTCAGGTTCCTGGAGAAAGATTTTGCTGTTAATAAAATTTATCGCAGAAAGCATAGTCATTTTTTACCACAGGCCTTGCTTGTGGCTAGCATAATTCTAATTTATGATGTAAGGTTAAAAAAAAAAAAAAAAAAAAAAAAAAAAAAAGCTGAAGATTTAAATGATTATGACATTATATTTCCTGTTTGCATTTTAATTACATACAAATATGGCTAATTTATTTTCACACTAAAATTGAAAAAATCTGTGTACAAAATAATAAATTTATAATCTGAAAAATTAGATATATTTCACAGAATTGTATAAAAATAAAGGCAAACACAGTGATTTATAGATACAGAAAATAAATTTTACAATAATTCCATTGAAAAAGTAATGATTTGGTCCTTACCTCTCATATTATTGTATTCATGAGTTTCATAGTCATACTTTGAATGTAGCTATTTTAAACAACTTTTGCAGAATGGTTCATTCCCATGTGCAGCTGATAAAATCCTATTTATGGGCACACTTCACCAAGAGTTACTTATGACAAAGATCTGTTATAAAAAGAATGTGAGAATTTTAAATAATTTTCCAGTATAAATGTTATACAATTTAAGACCTTGTTTCGATACTTTTATGTTAGCTGAGTGCAAATATCGCCAATAGCAATTTTTACTTTTTTATATATTTAAATTAGGAACAATGTTTTGATGTTGAAATAGTTTTAATTTATGGTGCTATTTCTGATTATTATTTTCCTTCTGGGGTCATTCCATGTCACATGTGGGATAGCTTTTTTACATATTTCTGCTGTTTTAACAACGTTATTACATCGTTAAATTAAAACAACCATGTTAATATGAAAAATCTACAGTCTTTTGTTATTTTTAATGCATAGTTTATGTTTTAAAAAGTTATAAATCAATAGGTATAAGGTATTTATATAAGTGTCGTGCACATTGCTCTTTATCAGTTTTTTGTGGAATGGCCCTGAAATGGGGAGATTACTTAGGTCTAGGATTTAAAATGTGGAGATATTTATTATCTATTATTTTTATTATTTATTTATTATCAAAAACGGGTAGCTGACTAAGATCGAGGGTTTAAAATGTGAAGATTTTTAAACCTATTAAAGGATCATTCCATATCAGCTTTTTCTACCTATTATTGCTGTATTAATAATGCTATTGTATCCTCAAATTAAAACAACTATCCTAATATGAAAACATATGTTATTTTGTTAATTTTAATGTATAGTTTATATTTTAACAACTTACAAGTTAATAAATATAGGTATATGAGGCATTCTCACATAATTTTGACTTTTAAGTCCCTCAATAACAATTTTTATTTTAGTACATATTCTTGGATTTTTTTTATTTCTTATATTGGAAAACATTCCACTGCATGACTGTATAACAATATTAGCGAGATAAATAAGTTTTGGATGATGTTGGGGTTCTAAATATACCACGAAATTCCTTACCCTCACGTGTCCCTGATGCTGATTTTTAAGTATGGAGCTGTCTGTATAAAATTGTTTTAAAAAAAGTAATTTGATGTAATTTTTTTTCCGAAACTACGACTATTGTTTTATATAAATATGTAGAAGAAAAAAAAAAACATGCACACATTTTTACGGTTGTTATTATTTTTTTAATTCTGTCCCTGGATTTTAAATTCCTTACCATTCCTCTTGCTAAAATTATACAGAATGATGGAGGCACGGAATTCTTTTGTCATGCAGAAGTATGCTAGAAAAAGAATGGCTAAAATTCTTTGACATGAAATTTACTGCAGAATTTAAACATCAATTTCAAGCGTTGTGGTTTTATTGGTAGTCTTACTGTCCCCAAGGTTTATTCCTGCACTTTTTGAGGTAAATTAAGTTTTTTTTTTAATTTAATCCAATGTAAGTAACTGTTTCTAAAAACCAATGAACATTGTGGCTATCACTTAGTCTTAACATGATTTGCCTAAAAATGGGTGGTAATTTTCTTTACATTCCCTTCCTTAACATCTCTTTAAGAAAATGTTATATCAAAAGTTTGTACTAAAAATACTACATTGTTATTATTTCTTATTTAAATGTTCTATGGTTATGATGCAAATTCACTATTAGTAAAAATTTAGCGAGATAAAATGTCAAGGGAATGATAAGGAAAATTAAACACGCAAGTTTAACTTAAACCTCAATTAAATAAAAAAATTGCTGCTGCTGACCATTTTTTCTTTATTTTGTATAATTAAGGCATTTTTCTATAAGTTTAAAATGTTATTTTATTAAGTTTAATTTCACCACATTTTTATTCCTGAAAGTTAAAATTTTGTGAGAATGCTTCATATACAGTGCGTCCACGTATAACCTGACCAACCTTTATTTTCGCAACCGTTGGTCCTAGATGCATACTTCCAATTACAAAAATGGTTTAAATAAGGCAAAGAATTATTTTTAAAGTGATTTGGATCAAGAAAAACATTTATTAAAAAATTACGAAACTTAAATTTTTATACAGTCCCCCGGTCATGTAAGTGATATTTACTAAAAATTTACTGTCACCCTAAAGCCCGCCACACACCAAGGAGACATGCAACAAAAAAGCGTGAGGCATGCGACAATTTCACCCTGTTAACAAAGAAAAAACTGGTTTGAACAGCAGAATTTGCCTCATGTCTCACAATTATTGTCGCATGTCTCTCTGGTGTGTGGCGAGCCTAACAAGTAAGACAAAAAAAGTCCCATTCATCTAACATTAAAGTTGGCAGAGTTATGAAACTTTGAAATGCATGACTTATACCACTTTTTTGCATATCAAAACAGATGATTTCGACCATGCTTTCAGGGGTCATGTATAATGTACTTAAACTTATTTCAAGGTATCTGGACTTTGAAAGAAATCGTACAAATATTACGATTAACTTTTATTAGTTAAGTTTCAGATTAGTTAAAATAATTGTATTTTAACATGTGTTTTATTTTGTAAGAATTTGAGGCTATGATTTCTTTTAACTAAAATTATGTTATTTTCATAAGGTTTTATTTAACTTGCAACGATCGTCTTTCCGGTTTGAAATTTGTACTCAAGCTTTAACTTACTTTCAAATGTCCGATCGAAGTTAAATTTTGCATACTGACTTAAATTTGATGACATTGCAATATTATTATGATTTTCGATTCTTACCATCTTATACATACTTATATTAGAGGATAACACAAAAAAATTTGGATAGATTACCGTCAAGAAGATTAAGAAAGAGTTTTAGATTAGATAACATAAACCTGCGATGGTAGTGTTGTTTAACTTTTATAATTACATTTTACGTACTTTTTAATGCTGAATCAAAAAATTACCTTCACTTTTAACCATCATGTCAAGATTTTTTGCAAATCTTAAATTTCAAGGTTAAAAAATAGTGAAAAATCTGACACTATAAAATAGATGTAAGACTCTTTTATTCAGTTTAATTTTATTTAATTCAATAATTTATTAGATTTTTTGGCTTATACTGGGTTTCTTACAGCTAAACAGCTCGGGTGTTCGATGAGGTAGAGAGGGGAGATCAATTTTAACTTCTAGCTTTTTAACTTTGAAATTTGCGATTTGAGAAAATTCCTAACGTGATAGTTTAAAATGAAGGTCATTTTCAGACTCAGTGCTAAAAAATACATAAGAATCAATTTTTAAAAGATGAAAAACATGGCACAACCCACAATTTGAAAGACAGTGTAATCTAACAACATTTTAAAATATGTATCATTTTGTAAAGAATTGAGGCTGTTGTTTTTCATCCTTTTATTTAACAAAAAATCTGTTATTTTTATCCTCTTATAATGTTCAGTACAAATTGTACATTTTGCAGTAATATGTCAGAAGGATTAAAGATTTTAAATTTATATTGCAATGCTAATTTTACTCTCAACCATTGCTTTAATATATCTGAGGAAATTACATTTCTACTAAATTTGGGAATGACCCCTAATATGCAGTAAAAAATACACTCCAACTTTAAACAGCTATTACTCAGTCAATTTTAATTGTAGAATAACGGACTTTTTTTGCCTTACTTGCCAGTATAACAAGGAAATTTTACTAAATATAACCTATAGGACCGGGGAACCAAATAAAAATTTAGATTCTGTAATTCTTCACTAAATTGATTTTTTACTTGAAACTTTTTTTATCTTAACCCTGCACCTAATTTTGATCATTTTTGTAATTCGAAGTATGCATCTAGGACCAGCGGTTGCGAAAATAAAGGTCAGTCAGGTTATACGTAGACACACTGCATATAGATAAGTGTCACATGATGTCCATTTCTCATGGAATGGCTCTTTGGTATTTTAAATAACATAAGTAAAAATCATGATACATTTTAAATGAAATATGTGAAAAATTTATTTTTGAAATGAAATGAATATGATACAAATGATAGCGATGGGAAACAACATTTGGTGATATTTCACCCGTGCCCAGCTAACATAAAAGTGACCTTATTTAATATAGTATCTCGTAATGACAATTGCTTTCCCAATATTATGAAAATACAATAAAAGTGATACTGCAACTAAATGCAATTAATGACAAATTGTTCATCATTTTGAAATTATCAAATCCTGATAGTATGCACATTCAAAAAAACATTTATTACTAGCTAAGACAAAAACAGGAGGAAAAATCTCTGTTTACAAATATAGTAGGCTCTCAAATACGCACATCAATGCAGATTTAAACAATGAAACATTCAGTTCAGATGTAGAGGAAAAATTGTAGAATTTTTTAGTCTTAGGGCGATTCTCCCAAAAGTGAACCATACCCTCAAAAAATAAACTATTAAATTTTTCTTTTTTATTCATGGCTAATTAAAGTACATAGTTTGAAGTATTTAATTCATGCATTTATTTATTTTTACATGGTTTGTTTCTATATGTTCATGAAGGTCAAAAATTGATGTTTAGAATATTGAAAAACGCATGCATTCATACACCTATACTTTGTTTATCTCTATAAACAAATATACTGCACTTTTATTCAATTTTTGGCTTTTCAAAGTAGCTGCAGGTATATTTCTATGTAATCCAATAAAAAATTACTTTCATTTTAATTTTTTCAAATTGTAGTTTGTGATTTAAGATACTTTAAAGTGATGTCCCGTGCATCACATTAAAAGTGCATTAAGTTTTACTAGAGGTAGTAATATTTATTTTAGATGGAAAACATTTCTGATTTACTTTATACTTTTACAAAGAAAAAGATATACATTGTTAAAATAAATTCATGTTAATAATTTTTCAAATTATAAGCATTTTAAATTTGTCCTGTGCATCACACACCTTTGTCCTGTGCATCATTTATGTTAAATTTTGTAAAAAAAAAAAAAAAAAAAGAAAAAAGAGATTAATTTAGAAATTTTAAAGCTTGACATATTTTTATGCTAAATAATAAAAAAAAAATGTTTGAAAAAAATACAAAAATGATAGTTTCGATAAAAAAATCATGCATCATCATGTTCTTTAGCATAAATCTGCAAAACTGTAATAGAGAGATGGTACATTATTTGGCATATGTTTCATTTCGTGGAATATTTCTCTCTTCAACTAATAAAACTTTTACTGCTGATATTAAAATCTTTACAAGGTTGTAAAAATCAGAAGCAGAATGTACAATTTGAGAAATTTGCTTGCTCATAACTTTTGGCGAATAAGTGATTTTGCTCTTCCACCTATTCTATCTATGTCACTTTTCCATGTGAAGAAGCAAAGTATTTCCAGCTATAAGTTTTCTAGTATTTCCAGCTAAGTTCTTGTGAGAAAAGAACCACAAATTTATTCTTGAATTCAGATGATGGGTCGTCTGTCCAAATCACTTAATTTTTGTTTTCATCTGAAAAGGGGCTCCAGATCAAAGTAAAGTAACTCAATAAAAGCTCAGACTGTATTTTTTTCCTTTTCTTTTGCATCCGAACAAATTAAAAATGTTGAACAAATGTACTGAGACAACATCGCTGCTGTGAATAAAATCACACTACTTCTAGAGCACTATGAATTTCATTTTGATATTTACAGTTATAATTCATAGCAAATTCTTTCTGAAGAACTTCTACTTTGGGGTCTCCTTTTTTCATTCTGAAATTCTTAATTTTGATTTTTTTTAATATTTAAGTGGCAAGTGACTAAATAAAAGGTTTCTTTTAAGCTTGATAAAACTTTGCCAATGCAGCCTTTTTTCACATTACATCTTAACTTGCCTCCTCTGTCTTTTGTCCATTGGGTCCATAATATGATGGTATTTTCATCCTACTCATCATTTTCAATCTTTTCTCCATGAGAACAATCACTACAAACACCTTGCCAACAGTGAGAATTGTTACTATTATTACATAATGCTTCATCCCAAAACATTTCAGAATTATGCATTGTCTTAAGGGCCTACTTCAGTCACGCGAAAAGACCCGTTCGCTAAATGCTATTCCTATGGAAGAAATTTATAAAGATATCTCAGTCGCTTTTCAATATTTTTAGATGATTTTTTTGCAGTGGCTAGCTGAGATTGATCTGTAAAAAGGCTGTTTTTTACTTTTTCGATTTTCATTGGGAATTTTTTTCAGGAGGATGCTTTCATTTTAGGAACCGGTTCTGAAAATAAAAGTGTCCTGATTAAAAATACTTGTAAACGAAATTGAAAAAGTAGAAAATGTCCTGCATACAGATCGACCTCAGCGAGCCATTGCAAAAAAAAAAAAAAAAATCTAAAAATATTGAAATGCGACCGAGATATCTTTATAAATTTCTTCCATGGGAATAGCATTAGCGAACAGGTCTTTTTACGTGACTGAAGTAGGCCCTTAAGACATCTTAACTTTAGGAAGAAAGCCTCACAAATCATACATTTACATTGATCGATACATGTCAAAATAAAACATATTTTTAAATCCATTTAGAAAATTTACTTTTTAAAAAATTTCAAATTATGAGTACATTGGTGCCATCTACTGGCAGTTATTTTAAGTAATTAATACCTGCATCAAGAGGAATATATAATTAGTATCTTTTTATCATGTATTCTCATAATTTAACATCATAAATATGCTGAGAAATGTCATAAATCTCAGGTGGTATGCAAACAAGTCAGACTTGTCCCGTGCATCACTTTTACTTGTCCCGTGCATCACTTTTACTTGTCCCGTGCATCACATCCATAAAATCTACATAATTTATTAATTAATTTTTAAAATGAACTTAAGATTGCACCAAATCAATCTACTAAATGTTCTTTCATTATAAAAAAAAGTATAATCAATAAATCCATGAAACATCACAGAAATTAATGTTAATACCATATGATGTATGCATTTTGATTTTTTGTGAATCCTGTGCATCATGCATACATTTTAATTTCTTATTTATTCAATTTTTAATGTGGAAAAAAAAACAGCATGTCTTTCTGAAGTACAAGTTAAGGTCTTATACCTCATAATTATCAAAGTATTTAATAACTTTAATTTTGGTAAAATTTAGTGGTTTAAACACATGTAAATGTCCCGTGCATCACGTAAGAATCGCCCCTTATATCATTCCGTATGTATTTTAATACGTAATTCTTGATAATATGACTGAACTCATGTATTTTTTATAAAGGAAGTACAAATTTATTTCTGAAAAAAAATAAAAATATTGCTGATATCACTGGTAATTACAATCTTTTTACCAAATATATTTATTATTAATAAAGTTTAATTATTATTAATAAAGTTTTTTAAGACTGGTAAAAACTTGAAATAAAACAGCCTTACTTTATGATGTTGACTTGAATTAATAAAGTACCTTTATGAGGAAAGTTTTATTGAACAAGTCAAGGAAAATGCATCTCATTATTATTATGCATATTTAATTATACATTATTATTTGATTTACTTGATCTGTACTTTTAATAATTTAATCATTTTTAAAATTATGTTACTTTTTATCAATTTAGTTTATTACTTTACTTATTTTAATATTTTACTATATTGCAAGCATTCATTGTAATTTTGAATGTATTACAGTAGACTCCCTCAAATCCGCACAGCTTGGGACCAGAGGTTATGCGGATTTTAGAATTTTGCGGATTTATGGTCATTGATTTGTTTACATTTTTGAAACATTAATTTCATTGGTAGTTAAGCAAGGGAAATTATGATGAATGCTTACAATAAAGTGAAACATTCAAATAATAAAACAATTTATTAGTTTAAAAGTAAGTAATTACTAAAAATTTAGAAAAATATTAAATTATTACGAATGAAATCGATTAAATTCGATTCCAAAAGTCTTATGCTGCCATCTAGTGATAGCAAGGAGAACAGTGTTAATGCTATTATCAGTATATATAGCTTATTGCAGTCACTGTAACTTTTTTCATTGTCATTTAGAGTCTTGAATGCTTTTCTTATACTGCTTTGTATGTTTAGAAATCAATTTGTCTATAATTTAAAAAAAAAATTCTGCGAAAAATAATTTTAAAATAGCATTCCGGTTCGTGGATTTTTCCATTTCGAACCCTGGAAGTTTAGATATAGCTATGCTAATTTATATCAAAATCAAAAGTAATGTAAATTTATTTAGTAATAAACAAGCTGTAATAGCCAAAAGAGAATGATTAACAAAAAATTTAGTAAAAAAAACACTGCGGTAGTCGCTGATTTCGGCACCATCTTGAATTTTGTTCCTGCAACTTAACTGTAAATTTCATTGTTTACATCTGAAAAAATACGCGGATTTTAGGCGTTCGCGGATTTTAGGGTCGCGGATTTAAGGGAGTCTACTGTATTACATTCAAATTACTGTTTAAAAAATGTAAACAAAGCAATGACCAGAAATCTGCAAAATTCTAAAATCCAAATAACCTCTCTGGTCCCAAATTACGCAAATTTGAGGACGTCTACTTATCAGTTAAGCCAAAACTGCACTGGTAATCCCTAGAAGGAGGGTCAGAAATTAGCTATCATTAGCCAACAAATGCTTGCACATTTTTTTACAGTTTGATAAATTATTATTTTAATAAAAAAAAGTGAAAACAACCATGAATTATACTAGAAACTCAGTGACCAGGAATTACCTCTGGTGACTCTTAAGTATTATCTGGGCCAAGTCCCATTCACTGCAGCAACAATGACGTCACAAATATAACTACAGTACAGTCAATTGTTGTAACATTGGCCCAAATTCGGGTAACTCTGACCCACATTCAGAAAACTTTGGCCCATGCTGCCACGGTGGGCCCTCGGCGAATTACTTACATTGAGCTGCCAACCTCACGCTAGTGCTGCTAACTATATTTTGAAACCAAAAGTTTGGCGATAACTCAAGTGATGTAGCAGATTTAATCTTTTTTTTCCTTTGGGCCAAAGTTACCCTTATTGGTCAAAGTTACCCGAATTGACTGTATAACCTTTAATGTTACTATTTTTTTTCTTTCTTCATTTTAACTGCATAGTTAATATTATATAGTAAAAACTATATAATGCAGTAGACTTCTTCAAATCTGCAAAGCTCGGGACCAGAGGTTGTGCGGATTTTAGAATTTTGCAGATTTCTGGTCATTGCTTTGTTTACATTTTTTAAACTGTAATTTGAATGTAATAATGCAATCAAAATTATAATGAATGCTTGCAATATAATAAAATATTAAAATAAAGTAATAAATTAAAATGATAAAAAGTAAGGTACTAATTTAAAAAATAATTAAATTATTTAAACTAAAGGTGAAGTAAATAATTAATGTTTAAACATTATAATAAAGATGAGATACATTTTTCTTGAATTAGGTTCAATGAAACTTTCCTCATAAAGGTACTCTATTAATTCACATCAAAATCATAATTTTTCTTAAGGTTTAGTCAGTCTTAATAACCCAAAACACTTGATTAATACATAAATATATTTGGTAGAAAGATTTTCATTACCAGTGATATCAGCAATAACTTGGTTTTTTTTCCGAAATAAATTTATACTTCCGTCATAAAAAACTACGAGTTCAGTCATATTATTAAGAATTACATATTAAAATACATAAGGAATGATATAAAACTAAAAAATTCTGTAATTTTGCCCCTATATCTGAAATGAAAGTTTCATTGTTTACATTTGCAATGATGTGCAGATTTTAGGCATTTGCAGATTTGAGGGAGTCTACTGTATAATATAATATAGCATAGTATATACGGATATATTAATTAATACAGTACACTTATATTACATGATAGTTGTATCATAATCATTCCGGTGTGTATAACAAACTGCTGGAAATAAAACTACCATCGTTAAATTGTAAACTGTACATTAAATTATCATTTTGAGCTGAATTGGCAGCACAGATGTGTCAGACGTAACGGGGTTGTCACAAGGCTTTTTTTTGTGTGTCATTTTAGAGAGAAAACCCCGTTTTCAGGCCCCTGTTAAAACCATTTTGTGAAAACAGCATGTTAGTTTTACTTATTATGAAACTGTTTATCTTACATTAAAAAAAAAAATGGAACAGATGTCATAAGTTCCCCCCAGCCGCCATCTTGGAATTCTTCTTGGCGTGAAAACCCCTTTTCCGCCAAGTAGTAAATGCCGCCAAGCACCGGTTTATACGCATGTTTGGCTTAATGAAAATAAAATGTAAATAATAAACAAAATTCGCTAAACTGGCAATCAGTAATCCTTGTATGAGCGCTTCGCGCACATTTACCGGGAAAAAGACATCGCCGAATTCAGCATTTCTCGCGATATAGCATTCTCAAAATTCAGCAGTTCTCGTATTGTAGCAATCTCAAAATGTAAAAAACTCTTAAAGCAGCAAAATATACCTAAAAAACGAAACTCGCTAAAGTGGCAATCAGCAATAGTTGTATGAGCGCTTCGCGCTCATTTACCGAAAAAAAAAAAACATCGCCGAATTCAGCATTTTTCGCGATATAGCCTTCTCAAAATTCAGTAGTTCTCGTTTTGTAGCAATCTCAAAATGTAAAAAACTCTTAAAGCAACAAAATATACATAAAATTATCAACTTACCTTAACAGACATCTGCTTTCTTGAACCCTACAGCACAAAATATAACACCGCCGTCATTTTCCAAAATAGGCTTAATACGCATTGACATGCTGTAAACAAACCTCCCTTTCTTGTCAAAATTTCCTCATATTTCTTAATTACTTCAGCAAGAGCGTTTAAACGGACTACAGAAACTATATACATCCAATAAATTTAACATAAAAATAAAAAGATAACCATAGAATACGATATCAAAATCAAAATACATCGATACATCCACAAAATCTAAGCTTCTCAGGGGTTGCCAGAACACGACACGTCACAACACATACGTCACATGGGGTTTCCATATCGAGTTTGTCATATCCGTAAACACCGCCAACAAAAAATCGCCAAACAATTCAAAACAACAACAGCTGAGGGAACATACGGCATCTATGCTAAAAAAACATTTATTATAAACACACACAAATTATTTTACTATAAAACACACATTGTTTAAATTTAATGTAAAGCATATACAGGTGTCCATGCAAAGCAGAATTATCAAAATTGGCAGGTTGCCCAGACATAAAATTGCCATTTTTACGTCAAATAGGCACTCCAGTGCATCTGAGACATCTGTGCCCAATGGACCTTATGCACACAACCTGAGTTCGAGGCTAGCATTTGCCTGCTGGCGATATTTACCGTTGAATATTAGCATAACAGTCTACAAGTTATTAATGCTTGTTTGTTAAAAATACTGCAAAAAAATTCTTTGTTGTAGCAGTATAAAATTAATAAATTGTTTTATAAATTTTAAATGTTGTTCTGCATGCAAGAAAATTCACTAAATTTCAGTTAAAATTTATGCACTCAACCTGGGTCCAGGCTAAAGTCGTCAGCTAGCTGTGTTTGCATCTGCACATACTACCATTCTGGCAGTGCAGTGGCTAGAATAACAGATCAGCATGCCACCAGTTCTGGCATCTGATGTGTGCATAAGGTCTATTGGCAATTGACAACAATAAACAAAATAACAATAACAGGGTTCATACTCTATTTGAATAACAAAATTCCCTGACTTTTCAGGTTTTCCAGGCCATATTTCCTACAATTCCCTGACAAAATTCACGACATTTTTAGAAATACGAATTACAATTTAAGATCTTAATGATTAAACTTACATCTGAAAATTAAAATAACGTATAAAATTGAAACTAAAAATCTATATCATTTGACATTTACACTATATATATATATAAAATACAGCTCAGATGGATTCAAAGTAACTTTTTATTTACATAACTGAATTTACACATATTAAACATTTAACTTTTTTTAGATTTCTACTGTCATTATAGGTGAAAATCGGCAGTTGCCACTCGCCACGTGGCGATTAAAAAATCAACCATCGATCGCCACCTTAGTCGCCACTCGGCAAGTGCCGATAAAAATCTGTCAACGATCACCAAGTGAAATATAGCTTTTTTCATAGAAATATGTATCTCTACTTTAGTTACATCTAATTAGCAAACTGGTTAATTCTTTTTCCTATCGGATGCAAGCAGATTACAACAATTTAGCTGTATTTTCAATATTTTGGCTTTTCGTCATTGCTCTTCAGTTAGATTATTTTTTCAAAAAATACAGTTTTATTCTGCAAAATATATTCATCAGCTTTGATTCCACATGCATTTCAAATAATTTATTCCCCCTCCCCCCCCCCCCCCCCCCATAGGATGCAAGCGGATTTTAAGGACATTGCAGTATTTTCAATATTTCGACTCCTGCTACATACTCACCAGTTAGATTATTTTTCTTCAAGAGATACTGTTTAATCCTGCGAAATACTCACAGCTTAGATTTTAACTGTATGCAATGTGTGTAGTATGTTAATAGCACATTTACTTGTTAAATAAAATCCAAATAACATTTTATTGCGCTTTATTTGATTATCTGTTTTATTGTATACATCTAACTGTTGGAATTTGATTGTTATTTTTTATATAAAGAAAGTAACAGTAATTTGATTGATAATAGTGTTTATGAACATATACAAATAATCTAAAAATATCTCTCTATTCTAAAAAAAAGTAACTACCGCTGTCACTGCCGCCGCCGGTTTTGATTTTTTTGTGACTGGAGGCCTTTCTTCGTTAATATTAACAAAAATATGAAAATCGGTGGTTTTATACAGAAATGTTTGATAAACACGCTGATGCAGACAGTTTTCAAATCGAAGAATTATTTTAAGAGTTATTTAATGCTAAAGTTGGACAAAATCGTTCCACTAAAAAAGTTTTATAGCAGCAAAAACTATACATGGCAGTGCAATCATTTTTAGATCATTTTATGCGTTAGAATTTGCCGGAGTGCAGATTGCATTAATTTTTTTTTTTTTTTTTGACTCATTTTTTCAGGTTTTATTTCTATTTTAAATTCAAATTTTCAGCATTTCTAGAGATTCATTTTTACAGATTTCAGAAAATTGTACTAATTTAAACTGTTGCCAACTATATAAAAAGCGCAAGCAATAATGTTTTCTTCAAATTAAAAATTTATTTACACGTGACTATTATAAACAGGAAAAAAACTTTCAAATTAGAATTAAATAATTATGTATAAAAAGCAGGAACTTATTAAAAATTATGTCATAAAAAGTATACACGTGAATTTTAAAAGAGAAAGGATATTGTAAAATAATAAATTCATTAACATGCGTTAGAAATCTTAGGAGAAATTACGTCATATTTACGTCACATTATAGTTATTACATAAAATGAACACAAAATAATATTGCAAAAAAGTTTAAATTTAGAAATTGCGCTAGACATTTATTTGATATTTTGAGAATTAATTTAAAATGTCTCATTTAAAAGAACTTTCTTTTCGCTTTGTTAAAAAATACCAGGAGACAAAGACTCTCTTTACTTAATTCCTTTTATATTAGCTTATTTTGAAATGTTGTTACACGTGTATACGTCATCAAGTTATTTTTATTTCGACGTTTTATTTGTGTTTTTATTAATGTTGTACGAATTTATTTGTTCTTTCATTATTTAAAATAAAAATTATATCAATTTGTATAATTTGGCGATTTATATAATTTGGCAAAATTGGTCGACAGGATAATCAAGTAGTACCGCAGCGGATTTGGCGTTAAAATTCCCCAATCAAAGAGAAATGAATAGAAATTCGTTTATAGGGAGATCGCCACTGTTTTTTAAATTATAATTCAATCTTTCGAAATCTTTTTAAAGCCGATCAAATTAGCGTGCATTCAGAGTCTGTGGTGTCTGGATGGGGGTTGGCGAGCGTAGCTCGTAGGGGGCCGAGCCCCCTAGTATTCTAAAAAAAAATGAATATGATAACTGATTGTAATTTTAAAGTAATTTCCTTGAATTTTGAGTGCTTCCCTATTCTTATCATGAATAGTTGGCTGGTATAGAACTCTGACTTATAGAAAAATATGTATAATATACAATGATTATAGTTTATGTAGGTGTCAAGAAAGTTTGAAACATTATAGTGGCCACTAGCTTTAAAAAAGGGGCCACTAATGAAACCGAGTCTACCGGCCACTGGCTACTAACTCAATGTCACAGTTTTCACCTATAACTATCATGTCATTTATTTGTGTTGTTTCAGAAGTAGTTTGTTGTGTAAAAGTTTCAATTTTTTGTCTTTTAATATTTTAACTTCAGCTACAGCTTTCTTTTTTTTTTTTTTTTTTTTTTGTCTTGCTTCGTAATTTTCATTCTTTTTCTAATATAATTATTCATGGTATCTCATCCTAGCCACCTTAACAAGGCTCAACATTTCTTTCGCTTAAAGTACCTACTGACTATTTGGCAACAAATTTGTATAGCTAAAACATCTTTATGTTAAAAATGTGAATATAGCAAAAACTCTCCTTTTAAGGGAAAAATCAGAACTTTTTAGCAGATGCACCGTGAACTCTTGAGAATGTTGACGCATGATAGTGCATTAAAAAAAAAAAAAAAAAAAAAAAAAAAAAAAAAACTGACTTTTCCAGGTTTTAGAAAAAAATTTTAATTTTCCTTGACTTTTTGAGCACTTGTCATTTTCCCTGACAATTCCCTGTTTTCCAGTCGTGTATGAACCCTGAACAAAAAACAGGACTTAGGATTTAAAAGTGGTTTCCACAGGGTGTCTATTTCAGATCTGCAACAAATTTCCCTAACTTTTCCAGGTATCGAGATTCTGTGATGTTACACACAAAAACTCTTAAAAGTTGTGAATTTGATAGTGGAATTTTCATAACTGATGCTGAAGTAACAACTACTGATCTGTTAAACGAATTCTGGCAAAATTTCCAAAATGTTGAACATTTTACATGCTGAACATTTTGCAAATACATACTTTTAGCATCTGGTTCTACCCATTTTGTCCAATCAGGATGAAATTCTTTATCACATCAGTCACAGTTAAATACATTTTGCTTCAACATATTTTAATACAAATAATAAATATTAAATAAATTAAGCTAACAAATGTTCAGTTCCAAAACAAAGATAAGTAAACAGACTGAAACATCTAACCAATCCTACAACATTCAGAACAAAGATTCAGTGAAACTGGCATTGAAAATATGAGAGTTACAAGGAAGGATTGAAAAGGGGTAGACAAAGTTATTTGCAAAACATGTTGAAATACTCTTTACAGTAAAGAGCTAAATTTCATTTTCCTGACAGTGCAATTTCAAATCCTTAGTTTTTATAATAAGACATTTTTTCTCAGAATTTTCAAGTTTTTAAATCTTTCTCAGAGTTTTCAAATTTCCCTGACTTTTCCTTAGGAATGGTAAATTTCTGACTTTTCCAGGTATCTAGATACCCTGTTTCCGGTAGTTTGTACCGACTCCAACCTATGACAGACCATGGATAAATCCTGTATGTACAAAATTAACTGAAATGGGACTTGAAAGTAAAATCACAAATCACTGAGCCAAACTTAAAATTTTAAGGTAAAGTATCTAAATATTAAAATCAGCTATATTCTAAAGAAATAATTCTATGCTTATGGAGCATACATATAAAATAACTTCATTATCTTAGTTTCAACTCATTATATAATCAGATATTTAAGAAATAATGAATCTTGTTTTCAAATTAAACTTACCAGCTTGGGTCTGCTGACAAGAAGTAATTCAGTAAAGTTTACTTAATTTCAATTTTATTTAAATGAGCGTAGTTCTATTATTAACAATAAGAAGCCAAGCAAACATAAAATAATATAAATACAAGAACATCACTTTGATAGTAGCTCAAACCCATGGTCGTGAGCTGCCTGCCCACGCATCAGATCAACAACAACAACTTCTGTGAATGATTCTCAAAGTGTCATTCACTACTTAACATTTTTTACTTTTTTAATCCATGGTGGATAAATATCGAGATAAATATTCGTGCCAAATCAAGAACTTTAAAAATTTGCAAATAGTCATATTTAGACCTTAGCAGTTGAATATGTCATCTGGATGCTAAAATCGAAATGTGAAAAATTTGGGAAGTTTCAAATATCTACATTTTGCATCGAAAGAGAATATATGCTCTGATTGGTTAAGAAGAAGTAACTCCGATAGGATATTTTTATCCGTTGTCGGTAAAATCTTCATAGTGAGTGACACTTTGAGAATCATTCACAAAATTCAAGATCTAATATAAAGTTTGTTGATGTTGTAGACGAGACATTCATCCTCTGATTTATATATATATATATGTTAATTTTGCTTCGTATCGCGAATAATACAATTTCTTTCAATAAATAAAATTGAATTTAAGAAAAAAAAATATCGCATATTATGGGAGTGAATTAATTTTGTCACCCAATCCAAGCTGGTATGTTTTAATCTTAAAGATCGATGTATAATTTTTTAAATATCTGTTTATGTAACGAGCTGATAGATCGTTAATAAAGCATGTTCATATGTATGCGTCGAAAACATGGAATTTTTCCTTTAGACTATTGCAAATTTTAACGTTTACGAATCTTAAAATTTCATATTGCGCTCAATGATCTCTTATTTCAATTTCAACTCGTTGTAGTTATTTTTGTACAAGCAAAAATTTTCAAATGTCTGTATGATTGTCAATTTTAATTAATGTTTTACACACACAATTTATTCAGTGTTAGTATTTTTTAAAGTACAATTCCCTATGATGTATTTTTAATTCACCAAATTGTCAATGTAAAACTTTATTACTATCTCTTTTTATACAAGAAATTAAACATTTGGGTCATTCCACATGAATTCAACCAATGGGTGTTGCACCATAGTCACAGATTTTTTTTTAATTTTTATCATAGACAGACATAGTAGTGAAACCCACAAATCTGAAATTTAAAAATAATTTTTGCAATATTGGCTGAGATACAACCATTTGAAAATTGGTCATTTTTACCAAATGGCGGCCATCTTGGCATCTTATCAATGTCTATAAATGGCTATAACTTGACAATTAATGGCTCAAATTTTACGTTTCTGGTACCAATTTGAAGCTATTTGTACAAAGAATGCATATTTCACATCAAAACAATAGTAAATTTTCATTTCTTTACTTTTTATTATGTGCAAACTAAAAATATCACCCCAAAAAAGGGCTGACTATAATGGCCCATAAAAAAAATGAATCATTATGAATTTTTCTAAAACTTGGTAGAAACATTGCTCCATCTGCATGCTTCAAATTAAAAAAAAATTGGAGAGGTAAAATCTGTTGTTTTAAAATTAATGCTTTTTTACGCATAGGGTGTCATTAACCAAATAATGATCATTTTAGAATCTGTAAGTATTCCTAATTTAAGAAATAAAGGTTAAAATAAAATTTTCTAACATCTGAATTAATGTAAAAGTATATTGAAAACATCATTTGTACTAATTTCGTAGGAATCCCCTCCCCCACCCCAACAAAAAATGTATACAATTAAAAAAATTTTACACTGAAAAAGATAAGAAAATAATTTAAGGAATATAATGTATAATTAATTATAAAAAACAGATAAATGCAATACATATAAATGAGGATTTACTTTACATATAGGGGAGAGTGGGGTCAAATGGGACAGTAGGTTTTTCTCTTTAGGTATCATTCTAAATATTTCATCAATCACAGATTAGGTGAGGCAATGGTAGCCCAATCTTCAGTTGAAAAAAGTAGCTGATCTATGTAAGCTGGCAATTGTATAAAGAAAAAGATTATTTCAAGGATCAAAAGTAAATTTGCTTCATATACTTTTTATGCTTTCTGTATACTAATGATTTGTTTATGCATAGGTGTAATAATTTCCCTATTTATGGAACGTTATACTGCATATTATCCATAATTTAAACTATGCCTAAAAGCAGTATTTCTGTTTATACAAGAAGTTTAATATAAAAGAAGGTAGAGAGAGGAATGGGACATGCCAGCAAAGGGGGGAATGGGACTATACTTTTTAATAAGATGAGCGTAAATTGCTAATATGCAAATATTTTTAAAGGATAGTATATTAATTATAACATCGAAAATATATTCATTTACTTCAAAATATAAATAAATTGAATAGATGATTTCTTAATATCATTTCTGATTAACAATCCTGAATTATCCCTTCCAGTGATGAAGACACTGGAATTTGATATTGTAGCACAGGCATTATTAACCTACAATCTTTGTTATATTGTAAATATACCTGACACTAGACTATTTGCTTCTTATAATACATTGTTTTATAGTTATCTCATACCTCCCTGTTAGTGGTGGTGGTGGTGGGGCATATGGGACACATTTTGAAATTTACAATTTCTTTTATTATAATCTGAAAATTATGTTTTTATATTGTTCAAGGACATTAGAAAGTGTTCCATTTTGTATTCTAAAAATCGAAATTTTTATTTTTGTGTCAAACAAAAATGATTTTCTCACTTTTGTAAAAAGTGTCCCATTCCTCCCCACTCTCCTCTATATGTAGAACCTATTTAAGACCTTTTCCCACTTAAAAAATTAAATTTATATGGGCGAATTTTTACTCCTCACTTTACAGATTTTCTACTTATAAAGTTTAATGTTAGTGTGTAATCCTTTACAGTAGAAAACTTCTACTGTGTATGTATATATATATATATATATATATATATATATTTAAATCATTCAGAATGCATTAAATGTTCAGATGTAAATATGTCAGTTTATGTAATTTTTATTTCAGTATATTTAGTATAACTGAACTTACTTATAAAACTGATTAAAAACCTTGGTAGTTTAAATCTGAAGAAAAAACTAGGTACCTATTATATTATAAAGTTATATGCATGTAAGTAAATATTTTGTTCTTATTTTGTCTAGATTTGTTCCATGTGTAAGTTTAAACTTAGGCTTATTTCTCATCACATGTTTTGCCCTGGATTTGTATTATATTAATTTTTTTTTGTTTCACTGTATCTAGATTTTTGTTATTTGAACTCAGTGTGAACTAAAATCATCAAATGTGAACTCAATTAACTCATTTATATATATTTTATTTTATTTTATTTAAATTACACAATTGAATAAATTCAACTGTAATTTACAGCTAGTATTTCTCCAACATTTCAGGGGAAAATATGTGGCTTTTTTAATGTAGTCCGTTATAGTAAGGGATTTAATATTTGTGTAAATATTTTTTGAGAATTATATTCTCATATTTTAAATGAAATAAAAAGTACTGTAGAAATGAAAATTTACTAGTATTTTAATACAATATATGAATATTTAGTATAAATAGCTGCAAATTGATATTTCTTTATTTAATTATATAATATACACACAGCACATTAATTCAGATGTTAGAAAATTTTATTTTAACCATTATTTCTGAAATTAGGAATACTTACAGATTCTAAAATGATCATTATTTGGTTAAGACACCCTATGTGTAAAAAACCATTTATTTTTAAACAACAAATTTTACCTCTCCAATTTTTTTTTACTTTAAAGCAGACAGATGGAGCAATGTTTCTACCAAGTTTCAGAAAAATTCATGATGATTCATTTTTTTAATGGGCCATTATAGTCAGCCCTTTTTTGGGGTGATATTTTCAGTTTGAACATAATAAAAAGTAAAGAAATGAAAGTTTACTATTATTTTGATGTGAAATATGCATTCTTTGTACAAATAGCTTCAAATTGGTATCAAAAACATAGAATTTGAGCCATTAGTTGTCAAGTTATGGCCATTTACAGACATTGATAAGATTCCAAGATGGCCGCTATTTGGTAAAAATGACCAATTTTCAAATGGCTGTATCTCAACCAATATTGCGAAAATTATTTTTAAATTTCAGGTTTGAGGGTTTCATTACTGTGTCTGTCTATGATAAAAATTAAAAAAAAAAATCTGTGACTATGGTGCAACACTTTTTCTTTAAATTGGTTGATTTCACGTGGAATGACCCATTTGAATAATATGTATAATGTGAACATTAAAACTTCCACAATCTTACTTAAAAGGCGACTAATGTAATGAAAAAGATGTTACAAGTTTAAAATATACATTTTATTTAAAAACTTCTTAGTACTTTCAAACCTTCCGGGTTCATCATCAGCGAATATCTTGATAACTAAAGCCCCCCCCCCCCCCCCCCCCCCACTTAATTTAGATAAATGGGATCTTGATGCAGAATTATTCGCTCCAAATTTGGTATACCGGTTTATTATGTTAAGGAGCTTCCCTAATTAAATTTGGAGGTTAAGTATAAAGAGGGTCTACCCAGCCCCTTAATTTAGATAAATAGGTTTTTCATGCAAAATTATTCGATTTGTTCCAAATTTGGTATACCGGTTTATTATGTTAAGAAGCTGCCTTGATTAGATTTGGAGGTTTATTAATTAAATATAAAGGGGTTAGACACCCCCCCCCCCCCCCAGACAGTGCAAGCTTAATTTAGATAAATGCATTTTTCTTGCACTGTCTGCTGTCTGTCTCAACTCTAACTTGCATTAATATAGTTGTATTGCTGTGTAATTGATGTATGTTATTGAGATTGTTTTACTATGCAATGTTTGGTATTGAAAATAAAGTATGTATCACTTCAAATGTTATGAAAATCGAATTAAAACTTAAAAAGATATTTAAATACATTCTATTTAAAATCCTATACATTCTATTTAAAAATACATTAATACATTCTATTTAAAGATCCTATAATACATAATTGATTCAATGATATACCCAGACTTGTATAAAACCAAAAACTTTCTGCGCACATAAATATTGGATCAAAAAATTTCTGCAAATTAATTTAATGTTTAATGAAATTACGTGTTATATTATTTTGACGATATGAATTAAATACCATAGTTTAAAATAATTGCTATTTCAAAATTAATTAATATTAATTAATGAATAATTATTTTAATTAAAAAATAATAAAGTGAAAATCCGTGATAGGAAGTGGTAATTCTTTTCAATTATTTTGTCATTGCATTTAGAAAAAACAGCCCAATCCTTAATTGTGATCTCTTCCCACAAAATGCCAGTCACTCTTATAACACTAAGAAATTATTCGGTTTAACCGCCGTCGCTGGGCTAAAAAGTCACTGCAGCCACTGATGGAAAACTGATCGGGATGTGTGGGAAATAGAAAGAAAAGGGTCTGTGATATCACAACTATGTTTTGAGTCTTTAAATTTTGAATTGTGGACAAACAATATATAAATCGTACATAAAATTGGGGAATATTTTAAATTTTTGGTATTAAAAAAAAATAGTTTTTCTTTTCTTAACTTTTTCCGCAAAGTTCTGAATTTTTCGCAAAATTTTCCACGCACGGTGTTCGCGCGTGCGTCTATATTATACAACTCTGGATATACCATGATAGGTAATGATCGTAGGTTGCCCTGGTGATTAAGTCCTTTTTAAGATGGATTCATATTACTTCCGTATTACTGAATTTAATATATAGAATCATAATAAATTTTGTATTCATGTCTTTTTGCCCAAGAGTGTAACACTTATTGCACCAAGATCTGAATATTTATAAAACTAGTCATAGTACAAATGCACCTCATTTGAAATTGTAATTTCCAACTTGTTTAGGATACATAGTAGGCTTACTCTTACAAATATGATACAAATAAGCAAAAATTCAGTGACTTTTACTAGAACTGTATATATAGAGTTCCTGTAAAATTCTCTGAATTTTTGAAATGTTTCTAAAACTTGTTAAACTCAAAAGTGGAAGTTTTCCTTTATAGTGAAGGTAGTTCCCAATGGTATTGATCAACAGCAAAAAAAGCAAAGTTTTTGAGATTGGCATTTTTGGAAAACAAATTTTTTTTTGATAAAATGTTTTTTTTTTTTCAAAATTTGGTATATCATTTTAAACAGAAAAACATTATCTTTAAAATAAAAAAAAAATGCAACAAAATATCTTGCACTGTTCTAGAGATAGAGCACTTTATAATTTTTATCGCAAATGGGAAATGGCACCGGGGATGTCATCTTTGGCGGCCTGTATCTCAGGCGAGGAATTTTTTTGGACAAAACAAAAATTTACAGGTATCTTACTTTTTCTTAAATTTTAACATATGTTCAATTCAAAAACTTCCGAGACTATGAAGGTAACCCCCCCTCCCCTGCCTGAATTGACATGGCTTCAACCAAAAGCAATAAACATATTGTTAACAGAAAATATAGCATCAATATCTTTACTTCAATTTATTGCTTATGGGTAATAAAATTTTCTTTAAAAAAATTCAATTCCTATGAATATCATCATTATATTAACCCCTTCGCGATGAATGTCTTTTACAGAATTTTTAAACTTTAATTACCGATTTTTCCAAATAAAAATTTTTGCCTAATTGAATCGGGAAAATCCCTGTTTAAATAAGGCAAAATTTACAATAAAAAACAACTGATAGAAATAATCAACGATTCTAATCGCCTTATGCATCACGTATCTACGTGTTGCTCGTCCCCAAGGTGTTAAGTGTCGCTTTTCAAACAAGAAAAAAGTGTTAAACTTGTGGTCCAGGCAATAGGGGATTTTGCCTGGCAAAATTAATGGTAGTTCTGGAAATCGACGTACTTTATGTTTTTTGGGTCGCTGAATCCGAATTTTTAACTTCCCACCACAATCCCCCCCCCCCCCACAACCACCCCAAAATAGTTGTTTTTAAATTCAATTTTTTATTGTTTTAGGAGAAAAGTATCTAGAAAATCAGAAAGTAGGCAGGGGCAAAGTAGGCAAAAAAAGGGGGGGGGGGGGTTGGGGTTTGTATGTTCAGCTTGGTTGAATATTTTCATATTTGGCCAAACTGAATGTTGGTAGTATAGCCGATTACCAAACACTCAGTGCATCCCTAATTTTTATATTTTCGTTATAATTTAAGGTTTAAAAACAAAATTGCTCTTTTAACATCTGAATTTATTATTTCTATTTCTTATTTAAAATCTTCATTTTAATAATAGAGTGGAGGCGGCTACACAGACAATCACATCATCGAGTTGACTGTTGAGATTTCAAGATTAGACAGAACTCTATAAGCATATTAAAATGCAACTGGTCTGCCAAGTCATATCTTGGTGTAAAACACCTACACACCCGATTTTACTGGTTGACTGGTAGGTTTATTATTGTGTTTTCCTGCACGGCCAATGTATGAAAACATGGAAGACTAAAAGCAGGAAAATACAATGGAAAATCTACCAGTCAGCCACTAAAATTGGGTTTGGAGGTGTTTTCCACCGAGATATGACTTGGCAGACCAGTTGCATTTTGATATGTGAATCGAGTTTTAACTAATCCTGGAATTTCAGCCATCAACTCGATGAGGTGAGTGTTTTTGCAGCTGCCTCCCGGTCTTACTGTGTGTCCATAATTAAGCGACCCTATTTTAAAGTTGTCTACAGACGAAACTTCCTGTTCAGAAAGTTGTGAAATTTTGTCAAGGACATAATGTAGGCAGAGTTGTATAATATAGACGCGCACGCCGTGCGCGGAAAATCTTCCGCAAAATTCGGAACTTTGCGGAAAATTTTTTTGGGAAAAAAACAAAAAAAACGTAGTTTTTGCTCTTGTAACTTCTTTTTTTTTTAAATATTGAAATCTTAAATATTTCCCAATTTTATGTATGATGTATTTATTGTTTGCCAGGGGTGATTCTGTTCCGAATTTTCCGAAAATTAAAAAAATTCGGCCATCAGCCCGAAAATTCAGGCATAAAAAAATATTGCGCATTTCAACAAATGGTCACCGAAAAAAAAAAAACAATTTCGTCAATCGTTCGCAGAAAAAAATTAGCCCCTTCGTCAAAGCTTCGCGAAAAAAATGCGAATTTCGTCAAAGGAACGCGGAAAACGCGAATTTCTTCAAAGTATACTTATATTTAAAAAAAGATAATTTCGACAAAGAATCGGTGAAAAAACGCAAATTTCGTAAAAGCATAGCGAAAAAAGCCCGAATTTTGTCAAATGATCGCGAAAAAAACGCAAATTTCGTAAAAGAATCGCGGAAAAAATTTATTTCGTCAAAGGATTGCGAAAGAAACACGAATTTCGACAAAGTGCCGCGAGAAAAGCGCGAATTCCGTTAAAGGATCACGAAAAAAAAAACACTCATTTCATGAAAAGATCGCTGAAAAAACGCGAATTTCGTCAAAAGATTGCGAAAAATACGAATTTCGTCAAAAGATCGTGAAACAAACAGCAAATTTCGTCAAAATACCGGGAAAAATACGCAAATTTCGTCGAAAAAACGCGAAAAATACACGAATTCCGTCGAAAAATCGAGAAAAAAAGTGAATTTTCTCAGAGGATCGCTAGTTTCGTGAAAAAACGAACAAAACGTGCTCAAAAGATTAAAAAAACGCGAAAAATACACGAATTCCGTCGAAAAATCGAGAAAAAAAGTGAATTTTCTCAGAGGATCGCTAGTTTCGTGAAAAAACGAACAAAACGTGCTCAAAAGATTAAAAAAAACTGTACACATTTCTTCAGAAGATCGCGAAAAACGCAAATTTCGTCCAAAGATCACGAAAAATAAGTGAACTTAGCCAAAAGATCGCGAAAAATAAGCAAATTTCTTCAAAAGATTACGAAAGGAACTCGAATTTCGGTAAAAGATCGCAAAAAACACTCAAATTTTGGTAAGAAATCGTGAAATCACGTGAATTTTGTCAAAGGATCGCGAAAAACACGCTAATTTCGTGAAATGGTTGCGGAGATTTTGTTTATTTTTATTTGTGATTTGCTGAATTTAGATCCCTAAAAGTTCCTTTTTATGTAAAATATACGGTCTTTTTTGAGAAAAATGGTCCCCTTTACCATTTTTTACTACAAAAGTTGAGTGGGAGTCCTGTATGTTGTATTCATACACTTTTCTCTGATTAGTTAAAATGCTGCTTTAAAATAATATTTTTTAAAGCCAAAAACTGATTTTTTTTTTCTTCCTGCTGCTAATTTTTCATTATTTGCAATCTGTACCCAATGGTCGTTTAGAATGCCCAGAGTTAGCAAAATGTGTGGAAAATTTTTATCTGATTAATTATTCTGTCAAATGCGAAAATATTTTCAAGATAGCAATCATTTTAATTTTTGGGAGTTTATTAGCATTAGAATTCCAGTCTGCTCCAAAAACAGAATTTTAATATTATTGTTACAAAATTAGATTTTTGCTGCTACAAAAATGGATTTTAATGCTCCAAAATCAGATTTTTGCTGCTCCAAAATGGCTTTAGTGCACTTTCATCCCTGCATCAGTCTCTTTAATGATGATACCTATGAATAGACCTCTCCCTATAAAATATGATTCAGTTGTTTCAGAAGCAATGACGTATTATTTTGTGAACAGAGTGACTGGCATTTTGTGCGAAGAGGTTACAATATTAAGGGTTGGGCTGTTTCTAAATGCATTGACAAAATAATTGATAAAAATTCACCTTTTCTTATCATGGGTTTTTAGCTTTATTATTTTTTTAACTAAAATAATTATTCTTTAATTAATATCAATTAATGTTTAATTTGAATAGTAATTACTTTAAAACTACTGTTTTTAATTCATATCATCAAAATAATATAACACATTATTTTATTCAACATTAAATTAATTTGCAGAAAGTTTTAGACCCAATATTTGCGTGCGCAGAAAGTTTTTAGTTTTATACAAGTCTGAATGTAGGTATGAGAATTTGAGCGAAAAAACTAGTTCAAAATTTCGTCGCCAGAGGGCACTTATGAATTACACATGTAGCATACATTTACGATAGTTTACAAATTCTGTTTCAACAAAACATGTTCCACGTGACCGCTATCATTTTCAGCTATGATCTGTAATTGTAAGATAGAATGTTTCGTAGTTGACCGCAGTGTGTTCTGGGAAATGCTAAGAACATGTCGCGAAACGTCATCTTTAAGATCAGGTAAAGTTACTAAATAAAAATTGTAAGCTATCATAAATGTATGCTAAATGTGCAATTCGTTAAAAACGCCATCTGGCCGCAAACTTTTGAAATAATTTTTTTTTCTGCTTAAAAATTCCCATCCTTCCATTTATGTTTTTCACAAAATATCACAACTTTCTGAAGAATACTTTAGTCTGCAGGCAACTTTAAAATAGGGTCGTTGTTACAGTAGCTGTAATATCAATTGTTTACATTCCAAAGTAAATGTTGCATTATAGAGATTGCGGATTCATTTGTAGTCTTGATATTCGTTGGGTGTACATCATTAGATGTAATAATTTTATTTCTATTAAAATTTAGCACCGTTGAATTTGGCATAAAATAGTATTTTGCTAATTGCAAAATTATCACCGATAGCTTTAATTGAATAATGGCCAAAGATGACCGGTCACTTGCGATTTTAGACGGTTTCTTAAATATCTAGACAAATACATGAGGAACAGGAACTATCCTGAAACTCCATGTGTGCAAACAGAATAGTACAGGTCATATATTTTTGTGAAGATTTTTTCCCGAAACCCCATAGGGGACTGCCAACAAATTGAAAAAAAATGAAACCTGGCAAAACTACTGTAGCAAAAGCATACTGTAGATTATGATTAAGTGACTTATTGTAATAATTTGTGTTCATTTTTATGAGGATACTCGAAGAGAAATTCAGGTTTTCATAAAAACAGTCTCAAATTTTGCCAAGGTTTTTGCTTATAATTTGCATAGTTCTTAATATAAAAAAAATTTCTTTTCAGAAAATATGACAAACAACATTGTACGCAGACAACATTGTACCTGAAATCAGAATTAAAATACAGTAAAAATTGTATGAAAAATGAGCAGGTTTACTAAATAATGTTTCACTGTGCATGCGCGAATGCAATCAAAATATAATTTGCATAATGTGTTAGCTAAATGTATAGAGCAAATTTTGTAAAAGTCCCAAAAACATAGCTTGAAAATTCTAAAAATTATCGTTGATAGAATAAGCTCTAAATCCGTTGTTTCCAAAATGAAACAAAAAGATGAGGGGCTGTATCCATATATCCATTGATTAGCGTCAATATAGCATACACAGTATTGCACGTACTACTATATTTGGATACAGCCCCTCATCTTTTTGCTTCTTTTTGGGAATAACAGATTTTTAGCTTATTCTATGAACGATAATTTTCAGACTTTTCAAACTATGTTTTTGAGACTTTCACAAAAGTTGCTCTATACCTTTAGCTAACATATGCACATTATATTTTGATTGCTTTCGGGCATGCACAGTAAATTTTTATTTAGTAAACCTGCTCATTTTCCCTACACTTTTTATTATTTTCTAATTCTGATTGCAGGGTATTGTGTACAATGTTGTTTGTCCTATTTTCTGAAAAGGACTACTTTTTATATTAAGAACTCTACAAATTATAAGCAAAAAACTTGGCAAAATTTGGGACTCTTTTTATAAAAACTTTAATTTCTGTTCGAGCATACATGCTATTCTCATAAAAATGAACACAGTTTGGGGCCGTTCAAATATTACGTAAGCACCTAAGGGGGGGGGGAGGGGGTTAGCGATTTGCTTATTTTTGCTGACAAGGGGGGGAGGGGGAGTTTGAATGATGCTTACGTAAGACATTTTCAAAATCTCTTAACTTGTAAAAAAAAAAAAAACTATTAAAAATTTCAAATTGAAAAAAAGAAATAGCAAAAGAATACTTAACTTGAAGTTCTGATGTCAGCTATTTTGACCGCACAAGGAAAACATAAACAATCTCTTTTATCTAGAGGTGACTGTTCATGTTTGATGCATGAGCAGGGCTTAATTTCTAACAAAAAAAGTACCGGAGCCCTACTATTCTGCAGTACCGATACTAACAGCCATACCGTCCCCCTCCCCTCCTGCCACTGCAATCTGCATATTTATATTTCATACATTATTTGCCAAAATGTAAAGTATTTTTTTCTATAGTAAAATAAAAAATTTAAATGTATCTATCAGCATATACTTAGTTGTGAACTATTCCACTTTTTAGCTATCACTCCTTCCGAATAGAATTCTTTGCCTAATTTTAATGTTGTTAATTGCAGAATTCTGCGATTAAATGTGGTAAAGATTATGATTCGGAAATAGTGTTAACACCAAAAAGGAATAGTTCGCAGCTATGCATTTTTATGAAAAAATGAATCAAATTTACAGAGATTTATATTTATATGCTGAAGAATGGAACAACGTTTTTCAATTTCCTATAAAAGGTGCATATCTTAAACTACAATCGATTCCTTCCGTATAACGATCTTTTGTGGTGAGCCCCTGAAAATCAGATTATATTAAAAATTTAACACCGTTATTGGAAGATTCGATGCTTTTATAGAAAAAGGGGAAACCCTGCTCGACTGCTTTCTAGCCAAGACCACAAACTGATATAAAAATTGAATCCGTTTCATCTCCATCTTCTACGTGTGCGACACATTACGTCACATATAATTGTTTTGGTAAAAAAGAATGCAAAACTTGGAGATGGGAAGGAATGAAAGGGTAATTTAGGCTTCGTTTTTTCAGAAGCGTTGCTACACTGGGCTCCGGAGCCCTGTATTTATGAGCTCCGCTGAATTCTGACCAATATTTAAATATTTACTGAGAACGGAGAAGTACCCGAGCTGAGCTCCGGTCGGCTCCGGTGCAAACTAAGCCCTGTGCATGAGAGCTTATTATCTCTGAGAACTTACTACTATTTCCAATTGTGAGAATAGAATAGAATAGAATTTAATAGACGGATGCGATATGTTGTATTGTGACAATATGAGTCTTCCGGGAAAGCTTCCAAAACGTAAGTAAAATTCCATCTTTTTTGTTTCCACCCCTCCTCTGTCAAGTGGTTGAACCCCATAACCACAATGACCGACTCCTCTACTGTCTGGTGTCTCTTCAGTTTTGAAAACCTCTCAGTACTGTAGTGTAGTGATGTTTAAAATAAATAAGATCAGAAATATGTCTTCATTTCGAGAAATCTTGTGTAAAAAACTTTTTGAAAGTTTCAAAAAGTCTGCATCAGATAAACCTTTGAAGGATATCCAATATAAAACTAATGATGTGTGGCGGCAGTACAAAAAGTCTTCTAAAACTGACAAAGAGTTAGAGGTATTGGTGCTAAAAATAATTGAGAACGAACTGCGTAAGGCAACCAAAAAGAAATCAGTCTTTCTTGATTATTTTATAAAGGTAATTATAATCAATTTATTCTTAAAATTTTAAATATATTTTATCATAACTTTTAGTTTACATGATTACTTGTAAAAATTGGAAAAAAGATAGATAAGATAAAATGACCGTGTAGCCTTGGCGAAACATGGTCAGAATGGGGATAAATAAAGACCAAAGAAATGTCAAAAAATGAGTTATTGCTTTTTAAATATGGCGTAGCCAAGCTAAACCTTATTTTTTCTTTTCAAATAACTCGAAAATTAATGTATCCATGGGGGGAAAAAATTAAAAAATATGTAAGTTTTGTAGCAGATAATCTTCTGTTTTCAAATTTTGTACCTTACTAAAAATGAAATGTAATCCAATTGATTTGAAACCAGTGTATCTCAAATTCAAAAACAGATAAATAAGATTTCCAGTGATCTAAAAAAAGAAAAACAATCCTTAAAAAGGAAACGACAAAATGATGAATACCAAAGAAAACATCGAACCACCAAACGAACAAAGCTTGAAGAAATCTGCTATGATAATCCAGACATTAAAAAAATTAGCTTTGAGGGAATCAGTAGGAAGACCAAGTTTAAATGTAGATCAACCATTATTGCTTAGGGCAATAGCAGACATAGCTATTATTGGAAGCGCTGCAGATGCAAAAAGAAGAAGCGAGTCAATACGAAGTGTCAAAACTCTCGATAACTTGACTGTAGAACTGAAAAAGGTTGGTTTTGCAATAAGCATGAGTGGAACATATCTTCGTTTGGTTCCAAAAAATTCCTCAAAAATCGAGGGTCGAAGACATGTCACCACAGTGCCGATAAAACTTTCTTGGGTTTAGACTGATTATTACCGATCTCACATTGATACCCAATTTGCAGTAACATCCATCCGCTATTTAGAAACTTTAGCTTCAATTCTTGGACCCATGCAAGTGTTTCTTCTTTCACAGGATGACATAGTGCATGTACCTTAGAGAATTACAGCAGCCAATAAACAGTCCCCGATACTGATGCATATGGAGTATCGTGTATCCTTACCCGACCACGAGTGGGTCATCGCTGAACGTCACAAACTTATCCCATCTATTTACGCTGGTATTGTGATTGCTCCTGGCATGGAAGGTCAAAGTAAAGCCATAGGTTATTCTGGTCCAACGTTTATTGATATAAGAAGTGGGAAACACAGTTCTTCTACAGCAAATACTCATGCTCAGGATTTTGAAACTCTATTAATCCTCAAAGACTTTGAAAAATTAGTGAAAACAAAAGAGGGTTTCATCAAACCTGTAATCATAGTTACGGTTGATGGAGCTCCAGACGAGAATCCCCGCTACCAGAAAGTTATATCATTTGCTATTAACCATTTCAAAAAGCATGATTTGGATGGAAATTTCACTGCGTGCAATGCTCCTGGAAGAAGTGCATATAACTGAGTAGAGATGCGAATGGCACCAATCAGTCGAGAACTGTCTGGTCTTATACACCCTTATGACCATTATGGTTCCCATCTCGATGAGAACGGTAGCACTATTGATGAAGAAATAGAGCAAAATAACTTTGCATATGCTGGTAAAACTCTCGCAGATATCTGGAACTCATTAAACATTGACGGTTACTGCCACATATGTTGATTCAGGCGAACCAGACTCTCTTGGTTATGACTTGGATTGGTATTCGAAGCACTTACAAGAAAATCAATACTTGCTGCAAATTATAAAATGAGAAGAAAAGAATTGTTGCTCTCCTGCACGTAGTGGATTATTTCGTATATTAAAAGGACGATTCATTCCTCCTCCAATTAAAATCATGCAATCGTCAAATGACATCATTACAAGTGAGAAGGGGGAATTTATAGGTTTAAGTCTCCGCCTGGCCTTAAATCTCAATATTACAGCAAAGGGATTTTTAAAGATGCTGTATGATTATTTTTGCCCTTCCATAAAATTGCAATTATCCCCAAGAAATTGTGGAAGTTGTGGCCAATATCATGCATCTCAGAAGTGAGCAAACAGACACAAAACTAGTCGGATATACCAATCCCAAAACTTTCTTCTATCTCATGCATGTTAATGCTTGAAAATTCGCTATCACACTACCAAAATTAAACGGCAATCTATGCCCATCATGAGGTTTCTGTAGATATGAAATTCCGTGCATTAGTTCTTGAGATATGGCTACCTCCGAAGTCGTGTAAATCCAGCAAAATTCAGATTAGCAACGCCACCTATTGGGTACTTTACACCAAAACCTATGTTAAACAAAACTACCAAGCAACCACTTACGCCAAAGTCTAACTGAAGTTTGGGAAAAATCCGTGCATTAGTTTTGGAGATAGAGCTATTGCGAAAATCATGAAAATGCAAGCATAGCAGCGCCACCTATTAGACGATTAACACGAAAACCTAATCAGCAACAACTTCTGTTAACATCTAACTAAATCTGAAGTTTGATGAAAATCCGTGCATTAGTTCTTGAGATAGAGGCATTGCGGAAATCGTAAAAAATGCAGCATAGCAGCGCCACCTGTTGAGCAATTTGCACCAACACGTAATCAGCATCAAGTCATATGAAGGACTAACTGAACCTGCAGTTTCGTGAAAATCCGTGCATTAGTTCTTGAGATAGAGCCATTGCGGAAATCATTAAAAATGCAGCGTAGCAGCGCCACCTGTTGAGCGATTTTCACCAAAAACTAATCAGCATCAATTTGTATCAGGGACTAACTCAATATGAATTTTTATTAAATTCCGTGCATTAGTTCTTGAGATAGAGCGCCCACAAAATTTGTGTCACACACAGACACGCAGACAGACAGACAGACTCACAGACAGACATTTTGTAAAAACATGTTTTTCGGGTTCTCTGTCCTCTAGAACGTGTAAATCCGTCGAAAACCGGAATTCGAAAATTTTCATGAATCCAATACTTTCTTCTTGTAAAGTTAGAAGAAAGTAAAAATTCAGCACAGTGAAAAAAGCGAGAAGGCCTGCCTTATACGGCCATTGAAAATTGCTGCTCGTCGAGCAAATGAACTTATGTGCTTCGTAAAATTCGTGAAAGATACAGAAGATGCTGAGTGTATCAAGGAAGATGAAGTTGATCAAGATTGCATCCGAAAAGAAAGCGATGAAGATAATCAAGTAAAACTGGAAACCAATATCGTAACAGATATGGAAAAATGGCTTGAGCAGCCGTGGTCAGCATCGAACTAGATATGGGCATGTTCAAATTTAAATTTTTCAAATGGCTAAGTTCTTCTAAAATTGTGATCTAAGAAATTTTCTTAAATAGAATTAATTGTAAGGAAATAAAACAAGCATTTATTATTATATTTTTTAAGTCGAGTAGAGTTTTTTTTTATTTGTATTGTGTCCTAATTTTTTTTTAAGTGGAGGGGGGGGGGTGCAAATTTCTTACGTAATTATTAAGGGGGGGGTTGCGATTTGCTTATTTTTGCTGACAAGGGGGGAGGGGGGGTCAAAAATTGTCAAAAACATGCTTACGTAATATTTGAACAGCCCCTTTATTACAATAAGCCACTTAATCATAATCTACAGTTTGAACGTGTTTTCTACATTAGTTTTTACAGAGTTATTCAAAAGATATTCGTTCTTTTTCAATTTGTTGATGGTCCCCTATGGGGCTTCAGAAAAAAAATCTTCACGGAAATAGATGACCTGTACTATTCTGTTTACACGCCTGGAGTTTCAGGATAATTCCTCATGTATTTTTCTAGATATTTAAGAAAACACCTAAAATTGCAAGTGACCTTTGGCAATGTAGTGTAGTTGTAGCCAAATCCCATATGCTCAAATACATCATTTGTTTGTGGACCTGATTACAGAAATCTAACCCTGAGATACCATCGGAATTTTTAGCAACAAGGTGAAAAATTGATTTAAACTTGTCGCAAAGTTGTCTTTTCACCAGTCAGAACTACTTTTAACCAGTGTAGTGGTCAAAACTGGTTTTAGTAATCTAGAACAGGTCAAAATTGGCTCCAGTCATTTCAAAGTGGTTGAAACTACATTCAATAACTTTGCTTACATAATTTGTGCAAATTGTATATTTGAGTGAATATTAATATCATATTATATTATATAGTTAATAATTATAAAATATATTGATAGAGTTTTTTTTGCTTTATGTAATAGTATTTCAAACATTAACAAATAGTTTTTTTTTTTATGAATGTATTGTAAAAAGCAAATTCTTTCTGTTTGCAGTTAGTTGATCTTCTATTTTGTTATGTAAGTGTATTTCATGTTACATGCAATATGTTGTAGTCTCTAATTTATACTACAGTAGAGTCACGCTTAATCGAGTTTCCGCTGTAACCGAGTTATTTTCTTCTGTTGGACTGATGGCTTCCATTACAATGAAACAGCCTTTATAAATGAAGTGTTAGGTGAAGATGAAAGAGCAGTCGTCAAAAGTTAGAACTCTGATTTTCTGGTCAGAATTGGGAAAAAATAATCCATTCCAAAGATATAAGTTAGATTGAAAAACTATTTAATGCTTTGATCAAAAACAAGAGGCTGCACCTGCAATTTTCATGACACTAATAGCATCACATAGCTGCCAATTTGTACAGTTTTGTTATCTCTAAAATTTAATACAATTTTTTGCCATATTGAATCGTTGACAATTGTTAGATTTCAGCGATTGAATTAGGCAAAATTTACTGGTAAGTTTTAGTGGTAAGAAAAAATCTTAGAAATTAGTAGCTATGCAGTAGCGTAATACTGCAGCAAAAAAAAAAAAAATAAAATAAATAAATATAAAATAAACTACAGCAAAATTCACATTCAACAAGCAAAAAACTATCAAGGGCTCTTTCCATGGGTCGATCCAGGCAAAATTTGGGGCCTATTCAGGGCCCCTTCACAAAAATCCATTTAATAACACAGTCCCCTTCACAAAATTCCTTTTAATAAAACAGGTCCCTTCACAAAATTCCTTTTAACAAAACAGGCCCCTTCACAAAATTCTATTCTATGAAAACATACTTTTCACTAATTATTCTTATATTGTTAGGTCTTAAAACGTGTAATTGCAAAGAAAACAAGTTCAGCATACATGAAAAAACTTTAGCAGAAGGACTTAAAGAAGTTATTATTAATAAATGTTTGCACTAGAATTTTAACTTTTGATTTATTATTAAATGTTTGGTTCGAATTTCAGTAACTGGATTTCATATTTTGTTACAAAATGTTACTTTTAACAAAAACTATTATAAATTTCCCACAAATATAATAAATTGCACAAAAATAACTTTTACTTTTCACAAAATGGGCCCCAAGAAAAAATCTCTGTGTCAGCCCCTGCTTTTTCAAATAAACAATTTCATTCGTTGTTTTTCTTAACAGTAATGGAAATGTACACCAAAGAAATGCTACTGGTATCGTAAAAATTAATGAATTAAGCGAAATTTTATATTTCATCTCCTTAGTTGGTGACGATTTATATAAATCCGGTTTATCTGAGTTTTTGCTTATCCGAGGTGAGCTTGGTGCATAATAACTCAGATAATCGGGACTCTACTGTAATTCTGAAAATATCATCTATAATTATTATTTTTATTTTAGCAACAAGGTTCTAAAATTGATTTACACTCGACGCAAGGTTGTCTTTTAACCGGTCAAAACTACTTTTAACCTGTGCCAGTGGTCAAAATTAGTTTTAATCATCTAAAATGGGTCAAAATTGGTTCAAGTGCTTTTATAGTAGTTGAAACTAGATTAATTAACTTAGTTTACATAAATTACGCAAGCTGTATATTTATGTGAATATTAATGTCATATTATACATATTGGTTGGTGCATTTGTTTCGCAGTACTGTACAACAAAAAAAGTACTAAAAATTTGGTAATTTCAATGAAGTATTAGTTATATGCATTCAATAAAGTTCAGTCTACAACACTTATACCTTTTGCAGCGAGCTGAAAATGTTATTTTTATGAAAAAAGGCACAGCAGTATAATGGAAATTTAAATCATAAAGGCTATGCTCTACTTAAAAATTTTAGTTGTTGCTGTGTATTTTGTTTAAATAAATTTGTACAGAAATCAAGTACTATACTATTTAATACTATTAATATATTTTAAACACCTTTTAAATTTTCTGACACTATATTATAATTTTTTTTTCTTTTCAGGTGATTTATACATTTCATTAACACATATTTCTCCCAAAAGTCTTATCAAAAGGATATTTGGAATTTTATTTATAGTCAAGCATCATCCTTTTCGAAGATACTTATGTAATACAGAAACACAGATGCAAGTTTTAAAATTTTATGCAAAAAGCTAATTGTTATTATAATTCATAATTTCAGTACATTCTATGTATCCAAGTTGAAAACATATCTGAAGTATTGAGAATTTTATAAGAATAACATTGTAAAATCTACAACATGCATAATATCTTTAATTGTGATTTTTGTGAAGAAGGGTTTCCTGAAGAGAACAATTTGATTCAACATCTTGAAATTCATTGAGATAAAAAACCTTTCGTGTGTGACATCTGTAAAGAAATATTTACGGAAGAAAATGATTATGCCCATCATATCGATAGTCATTCGGAACAGAAAAATTGTCAGAAAGCATTTCCTGATCAAGGTTCATTACAGATGCACTTTCTTAACCATTCTGGAGAAAACCCCCACCAGTGCCAATTTTGTGAGAAAATTTTTCCCCAAAAGGATCACTTACAGTCACATATTCCAACCCACATACAAGAAATTTCATCAGTGGTTATGAAAAATGACGAGAAGAATAATGTTCATGAAATCGAAACATACAAATGTGCATTTTGTCTATTAGCTTTCGCTCGAAAAGATTTTTTTAATAAGCATATTCGATCTCACAAAGAAGAAAATGGAACTATGTTAATACAAGATGATGAGGAGAAAAAGCCCCGTGTGTGCGATGTCTGTAATGAAATTTTTACGGAAGATAGCGATTACGTTCTTCATCTTTGTAGTCATTCGGGAGCAAAAGATTTGACGTGTCATGTTTGTCAAAAAGTATTTGATTGTGAAAAATCTTTGCAAGAACATGTTGTAAGTCATTCTAAGGAAAAAACGCATGAATGTCATATTTGTGGACATTCATTTTCAGAAAGATGCGAATTAGAATGTCATTACAAAGAAGTACATATTCGAGCTCCTCCTTTCAAGTGCCGTATATGCAAAAACATATATAAATCAAAACATGATTTAATTGTCCATCTTCTCACCCATAAAAAGTGTATATTTACGTGTAAAATTTGCTTAAAAGCATTTGCTGATCAAGATTTTTTACAGCTGCACTTTCTGAGCCATTCTGAAGAAAATTCCTACCAGTGTCCATTTTGTGAAAAAGCTTTTCCTCAAAAGGATCATTTGCAATCACATATTCAAACGCACCTACAAGACAATTCATCGGTTGTTATGAAAAATAATGTGCTTGAAATGAAAACTTACCAGTGTTCATTTTGTCCAGAATCTTTTGCTCGAAAAGATTTTTTGAATAGGCATATTCGAGCCCATGAAGAAGAAAGTGGAACCGTGTTAATGAAAGATGATGTGACGAAAAGACCTCGTGTGTGTGATAACTGTAAAGAGATTTTTACGGAAGAAAGCGATTATGCTGTTCACCTTCGTAGTCATTCGGTTGAAAAATATTTTACATGTTATGTTTGTCATAAAGTATTTGATAGTGAAAGTTTTTTACAAGAACACATTTTAAGTCAATCGCATGAATGTCATTTCTGTGGAAAATCCTTTTCAGAAATACACAAATTAGTATATCATATTCGTATTCATACGGAAGAAAACCCCTATAAATGTCACATCTGCCCAAGAACATTTTCAATAGAAAAATGTTTCAACAAACATTTGCTTGCTCACGAAAAGAATTCTACCTGTAACATATGTGAAAAAGATTTTGCTACTCAACGTGTGTTGGAAGTGCATTTTCGAAAGCATTCTGCTGACAGACCTTTTGAATGTGATTTATGTCGGAATAGATTCACTCGGAAATCTCATTTAAAAAGACATCTTATTGTTCATACTGGCGAACGGCCCTTTCAATGTGACCTCTGTGCAAAAACATTTGCACAAAAACATCATTTAAATTCTCATTTAAGAACTCACATCGGTGAAAAATCTTTCAAGTGCCACATATGCAAAAACGCTTATAAATGCGAGCATGATTTAAAGACTCATCTTAACGCCCATGAAAAGTTTATTTTTACATGTACAGTTTGTCAGAAAGCATTTTCTGATCAAGGTGTTTTACAGATGCACGTTCTTAGCCATTCCAGAGAAAATACTTACCGACGCCCATTTTGTGAGAAAGCTTTTCCCCATAATGATATTCTGAAGTCACATATTCCAACCCACATACAAGAAAGTTCATCAGTGTTTATGAAAAATGACGAAAAGAATAATTTGCATGAAATTAAAACCTACCAATGTTCATTTTGTCCGACAATTTTTGTTCAAGAAGATATTTTGAATAGGCATATTTTATCCCATGAGGAAGAAAAGGGAACCCTGATAATGAAAGATGACGAGGACAAGAAGACTTATGTGTGCGACATATGTAATGAAATTTTTACAAAAGAAAGCGATTACACTCTTCACCTTTATAGTCAATCGCAAAAGAAACATTTGACATGTCATGTTTGTCATAAAATATTTGATAGTAAGAGATCTTTTCGATACCACATTGCAAGTCACTCCTTGTTAAAATTGCATGATTGTCCTATCTGTAAAAAATCATTTTCAGAAAGGTCCATTTTAAGACATCATATTCTTGTTCATAAAAAAGAAGGAAGTTATAATTGCCCTGTATGTTCAAAAGAATTTTCAATAAGGCGTGTATTTGACAGACATTTGCGTGCTCACAAATTTGTTTGTAACATATGTCAAAAAGATTTTATTACTAAAGCCGAGTTCGAAGTACATATTCAGATCCATTCTGGTAAATAACCATGTAAATGGGAATTATGCTGGAAAAGATTCTCAGAATTACAAGCACATCTTAATAAAATATCCATAATGGCGAACGGCCTTTTGAATGTGACATCTGTGCAAAAATTTTATACATGAATGCGGTTTAAATTATTTTAAAACTCGCATTAGTGAAAAATCTTTTAAATTAAGACATGATTTAGCTGCCCATAAAAACTACATTTTTGCATGTAAAATTTCTCAGAAAGCATTTGCTGATCAAAGTTTTTTACAGATGCACTTTCTTAACAATTCTGGGGAAAGCATCTACCAGTGTCCAATGCCTCTGTGAGAAAGTTTTTCCTGAAAATGATCTTTTGCAGTCACGCATTCGGACCGACGTAGACGAAAACTCAACAGTGTTTGTGAAAAATAATGGGGGATAATAATGTGCTTGAAAAGAAACTAGGGGATCGTACCCGGGCTTCCCGGGTTAAAGAATATAGGTGAAAACATTTTTTTTTTCAATTGAAAACTAATAATTTCTCATATGCAATATTTTTTTTAGATTACCCACTTACATTTAAAAAACTTTTTCATATGAAAAATACGAATTATACAATCAAATAATTTTTTTTAATTTATCAAAAGCTATATTTTCTTATTAGTTGCATGATAAGAGCTATTTGACCAAGATTTTTCTACTTACGGCATCCTTTTATATTCTGATAATTTCAGAGCTTATACATGTCTGTTAAGTTTGTGTTTTATTTATATTATTTTATTTATTTATTCATAGGGAAGTTCTTTTTTTAATGGATATTAGCCATAAGAAAATGATGAACGCTTTATTAGCATACCGCATGCTATTTCTTTATCCCAGCTTATTTTGTGTCCAAAAAATAACGTTACCTTACAGAAGCCAGCAATAAACAAAGCAGATGTATCATTGTACAATTAAATACTCTATAGCATTTTTTTTTTTTAAATTTATAAGCATCGCACATTTTCAATTTTTTAGACCGTCGTATTGCAAAAAAAAGTACTTTTAAATGCAATTTGTTTGAAAACTGTATCTCTATTGATTTTTGAAATATAAATTTTTTTGTAGTTTTTAGCACCATTTGTTTAATTATGGAAACTCAAGTACTCCATTTATGTAGAAAGTAAAGGGAAAATAGTTAAAAAATAGCAATTGTATCTTTTTGTTGTCATTTTCTGATAACAACTGAAAGAAAATGTAATTAAAATACGTGCTATTTTGAAAAAAAATAAACGAATAATTTCTGTTAAAACATGGAGCTATTATAAACTATATTTAATTTTAAGTTATATATATTAATGTTACAAACAAATGAAGTCCTATGAATAATTAGATAGTCGTTTTTTGTCGAGTTTCTTTAATGACGGCATCTTTTTGCTGCATTTGTGTATTATTTTGTGATAGTGACATCCTATGCATGCTTTACTGTAACTGTTTAAGAGTGGATCGTAAATGTGTCATTCTTAAGCGGATGCGAATGACGTCATTTTACATCAAATAAAAGTGTGTGCTTTAAGTCTTAAAATTGAAATATGTTTTGTACTATTTATATATACATTTTTTTTTTCATCGGGGGCGACACTAAATTCTGAAAAAGCAGAATTCCTGTTTTTTAGTTTTATTTTAAGGGCAAACGGATTAATCTTTCGTAATCGAGCTCCGCGCGATGCAGATAAATTAAAAAATATTTCATGCTTTAAAATTGTTTTTAAAACTATAGACAATCAGTAAACTCAGATGAACTATGCAAACAAATTCCATTTGAAAAAAAAAAAATCCTATTTGGTGATCTAAAAATTTAAATTGTACGATTACAAATATGTTAGATTTGTATTTTTTCAATATTATTATTTTATTTGTTTATAAAATAAGTACTAATTTCGTTAATTTGTCTTTCACAAACATGTTAGATTGGTGGTTTTTTAATATTATTCTTTTATTTCTTTATAAAGGAGGTATTAATTTCGTTATGCAAAAATAGTCAGAAACAAATGCTGAACAATGTTTGTTGTTTTATGTGCAAAATGTTTGTTATCATTATGTATTGAAACCGGCATGTGATAAGATAAACTTAAAAAAAAATCATACTTAAAAATTACTTTAGAAAATATAACACATCAGTCAAGGTTCAGTTTTTAAACAAATTGCATTTGGAAGTAATTTTTTTCCCTATGCGACGAAAATTGAAAATGTACGAATGTCAGAAGATTAAAAAATTGCAGTAGCGAAAATTTCAAGACCGAAATTTGATTGTGAAATGTTGCCATTCGCAAAATGACGTCAGCATTACGCACAGATATGTTTGTTCTTTATAATATAGATACTTAATCAGTAAAATATAAAAAAGGTCAGTTATTAGAATATGGTTATCAATTGAGGCTCTCATGCTTGGTATTCCGGAATGAAAAATAGCAATTTCCACCTTCTCAAAATTTGCATACGCACTTCTCATATTCGTATTCATCATTTAAAAAAAAATGTATTTTGTTTGATCATTTAAAAATCATTTTAACTCAAAACTTGAAGTCACGATTGTCAGCAACATCTTTTATGTGAATAGGCACACTCTTTACTTGAGATTCTAATCTCCATTCCGGAAAGTAAAAATTTCCGTAATTTATGTTTTTAGACGCATTTGAGTTAAAATGTTTAGTTTTATCTAAGAAAATAACAGTTTTCTTTTAAATATGACTTCATTTTAATTAAATAAGCATTTTGCCTAGTACCTGAAACTTAGTATCAGTACACATGCAGAAGGAAAATCAATATAGAAAATTTATGAGGAAAAATGCGTGTTTTCAAAAGCAGTGTGTCATTTTCCGTTATTATGCCCCTAATATAATATTCTGTTCCTAATGGGATTTTGCGCCACTAAACCCTATACAACAATTTTTATTAACAATTTTGAATTTTTGTCAGAAAATAGCATGAATAAGGATAAAAATACCTCATTATTTCTCTCTTGTCTGCACTATCTAATTATCACCATTTTGAAGAAATTTCAAAAAATGCTTTTTGAAATTAAAATATAACAGTGGGGATATACATATATAAAAAAAACAAAACAGGTAGTGCGATCACATCTACAAATGCACAGTTTTCAGTTAAAAAAAATATATATATTAGTAAAGTTCAGCAGAAAGATCAGGGCAGATGACTAAAAAACACACTTGCGTTTTAAAAATATAGATTATATAAAATTAGGAAAAATTAAATTAAGCAAATTATGTTATTTTGATAAAATTATAGTAGAATGTCCTAAAGAATAAATAGCATTAAAATTTTATTATTTGTTTGCTTGTCTAACTCGGCGAAGCAAATCCATCCAGGCGAGAATCATCAATTTCTATAATATAAATCGCTATTATTTGCATGTCACCTCTCTTTTATAAAGACACTCTAAATTTTTGTAAAACATTGCGTTTTATCAGTGTGTGATTTCGATTACATTTTTTTCAAAAGTGAAGTATTTTCACCTGTGAAGAATTTCAAAGCAGCTGGGCTGTGAAAATGACGCACTTCTACAAAACATAATTCAGGTTTAAGAATTAAAGTACACGCTTTTTATAAAATGGGGTCATTTGCATCCACTAAAGCAATCCACTTTTACAATCCAATCTTATACTTCGTCTATAGAAAAGTATGCATATGACGTCATTATCACGGAATAACAGATAATATTCTTGACATAGCCCATATTTTAATTTCAAATTTTTTTTTCAGGTTTTATGAGAAAATGGCAACAAAAAGATGCAGTATCTCCTATTTTCGACTATTTTCCGTTTACTTTCAATAGAAATAAGGTACGTTTGTTGCCACGATTAGAAAAATGGTATTAAAAACTACAAAAAAATTAATATCTCAAAATTAAATTGAGATACAGCTTTCAAACAAATTGCATTTAAAAGAGATTTTCTTCCCTACACGACGATGTAAAAATTTAAAATGTGCGATGTTTAGAAGTTTAAAAATTTGCAGTAGAGAAAATTGCAAAACCAAAATTTTATTTAAAATTTCAAAGTGTTGCCATTCGCAGAATGACGTATGCGTTACACACAGATATGTTTGTCCTTTATAATATAGATAGATAGATCGGGAGGCGGCAGCACATACAATCGCCTCATCGAGTTCAAGGCTGAAATTCCAGAATTACAGTAGAACCCCACTAATCCAAACCCCGCTAATCCGAAAACCCGGTTAATCCGAACCAATTTTATTTCCGAAAATTATACTTGATAAGATTAACTGAAAAAGATTAACTTACGAAATTTTTTGGATTACAGGATGAATGTCGGAAAAAACGTGTACAAGCTAGAGTTAAGCGAAAAATAGCAGTAAAGCATGTCTTTTATTCTTAAAACAGCTTAAATAGGATTAAAAAATACTCAATAATGTAAAAAGTATAACATATGTATAAGAATATAAAATGTAAACGTGCAAGCTCGTAGAAGCCATCTTTAAAAAATCTCGAATGTCAGTTTGTTCGACAGTCACTATAAAATTCTTTTTAAAATGCAAAAAGTATTTAATTCAAATGATAAACTTTATTTTTACTTTCAACAATTTGATTTCACAAATTATCTACAGAAATGTTTTTTTCTTCCCTCCTCGTCGACGTGATAGATTCGCGATTTTGAACCATTTGTAATGGGTTGTTATTCAATTCCTCACTCTGAAGTTACATTGGATTATAAACATCAGGAGTGATTAAACAAGGAATACTATTTTTTCTGAAAGTCGTGCCAGATCATCCAGCATTCCGGACCTTAGGATGCCCGATTATAGGATGTTTATTATACTACTGAGTACTTATAACTTGCATTTTTTTAGCAGGCATCTTTTTCTTTTCTATTTTTATCGGAATTTCGGATAATCCGAATTTTTTGTAATCCGTACACGCACCGGTCCCAATTAGTTCGGATTAGCGGGGTTCTACTGTAGTTAAAACTCGTTCCGCATATTAAAACAGAGTTTGTACGGTCCTTGAAAGTCCTTAAAAGTACTTACATTTTTCCAATAGAATTTTTGGTGCTTAAAATACTTATTTTCATTTTTTGAAAAATCTGCAAAAAGTCCTTAATTTTTTCTTGTATTATTTCTTAATCAGGGGTGAAATTCTTCTGCATATCTTGGAATTTCTGATTTAAAAATAAATCTTAACACCCCCCCCCCCCCCTTTTCCTTGCCTCTCCTTCTTGTCAAATTTCACTTCCTCCTTTTGCTCATTCCTCCACAATACCAAAGGTTAAAATCTTTAAAGCTTAATTTTTGTTAACTTTTTCTACTCTATACGCTACTTTATAGTGAATAAATAATCAACCCTAAATTTCATTGACTATTCATTTCATTAAAATTTCATCTGAATTTCACCATATCAAAATTTTACTTCCCTGTTTTTGTCACTCCCACCCCCAGTACCCAGACTCTTTAAAGTTGTTTAAATAAAAAATAAATAAATCTGCTTTATTTGTGATTTTATTGTCACAATAAATTATGGATCGTGAAGACTTCTCTTCCCACCCGAAATAGGCATTTTCCCTTTGCTCCGCCTTCACCCCCCCCCCTGCTCCCCCTACTTAAAGTATACTTGCATTTTTTTTAATATTTCCGCAATAGCTCTATCTCAAGAACTAGTGCATGAATTTTCATCGAATTTCAGATTCAGGTATACCTTGATAAATATTGGTACTTTGGTGTAAATCACCTGACAAATGGCGCTGCTAGACTGCCTTTTTTACGATTTCCGCAATAGCTCTATCTCAAGAACTAATGCATGAATTTTCATCGAATTTCAGATTCAGGTATACCTTGATAAATATTGGTACTTTGGTGTAAATCACCTGACAAATGGCGCTGCTAGGCTGCCTTTTTTACGATTTCCGCAATAGCTCTATCTCAAGAACTAATGCATGAATTTTCATCAAACTTCAGATTGAGGTATGCCTTGATAAATATTGGGGGTGATTATGTTTTGATGTAAATTGTAAGGGGGCAAAGCATTGTTGGATATTTCAAGATTTTCGCAATAGCTCTATCTGATAAAGTATTGCACGGATTTTCATCAAACTTCAGATTCAGTTAGACTTTGACATAAGTTGTTTCCGATTAGGTTTTGATGTAAATCACCCAACAGGTGGCCCTGCCAAGCTGTATTTTGCAGGATTTACACGATTTTAGCAATAGTCATATCTCAAGAACTAATGCACGGAATTTCATATCTTAAGCATCCTCATGATGGGCATAGATTGTCATTTAATTTTGGCATTCTGATAGCGAACTTTGAAGTATCAAGATGTATGAAATAGATGAAAGTTTTGAGATTAGCACATCCGACTAGTTTTTTCTTCTGCTGTATTTGTAATTTTAAAATTTTCTAAATTTCTACTGCCACACGCTGAAGTTCCCCCTTCCTGGCCATTTGAATGTTTAAAACTTGTATTTACAAAAATGAAACTCTTTATTAAAAAATGCATACTATAATTTATTAGTTTATTTAATTTCTAGGTCCTTAATTTTTTTTTTTTTTTTTTTTTTTTTTTTTTGGTCCTTGAAAGTCCTTGATTTTTATTTAAAGAAATGTGTACGAACCCTGTAAAACGCAATCTGTCTGTCAAGTCATATCTTGGTGAAAAACACTTGAAAACTCTATTTTAGCGGTTGACTCATAGGTTTACAATTGGGCTTTCCTGCTCCCAAAAATTTGAAAACATGGAGGACTGGGAACAAGAAAGCACAATGGTAAACCTAAGAGGCAACCACTAAAATGGGGTTTTCAGGTGTCTTCCACCAAGATATGACTCTGCAGACCGATTGCGTTTTAATATGCGAACCGAGTTTTATCTAATTCTGGAATTTCAGCCGTGAACTCGATGAGGTGATTGTCTGTGCTACCACCTCCTGGTCTAAAAGCATACCAATGTTCATTTTCCCTAATAGCTTTGGCTCGAAAAGATTTTTTGAATAAGCATATTCGATCACCCGAAAATGAAAAAAGCCGTATGTGTGGAATATCTGCAGAGAAATTCTTACGTTTCACAGCTTCTTAAGCCCGAAATCTGACTTTCATTCACGAAATGAAAGATTTTTTTCCTCGATTAACTGACATTTCGCGATACTTTCCCGCGAACGATCAACGAATATCATGATTTTTTTTCCCGCGGCCGATTGACAAATTTCACGATATTTTACGCGACCGATTAGCGAATTTCGCGGTTTCTTCGTGCGACAGATCGACGAAACTTACGATTTTTCCTCGTATCCAACCGCCGAATTTCACGATTTTTTTCCTATAACCGACTTACCAATTTTCGCAATATTTTCCAGCGATTGATTGACGAATTTCGCGATATTTTCCCGTGACCGATTGACAAATTACAAGATATTTTCTCGCAATCAATCGTTAAATTTTGCGATTTTTCCCCTCGCGTTTGACCGACGAATTTCGCGATATTTTCTCATGACCGATCGACGAATTTTGTTATTTTTTCTGCAACCAATTGGTGAATTTCATGTTTTTTTCTCAACCTATTGTTACGAAACTCTCGGTTTTTTCCCCCTACGACCAACGGATTCCTCACGATTTTCTGTGACCGAAAAAGGAAAAGAAAAAAAGAGCGCATCAAAAAGAGCAGTAAGGACCACTAAGCGCTGTGCCCTGCCAAATTGGCCTAGAGTCAGCAATAAACACAAAACAGATTAGGAGAGCTGCAAAGAACTTGTGCTCCAGCTGCACATGAAGAAAAGTTTTTTTCGAACTCCAAGTAAATATAGAGACGACAAATTAAGTTGATCTTTGCTATTCGTATTATTATTCGTAGAATTTAAAACTTGGAAATTCAGAGTCAATCTACATTTCTCGTGTAGTAGAATAAATGAATTCCCGGTTTCCCTTTCAAACTTTGGACATGGAATTGAAATGTCAATGCATATTGAGGTATTTAAAACCTTGTTCACTCAAAGAAAACAACTAAGATTCCGGTTTTGGTTTTAATTCCATTAAAGCTATAATAAAACAATTTTGTTCGGAAGTGGATAGTGATGATGCGATCACCGAATATGCATTGTTTTTGAAAGTAGTTAAAAAATGAAGGAACATCAGACTTTACAAAGTTTTCTGGAATTTCTTTAACCCTTTGAAGGACGGTGGGATATGTTATATCCCACCTAATTTTAATGCAGATTCGCACCAGAAATTTTAAATTAAATTTTACTTTTTAAACTTTGGTAGAGAAAAAAGTCAAAAAATTGCTTTTCGTCTTTTTGAATTAATTCTTTTTTTTAAATTCCGGTGTAAATTCAACGTTTCACAAACACAATTGCATGCCCCTCCTAGGGTTAAGATGCTAATACGTTTAACACTATATGTTTCTGATAACTTTCAAAGCTATAAAAATTGTTCGCTTGCTTGCTTGTCGCAAGTGTACTCTCTGAAAGAAGCTTCGGCACCCAAAATCGAATGAAATCTAAATTCAGAAATTCATTTAACTCAATTGTTAAGAACTTGCAGAATTTAGTGAAAATTGAAAAACAGACGTTGTATATATAAAGCTTGGCTTTCTTTCTGGCTTTTAAGTAAAATTATTGCTTAATTATTCTAAAGAAAACTTTACTGTCAAGATTTAAAATAAATACATTCAAGTTTCAAAAATCCACACAGCATTTGCAATGTAAACAATAAAATTTTTCTATTAAGAGCCTACATTAGACACGGGAAGAAACGCTCAAGCCAATATTAACTCTATGGGAGCATTCTTTACAAATTTCTCGCTCGCATTTTAATATTTTTAAAGGATTTTTTTTTTTTTTTTTTTTTTTTTTTTGCGTAGGATATTTGAGGATGATATCTATTGTTGTCTGTTTGTGCTTTTTTCGATTTTAGTTACTTTTTAGGTGTACTTAAAAAGTAAAAACGGAACCATTATAAGATCACTCCTGTGTCTGTCTGTCAGCCATTTTATTCGCAAACTATGGAACGGGGAAAGTTTAAATTGGCTGAAGTAATAAAGGTTTTGGCCCACATATTTATAGATTATTAGTGATTCACAAATATATTTGGGAAAATGTAGAGGGGCCATATAAGTTACTTGAAAAAAAAAGAAAAATCTTTTCTTTGTATATCGTGTGAAAGCTTTCGTAACGCCGCACTCAAAAAATGCATTTTTTTTTTAATTTTAGGTATTATATTTTTAGAGGTATCATCGAAAATGTAGCGCAAAAATATGCCCCCACCCCCTCTATTTTCGAATCTACTGAAACTAAAATTATAAAAAAAAATAGGGGTAGTGGAAGACCTTGCAATGAAAAGCCTTGTAAGGAAAACTATAGCGATTACCCTAGGTCACTGTCACGTAGTTTTTGAGAAAATCGCATTTTTCCCGTTACACACAAATTTCGCTTGGCGGGCATTCAGCAAAAGAGTTGAGAAGCGCTGGAGGTACCTATCGTCGCAGAAGTATAATTGTTGACAATGATTTTCGAAAAAAATTGTCGGTCATTAGCCGAGATATTAACCTTTAAAGACACGTATGATTTGAACATTACATAAAGACACGGGCATCTTACTTTATGCGTCATCGGCTTTTAAAGCCTAGATAAAAACTTTTAATGATATATTTGTGTAACGCAATGCCCAGTTGTAGTATAAAAGCAATAAATGTCAAACTGTTAAAAGCAAACTAATTTAATTAGAATTAATCACATAATTACTATAGGACTCGCGACTAGTTTGCATTGAGTGGCTCTCTCAATACGACACCCACGTCTTTAAAGGTTAATTAAAAACCTATCTGGAAAAAAGTGGCACGGATCAAGGCGGTGTCGCAACTTTGCTACTTCCTTTCGTAAATGTGTAGACATACAAATTTACATGCTTAATTTTAATGCATTTATCTATATTTGTGCATTAAAACAGAACATTTAGATCGGGAGGCTACAGCATAAACAATCATCTCATCGAGTTCACGCCAGAATTGGTTAAAATTCGATTTGCATATTAAAACGCAATCGGTCTGCCAAGTCAATCTTGGTGGAAACACCTGTAAACCTGGCTTTAGCGGTTGACTCGTAGGTTTACCATTGTGTTTTCCTGCCCCCAGTCCTCCATGTTTTCATACCTTTGGGTGCAGGACGTACAATGGTAAACCTACGAGTTAACCGCTAAAATCGGATTCTCAGGTGTTTTCCACCAGGGCCGAAACTAGGCGGGGGCAGAGGGGGCACGTGCCCCGGGCGCCGCTTTAACAGAAGGTGAAGGGGGCGCCAGAATGAAGATTTTGTTTGACGTTTGATACAAGAATGTATATATATACGAAATTTGTACAAAATGTCTCGCAGCCGGAAAATTTAAAGGAAAACTTAATAAAATGCATTAAACTTTACAAATAGATAAAAAGATTCATCTACAATACAAAATTGCAAATGAATAAGAAAAAAGGCTTTTTTCATTCTCCCATTCCAAAAGTATCATGCCTTTCGCCTTCTATCTTTCACTTCCTGTGTAGGAAAATCACTACCATTTTTCAAGGTCAATCTCTATTGTCGGACACTGTCCACTACTGATAACTACCAAGTGCGAAGCGACCCCTCACAGTCTGAGTTTTCTATTAGATAAAAAAATTCCATGAAAGCAGTTTGTTGTTTTTCCGCTGAGCAGCGTTGAGTTTCTTTTCTTTTTTTTTCGTCTTGCTATGGGCGATGACTGCCCGGATAATAAAAAAAACAGGAGGGGAAATGCACAAAGTAAAATTCTTAGTAAAACCGTTTTTTTAAGAGTACATCATTTGTAGTGGTACCGTAAAAAATCTTGCACAGGGCGTCATATCTAGTAAAGCAAAGCCCCCCGCCTTTATCGCCCAAAATGTTTTTTTTTTCTCGTCTTTCTGGCATTTCTAGGCGTTTTGCCACTCTGCAGTGGCGTATCTAGACTCATCATTTCTGAGGGGGCTGAGGTGAGGTAAAAGTTTCTAAGAGGGAATCACAAGAATCGGGAAAAATTCCGCTTTAAACATTTTTTATCATAGCAGGTAACACATCTATTGCACAATAAACCTACTATGATGAAAAAATACAAACGTACAGCAAGATGTCTACCTCATTTAGGCTTATACAATAAAAAAAAAAAATGAAAAAAAAAAATCCCTTTGATTCCGTTTTCAAGGTTTTAATGAATCAATGTTTGGCAAAGCTGATTACGTAGTTCAGTTTTATATATTTTAAATTTAAAAATAAGTTGTCTAATAGATACTTAGTAAAATTGTTTTTGTAAATTTACTTTGTAGTGGAACGGGGGTGGGGGGGGGGGCGCCAAAATCCATGCTTGCCCCGGGCGCCAAAAAGGCTAGTTTCGGCCCTGTTTTCCACTAAGATACGACTTGGCAGACCGATTGCGTTTTAATATGCGAATCGAGTTTTAACTAATTCTGGAATTTCAGCCGTGAACTCGATGAGAGGATTGTCTGTGCTGCCACCTCCCGGTTAAAAATGTCTGAACAGGAACTTTGATGTAACACTAATTTCAAGATCAGAAAATTATGATTAAATTTTTCAGAAGTATTAAAAGACATCCACAATTTTCACAAAAACAGGATCTTTTTTGAAAAGTCGGCCACACCTGCAGTCTTCATATCTCTTATTAGGACTGAATCAGGAGAAAAAGACTAATCTACTTGTTGATGATGAACTAGAGGAGATACATATTTGAATTTTCTCAGACTTTTGTCTAGGGATTGACCGAAGCAGCAATTTTGCCGAATAAACTTTTTAATACGCATTTTTGCATATATTAGCTTTTTTAATAAGCTTTAATTGAAATTAAATTCTCAATAACTCAATTCAGTTACATTTTTATTCTAAAATCTAATCACACAAAAAAATTTAATGACTTCTTTCCATTCACAAATTCATTAACCTATCACTTATTTTTTTATTATTTTATCACTAGTCAATACCCAAAAATAACCTATGAAAATATTAAACTATACAGGCTATTATTACGGGTAAGGATTGTCAGAAAAACAAAAGTTCATTCAAATGATAAGAAACCATGTTGTCATTAAGCTGATTTACTGATTGTCTAAGACTAATTATAACCATATTGAATAGGAATGTTCTCAAAATACAAAATGTATCATATCAATTTGCACATTTAACTATTTTCTGTTAAATTAGTGATAGAATATTTATATTTTGATTAATAATTTAACATTGTGGTGCTGAAGATAAGAAATTTGAGCAATTTTGATATAATGGTTATAAAAGCTACAGGATAGGCATAGGTGTATACTTATTTGATGTGTGGATTTTCTTTAATATACACCTTAGATATACAGAGATGAACTCTGATATACTTATTTGATGTGTATATTAAAGAAAGTACACATTAAATAAATTTAAATTAAAGAAAACTAATGTAGAAGTAAATAAAATTAAATGATAAGGGAAAGATGCGCATCTTCCTTACTTTTTTTTCTCTGTTGTAGACAGTTGTTTTGATTTCGCACCTATGTAGACTATTTTAGGAAAGAAAAAGTTTTTTTTTTTTTTTTTTAATAAAAAATGGCCTTTGACTTGTTCTTTGTAGTGCAGCTGAACTCTGAACTCATGCACATAATATTGAAACTCATTGTTTAACCTATTGTATTGCTAAGTAAAAGATAATTCTTCTGCTTCTAAGAAAGTACTTATCTGCAATTATTCGGCCGAATACTTAAAAGTATTCGGCTGAAGTCGAATATTCGGTTTACATGCCGAACTACCGAATACCGAATAACTATTCGGTATTCGGTCAATCCCTACTTTTGTCACTGAAAAAGAATGCTGACTATTTACAGGTTTCAATAAAAAGATTTAAAAACCTAAATTGAATGTTATTAATCAATCTACTGTTGATCAAATGCTTAAAATTTTGAATTGTATTTAGTAGTAGTCATTATAAATTTGAATATTTCCAACTGAGCGAAAAAATGCCCAGGCTGGGAATCGAACCCAGATCCTTGGCTTACAAGGCCAATGCTTTTCCGTTTAAGCTAACTGGGCCGACAACCAGCCAGCATATTTCGCTCAGGCAACCTGATTGGTAGAACATCTGGTCTGTCATGTAGACAGCTCAACAGAATAAACCGCAGGTAAAGGAACTCCATATGAACGATGGATACGTAGATGAACTATTATTTTAACACAATCAAACTGATTGGTAAAGTTATCATACGAATTTGAATATTTCCAACTGAGCGAAAAAATGCCCAGGCTGGGAATCGAACCCAGGTTGCCTGAGCGAAATATGCTGGCTGGTTGTCGGCCCAGTTAGCTTAAACGGAAAAGCATTGGCCTTGTAAGCCAAGGATCTGGGTTCGATTCCCATCCTGGGCATTTTTTCGCTCAGTTGGAAATATTCAAATTCGTATGATAACTTTACCAATCAGTTTGATTGTGTTAAAATAATAGTAGTCATTATAATTTATGAAAAATCTTTATTAAATATAGTTTTTTAAGTGAAATATTTGTCTTTTATGAATCATTAGTCTCATATTGATGTTTATAGTATCATTATGAATTTTATTAACATATGTTATAAACATAATGTCTAATTACAAATAGTGTTTACGCACATTTAGAAAATCTCGATAAAAAGAAGTAAACAGGAAAGAAAAATCATGCGTCAAGCATAGATTATGAAACACATTCGCAATAATGTAACAAAACTTCATCGTTTAATAAGTTAAAATATTATGTCTAATTCAACCATATGGAGACACATAACACATTTGAAAACCCAATCGCAGTTCTACCCATCAACAATCGGAAAATTATCCGAATTCTTTGAGCAGCCCTGTATATAATATATAGATTTGTATTTGTTAACTACATGCATGTAAAAATTTTGTTCAGTTGGGAAATACATACCTTAGATGAAAATTCTCCTTCAGCCATTTCCGCTAATAAGGTGAATGGTGCGTGAATTCTTTTGTGCAGCCCTGTATACGATGTATAGAATTTATATACGACGAGTAACATACAAAACCTTGGTTAAATTTAAAAGCGCATACCGGAATTGAAAACGCCTTCCGGGAATTATTGCTCAAAGAAAGTACTGTAACCGATTTCTTTTGCGTGTCCCTGTAAATGAAAAACATGCTATGAATGCCCTAGTGTAATGATCTTGTAGTGAAATTCAGTGATTTATATCAGTTTCGACACATTTGAAATAGCGTAATCTCATTAAAATACTTGTGATGTCTGGAGATACTGGATTACTTCTCTTTCGATCTCTGTTGGCGCCAACGCCATTTGACACGTGATACGTGGGTGCGCGGAGAGAGAGAGGGGACACTGTTTTTCAGAGTGTGGAAGGGAGAAGTGTTGTGTAAGCCGGCATGTGAGCGTGCGCGGCTCTTTATTATGAGAAACCGAAAGATTGTAATAAAAGCAGAAGTATTATAATTTGAGTTTTGCGTGAAATAATTTAGCAATATAGTGAAGTGTTGTTTTGGAGTGAAATCTGAAGGTGGTCTGCAGCTATGTTAAAAATATAATTATTTGTATATAGTGTGACGTTCAAATGTTTTGTCTTCCATGTCTTTATGTATTCTTGTAAATAAACTTAGTGTTGTGAAAAGCTAGTGATATATTACAAAGGAATACACGCCGAGGATGGTTGGCGAATTTCGAACGTATATCACACGCTCTATTTACGAGAACGACAGCTCTTATAAGAAGTAAGATGCATGTTTATGTATTTTTAATTGAAGATAATGTTTGAAGATATTTTAAGTAGATAAAGAAATAGAATGTAATTTATTGTTATGAGTTTGTATATTTATATAAATGATTTAAGGAGACGAAAGGAAAGTATATTATTTATTATGATTGATTTAAGCATGTCAGAGGAAAGATACTATTTATAGTATGTCATTTATTGTATGATTTATTTAATTAATATGAGAGTATTTGGTATATGTAGAATTTATTATAAAAGTGTTTGAAATTGAAAAAGAAAAATGTTTAGCATTAAAGGGCTGAGGAAAAAAGATTTAGTTGTAGTCGCAACTGAGTTATGCTTAAAAGTTGAATCTGAGCATAGAATTATAGATTTGAAAACACTCATTGAGGGGAGCGAACAATATGCTAAGGATACCGAATTTATAAAAGAATTTTTAATTACTACGGTATCAGATAGAATAGAAAAAGAAAAACGTGAAGCCGAGTTACTCCAAACTGAAAAAGAAAATGTGAAATCGGAACAGAACACTGCTCTAGAATTAGAGAGAACAAAATTAGAAGTCATAAAAGCCCAATTAGAAATGGAGAAGATCCAAACTGAGGATAAGAATTCGGATTCGGGGGGAGGGGGATGGACAAAAATCCCATACTAATTCTTTAGAATCTTTAATTAATAGTGTTAGGACTCTGAGTATGCCAGTTCCTTCTAAACCGGAAGCGTGGAATTTATTTTTTTAGTTCGCTCGAAAAAGCATTCGAAATGAAAAATGTTGCGGAGGAGTGAAAAGTTGAAATTTTACTAAATTTAGTAGGTGAACGCGCGGCACATTTATTAGTTTATGTAAATACAAATGAAATGAAGAGTTATCCGAACGTTAAGGCTTTAATTTTAAAAGAATTTCAACCTACCCCGAAAGCTTGTCTAGAAAATTTCCTTACGGCAAAAAGAATGAAAAATGAAAACCATTTACAATTTGCAAGCAGAATCCGAGCTAATTGGAATTTTTATTGTGAGCTTAGAAAAGTAAATGATTTCGATACTCTTAATGAATTAATTGTTACCGATAGATTATTGAGTTCATCAGATTCAGAAACGCGGAGTTACGTTAAATTAAAGCAAATGGATGACTGGCTAAAACCACGCGAGATCGCGGAATTATGCGATAATTGGTTTACTTCAAAAGGTAGAACTTTTTCGGAATTATACGATAGACCGATAAAATCCTTTCGCAACTATGATGAAACCGGAAGTGTGAATCATGGGAAATATATCCCACCTCATATCAGGAATAATGTTCTTTCTCGGGATAGGAAAACTAACGACATTTGTAGGCTGTGTAAACAAATAATTCATTTGCGTTTCTGTCCGAATAATAAAGAAAAAAATGAAATGGGGAAATTTCCGCTATCAAACGAAAAAGGATCGGGTATTGAGAAAAATAAATATGATGAAAAGTTAGTTGCTAAAGTGATAGCTTTATGTTCTGAGAAGGAGGCAATAAATACGCAAGCTTTGTAATACCAGGATGTGTGGTTAGGGGGGCGAAAAATGACGATAATGCGGCCGAAATTCCAGTAGTTAATTCAAATCAAATACCGGATTCATTTAGAAATAATGAAAATTCAAAAATTCAGTTGATATCTGCTTTTGGAGAAAAAATAACCGCTAACCTTATAACTTTACCCATATCTTTAGATTCCGGAGAGTCGAATAGTGTAGTTAATAGCGTAGATGTTTTGTTCGCAGCAACAGATAAATTATATGGGTCATGTATTATCACGCCAACGATTTATGAGTTATTACGATCAGCTCAGAGTGGAGGGGAAGAAAATAGATTAGATGATGTGTCTACGGAGGAGATGCAGTCAGAAAGGAGGGAAGAAATTAAATATCAAAAGGCAGGGGGTAGTGAAATGGAACAACAAAGTATCAATGATGAGAATTTATGTTTATTAAGTCAAAATGAAACTGCAGAAAAAGAGTTAATGATTAGCTGTATTGAAAGGAAAAATAATAGCGAAGATTTAAATGTGGGTCATCAATCAGATGCGAGCATTTACAGAGCGCAACAGAAAAGTTGCGAATCGTTACAGGGAGCTTTCAAAGATGCAGAAAAAGAGAAAAACGGGTTTGTTATGGTAGATAATTTACTTTATCATAAGGAAAGAGTTTCGGGAAATCAAGTTATGCAATTAGTGGTACCAAAGGTGAGAAGGGGGGAGATTTTAAAAGTTGCGCACAAATCGGTTTTCTCTAATCATCTCGGCATGAAAAAAACAAAAGAGAGAATTCGTTATTCATTTTTTTGGCCAGATATGTCGCGGGATGTGGAAGAATATTGTGCGTCGTGTAAGGATTGCCAACTACGGAGCAGGGAGAGGGCCAGCGATCAGATACCCATTGTCCCAATTGAAAGACCGGAACTTCCGTTCGGCGTTGTAAATATTAACATAATTGGAAAAATTGAACCTCCTTCAGCGCGTAGGCATCAATACGTACTTACTTTGGTAGACCAACATTCAAGATGGCCAGAGGCAGTTCCGTTACGGACAATTATGGCTAAAGCCACGTGCGATGCATTGTTGGAGATATTTATTCGAACAATACCCCGCGTAATAGCGTGTGATCAGGGCGGAAATTTTGTATCAGGGTTAATACAAGTGTTTCATGCTAGGCTGGGGGCGGCTCCTAGGTTTGCTACACAGAGCTCGGGACTTGTTGAACGATATAATCAGGTATTGAAACGTATGCTGCACCATATAATTCGCAGCGACCCTAAAAATTCGGATAAACACATCGCCTATCTATTATTTGCGTACAGAGAAATTCCAAATAGCACTACGGGCGTATCGCCATTCAAATTAAGTACGGAAGGGAGGCCAGAGGGCCACTGGCGGTATTAAAATCTATATGGGCAGGCGAAATCCCACTACCTATAAATCTAGGAAAGAGCGCGACCGAATACCTCCAGGAGTTAAAAATTAATTTAGAAAGGGCGGCGGAACAAGCGGCAATATTGTCGGTTTGGTTTGGTTTGTGTTTATGACGGCCAATTATCAACACGTGGGATATAGGCCCTGGGGGGAGTGCCCTTCGTGGGGGTCTTTCTAAGGGAACCTAACCCGTATTTACGCATGGGAAACCACGGTCTCGAAGAAAGCCACGAAAACTCCGAAACGGTTAGGCCGACGGGCGCGATTGGGTTCGAACCCAGCACCTCCCGTCTACCAGCTTGGAGAGCAGAACCTCTCAGCCACTGGTGGGGCTGGCAATAGTGTCGGAGGTTAAGCAAAGCTCGTATGCGAAGTCGCTAATCGAAGAGCGATTTACAAGGAATTTAGACCAGGGGACCAGGTATATTTATTAATTCAGGACTCCACGAACAAACTTTACGCGAGGTGGACAGGGCCAGCCGAAATAGTGGCGCGCTGTAACTCTGATTCTTACAAAGTGAAATTAATAAACGGGAATGTTAGAAATGTCCACGTAAATAAGATTAGAAAATTTACTCCTAGGGTACAGGCAGTGGGGGTGATCTTCGAAAATGAGGAAGAATTAGGGGAGGTCCATCCCACCCCCAACTCCGACCTGTTCAATATTGAGGAAGTTGTTCATTTAGGAAAGGTGGAGAAAGCAAAAATGTAGATTTATTGTATAAATATGAAGAATTATTTTCTAGAAAAGTGCAAATAGCCAAGGTAGGAGAGCATAAAATAAGAATAAGGGACGCAGAAAAGAAAAAGCCCTATTTTTACAGAATCCCAGAGGCCTTGAAACCTCAAGTAGATAAACAAATTGAGGAGTTATTGGAACTAGGTCAGATTGAAGAAAGTGAGGCAAAGGCGCCACACCCAGTAGTGTGCGTGATGAAGAAGGATGGGGCCTTGCGCCTATGCGTAGATTTTCGAGTGCTAAATGCTATTACAAAAACTGATGATTTCCCGATGGAAAATACCACCGATCTGTTGTTCAGTATTGGCAGGGCCAATGTGATAACCACGATAGGCTTACTCAAAGGGTATTGGGCCATACCACTAGAAGAAGATAGTCAAAATTTAGCATGTTTTAAAACTCGCAGGGCTCAGTATCGCTTTAAAGTAATGGCCTTCGGGCTCAAAAACGCAGCTGCGACTTTTCAAAAAGAAATGAACAAAGCACTGTCCGATTACAAGGAGTTCGCCAGAGCATATATAGACGACATAGCCGTCTTTTCTGAAACATTTTCTGAACACCTGATGCATTTAGAAAAGATATTTTCTAAGTTATCACAATTAAGGTTCTCAGTGAACTTGAAAAAATGTGAATTCGCAAAACCGCAGATCAAATACTTAGGATATATCATCGTGTCCGGCGGCCATCGGACCGACCCCAGAAAAGTGGAGGCTATTCGAAGGCTAGCTGTGCCTCAAACGAAGAAACAGTTGAAAAGTGTTCTTGATTTGTGTAATTATTATAGAGATTATATTCCCAAATATGCTGAAGTAGCATATCCTCTAACAGAAATGACGAAAAAGAACAGTCCAGAGCAGTTGTGTTGGTCAGAAGACCATGACCGGGCATTCAATCAGTTGAAAAGGGGTCTTATCGAAGCACCTAGTCTACATACTCCCGTTATAGGAGTGCCATTTGTCATCGAGTGCGACGCATCTGCAGTCGGCATCGGTGCGTGCTTATCACAATGTAAAGACGGAGCACTGTACCCGGTTAGCTATGCTAGTCAAAAGCTCACCAAAACTCAACAGGCTTGGCCGACGATTGAAAGGGAGGCCTATGCGGTCATCTGGAGTCTAAAGAAGTTCGAAACGTGGATTTTTGGATCACCTGTGGAACTTATCACTGATCACAACCCACTAACTTTCATCACCAAAAATGTCCCCCAATCTTCCAAACTGCAGCGATAGGCATTAGCACTGCAGAAATATGACATTAAGATTTCGCACCGACCTGGTGCCAAGTTGATAAATGCAGACGCACTGTCTAGACTTGAGACTATTGGATAAGAAAATAAACTTAAAAAAAAAACTTTCACGAACTGATTGATAAATGACTATGTTTTTTTAGTAACTTTAGATTTTGATTCAAGATTGATTTAGTGTGTTACTACAGCTTTTGTTTTCTGTTACATGTGTTTTATTTATCTTTGCATTTATTATTGTTATTATTAAGTATTAATTCTGTTTTGTATTAGTAGATAAGAAGAGTATAAGCAGCGTGTCCAGAATATTTCAAGATGTAGTTTGTATATTTTATATGTATTTATTAATTTGCATTTTCATTTGGGTAATTCGTTTAAAAAAATGAAGTATGACGACTTCTCCAGACTAAATTTCAGATAGAAAGTGAGGGACCCTTCCCCCATTTTCAATCTTGAGTGGGGGGTGTGATGTCTGGAGATACTGGATTACTTCTCTTTCGATCTCTGTTGGCGCCAACGCCATTTGACACGTGATACGGGGGTGTGCGGAGAGAGAGAGGGGGGACACTGTTTTTCAGTGTGTGGAAGGGAGAAGTGTTGTGTAAGCCGGCATGTGAGCGTGCGCAGCTGTTTTTTATGAGAAACCGAAAGATTGTAATAAAAGCGGAAGTATTCTAATTTGAGTTTTGTGTGAAATAATTTAGCAATATAGTGAAGTGTTGTTTTGGAGTGAAATGTGAAGGTGGTCTGCAGCTATGTGAAAAATATAATTATTTGTATATAGTGTAACCTTCAAATGTTTTGTCTTCCATGTCTTTATGTACTCTTGTAAATAAACTTAGTGTTGTAAAAAGCTAGTGATATATTACAAAGGAATACACACCGGGGATAGTCGGCGAATTTCGAGCGTATATCACAATACTCTCCAAACGATTTTTCCCCATATACCATAATGTGATGGAATTATTTTGAGTACCCCTGTAAATGAGCTATTAATGCTACACACTTCATATACAATGCCGAACATGCTATGGTAAGCACCATTAACATTTTTCAATTCCATGAAAATCCGAGATATTTACGTGAGTTAGAGCGTGGACAGACAAGCCGAATTCATAACTTTTCAACATAGTTGGAAAGTGTTAAATATATGAATAGTTTGGGGGGAATATTTCTTTGTAAATTCCATCAAACTTCTACGTATTTCACATCTAAAACAGGAATATCTGAAGACTGTATTAGTGATGTTCGTCCAGTTTTGTTAACACCGTATAAATAACATCAGTGAACGATTCCAAAGACTTCGAGAGGACTTAAATTCACAGGTGGAATTGCAATATCATATGTTCTAACTTCACATTTGTGCATTTCTTTTTCTTTTGTGTTCGTAATACTTATAGCTTAATCCTTTGTGCTTCAACAACTCCGATTTGAAAAATATTTACTCGGATATTAGATATCCTCATTTTAAGCATGTAAAAGAAAAATTGGAACATAAAAAAAGTTGACTAAAATATGCATTTTTAGGGTGGTGGCACCTATAGTCGTCGTCTGGTCTGTCCGCATATGACAGCGCAAAAACTACCCAACCGAATGGTTTGAAATTTAATATACAGGGTGTCCATAATTAAACGACCCTACTTTAAATTTGGCTACATACGAAACTATTGGTCAGAAATTTGTGAAATTTTGTGACGGACATAATGAAAGAATGGGAATTTGTTTGAGCAAAAAAAAAAAAAAAAATAGTTCAAAATTTTGCCACGAGAGGACATTTTTTAATAAATTACAACCTTTGACCTTTCAAGGACTTTTGAATATTTTACTTTAGATCTTTTGAAAGCGCACAAATTGATATGCGACGTTCCGCCCTAATCGCATCATGAACTGCCCGCTTATTGTTGTCGGTATTGGATGTAGACCGGCAGCACAAGAACCTCATCGAGTTCACGGATGAAATTCTAGGATTAGTTAAATTTTGATTCACATATTAAAACGTAATCGGTCTGCCAAGTCATATCTTGGTAGAAAACACCTGAAAACCCGATTTTAGCGGCTGACGTGTAGGTTTACCATTCTGTTTTCCTGCTCCCAGTCCTCCATGTTTTCACACTTTTTGGTGCAGGAAAGCACAATGGTAAACCTACGAGTCAACCGCTAAAATCGGGTTTTCAGGTGTTTTCTACCGAGATAGGACTTGGCAGACCAATTGCGTTTTAATATGCGAATCAAGATTTAACTAATCCTAGAATTTCATCCGTGAACTCGATGAGGTGATTGTCTGTGCTGCCGGCTCCCAGTCTAATGTCGATGGCCTCCCAGATCGACTCTCATCTTGATTCGAACCGCGACCGGCTGTGAACTTTGAGCACCATTACACTATTGTGGTTTTCGACAGACATGCTTCTCCATACACATTCTTCAATGAACGTCTACCGTTTTTTGTCCTTCTGCCGCCAAAAAAGAATAACAGCAGCTTAGTCCTATTTGGATGCATTTCGTAGAGGAGAAGGTCCAAATACCGGCTACTAGGTGTTCTGAGAACTGAGCACAGCGCAACCTAGTGGAGATAGGTAGAGTTTGAAACTTTAATTGAGATAAGAAAGTTATGAAAAGTACGTCGCTGAAATGTGTCTGATTTACAAACAGCAAATGCAAAAGTGTCGAAACGACGTAATCTGGGACATCAAAAGTTTTTCAGATATGTGTTTTTCATTTTTTTTAAATATACTGATCGTATATTGGCTTGAATTTATGATGAAGTTATTTTCTAGACATATTTGACTCTCAATCGCCACATGCAAGTTTTTGGTATTTTACCATATGAATGAATAATACCGGTTTTAACTTAAACATAGTAGTGGTCCGAATACCGGCTACCTAGAGTGGTCCAAATACCGGTTAACCGGTATTTAGACCTATCTATGTTTGCTCTGCTTGAAGAGGAGGAAAATGAATTAATTTAAATAGTTCCATAATTAATTTAAATGGTTCAGAAATAGTTCCAGTCCCATTTCGTAATATGTAATAAAAGCAACAGTGTCCGCAAGCTGCAGCGACTCTGGTTACCGGATCACTTCAGAAAAAAGCACTGTTGGACACTCCAAAATTGCCTGCAATAAATCGGAACAGAAACCAGAAAAATGACATGAAGAAAAAACAATCGAAAGGGCCAGAAATTGGATTTTATAAAAGTGAAATGATGCAATTTGTGTCTTCTGCGAGAGTGCTTTCTCTGCGGAAAAGAATGGGGTAGAGGCCTCTGGGTTCAATGTTAAGGGTGCGATATATGGGGCCATAAGGACTGCACCGACGCGGAGAATGATTATTATGTTTGTGATTTCTTCAGATAAAACAATTATCATTTCAAGCAGCAAACTTTTTTTCCATGTTAAAAAACAAAACTAGAGACATAAATGACAAGAAGACTGTCAGAGATAGTCATTAACATTTTTATAAATCTGACAAAAATGCTTTTTTAGTAAAAATTACGTATTTTTTCAGTGCATAAGAAATGTTATTAATCAATAAAATTTATTAAAATAATGTTCTTATTGCTTAATAATTGACAGTAGGACTATTTGTGTGATTCTTTTGGAAAAAACTTAGACAGTCAGTATTTAGACCCCATTTTCAAAACTCAAAATTTGCAGACTTGGAATTTTGCATTTTATAAACAGAAAACGCCTTTAAAACTGATTTTTTTTCTTTCTAAACAGGTGAAAAACATGTCTAGGTAGCCTGCTGTCACTTTTCAATATACTAATTTTTTAAATTGTAAGATCTAGATCGAAAACAAAAGTGGTAGCCGGCATTTGGACCTTCTCCTCTACTGCTACATTGTTCACACTTCAGCATTTTCCACACACATTTTGGAAATAAACGAATGCCACAATAATCCCTTCCTCGATGTCGCGTGCTTATATACCCGCTTCGGCTACGCACTAATTTGCATATACGCTGCAGCAGCGACCTCAAACGAAAACTCCTTGACTGCCCCTTATATTTAGTAACAACTTTTAGATTTGTGTTTGATAGATAGTCGAAGAAAATAGTCCTTTGAAAGTCAAAATATTTATTTACAGAACATTCCAGAGAGTACAGGTATTCTTATGAGTAGAAAAATACTATATGCAGTACTCACAGCATAACTTTAATAGATATTACAGAGGTAAATAGTTCAATGCAGGAATCTAACACGTTTCTAAATAAACATCGTCGAACATACCAAAACACCACCTTCTAACACATTTTACATGAAATATGTTTAAATAAATGCGACTCAATAAACATGATTTCTGGTAAATTTCTAGTAAAAACAAGAATAAACAAGTGTAACCAAACACTTTCACAACAGGGATGCGTCTCAGACGTACAGCTAAGAAGCTATAAAACAAACAATGAAATAACATAGAAAATTGCAAGAGTAAATTGTTTTAAAACAGAACTGGGAGTTTCAATTGAGTGATAATCCATTTATATAAAATCACATAATTCCAATAATCCTGCTGATTTAGAATTAATTTTTATACTCACAACATGCATTTCATTCTGGAAATCAATAGCTCGAAAATAGTCACAATTACAATATTAGCCGAGTTTTTCGGGGGGGGGGGGGAGGGAAAGTGACCAATTGCATTAATGCACGTTGTACATGTTCTTTGGAATGGAGTTTACACATGTCGTGTCAGCTGCTGGTATATAGAAGAAAAACACCCGTAAGCATGAAGAACTTTTTAAGGGGACAGTTTACCTTAAAACTGGTCAAACTTTTGTATTGTTACTATTCTTGTGACTTTTATGTCACAAGAAACAAACGTAGTTCAATGAATCCGCTGATGGTCGATCTGCCGTGACGTCGAAATCAAACTAGTCGGCATTGTCTATAGGTGGCGTTGCTCTAGCTACAGTGTCTAGAAGTATATAGTGTGGAAATCAACAGGCGAAACCGTATAAAAAAAATTTACATTTTCCACAGAGGGCGCTATGATCGATTTTATTGCTACATCTGAATATAAATTTTGTGTGTTTCTAGGTATTTATGATGCAATTTAAACTACAGGAAACTTATTTTTGAAAGATAAAATTTTGAGAAAAACAGAATTAAAAAGATTTATGTTGTTATACTCGATACATTAAGAATGAACGAAAATTAATTTAAATTCATTACATTCATTCAGGGATATAATTTAAATTCCTTTTGCATCACATATTGTAACTAATGCTTAGTGTTTACATTTTCAAGCAATAAATTCGATGGCAGCGCCGTCTAAGAAAATGTAATATTTTGGTTACATTCTAAAGTAATACAGGTGTTCGCGATTTCCACACTATATACTTCTAGACACTGTACCTTAGCTGCCAATTGAGCTATTATCCTCGACAAATAAAATGTGGCCACTCTCTATAGTGTCCAATGGCTAATTCCTAAACCATTAGTCATAGTCATATAGTTCCAGTTGTAAAAATCTTTTAAAGAAGGTAGAGAAGTATTTTAAAAGCGATTTGGGTCGCGAAATTAAAATTTTTATACGGCGCCCTGATCCTATGTTATATTTAGTAAACATATACTATTACACTAAGAAGTTAGGCAGAAAAAGTATCATTCTTCTATGACTAAAACTGGCCGAGTAATAGCTGTTTAAAATTGAAATATCTTTTTCACTGCGAAATAGGGGCCATTCACAAATTTACTAAAAATCTAAGTAATCGTCAAATATAAAAGAAATAATAGTTGAGAATAAAATTAACATTACAATATAAATTTGAAATTTATATTCACTCTGACATATTAAATAAATATATATACAACTTGTACTAAAAGATAAGTTCAAAACAACAGAATTTTTATTAAATGAAATTATGAAAAGCAACAATCGCAGTTCTTTACAAAATGTCACATATTTTAAAATGCTATTAATTTAATACAAAACTTAATAAAAATTAAAGTTATATTCCAACCTGATCTGACTCCGTTCGGCTGCAATGCAGAAATGCACATGTGAAATAAATCCTTCGAATACTTTCAGCCATTTGCATACGATCCCTCGAAGCATGGCCTAACTCATCTGTGTTCAGATGCAGAAAATTGGTATAAGTCATGCAATTCAATGTTTCATAACTCGGTAAATTTTAGTGTTAGATGAATGTGGCTTTTTCTTGCCTTACTTGTCAGTGCAATAGAAAATGTTTACTAAATATCATTTATAGGACTGGAGAGACCGTATAAAAATTTAAATTTTGTAACTTTTTAAGAAAGGTTTTTATTGATAAAAACGACTTCTATAATACTTCTTTACTTCATTTAAAACATTTTTGTAATTGGAACTATATGTCTATGACTAACGGTTTAGAAATTAGCCATTAGACACCAATGAGAGTAGACATCTTTTATTTGTGGAGGATAGCTCAATTGGCAGCTTGAACCAAAAGATCCTTGTCTTCTGCAAGATTCACAACAGAAATTTTCATATTAAGAACATTATTCTACCCGTCCTTTTTTATTAACGAGGTAATAAGATGTTCACGACAGTGAGTTCGAAGAGTTTCTTCTCATCAATTTCAACTAAAAATGCCGACATTTTCTCTTGAATAATTCATAAGATGATGAACATGATCTTTATTACAGATATCACACGTGTAAGAGTTTTCCTTAAGATTACCTTTCTTTAATAGGTTTCTAATTTCGTTGTGAAATCGATTATGCCTATCCAAAAAATCTTTTATAACAAACTTTAGTGGAAAAAATGAACAGTGGCAGATTTTCATTCCAAGAACATCGATCTTCGCACCATTGCTACGAGTTCTTAAATGATAATTTAAACAAGATTTATCTACAAATGTTTTAGTATAGATATAACAATTAAAGATCAATTCCCCAGTATGACTAAGAATGTGGTGTTCCAAATGTGGTTTCTTTAAAAATCTTTTTGGACATAAATCACATTTATAAGATTTTTTAGCGGAATGGATCTGAAAATGTACTTTCAAATCAGCTTTAAGAGCAAAGCTTTTTTCACATATCTTACAAAGAAATTTGTGAGCACGCAAATGTCTGTTGAATATGCACTTTATTGAAAATGCTTTAGAAATAATGTTTTTTTTTTCCTTTTTATGGACATAAATTTGATATTTTAATTGATAATTTTCTGAAAGCGGTTTTCCAGAGGTAGGATATTTATGCAGGTTTTTGTTATGAAATCTTAAATTAAAAATTAAACCAGATTTATGTACAAACAATTTTACATAAATGTTACACTGGAAAAGCCTTTTTCCTGTATGAAGAAGGAAATGTCTTTCAAATGTTGTTTGTGTAAAAAACACTCTTGGCAGAAATCACTTGGAAGGTATTTCATTGCTATGGATTCTCAAATGATAATTTAAACCAGATTTATCTCTAAATGTTTTTTCGCACATATCACAATGAAAGGGCCTTTCTCCAGTATGAGTACGAAAATGCCTCTTCAATTGATCTTTTTGTGAAAATCTTTTAAGACAAAAATCACATTCATATGGTTTTACACCAGAATGGGTACGAAGATGCAAGTTCAAATTGCTTACGGATGTAAAATCTTTCTGGCATACGATACAGTGGAATTTCCTTCCATGCGCACTCAAGTGTTTATCAAAATTAGATTTTCTTGCGAAAGATTTTGCACATATGTGACATTCATAGGGCTGTTCCCCAGTATGAATACGAAAATGTATTTTTAAAGTATCTATTTTTGAAAATCTTTTAAGACAAAAATCACATTCGTATGGTTTTTCATCAGAATGGGTACGAAGATGCAAGTTCAAATTGCTTACAGATGTAAAATCTTTCTGGCATATGATACAGATGAATTCCCTTCCATGCACACTCAAATGTTTCTCAAAATTATGTTTTCTTGCGAAAGATCTTGCACACATTCGACATTCATAGAGATTGTCCGGATTATGAATACGAAAATGTATTTTTAAATGTCCTTTCTGTGAAAAACTTTTCTCACATAAGTCACAATTATACGTTTTTTCAACAGAATGTTTCCGAGAATGAATTGTCAAATGTCGTTTCTGTGAAAAACTTTTCTCACAGAAATCACATTTATATGATTTTTTAACAGAATGGCTTCGAAAATGAATTTCCAAGAGTGTTTTAGTAACAAATTCTTTATCACACATTTTACAGACAAAATTCTCTACTTTGTGAGCACACAAATGTTGGTTCAACAAGCTTTTTGTTGAAAATGTTTTTGAACAGATGTAACATAAAAATAGATATGTATGAACACGAATATGACATCTTAATTCTTTTTCTGTAAACAATTTTCCACAAGTAGGACATTCATGTGTTTTGTCTTTAGAATGACTTAAAATGTGTTTTCTTAAAGAATTTTTTGTATCAAATACTTCATGACAAATGTGACATGTACATTTTCTCACTTCATCATGAGTAAAGTAATGACGGACATAATCTCTCTCTACTGTAAAAATTTTTTGACACCTGTTACAAAGAAAATTCTTTTCTTCGTGAGCAAGCACATGTTCGTTTAATAAGCTCTCGGTTGAAAATAGTTTTGGGCACATGTGACATAAAAAAGGATTTTCTTTTGTGTGAACACTAATATGACATTCTAAATCGCATCTTTCTGAAAATGATTGTCCACAAGTAGGACATTCATGCATTTTGTCCTTAGAATGACTTACAATGTGTTCTTGTAAAGATTTTTCACTATCAAATACTTCAGGACAAATATGACATGTTAAATGATTCTCGCCTGAATAACAACGAAGGTGAAGTGCGTAATCGTTTTCTTTTGTAAAAAGTTCTTTACAGATCTTGCACACGTATGGCATTTTTTCCTCATCATCTTTCATTAACAGGATTCGACTTTCTTCTTCGCGGGATTGAATATGCCGAGTCAGAAAATCTTTTCCAGCAAAAGCTGTTGGACAAAATGAATGTTGGTAGGATTGCATTTGAAACACACTATTCTTTTCGTAACTATTCTTTACGTAATTTTTATAGCCTTTGATGGATTATCTTGTATGTGAGTTGGAGTATGTGACTGTAAATGTTCTTTTTGGGAAAAAGGTTCCTCACAAAATGGGTACTGGTAGGTTTCCATTTCAAACACAGTATTATTCTCGGCATTTTAGTCATTGATGTATTTTCTTACACGTGGGTTCCAATAGGTGTTTGCAAATGATCATTTTGGGAATTGAGATATACACTTATAGATTGTCTCTTTTTCTTTCGCATGAACACAAATATGATATTTTAGTTAGCTCTTTCAGAAAATGATTTTCCACAAACAGGATATTCATGCATTTTCTCTGTAGGATGATTTAAAATGTGTTTCATTATAAAATACTTTATGGCAAACGTGACGTATAAACTTTCTCACTTCCGACTGACTATCAAGATGACGAGCATAATCGTTGTCTTCTATGAAACATTTCTTTACAGGTATCGCATCCAAAAGGTTTTTTATCTAAATGAATTTCATGACGTTGAAATAAATCATTCTCTACAGGAAACCCATTCTTGACAAAACTGACAATTAAAGAGGTTATCCATGTTACAGAATCTACAATGTTCTACTTACGCACTTTTCTCGATACTCAGATATATTTTCAGTTTGAATTAAAAGAAATAAATCTTACAGAAGGAACGATGTAGAGTACATATAAATTTTCAGATATCCCTTCGATAGTTCTTCGGAAGAGTAATGGAGGATATATCGTACAGAAAAAATATGAAACACCTGAAAAGGAAAAAAAAGGAATATATAATATTTTTCTTTGAATCTGACTTTTCTCTTCGTTATTTTTAACAGAAGAAATCTATTTAAAAATATTAATATTATTGACTAGTATAATGCTTACTTTTTAATCAAATTTAATTTAATACTTTAACCGGCTGGCCCGGCCTTTTCCGTTTCTAGAAATCATGTTAAAATAGACGCTTTCAGTCGTGACGTTTTGCTTGGATACCGACTCCAAACAAACCGTTGCTATGGTGTATTTTCTCTTTTTATTATATATTATAGATACATCTTACAACTATATCTCACAGATATATGTTTTGATACTTTATATGCAGTGGTAACATTTTCTACGATTTATATTTAATAAGAAACGAAACATAGCAACCGTTTGTTTGGAGTCAGTTTCCATGCAAAACGTCATGACTGACGTCACACTGAAAGCGTCTATGGCTGTAGACAAAAATATTTTAAACAGAATTCTATTTTGAACCATATATAGAAAGAAGTGATATTAAAGATATTATAGCATCAAACTGCTATTTAAAATATATCCTGGGATTTACAATCACTCTTATAAAAATACAGGAAAACCCTCGGACGGTGAAAGGGTGGATATATATTTTTTTTCAATTGTAGTTTGATTCTATAATATCTTTAATATCACTTTTTCTATATATGGTTCAAAACAGAATTCTGTTTAAAATATTGTTGTCTACAGTCGTTTTAACATGATTTCTGGGAACAAAAAAAAGCCGGGTCAGCAGGTTAAAGGTTTAAAATAAAACATTGCCTTTATGATTTAATTTTCTTTTCTACTGATATTTTTATGCATTCTCTCATAAAAATAAATAAAAATGATATTTGCAGCTCTATGCAGAAAGAATAAGAGCGGAGTACACTTAACTTTTTACTATGTATTTAATTGTGAGTGCATCAAAATGCAGTACCAAATCAAATCTACAAAACAAACTTACACTACCTTTCACATTCCTAGAAAAAAATCTCACACAATCCTATTCTATATTATCACTAAATTTTCACATAGAAATGCAAGAGGTACCATTAAACTTACAATTGTGCTTTGTTTCGCTTATGAATGAAGTTTTTGAAACATAAGTATGTATATATTACATATTGCATTCGAACTTTCAATCTCCAAATGGTAGAACCCATCTTTGACACTTAATGGATCTTATGCACGCGACCTGAGGTCGAAGCTAAAATTCGTCTGCTGGCGGTATTTAGCATAGCAGTCTATGGAGTGTGAGTTATTAATGCTTGTTTGTTAAAAATACCGCAAAAAATCTTTGTTGTAGCAGCATATACTTAATATATTGTAATATAAATTCAAAATGTTGTTCTATATGCGAGAAATTTCCCCAAGTTTGCAAATTTTCAGTTAAATTGTATGCACTCAACCTGGGTCAAGGCTAAAGTCGTCTACAAGCGGTGTCTGTGCCTGCTCATACTGGCATTCTGCCGGTGCAGTGACTAGAATAACAGATCGACATACCGCACGAGTGGTTAAATCGCATCCGTCCGCTTTTCCAAAAGTTCAGTTTTCTCAAGCAGTGCGTTTTGCGCATGCGTTCGAAATCGTGATTTATTTTATTGTGTTTGTTTGTTTACGTTCTGATCGTGCTTATGTTCATGTCGTGCTTATATTGCTATGTCTGATATGTCGTGGACGTGTGAAAATTGTAACATAAATTTCACTTCTCGGGCTACTTTTTATAGACATCGTAGGTTGTGTGTGAAAAACATACACAAGGATGTTTTTAAAAAATGTGTTTGCGGAAAGCCCTTTTTTAGCAAGGCAAGTTTCTTTGCACATAAAAAACATTGTGAAGATGACAGAAGCAAAAAGAATTTTTTTCACATTTGCGTTTGTGCCAAACAATTCTTTCGTAAATCGGCATACTATGCTCATAAAAAATCATGTGCAAATGTTATAAATGAGAAAAAGCTCTTCAAAAAGTGTGTTTGTGGAAATTCATTTTATAGCAGCACATCATATTATGATCACAAAAAAGATTGTGTAACAGACAGTAATGATAAATTATTACCAAAAACTACTTATCAGTGCCAAGAAGAAAACTGCTCGTTTACTTGCGGCAAACGATTCGATTTTTTACAACATTTAAAAAACATTCATTCAATTGATAGTTGCTGGGAGGATAAAACCTTTCAAAGTTATGAAGGTAAAATGTTTATTTAAAAAAACGTGATGTTGCAATAGGCATTTATTAATGCAATAGGCATTATTCTTATCCAACATTTGTTGGATAAAAATAATAGGGGGAAGACTTTCTAGATATGATACAAACTAAGATTTTCTTGTCATGTGACATATCTTATAAACATTATCAACAAACTGAGATAATTGCCAGTTAAAAAAAAAAAAAAAGAGCTACTGCTTGTTTGTACTTTTTTTATTTTGTTTACACTTTTTTCATATGAGGATAGTTTCATGTTCGGGTCCGGTTCAAACCAGTTACAAAACTGACAGTGTCCTCATACAAAAAACTGTAGGCAAAATCAATCAAGGAAGAAAAATCATGCGTTAAGCATAGATTATGAAACCCTTTCCAACACTTCCTGAATGCTTTAACAAAACTTCGTTATTTAGGGAAATAATATAACTAAGTAAGCATTTTAGAAAATAGAAAATATTTTAAAAACTGATTTCAGCAGTTACCATCCATAGCCAAATATGTATTTTAATTCTTTTGAACAGCCTGTATTTGATTTGTAGATTGATATATATATATACTATATAATGGGAAAATTTAGTTTAGCAAGAAAACGCATAACAGGTTGAAATTTCTCTTTCAGCAATTTATACTAATGGATGGAAACATACATGAATACTTTTGTATAACTCTTATTACACGCCACTATTTAGCTAAAATTTAATTCAAACTAAATCACTCTTCTTAAAACTACTAAAATCACATTTCCAGAAATTATCATCCATAGACGGCCATGTATCCAATTCGTTGTGTGACCCTGTATATCATTTTATCTATATTCTACAAACAATTCTTAGTAAACTAAATGCAGTTCAGTGTAAAAATGCATAACTCATTTAAAAATACCTTTAAGCAATTTGCACTCATACCCAGTAACCCTTACGAATTCTTTTGTGTAACCCTGTATATGAATTGTAACATTTATACACACCATATATTATGCGTATATATAGTAAAACATAAAAGTGCATTATCATAATTAAAAATGCATTTCCAGCAATCATCGCTAATGTACGGTACTTCAGATACAATATAGTATCTGAAATCTTATGTATGTCCCTGTAAATGCTATGCATTTCATATTATACATGAAATAACTCACATAAGTCACAATGGTAACACACTCAAATAAGTCACAATATAATTACATTGTAAAGTCACCTGGTGGCTCGTCACAAAGCAGCAGTCACATTGACGTCTCAGTGGAGTCAGATATAGTGATCATTTGAGACTCATAATGAGACATGCGGAATTTCCTATTTTTTGTTTCACCGTAGTGACTGTGACACGAATGAGATGCTACATGGACTAGCTGTGCTGTAGGGATAGTAATTATTTGAATTATATTATTTCCTTTTGAGTATTCGTTTACTTAAAAATTAGCGTTTTATGACTGGTCCTTAATTTTGGACGCCAGTGTAGTTTCTCTGCGTGACTAGTGTAGGTCTTAAGCAGACATTTTCCCATTCCCTGATACCTATATACAGGCATCCCCCAATTTATGTAAGTAATGCGTTCCGTAAACTTTTGCATAAGTCGAATTTGTAAATTCCTTCGGTAAAATTTCGTCAGAAACTGCAATATTTATTACATATATATAATATATACATTATTTACACAGTATTATTTTTATAAATAAAGTAACATGCAGCAGTTTTTACTTGGATATAAACCATAAAAGTATGAAAAAATATAAAAACAAACTGAAAGAACACCTTTCAAATAAAAAGTATCTTGTGGAATATGGGATATATAAATTTAACATTGATGAATTAATTTATATCAATTTTGAATCTACATCAAACGAACAGCTCTGAAGCTGGAAGAAAAAATACACTCGTTCCTCTTCAAAGAAACTTTAAAATAGGTATCGTTATAGTTTGAATTCAGTTAACAAAACTGTAACTGTTAAACAGAGGTTTTTTGGCTCATTTCAATCAGATTTGATTGTATACCTCAATAAAAATATATCTAATATATAAAACTATATTATTGTTGTGGTTTTTATCTGCATATTTTATTTATAAAACAATTATCAAAAGTATGCAAATGCATATGAAACGCACTAGTACGATCATAAATGTAATTTTTGAAATTTCTTACGTAAGTGCGAATTCACATAAGTCGATTGATGCCTGTATTTGTTAATTTACCTCTGACAATCCAAATTCAGACAAATTCTATGCTTGCAAGGTATCTGCTATTCAGAAGTTTAACTATTGCATATGTAAATTAATTGCCATATCTTATATTTATTATTATTATTTTAGAATTTGAAGACTGGAAGGAAGCATTCGAAAAGTCAACGACGGCTGCCTTCAAAGTTGCAAAAGTGACAAAGTCTTTCGCTGGAATTCATAAATCTTTCTGCTGCAATCGATCCGGATCTTATATCTCAAAATCAAAAGGTGAACGTGCAACCAAATCTCAAGGTTTGACCAAAATTGGCTTTAATTGTCCAGCTTGCATTAAAGTACAAGTGGATGAATCAGTTATAAAAGTTAGTATCCTTAATTTACATTATGGTCATGACAATGCTCTGAAACACATGAGAATTTCTAAAAGTGACAGAGAAATGATAGCTAATCAGTTAGTTATGGGGATAGAACCTTCTCGAATTCAAAGGAACTTATTTACTATATTCCCAAATGAGTTGCAAAGGCAGCACCATACAACAAAAGCTGACCTAAAAAATATTTCCAAAGCATATGGAATTAATAAAATTGAAAAACATTCGGAAGATCGTATAAGTGTGGATGCATACGTTGAAGAGGATTTGGAACATGAAAAAAGCATTTTTCTTTACAAAAGGCAAGGGGAAAGTACATTATATTATCCCCAGGAAGAAAATTGCCTCCTTGAAAAAGATGATTTTGCCTTAGGAATAATCACTGATTTTCAGCGGCAGATGTTAAAGAAATTTGGGGGCGATATAATATGTATGGATGCAACACATGGGACGAACTCATATGATTTTAAACTTATTACTGTGTTGGTTGTCGATGAGTTCAAGGAGGGTATTCCTGTTGCTTGGCTGATATGTAATAAAGAAACATACACAGCATTAAAGTTGTTTTTTATGTTGCTTAAGAAGCAAATTGGAAATATCAGCCCAAGAGTTATAATGACAGACAAAGCCCCACAATATTTTAAATCTTGGGTTGATGTGTTTGAAGGAACACCAAGGAAACTGTTATGCCATTGGCATGTTCATCAAGATTGGAAAAAGAATCTAAATAAAATTAAAAATAAAGACACTGCTTCCCATCTATACAAGGAATTGTGCCTGTTGCTGGAAGAGCCTGATGTAGAGAAATTCTATATAATGTTAGCAAATACTAAAAATGATATGCTTCAGAATAAAGATACATATGAATTTGCCAAATATTTTGAAGCAGAGTGGGAAGGTATTGAAGACCAGTGGGCGAAGTGTCACAGACATGAAGCAGGTATAAATACAAATATGTATGTGGAGGCTTTTCATAAATCATTTAAATATGGGGAAAATTATTTAAAAGGAAAACGTGGAAGACGTGTTGATAAATGCTTGCACAGTTTACAAGAATTTGCGAAAGATCTTTGTCTGAAAAGATTAATAAAATTAGAAAAGGGAAAGTGTACTTGGAAAACAACTGATATCAACAAGAGGCACAGAACTTCTTTACACCTTCCATTATCTTTTATAAAGCAGAACAGTCCTGAAACTTGGCTGGTTAAATCAGAAAAATCTCTGACTTCAGAAACTACATCTTCTGACAATCTTGAGTATTTAGTTAAGAAAAAGACAGATTGCAAAAGAAATTGTCAAGTAAAATGCCAGTATTGCAATATTTGCCTACATTCTTATACATGCAACTGCCCTGATGGTTCAACGATGACCACAATATGTAAACATATACATCTTCTTGTTAGATTTCTAGGCACTAACAGTACAAATGATGTCTCATTTACTCAGGTTCAAAATGATGAAAATGAAAATAATCCTGAGGGTAGCCAAAAACAAGTTGTTTACAATAGCATTAATGAATATAGAAACCAAAACAGTGCAATTGGAGTAATTTCTGCACCTGAAAATTTCGATGGAAATTACCTCTTCAAACAATTAACTGAAAATGTTGATTCAAATTTGCAAGATATAAAATCCAATTTACTAGGTAAAGCAATGGCTTTATGTGATTTGATTAAAAATTGCAACAATAAAGATTTGCTTCTAAGTGCTAGAGGACACATTAATAGTGCTACTTCTGTACTAAAACTTAAAAGCAAACATTCAGTCAGTGAAGTTTTGGGAAACAATGAAGCAAAAAAAGTTCCAGCTAATAAAAATGCAGAAAAACAACGTAGATTTTATTCAACAAAACAGAAAAGAAAAAAACAAAATGTAAAATTTGCAAAACCTACTTATGAAGAAAAAATTGATCTTCAAGAAGAAATTTTAAATGATACTACAGAATTTGTATCTATTGACCACTCATATTCTTTAAAAATGCCTGTTATGATAAACGAAAAAGATAATATGTCAAATAAATAAATTGATGTTTGTACAAAATCTGAGTCATTATTTAAAGGCTTACTTAAGAAAAGTCATTCGTATTTTGCATAAATTTTTGTCAGTTTAACAATATCTTATAATTTATTATAAATATATTGGCAAATTTCTGGCAGCTTTTCCTTTCCGTTATTTTTATATAGTATAATTGTTCTTTAATTGCATATAAAAGCTTATTTAAATATATATATATGTAGTAAATATTTATATGAGTTTAAACATAATATAGTATAATTCAGAAATCACATCACCTATCTTTTTCTTATGAAAAAGATAATGATCCCCCCCCCCCCCTCCAAGCATTTTTGTATAATACTAGAAGGACCAGTAGAAGAAATTTATAAGTATAGAATTTAACCTTATTAAGAAGATTAAATTTTATGCTTATTAAACTTGATTTTGCACTCTTTTTTTAAAAAATTTAAAAATAGCAGGGTTCGTAAATATAATGCAAAAATATATTGGTCGAAAATATCAAAAATATCCGATATTTTCAATATATATCTGGTATTTTCAAAATAGTCAACTTATTGATAATTATAAATGTTTTCAGACTAATATAAATTAAAAACTAAAACATATTTCTTTTAGCATGAAAACTTAATAAAACAATATTCTAATTATATTTTTTTTCACTTATGTAGCAAAATTGAAGATCAATTAACTGAAAACAGATATATACAATTTGATTTTTACATTCACAAAAAAGAGAGATTAATTATCAAGTTTCCGTAAAATTTTGTGTTTTATACAACAAAATTATATACAATATACTTGATTTTTATTGAAAAATTTGAATAAAAATGTAGGCTTGTGTCCTTTTTCATTCTCTAACCTGTTGTGTAGTTTAAACTAAAGGAAACCAAAGCCAAAAAAGATTCTACGAAGCAGTAAATAACTTCTCGAAATTAGACAGTTTATCTTTCAATAGCTGTTTTAAGTACCACATAATTATTGGTTCTGCATTTTAAAATTCAGCTTCAAATGTAAAGCAGGAATTTTTTTTTTGTGTGTGTGTGTGTGTGGGTGGAAAGGTGGGAGGGAGGGGGGGGGAGCCAAAACGGTCTGTCAAAGCAAAAGTTCTTATCTACAGAATGACACAATCAATAACAGTTAAAAAATTCCTTTACACTTGTTTTAACTGAAAGTATTAAAAAATATATGCAATATTTTGAAAATAAGTGTCAAATTTATGAAAATATCAAACTTTATGATATTTTAAAAATAAATATCGGATATATATAATGATATATATCACCAAACCCTGGAATATAGTATTTTGTAATTGATTTTTAACCCACCTCCTGATAAGTTATAATTATAAAAATTATGTACAAAGATGCATTTGCAATGACAATACCACATTTTTATATTTTTACAACTTAATTCTTAATTTATTGATTTTTGGGAAAACTACATGGAAAATTGAGAAAAGAACGAATTTAATAATATGCCAATAAATTCGCCAAAATATGCCAAAGCACTTTTAAACTGCAACAATGAAACATTTTAAATAGAAAATAAATTATAAATAAAAAATGAAGAGTGTAACAAAAAAAAAAAAAAAACACTTTTATCAAATAATAATTAAATATTAATTAATTTACAATTCTATATTGAGAAATAATTTTAAAATCCTAAGAAGATACCATTAATAATGCTTTACCTTTTCTTTCATGTTTACTTTCTTAAAAAAAAAAAAAAAAAAAAAAAAAAAAAAAAAAAAAAAGAGCAAAAACTATGTATTTTTTAATAAAATTTGCTTGCTTAAACTTTCTATCAAGTGTACCAAAAAACAATGAAATGTTTCTAATCAAGTTCATTGTCCACACCAAAATAATATATTATTATTGGGAATTTGTAGGGGAAAACATGAATCACACTAAAAAAACTAAGGGATATTTTCAAGAGGAACATTGGATGCTTATTATAGATGATTTTAAAAAAAAATGTTGTACTTTTATTTACAAATAAGGATATTTATTTACTTATTGCATTGACTTATTAATAAGAAGAAAGCTAAAGGACTTTTTGCTGATCAACATTAATAATAATAAAAAAAATTGCAATCGAAAATTGAGATGCCACAGCAAAGAACGAGATTTAGGTATTTAAACACTCCTTCCAGATCAATTGAAAACATATAAAGTAAGAACAAGAACGCTTAAATTATGATAAATAAATCATGTGTAAAAAATAACTAAAAGAAAACATAGCAAAAAAATAACATTAAATTGCTTCAAGGCTTCGTGAAAAAGAGCAATTTAAGGAGAAAGAGAGAAAAAGAATTAGAAATAGCAACAGCACATTGTAATTTGATAACACTTTTTATTTTGTTCTAAAAGAAGGAGTCTCTTATATGAAGTCTTGAAATAGCTTTCAGTCCATTGTCTGAATGATGAGTTTTTTTCTGTGCTTTTAAGAAACTATACCATTCTAAAAATAAAATATCTGTTTCTTAATTTTAAGACGAGTAGTATTTACACAACAATAATAAAATCTATGTGTATTTTTGAAAAAAAAAAAGAAAAATAGTCTTAAAAGTGATACTAATTAAATATAAAATCTACATTACAGCTAATTAACCAGATTTTAGTTTAAAAAAAATCTCATTATACATATTTTATTAATAATTAGAGCTATTACCAAGAAAAGCAAGTAAGCACATTTAATTATCTATAACGATTAACACATTACAAATTCTGAGTCGATCCCTGCAAAAAATAAAATTTGATATGCATATTTTATAAATAATAATTTGTTCAAAGAAAGAAAAAAAAATGTTAGGAATGGGCTTATAAAAAAGCTAATATTAATAAATTCATAAGTTTCATTGTATCATTTTATCTTTTACAAAAAAAAAAAGAATTTATATCAGTCACTGCATATAAAGTATGGAAAAAAAAATTGCATCAATCACTGCATATAAAGTATGTCTTTTTTTTTTTTTTTTTTTCCCTTCACCCCTCCAAGTAAAAAATGCTAATTCACGAAATATTTCATGTTATGTGTGCTAGATGGCGCCACCAAATTTGTTTTAAGCTGGGATGCAGTTCAATTTGGAGCGCTTGGCACGCATGCGCAGAAATCTCCATTTGAGAAAACTGAACTTCTGGAAAAGCGGACGGATGCGATTTATCCACTCGTACATACCGCCAGCTCTGGCATCTGACGTCACCTGCGTAAGGTCCATTAGATCAAACAGACGAGGAAAGTGTAGGGTTTATGTATTTTTTTTTTTAATCATTATAAGGAAAGAACAGCTTACGTCACTATAGGAAAAATTACTGTGGATCCACAGTAATTTTCAGTTCGTCTTTACGACTCCTAATGTACACAAGAATTCAGTTGATCTGGTTGGTCTACTATGAACAGCTATGTGGTACGATTGGTAAATGTTGCCATGATGATTTCTGCAATGATCACTAAAGTAAAAATGTAATTGGTATATTGGTTGAAAGTTTTGTAAACATGCCCTTTCTTATTCACTTAGCAGATGAAAATTAGAGTATTCTAATGTAAAATCTATCTGATAACCTTTAGTTTACATAGTGCTAATAACAATCAAAAAATCGTCTGATTGAAGTATTTATTTTTTAATGAGATATATTGAATGAACCAGAGTTGCCAATCTCTCAAATGTAAAAAATAAGCAGAAATTTTGACAATTTTCCCCCTCAACCGCCAGCGTATTAAAATCTTTAACTGTGGCCTTTTTAGTACTTGAGGCAAAAAAACTGTTATTTAAATAAGAGTAGCGTATACAGTCGAGTCTGCTAGAACGAAGTTGTTCGGGGATGAATAATGATTGTTATATACAGATATTTGTTACAAGCAATTACAGTTTCATTTTGGAACTAGGTGTTTAATATATACTTAAAAACTCTTATTAGTTTCAGTCAAAACATTTTAAACATTTTCTTTTACATTTATTAAGATATTAAATAATAATAATAATTATATTAATTTTGAAATATGATTAAAAATTTAAGAACTTTAGAAAATCATTTATTTCGGCAAGACTGAGCACAGGGTCAAAATTAATGCATACTCGCAAAAAATGACACTCTATATGCAGTTGATTTAAATAGCGTGGAGGGAAAATCCACTAAGCTCTTTTGTACATTAAAATTTAAAATGCACACAGAAAAATGCTCCTCCAATTTTTGGCTGCAGCCAACATCCTGAGCAGAAAAATATCTGAGGTCTCGTAGACTTTGTCCAACAACAGCTATTTAAGTATTTCTTTTTAATGGGGTAAATTGAATGGGTCTAAATCACAGTTGCTAACCTCTCTATGACTGTTGAAAGACCTTAATTCATATTACATGGCTGCCAACCTCTCTATGACAGTTGAACGATCTTAATTCATATTACATGGCTGTCAACCTCTCTATGACCGTTGAAAGATCTTAATTCATATTACATGGCTGCCAACCTTCCAGTTTTTTTAAGTCAAATAAACACAATTTGAAAAAATATTTATTGAAATGTTTACTGTTTTTATCTGGTTTTTGATTAGCTTATATTATTCAATAAAATTTCTAAGTTCAATGGTTCATCATTCAAACTATATGGATATTTTCATACTTTTAAACAAGCTACAAAGGCATGGTCACTACTAACACGAGTAAAACATGAGTTTATTACATTGTGATTTCCGGCATAAAGTAGTGTAGAATTATGAAAGAAATCTCAGCTTTATCAAACTCTCTCAGCGATTATACTACATTACTGTATTATTAACTGTCTATCAAAATGTAGTAATTTATCAGTTTAACTAGATAGGATATAAACTTTCAAGAAGACCCCCCTCCACACAAGAAATCGCAAATATTGTGAGGTCTTGAAAAAAATGAAAGAGGGAGATTAAAAATTTCAAATATCACCTCTTTGTAAGACTTAAAACTAAACCATGGAAAGAAAAGAACATCTTTAAATCAGTACATTAGGTTATATTAACCATCCTTTTCAAGTCTTATTGCACTGTTAAAATGGTCTTGCTTATGACGGCCGATTATTATCTACACCAGAGGGATATAAGCCCGAGGGGGATGCCCTCCGTGGAGGGCACGGCCTTTCTAAGAGATCCTAACCCGTATTTATGTAAGGCACTGTTAAAATGAAAAGGCTACGTAAATTCAATAGTTCGAAAATTGCAGTGACTACTATTACAATGTTAGCCGAGTTTTTCTGGGAAACTTTATGATATGTTAATTTTAGCATTGCGATAATGAGAGCAATTAACTGTTGTAATGAACTTATTTATGTGTGTATGTCTAAGATTTTTATTATACTTACTATTGTACTTACGGCTATTACGAGTAATGGGAAATACACGAACATGTATAACACCCTTGCTTCCAGTATTAACTGAGTTCGACTGTATATACGAGGGTGAGTCCGAAAATAAGTATCCCCTGGCGACTGTGGTCAGAGGTGTGTATGAAAGACAAAAAATATAATGAGACATTAAAGATAAGACGTAACTTTATTTTTCCACATAAGTACTAAGTTGAGACATTTGTCATACCGCTTTATAAACTTCAAAAAGCCCTCCAGAAAAAAAAACAATGCTCTGCATACGGAAGCGTTGAACGGCTTGTGTGACTACGTGGTTCTGTGACACCCTGTCGAAATTGAAGGAGGCTATTCGGAAAAATCGGCCTAGCCTCCTCGCATCTGGCATTCTGTTGTTGGATGGCATTGTGAAACAACTCGGCAACGGCAACGCAAAACCATATTGCAACTCTTGGTTGGGAGGGCCTTGACATCCGCCATACAGTCCTGATCTCGCACCCAATGACTTCCATCTGTTTCCGTCTTTGAAGAAGAATCTCGGCAGAGGGCGCTTTTGAAGCAATACCGAAGTCACACAAGACATTCAACGCTTCTTCCGTATGCAGAGCCCTGATTTTTTTCCTGGAGGGTTTTTTGAAGTTTATAAAGCGGTATGACAAATGTCTCAACTTACTTGGTATTTATGTGGAAAAATAAAGTTACGTCTCATCTTTAATGTCGCATTGTATTTTTTGTCTTCCACACACACCTCTGTCTACAGTCGCCAGGAGAAACTTATTTTCAGACTCAACCTCGTATATATGATTAAAACTGTTGGATTTGTATGATTGATAGTCGAAGAAAATAGTCTTTTTAAAGTTACAATATTTATTTACAGAACATTACAAGAAAATACATGTATTCTTAAAAGTAGAAAAATACTAAAATTATGCAGTAGTTACAGCATACTTTAATAGACTTTACATAGATAAATAGTTCAATGTAGGAATCGACATGTTTCTGAATAAACATAGTCTAATAAATTTTACATGAAATATGTTTAAATAGATGCACCTCAATAAACAGGCATTTCTGGTGAAACAGGAATAAACAAATGTAGGTAACACTTTCACAACAGGTATATTTTCAAACAAGCAGCTACGAAGCTACAAAACAAATATGAAATAAAACAGAAAATTACAAGAGTAAAATATTTGAAAACACACCAAACAAGTCTCGACTGAGTGGTAATCCATTCACATAAACTCAGCTAGAATTTCTATTTATATTCACGGCCAATGAATGCATTTCATCTAGAAATTTCTGGACTCTTATGCGTGTTTCTGCCAATTTGAGATGGAAAATTTCTGTATCTATTAAGTAAAACTAACTCCACTTATTACGGCCAATAAGCATACCATTTAAAATGAACTCAAAGTCTATAACAATATGGATATAGTAAGGCATATTCAGCTTTTGAATGGGTTCTTTGATTTAGTTTATTCATTTTTATGAAAAAAGGTGAGTTTTTCTAGTAGTTTTGCTATTTTTTTTTTTAGGATTGAGAAGCATCACATTTATCTGTGCAAGTCCTTGATGGCCTTCTGAGCTAAAGCTTTTGTAAAAATAAGGTAATCAGCACAAAAGATTACATTTAAAAGATATACAATAGGATATCTAAACTGGCAAAGATTTACTTTTGACTACAAATCGCTTACAGACATACAGTGATCCATATATGTATTTATTATTAACAAATTTCAAAACTCTGAAATTAGTGAATTGCTTAATAGATGCCATTTCATTTCACACAGATAAACTGTAAAATAACACACGATCTGAACACTGAGCAAATGAACATGAGCAACTAAGACTTTTAACTAGAGAATATAATTTGAAAATGTATTTTATAGCAAAATAATAAAACAGCATTGTATGCTGCATAATTGTACCACAACTTTATATCAAATTCTAATTTTCCTTTAAATAAAATATTTAGTAAGCAGGAATCTGTTTAGGACGAAATTGGGTCCTTCAAAGGACCCTTCATAAAATTTTTCATTTCAAAACAGAACCCTTCGCAAAATTTTTCATTTCAAAAACAGGACCCTTCACAAAATTTTTCATCTCAAAACAGGACCCTTCACAAAACTTTTTACATTAAAAAAAGGACCCTTCACAAAATTCTTTGTCTTAAAAATAGGCCTTTTACAAAATTTTTCCAGCTCTAAACTGTACCTTTCACAAATTTAATCATTTAAAAGTAAAATCCGACCTGTCACTTTACATATACGAAGAAAACATACGTATTTTACATACATATATCTTTTTAACAAGTGGGTAAGTGTGATCACAGATCGCACAGAGGGTTTCGTTTAATATTTCTTTACTTTCGCAACCAGGGGCGCACTCTATTCTAAACAAACCTCTATCCGAACGAAACTCCATTTTACATGCTATCCGTATACATATTAATCGAAGGGATTGGGCCGAGCACCCGAGATAAGTAGGCGCCCCTGGCGGTAAAAAGTGGAACTAAACTATGTGAGGCTATTGTGCATAATATGAAAAAATGGTCAAAGGGGTGTCGGCAAAAGTTGGAAAAAAACTCCCCGGGTGAAAAGGGCGGAGGTTAGAAAAACTGCTTAAAATATACAAGTTAGAGCACGGAGGAGTAAATAATAAAAGACTTTTTGAAAAATTTATGATTTGTCGTGTGTTCTGAGGTGTTCAGCTATAAATATGCAAAATTTCACTCCTCCAACCTAATTAGGGGCTTACTTAGAAAGGATTGTTTAAAATACACATGTGGGAGCCCAAAGGGTTAAATGTACGACTTTTTCAAAATTTTATGATTTGTCGTTTGATCTGAGGTGTCCATCTATAAGTACGCAAAATTTCACGCCTGCAACCTAATTAGGGACTCAGTTAGAAAGAATTGTTTAAAATACACATGTGGGAGCTCAAAGGGTTAAATGTACAACTTTTTCAAAATTTTATGATTTGTCGTATGATATGTGGTGTTATAAGTATGCAAAATTTCAAGTCTCCAACATGTATAGTTTCTGAGAACGGGCTCTGTGACAGACAGACGGGCAGACAGAGGAGCGAGACGAATAGGGTTTCGTCAGATGAACGAAATCCTAAAAATACATAAAAAGAACCTTAATATAACGGTCATTTCAAATTCACAAAATTAGGACTGGATTTCACAAATGTAAAAAAGCTGTTCACAATTTCACAAAAACAGGACCCTGAGAGAAAAGTCTGGACAGACCCTCTAGAATAACTAGTTTGCTAGTTTGCTTTATATTATTGATTTAAATATTTGAAACCCAATTTTTCAATCTATAATAATAAAAATAGATGTGTGTGTGTCTGGTGTTTCCAGAAGAATCTGATGCACACAGAGCTACAAGATTTGACAGGAAGGTAGCTGTATGCCTGACAATATGAACATTCAAGGAAGTTTTTGGATATTTTGATTAAATTATTTTTAATGCGATTTTTCCAGAAGAGTTAAACAAATCTGGTTTCATTCCTATAACTTAACTAGGGGGCTCTGCCCCTTGCAACCTACGCTCGCCAACCCCCGTCCAGACACCGCAGAATCTAAAAGCATGCTAATTTGATCGGTTTTAAAAAGATTAGATAAGATTGAATTATAATGAAAAAATCTATAGCGATCTCCCTGTAAACGGGTTTCCATTCAATTCCCTTTGATTGCGAAAATTTAAGGCCGAATCAGTTGCTGTTAAGACATCCAATGGTTGTTTTCGTGTTTGATTAAAGAAGATCAGTTAAACATTTGAAAAGAAGCTAAAATAAAAGGAATTAAGTAAACAATCTTTGCCTGCCTTTGTATTTTTTAACAGCGTAATAAAACGATTGACATAATACAATTTACTGTTTTAACACCTTCAAGGGCAGTGGTTCATTTTTGGACCACTTAATTTTAATTCTTAAATGCCACATTGGCACCAGAATATTGGAATGAAAATTTTCCTTTTATTAAGTAAATGAACAAAAATTCAATGAATGTTTTCTAATGAAAAAGAAACACAACACATCTCCACTCCGCCCACCAATGAGCTCTGGCTTGACACGAATGGCGTCGCAAACGGCAATGACTTGGAGTCAGTAGAATGTACGCTACAGGGCGCCCGGCTCGGAAATGTCCTTGAAGTAATCGATTTCTAACAGTTCGTTGTGTCACTGTGGTATCAACTGCAGCTCGAATTTCTGCCGCAGACGCAGTACGGTGCACCACAGTCGTACGCCGAACACGGCGGTCTTCCCTCTCAGGAGTGCCACGTGGCCGCCTGGAACCTGGTCTTCTTGAGGTAGTACCATCCCTTGACCAGTGCTTCCAACAATCATGCACAGTGGATAAATTCCATCCAAGTCTTTCTGCAATAACGCGGAAAGAAAATCCACCTTCTCGTAGACCGAATATGCGACTTCGTTCCAACTCGGTGAGCTGTTGACAGTGGCTTCTTCGTCTTGTTAAAGGCATTCTTGGCTAACATCAACTCAATACGTCACATTTCGAAGCTAAATAATGCCTGCGAACTTTACAACACGCATTTAAAGTAAACCTGATCTGCAAGTTCCGAGTGGCGCTACTAGCGCCACACTTATGCGCGAAGCGCGAAATTTCAATCGATGTCATCTTTCAGATGTATAAACACGCCTACCAAATTTCGTTTATCTAACACAAGTATTTCTTGGTGTTGGGATTTTTTTTCCATCAGTGTATATATATATATATATAGGGTAGATATGGTAAATTATGCCCTATTTTCTATAAAGTTTATTTGGAATTTCGAATTTGTACAACAATGTTTGAATTTTTTGTGGTATTAGTGTTTTTTCGTGTTCACTGGCAATTTCTTTACACTCATAAAAGGAATAAGGTTTCAATTTTTTAGCCCCAATATAATAAATTTTGTCCTCTGCGAATTAAAAAAATTTCGGAAATTTAATATTGCAATTTTTAGCACTTTGTTAATTTTTTTCTAAAACAGAAGTCTCCACTAAGATTTCCTACTTCCATGATTAAATTCAAATCGAGAAAATGCCAAAGCAATAACAACATAGATACAGAAAATTTGAATTTAATCTCGATCAAGGAAAAAAAAAAAAACATAATAATTCAAGATTTCTTTGACACAACAACGGACGGGGATATGTTACTGAAGACTTTGGGGTTCCCAACCCCAGGTTCATTTAATTCAAGGTTTGTGTGGGAAAGACTGACCAGCGAAGCTCCGCTAACAAGTCGGTATATCTTAATTGAATTTTATTTGGCTATTCAGATTGGAGCTTCAAGTGGTGTCAGATCTGGTTGACAGAGACTAAGTTATGAGAAAGTGCCACTTTACAAAGTGTAGAATACAGATTGTTTTTTTTTTTGTTTTGTTTTTTTAAAGTAAATGATGATTTTAAATCGATATTAAGTACAGTATTTTTTTTAAATATAAAGTGTGATTCCAAAATGGGTTCGAAGATAGCAAGTCCAATATTTCAATAGGATGGTGAATACATTAAATTTTGGTATTTAATTGCTAGCTCAGACTTATATCTAATTTGGCAACAATAAACTATGAAGAGAAATCACTTTAAAACATACAATCTACACTGCAACCCTGTAATTCACAAATGCCTGTAATCCACACTGTAAAAATAGATGTAAACAAAGATAATTCTTAAAAATATTTTTTTCAACAAATTCTTTCTTCCTCCAGCTTTAATCTTAAGATTATGTATATCTCATATATCAATTAAACTTACTTTTCACACTTTAAAACGATAGTATGTATAAAAATATTTCCTTTATTTAATAATTTATTAGCAAATTAAAAAGAAATCAATTGGATTAGTGAAAGATTGTTATACTTAAACAATAGTATATTTAATTTTACAATTTATAGAATTAAAGATAAAACAGACTTACAAAAAGCAAGTAATTAATTACTTAAATCAATGTTAATAAATAAAAATATCAAGAAAATCATATTTAATATACATGTAATTATTTACAATATTTGATAAAAGGTATTTAAATTTCTACACACAAAATGTTGTGGTTTAACAGCCAATTATAGCTGTTTATAGAAAGACTGCAAGATACAATACTGAAACATAAATCACATCTTGATAATACAAATAAATTAATGATGATATATTTAAAAAGTCTAAAAATCAGTAAAGTATTTTTAAAGTAAGTCTTACTTAATTCATACATTTAAGCATGCAATTTATATATTTTTTAAACATTAACAATCTAAATTTGTCCAAAATCTGAATTAAAAAAAGTGTAAAAAAAGATTAAAAACACATGACCTGTAATTGCAGAAAATCTCAAATCCATAAAACATTTGGAACCAAACTGTGCAGTTTAGAATAAATATTTATTTAAAAAATAGAGCTGTGCATGATGTATATTAATTTTGGAAGGATTGACAACTTGCTGCAGCAGCATCCAGAGCAAAATTATACTGCATTAAATCTTTGGACGAACATTTTGTACTTAAATTTATAAAAAAAACATAAAGTCTGAGATCTCTGTCTCAGCAAGGTTTATTTTTTCTTTACTTTTAATGACTGATTCTCAATTGGATTTTAATTACATTCAAACAAAAGATGAAAAAAAAAGAAGCAGTACGATCAAATTTATTTTTTAAACGGGAGGATATTTATGAGCGATTAGCTGCTGGGTCAAATGCTAATAAAGCTAACTCCAATTTATGTAGAAAAAATTACCTTATTAGTCTTAGTGGACAGTGTGACATAAAACAGCAAAGACATATCATTTAAAATTTAGTGCACTCTTTTGAAGACAACAATGAGACAGTTTTTACTATTCTAGCAAACTTTTTAATACAAAAAGGAGTAAGAGCACTTATTTTACTGGACGGGGGAGAGAGGGGAAGAAGAGTGCTATTTTATGATGAAGGACAAGAAGGGTGCTATTTAGTAAACCAAAGGGCAGGCACGATGCAGTACCCGGCCGAAATTCTTTGAGGAAATTGGTAAAAAATCACAGTTGTGCAATAAAATCAAAACAAACTTGCATCAAGAAAAATCTTCATTTTTTTCTGAGATAAATCTGCAACACTGCTTGTTTTATAGGAAGCGGCTACCAGAGTTGTATAAAATAGACGCACACGCGCACGCCGTGCGCGGAAAAATTTTCGCAAAATTGGGAACTTTGCGGAAATTTTTTTAGAAAAAAAAAACGTAATTTTTGTTTTTGTTACTTTTTTTTTTTAAATACAAAAAAAAAATAAAAGTATTCCACAATTTTATGTACGATTTATTTAGTATTTGCCAGGGGGGATTCTGTTCCGAATTTTCCGAAAATTTAAGGCATTCAGTTCCGAAAATTAAAAAAAAATCAGCCATCAGTCCGAAAATTCAAACGTAAAAAAATATCACTGAGAAATATTGCGAATTTTAACAAATGATCGCCGAAAAAAGACCAATTTCGTCAATCGTTCGCAGAAAAAATCACCCATTTTGTCGAAGCATCGTGGGTAAAATGCGAATTTCGTCAAAGAACCGCGAAAAAACTCGAATTTCTTCAAAGAATCGTGAAAAAAAAAAAAGATAATTTCGTCAAAGAATCGCAGAAAAAAAAGCAAATTTCATTAAAGGAACGCAGGAAACAAAACGAATTTCGTAAAAGGTTAGCGGAAAGAGCCCGGATTTTGTGAAAAGATCGCGAAAAAAACACTAATTTCGTCAAAGGATCGCGAAAAATAACCACTAATTTCGTCAAAAAATACAAATTTCGTCAAAGAATCTCGGAAAAAACACAATTTTCGTCAAAGAATCGCGGAAAAAACGCAAATTTCGTACAAAATCGCGAAAAAAAAACGCAAATTTCGTCAAAAGATCGCAAAAAAACTCCGCAAACTTCGTCAAAAGATCGCGAAAACCCCCGCAAATTTCATGAAAAATCGCGGCAAAACCAAAAAATTTCGCCAAAATAACGCGAAAAACCCCCGCAAATTTCGTCAAAAGGTTGCAAAAACACACAAATTTCATTAAAAGGTCGCGAAGACACTGCAAATTTCGTCAAAAGGTCGCGAAAACACAGCAAATTTCATCAAAAGATCGCGAAAAAACGCAAAGATCGCGAATTTTGTCAAATGGCCGCGGAAAAAACGCATAGTTAGTGCCGGGAGTGGATTCACCCACCCCTCTGCTGTAACTTTTCAGAAAATTTGCTGTGAATTTCAGGATTTTTTTTTTTTTTTTTACTTAGAATCACACCTGGCTAACAAAGTGACTGGCATTTTGTGTGAAGAAGTCACATTATTAAGGATTGGGCTGTTTCTAAATGCACTGACAAAATAATTGATAAGAATTCACATCATGGATTTTTAGCTTTATTATTTTTCTAACCAAAATAATTATTCTTTAATTAATATCAATTAATTTTTAATTTAAATGGTAATTATTTTAAAACTACTGTTTTTAATTCAAACTGTCAAATAATATAACATTTTATTTTAGTAATTAAACATTAAATTAATTTGCAGAAAGTTTTTGACCCAATATTTGTGTGCGCAGAAGTTTTTGGTTTTATACAAGTCTGGTGGCTACAAGTAGGACTAAAAGTTCTAAAAAAAGGAGTTGAGAATGAAGATCTTCTGGGTGGAAAAAAGACATTAAAATGATTTTTCACTTTGTGGTAGCTATACCGTCAACTGGGATAACTTTGACCCGAATTTAGGATATTTTGGCCCATGCTGCCATGGTGGAGCCTTGGCGAATTATTTGCAATGAGCTGCCAGTCTCCCGCTTGTGCTACTACCTATATTTTGAGACCAAAAATTTGTCGATAACTCAAGTGATGTAGCAGATTCAATCTCTTTTCACTTTTAGGCCAAAATGACCCCAGTTGACGGTATCAATCATAAAAAATTAATAAAAATATAATATGTATTTAATTCGTATTTTTTCATTAAAAACTTTTGACTCTCCTTGATATTCCTTGAGATTTTTGTATACTTTCTTCCTCACTTTCTGAAAAAACCTTATGCAATGGACAATATTAATGTGATGTCATAGTGGGAATCACGTGGCGTTAAATGTAGCGACTAGCGCTTTTGTTTACATATTTCATAACTTGATCGGAATAAATACAGGTAAAAAGAAGCAAAAAATACTTTAGATTTCTTTTGTACGGTTTACTATTCAATAAATACATATTACAAAATTCATATACGCTTATTAATTTAAATTAAAAAATTTCATTTTACAAATAAAATGAAAATTATACAAGAAGTATGTTTAAAATAGAGAAAAGAAGTCATGTATAATCTATATCTATGTATTCCTGAAAAGGTATAAAACTGGATATAAATATAAAATATAAGCATAAATTTTCAAAACACAGTGCTTTTTAATGGCACGGTTCTGAATGTTATTCCCAAGCAAGCAAATTTTTGTACCCTCGAACCCAAAGGAAGAATACTGTGCATGTCCATAGAGGGAAAGTTTGACCCCATTTAACCCAGCATAAATAAAAAATATGAGAAATACCAAAACTCATGCAGAAAAAAAAAATATTTTACTATTTCTCCAATAAAAAGTTGATTGATTTTGTTGCCACTACATTAAAATTAATGATTATGTCTTTCTATGGGTCATTCTATGTCACGTGTGGAACAGATTTTCTACATATTTCTGCTGTTTTAAGAATGTTATTGTATCTTCAAATTAAAACAACTATGTTAATATGAAAATCTAGAGTTTAATTGTTATTTTTAATGTATAGTTTATGTTTTAACAACTTATAAGTCAATAGATATAAGTATTTATGTAAGTGTCGCGCACAGTACATTTTGTCAGTTTTTCATGGAATGCTTCTGAAACAGGCAGATTACTCATAAGTCTGGGATTTAAAATGTGGAGATATTTATTATCTATTATTTTTATTAGTTATTTATTATTAAAAACGGGCAGCTTCCTAAGGTCTAGGGTTTAAAATGTGGAGATTTTTTAAACCTATTAAAGGGCCATTCCATATCATGTGTGGAACAGCTTTTCTACATATTATTGCTGTTTTAAGAATGTTATTGTATCCTCAAATTAAAACAACTATGTTAATAGGAAAATCTAGAGTTTAATTGTTATTTTTAATGTATAGTTTATGTTTTAACAACTTATAAGTCAATAGATATAAGTATTTATGCAAGTGCTGCATGCAGGACATTTTGTCAGTTTTTCATGGAATGGCTCTGAAACGGGCAGATTACTCATAAGTCTAGGATTTAAAATGTGGAGATATTTATTATCTATTATTTTTATTATTTATTTATTATTAAAAACAGGCAGCTTCCTAAGGTCTAGGGTTTAAAATGTGAAGATTTTTTAAACCTATTAAAGGGCCATTCCATATCATGCATGGAACAGCTTTTCTACATATTACTGCTGTTTTAAGAATGCTATTGTATCCTCAAATTAAAATAACTATGCTAATATGAAAATATAGGACTTTTTGTTAATTTTAATGTATAGCTTAATTTTTTTTACAACTTGTTAGTTAATAGATATATGTATTTATGTAATTGTTATGTGCGGGACACTTTGTCCTTTTATCATGGAATGACCCTTATATGTACGAGCATTTGAAGACGTCAGGTTAACATATACTTGTTTGAAATTTTTTTCTGAGATCATGTGAAACATATTTTTCTACAATATGTGAAACAAGATGTTTATCCAAATATTCTTTAGTTGCAAAAGCTTTTTGACATTCATTACATACAAAGGACTTGCCAGAATGATTTGGTTGAATATTTTTTCCGAGATCACGTGAAACACATTTTTTTACAGTATGTGAAACAAGATGTTGATCCAAATGTTTTTTAGTTTCAAAAGCTCTTTGACATTCATTACATAGAAAGGACTTGTCATGATGAACAATGTAATGTCTGCTCAAATGTTGTTTCTGTCTAAATGATTTCTGACATTTTTCACATACATATGGTTTCTCTCCAGTATGTATACGTAGATGTATTTTTAAATGTGCATGATTTGAAAATGCATTTTGACAGATACTACACACAAACGGTTTCTCACCACAATGTATACGAAAATGTTCAAACAAACATTTCTGAAATGCAAATGATTTTTGACATAAATTACATGCATACAATCTTTTACCAGAATCAATACAATGGTGTTCAGTCAAATCTGTCATATATGAAAATTCTGTTTGACTTTTACTACCAAGGCATGTTTTTTTACTATTATGAGTATTAAGATGGTATTTAAGTAGATATCTTTTTTTAAATGCTTTCTGACAGATACTGCATTCATAAGGTCTTTCTTTTGGATGAGATAAAAGATGTTCATTCAACTCCTCTTGGCATAAGTAAGCCTTTTCACATACTCTGCATATATATGTTTTTACTTCGGCATGATGAGCACGTAAATGTATAGTCAAAAGTCCTCTGAATGAAAATGTCTTTTTACATATATCACAAGAAAAAGGTTTTTCACCAGTATGAGTGCGAAGATGGACAATCAAATTTCTCTTAAAAGCGAATGATTTATTACACAAATCACATGTATGTGCTTTATCTGCATCGTGAGAGAGGAGATGAGCCTTCAAATCAAATTTCCATGCATATCCTCTCTGACATATATTACACGAATACTGTTTTTTCCCACTGTTGATAGCAGGTTGTTTCAAATCGTCTTTGCTGTCCATGATTCTTCTGTACAAGTACTTAAGGTCTTTGAAAAGTTTCCAACCTGTGAAAATTTCAATATGTAAAACATGTACAAAAGAGCTTGTTAATTTTTTTAATCACACAAAGAGAAATAAATTTAAGTGCTGTTCTTCATTTAATTAAGACTTTCTTACAGATAAAAAAAAAAAAAAAAAAAAACCTATACTGCTAAGTATTTATAATGTTAGTACAAACTTTATGATACATTTGAAAATTACACAGCAGTACTTGTCAATCTTAGGAATCTTCCAGTCAAAATAAATAAAAGGTAGCAGCCTTAAAAAATACAGCAATCATATTAACTGATATTTGTGTATTTTAAACTAGAGTCCTTCATGGGCCAGACTGTATCCGTCTCAAACCTGAAAATTGCATTTGAAGTCAACCTGACCCGAAGCTGACAAAATAATTTTTGACAACCTGACCCAAAAGTGAAAAACTGCAAACCGAACTCAAAATGAAATAAAATTAAACCATGTTTTAATACAACAAGAGAAGTAATCTAGTTCAACAGCAATTTTATCTTTTCTATACAAAAATAGACAGAACTACATTCTTTTATACAGTCAAACCCCGCTTTAATGAACTGTCTGCAGACCCAGCAATATCCACTATAATCGAAGGTTCACTATATCCAAATTCTTTGAAAAAAATATTTATTAGCATATGATATAGTATTGTTAAAAATAGTGATTGCAATATTAAGTACTTTGCTTACAGCTTTTTTTACAGCTTTGCTTATTAAATAGATAATAAATCAAATATTAAAAAGAAAAATAGTTACTTACTAAAACTCTTTTTTTTTTTTTTTTTTTTTTTTTTTTTTTTTTTTACATTCTATGGAAGGATTTAGTGGTTTTTGATTGAATACAATTTGATTTTAAGTAGAGTTCATCAATTTTCTTATTAACAATTAGTAAAGAATCCCGTATTTTCTGTACAAAAAAAAAGATTCAGGATATTCGCTGCCGATTTCACTTTCGAGATAGAAGGAACCGAAATTTCAAGTTCTTTTTCAACATCGTCTTCTAAGTCTTCTTCAGGATCATTCTGTTGTTTAACTTCAGATACAATGACATCATCTGTAGGGTACCAGAAGTGTACACTTCATCATCGCAAGATTCAAAGTGCTCAGTAAAGTCCCCTGGAAAAATGTGCACACTATGATTTTCCAGCCACAAAGCTATTGGTAAGATTTTTCCCTCGTCTTCATCCTCCACGTTGGCATCTCTTTTCCTCCCAACAACACATCCTTCGAAAGATCTGCGCATCGGAAACAGTTGCGGATTGTTGCTGATGTCAATTGTCTTCATGACTTTTCCAACAGAACGATTGATTCCAAAAGAGAGGAACTGAAATTTCAAGTTCTTTTTCAACATCGTCTTCTAAGTCTTCTTCAGGATCATTCTGTTGTTTAACTTCAGATACAATGACATCATCAGTAGGGTACCAGAAGTGTACACTTCATCATCGCAAGATTCAAAGTGCTCAGTAAAGTCCCCTGGTTAGAGAGGAGCGAAGAAGGGAGGTTTATTTCTGCAACGAGGGGGGGGGAGGCGTGTGCTGTTTAACAACTTGTTTCCCTTGTTTAAGGTGATGGGCATGAAAGTGTGAAATTTGCAACAATGTAAAGGAATGCCATCATTTACAGTCACAATTAGTGCAAGATTAAATTTGGAAAACTGAAAAAAAAATTCGGTTCGGTGTATTCGGTGTTGTTCTCTTTGTAGTTCTCTAAAACAAGCATCACTAGCTGTTTCCTATAGTGGTACTTCAGGCAACAAATAATGCCCTGGCCCATGGGCAGTAGCACAGAAGTCGCATTTAGAGGCAAAAAACGAGCTGCTAGATTTTCTAAGTGGGGATGAACTGTGCAATTGTCGACAATGAGAACAATTTTACGGTTTTGTTTCAACAAATAATTGTCCCATTGTAGAAGTTCTTCTTCAAAAGTCATCCAGGATTTTTGATTGGCCTTGTAATTGACGCGCAGTTTCTAACATTTTTAAAACACCTCGGTTTTTTGGATTTACCGACGACAGTTAACTTTCGCTTTTCTGAGCCGTTCATATTTATACAAGAACAGTTATTCTCTCTTTCAAGAGCTTCCCGTTAAACCCCTTTTTTCCTTTAAATTTTAACGTCTGATCGGGAGTCATTTTGTAAAACAATCCAGTTTCGTCAACATTAAAGATATCATTCTCTTCATAATCCTGGCTTGCATTCGTCCACACTTGAGCTTTCCACTTTTCTACATCTGAGGCACAAACACTGGCTGTTTCGTGAACAATCTTTCCACAAGAAATATTGTTTCATTTTTTTTAACCTATCCAGCCATCCGTTAGAGCACACAAATCTTTCGGCGAAATCATTCGCTTTAATTTGAATTATGGGTCCGATCGCAGGAAGATTTCTATCCCGTTGAATGGTGAACAATTTTAAGAGAGCTTCTTCCACGTTTTTCCCTTTCTGCCCGACGTAGTTTCTTCGAAGAATCGATATTTTTTTCGTGTGCAGCAAGAGTCGCACTGTAATTTTCCCAAATGTTTGAAACTGTAGATTTTGACAAGGAAATTTCCTTGCACAGTGCCGATTGATTGGTTCCATCTTCAACACATTTCATGATTTTAATCTTATCCTCAATCGAAAATGCTTTCCTTTTTACAAAAATCACCATTTTCACAAAATTTTTAGCTGCTCTTGAAAAAAGTCTTCTTATCTCAAATCAATCATAAGAATAACGAAGAGAGGCACGGTAAAACAAGGTCATTCTTGAACTGTACCGATTATACCGAGGGGTGAGAGACAGAGTTAGGACGTAAACAACAGACGCTTATTCCTACAGTTAGAGAGGAGCGAAGAAGGGAGGTTTATTTCTGAAACGAGGGGGGGGGGGGGAGGCGTGTGCTGTTTAACAACTTGTTTCCCTTGTTTAAGGTGATGGGCATGAAAGTGTTAAATTTGCGACAATGTAAAGGAATGCCATCATTTGCAGTCACAATTAGTGCAAGATTAAATTTGGAAAACTGAAAAAAAATCTGGGGAAATAAAATTTAAGTCCACTATAAGCATATAAAATAACATTAGTTAAATGGGAGTTCAGACCGGACCACTAAAAAAGTTCACTACATCCGAGTATTCACTATAGCAAGGTTCGACTGCATTTTATAATATCTGAATAGCAGATAGATCGGGATTGCATTGATTAGAGTTGCCCATAATTTTTTTTTTTGAAGTCAAAATAACTAATTTTCTTTAAGTAGCTTGTATTCAAACTAGAATGTTTCTTGCAGTTCAGGTTTAGGTTTTTGCAAATAGAGTTGCTGAGATTTTTAGAAAAAGTTTGAGAAAAGCTATGTTTCAGATGAAAATAAATACATATTTGAATATGAATGAGTATATATTCAATATACTGCATGAGAAATAACATGTGTATAAGAAATGAGATCACAGATCTGGGAGCACGGCAGTGCGTCCGCCAAGTTCGCACAAGCCGTAAGCTACCTTTTCCTGAACCATTTCGGCATACTTTTCACCCCCTCATAACGTCGTTTTAGGGAGAGATATAGAAATTTTTCTTTTATACACATGTTCGTATGGTCAAACTGAACTAAGGTTCCACGATTTCATGTTTCTATATTTAATAGTTTTCGAAATATTAAATTCCGAAAAAGTGCTTTTTTGTCACTGACTCACTTCGCATCATCAAATAACTAAGGTACTTCTAAAAGTCGTAGAATCATGAAATTTCACAAGTAAGTCGGGTTTGTAGCACAATTAACCAGAAAAATCTGAAAACACAGAATTTCCGCCTCTAAACCCTTCAAACAGGAGGTGTTCATTTGGCCGTAAACAGTTCCTACACATTCAATTGTGCCAATGTTGGTCGCCAAAACTCGATTACAGAGCTTTGAAGGCGGTCACGTGATTTCAAGAAGAAGAACATTTTAGATATATGCTTTTCCAAAGATGTTTGTTAAATAGAAAAAATGAATATACCTAAAAATTTTAATCGGTATAGGTTATGATATATTTACGATATTAAAACAATAAAACATTTAACAAAATATAACGGCAATTCGGTAGTTTCCGATATAGTAGCATTGGCGAAATACAGAAAATAGCCTTGACGAGAAAAAAAAATTGATAATAACGTATTTTCTGGCAACCTATTTACTGAGTCATATACACAAGCAATTTTTTCCATATGTATACACTATACAATTTATTTAATGTAAGAAACCCGTATATTTATTTTTATATACCAACATAAATAATCTGTATATAAAAAATAATATTTTATACTATAAATAAAATGTTTATATGTATATAAATACGTATAAATAACATAAAAGTTCATCAGGTTTGTTTTCGTAGTTGTTTATATCATTTGGCAACATATCTCAGTTTCTGAAGTTCGAATTGGGCCAAGATTTTTAAAAAATGCCAAGGTCCTTATAGTGGAAAAATATCCTTATTCCATATGAAAGTTTAAAAATCTCCTTTTAATTAAATGAAATGTGTAACTAATAAACTGTCTTTAACGATGTGCGACAGATGCGACGTCCGAAGTCCGCTGCTAATGTTATTATATTGTATTATTAGCCTACATACTGTTAATTTATTGTTAATTTTAAATCTGTAAAAGAAAGATTATAGTTATAGATAAGATATGTTGATCGCCAAAACCTGATTACAGAGAATTAGCCTGAGTTATAAAGGTGTTACATGATTTCAAGCTGAATGAGTTTTTATATGCTTTTAAGGCAAATCTTTCAGTTTATCTGTCCATCTTTCTATCTTTTACTTCCTTAAAACAAATTTTATTAAAGACCGGGAGGCGTCTGCACAGATCATCACCTCATCGAGTTGACGGCTGAAATTTTAGGATTATTTAAATATCGATTAGCGTACTGAAATGTAACTGGTCGGCCAAGTCATATCTTTGTGGAAACCACCTATAGACCCGATTTTAGAGGTTAATTGGTGGATTTTCCATCGTGTTTTCCTGCACCCATTCCTCCATGTTTCCAAACTTTTGGATGCAGGAAAATACAATAGTAAACCTATCAGTTAACCAATAAATTAGGTCTTCAGGTGGTTTCTACCAAGATATGACTTAACAGACCAGTTGCGTTTAAATATGCTAATCTAGTTTTAACTAATCCTAAAATTTCAGCTGTAAACTCAATGAGATGATGATGTGTACAGACGCCTCCCGGTCTATTATAAATGTCGGTTTTCTAATCTCAATAGCACTCTGGTCAATCTGGCAATTATCTCTACTATTTATGAAACCCTATTCCTTTAAGTGCGTTTTAGTGATGTTAATGAACTTATGCATATGCATCATACATATTATACATATGCATATAATACGTAATACATTTGCATCATACATATCATAGGTATGTGTATAATACATAATACATATGCATCATTATGACGTCAGAATAAACAAAACATTTTTTGTCTCCAAATTTGAGAATTGACATGATATATTACCAAATTTGGCGAAACTTTACTAAATGTCGCCAAGCTTGGCGAATATTTGACGCTAGTGGCTATTTTTCAATGAGTTAATTATTAATGCGAGCGATCTATTTTAATTTTTCCGCATATCATCTGAATAGTTAAATGATATAACGTACTATTATTTCCAAAGTGCTAATAGTTTCGTCACTGCCCAAAAACCTCTGCTATTGTTATTATATTGTACTGTTATTATACTTACTGTGATTATGTTGTTAACCTTTACACCGGTAAAACTTCTGTATTATATAAAGAAAATTTACGGAAACTATTAAAGCATTGAAACTGCCAGTTCTCCTTATGATTATTATAATTCTATAATATGTAACCTGTTAATCGATATGTACGTTAGAATGAATCTTCTATAATCCGGTTCCTCGCATTTTAGTTTTCAGGTTTCGAGTAAAATTAGCTAAAATCTTAAAACCATGGCACATTGACTAATTCTTTAACACGATCAGATGAAAAGAATGCTAGATTTTCAAATGGATCATGGTAGTGAGCCGGTAGACCTTCTATTCTTCCGTTATCGAGTCTATTGAAAGGGTTAACGTGAAACAAAAAGATATTAGCATCAGTATGGTTTAATGCAAATGCAGATATTGTCAAAGGATTTCATAAGAACCATTTCACTTGTACCCAGTCGTATCGGTTAAAATACAACAATTGGCATTGAGCCCAATTAGAAAAGATTACTTAATAGGATTAAAAATTTCCGCATTAGAGAACGAATCGTAACTGCTAAGGAAACATGCATAAGTGAGTTAACAGATATTTGTCACGAAAGATCAAATACATAACAACACAAAACATATGATGTGCTTCCATGATCGTAAAGAGTTCTTGATTTCTCTATCAAAAGCTTCCGAATTGGCGAAAGAATGCTATGAATAACAGTAACATGATGCAACGTTTAACATGGAAGTAATACGGTAAATACTGCTTGCTAGAGGCGCCTAGTACTTTAATATAAAAGAAATAAAGTATAAATTTGTTAAGCTCAATAAAATAAATTTAGGTATTTTTATGTTAGCCGGGCGCAAGTGGCAAATCGCCAAATACTGTTCCCAACTCCATTGTTCATATTGCATTAATTTCATTTAAAGATATATACTTTTCAGTCATCTCATTTGAAATAGATGCATTTCCCTCATTTTATTTAATAGAATATTTAACATAGAAGTAAATAAATAAATAAATAAGTAATAATAACATAAACCAAAATATTTTATTTAAAAATCAAAGCATTGCTTCTAATTTACACATGTGAAAAATAAAAACTGCTATTGGCGAAAAAACAAAAAGCTAATGAGGAGATTTGCTCCCGGCTAACATAAAAGTACCAAAATTTAAGTTTTTTCATATTAATATAGTTTAGAATAACAAACTTGAAAAAACATACAAAAAGTAGTGATATCCCAACAAAAAGTTTTCGGTAAAAAAAAAAAGCGCCAAGTTCTCCTTAATGTTTCGGCCAGAAAAAGTAGTGATATCTGAAGTTCGCACAAGTTAAAAGCCAAACATCCCAAATCTTTCATTGAAAATGGCTTCCTGCGACTTGGCCGTTAATGCCTTCGTGAGAGATTTTCAAATTTTAAAATATGTACAAATGAGCTACATGCCAACTACATTTTTTGATTGTTTTAGGCATTTTGTGACACAAATTACAGAAATAAAATACACATTTGAAAAAAGCATTTAAACAACTTCAGTCTATTTAAATGCTTAGAAGTTAAAAATAACAAAATACTTGTATTCAGGAGATAATATCCCTAATTGCTAAAACATAATTAGCATCAGCTTTTAACAGTTTATAAATCGAATACCTCTTAATGTTTGCAAACAAACTATAATAAATGTTCAAACGAAAAAAATCTCTTTCGCCAATACACAAGATTTCATTTATAATGTAACATATTGTGAGATTTGAAGTAAGTAAATTTTGTTTTATTTCTTGGGTTTTACGTTAATGTCTTTAGCTTTAGACCGTACAAAATGGCAATTAAACCGCAAGTGGACTAAATGATCTGAAATCAAAACTAATGTTTGTTGAAACTGAATGGTAGTTATAAGAAATCTTTTACTTATAATGTCTTTATGTGAATTTGCCTCTTTGCATTCTAATATTACTTTTAATATTTAAATAATTCATAAATGTGTAATTTCCAATCATTAATTTTGAAATGCTGTAGAAGGCATTAACGGCCAAGTCGCAGGAAGCCATTTTCAATGAAAGATTTGGGATGTTTGGCTTTTAACTTGTGCGAACTTCAGATATCACTACTTTTTCTGGCCGAAACATTAAGGAGAACTTGGCGCTTTTTTTTTTTACCGAAAACTTTTTGTTGGGATTACTTTTTTAGCTCACAGGCTATCAAAGCCTAAGAGCTAATGTGCCTGCCCGTTCTGTATGTACGTATGTACGTACGTAACACGATAACTTTTGATAGAAACATCCGATTTGCTTCAAAAATTTTTTCTAGGTTAATTGTGATAAGGCGCTTCCCTGATTAGTTTTGGAAGTTCATTGGTTAAGGATAAAGGGGGAAAAGGGGGGTTAGTCCACCCCCCTTAATTCAGATAAATGGGTTTTTAATGCAGAATGATTCGATTTGCTCCGAATATGGTATACCGGTTTATTATGTTAAGGAACTTCCCTGATTAGTTTTGGGGGTTCATTGGTTAAGGATAAAGGGGGAAAGGGGGGCAAGTCCACCCCTCTTAATTCAGATAAATGGGTTTTTCATGGAGAATTATTCTATTTGCTCCGAATTTGGTACACCGGTTTATTATGTTAAGGAACTTCCCTGATTAGTTTTGGGGGTTCATTGGTTAAAGATAAAGGGGGAAAGGGGGCTAGTCCACCCCCCTTAATTTAGATAAACGAGTTTTTCATGCAGAATTATTCGATTTGCTCCAAATTTGGTATACCGGTTTATTATGTTAAGGAGCTTCCCTGATTCGTTTTGGGGATTCATTGGTTAAGGATAAAGGCGGGCTAGCCCACCCCCTTAATTTAGATAAATGGGTTTTTTTGCAGGATTATTCGATTTGCTCCAAATTTTGTATACCGGTTTATTATGTTAAGGAGCCTGATTAGATTTGGAGGTTCACTGGTTAAGTATAAAGGGGGGAACTGGGGATAATTCCCCTTCACTTATTTTTTGAGGGGCATTATTCTTTAAAATAAGAGTATAATATACAATTAGTGAGAATAACCTGTGAACTCAATGCCATCAGTTTAGCTGGGCACTTTTCTTTCTTATGTATGATACTGGTAAGAACCCCTTCTTCTCTCGGAATATGGATATTATCAACATTTCATTTTTGATGCACACAAATACACATGTAGTGATAGTTTATGCAGACATTCACACATCATGTGTGTAGATGTGTGTAGAATAGTGAACACACATTTGTGTGTTCACTATTTAGAGGTAAAAGCATACAAATATATAAATGCTAGGAATTGAAAAAGTATTTGCTAAATAGGGGTGTCTGTTACTGAGATTTTACTGTATATAGATTTTCCTGCAAAAAAAATGTTTACAGATTTCGTTGAAAAATTGTCTCAAGCCGAACCCGACCAGCAATAGTCAAAACCCAACCCGAAAGAATGAAATGAAACCCATTTCAAACAAAAAAAGTAGAAGTCAACCTGACCTATAACGAAAAAACATTGTGTCAACCTGGCATGAACTAATGCAGGATTCTATTTTACACCAAGTCATGAATTCAGGATCTAGAGCATGGACATTCCTCCTGGAAATTTTCACATTTTGTGCTTTTTAATGGTTAAGAAGTACAAAATGATCCTGAAACTCCATAATGCCCCCACCCCAGAACTCTAGATATAGTTCTTCCCTGCCCGAGGAAAAGTGTCTGAATTCAACATTGTTAAAATCCAAAAATATTATTTAATGGGAATCATTAAAACTAGCCGGTTGTGGCAATCCCAAAACTTTCTTCTATCTCATACATGGTAATACTTCATGAAAAATGCAGCATATCAGCACCACCTGTTAGATGATTTACACCAAAATCTAATTATCAACAACTTTGACAACTTCTAATTGAATCTGAAGTTTGATGAAAATCCGTGCATTAGCTTTTTAGATAGAGCTATTGTGGAAATTGTAAAAAATTCTGCATAACAGCGCCACCTGTTGGGCGATTTACACCAAAAACTAATTAGGACCAATTTACACCAGGAAGTAACTGAATCTGAAGCTTGATGAAAATTCATGCATTAGGGTTATTGAGATACAGCTATTGCGGAAATTGTGAAAAATACAGCAGAGCAGCGCCACCTGTTGGGCGTTACACCAAAAATTAAACAGTACTAATTTATATCAGGGACTAACTGAATCTGAAGTTTGATGTAGCGCTACCTGTTGGGTTATGTTCCCCAAATTGTAATCAGCACTTAACAATATCCTGGACTAACTAAATCTGAAGTTTTAAGGAAATCCGTGCAGTAGTTCCTGAGATATATCTATTGCAGAAATCACGAAAAATGTCGCATAGCAGCGCCACCTGTTGGGCGATTTTCACCAAAAACTAATCAGGACCAGTTTATATCAAGGTCTAAATGAATCTAAAGTTTTGTGAAATTCCGTGCATTAGTTCTTCAGATAGAGCGCCCACAAAATTTTTGTCACATACAGACTCACAGAGTGACAGACAGACATTTTCTAAAAACCATCAAATCGTGTTCAGGACATTCTAAAACGTATAAATCCGTCGAAAACCGGAAGTAAAAAATTTTCACGAATCCAATACTTTCTTCTTGTAAAGATAGAAGAAAGTAAAAAGGCCATTTTGCACTTTGTCCCATTAAATTGCTAACAGAAATGATTACAATGGGGGGGTCAGACCTGAAAAATTGAAATTATTTGTAGCTAGTACATATAATATCCAAATAATATAATAAACTGATAATTTATGGAGATATTCTGAAAGATAATTTATAATAAACAACTGTCATTAAAATCAATCAAATTATTTCACTTTGAGGTAAAAAATAAAAAAAAATAAAATATCAACTTTTTTAAAATTATGTAATGCCAGTGAGCTCATATGTATGCATATAAATAATTTAATAGTTTTGAACAAATATTGATTTTCTTCTTTTTTAAGTAAGAGAATTAATTGCTTGCTGCTTTGAATCACCAGAAAAGTATTGCATCATTCTAAAAGCACCCTACTTGTGTGTTTGATTTAGAAGTTTTAGTTTGAGGCCAGGCCGGCAGAGCAAAGATAACTTTTTAACGGGCTGGGCCGATAAATAAAATAAACAGTATAGTTGGGCCGGTAAAAAAATTAAGCAGGCCAGCTGGAGTAAAAAAAATTAAGCGGTCCAATGCAACAAATTTAAAAGTATCAAACTGTGATGATAAAATAGAAACAATTTTCAGTGGACATGATTGAGGATGACAATAAGTATAAATGTGCTGCATGAACTGATATGCGTTTGGCAACATCAATACAGAAATATAACAAGTTTATATTTTTTCTAGATACTCAGCAGGAGCAATTCTGAGTAAAAAAAAAAGATATTCTGAAATTCACAGCAAAGTTTCTGAAAGGTTAGGGTAGAGGGGGGGGGGGAAGGGGGTGATATCCTCCCGGCGCTAATTATTCGATTTTCCCCCTCCCCTTTGATGAAATTCGCGTTTTTCCGCGATCCTTTGACGAAATTTGCGGGGTTTTTCGCAATCCCTTGACGAAATTTGCAGTTTCTTTCGCGATTCCTTGACGAAATATGCGATTTTTCGCGATCCTTTGAAGAAATTCACGTTTCCCCGCAATCCTTTCACGAAATTCGTGTTTTTTACTGATCTTTGACAAAATTCGCGTTTTTTCTGCGACTCTGACGAAATTTGCGCTTATTTCGCGATCCTTTGAATAAATTTAACGTTTTTTCCGCGACCCTTTGAAAAAAAAATATTCTTTGACGAAATTTGCGCTTTTTTCTGTGATCTTTTGACGAAATTAGCGTCTTTTCACGATCCTTTGACATAATTCGCGTTTTTTTCGCGATCCTTTGAAGAAATTGAAGATTTTTCTCCGAACGATTGGCGAAATGGATTTTTTTTTTCGGTGACTATTTGTCGAAATTCGCGATTTTTTTTATATCCAAATTTTCGGAACAGAATCACCCCTGACACTCTAATCAGGAATATGCTGGAACTGAATTCAATTTTTCACTGGATGTTTCGAGAAGGCAATTTGTTTTCTAAAAATATTAATAGTGATAATGAACTTCTATTAAGAGAATCTTTAAAAGTATATTTAAATAAATTACAGACATATATTTTGAAAAATCTACTTTTTTTATTATACAGCTTCAAAAGTTAAGATGTTTCTAACCATCATTTAACTTTATTACTTTTTTAATGAGTCATTATTGGAATGTAATAATCTAAGAGTCTAAGTCATCGTTAATGTTGCTATTCTGTATTGTATGGCTTGCAAACATATTGTAATCTGAAATGGGTGGTAAATTTTTACCATAAATATGTATGCAGTATTCTTTAAAAGAATCATAATTGTATATTTAAAAAAAAAAAAAAAAAAATCAGAATATTTTATAGAAATTGAGTCGGGCCAGACCAGGCTATGCCTGATTCAATTGTTTTTTGCATGGGCAGGCCCGTGAACTTTATTGTAGTGTCCCTGTGTTCCTCAGTAGTTTTAAAAGTTATGTCAGAAAATATTTTTATATTACTTTATCTAATAGTTCGGGATGTCCATGTTTTAGCATTATCGCGGATATTTATCACTCTTAGAGCATTTTTATAGAAAATTCTGTGCTGTTTTAGAAAAACTTGGTGTGACAGACTTTATTCTGCCGGAGCTTTGAGTGATGACGATGAGCTGATGACACCAGCTTTGTGTTCATTATCATTGAATCAATGGTCTCCGAAAAAATCAATTTCGTCAATCGTTCGCAGAAAAAATAGACAATTTCGCCGCAAAGGATCGCGGGAAAAACGCGAATCTCATCAAAGGATCGCAAAAAAATGTGAATTTCGTCAGGTCGCGGGGAAAAAACGCAAATTTCATCGAAGGGTCGGAAAAACGCGAATTTAATCAAAGAAGTGCAAAAAACGCAAATTTCGGCAAAGGATCGCGGAAAAAAGGAAAAAAGCGAATATCGTCAAAGGATCGTGGAATAAACGTGAATTTAGTCAAAGGGGCAGCTGAAAAAACATAAATTTCCTCAAAAGGATCGCGGTAAAAAGGCACATTTCATCAAAGAATCACGGGAAAAGCGCGCATTTCGTCAACAAAATCACAGGAAAAATATAAATATCCATAAAGGATCGCGGAAAAACGCGCGTTCCGTCAAAAGATCGCGGAAAAAACACACATTCCGTCAAAAGATTGTAGAAAAAAGCGAATTTAGTCAAAGAACTGCTAAAAAAATGCGAATTTCATAAAGGGATCGCGAAAAAATGCGAATTTTATCAAATTAACGCGAAAAAAATATGAGTTTCGTCAAAGAATCGCGCAAAAAAACGGGAATTTCCATAAAGAAGGGCTGACGCGAATTTTAACAAAAGATCGCGGAAAAAATGCAAATTTTGTCAAATGATCGCGGAAAAAACGTGAATTTCCTCAAAGGATCGCAGAAAAATCGTAAATTTCGTCAATGGATCGCGGAAAAAACGTAGCGGTCTCTTTATAAAAACAGCATGCACACAAATATCTATTATAAGGGTATAGTTTTTAATCTGAAATAATATACTGAACTAACTTTTGAAAAATTGGGTTCAACCCAAACCCAACTTGCAGGAATCTACACTCAGCCTGAAACAGAAAACAGAGACTCGATCTGCAACAAAAATAATTGGCATCGGGAGAGGATTTCCCAATCCCTTCCCTCTTCTCCCCCCTCTGCTGTAACCTTTCAGAAAATTTGCTGTGAATTTTTTTTTTTTACTCAGAATCACCCGCGAATTACCCGGTTACTTTTTGCGACAGATTGACGAAATTCACAGTTTTATCCCACGACAGATCGACGAATTTTGCAATTTTATCCCGCGACTGCTCGACGAATTTCACGATATTTTCCCCTCGACCTATCGAGGAAATTCACGATTTTTTCCCATTACGCCCGATTGGCATATTTCACGATATTTTTTCCCATGACAGAAAAAGGAAAATGTCCAAAAGGGTGCACCAAAAAGGACAGTAAGTGTCACCGGGTGCTGTGCTCTGCCAAATTGTTCTACATTCAGTACTAAACAAAAATAAGATTAGAAGGATTGCAAAGATCTTGTGGTGCACACGAAAAAAAAAAAAAAAATTCAATCTCCAATTAAACAAATTTATACACACCATTAGTTGAACCTTGCAATTCACAGATATTAGGACTTGACAATTTAAAGTTAACCTGCATTTCTCGTGCAATAGAAGAAATGAATCGGCGGTTTCCATTTCAAACTTTGGACTCTGTTTAAAACTTGAATGCATAGAAGCTTGTTCAATCAAAGAAAATAACAGGGAGTCAAGTTTTGACAATAATTCCATAAAAGAAATAGTAAAACAATTTAATTCAGAAATGGATATTGATGATGATGCCATCACCAAATATACATTGTTCATGCAAGTAATTAAAAATGAAGGCACGTCAGATATTGCAAAGTTTCCTGAAATTTTTTTAAGAGAGCGTAACTATTACATTTCCGATAATTTCCAAAGTTATAAATGCTGTTCTTGTGCTGCCTGTCACAAGTTTACCTTGCGAAAGAGGACTCGGGGCCCAAAATCAAATAAAATCTAAACTCAGAAATTCATTTAACATCGTCATTGTTAAGGACCTATGACATTTGGTTGAAAGTTGAAAAAAGACTGTATAAAATGGGGTGTAAAAAATCATGATTCCCCCCCCCCCCCCCCAGCATTAAAATACGGAATAGATACCACGAGTTTTATGTTTCTAAAACAATTAAACCTCTAATTGCTAACATAATCTATGCTTTTACACTTTAAGTAATAAAATTTAATTATTAGTTAGTAATTACCGAAATTATAAGAACTGCAAATTGGTAGTTTCATTAGTTAGCAGAACACAATAAAGTTATACACATTAATATTTTGTAATAATTATGTAAAACTATATTAAATACTAGTGATATTTAAATTTATTAAAATTATCGTAACTGCATTTAATATTAAATTGTTAATACTACTTAAAATTAATAATTATTAAACAATTACCTCTAATTAGGTATATTATATACATTTTTAAGCTTTAATTACTAAAATGTAAATTTATAATTTAGTATTCACTCTAGAAGGAAAAGGGGCAGGATGTTAAAAAAAAGGGGCACTATTTCATAAGGAAATATATTAATGTTTTAATAACAATAAGGAAAATAAGTACATAGTTTTTTAATATGATAAATAAAAATCCATTAATTTTTGATAATTTTATAAATTACAAATTGAAAAATACAATTAAATAACATGTTTTAATAATATCCTGTTTTTTTCTCAAGAAATAAAGTTCTATCATGTAAAGTCTTGGGCACATGTATTTAGAAATACTGCGGTATGGAGAAGTTTTTTACAAATATCTCTGGCCACAACTATAGATGTATTTCACTATTTTTTTTAAAAAAGCAGTATGCATTTTGTCAATTTCAAAAGGGGCAAGGCGTGGCGCTCTTAAAAAATGACATAGAAGAAATAGCAATTAATTACAGAATTAATAAAAACTGCAAATAAATAATTTCATTAGTTAGTAGCACAAATAACAAAACTAACACATATTATTGGCAGCTCGTTTTGCATTTGTACTAGAAAAATTACTGTTAATCGCCTAAATCTTAACTTACACGATGTATGTGTATGCTAAACAAAAAAATTATGAAAATGAGTTACAACCATTCTTACACACATACAGAGTAAATATATGAATAGCCAGATTAATTTTTAAATCAATTGGTTCTTTTTCTCTTATATACTATTCTTTTACAACAGTTGTTGAGTAGATGTTATTCTTCCATTCTTCTTTAGCTCCAATATTTGGTATAAATTTACTATTGCAAAAGTAGAATGAGAAAATAAGATTCAGGTTTTTTACTCTCTTACTTTGCAGAAATTTATTATACTTGCTATGCTTATTTTATATAACAGAATGAGTAATTTGATTACTTAGAGGAAATTATGACATCGCAAATTATGTTAGATTTAAATATAATTTTTAAATGAAATGTTTTTTATGCCTTTACAAACTTCCTGTAATTATTGTTTTACAAGACTCTGGAATTAAGCTTAGAAACAATTATTTAAAGCTCTTTTTTTTTCATTTATTCATAAGGAAAAATACCTATAGAAATTTTCCAAATTATATTAATATTAGATTTTAATACTTTTATGTCATTTTAAACATTCAGAATTTTTTTGATTTTAATCAATGGTTTAAAAAAAAATCAGTTGATTAAAATCACGATTTAATGGCTGATTGAAATCAACTGATTAAAATCGTTGACACCCTAGTAAAAAAGCTTGAATTTCTTCCTCTTAAAAAAAAAAAAAAAGAAAGAAAAAAAAAACATTTTGCATAATTATTCTGAATTGTTGATTTAAATTGCTTCAATGGTATTTTGTCATGTCTGTATTAATGTAATACTTTAAATAGCACATAAAATAACAGTGGGTTTTAAAGATTTTTTTTCCTCTCTCCCAAACAGCTCAACTCCCCTCCATTTATAAATGTTAGGAGGGTTGGTTGGTTGGTTGTGTTTATGACGGTCAATTATCATCGCGAGGGATATAGGCCCTAAGAGGGAGGAGTGCCCTTCGTGGGGGTCTTTCTAAGGGAACCCAACCCGTATTAACGCTTGGAAATCCAAGGTTCGAAGAAAACCACGAAAACTCCGAACGATTAGGCCGACGGGCGCGATTGGGTTCGAACCCAGCACTTCCCGTCTACCAGCTTCGAGAGCAGAATCTCTCGGCCACTGGTGGGGCAAACGTTCCCTTCTAGGAAAAATTGAATTTCAAGCCCTGCTGGTTCAAAATGAGATGAATCAGGATTGAGAAGGCCGAACAATTTGCTATCAAATAAAAAATTAGAGTTGCCATTTGGAAAAATAAACATAAAAATGGACGACCTTTAGGAAGCTTTCTAATGTTCCACAAGATATTCTTTATCCCACATGAAGACCGATCACCAGGGATTGGCAAAAGTTGAAAATTCTTAGGCGCCAAGAAAAAGTCTTAGGAGCCAACTTGAAGAATCATTTCTCTGACATTAACGCATTCACTGCAAAATGGAACACTGGCTACTCACAATCGTATTCTGCTATTTTTGAGTGATCTATATGTCATTTTGCAGTGAACAAGTTAATTATTGAATAAAAAAATTAAACTAAGCAAAAATTTTAAGATGATACCACTTTTACATTGTAAAAATTAAATAGAAACAAACTATGAAATTAAACATTAAAACAGTAGACAAATTAATATCCTTACCTTTAATTCCCAACAAGAAATTATATACATAAATTTAATACTTTTGAGATTCTGATTTAAAATACCATTTGTCAACTGATTTTTCAGGATTGAAATCCTTTAAAGATGGTCCATTTAAATTTATAAACAATAAACTGTTCATAGTTCAAAGTTCATAGTTCATAGTTCTCTTTTAAGTTTGAACGGGGTCTCTTCTGATAATGTTCATTTTGCTGAAACCTCTTTCACAAGAAACTGTTGACACAGGAAGTGTCAGCACAACAGCAAAAAAAAATTGCCAAATGGAATTTTTTTAATTAAAGAATAGGCCTGGGCCTTAAATCGATTTAAAACTTACATTGGAAATCCGATTTAATCATTGGTCTTAAATCGTTTTAAGACAACATCGAAAATCGCGATTTAGCCAATATCTTAAATCGCGATTTAGCCATTGTCTTTAAATCAATTTAAAAATTAACATAATACTGATTCAGAGCAAACATCAGAAAACGATTTATCTACTTTGATGTATCTACCGCTTACATAGCAAGCTGGTGTTAAATGGATTTAGGAGGATCTGATTTAAGCAAACATCGCAAGCCTCAATGCTTTCCGATTTAAGAAAAACAAGGCAAGTTTGTGTTAAATCGATTTAGGAGGATCCGATTTAAGCAAACATCGCAAGCCTCAATACTTTCCGATTTAAGAAAAAGAAGGCAAGCTGGTGTTAACCCCTTGAGGGGCGGTGGGATAAAATATATCCCACCTAATTTAAATAAGATTCTCACCAGAAAATGTTTACTAAATTTCATATTTTTAACTTTGGAGGAAAATCGTTGAAAAATTGCATTTCCTTATTTAAAAATAAAATTTTTCGATTATTCCGGTGAGAATTCAATATTTAAAGTCATTTTTGCTTGCCCCTCAAGGGGTTAAATCGATTTAGCAGGATCCGATTTAAGAAAATATCCTCTCCGTCTCCGATTTAAGAAAAGATAATTTAAGAAAATGAAGATTCAAGTAAAAATTGATATTTATTTATTTATTTTGTAAACAAGATTCAGAGTTTAAGAGATTGGAATATGCATTTTTCAGAAATTAAGAACTTATATGGTAGAAAGTTGAAAAGAAAAAGCAATGTTTAATTCTTAAAATCCAAATTCATCGAACTTCAGTTTATATGTTAATGCAATTTTTTGATGAAAAATTAAGTTTTCACATATTTGAGTAATATTGCAATATATATTTTTTATTTTTTATTTTCTATTATTCTGTAATTAATTAAAATGTTTTAAAGTAGATCATGCATTGCTTCAAAAGATTGTTTTCCTGAAATTGATTCAGTATTTATATGATTAAAAAAAAAATAATAAAGTTTTATATTTAAAATCCAAACTCATCGACTTTCAGTTTGTACTTTTATGCATTCTTATGATGAAAAATTCATTTTTTACATGTTTTAGTAATATTTTAACATATATTTTTTATTTTTTATTATTTTGTAATTGTAATTAATGAAATTATTTTAAAGTATAGTCATGCGTTGTTCTGTGTATCCTGATCTGGCCGTGATCCACATGAAATATTTTTCTTTTGCTAATAATATTTTTTTTTTTTTCTGAAATTGATTGAGTATTTATGATTGAAAAAGAAAATATGTAATAAAATTTCATATTAAAAATCCAAATTCATCAAATTTCAGTTTTTATTTTTATGCATTCTTTTAATGAAAAATTTATTTTTCACATGTTTGGGTAATATTTTATTATATATTCTTTATTTTCTATTATTCTGTAATTAATTAAAATATTTTTAAATAGTCATGCATCGGGTTTGACATCCGATTTCAACGACAGCCACGTGGATTGAGTATCTTGCAGAAACTGATTCATTATTGATATCCAAATTCATCCATTTTCAGTTTCTATTTTTATGCATTATTTTGATAAAAAATTAATTTTCATATGTTTGGGTATTATGGGAATATTTTAATTTTAATTTAGTATTATTTTGTAATTAATTAAAAATACTTTAATAAGGTTCTGTAATGAGTCAAGTAACTTGATTTTTACAGCAGAATGAGGGAGGGGTGGAGGGGGCATTCATTAGATTTTTCTGCAGATCTGTGATTTTCTGCTTTTTTGACATTTTGTTATCATTAAAAAGAGATATATTTTAAGATTATATTTTATTACTAATCTTACAGAGTGGTAACAGCCGCGAAAAAATCAGCAATTTCAGTAATGTGCTCCAAGGCTCACACTTTCAATCCTTCTCCATTCGCTATATGGATGTCAGCATTTATGTTAAACAAATCTTATTATAATCTAAAAGTTAAAAAGATATAGAATTGCACCTTATTTCTAATATCTCCCCCCCCCTTTTTTTTTTACTACTTTTCTCATTATGGTAAATGAACAGTTAAATTCATCATTAAATTCTTTGAATCTGCTTCTGTTTTACCCCAATAACTTTTTAATTCTATGTCTGTAAAAAAAGGTGCGTGTAGGCTGTTAGCAATGAAGTGCTATTTGGGTGGGCTAGGGGAAGTCGTGTCGTCTTCCCCCCCCCCCCCCCTTCGTTTAAGGAATTTAGATTGTAGCAGATATAACAAGTAAGACAAAAAAAATCATTTTCTTTAATATTACTTCTTAAAGAATGAGTTTATAAAATGTATTAAAATAGGTTACTAATTTTTAAAATGGAAAAAAAAAATGGAAAATTTTAAAAATGGAAAATCGCGATGTTAGATGGATGATATATCGATTTAAGAAATTTCTACATCACCCAGTCCTATTAAAGAAAAATAATTTAAATTAATAAGTAGGTAAAAAAGTTAGTCGCCAAGAACTTTTTAGTCGCCCGGGCGACCTGGCATCCGGGGTTTGTCGGACCCCGCCGATCACTATGGCAAAAAAGAAGGATATACCCCTCTCCCTTTTTCCAATTAGCCTATTTTTCAGGTTTATTTCAAAGAGCCTAGGAAGCGTTAGGCTAATTGAAAAATGACCATTTATTATCCGATCAGGATGATATTCTTAGCTCACAGGTTATCAAAGCCTGAGAGCTTATGTGCCCGCCGATTCTGTATGTACGTGCGTACGTACGTAACACGATAACTCTAGATAGAAATATCCCATTTGCTTCAAAAAAAATTTTCTAGGTTCATTCTGATAAGGTGCTTCCCTGATTAGTTTTTGGGGTACATTGGTTAAGGATAAAGGGGGAAAAGGGGGCTAGTACCCCCTCTATATTTATATAAACGGGTTTTTCATGCAGAAATATTCGATTTGCTCCAATTTTGGTATACCGGTTTATTGTGTTAAGGAGTTTCCCTGATTAGATTTGGAAGCTCATTATTTAAGTATAAAGGGGAGAAAGGGGGGACTACCCCCCTTAATTTAGATAAATCGGTTTTTCATGATGAATTATTCGATTTGCTTCAAATTTGGTATACCGGTTTATTAAGTTAAGAAGCTGCCTTGATTAGATTTGGAAGATCATTATTATGTATAAAGGGGGAAAGGGGGGCAATTGCCTCTCCCCTTAATTTAGATAAATGCATTTTTCATGCAGAATTATTCGATTAGCTCAAATTTGGTATACTGGTTTATTGTGTTAAGGAGATGGCTTGATTGGATTTGGAGGTTCATTAGTTAAATATAAAGGGAGGAAAGGAGGGGGGGCTAGCCCCCCCCCCCCTTAATTTAGGTAAATGGGTTTTTAATGCAAAATTATTCGATTTGCTCCAAATTTCGTATACCGGTTTATTATGTTAAGGAGCTGCCTTGATTAGATTTGGAAATTTATTGGTTAAGTATAAAGGAGGGACAGGGGCTAGTGTCCCTTTAATTTAGATAAATGGGTTTTCATACAGAATTATTCGATTTGCTTCAAATTTGATATACCAGTTTATTACGATATGGCTTCCTTCATTTGATTTGGAGGTTCATTGGTTAAGTACAAAAGGGGTGAAAGGGGGGCAATTGCCCCTCCCCTTAATTTAGATAAATGGATTTTCATGCATAGTTATCTGATTTAGTTTAATTTTTTTTCAACCGGATCCGAACTTGAAGGTTCCATTTGAAGTCAACCCGAAAATCGACCACAACCAGGTTTCGGATTGAGTTCAATTAGAACTTTCAGGTTCGGATCGGGTTGCCGGTGGACGGAGATTATTTTGCCTGGCTTGCATCGGGTTATAGTTCTTTGGAATATTTTTGTCGGTTAAGATTTGGTTCGGGACGGGTTTCAGGTTGACTTCGAATGGAATTTTAAGGTTCTGGTAGCGTTGCGTGTCCACGGAAACTAATTTGTCTTGTTCGGATCCGGTTATGGATCTTTGGAATATTTTTGTCGGTTATCAGATTTGGTTCGGGATTTCGGGTTTTTTCAAATGAACTCTCAGGTTCGGGTCGGGTTGCATGTAGACTGAAATTATTTTGTCTTGCTCGAATCGGAGTACGGTCTGTTGTAATTTATTTTTCGGGTTTGGGTAGGCTTATGCGTTAATAAACCTAATAAAAAGAAAATTGCCCAGTTAAACTGATGGCATTGAGCTCACAGGCTATTCACACTAATTGTATATTATACTCTTATTTCAAAGAATAATGCCCCTTGAAAAATAAATGAAGGTATAAGTCCCCGTTGCCCCCTTTCTACTTAACCAAAGAACCTCCAAATCTAATCAGGGAAGCTACTTAACATAATAAACTGGTATACCAAATTTGAAGCTAATCAGATAATTCTGCATGAAAAAACCATGTCAATAAATTAAGGGGGGGGGGGGGTATTAGCTCCCCCATTTCTCCCTTTATGCTGAACCAATGAACTTTCAAATCTAATCAGAAAAGCTCCTTATTAGAATGAACCTAGAAAAAAAATTAAACTAAATTAGATAATTCTGCATGAAAACACATTTATCTAAATTAAGGGGAGGGGCAATTGCCCCCTTTTATACTTAACCAATGAACCTCCAAATCAAATGAAGGAAGCCATATCGTAATAAACTGGTACATTAAATTTGAAGCAAATCGAATAATTCTGTATGAAAAACCCATTTATCTAAATTAATGGGGGGTCTAGCCCCCCCCCCCTTTCCTCCCTTTATACTTAACTAATGAAGCTCCAAATCTTATCAAGGCAGCTCCTTAACTTAATAAACCGGTATACCAAATTTGGAGCAAATCAAATAATTCATCATGAAAAACCGATTTATCTAAATTAAGAGGGGTAGCGCCCCTTTATACTTAAATAATGAGCTTCCAAATCTAATCAGGGAAACTCCTTAACACAATAAACCGGTATACCAAATTTGGAACAAATCGAATATTTCTGCATGAAAAATCCATTTATATAAATTAAGGGGGGACTAGCCCCCCTTTTCCCTTAACCAATGAACCCCAAAAAATAATCAGGGAAGCTCCTTATCAGAATGAACTTGGAAAAAAAATTTTGAAGCAAATCGGATATTTCTATCAAGAGTTATCGCGTTACGTACATGGCGGACACATAAGCTCTCAGGCTTTGATAGCCTGTGAGCTAAAAATATCACCCTGATCGGATAATAAGTGGTCATTTTTCAATTAGCCTAACGCTTTCTAGGCTCTTTGCAATAAGCCTGAAAAATATCAGGCTAATTGGAAAAAGGGAGATGGATTCTCCAATTAGCCCGGCTATTTGCAAAGAGCCCAGGCTGTTTGCAAAGAGCCGGATTTCTCAATTAGCTTACAACATATATACCTCCTGTTCCATCACCAGTATTATAAAGACTTAAAGACTGATTGGGGTATCCTGCAAGCCAAACCAGACAGTGACAACTGTGTCATTTACGCAGAATGGAGTAATTTGCATTTTTGGACGTCATTTCTACACTTTTTCCAAAACCAGGATCTCAATTTCATTACTTGCAATAATACTGGTTACTTTTTCATGTAAATAAGTTTTGTTCTGTGCGTATTTGTTTAATAAAATTGTCTTTATACAAACCACTCAGAATTTTTTTTTTAATACTTTTCAGTTGGCAATGTGACTAGCTCCATGCAAAGTGGCTTCTTTTTTTTTTTTTTTAAAAAAAAAAACAGAAGAACATTGAAAATTTTCTATATATTTATACAGAGCTGAAAAGTTACCCTTGATTATCAGAAAATTAATAAGTTTAATCAAAATATGCTGAAAAAATAGAGATTTTTTATAGATACATAACTTTAACTATTTATATTGAACATTTTTTACTTCTGAATGTCTCATATGCCAAGGCCATTCATGCCAAGATAAAAATTTTACAAAAGAAAAAAAATAATAATTTCAAAACATCAATGAAAAACAATCTAAAAAGGCAATTTGGGTTTTAAACATTATATTATAATAGAAAGATCAAATGGGAGAAAAGATATCTGTAATGAAAGAGATTTAGTCTTAACATTACATTTGTTGAAAAGTTTTTTGTATTCTGAAAGCTTGAATCAAATGCAAATGATATAGAAAATCCCCAAACAGATTAATTTACATTTGATGTTTATAGAGAGAATGAGAAAAGTAGATAAAAATGAAATGCCTGCTTTACTTCTGTGCTGAAAATGTGGGCATTTTTAATTGTTCCCACAAATAGGAGCAGATAAGATAGAACCAAAATTAAGTAATATACGGCTTACAAAAATTTGGGAAGAAGTTCGTTTTTACACTAGAAATGAAGATCCGACGAGTCCCCCAAAAATAAAGTTGTTTTACCATGTTTTGGGGTCAATTTCTAACTCAGGGAGGGAGAACTCAAAAATTTTAAGTAGGTCAAGTGGGGTATCGTTTGTTATGAATTTTTTAATTCTGAATCAAATGAGACTGTTCACAAGCTGATATGATAATTCATTACAAAGTTACAGCAAGTTTTATTAATGTTTTTATGAATACATGGATTTTGGCAACTTTAATGACCTTGAAGAAGACTTAGATGATCTTGCTTTTGATTCCAGTGGCAGAAAGTTTTGTAGCTGCCTGCGACAAGCTTTTAAAATATCATAATCTGTCTGCAAATTTTGCATGTCATTTTAAGGAATAAATAATAAATTAAACTAGGAATTTTTTAACATTCTATTTAAAACATGGTAAGCAGGATGCATTATCATTAATTTTGCTTATAACTTTCCATCATCTAACTTCTTGTAGAATTTCTAAAGTGTGAAGGATGAGTAGAACCACACATAGGCAATAACGATGCTTTTAAAAACCTTCGGAAGTTTCAGAAGCCTCAAAGTGCAAAAAGCACCGAGTTTTTTCTAAAACCCTTGAATGAAATTAGTTTTTTTTTTCAATCCTTTGACAAAATTTTTGTTTTTTCGCATATTTCTGATGAAATTCGCGTTTTTTCTCCGACCCTTTGACGAATTTTGCTTTTTTTTTTTTTTTTTTTTGCAATCCCTTGACAAAATTCACTTTTTTTTCTGCGACCTTTTCAGGAAATTTTTTTTTGTAATTCTTTGGTGATATTCACATTTTTTCCGCGGCTTTTTGACGAATTTCTCGCTTTTGCCGAAATTTTTGGACGAAATTTGCGTTTTTTTTTCGTGATCTCTTGACAAAATTTGAATTTTTCTTTTCTGCGTCCTTTTGAGGAAATTATTTTTTTGTAATTCTTCGGTGAAATTCACGTATTTTCCATGGCTTTTTGACAAATTTCGCGTTTTTCTCGATCTTCCCGGTGCGATCTTTTAACAATATTCGCGATTTTTCCACAATCCTTTGATGAAATTTGCGTTTTTTCACGATCCTCTGACGTAATTAGTATTTTCCGTGATCTTTTGATGAAATTTGCGTTGTGTCCGCGATCTTTGACGAAATTTTCGTTTTGTTCGCGATCCTTTGACAAAATTCGCGTTTGTTTCACGATCCCTTGACGAAATTTGCGTTTGTTTCACGAATTTTTGACGACATTTGCGTTTGTTTCACGATCCTTTGCCAAAATTCGCGCTTTTTTACGCGATCTTTTGCCGAAATTCGCGCTTTTCACGAAATATTTTGCCAAAGTTCGCGCTTTTATCGCGATCTTTTGCCGAAATTCGCGCTTTTTACGCGATCTTTTGCCAAAATTCACTATTTTTACCCAACCTGTTGCCAAAATTCACGCTTTTACCCGATCTTTTTCCGAAATTAACGTGATCTTTTGCCGAAATTCATGCTTTTTAAGCGATCTTTTGCCGAAATTCGAGCTTTTTATGCGATCTTTTACCGAAATTCACGCTTTTTACGCGATTTTTTTCATAAATTTACGTTTTTTACCCGATCTTTTGCCAAAATTTACGCCTTTTACCCGATCTTTTGCCGAAATAAAAGATTTAACGCGATCGTTTGCTGAAACTCACACTTTTTACGCGATCTTTTGCCGAAATTCACGCTTTTTATGCGATCTTTTGCCGAAATTCGCGCTTTTTACGCGATCGTTTGCCAAAATTCGCGCTTTTTAAGCGATCGTTTGCCAAAATTCACGATTTTTACCCGATCTTTTGCAAAAATTCACGCTTTTACCCGATCTTTTGCCGAAATAAAAGATTTAACGCGATCGTTTACCGAAATTCGCACTTTTTACGCGATATTTTGCCAAAATTCTCGTTTTGTTTCGCAGGAAAAAATTCTCCGAAAGTTGCGGACAATTTTTTAAATTGTTTTCATTAGTGCAGACAATAATTGTCCGCAAAAGATTTTTTTTGTCCGCGACTGTATGTCGACGTGTCGCGGTGTTTCTGCCACTGGGCTTTTGATTATAGCTATTTTGAGGACATTTAATAAATTTGAGATTATTTAAAAGGAACGTGTTTTGTACATAAAATAAATGTGACAAAGCTATGCTCAATAATAAAGTATAATTTTTGAACTAATATTAATAAAGCCTACATAACTTTGTAATGAATAATCGCATTGGCTTGCGGACAGTGTCATTCAATTCAGAATTAAAAGATACATAAGCGATAGCCCACTTGACCTATTTTTGAAAAGTTGAATCTCCCCCCTCCCCCCCAAGTTAAAATGCCCCCAAAGCACGGTAAATTGATTCTCGAGATTGTCAGAATAAAGAACTAAAGGCACATGTGCACAAAAGGACTAAAAAACTTTTCCTACTCATAAAACTGTGTAGTTGTACTCTAGTTTCTATTCAGTGAAGAGCGTTGCGCTCTAATACAGTCGGACCTCTATTTAACGAACCTCTATTTTGCGAACATTTCCTTGGAACCAAGAACCTTTTGCGAATTTCTTCGTAAAATAACCTCCAAATAGCGAAGTGCATTCTCTATTTAACGAATTTTTTCTTATGATCAAAATTTTTTTTTCTCCCCACTTTCTGAAAATATTTCTGGACATTTCAAACTTATTCTTTCTTTAAACACATTTTATGATGTTCATGGCCTTGAACTGGTTTTACCAGGCACCTTCTTTGTCAGCAGTGAGAATTCGGTAAGTACGGAGGACGAAAACGATAATCCCTTATAGTAACTTTAAAAAACGGGGATATAGTGAGAAAAAAAGAAGAAATTAACCATGATGTGCTGATTGTATTTAACTTAATTCTGAAATTGAGACCTCGGAAACACTATCCGAATTGGATATTTTCGACAGTGTGAAAAATAAAAACAATACAGCAATGAATTGCGATGAAGACGAATATGATGATGATGGAAATTATCATTATGCAGGAATTAACAAAACTTCGTATGATGAAATGCTAAAATCATTTGAAACAATCAGACATGAATTATAGCTAGAAGAAAATACGCATGAAGGGGTTTTCGGTGCATTGCAAAGATGCGAGACGTATTATGACAGAAAACACTTTTTTAAATAAAAAGCTCAGGCAAAATTAACAAAGTTTTTCAGAAATTAAATTTAAGGACGCATATGTTAATGTATGGTTAAAACTATTTGTTATAATAATAATAAATACGATAATGTCATTAAAATTCGTTAATTTTAATGTAAAACTATTTACTTTAAACAGAAAATACAGTGTATTCCCGGACAATGTTTTGTTTTCCTTGCAGATTTCAAAGATTTAAACACATAGAAAAAATGAATTAATGATGGATATTGGTGGGTAAAATAAATAAAACAAATCGATATAATTTATTAAAAAAATGTGATTAATTACTTTCAGTAAAAATTTAGTGTTTATGAATTTAAAATCTGTTTTATGCAGTTTAAAGTATTTTAAAAGGTGAATTTCTATTTAACGAATTTTCCATATAACGAACTTTTTTCTGGGATTTAGCGACTTCGTTCAATAAAGGTTCGACTGTAGTTAGAAAATTTAGCAGTAGATCTTTTAGATTTAGATTAAGAGCAATTTGCCCAGTTGTTAAAATTACAGTTGTAAATATGTTTCAGCTTGATGTCTTCTGTGTTAGTGTGCATCGTCTGAATTAAAGTTATTTGTGAACCGATTATGAAGTAATTAATCTAAAACTTTGTCTGTTTTAGTTAGAAAGTTATTAAAGTATTTAGGCTTCATTCGGATTCCATTTATGGAAGATATTAGGATCAGCAAATACCTGATCCCAGTCCTTTGGATGTAACTTTATTTTGGGGGATTCATCAGATCTTCACTTCTAGTGCCAAAACGAAGTTCTTCCCAAATTTTCGTGAATGGCCATTAGTTGTTCCTGTGAAAACCTATTTTACCAGCACTAAAGTATATTCTTGAACTTTGTATTGATAAAACCTACAGTAACTTTGTCACAAATGATTGTATCGATTTGTGGATTATGTCATTCAAGTCAGAATAAAAAAAATACAGGAAATAGACAATACCCTACTTGACCTACTCAAAAGTTTTTGAGTTTTTGTTCCTTCCAGAGTTAAAAATGTCCAACTTTGCTCTCCCCCCCCCCCCCCCCAAAAAAAAAAAACATGATAAAACAACTTTATTTTGGGGAGACTGGTTGGATTTTCATTTCAAGTGCCGAAACGAAGTTGTTTCCAAATTTTGGTGAATGGCCATCAGTTGTAGAAGTAGAAAAAAAAAAAAAAAAAAAACAATTACCAGCACTAAAACATGACCTGACAGTGACAGCAACAAAGTCAGATGTAAATCTCCTTTTAATGATGGCAAGTCAGTATTTTCTTTTTTTTGTATCATCTGACCCCATATCTCTTGCATTCGTTCTGCTTTTTGATAATTATATATATATGTAATATAATTTAATTTTTTAATCTGATTTTATGTAGGGGAGACTTCGGAGGCTTGATCCCTTTTTCAGTTTTTAATTTTTATTTTGGAAAAAACAAAATTTTAAAAAAATGTTTCCAGTTATTATTAAAGGCTCATGTGTCTTTCTTGATGTAGTATTTTTTTTTATTTTGGAAAAACCATTTTTTAAATAAAAATAAATTGTTTTCCAAAAAATAAAAAAAGGATCAAGTCTCCCCAGTTGCAGGGAGACTTGATCCCTTGCCAAGGGAGACTTGATCCTTGGAACAGATGCATTGAAATGATTCAAATTAAGTATAGCAATCAAATTTATTGTTGACTAACATGTAAAAAGGGAGAGAAACACAATTAATGATCAAAAAACACATCAAAGCTTTAAAAATCAAATGTAAATATTAAAATTATTGCAGTTCGAAGAATTCTACCAAGCATGGTTGGTTTGGGTAGTTTTTTGACAATGTCATCATTGTCCACAACACTATTGTTAACATTTTCTGGATAAATAAATTGGTCGAAATTAAGTCCTCCTTTTCTTAGAAAATTGATTTCACATTCAGATGATAAAATCTTTAAATTTTTCCTACGAAATGACTAATTTTCTTCTTTCCCAGAAATCGCATAATGACAAAGTCGTTTTCATCAATCGACAAATTTTTTGGATCTTCAATGATTTCATCAGAATGTTCATCAAGTGGATCTGAGTGCATTCATCCACCATGTGCTTGCTAACCATCATATGAAGCCACATATTAACTTTATCTTTGTCAACCATCTAAAGCCATGGTAATCATATTCTAACTAAGTATCTAAATGTCACAATGAGAAATAGGGGGTTAATAAAATTTAACATTAATTCAGCTTAACTTTGGTTTGGGGACACTCGATCCCCAGGATCAAGTCTCCCCATAGAACAGGGATCAAGTGGCCCTAATGTGCATGTTTGGGTAAAAAAATTGCTAAATCAAAAATAAAGAAATTGTATTGGATTTAAATAACAACATTTAAGCATTAAGGAATGTTAGTATATTATACCAATAAAATTATGTAATTTGGTTACATTTAGCAAAAAATATGAAACACAAACTATCTACTCAAAAAGAAGTTTGACTGTAAGAAAACAGAGATTCCTTTCTGACAACAAAAATAAAAATGGCTGAATGAAATTATGTTGCTATACTTGATTCCACTTTAAGTTGGCAGCGTTGGTTATGTTACGAATGCCGAATCGCAGCCGTTGCCGTAGCAACCAGGGTTTGCTTGAAGAGCAAAGAATCACTAGTAACCAAGGAAAAGCACCATTTTGGCAGAAAATTATAATGCGTGTGCAAAAATCTGTACGTTTTGAACTTCCTATGAAATTAATTATATAATCTATTAAAATAACAAATTGCATTATTATTCTTTTCTTATTTTTACAGTTTTTAGACTGATTTTAGCACTATCTTATATTATATTAGCTGATCCGCCCGACGTCGCCCGGCCCGCAAAATGCGAAAATTTTTTTTAAATAGCGAAAACTTTAAAAAAGGGTGCACGAATTCTGGAAAAACTTTATTGAAAAAATGTTAAAATTTACTGTTTTAAACTAAAAATTTGAAGTCGAATTCCATGGGCTGATGTTGAAAAAATCACATCGGAAAGAAAAAAATCGCATCGAAAATTGTCTAAGAAATTTAAAATCGCAAAGGGCAAAATTTTCTATATTTAAGCTCCAAGTTTAAAACAGAATTCCTCTTACAAATGTCAAAAAATTGCCACAAAAAGCAAAAAAAAAAATTAAAAATCAGATTAAAAAAATTGAGAAAATTTAAAAAATCACTCTACGAATTCCAAATGAAATTTACTGAAAACAAAACAGTATTATCTATATTATTGGGTTAAAAGATTAAAACCAAATTATCTGGAAATCTATTTAAAACCGAAAATTTGTTATTTATACCAAAACCTCTGGAAGAAATTCAGAAAAGAATAGATCTCACACTGAGCCCGTCTCATTTTTAATGTACATTTTTAATTATAGATATTAGGGTGTAAAAAAGTCGATTTAAAAAAAAAAATGAAAATAAGCTAATTTTTAAATAATTAAAAACTGCATTTACTATTAAATTGTTAACACTGCTGAAAATTAAGGGACTATTTCACACACGCAAAAACACCCGCTTGCTAATTCTAATCCTATGGAGAAAAAAAAATAATATCTCGTTTGCATTTCAGTATTTTTAAATTATTTTTTTCCTTTTGCGTTGGATAGCTGATGTCGATCTCTACAAATAACCTTTTTTACCTTTTTGATTTTGTTTGCAAGATTTTTTTGGGGGGGGGACTCTGAGTATGCCCTTCATTTACCCATGTTTCATCAAGATAATAAATAAAAGCATTTTTTTTCTCCTTATACTATGTAATTTTTCTCAAATTGTTTCTGCGCCACAAAATAATATCTTGCCTCTCAAGAAGAGCTGCCTCTCCTTTTTGTTTTTCAAAAGAAAATCCCAAATCTTTTAATATTCTGTACAATTTAGTCCCGCTAATATTTTTTCGAAAAAATTTCTTTATCATCGTTTACAACTTGTAAAACTTTATCCAAAGTTGGTATGTCATTTCTGCGAAAAAAACTATGGATTTTTCGTCGAATGCAAGATAACGTGAATTCGTCATATTTTCCCAGCCTTCTGCGTTTACCCACTGCACCAGGTCGTTTCTTTCCGGGTGTACTCAAAGGGCTAGATGCCTTTTTCTCTTTTTTCAAACAAAAAATTGTTCTTTTCGAAACCCTTGTAAGTTGGGAAACTTCCTCTACGATTTCATTAATTGAATGTTGGGTTGGGGATTTTCTTGACGAAGTCTGGAATAAACATTTAATATATTTCTGCGAGCTGCACAGATTGACTTTCCTCGCCCTGAAGTTGTGTAAAGCGTGGATGGAGATAATGCTTTATCAGACATGTTATAATTCAAATAAATATTTAACTATGTAACAAATTTTAGAAATACTCAGTTAATAAACGAATAAATAATAACAATAATTAACAGTAAAAATAAAAAACTATGAACACGTTAAAAAGAAAAGTAAAAGCGAAAGCAAACAGCTAGTATTATTAAAACTATTCATAAGAACAATAAGAATGCGCGGAGTAGCAGAGCACTAAAGCGCGCCAGATATTTAACCTTGAAGATTTGTTCCTCGCCAAAGGAGAGTTTTTTACGCCAAGATTTTTACTTTATACGTTCGCTTTAAATACAAAATACTTTTAAATTAAATACTTTTAACAGAGAAATTACGTTAAATATATGCTTCAAAATACCGAAATTTGTAATTTATAAACATAATCATATAAATTTGTATGCATTTTCACCATTTAAGATTAAAAAATAACGCAGAACTACTTTTCAAGGCGGAATGTTACTGTTTCTACCTTTCACAGTGCTGCCAAGTTGAGTTGGAATAGAGTGTAAATCTGTTGATAAGGAATCACTTTATTAATGTTTCCAGTTTCAGAGACTTCATTGCATTTTTTCTCTGGTTTTAGACCTAGGGATCAACTCTCCCAAGTCTCCCCTAATATTCATTAGGTTTTTAGTTAAAAATTTTGAGGGATTATATACTTAGAATCAAGAGAAAAAGGCATGAAATTCCACATAGTTATAGGCAAATTTAATATGGAATGTATTTAATAAAGAAAATCATTGGTTTACAATGTTCACTAACAAAGTTTTTCAGTTGCCTCTCAGATTGTTATATTATCCTATATTTAAAATATCTTTAAATTTATTTACAAGGAAATAATAACAAAAAATTGTTACCTTTTACTTTTATGGTGAAGGTTTAATTAAGCAAAATAAAATTAAAATGATGTTAAAAAAACACAAAGCAATTAAAAATCAAGTTAATTCATCAAGAAACTTTAGTTAACACAGTTAAAACATTTAACTGATTCGCACTTTTACTTTAAAAAATATTTAAAACAATTGACATTAATTGTCTTTTTACATTTTAATATTCATAAAATAACTACGGCTAATTTGCTATCACACTTAACTGAAAAATTTGCAAACAAAACAATGATCTATAATCTACAAAGTGCTAATATATTTAACAGAATTTATTGTATGCAGTTTTATGTAAAAAAAATTATATCATTAATAATGAAATAAATATAAAAATATATAGGCAAACACAACATTTTACAAATATGGGATATGAAAAGTAAATTTCACAATATGAATTGCATTAAAAAATGACAATTTAGCCCTTACCTCTTATATTGTAATAGTTATGACCATGAATTTCACAGTAGTATCTTGAATTATAGTTATTTTAGTTGGCATTTATAAAAAGCCAATAAAATCCTATTCATCAGCACACTTTGCACCAGAAAAACGAAAATCTGTTATAAAAAACATATGAGAATTAGAAATTTTTTCCAGTACAAATGTTATACAATTCAAAACCTTGTTTTTTTTTTTCTTTTTTCAAAATAGAAACTTCATAATGACATTTGCTTTTTCACTACAGTAGGATCATGCAAACTAGGGTGTAAAAAAAAATTATGATTTTTTTTTTTTTAAATAAAAAAAATCGGATTTTTTTTTAATTTATTTAAATCAGATTTTTATGATGATTTTCTCAGTGTTAAAATACTGAATAGATATCAGGAGTTTTAAGTTTCCAAAACAATTAAACCTCTAATTGCTAACATAATCTGCATTTTTACAACGTAATTAATAAAATTTAATTATTAGTTAGAATTTACAGAAATTATAAAAACCGCAAATTAGTAGTTTCATTAGTTAGCAGAATACAATAAAGTAATACACATTAATATTTTGCAATAATTATGTAAAACTACATTAAATACTAGTGATATTTTTAAATTATTAAAATTATCAGTAACTGCATTTAATATTAAATTGTTAACATTAGTTTAAAAAAAAAATAATTAAACAATTAATCTCTAATTAGGTATACAACCCATATTTTTATGCTTTAATTACTAAAATGATAATTTAGTATTCATACTAAAAGGAAAAGGGACAGGATGCTAGTTTCAAAAAAGGGCACTATTTCACAAAGAAATATATTAGTAGTGTGTTTAGTAACAATAAGAAAAAAGTATATAATTTTTTAATATGACAAATACAATTATATAAAATGTTTTAATAATATCCTGTTTTTTCTCAAAAAATAAAGTTCTATCATGTTTGTAAGATCTTGGTTACATGTATTTAAAAATACTGCGGTAAGGAGAAGTTTTTTACAAAAAATCTCTGGCTACAACTACGGGTAAATTTCACTATTTTTAAAAAAGGCAGGGTGCATTTTGACAATTTCAAAAGGGGCAATGTGCGGCACCCTTGAAAAATGGCCAAGAAGAAACAGTAATTAATTACAGAATTAATAAAAACTGCAAAGTAATTTCATTAATTAGTAGCACAAATAACAAAACTAACAGATATTATTGGCAGCTCGTTTTGCATATGTACTAAGAAAAATTACTGTTAATCGCCTAAATCTTTACACAATCAGGGCTTGAATTTCAGAGCGGGATGGCGGGATTCGCGCCCAAAATTTTGATATCCCGCCCAAATGGCAGTAAACAGTATGAATTAAATGGTTGAACAGTTCTCAATATTCACATACGACAAAAATAAAAAGAGGAACTCACGGTTTAACTTTAGGCTGAATACGGCACGCTGGTATACTTTCCATGTAGACAACACAATAATAATTTTTCAATGCCAATAACAATGTTTTCAAATATATGCAAGAATAATGAAGAACCAAGCCTACTTGAAACATTTTTAAAAAGAATAAGTTTCCAGAGATTCAACAAATATCAGGCTTCCAACAAAAGCAAAGTTTTTCCATTCCTTAAGTTGTTTAAAAACGAACATCATTTACGAACATGCTACGAAATAAAGCTATTTAAAATTAAACACAAGCTTTTTCAAACTAACACAGGCTTCCTTTAAAATCAACATGACAAGCTGTTTAAAAATAACATGACCAGCATTCTTCAAAACGCTACAGCAAGAAGCACCCACACCACTTCAAACTAAAAATACGACCAGCTCTTACAAGACCAGCTCTTACAAGACAAGCTCTTAAAAGACACGCTCTCACAACTTCAAAATCATCGGCATATATCGTCTGCTTCCAACACGCCCTCTTACGATCAAAACATTCCCTCCCGTTCCGGCGGAGTTGAGAAAAACGCCTCCTGCCTTACGGCAAAACCAAAGGACGAAAAATCATATCTTCCGACACGGTGCAAAGATCAGCGATCGGGAAAAGGCGTGACGTCACATCGGTACGTACGAAGATCGGAGCCGTTTGAGAAATAAGCAGACGATCTTTGAAAAACGATTGTAACGAAATAAATGATGAACGATGCGTGAATGAAAGTTTGAAAAATAAATAAATGAAAAAATAACCAAAAGAAAACTTGGTTATTGTGACGTAGTTGTATTAGAATGGAAATAAGGAAAACCAATGGAATAAAGGTAAGTACCATTTCAGGGTGTATAAGCATCAAGGAAAACAGGCTGTCATATTCTGACAATTGCCCCCCTCCTTGACACTTATACTGAAAGACTGGAAATGGATAAATAAAAGATTCCTTTACCTATTAATTCAAAACTAACTATCAACATCTGATAGTATGATATACACATTATGCAAATACGATTTAAAAAAATAGATATACTTATATCCATAACAATACATTTCAAAAATACACATTATATAAATTTAATACACATTTTATACAAATTTAATACATATATCAAAAATAACTACAGAACCCTCATTACTTTGAGGAACGCTTTAACACATGAGTTATTCAACTATAACCCTCTTGGTAACCTTAAAGTTCAAAGTTCAAAAGTTCTTTTCAACGTAAAAGTTCATTTTGACGAAAAAACTCTTTTTCGATTTTGTTACACAATACCTCATCACGTCAAAAACGTGACTACCTTACCGCTATTTTAGTTGATGACGAAATTCAGGTAATTTACATTTTTTATGTAGACAATTTTAAAGATTTTCACTTAGGACAATTTCATTTTCAAGATTTGAAATATTCAAATGCACTTTGATTTTTCAAGAAAACACATTTTCAAATGACACATTTTACTTAACTATAGTGAGAATACTTATTCATCTACATAGTGAACAAAACTAATATATATATATACTAATACTATATCTATATAGTGAGCTCACTTAACAAGTATTGTATTAACTACTAGATAACTTATAAAAATTACTTATATTGACTACTTATGTAATACACAACCAGAAAGGTATTTTCATAAAAATACGCTGCATAATGAAAAAATGCAATATGCATAAAACAAAGATTACGGCTCGATTTCCAATAGCACGGACGGGACAAAAGTGGCAGTTCCAGTAATCATAACGAGGGACTTACTGAAATAAAATAAAAATGCCCGCGAGAGGCCTTCCTCTGGCCAGAACACTCACGAAGGCCGCTACCCCCTGCAGACCACTCTGGCTATTTACAAGGGCACCTCGCGAGTCGCTTCCTGAGGCTGCTCGGGTCCCGGAGGATGAACCAACGTGAGGTCCGACCACATTCCAGCGGGAATTAAATTGTCCGCGCCATTGGAAATGAAAGTCATAAAACATCACTGTACTTTATACTGAAAAACAAGAAAATCAACAAGTGTATAAGTACGGTGCAATAGTAATGAAAACAAGTGTATATACATAAGATTCAAACAATATAAAAAGACATGTTTCTGAAACTTTGAAGTTTCAGTATTCAAAAATGTTAAACAACTTTAACAGTTTAACCATCAAAAACATTTATACAAGCATTTTCAAAAAAATACTTGGTTTAAGTTCAAAGGAGGAGGTTTTTTTTTTTTTTTTTTTTTTTTGAAAGAAAATATCATACAGAATTATTTAGACTTTAAATTAAAAATTACCTCAATGAACTTGTTTAAATCATACTTAGTAAATTTTAGTGATAATTGTCAAGATTTATCCTGGGCTCGTACATATAATCATCTTCTATTTCAAAGATGGTAGACGTGGTTGTATAACTACTACTAGGTTTAGAGGAAGACGCAGTGTATGGATCAAATATAGAAGATATGGAAGCGTATGGTGGTGTTTGGCTAGGACTAGAATTATAGCTTACGTTAGTAGTGTCAACTAACCCCTCATACGTATTCTTTCCTTTAAAACTAAACCATCTTGCATCAAATCTAATACCATGTTTTTGACAATAATCTCTAACTTCTCTGAGTGATCTCAACCTTTTTGTTTCACCAACCTCATAATAATATATGTCCGTGCGTTTATCGCCACGACGTCGTACTGCCTTTCTAAACCATGCCGCATCTCTTAAACTTCGTGAACACCTCTCGCTCTCCTCATCACTTTCATCCAGAGATGTGCGACTGGAGGCGGGATCATCAGAGTGAGACTGGTCTGGCTCAGAAACGGCAGGAGGTGGTTTATCAGGCTGTAATTCTCTAAAAGGATTGATTTCAGGGTGTTGTGTACCTATAATGTAAGTGGGACCCAGACCGCTTCCGTTGCGCTCTTCTGCAACATCGAAAGGGTCTGTTCCTATGGAATAAGTAGGACCTGGTTCACTGTGGGTTTGCCAATCCTTGGGCAGAGTTGCTTCATTACTAAATCTGACATTGATGGTTTCAATTATTTTATTCCCATCAGGAAGCCACACTCTGTATCCCTTTGTGGACATTGCATACCCCACCAGTATTCCCTTTTTGGCTTTCGCCTCAAACTTGGATCCCCTGAGTTGTCTAGGTACCCCTACATATACAATTGATCCAAATGGACGCAAGTGACGAATAGAAGGTTTATTTCCACAGTAATATTCAAAAGGAGTTTTGGTTTGGGACTTGTGGCAAACACGATTCAGTGTGTAAGCATAGTAGAGAATGGCCTCAGGCCAGAACTTCAGGTTCATCTTACTCTCATTCAGAATTGATCTGGCTCCATCTACTAGCGTTTGATTAAGACGTTCCGAAACTCCATCTTGTTCCGGAGAATAGATATTTGTGAATTCGTGTTTTATCCCTTTTGTTTCAAAGTAGTTCTTAAAAGCTTCATTTGAGAATTCCCTCCCATTGTCACTGCGAACACTTTTAAGTTTAGTATTCAAAAACCGCTTGGCTCTTTTGACGTGGTTTGAGAAAACTTTGAAGACCTGTGTCTTATTACACAATGGGTAAACTGCAACTTTTCTGGAGAAGTCGTCAGTAATAGTTAAAAAGTATTTCTCCCCATTTCTGCCAGTGATTTTAGTTGGTCCCCATAAATCTGTGTGCAAGAGCTCGAGTGGCTTTTTGGATCTTATTTGTTTTAAAGGTTTGAATGAGGTGCGTCTATGTTTATTTAACTTACATACTTCACACTCAAAATCCCTCACTCCATTACACTTGTCAGTATGTTCGATTAAGGACGGACTGATGTGCCCTAGTCTTCTGTGCCAAAGCTTTAGGTCATCTTTTTGGATGGTTGATGCCTCAAATCGAACATGTTTAGTTTTAAGATTACTCTTAAGTTTAGAATTAGTTATAGTTCTAGAACTAGGTTCAGGGTGGATATAATATATGCCATTTTTAAGAAATGCACGGAAAAGGGTTCTATCTTCGCGATAAGCCTTTACTCTCCCCTCACCTCCTTTGAACTTTGCCCCTTTTGTATCATGGCGAGACCCTGATATAAGATTACGTCTCAGGCTAGGACAAAACATAACGTCCCCGAAACGCACCTTTTCCCCATTTAATTTTAAATCTACAGTGCCTGTCCCTTTGATTGGGAAGGTGGCGCCATCAACGGCTACAGCAAGTTCTTGATTTCTGAGAGGTTTAAAATCAACGTAAAGATCTTTGTTTTTACAGAAATGGTGTGACGCGCCCGTGTCAAAGACCCAGGCGTCGTCATCACCCTTTACTTTACTGAGATTGGATTGTATTAAATAATGTACCTGGCTGCTATGGTGACGTTGAGGCTTAAAAGTGGACTTAGGCTTTGAAGTGGCACCTCTGTTCCTTGGGCGAACAGGATTGGATCTAGGGACGGTCTCTCTGGAAGTGGATGAGTCACGGGAGCTATTTCCGGCAGACGAGTCGGGACCAGAAGTTTCAGGATTAGAATAGGCACAGTTTCTTTTCATGTGGCCCGTTCGTCCACACTTATGGCACTTTCCTTGGAACTTCCGTCTGTAATTAGAGTTCCTAGGTGGTCTAGTTCTAGAAAAGTTGCTTTGGATAGATCCAGCTCTGTCTTCGGATCGTAGTTTTAGGCGGGATTCCTCTGCGATCAGCTCGGTCAGTATGTCGTTGAACTTGAATTTATCCTCAGACCATCGGAGAATGCTCTGGACTAAACCGTCGTATCTTTTCGGGAGCCATCGTAGGAGCTGGAATGAAAGATATGTCTCCTTGATGGGTTCATTCATCGCTGTTAATTGGTTTGCAATTCTCTGCAGGCGGGCTGCATACATGTCGATTGCTTCATCAGCTTCAATTCGGCAAGCCAATACCTCAGAGAATAACTGCATGTGACGGGAACGGTTGTCCAGTTGGAAATGTCTTTTGAGCTTCTCCCATGTTATCTTTGGGTCATCAATATTTTCTATTATTCGTCTGAACTCCGGTTCTACATTCAGATATATTATGGAAAGGGCTGACCTGACTCTGGACTGGTAGTTCTCATCTGCTGCTGCATCTGTTTTGTCGGGAGCTTTCTCCGTTCCATTTACAATGCCCCAGGCATTCTTATCAAGCAGTAGGTACTTTACATCAGCGGCCCAGTTTCCATAGTTGTTCGAATTTAATTTGCTGATACTAACCTGAATACTAGCCATTGTCAGAAGAAAATAGAAAATTTAAGACGAGAATTTTTTTTTTTTTCAAAGTAAAAAAAAATGTACCGGGAGCCAGATATAAACAGTACAGTACAAAAAACTTATAAAAAAACTTTGAAAAATTTCAAGAAAAAATTTAAATTTTTTTTTCTAAGTCATTACAATCTTTACTTTATAAATATAAAAGAAAAATTCTTAAAAAAATTACATCTACAGTGCGGCCCCCCCGACTAGAATTCACTAGGAGTTCGTATGGCCGACTGTAGCTAACACTTGTCACTTCCAATTTGCACCAAATGGTTACTGCTGATGCTCAAGGGTTAAAATAGGCCTGGCCCATAACCCGTGTTCTCGATCCGGAAACAGGACCGGTCTAGAATTACTAAAATTGTAGCAGAGTATGGAATATATTTTAACTTTAAGTGCTGTAGGTAACCATGTCAGGATAGTGACTGAGAAAATGTAAAAGTGTAAAACAAGTAAAGATGCATTTAGGTTTGAAATAAAACTAACGTTTATTTAACGAAAAACATGACTTAAATAATTATCAAACAATATAATAAAAATAAATAATGATGAAATAATTTAGTGACAAATGGCAGTAAACAGTATGAATTAAATGGTTGAACAGTTCTCAATATTCACATACGACAAAAATAAAAAGAGGAACTCACGGTTTAACTTTAGGCTGAATACGGCACGCTGGTATACTTTCCATGTAGACAACACAATAATAATTTTTCAATGCCAATAACAATGTTTTCAAATATATGCAAGAATAATGAAGAACCAAGCCTACTTGAAACATTTTTAAAAAGAATAAGTTTCCAGATATTCAACAAATATCAGGCTTCCAACAAAAGCAAAGTTTTTCCATTCCTTAAGTTGTTTAAAAACGAACATCATTTACGAACATGCTACGAAATAAAGCTATTTAAAATTAAACACAAGCTTTTTCAAACTAACACAGGCTTCCTTTAAAATCAACATGACAAGCTGTTTAAAAATAACATGACCAGCATTCTTCAAAACGCTACAGCAAGAAGCACCCACACCACTTCAAACTAAAAATACGACCAGCTCTTACAAGACAAGCTCTTAAAAGACACGCTCTCACAACTTCAAAATCATCGGCATATATCGACTGCTTCCAACACGCCCTCTTACGATCAAAACATTCCCTCCCGTTCCGGCAGAGTTGAGAAAAACGCCTCCTGCCTTACGGCAAAACCAAAGGACGAAAAATCGTATCTTCCGACATGGTGCAAAGATCAGCGATCGGGAAAAGGCGTGACGTCACATCGGTACGTACGAAGATCGGAGCCGTTGGAGAAATAAGCAGACGATCTTTGAAAAACGATTGTAACGAAATAAATGATGAACGATGCGTGAATGAAAGTTTGAAAAATAAATAAATGAAAAAATAACCAAAAGAAAACTTGGTTATTGTGACGTAGTTGTATTAGAATGGAAATAAGGAAAACCAATGGAATAAAGGTAAGTACCATTTCAGGGTGTATAAGTAAAGGTCAAAATTAGCACTGGCCACCGGCCACAGGGCCAGTAAATGAGAAAAAGTGGCTAGTGAAAAATTGTCTATCATTGGCCACCTTCCGGCCACTTTTTTACAAGAAGATAATAAAATTTTCTTGAATTTCATCAAGGATTGTTCTTTTTTTGGTTCCAATATAACTTTTATTAACATATTTATTTGGGTTATTCAGTTTTAGATTAATACTTATAAAAATTTTACTGTTTAGTATTTTTAAATAAAAAAGTGGCCACTAGTTTATAGAAAGGGGCCACTTAAAAAACTAGTCCTACCGGCCAGTGGCCGCTAATGAAATTTCCCAGTTTTGACCTATATGTATAAGCATCAAGGAAAACAGGCTGTCATATTCTGACAGATATCATGGGCGCGAGACTCCTGTCCAAAAAAATTCACATTTTTCCGGAGAATTTTGCATTTTGAAATTACGATTAACTCCCTCGAACGCCTTGCAAATTTTCCGATATTTTCGAGCGACTAATTGGCACATATTTTTTTTTTTCTTTTACCGCGAAAGGTCGTTGAAACTCAAGAATTTTCGATGCGACCGATAGACAAATTTCATTATTTTTTTTCTGGAGATCAGTTGACAAGTGTCCGCGACCGATGGGCGAATTCAGGGGTGATTCTGTTACGAATTTTCCGAAAATTTAAGGCATTAGGTTCCGAAAATTGTGAAAAATCGGTCATCAGTTCAACAGAAAAATATCGTGAATTTCGACAAATGATCGCCGAAAAAAATCAATTTTGTCAATCGTTCGAGGAAAAAATCGCCAATTTCGTTGCAAAGGATTGCGAATAAAACACAAATTTTGTCAAAGGATCGCGGAAAAACGTGAATTTCGTCAGATTGCAGAAAAAAAACTTGAAATTCATCAAAGGATAGCAAAAAAAATCATAAATTTCGGCAAAGGAACGCGGAAAAAATGCGAGTTTCGGCAAAGGATCGCGAAAAAAGAGAATTTTGTCAAAGGATCGCGGAAAAACTAATTTCGTCAAAGGATCGCGGGAAAAAGCTAATTTCGTCAAAGGATCGCGGAATAAACACGAATTTAATGTTTAGTCAAACGGCCGCTGAGAAAAAACCGCGAATTTCATCAAAGAATCGCGAAAAAAACGCGAATCTCATCAAAGAATCGCGAAAAAATACGAATTTTGTCAAAGGATCGCGAAAAAACGCGCAATTCGTCAAAAGATTGCGGAAAAATGCGAATTTCGACAAAGTAGCGCGGAAAAACGCGCATTTCGTCAAAGGATCGCGAAAAAAAACACGCATTCCGTCTAAGAATCGCAAATTTCGTCCAGAGATCACGAAAAACCCCGCGAATTTTGTCAAAGAATCGCGCAAAAAACTCGAATTTTGTCAAAGGATCGCGGAAAAACGGCAAATTTCGTCAAAATATCTCGAAATAACGACAAATTTCATCAAAATATCTCGAAATAACGGCAAATTTCATCAGAAGATCGCAAAAAACGGAAATTCCGTCAAAGGGGCATGAAAAAACACATAGCTAGTGCTGGGAGTGATCCCCCCCCCCATCCCCTCTGTTCTAACCTTTCAGAAAATTTGCTGTCAGTTTCAGATTTTTTTTTTTTTACTCAGAATCACTCCTGCTCCTTTACTTTTTTAAATAAAAAAAAAAAACCTTTTGCGTCATTATTCTGAGTTGTTGATTTAAGTTGCTTCAATGGTATTCTGTCATGCCTGTATTAATACAGACATGAGAAAATAATTAATGCAAATCTTTAAAAAGCACGTAAAATAACAGTGGGTTTTATATTTTTTTCTCCCTCGCAAATAGCTCAACTCCCCTCCATTTATAAATGTTGGTAGGGAGACTTTCCTCCTATGAAAAGTTGAATTTCAAGCCCTGACAATGTATGTGTATGCTAACCAAAGAAATTATGAAAATGAGTTACAACCACTCATACACACATATAGAGTAAATATATGAATAGCCAGTTATATCTGAAATTCTCCAAATATTAAATAGCAGCACTATTAACTCTCAATTGGGATCTCTTGCTGTGATTATAATATCTTTAGTTGAGAAACAGAGTATACGGAGCTTCTTTAAAAAATCCAGAAGGTATATGGCATGTACCTCCGTATACCCTCCACTACACCCCTGATTATTTCGTTCAATAACTGCTGAGCAGATATTATTCTTCCATTCTTCTTTACCTCCAATATTTGGTATAAATTTGTTATTGCAAAACTAGAATGAGAAAATAAGATTCTGGTTATTTACTCTCTTACTTTGTAGAATTTTATTATACTTACCATGCTTATTTTATATTAAAGAATGAATAATTTGATTACTTAAAGGAAATTATGACATTGCAAATTATATTAGATTTAAATATAATTTTTCAATGAAATGTCTTTTATGCCTTTACAAACTTACTGTACTTCACGTTTTACAAGACTCAGGAATTAAGCTTAGAAACAATTATTTAAAGCTTTTATTTATTTATTTATTCAGCAGGCAAAATACCTGAAGAAATTTTCCAAATTATATTAATCTTAGATTTTAATATTTTTATGTCATTTTAAACACTTCGAAAACTTTTGATTTAAATCAATGATTTTTTTAAAAAAAATCAGTTGTTTAAAATCACAATTTAATCGCTGATTTAAATCAACTGATTAAAATCATTGACACCCTAGTGCAAAGTCAATCTAATGTGGAATGAAAAGGCAACATGTAAACAAAAACATAGAATTGATATGAGGGATGGGTTATTCACAACTCATAATATTTTATTTATTACATATTTTATTAAATTGACCAAAACACTTTAGGAATGTTTGTAGGCAAATTTCACCAAGATGAACACAATGAGATGAAGCCAAACTATGTGACTAACTAGTGTTGCCAGGTGGAGTGTCAAAAAAAGTGGGTGTGTAAAATGGAATTTTTCTCCAGTGCTTTGAATTCCATCTAAGCATGTTTGTTTACACATCACATTTTCCCAAATATGTTTTAATAAGAATTAAACCTTGTAGCATAAAGTTATTCTGACTTTTTAAAAACTGGTTTTATTTCCCTTAACAAATATTTCAATATAAAATAAAGTGGGTCAAGCCTCCCATATGTGGGGAACCTTGACACATTATTTTCTCATGTTTAAAATCAATCATTTTTCAAGTTTCTTATACAGTACACTTATGTCACAATTTTATTTTGATAACCGATTGTATAACAAATAAAATGATATACAGTGTAACCTCTGAATAATGGTTACCAGTGGGACCAGTGAAAAGTGACCGGTCTTCAGAGATTGGTGTTATTCAGGTTTCATTTTTAAAAAAATCAAACTTATATAAATTTAAATAGAAATACACAGTCATTTTAATTAATCCTCACTGTTTTAATACATTAAGAAATTCAGTGATTTACAGTTGCTTTGTTTTTTTTTTTTTTTTTTTTTTTTTTTGGTTTTTTTTTTTTTTTGTTGCAAATATCTTTCTCTAAAGAAATAACAGTATGAGTTGTTTTGCTTTTCAACTCATCATTATTATGATTTAATGCAAAATTTAGGATTTAACGAAGGTTCGTCAAAACTTCGTTATATGTGTTAATACTGGAAATTTTTGGGTGATTCTATTATCTCTCTCATTTCCTCTTCCACATCATTTTTCTCTTCCTCTCTCCTATCTTCAACCATTTGCTGTATGGAATCAAATGTGGCAGTAATTGCCAAATCTTTGTTCAAACATACAAACTCCCTGGCCTTCATGTTAGTTATTCCTGCCATTCTAACAATATTATCTAAATTTGTCTCATCATTATTAATGTCTTCATTTTCTATACCTAATTACTGAAAAAGGTGTGTTTAAGAAATTAAATGAATTTTTGTTGACATGTCAAGTAAACTTTGTTTAATCTGCTTCACATTTCAGTTCGCAAATGAATATGAAATTGTACCAGGAGCTGTTAATTTTTTTTCCTCATGACTTTTAAGCGGCCGTTGTTCAGAATTCCTTATTTAGAGGTTCGTACTAATGTTAGTGCTATGGAATGGGTTTGGTTCCATCAATATGTGGCCAGTATTCGGAGGTTATCGTTGTTTAGAGGTGACTGTTCAAGGAGGTTTCACTGTATATGAAACTTTATTCTAAGTCCAATATTTAAAAAATAAAAAATTATTTTGTAAAAAATGGGTCAACCCTCACTAGTCTCCTCTACTAGTTAGTTTAAGTGGCTGATTATTTATTTTTACAAGTAAAAAACAAAAAGAGCAAATTTTTTTTAATAAAAAGCTTAGATTATGCTAAGGGAAGGAGGAAACATAAATTTCGGAAGAATGGGGGAGGGGTTGTAATTGTAATATAGATGATTTATTAACTTATTGTTACTAGAACGAAACCAATATAGGACAAGAATTTTTTAAGATTCTAAAGTTTTTAATTTTTTTGTCCAGGAGGGGCAGTGTTGACTCTAGAAAAAAAGGACCGTGGGGCGGGAAATTTTCAAAAAGGTAACACTATTCTAAAAAAAGGGAAGACTATTCTAAAAAAGGGAACATTTGTACCTTGTTCACAAAAAATATTTTGAACTGGTTTGTTTAGAGTCCCTAGAATTTGAGATATTTTCTTGGGATCAACTGAATTGTCACGGGGAACATAGGAAGTGTTAAAAAGGGTAGCCGGGCACATCGGAAGGGTTTTAAAGAGCCGCCCAGTGCAAAAACAAAATAAAGAGGGCCGCCGGGCGCTGCATCCTGCTAAAGCGGCTTAGAGTCAACACTAAGGGGATTGGGTTATAAAAGAGAATCGGAAATTTCACACAGAGCAGAGAGATGGATTACATATACTATATACAGTATGAAATAACTGAATTCAGTTATTTCAGAAAAAAGTGCCATATAGTGCCAGTTTGACATGTGCATTGCTTGACACAATATAATATGCATAATATAACTTGATGTCAACATCTAGAACTTGAAATAGAGGCATATTTAGTTAGATATTTGACATTTTTATTTTTATGCAAAGAAAACATAAGAATTTTTGTTTTCAAGATTTTCCCACAAATTGCCTTCTTTCAAGCTGCAATTAACTTTTGATCTTGTTTGGACTCAGGGTTGTAAAAAAGCCAGCTAAAATTAAACTAGTATGTTGTGGCCATCACAAAACTTTCTTCTATATAAATCACGTCAATTAATTCATTTAAATAGTACAAGAAATTACATCCATTTAGCACCCACTCATATCAAAGTATATCTGAGTTTGAAGTTTGGTGAAAATTCGTGTCTTAGTGCTTGAGATAGAGCTACAGCGGAAATTCTGAAAAATATAGCATAGCAGTGCTACCTGTTGAGCGATTTACACCAAAACATAAACAAAACTAATTGATATCAGGATATAGGGGAGATTTGATCCCTTTTTCAGTTTTTATTTTGGAAAAAACAAAATTTAAAAAAAATGTTTCCAGTTATTATTAAAGGCTCATGTGTCTTTCTTGTTGTAGTATTTTTTTTATTTTTGAAAAACCATTTTTAAGATTAAAATAAATTGTTTTCCAAAAAATAAAAAAAGGATCAAGTCTCCCCAGTTTCAGGGAGACTTGATCCCTTGCCAAGGGAGACTTGATCCTTGAAACAGATGCATTGAAATGATTCAAATTAAGTAGTAGAAATCAAATTTATTGTTGACTAACATGTAAAAAGGGAGAAAAACACAATTAATGATCCAAAAACATTTTCAAAGTTTGAAAAATCAAATGTAAATATTAAAATGATTGCAGTTCGAAAAATTCCACCAAGCATGGTTGATTTTGGTACTTTTTTGACAATGTCATCATTGTCCACAACACTATTGTTAACATTTTCTGGATAAATAAGTTGGTCGAAATTAATTCCTCGTTTTCTTAGAAAATTGATTTCACATTCAGATGATAAAATCTTCTTTTAGATTTTTCCTATGAAATGACTAATTTTCTTCTTTCCCAGAAATCGCACAATGAGTCATTTTCATCAATCGACAAATTTTTTGGATCTTCAATGATTTCATCAGAATGATCATCAAGCGGATCTGAGTCGGTTGAATTATAAACACTATAACTGCTTTTATAACTTTCTGAAGATTCGGGTCTTTCATTTTATGTGTTTTTACTTTTTTTCTAGAGATGAAATGAGTTTCCCGATTTTTGTTTTTTATTCAGGTGACGATCTTGTATTTCTTCTTCATTCTGTCTTTTAGTTGGTGTGCTTGTCAAAATTTTTGAAGAACCTTTTTTCATTTCTTTAGATTTTCCCATTTTTGGTAATGAAACTTTAGGGAAGGCTTGTATGTCTTCTGATGTCACTATGTTTGGTTTAACTGTAATTTTTTTACTGCTTGTTGGCGTTAATGGTTGATTTGAGACGAAAGATGATAAAAAATTATCTTCAGAAATTTCTATTTAAGGGATATATTCCAGTGATTTTAAACCTATTTATTATGTTAGTTGTCCCTATGGCCTTTAGGATAGGTAATTCCTATCAGTTCAGCAATCTGATAAATTGCTGCCCTTTGAGCAGGATGATTAGTCATCCAGTCTTGAGCAGCCACATTAAAATATCTTTTAAGTGATCCATATACATTACGATCCAGAGGCTGCAATTTGTGAGAAGTGTGCGGTGATATTTTTAACAAATTACATTTTCTTTGGCATAATTCAAACTCTCAATGCTTATATAGTTATCATGATTATTTTTTATGATTAACGCTTTACTGTTTTGATTATAATATCTTACATTCTTTACGAAGTGCTGTAAAAATTTTGCAAAGTTAGACGTATTGTCTCACATGTGCATTCATCCACCATGTGCTTGCTAACCATCATATGCAGCCACATATTAACTTTCTATCTTTGTCAACCATCTAAAATCAAGGCAACCATATTCTAACTAAAACAGATAATATCTAAATGTCACAATGAGAAGTAGGGGATTAATAAAATTTAACATTAATTTAGCTTAACTTTGGTTTGGGAACACTTGATCCCCGGGATCAAGTCTCCCCATACAACAGGGATCAAGTGTCCCTAATGTGCATGTTTGTGGGAAAAAAATGCTAAATCAAAAATAAAGAAACTGTATTGGATTTAAATGACAACATTTAAGCAGTGAAGAATGTTAGTATATTATATCAATGAAATTAAGTAATTTAGTTATATTTAGCAAAAAATATGAAACTCAAACCACCTACTCAAAAAGAAGTTTGATTGTACGAAAACAGAGATTCCTTTCTTATAACAAAAATAAAAATGACTGAATGAAATTATGTTGCTAGATCTATTGATAAGGAATCACTTTATTATTGTTTGCAGTTTCAAAGACTTAATTGCATTTTTTCTCTGGTTTTAGACCTAGGGATCAACTCTCCCAAGTCTCCCCTACCTGAATCTGAAGTTCGTTGAAAATCCAAGTATTAGTTCTTGAGATAGAGCTAGTGAGGAAATCACAAAAAAAACAGCATAGCAGCGCCACCTGGTGAGAGATTTACACCAAAATGCATAAAATGTCAATTCATGTCAAGGACTAACTAATTCTGAAGTTTGATGAAAATTCGTGCATTAGTTCTTGAGATACAGCTATAGTGGAAATTCTGAAAAATGCAGCATAGCAGCGCCACCTGTTGAGAGATTTACACATAAATCTATAATATGTCAATTCATGTCAAGGACTAACTGATTCTGAAGTTTCATGAAAATTCCTGCATTAGTTCTTGAGATACAGCTATAGTGGAAATTCTGAAAAATGTAGCATAGCAGCGCCACCTGTTGAGCGATTTGCACCAAAACAGAAAAAGCACTAATTCATATCAAGGTATACCTGAATCTAAAGTTTGTTGAAAATCCAAGCATTAGTTCTTGACAGGGTTGGTAAAAAACCTGGTTTTTGGTTGTTTAAACCGGTTTTTTTTAAATATATTTTCTTATTACATGTACATGCATATTTATCGATAAAAATAAACATTGTTGGATATATAAGTAATATAACTTCATTTAAAAATAATTAAAATTAAATAATTACAATCAATTATGTAGAAAATTGAAATAATTTGAAATTCAAACATCTTTAGTAAAAGATGTATGTCAGTAAAAGATGTAGTCATTATCTTGATTTTCCCCGATTTTTTTTGTCAGATCTAAATAGTGGATTCGATTATGCAATAGATGATTTAAATATATCTTATTGCATATTTTAGTTAAAAGTAAAAAGGTGCTTCGCTAGCACCAGGGTTGCTGGCTTTTAGCCAGGCCAAAAAAAGCCGGCCGGCTTTTTTTGGTTTTAACCACTTAAAAAAAGCCGGCTTTTATTAAAAAAAGCCGGCTTTTATTGAAAAAGGCCAGTTTTTATTTTTTAAAGTTGGTTTACAGTAAATTCGTTTTAAATTTGGATCAGTTAATTTTTAATACACTTATAAATATTTTCTATTAAAAAAAATTCTAGATTTCTATTAAATTTTATCAAATAAATAAGTCTTTATAACTTCTAGAAAGCAACTGTGAACGCATTATGTCTGAAAAAGAAAAAAAATATATATATAAACATTGAAAAGGATATAAGTTAGGCTTTAAACTGGTGTTTTGAAATTCTATATTATATATAGTGTTGACTCTAAGCCGCTTTAGCAAAGTGCAGTGCCCGGCGTCCCTTTTTATTTCCTTTTTGTGCCCGGCGGCTCTTTTAAACCCTTCCGATGTGCCCGGCTGCCCTTTTTAACACTTCCTATGCACCCCATGGTAATTCAATTGATACCAGAAAAATATTGCAAATTCTAGGGACTCCAAACAAACCAGTTCAAAATGTTTTATGAACAAGGTACAAGTGTGCCCTTTTCGAAAAAAATGTGCCCTTATTTTATAAGTGTTCCCTTTTTGAAAAAAATGCATCCTTTTTTAGAACAGCATTCCCTTTTTGAAAAATTCACGCCTGGTGGTCCTTTTTTTCTAACATCAACACTAATATAGCTCCACATGTACTACACATTTTAAAGATTATATTTAATTAAAACTGTTCTTAACTGCTCTGCTCAACAAGCACAAAATGTTGACACATTTAAAAATTCCTTTTTTAACGGAAAGATGTAAAATTCGAAAGCCTGACCATGGAAGCGATTTGGAATCGAACTGTGTTTTCCATTTTTTGATCCATCAATTACCTATTGAGTTATAAGAGATTTTGATCACGTGACAAACATGTTTTTTCACCCTTTTCTGAGTGGTTTCTTCTTTCGTGTGGAAATTCGATTCAAAACGCTCACTTTGACACTATTTTCTGAAAAATCTATTGCATTTGCAAAAAAACAGCACAATTACATAGTTTCTGAACAACATCTGCTAGTTTCATGCATTTCTGAACAAAAATAAATTAAAACTTATGTCTGAAAGTTGCCCTTTTGGATTTAAAAGCCTTAATGACAAAATGTAGCACATCAAAATGGAAACATTCTTATGTATCCATATGGAGAGATTAAGTTAAATGTTAAGAGAAATTAGAAAAGATGTTTTGTTTGAGGAGAGTGGTACATAAGTGTATAAAAAATAGAGCATTTAAAACAAGAAAAAAAAAATTCTCCAAATAAAGTTTTGAAAAGCTTGTTGCTAAGCATATTCATGCATATGCTATTCATAATGTTTTTTAAAAGTGAGAAATGGTGGTGTTTTTATTAATATGACTATGTATAATTTCAAATGTTTGCTAGAAATAAAATAAGACTTGTATATTAATAGCTCTTAAAATTAAGTAATAAAACATATAACTAAGTAACCATTGTCCTCTTTAATTTTATAAAGCAGTAAAAATGAAAAAATTGGCAGTTGGTGTGGCCCTTTTAAAATTTAGCTGACATATGTGCAATTCAGAATACAAATCACAAGCAAAATCATCTAAGTTTTATTCCAGTATTAATGTCCTCATTATTGAGAAATTGGGTTACTTATTAAACTGTAAATCAATTAAATGTCATTAAAACTAATTAAAAACACTTTAAAATGTGTAGTTTATAATTACAATGCTTTATTGTATAAAAGCCAATTATGGCCAAAAAAAGCCAATTTTGGCCAAAAAAAGCCGGTTAAAACCAATAAAAGCCACCGGCCTGGCTTTTTTTAATTTTAGCCGGCTTTTTTGCAACCCTGGCTAGCACCCAATTTTTCAATGTCCTCTTATTTGACTTCATATCTTGAGTTTCTTTTTTATTCTTAAGGCTTTTCTGAAATCCGAAAGGGCAACTTTATGACACAAGTTTTCGTTTATTTTTGTTTGGAAATGCATGAAACTAGCAGATACTGTTGTTTAGAAACTATGTAGTAAAACTGTGCTTTCCTTTTTCTTTTCTTTTTTTTTTTTTTTTTTTTTTGTAAACGTAATATAGATTTTTCAGAAAATATTGTCAAAGTGGGCGTTTTGAACCGAATTTCCACATGAAAGGGGAATAACCACTCAAGGAACATTAAAAACATCTTTGTCACGTGATCAAAATTGCTTATAACTCAAGAGGTAATTTATTTATCAAAAATGGAAAACACAGTTCAATTCCAAATCGCTTCCATAGTCAGGCCTTCCAATTTTATATCTTTCCGTTAAAAAATGAATTTGTAAATGTGTCAAAGTGTTTTGTGCTTGCTGAGTAGAGCAATTGAGAACAGCCTTAAAAGATAATCTTCCCAATCAAGAAAATTTTCTTTTACAGCTTGACTGAAATCTTAAAGGTCATTTTATGTTATTAATTGTAAATAATCAGCGTTTTCTCAAAGGAAAATATTTTATTCAAAATATTGGATATTCTTAGTCTATTTTATCTTTGCTAAATTCACATGTTTTAAATTTTCTCTTTAGAGTTGCAGATATGTTCATCAACACATGCAATTTGCATTCTACATGCATACAAATATAACTTAGACTCACTATGTCTCACGGTGACTGCTGGGATAAGACTGTTAAAAGTAGAAATTATTTATATCCAATAGTTTGAAACACTTAAATTACAAAAATGAGAAAATATTACATTAGATTTTTTTTTCTAAAAAACCAGTTTGTTAACCATTTGATTTAAACCGTGCCAGCCCTGCTGGTAACAGAATAAAATCAAAATGCAAAACCCCACACCCAATGTAGGAATGCAAGAAAAACAAAGAATTACTAAACCCAATAGCCATGATACAGCAAAGAAAACTCACAGTTAGGACTGGGCGATGTAGAAATTTCTTAAATCGATTTATCATCCATCCAACATCGCGATTTAGTGCTAAATCGCGATTTAACACCGATTTTACATTTTAGAATACGGAAGCCTATTTTTTAATTTTTAGTAACAAAATACGATCTTTATGTGCCCCCCCCCCCCCCCCCCCGTCCTCCTGCATTATTTAGTATACTTAGCTTTTAATTTGTCAAATAATTTTGAAAAGAGGTATATTTTACACATAAAAAAGCTTTGAATGTCCCAAAACACTATTTTTTTTTTTTCCATTTTAAAAATTAGTGACCTATTGTAATACATTTTATAAACTCATTCTATAAGAAGTAATATAAAAGAAAATGATTTTTTTTTTTTGTCTGACTTGTTATGCATGCTACAATCTAAATTCCTTAAGGGAGGGGGGTGGCTTCCCCTAGCCCACTCAAATAGCACTTCATTGCTAACAGCCTACATACACTTTTTTTTTTTTTTTTTTTTTTTTTTTTTTTTTTACAGACATAGATTTAAAATGTTAATGAGGTAAAACAGAAGCATATTAAAAGACTTCATTGATGAATTTAACTATTCATTTACCATGATGAGAAAAGTAGTAAAAAAAAGGGGGGGGGGGATATGAGAAATAAGGTGCAATTTTATATCTTTTTAACTTTTAGATTAAAATAAGATTTGTTTAACATAAATGCTGACATTTATATAGCGGATGGAGAAGGATTGAAAGTGTGACCCTTGGAGCACATCACTGAAATTGCTGATTTTTTTCGTGGTTGTTGCCATCCTTTAAGATTAGTAATAAAATATAATCTTAAAATATATCTCTTTTTAATGATAACAAAATGTCAAAAAAGCAAAAAATCGCAGATCTGCAGAAAAATCTAATGAATGCCTCTTCCAGCCCTCCCTCATTCTGCTGTAAAAATAAAGTTACTTGACTCATTACAGAACTTTATTAAAGTATTTTTAATTAATTACAAAATAATAATAAATTAAAACTAAAATATTCCCATAATACCTAAACATATGAAAATTAATTTTTCATGAAAATAATGCATAAAAATATAAACTAAAAATGGATGAATTTGGATATAAATAGTGAATCAATTTCAGCAAGGTACTCAATCCATATGACTGGCATTGAAATTGGATGTCAAATCTGATGCATGACTATTTTAAAATATTTTAATTAATTACAGAATAATAAAAAATAAAGAATATGTATTAAAATATTACCCAAACATGTGAAAAATGAATATTTCATTAAAAGAATGCATGAAAATAAAAATTGAAATTCGATGAATTTGGATTTTAAATATGAAACTTTATTCTTTTTTTTCCAACCATAAATACTCAATCCATTTCAGGAAAAAAATATTATTAGTAAAAGAAAAATATTTCATGTGGATCACGGGCAAATAGTGATACACAAAACAATGCATGACTATACCTTTAAAATAATTTCATTAATTACAAAATAATAGAAAATAAAAAATAAATGTTAAAATATTACTAAAACATGTAAAAAATGAATTTTTCATCATAAGAATGCATAAAAGTATAAACTGCAAGTCGATGAGTTTGGATTTTAAATATAAAACTTTATTATTATTATTTTTAATCATATAAATGCTGAACGAATTTCAGGAAAACAATCTTTTGAAACAATGCAGGATTCTACTTTAAAACATTTTAATTAATTACAGAATATTGGAAAATAAAAAATACATATTGCAATATTACTCAAATATGTGAAAACTTAATTTATCATCAAAAGATTGCATTAGTATATAAATTGAAATTCGATGAATTTGGATTCTAAGATTTAAACATTACTTTTTCCTTTCAACTTTCCACTATATAAGTTCTTAATTTCTGAAAAATACACATTCCAATCTCGTAAACTCTGAATCTTGTTTACAAAATAAATAAATAAATATCAATTCTTACTTAAATCATCGTTTTCTTAAATCGCCTTTTTCTTAAATTGGATCCTGCTAAATCGATTTAACACCAGCTTGCCTTGTTTTCATTAAATCGTCTTTTTCTTAAATCGGAAAGCATGGAGGCTTGCGATGTTTGTTTAAATCGGATCCTCCTAAATCGATTTAACACCAGCTTGGCATGTAAGTGGTAGATACATCAAAGTAGATAAATCGGTTTTCTGATGTTAGCTCTGAATCAGTATTTTGTTTTAAATCGATTTAAAGCCAATGGCTAAATCGCGATTTAAGATAATGGCTAAATCGCGATTTAAGATAATGGCTAAATCGCGATTTAAGACTGGCTAAATCGCGTTTCCCGATTTTAGCTTAAATCGATTTAAGACCAATGGTTAAATCGGATTTCCGATGTAAGCTTTAAATCGATTTAACAGTTTAAATCGATTTAAGGCCCAGGCCTACTCACAGTCAATCATTCTTTAGCATACAGAACAAAGAGTACCCAATGGAGAGAATTACTTATGATTGTGTCATCATTGAGGCATAATGTAATCCTCAATAAATCTTAACTAATCAAGCAAGCTAAGTAGTAAAACTGTATTTTTAGCTCAAAACTGCCATTTTGGCTATTTTTAAAAATAAAAGGCTTAAAAAAAATGAAGAAAGAAAACTAACTACTTGTTTTTCTCTTCCAGCGAATTTTAGAAAAATAGTTAGTCTGGCATGTAGATTTAAAGCTTATAAAAAAAGTTTGATTGATTTAAAAATGTTTTGTCACTTTATAAATTTATTAATTCATCATTTTTCTAAAGCTTTGCTTGTAGCTTCTGCATAACTTCGATTTTGGCGTTTTTCAATAATGTGTAAAATAAATGAAAACATTAGGGAAAGATAGAAAAAAACCAGATGAAAAAAACCATTTGGTTTAAACCAGCGTGGTTTAAACTAGGGATTGACTGAATACCGAATAGTTGATTCGGTATTCGGTGGTTTGGCATGTAAACCGAATATTCAGCTTCGGCCAAATAATTGCAGGTAAGTATTTTTTGTAAAATTAGAAGAATTCTCTTTTACTTAGCAGTAGAATAGGCTAAATAATGAGTTTCAATATTATGTGCATGAGTTCAGAGTTCAGCTGCACTACAAAAAACAAGTCAAAGGCCATTTTTTATTTAAAAAAAAACTTTTTCCTTCCTAAAATAGTTTACATAGGGGTGAAATCAAAACAACTGTCTACAATAGAGAAAAAAAAAAGTAAGGAAGATGCACTTCTTCCCCTTATCATTTAATTTTAATTACTTCTACATTAGTTTTTTTAATTTAAATTAATTTAATATGTATTTTCTTTAATATACTCATCAAATAAGTATATCAGAATTCATATCTGTATATCTAAAGTTATTAAAGAAAATACACACATCAAATAAATATATTCCTATGCCTATCCTATAGCTTTTATAACCGTTATATCAAAATCGCTCAAATTTGTTGTCTTCATCACCACCGTGTTAAAATATTAATCAAAATATAAATATCTACCAATAATGTGAAAGAAAATAGTTAATTGTACAAATTGATATGATACCTTTGTATTTTGAGGGTATTCCTATTCAATATGTTTATAATTAGACTTAGACAATCAATAAATCAGCTTAATGACAACATTGTTTTTTTTTATTTGAATGAACTTTTGTTTTTCTGACAATCCTTATCCTTAATAATAGCCTGCATAATTTAATATTTTCATAGGTTATTTTTGGGTATTGACTAGTGGTAAAATAATAAAAAATAAGTGATGGGTTAATGAATTTGTGAGTGGAAAGAAAGCCATTAATTTTTTTGTTAATTAGATTTAAGAATAAAAATGTAACTGAATTAAATTATTGAGAATTTAATTTCAATTAAACTTTATTAAAAAATCTAATATATTCAAAAATTTGTATTAAAAATTTTCAAGTATTCGGTTGCCGAATACCGAATATTCAGTATACAGTTCGACCGAAGCTTCGGTGTTCGGTATTCGGCAAAATTGCTGCTTCGGTCAATCACTAGTTTAAACCAAACAACCCTGATTCTTGAGTTCGAGCTATTGCGGAAATCGTAAATAATGCAGTATAGCAGCGCCACCTATTGAGTGATTTACACCAAAATGTATAAAACTTCAATTGATGTCAAGGAATAACTGAATCTGAAGTTTGATGAAAATCTGTGCATTAGTTCTGGAGATTGAGCTATTGTGGAAAGCATGAAAAATGCTGCATAGCAGCGCCACCTATTGAGCGATTTACACCAAAAACTAATCAAGTCCAGTTTATATCAAGGTCTAACTGAATCTGAAGTTATGTGAAATTCCGTGCATTAGTTCAAGAGATAGAGCGCCCACAAATTTTTTGTCACTCTGTGAGTGACAGAGTGACAGACATTTTCTAAAAACCATCAAATCGTGTTCAGGTCATTCTAAAACGTATAAATCCGTCGAAAACCGGAAGTCGAAAATTTTCACAAACCCAATACTTTCTTCTTGTGAAGATAGAAGAAAGTAAAAAAACCAGGCCGGTGGCTTTTATCGGCTTTTTTTTTTTGGCCAAAATTGGCTTTTATACAATGAAGCTTTTCAATTATAAACTACACATTTAAAAATGTTTTTAATTAGTTTTAATGACATTTAATTGATTTAGAGTTTAATAAGTAACCCAATTTCTCAATAATTAGGACATTAATGTTTGAATAAAACTTAAGATGGTTTTGCTAGTGATTTATCAGAATTGCAAATATATCGGCTAAATTTTAAAAGGGCCATACCAACTAGAGCCGTGCCGAGTACTTGGTAAATACTCGGTACTCGGCGAAATTTTGGCCGAGTACTCGGCCAATACCGAGTAGTTGTAATAATTTCATTTTTTAAGCATATGAATTTAACTGATCTGTAAAAAGTTATTTGAATTAGAGATGCAACGATTATTCTGCTGAAGCCGAATAATCGGCCCATTTGGCCTATCCACCGAATATTTGGCTTCAGCCGAATATCAAGTCCATTATTCGGCCTTGGCCGAATAATACTGTAAGAACTTTTTTTATTATTTACACACTAAAACTTTTTAATTTGGCAATTTATTTTCATCATGTATAATGAAAATTTTATTTGAAATTAACTAACACTTTTTTCCCCTTAACTTTCATACCCTGAATGGGTTTTATCTACCCATTTTTATGTAACAGAGTAATTTAGGAATCATGTTAAAATTTTTATGCTGTATCAATAAATACAAAAAGTCTGTAATAAGCTAACATAATCTATTCAATTTAAAATTTTCCTAATAAAGCAATACAAGGAAATTCTAATTTTTTAAGGCTAATGGGAAGTTTAATATTTATCCCTTGTTATTGTTACATAAAAAAATATTTCTTTCAGCTATATTTTTAATTAGATTTATAAAGAACATAAATATTACGGTAGATTAAGTATAGATGTATTGTATGTATAACATAAATATGTAAGTTGTATATGCTGCAATACTTAAGTTGTTTTTTTTTTCTGACTTTTTTTTAGTAAAATTCTCTTAAATTTAAATGTAATTTAAGTAATTTTATTAAGTGTGTTACTATTTCTTATTGAATAATGAAAGAAATGTAAGTACTAAATTCTTTTAATCAAGTATATATATATGTTTTTACATCACTATTTAATTTTGATTTTCTATTACCTAAAACTTAAATTTTTGTTGTCTAGTACTTTTAAAACTACATAGTCAATATTTTAAAATTTATTTTCCTTACAGATATTTCCTTCCTTTAAATCTGAAATCATTCACTATACACTTCTTAATAGTCTGCTGACATAGCAAAACAATATGTGACTTTTTTGTTAATTGTGAGCTTTATAAAGTCTACACTAATTTCTTTCCACAATTTTAGAGGACATACCTTTCTGTCTAGGGATGCACCGGATATTGATTTTGCCGGATATCAGATACCGGATATCCGAAGCTCCTTCGCCCGCCGGATTCGGATATCCGGCCGGATATCCGATCGGATATCCGGCCCTAGATATGTTTTTAGTTATACATTGAATTATTTCTCTACATAATGTCATTTCAAAACAATAAATTACAAACATGTTTCACACATCATTAAAACATTTTAAATGTATTGAAATATAATTTACAAAAACTATATCTCTTTGAATATCATGGCTTGCAATTCAAGCTTTCCCAGGAGGGGAGTTTGATACCCCAAATTTATAAATGCAGGGGAGTTGAACTGTTAGAAAGGGAAAAAAAAATCTTTACACCCTGTTATTTTTTATGTGCTACTTAAAGAATTACATTTATACAGACATGTCAAAATACCATTGAAACAATTTAAATTAACAACTCAAGATAATTATTAAAAATTTTTATTTTATTAAAACAAAGGAACAGAATCAAGCTTTATATATATCATGTCTATTTTTCAATTTTCACCCAATGTTATGGGCAATTAACTATCAGGTTGCTAAATGAATTTCTTAATTTAGATTTTATTCCATTTTGCATACTTTAGCCTCTTTCAGAAGTTACACTTTTGACAAACAGTACAGAGCGATTTTATAACTTTAGAAATTATCGGAAACACATGGTTATGCTCTCCTAAAAAGTTTTAGAAAACTTTGCAAAATCTGATGTGCATTAATTTTTAACTTGCATGAATAATGGACATCGGTGATGGTATGTCACTTCTGAACAAATTTGTTTTATTATATCCTTAATGGAATTATAGTCAAAACTGTAATCACTGGTATTTTCGTTAATTGAACTATGTTCTACGCATTGGAATCTACGCTATGAAATCCATATCCAAAGTTTGAAAAGGGAATAGTCAATTGATTTCTTCTATTACACGAGAAAAGGTTGATTTCAAAAAGTCATGTCCTAATTTCTGTTAATTGCGAGAAACAATTAGTTTGTTGTTTCTAAATATGTTTTTTTGAAGTTCATCAAAGTCTTTTTTTCATGTGCACCACAAGTGTAATCTCATTTTGTTTAGTGCTGACTATTGGCCAATTTGATAGAGCTTAGTCTCCAGTGGCCGTTGCTGCCCTTTTAGTTATTTCCTATTTTGGGCAGACAGGTAAAACATCGCAAAATACGTAAAACGGTCATAGAAAAAACATTGCTGATTTCGTCAATCATGGTGAAAATAAATAAAATAATTTGTCGATTGGTTGCGAGAAAAAAACTGAAGCTCGTAGGAAATCGACAATGGGAAAATATCACAAAATTCGTCAATCAATCATGGAAAACTATCGTGAAATTTACCAATCCGTCACGAGCAAATACTGTGAAATTCCTCAGCCGGTCGCAGAGAAAAAATGCAAAATTTTTCAATCGGATACAGAAAAAACAATCGTTACTTTCATCAGTATGTCACAAGAACAAACAGGAAAATTTGCCAATCGGTCACAGAATAAAATTTCTAAATTTGTCAATTGATTGCGAAAAAAAAAATTATGAAATTCACCAGTCGGTCTCCAGAAATAAATCAAGAAATTCGTCAGTCGGTTTCGGAGAAAAATCGCAAAATGTTTTTGTCAGATGCAGAAAAACAAACATGAATTTTGTCAATTTGTTGTAAGAAGAAACTGTGAAATCTGCCAATTGATACTGGAAAATATCACGAAGTTTGTCAGCCGGTCCTGAGACTTCATCATCGTTTTACAAAGAAACATTTTCGGAAAATGATTTTTTGGGAACAGGAGCCGCCCGCCCCCAATATTCTTTAGGGCATGAATCCTGCCATCCCATCTCGAAATTCAAGACATGTATTTGCCATTCAAACCGTGTAATGTATATTAATAATGTTGTATAAAAAATGTTATTTAAACATTAAAATATTCTGTTTATTTGTACAATGAAATGCTGATAATTGCTACTGGATTTGGATATGGGATTGACTATATTGATAATTGCTAATAATTAATTTGTACAATCAAATGTTGATAATTTGTGTAACAAATTTTAACCAATTAAATATGCCTATAATTGTAGAGTATTTTCACAAAGAAATACATATGTTCTTTTTATAATTTAAACATAAAATATCTACTAATATACCCATGATTAAAGAGTGATTTTCTCCAAATATAGGTTTAGTTGATGACTTTTTTCTGTTTTAATTATTTAATAGTGTTTTGCTTTGAGTCACATTTAGTTTTATTTTAAGTTAAATTACTGTGATATTTATAAGTAAAAAGAAAATTACTTTTAATTTTAAATATTTTATTTATAATAAAGTTACAAATATAACTAATTGGATGTGCCAATCCCAAAACTTTCTTCTATCTCATACGTCTTAATATTTCTAAAAGTAGTTTTAAATGTTAATACTTCGATATTATTAGTTCAATATTATACCAACTTTGATTTTGATCTAAGATTTCTGCTGGTCAATTAATCAAAATAAGAATAAGATAATCTCAATCATGATATTTATTAAAATCAATATTTTTTTTCGTTATTCTGTTGTACATCAGCTGATGTGAATAGCCAGCTTAGCAGGATGCGAAGTTCCCATGACTTCACGAGCCACCAATATACAGTACAAAAACTGCAAAAAATTGAGAAAATTTTACAAAAAACGCTGTCACAGTGACACCTTCTGGCGGAATATTTCCAAATTCAAGGAAAAACTGACGGCCATAGCCAAAAATATACACAAAAAATTGGTTCAATTCTAAGCTTTGTTTCATACACTTTTCGATGGTAAAATAACGGAAATAACACAAAAATCACTATTATAGAGCCCCCTTCCAGCAGACTATTTTCAAATTCAAGGAAGACCAGTTGGCCATAGCCAAAAACATGCCCCCAAAAATTGGTTCAATTCTATGCATAACTTCATACACTTTTCGATGGTACAAGAATGAAAATGGCACAAAAATCACTGTTACAGCGCACCCTTCTGGCAGAATATTTCTAATTTAAAGGAGAACCTGCTGGACATAGCCAAAAACATACACAAAAAATTTTGTTCGATTATATGGATAACTTATTACATATTTAACAGACACTTTTCGATAGTACAATAATGAAAATGGCACAAAAATCGCAATTACAGCAACACTTCTTTCTGACAGAATGCTTCCATATTGAAGAAGGACCTGCTGGCCACAGCCAAAAACATACACAAAAATTTGGTTCAATTTTATGCATAACTTCATACATTTTTGATGGCACAATAATGAAAATAGCACAAAAATCACGATTACAGCGCCCCCTTCCAATGGAATGTTCCAATATTGAAGGAGGACCCGCTGGCTATAGCCAAAAACATTCACAAAACTTGGTTCAATTCTATGCATAACTTCATACACTTTTTGATGGTATGATGACAGACAGACAGACATTTTGTATAAGCATGTTTTGGGATCTCTGACCCCTAAAACGTCTAAGCCCACCGAAAACCAGAAATCGAAAAAAATCTCAGTTACAATACTTTCTTCTATTGAAGATAGAAGAAAGTAAAAATAGGCCTGTTTAATTGTTAAACTTAAAAGAGAGAAAGAAAATTAATAAAGTCATACTTTAATAAACAACTTCAGATTTTGTTTCACATTCTGAAAGTAAAGGTACAATTTTCTAAAAGATGTAAACATAAATTCTTAAATTTATTATTAGTCCAGGCAATAGAGACCGTATAGGGACTCTACCTAGCAAAATTAATGGTAGTACTGGAAATCGGCTTTCTTAGATGTTTTTTGGGTCGCTGAATCCGAATTTGTAACTTCCCACCAAAATTTCCCCCGGCAACCTCCCAAATTTTTTGTAAAAAGCCCCAAAATAGGTTTTTATAAAAAAATCCCATTTTTTTATTGTTTTAGTGGAAAAGTAGCTAGAAATTCAGAAAGTAGACAAAATTTCCAACAAATTAGATATATGACATTATGACTTAGGATGAAGGGGAACGGGGGAACTGCTTCGGAACATGCGCCGCAGTGCTGCGTGGACTAAGTTGCGCAATTCCACTTAACCACTCACTCGTTTACATTAGCCCTCCCATCTTCCCTCCGAACTTTCTCTATAAGGTTTACTTTAAGTTTTTTGGGTCGCTGAATCCGAATTTTTAACTTACCCCAAAAATTTTCCACCCCGAAACCCCCCCCCCCAAATAGTTGTTTTTAACTTAAATTTCTTATTGTTTTAGGGGGAAAGTATTACGAAATTCAGAAACTAGACAAAATTTGCAACAAATAGGATATATGACATTATGACGTAGGATAAACGGGGAGAGAGGGGGCTGCCTCGGAACATTCCCTGCGTGCTTTTCTCAAAACCAAATTTTTTCAAAAAATAAATTTTTTGGAGAGTTGCTGGGTGAAATTTTGGTGGGAAGTTACAAATTCGGATTCAGCGACCCAAAAAACATCTAGAAAGCCGATTTCAAGTAATACCATTAATTTTGCCAGATAAAATCCCCTATTGCCTGACTTCATCATTTAGTGCACGTAGCACCGCAGTGCATGTTCCGAGGCAGCAATCACCCTCCCCGTTCATCCTAATTCAGTATGTCATATATCCTATTTGTTGCAAATTCTGTCTAGTTTCTGTATTTTGTAATGTTTTTCCTCTAAAATAATAAGAAATTTCAGTTAAAAACAGCTATTTGGAGGGGGTTTCGGGAGGGAAATTTTTGGGGGAAAGTTAAAAGTTCGGATTCAGCGACCCAAAAATCTTAAAGTAAACCTTATAGAGAAAGTTCGGAGGGGAGATGGGAGGGCGAATGTAAACGTGTGAGTGGTTAAGTGGAATTGCGCAACTTAGTTTACGCAGCACCGCGTGCATGTTCCGAAGCAGATCCCCCCTTCCTCTTCATCCTAAGTCATAATGTCATATACCTAATTTGTTGGAAATTTTGTCTACTTTCTGAATTTTTAGATACTTTTTCTCTAAAACAATAAAAAAATTGATTTTTTTAATAAAAACCTTTTTTGGGGGGCTTTTTACCAAAATTTGAGGGGTTGCCGGGGGAAATTTTGGTGGGAAGTTACAAATTCGGATTCAGCGACCCAAAAAAACATCCAGAAAGCCGATTTCCAGTACTACCATTAATTTTGCTAGGTAAAATTCCCTATTACCTGGACTATATAGAGAGTTCAAATACCAATGTTAGGAAAGCTGGTAATTCTTTAAACTTTTGAGAATTACCTTTTACTCATAAATAGTGGACTTACTTTTATATTTTGCATTATAAACAAAAGTTGTTCGGCACTGTTTGGGTCAAACGATATCTCTTCTTCTTATATATTTGCTTTGCTACGCATTGCCGGATATCCGGCAGAGAAGTCGGATATCCGGTGATTGTGATTCGGATATCCGACGGTATTTCGGATATTGAAAAATCAGCCGGATGTGCCGGATATCGGATATTTGCCGGATATCCGTTGCATCCCTATTTCTGTCAGTGATTTTTATTAAGATATTAAAATTTCTTATGTTTATTTTCTTTCATCTGAAAGTTGAAATTTATGTTTTGTAATACTTTTAAAATTTTGTAATTTTAAAATGTAACAATAACATACATAATATCTACTAAAATGTAACTAGACAGTAACTGATGAGGAACTTTTGCTAAGATTTTTTTTTTAGGGGGGGAGGGGGGATTATATTATTGAGGCAATTTTTAGACCGAACATAGCCAAATATTTTTTCAGAATAAAATAATGCTTTAAAAATTAAATTTGTGTATAAATATTTTTTAAAAAAGAAAATAACCTATTTTAATTGTGAAATATACAAGAATTGTGCATATAATGCATAATATATTTTGATTTTAGACAAAAATGAGTTCATTATTCGGCGGCTGAATAAGACGAATATTCGGCCATAACTAGGCCGAATAATTGGTATTCAGTTATTCGGCCAAACCATTATTCATTGCATCACTAATTTGAATATCAATGTATAATATATGCAATAATTCATAAAACTATTTACTCGGTATTTAACAATATGTCTACAAAATATAGAAAAAGTTAAGAACAAAAACCCTCATAAAATATTTCCAGATTAAAATTTAGTTTCACATTTATACAGATAAAAATAAGTTCTTTTTAAATATATAGGAAAACAGAAAAGACTATTATTTTGGATAAAGAAACTGAAAATACAATAAATGTAATAAAAAAAATTAATAATAAAATTTATTATATTTCAAATTACGGTGCAAAAACACCAAACGTTCTACATTATCAGTAGACAGGGCATTTCTTTTACTACTATAAATTTGGCCTACCTCTGAAAATATACGTTCAGAATAAACAGTTTTGGTTGAAGGTGCACATAAGAATTTTTTTGCAAGGTTGCACATTATCGGAAAAGTTTTTTTTCCCCCCACCGTGCAAATGGAGAGTCAATTTTACATAAGTCTTCTGTTAAGAAATCCTGTATAGCTTTTTGTACCTCTCTTTGTATTTTTCTCTCTTTTATTTTTAATCAAAAGAAAATAAGGTACAGTTACAAAATAAATATGAAATGTTTTGCATTATTCAATGAATTGTTACAGTAACCAAAACATTTTTTTTGATAGACAGATTTTAGGTATCAGAATAAATTAAAAGGTTGAAGAATGTTTTAATTTTATATTGGTTAATAATTGTACATGTTATGTGTCAATTCTCCTTTTTTTGCTACTGTTTTGAATTGCCAAAAATTGTCTTTAAAAGGTGCACAAATAAATTTCAAATGTTTAGTTAATTTATATATACTATATATGTATATTATATATATGTACACACAGGTATATATATATAAGGTATATTTATATATATGTACACCTAAGCTCACATTATGTGCACATCAGAGTTTTTTTTTTTTCCTTATTACCCAACTACTCGGTATTCAGTACTCGGCCAAAGTACCACTCGGTACACTACTAATACCAACTGCCAATTTTTTCATTTTTACTGCTTTATAAAATTAAAGAGGACAATGGTTACTTAGTTACATGTTTTATTACTTAATTAATTTTAAGAGCTATTAATATACAAGTCTTATTTTATTTCTAGTAAACATTTAAAATTATATATAGTCATACAGTACAGGACCCATTATCCGGAATTCCAAAATCCAGAAGGACCCGAAATCCGGGAAAAAAAATGAAAATTTTCTAAATTTGTAAATTTTTACTAAAATTTTGTAATTTCTAAAAATTTTCGAACTTCCCAGTTTTCTAATTTTTTTTTTTTCAGTCCGTTGTGTTTCAGTGTGTAACCACTAAAATATGTTACTTCAGCGGCGGGGGAACACGGAGCAACCCCCCCTTGAAATTAGGAAAAAAATAATTTTTCTCTCAAATTTTAGTATAAAATTAATTTACATTACGATTCGTTAAAAAAAAAACGTCAATTGTTCGCGGTAAAAATCACTAATTTTGCCAAAGGATTTTGGAAAAAACGCTAATTTCGTCAAAAGATCGCAGAAAAAACGCTAATTTCGTCAAAAGATCGTGAAAAAAATGCTAATTTCGTCGAAGGATCGTGAAAAAAAAAGCCAATTTTGTCAATGAATTCCAGAAAAAAAAACGCTAATTTTGTCAAATAATCGCGAAAAAACGCCACTTTCGTCAAAGAATCGCAAACAAAAATGCACATTTTTTTCAAAAAATTGTGAAAAAATGCAAATTTCATTAAAGGATCGCGAAAAAACGCAAATTTCTTCAAAGGATCATGAAAAATAAATGCTAATTTCATCAAAGAATTGCAGAAAAAAACGTTAATTTCGTCAAAGAATTGCGAAAAAATGCGAATTTATTTGAAAGAATTGCGAAAAAAATGCGAATTTCGTCAAAGGATCGAAAAAAACGCAAAATTCTTCAAAGGATTGCATAAAAGCGCAAATGTTTTCAAAGAATCACGGAAAAAAACGCGAATTTCGTCAAATGATCGCGAAAAAAAACGTTAATTTCATCAAAGGATCTGAAAAATAAACGCTAATTTCGTCAAAGGATCGCGGAAAAAACGCGAAATTTGGGAGGACCCGAAATCCGGAAAGCCTTCGGTCCCGAGGATTCCGGATAATAGGTCCTGTACTGTATTAATAAAAACACCATTTCTCACTATTAAAAACATTATGAATAGCATATGCATGAACATGCTTAGCAACAAACTTTTCAAAATTTTATTTAGAGATTTTTTTTTCTTGTTTAAATGCTCTATTTTTTATACACTTATGTACCACTCCCCTCAAATATTACATCCTTTATAATTTCTCTTATAACATATTATAACTTAATCTCTCCATATGGACACATAAGAATATTTCCATTTTGATGTGCTATATTATTTAAATATAATCTTTAAAATGTGTAGTACATGTGGAGACTGGAGCTATGTAATATAGAGTTTCAAAACACCAGTTTGGAGTAGTGATGCAATGAATAATGGTTTGGCCAAATAACCAAATACCAATTATTCTGCCTAGTTATGGCCAAATAATGAATTCATTTTTGTCTAAAACAAAATATAGTATGCATTATATATACAATTCTTGTATATTTCACAATTTAAATCTATTATTCTCTTTTCAAAAAATTATTTATGAGCAAATTTAATTTTTTAAAGCATTATTTTATTCTGAAAAAATATTTGGCTATGTTCAGCCTAAAATTGCATCTAAAATATATTTCTCCACCCCCCCACCCAAAAAAAAAGTCTTACAAGGAAGGTCTCCATACTGGGCATACTCAGAAAATGTTGAAGAAAATGCTAGTGAAAGTACCCATGTATGTAATAAAGGATCAGTTAAAATTAGCGGCAGAATTACAGTAGAAAATCTGTAAAAAAATAAAATACTTTCGAATAATTGGCGTGAAAAGACGAAATCGGCACGCAATTTGGCGAGCAACACTTTTCCTCGCCAAAAGCAAACGATTTTAATGAATCTGAAAATTGTTTGTTAATTGATTTTGAGAATATGCGGTATTTAATGAATTTAAACGTAAACCATGAAAGAATTTATTATTATTATTATTATTACATTTTGTATTATACTTGTTGCCGATTTGAACGAAATTTTGCCATTGTTTTATTCTCCAATCGACAATTTTTTTAATTTAAACGGCTTTATCAGTTATAAAAATAACTTTTAATGCCAGATGAATAATGCTGCCGTAATACATTTCCATACTGAAGAAGTTGTTTCCATAGCAACAAAGTTGAACCGACAGTGCTCGATGGGGCATATATTTGAGTTTGGAACAATTTTAATCAATTTAAATTTTGTTTTAAATCGTAAAATACGATAGTTAAAATTCGTTATAAGTACATATAAATATGTGACAAAACTATAATTAAAACAAACTAAAAATGACAAAGCTAAAGTTATTTAAATTAAACTTATTTAAACAAATTCAACATAAAAAGTTTTTTCCTTAAAGAGTATTCAATAAGCGTATATTTTTTTTAATTTAATTTCTTCGCCAAACGGTGATAAGTCACCAAATAAGCGAAATTTTCATTATTTTTTTACGGACATTCTACCGAGGTTCTGCCAAAAAATTTTTTATAAACATATGTACCCATGGGAGAAGAACATTCTATATTTTTTTTTTTTTTCAGATTTTTCTGAGTATGCCCGTATGGAGACTTTCCTTGTTAGCAAAAATTCCTCATCAGTTACTGTCTAGTTATATTTTAGTAGATATTATGTATATTGTTACATTTTAAAATAATGACAAATTTTTAAAAGTACTAGAAAACATAAATTTGAACTTTCAGATAACAGAAAATATAAAATAAGAAATCTTAATATTGTAAGAAAAATCCCTGATAGAAAGGAATATCCTCTAAAATGGTGGAAAGAAAAAAGTGTAGACTTTATAAAGCTCACCATTTTTTTTTTTTTTTTTTCTTTTTTTGCTATGCCAGCAGACATTAAGAACTGTTAAGAAGTGTATAGTAAATGTTTTAGATTTAGAGGAAGGAAATATCTGTAAGGAAAATAAATTTCAAAAATATTGACTATGTAGTATCTTAAGTATACTGTATTGTTACAATTTAATAGATATTATGTATGTTGTTGCTGTTACATTTAAAAATAATCACAGAATTTTAAAAGTACTAGACAACATAAATTTAAAGTTTCAGATGAAAGAAAATCTCAATTAAATAGTGATGTAAAACATATACAATAATTAAAAAAATTTAGTACTTGCATTTCTTTTATTATTTAATAAGAATTAGTAACACACTTAAAAAAATTACTTAAATTATATTTAACTTTTAAGCACATTTTACTCAAAAAAGAAAAGCTTAATTATTGCAGTATATACGACTTAAATATTTATATTCTTTATAAGTCTAATTAAAGATATCGTTTAAAGAAAGATTTTTTTATGTAACAAGGGATAAATATTAAATTTCCCATTAGACTTTAAAAAATTAGAATTTGCTTGTATTGCTCTATTAGGAAAATTTTGAATAGATGAAGTTTAAATTTAATAGATTTTGTTACCTTATTACAGATGCTTTTTGTACTTATTGATACAGCACAAAAATTTTAACATGATTGATAAATTACTGTCTTATATAAAAATGAATAGATAAAACCCATCCAGGGTATGAAAGTTAAAGGGCAAAAAAGTGTTAGTTAATTTAAAATAAAATTTTCATTATACATGATGAAAATCGATTGTCAAATTAAAAAGTTTCACTGTGTAAATATAAAAACATTTCTCACAGTATTATTTGGCAAAGGCCGAACAATGGACTTGATATTCGGCCGAAGCCGAACATTCGGCAGATAGGCTGATTATTCGGCTACGGCCGAATAATTGTTGCATCTCTAGTTTGAAGCCTAACTTATATTCTTTTCAATGTTTATATATATATTTTTTGGACATAATGCCTTCACAGTTGCCTTCTAGAAGTTATAAAGACTTATATATTTCACAAAATTTAATAGAAATCCATAACTTCTTTTAGTAGAACTATGTAATATGCAATTTCAAAACACCAGTTTGGAGTCTAACTTATATTCTTTTCAAGATTTATAATTTTTTTTGTCAGACATAATTGCCTTCACAGTTGCCTTCTAGAAGTTATAAAGACTTATTTGACAAAATTTAATAGAAATTTATAATTTTTTAGTAGAAAATATTTATAAGTGTATTAAAAATTAATTAATCCAAATTTAAAACGAATTAACTGTAAACCAACTTTAAAAAATAAAAACCGGCCGGCTTTTTTTGGCCTGGCTAAAAGCCGGCAAGCCTGGTTTGGACTGAATCTGAATTTGTGTAATCTAATAGTCAATTTGAAATCAGAATCAATGTCACAGAGCCACATATGTTCTACCAATCTGATCAAATGGACATTGCTTTAATACCGAACCAGTAGTTATCCGAAATACATCTGACCCCAACCATTCTGGATAAGTGGTTTAGTACATGTATATGGAATAAAAATTGCCCAAAAGGTAGGTTATTGATTTTCTCTCTTTTAATGTTAAAATCAAATTTTTCATTTCTTTTAGAGGAGAAGGGGTTGTATATTTGGGAATACAGAAAATCGTAATTACTTAAAAGTGGAAGGGGGTGGGAAGCTTAGAATCGGGATTTTACAGCATTTAAACAAACTCCTTATAAACCATGAGTGAAAAAAACAATAATCTGAGATCTGTAAATATTAATAACTGCAATAATCTTCTGAAAAAACTTATAATACCGATGTACTACATATACAAAACAACTTCATTTTTACATAATCAACACACCAGATAAACATATTATTTGAGAAATAATACATCTTTTAAAAAAATAAAGTTTACCAGTTTAAATGTGCTGAGAAGAAGTATTTCATTACGTGACACTTTCCAATTACAACTTTATTAAAATTAGTGGAAACACTGTTTACAACAAGAAGCCAAAATCCGTTAACTTTGGTGAGTGATTCTGAAAGTGTCATTCATTATGATGACTTTGAGTGTGTTCAAGAAGCACGCGCGTTACGCGCGCGAGCTCAGGAGACAGGAACATGGAGTGGGTCCATATCATGTATGGAATAACACATAGTATGTTCAGGAACAGATCATGGATTTGATTAATTAAGGTGCTAATTATAAAGATATTTTGTTGCAAAAGGAACGTGTGCTGGATGGCCGAATGGATAAGGCAATGAACTCGAGACCAGGGATTGTGGGTTCGAATCCCTCCAGCCCCACATCGTGTCACAATTTTTTTTGTGTTTTGTTTATTGGTTGTTTTATATTTTTCATAATGAATAAGATATTTTTGATGAAGATATATTTTTTATTTTTGTTATACAGAGGCACGTGTATTTTTATTATAATAATAAAATACTCATTTAAATGTGAGAAAATGAGGTATTTCGAGATGAAAGTTTTAGATCTGAACGCCTTTTAAATATTCAAAGTTTTGTTTCTAAGTGATTATATATGTAGTATGTATATGTATAATGATATAAACATTAAGCAAATCCAAATGAAAAAATAATATATATTGTGCGAAAATATCCTTTTGCACGTAGAATAATTCTTTTTTTTTTTTTTTTTTTTTTTTTTTTGAGTACTTTACGAGTGAATTTTTATGCAGACTAGGCTAGAAATCATATTCTACTTTGAACATTATAAAAATAAAATGTAATAGTTGTAAATTATTTTAACTAAAAATATCTGTACATATATTTTTTAAAGAGATAAAATATATAGGTCTGCTGCCTAGTTTGTAATGAATAAAGTATGATTAGAATGTTTATAAATTTTTTACTGAAAGTATAAGTAAGTATTTTGCTTATACTAACAGAATTTTGAATGCCATTTATTTCTCATGTTTTATGATGTATTTTGGTCTGTTATCCACACGGTATTAAAATATGCAATCATAAAATAAGAAATATATATATTAAAACCTACTCTGAAAAACTGTCTAACTAACAGTGCAAATTCCATTGAAATCCATCCAGTATAGTAGATTACAAACAAATCTCATATGTTGATATCAGAATCTTGGTTTACTAACAGCATTCTATTTATCACAGAAGATATAAATCAACTGATAAATCATTTTTAAATAAATAAAAAGAAAATTGTTAAAAAGTTAAAATTTTTAGATCACCAGTTGAATTCTTAAATTGTATCAATCAACCTACCAAACAAAGCACAACCAATAACACATAAGCAGAAAACGCACAATCACGTGATCAAATCGCCCACACAATTTTTTTGAGCAGCTCGCGCGGAGTTTGCGTGCGGTTGGTTAACTAATTTTAAATGCTAAATGGGCTAAAGTAGATAAAGAAGGTCACGTGATGTTTTTCCCGACTATTTTAGATTTTATCTGAGTGAACATAGGCATGTATTCCTGTTACGAAAACCATGTTTTGGAAGGATGAAGAAATATAGTCGTTGGTTTTACCTTTTTTGAACCATAAAAATAATGAAATAATTGAATTATGTTAAAATTCCTTTCTTCGATAAGACCTACTCCATGGCATAAACTTCTGAGCGCGTTCGCGGCGCAAAGTGCACCTCTGAACACGCTCTTTGAGTGTGTTCAGAGGTGCAATTCGCGCCGCGCGCGCGCTCAGAAGTTTATACCATGGAGTAGCTCTTATCGAAGAAAGGAATTTTAAAATAATTCAATTATTTCATTATTTTTATGGTTCAAAAAAGGTAAAACCAACGACTATATTTCTTTATCCTTCCAAAACATGGTTTTCGTAACAGAAATACATGCCTATGTTCACTCAGATAAAAATCTAAACTAGTCGGGGAAAACATCACGTGACCTTTAGCCCATTTAGCATTTAAAATTAGTTAACCAACCGCACACAAACTCCGCGCAAGCTGCTCAAAAAAATTGTGTGGGTGGTCACGTGATTGTGTGTTTTGTGCTTATGTTTTATTGGTTGTGCTTTGTTTGGTAGGTTGATTGATACAATTTAAGAATTCAACTGGTGATCTAAAAATTTTAACAATTTTCTTTTTATTTATTTAAAAATGATTTATATCTTCCGTGATTAATAGAATGCTGTTAGTAAACCAAGATTGTGATATCAGCATATGAGATTTGTTTGTAATCTGTCGCATATTTTTATGGACTTAAATATCATTGCGTGGAGAGATATATCTACAAGAATAATATATACATCTTGCTTAAACAAGTATTTAATAACGAACACATTTTACAGCAGACGATCACAGGAAACACAGATTCGGCATAGCATACAATTGCCGCTTAAGCACAAAAACATTCTATTTTTCTTTCGCGCTAGTCGCGGTTACAGTCAAATACACCACATCTCCTCCCTTCCAAAACTTCTTCTATAGATCTAATCGCTTTGGAGGTTTCCGGACTCTAGTGGATCGGCGAACTGGTTGTGGTGTCGGAGTTGAACCCTGGGCTATGAGTGGAGCATGCTCTGGTGTAGGAATTGAGACTGGCGTTGCATCAGTCGTCTCCGTCTCCCTACAGGTCGGTGATGGTGTTGACTCAACACTGGACGTCGGAGCCTCAGCATCTTGCACAGGAATGGCAGGTTTTGCAGACTGTCGTTGGAGCTCGCATTCTTTTTCCTCTATGTCTCCTCCATCCCGTATTTGATCCACATGCCTACGCCACAATTGGCCATTTACATCCACAGTGTAATGTAGTTGCCCATCTTTACTAACGACTCTTCCAAACCTCCATCTCTTGTCTCCTTGCCGGTAATTTCGTACAGCGACATTGTCGCCAATTCGGAACCCTCTATCTGAGAATTCATAAGTTCCTTTACGAACTTTTTCTTCCACTCTGCTCTTAAGGTCAGGACGCAGCAGGTCGATTCTCGTCCGAATCTCTCTCTTCAACATGAGCATGGCTGGACTATGGAGTGTAGTGAGGTTCGGAGCTTTTCTGTATTGCATAAGGAATGTACTTAATTTTTGTTGTATCGTTCCGCTATAATTTTGCATAGCTCTTAAAGATTGCTTCACTGTAAATACGTATCTTTCGGCCTGCCCATTGCTAGATGGCTTAAAGGGCGCAGTGGTTTTGTGTTTAATGCCGTTATTACGCATAAACATGTCAAATTCGAACGATGTGAACTGTGGACCGTTGTCACTTACAAGCATAAGTGGCAATCCAAATCGTGAGAAACAGTCTCTTAAGCATTCAATCGTTTTGGTTGTTGTGGTGGATCTCATTGGATAAGCTTCCAACCACTTTGAATGAGCATCTACTATAATCAGGAACATATGTTCAAAGATAGGTCCAGCGAAATCTATGTGGATACGTTGCCAAGGTGTACTAGGATACTCCCAGTAATGCACCTTCACCTTTTGTGGGTCGGTTTTATATCGAGCACAGTCTACACAGTTCTTGGCCGTGTTTTCTATGTCCTTATCGATGTTTTTCCAGTAAACGTACGATCTCGCGATAGATTTCATTTTTACAGCACCTAGATGGCCATGATGCAACTCTTCAAGCACCTGAGCCTGATACCGTTTAGGGACGCACACCCGCTGACCTAACAGTATGCAACCATCTTGTAAACTATATTCTGCTTCTCTTCCCCTTAAAACTCCTCCACTCTGTAACACATGAAGTATTGGAGCGAGGTCTGCATCCAAAAGAGTTTCTTTGGCTAAGTCACTAGCTGTGACAGGAAGAGTTTCTATTTGTGCTAACTGAAATAGAGAAATTTCATCTTTAACGTCTAGCTGTTCGAAAGTGGACGGCAGCCTAGACAAACAGTCAGCATTACCATGGTTTTTTGTATGACGATACTTTATGTCAAACTGGAAAGACTGTAATACTAAAGAATAATGTAACAATCTTGTCGCTGCCAGAATTGGGAGACCTTTCTTCGATCCGAAGATGGCCACTAAAGGTTGGTGGTCAGTTAATAATGTGAATCGTCTCCCTTTTAGGTAAAGATAAAATTTCTTGACACCCCATACAATTGCGAGTGCTTCTTTATCAATCTGAGCATATCTTTTCTCAGTTTTTGTGAGAGTTCTGGAGGCAAAAGCTATTGGTCTTTCCGTTCCGTCAGGTAAAGAGTGGGAAAGTACCGCCCCTACCCCAACAGGAGATGCGTCAGTTGCCAATACCAATGGCAGTGATGGATCATAATGCATTAGGACACGCGGAGAACAAATTTCATTTTTAATTTTTTCAAAAGCTTCCTGACAATCCTTTGACCAAACCCATTTAACATCTTTCTGTGTTAATTTATACAAAGGATTCGCTATTGTAGCCAAATTAGGGCAAAATTTTCCATAAAAGTTAACAAGCCCTAAAAAACTCTGTACTTCTTGTACGTTTGTAGGTCTAGGAGCTTTCGAAATCGCAGAAATCTTCTCATCAGTTTTATGTAAACCGTTTTCATCAATTTTGTGCCCTAAAAATTTTATTTCTTTTTGAAAAAATTTACTCTTACCCAAATTTAATTTCAGCCCATGATCTTTACATTTCTGAAAAAATTTTCTTAAGGCCTCTAAATGTAAATTATCATCTGATCCAGTCACTCTAACATCATCCATAAAAACTTTAATACCTTCCATCCCCTGGAAAAGACCATCAATATATCTTTGCCAAATAGCTGGGGCAGAATTTAAACCATACATAAGTCTTTTACATACATATAACCCTTTATGAGTATTTATAGTTAAGAGTTTTTGACTATCGGGATGCACTTTCATTTGCAAATATGCATGTTTAAAATCAATTTTTGAAAAATGTTTACCTCCATTTAAGCTTGAAAATATTTCCTCTAATTTTGGTAAAGGATGTTGTTGTATCATTATATTTTGGTTTACGGTAACAGAGTAATCTGCACATAGGCGTATTGACCCATCAGTTTTTTCAACCGGGACAACTGGTGTTGCCCAATCCGAGGATTCTACCCTCTCTATGATACCTTCCCTTTCAAGCCTATCAATTTCTTCTTCAACCCTATCTTTTAAAGAAAAAGGTACGGGTCTGGCTCTACAAAATTTTGGAATTACATCGGATTTAAGTTCCAACTTTACTTCATAATTATTAATTTCACCTAACTGATCGTCGAAAAGTTCTTTATACTCTTCTAACAATTTATTCAAATCATATTCACAAGATGTTCTCACTGCTTTGATAGAATTCCAATCCAAATTGATACTATATAGCCATTCACGGCCAAAAATTGTATCCAAATTTTCCTTAACAATGTACAAATTTAATTTGAATTTTTGATTTTTGTATTCAACATCCACAGTAACAAATCCCAAAGGTACAATTATTTCACCTTTATATGTTTTAAAAACTACTTTTGAGGGCTTAATTTTTTTCTTCGAAATCTCACGAAATTTTTTAACGCTCATTACCGAGACGGCCCCTCCAGTATCCAGTTCCATACTTACAGGTTTATTTTCAACAATTAGTGTTAACATAATAGGAGGTTTTCTTTGCTCCTCCTCTTTTAGCGAGTTCAAATCAAAAGAATACATTGGGATAACATTTTCACTAGAATACAGAGTATCTACCTGCTTTTGTTTTACCGTGTTTGCTTTTAACCCTTTGTTTGCGGCAAAACAGGCTTTTTGAATGTGCCCAATTTTTTGACAAAAATGACACTTAGCTAATTTAAATCTGCAGGAATGCTTATCGTGATTAGTTGCCGTACACCGTGTGCAATTTGTTTTTTCCTTCTTTCCCGAATGATTTTGTTTTCCAAGGTTTTTCCTTTGCGAAACACATTTTGACTGCTCTTTATTTTTTCCCACGCTAAATTCCTTAATTTCTAAAGATTTCCCCATTATCTCATTTGCCCCTTTCATAGCTTTCTCCATAGCTAAAGCAATTTTTAAGGTATTCTCGATATCTATATCATCTTCCTCGAAAAGTCTATCTAATATTGCTCTATCCCTTAACCCGCTTACAAAAACATCCCTTAACATCGTATTTAACATTTCTTGTTTATACTGACAAGGAATTGCTAAGGAGCGAAGTTCAGCCATAAAAGCACTGACACTTTCCCCCTCTCGTTGCTTACGATTTAAAAATACATGCCTACTAGGAATTATAAGCGGCGTCGGAGTGAGGTGAGCTTTTAACGTATTTTTTAGGGTAAGGAAATCTTTATCTGAAGGACTGTCAGGAGCTAGCAGGTTTTTCAACAAATTGTATAATTTTGCTGACAAACTAGAAATAAAAACTTTCCCACGTTTGCCATCCGGAACATTTTGAATGTCCATGAATGCTTCGAAGCGTTCTATAAAAGCATCAAAAGCTTCATTTGTATCATCGAACTTTTCAAATTGAACCGAAACTTTAGGTTCGTGGGTTTTCGGACCGGCAAAAGTGGCTATAGTTTCCATTAAGGCTTTATTCTGTTCGATTAAACTTTGAACGAGCTGCTCCATTTTTATCCTTCTTTAAAAGATAAATACAAAAGAATTTTTTTTTTACCTTGGGCAGTCTTCAGCAGCTAATTATCCATCGGCGTTGTCCGTGGTCGTAATGACTTCGAAACTTTTAGTTACAAACACCTCGTCGCCAGCTGTCGCATATTTTTATGGACTTAAATATCATTGCGTGGAGAGATATATCTACAAGAATAATATATACATCTTGCTTAAACAAGTATTTAATAACGAACACATTTTACAGCAGACGATCACAGGAAACACAGATTCGGCATAGCATACAATTGCCGCTTAAGCACAAAAACATTCTATTTTTCTTTCGCGCTAGTCGCGGTTACAGTCAAATACACCACATAATCTACTATACTGGATGGATCTCAATGGAATTTGCACTGTTAAGTTAGACAGTTTTTCAGAGAAGGTTTTAATATATATATTTCTTATTTTATGATTGCATATTTTAATACCGTGTGGATAACAGACCGAAATACATCATAAAACATGAGAAATAATTGGCATTCAAAATTCTGTTAGTATAAGCAAAATACTTACTTATACTTTCAGTAGAAAATTTATAAACATTCTAATCATACTTTATTCACTACAAAACTAGACAGGAAACCTATATATTTTATCTCTTTAAAAAATATATTTACAGATATTTTTAGTTAAAATAATCTACAACTATTACATTTTATTTTTATAATGTTCAAAGTAAAATATGATTTCCAGTCTAGTCTCGATAAAAATTCACTTCTGAAGTACTCAAAAAAGAAAAAAAAAAAAAAAAAAAAATCAAGGAATTATCCTACGCGCAAAAGGATATTTTCGCACAATACATATTATTTTTTCCTTTGGATTTGCTTAATGTTTATATCATTATACATATACATACTACATATATAAATATAATCACTTGAAACGAAACTTTGAATATTTAAAAGGCGTTCAGATGTAAAACTTTCTTCTCGAAATACCTCATGGGGCCTCGGTGGCCGAGCGGTTAGGACACCGCGCTGCCAGCCGCCAAGCATTAAGAGCGGCAGAGGTCTGCGAGTTCGACTCTCGCTGGCTCCATTGCACACTCTTTGTGGAGCTCCCGGATGTAATTTCTCTGTGTTGTAAATTTCATTGTGCCATCTCGTCCCTGTATATTGACGATGACTTATAAACGGACCTAGATGTCAAGTACACAAGTCAGATGTATGTGTAAATAAATAAAATACCTGGGAAGGAGGCGGCCCGGTGAGTGTGTGTGGTGTTTTTGGCGGTAGCTCTAAGCCCACGTGCGCGTAGAGGGTTGTGCTTATAGTGTGGTGAGAGTAAGTTTTTTGTTTATCGTAATACAATAGTGTTAGTGTTTTCGCGTATTATTGAATTTGTGTGTAGTTAAATTTAAGTGTGTGTTGACAGTCTGAGCACTTTGGACTGGTCATCAGGCACGGTTTGGTATAATGTCGGGAACGGAGGTAAAGATAAAAGAAAGCATAGGTTTCAACAGTGAAGAATACAAGAAATATAATTGGAACGATGGGAGGACAGCAAATTAACATGATACCGAATTTAAAAGACTATGTCATCATTACGGAAGGTGAGGAGGGCGGACTCCACAAGTTAAACCCGATCCAGCTAAAGAAAGAAATAAAACAAAGCTTTGAACATTACAAGGAAATTGATACGGCTAGATACACCAGGAACAACAAGCTGCTAATCACAACGAAAAATTATGAATGTGCCAATGAGATTGTAAACAGAGAAAAAATATTTAACAATAAAGTGAAGCATATATTAATGAATGAAAATATAACCTCTAGATTTTTAATCTTCAGAATTGATACCGATATAACATTAAAAGAAATCCAAGAAGAGATTGAAGAAGAGAATCAAGTTACGATCCAAAATATTAGAAGATTTACAAAGAGATATGAAGGCCGCACAGTTCCCACGGGAACAGTGCTTATAACCATATATGGACATGTCCTACCAGAATACATTAAAATGTTTTATATGCGACAGAAAATAAGTTTATTTGTAGACAGGCCAAGAAAATGCAATATTTGCCAAAGCTTCAACCATGGAACGAATAAATGCACAAACGACAAAAGATGCAAAAGATGTGGGAAAAACCACCCTGAGTTGGTATGCAAAGAAGCCGAAGTCAAATGCGCAAATTGTGAGCAAAATCATGAAGCAGACGACGAGGACTGCGAAATTAAAAAACGAGAGGTGGAAATTCAAAAATTTAAAAGTGAAAACCATATCACGCTGGCTGAAGCTAGACGACAGTTCAGTTTGAAAACAGCTAAAAGCTACGCGGCTAAAACAAAAACAAACATCGAAAAAGTGAACGATGAAGGCAATTATCACAAGTTAGCTGTACTTATGGAAGAGAAGTTTAACAAAATAATGGACATAGTTATGAATATGTGTGAAGTTATGGTGAGCTTACAACAAAAATCAGTAAATGAAATTGAAAACGGGGTGGAAGGAAATGAAAAAGAAACGACAGTTAAAAATAAAATTGGAAAAAGAGATATCATGGGGGAGTTCTATTCTCAGTTAAGAGAGAAAAAATTAAAATTATCGAATGAAGCCCAGGAAGGTGAAAGATTGCTGTTACAGGAATATCTAGCTCCAGAGATGGATAAAATGTTGGTTGATACAGAAAATGGATAAGGGTCATGGACTGTTCTGTGGTACTAGTGCTCGGTTCATTGTCAGCTGGTGGATCGGTATCTGGATTTACTGGTATGCTGGTTTTTGGGGTAAGTGTTGATAATTTTTGTGTTTCTTGGCGTTTCTGTGTTCTTTGTGAGTTTTTTGTTTTGTTATTGTTCATGGACACTTTTCTTTGTCAGTGGAATATTAGAGGTCTCAGGTCTAATTTACCCTGGCTGCGTACCGGGATGTTTCGCAACTGTATTGTTTGGGCGTTTCAGGAAACGCTTCTTAGCAACAATTGTAATTTATCCTTCAGGAATAGGAATTTATTTCGAGCTGATAGGCCTAGTAGTTTATCGAGGGGGGGAGGTGGTTTGCTGCTAGCGGTGTTGAAGCGATTACCTGTGGAAAGACTTCAGCTTCCTAGGATTGGCCGGGATCACGAGGCGCTTGGGATCAAAATTTGGTACAAAAAAAGGTGGATCGTAATCATCAACGTCTATGCACCGAAGGGGTTTGCTGATATTAGGTGGTTGGAGAGCATTAAAGATCTGATCGGCCATGATTATATTATTGTTGGGGACTTCAACATTAATTTCCTCAATTGGGAAAATAACCCTAAAGCTCATAAAATGATGAACTTGATGAATTGGATTATACATACGGATGCCATTTTAATGAATTTAGATGTGGTTACGAGATGTAGGGGTGGAGGTACGGGATCATTATTGGATTTGACAATTGTGTCAGACAGTTTAGCTCGGAGCTTCCAGGTGGATGTTCTGTCGGATCCGTTGGGTTCGGACCACTACCCAATCAGAATCCTCGAAAGGTCTAGTGGTGGGGGTGGTAAGAAAATGTATTGGTCCCAGGTCAATTGGCATAGAGTTTGCTCGGCTGTAGATGGTTTGGACGATGAGGTTTATGCGGAGGGGATGGACAGGTGGTCAAAGGACATCGCTCAGGCGTTGATTCAGTGCACGGAGAGGTTCCCAGTGAGTGGGGGTAATCTTCCGCCTGGGTGGGGGATTGTCACCCGTAGACTGTTGGCTCTTAAAAGATTTTACCATAGGAAGGCAGTCCGTTTAGGTCAGCTGGACTTATGGTGCAAATACAAGTTCTACAACGCTAAACTGAAGAAGCAGATTAAGAAAGACAATCAGAAGTTTTGGGATTCTGTTACCAGGGACGCTGGAAGGGGCCCTCACATCTACAAGATTATCCGGGGGATTAACAATTTGAAGGAGGAGGAGGCGAATATGGACTTCAATTTTCAAAACTGTCCTCCTGATGCGGTTTCCCAAGCAAATTTGTTTGCGACTATTTTCCAAAATTCTCCTATCCTTCATGACATACCTATTGACTTCTCGGGTGATGATGAGCTGGACACAGGACTTACGATGGACCATATGGAGAGGACAATCAGGAAAAGTAAATCTACTTCACCTGGTATAGACGGGATCAAAATGAATTTTTTTAAAAACCTAAAAACCAAGGTGTTATCTCAGGTGCTGGAGATGTATAATAGGATTCTCGAGACAAAAAAAATCCCTGAAATCTGGAAAGAGGTCATCATGCTGCCCATTAGAAAACCAGGAAAGAACAGAAACGATATAAGGGGGTATAGGCCAATTGCCTTGACTGTGACCAGTAAAAAAATATTTGAAAAGATGATATTAGATATGCTGCTCAATTGGAGCATGAACAACAAAATTTTTCATAGGAACCACTATGGGTTTATTCCATTCAGGGACTGTGAAGCGGCTGCGTACAGGATTTACAGGGATATTCGGAGAGGTCGTCAAGCCAAACAGAGGGGATTTTTAGTGGCTCTGGACATCAAAGGTGCTTATGATAATGTATGGTGGGACGGTCTACTTCTTAAACTAAAAAAATTGGGGCTAGGCGCGAATCTGTGTATTCTGATCCGGAATCTCATGCAGGAGCTGAGGATTCGGGTTAAGTGGAGGGGCGTGTTCTCGGTGCCATTCATGTATCTGAGGGGCTTATTACAGGGCAGCCCTCTTTCTCCTTTTCTTTTTGCCATTTACCTTGCGGATATCTTTGAGATTTTCGACTCTTGCATTCATTGTGTGATCTATGCCGACGATATTTTTCTGTATGGGTTCCATGATAATGTGGAATGGTTAAGGGACATTTTACAGGAGAATCTGATTAGGACTATCAATTGGTTGCGGGCGTGGAATCTTGAGGTGAATCCAAATAAGTGCCAAATTATGAAGATAGGGCGGTGGAATGAGGATGTGGAGAAGTTTAAGATTAAAGGTCAGGAGGTTGACTTTTCAGAGAAGTTAAGAGTTTTAGGGGTGTTTTTAAACAGTCAGGGGACTCTTAAGAACCATATTGCCATGCTGAAAGAGAAATCTAGTAAGAGGATGAACATGCTTAAAGTTATTGCTGGCAGGAGTTGGGGTACTGAGACCAAATATCTTTTAAAAATCACAAATAGTATGATGGGTTCTCTTCTTGATGGTAACCCGAGGATTCTTGCGCACTCAAACAAAACTGAAAGCCGCCAACTTCAAGTGATTCATAATGTGGGCCTTAGATGGGCGAGTGGGATGCCAAGATAGTGTCCAATCCCGGTGCTGTTACAAGAGAGTGGGGTCTGGAGTAGCCACACAAGAAGAGAATTCTTGGCTGTAAAGAGGAGTATTTCTGAACTTAAACATAAAGAGTATACTGATGTGTTGTCAGAGGATTTGCATTACAGGGAACAGAATATCCTGAGTCGGCATAACACGAATGTTAACGAAATGATCACGTACAAGTGGGGGACCAAGGTGAATGAAAACTGTAAAATTCATGTAAATGCCTGGCCTTTCCAAAATAAAGATTTCCCTGAGGAGGTTATTAGGAATTCGTTTGGCTGGTTTTATCAGATGCATAGAGACAAGGCGATCATCATTGCAACAGATGCTTCAAAAGAGGAGAACAAGACTGCGATTGGAATGGTCAACCAACATACGGGTAATCGGATGGCGTTGAAAATTCCCAATGTCAATTCGATTTTTACTGCAGAAGCGATTGCATTATTGGTTGCCATTAAATATTATATGGTGGAGGGTGGGAAATATATGTTTTTCACGGATGCCAAAAGTGTCTTGATGGCCCTTGAGAAGATCAATCGAAAGTCTGTGGCGGTTATCACCATGCTAAGGGATGAGATCAACAGGAAGAGGGTTGATCAGTTTCAGATGGAGTTTATCTGGGTGCCTGGACATAAAGGAATTGAAATCAACGAGAGTGCAGATGAGCTGGCCAGGAAAGGCCCGTATAGCAATATTAGTATTCCATGGTTTTCTCCTGAGGACTGGATGAAGGTTGTGAGGAATAACAAACAGAGGGAGTCTGTTTGGGATTGGAACCAGTATAGGATTGATCATTCAGGTCGTGGTTGGGATTACGCTAGCATAGGGCATCCGCATCAGTGTCTTAGGAGGGAGAGTGGTGTAATTTTTGCTCGGTTTCTGACAAAAACTGTTCTTACTCTAGTTCGTCATAAGAAGTTTCTGGGTAGGGGAGATGCAAAGTGTGATTTGTGTGGTGGCGAGGAGCAAACTGAGGATCACTTGGTATTGAGATGTAAGAAATTCTGTAGGATTCGGGATAAGATTTTTGGGAAGCTATCGATGTCGAAGAGTATGTCGTACGAAGAGATCTTTGCGGCTATGGGGAGAAAGGGAGATGAAGAGTTGGGTTTGTTCTCACAGTTATTGAATGAGATTTATCGTCACTGTCGGAGTTGGATCGATGCGGCTGTATAGGAGTAATCTTGTCAGTGGTGGTACTGCGTTGTGCCGGTCTGTTTAGTTTCTGGCGTGTCTGACTTTTGTTGTGTATCTTGGTAGTGGAGTAAGACAGCTATACAGAAATAGAAAGCTGCTCACCGGGCCCGAGAGGGTCATAAACAAACAAACAAACATAAAATACCTCATTTTCTCACATTTAAATAAGTATTTTATTATTATAATAAAAATACACGTGCCTCTGTATAATAAAAATAAAAAATATATCTTCATCAAAAATATCTTATTCATTATGAAAAATATAAAACAATCAATAAACAAAAAAAAAAAAAAAAATTACGACATAATGTGGGACTGGAAGGATTCGAACCCAGAATCCCTATTCTCGAGTTCACTGCCTTATCCATTCAGCCATCTAGCACACGTTCCTTTAGCAATAAAATATCTTTTTAATTAGCACCATAATTAATCAAATCCATTATCTGTTCTTGAACACACTACGTGTTATTCCATCCATGATATTGACCCACTCCATGTTCCTGTCTCCTGAGCTCGCGCGCGCAGCCCGCGTGCCTCTTGAACACACTCGTTGTGGTGGAAGCCAAAGAAATAAGATTGAAAATATCTGTTCGATCTCGTTTCGCAAAATCTGCATGGATTCCTTTAAAAATAATAAAGATGACTTATGGCAAAATTTTAAATTTCTTGCTTTAAAATTAAATGCTTGATTAGTATCTGAGATTTAAAGAATCATTCACGAATCTCGTCATGACGTTCTTCAAGAAAAATAACAATCACCCTTTTACCGTATAGAATGCAAGTCTAACAAATTACGTTAATTTAAATAAGATTGAACTAATAAATAAAATTGTATTGTATATTAAATTTCATCTTGTCTGCAAATTCAAACAGTAAGCTTTATTTTTAAAGTAAAATATCCTATACGTACTATATATTATTTCTGAAATCAGTTTATGTTAATATGTACCTATCGATAATGCACTACTTTATTTGAGTATAAGCACTTGATAGCATCACAGTTTTTCATTAGAATATTTCAGTATTTAATATTTACTTGTCTGAAAATCTATTTTTGTCTCAACGATTTTGATTTTACTATCTATTTCTTTTAATTTCTTACACACATGGTTTAGAAGTATCAATATTTTTAGACACAACGTAAAATTTCATTAGGATTCTATTTTTAGTTCATAAAAGCATTAATGCCTTTAATGTATTTTCCTTTGTTTACATAAAAAATGTTTTCTGTAATACATTGTTAAATCCATAATTACTGAAATGTTTTAATAATTTAATAGAACTTTAAAGAAAATGCTTTATGTATTTGCAAATGTAGATACAATTAAAAATTTTGAACTGTGCTACATAAAGCTTATTGCTCAAAGTTTTGTAATCAGTATGCTGTCAAGGTTATTGTTGTAAGATGAACATATTCGATGATGTAAGATGAACATTACTCGAAAATATGATCAACTTTTTTTTTTTTTTTAACTCTTTTCACTCAGTGATGATGTGCAGAAAGGGCTGAAAAGATCAGGTAAAAGTCAATTAATTTTGTAAAAATACATGAAAATCAGAAAAATTTGTCTATATGTAAAAATATGCATTTTCACCTTGCTAACGAGACTGGTTCGTCTATTTTATATACCCTATTTTTTCACATGCTGATTAGTCTTTCCCAATATTTTTTTAAACGATGCACATGGTATGGGTTTTTGATATTTAACACAAATTAAGGTGATGTGATGTCTTTATGGGTAGCATTTATATTGAAGGCAATTTACCCATTTTTAAATGATGCATTAGCTTAACCTGACCAGGTGGCCAGCTTACTACATATATGTGCATCATAATGCTTTCAAATTCATATTGCTGTATAAATAAGTTAAATTTTCGGACACTTTCAAGCATAAAATTAGGAACCTGTCAAATTGACAGCTTCAATAAATTTAGTGTTAAATTCCTTCATTCCATCTTTTTTTTTTTTTTTTTTTTTTTCTTTCTTTTCCAGTGTTATTTATTAATTGATATGTGACTTTGTATACAGTAAAAGATTTCATTATGACGTTTTTAAATAAGGTCTTGAATTGAATGTACAATATTTATACATTAAATTTCTTTTAAAATTTAATTCCATTTTTTTTAACAGCTCTTCAGTTCATTTTGTTGTGGTAGGAAGCATGAATAGATTTTTATTAACTGCAGCTGGGATTGAATCATTCTGCAAATGAAATAATTTGCTACATTCCAAAGGCAAGTATCATTATTTTTTCAATGAAATTAATGTGGTAATATTTGCTGTGCATTTTGCATTTTTAAAAATTGCTGTCTATTAGAGTCCTGCGCTGATCGGGTTGGACCCGAACCTGCAAATTCCATTTTAAATCAACCCGACCCGAACCTGCAAAAATATTTTCTGCAACTGAACCCGAACCCGCAAAAATAATTTCGGGCAACCTGACCTGAACCCGAGGTATTTCAACCCACATCGACCCGAACCCGCAAAATTTCAACCTGCAACCCGACCTGAACCCACGATGTAAGGAAAGCAAATCATGTTTTAATATCATTATGAAAAATAATCTACAATTGTATCTCTAATAGAGCAGGCATGCCACTTTTCCGCGGAAACGTGGATTTCTGCGTTTTGCTTATTTTGAAAATCGGCGGATTTCCGCGTTTTGCTTATTTTGAAAATCCGCGGATTTCCACTTTAAAAAAAAAGAAAAAAAATCCCTTTTCTGACATTTTTAAAGATGTTATTTATGTTACAGACTTGCCAAGTCTCCGGATTTTGGCCGGAGACTCCGGCTTTTTCGTCTATAAGTTAGTCTCCGGATTATCGTGAAATATCTCCGCATTTTTAAGATACGACGGCCGCCGCATGCAAACCGATGCGAGACAGGATAAACCATTTCCTTCTCTGCTGCGCTGCGCACAGCATGCATAGAGTGGTTTGATATATGTAAAACCCTATTACCTGTCTTGACACTGCTCGGAAATCTCCTCTACATTTCACTTTTACTCTGCTATACACTTCACATTCTATCTTTATCAAGTAACACATTCATTCCATCTTTCTTTATTTATTTATATAAAATATCTTTTATTAATACAATAAGGTTATTCTTTATTTCACTTACCGTTCATATATTCCTGCCATCTTATCTTTAAATCCTTCTTAAGTTGTTTATTTATCGTAGGTATTTTCCGACTTACGATTTCAGCCATCCACGTTCCAGGCAATCAGGAGCATAGAATTCATTTCGAATGACAAGTGTTTCACAGCCGCCACTAGATGGCGTCGCTCGTTTGAAACCACTGCACATCGTTCGTACGACGTTTCGTCACGATGTCCTTCGAGAATCTTCTTCTACTGCTCCGTGATTGGTTTTTCCATTCACCTGGTTCATATAAGTTAAGGTGTAATATCTTTCCCTTCGCCTCCTCGACCATCTTCTTCCTTTTCCTCTCACCTCAACAGTGTTTCGTTGGAGGAAGTTTAAAGCGTGTTATTATGGCGTCAGATGTTGACATTTAAGTTCTTTTTATATATCTTCATATAAAAGCTGTTTTCTACATTTCTTCATTTAACGTTTTGTTACCGATCACGTATTCATTTTAAGTGAGCCATATTGTTTATCATGAGCTCTGGAATTGCTGATAAACTTTGTTTAAGTGCTTTCCGAAACGAAGGATTGTGATTCATCATGAAACGTGTTGGCAGATGTAATGAAAATAAATCTTTGTCTCCATGCTGCTCTTTAATCAGATGTTATTTAGATGAAAGTTGGTAATGCTTAGTGTATTGACAAGAATGTATATTTTTCATGAAAGCTCCGAGATCATATGGCCACTCGATGATCCTGTTTTTCATATGTCATGCGGGTTTGTTTTATTTTACTTTTGTTAAATCTGTTTTAATAGTTTAATATGTTTATATATAAAGTTTGGATATTGTATAATGCTATAGTTAAGCTATATATTTCTGCCTTCTGGTTTTTAATAAACTTCAGTTTGTTTTTAAACTTTCTTGTAATTATTTCATCACCATATTACTTCATAAACTTTTACACTTAGGGATTAACAGCTTTAGTTTCCATTGTGTATTTTTGCTCTGCTAACTTTTAATCTATAACTGAAATTTAATCGCCTTCACGGTTATGGGCCGATCCCTAACTGTGTTTAATAGTTTGGAATATAGTAGAAACCTTATTTAGAAATTCCTGTTTTTCGTTATCATAGTTAAGTGAATTATAAATGTTTAATTTTATAAAATTTTTTAGATATTGTTCTGACTTTTTATTTTCATTTTATATTAAGCTTATTTAACCCTTAAAGGGTCAACGTTATGGTGGTGAACGCTAACCTCATCGGCAATTTAGCGATGCTTTGCGATGGGGGGGCGATTAGATTTGGATAATTTTATGTTTATAAATTTATTGTTTTGAAAAATTTGAATTTTTTTTTTTTAGTAAAAGATGTTAAAAATTGCATTTTTATAAAATTTTTTTTTAAAGTAGTTTAAATATTTAAAAGAATTAATGATTTGAGGGTGTTTTTTTTAACCTCATGACATATCTGCTAAATTCTTTTGCTGAAGAAAGAAGAGCTTCTAATTTTAAATGTTGAAAAGAGTTTCATGTTATGGAGGCCATTTTTCGATCTAGTGCGTTCTACTGTTTGATTCTGCAATATACTGAGATAATCTGCATATGTTTAAAGTTGTTCTCTATGCTGGAGTTGAAATTTGAGATGTGATTTGATGTTTTAAAGGACCTTGATCCTAAATTTGGAGAACATCTACATTGTGATATCTTTCCAGCAGGAACACCATTTTTTTTTTTTTTAGTTTGTCATCTGTGTCCAAGTTATCACCCTTTGTCATCATATTTGAGGAATTGCAGTGCTTTATCAAGTGTTAATTGTATTTCTATCGGCTGGTGATGCAGCAGAGTGGCATAGCAGAGGCGTGCTGGACCATGACGAACGTTTTAGCTTCTACATGATAGTTGATTAAAGGCTATTTCGTTATTGTTTTTTTTTAAAGAAACTTTTTTTTGGAACTTTAAGTGAAACATCGATACTATGAAACTGAACAGTAACGTTCTAATGTTTCGTTTTGCCAAGCACTGTTTTCTCCAATGAAACCACTACAATTCTTCGACCTCCAGATGATAATTATTCAAATCTGTTTTATTCAGAATTTTAAGTTTTTGGATGCATTTAAGTGTGCTCCATCGTGTGATTTTATGTGCTGCAATTGCTTTTTATATGATCTTTAATGCAAAGTTTTTGAATATATGTAATGTTGTTAAATTTCTTGATTCTGGGATTCTTTATAATGTGATACTTTGATGAATTTTTGAGGGTTAATCCTTTTTAATATGTAAATTTTTTTTTAAGAGGGGAAATTTTTCCTGCTTGAAGTCTTTAAGAGTAATCAAATACTTTTTGCTTTGATCTTTGATCAAACTGGAAATTTACTGATCGGGGTTATAATAAATTTTTATCTTAGCTGTTTTTCTGATTTAATAAATAACTTTTTGTCAGATTAGGTTTAAACTTTTTATGGGGGGGGCGAAATTTTTTTTATAGTATCATAATTCTGTTATACAGATTATGTTTATTGCCCTTCTACCTAATTGTTTTTTTTTACTTACATAGAGAATCTATTTAAGGTTAAACTTTGGCCCTTCCAGTTTCTTTTTACAGTATATCAAAATAACTTTTTTTTAAATCTTTAAATAATTGTATAAAAATATTCTTTAAATAAATTAAGTAGCTAGTCTTTCACTTTGCCATTTAATATTATGGGAAATGCAGAGGGTTTTTGTCTGACTTTACCTCTGATTGTCCTATCAATATTGGATGGGTTTTTTTTTTGCTGTCTATGATTTTGGAAGTTCGATATTTTTAAGGTTTATTTTTCATAAACAGAGGTCAAATCGATTACCCAAAATTGTTGATAGTTTGATTCTTTTTAGTTTTAGTTAAGATAAATTCTATCTCTGTAAATGTTAAGAATTATTTTAAACTTAAATCGGCTTTTATAGCGTTAACTTAATAAGGGGTCAAGTATATTCGTTTTTTTTTTTTACCCTTTTCTAAATGTTTAATCTCAATTTCTTCTGTCACTTAAATTTTTACTAATTTTCAACTGTAACTTATTTGTTAAATAACCATGTGCATAGCTGGGTTATATTGATGGTTCAGTTAATTAGGATGTATTTATTTCAGTGACTTTACTGCTTATTGTTTTATGTTTAATATATTCTGTGAATAAAGTTGTTTAATTTATTCATTTTTTTTTTGTTCTGTTTACCCTGATTGATAATTTTCTCCATGATAAAAATTGTATATTTAAAGTGTTCTCTTTCAGCTGTTCTTGGAATAGGAACCATTTTTGAAAAATGATCTTTTGAAAGGTTCTAAGAGGTTCATGGTTTAGAGATTTTGGCCATTAATTGGGGAATTTTAAATTTTTAAACAGTCCATTTTTATTTTTACTTAAGATAATATTTTGTAATCAATTTTTTTTTTTGACATTGTCTGTAATTTAATAGGTTTTTGACTATTTAAGATCTTTATATTTTTGAATTAAGTATGGACATTAAAAAATTTAAGTCTTTGCTTAAATGTTTGATCCTTACATAATAGGGGTCATGTTTTAGAAACCTTATTACAGCAATGTTCAAATTACCTTGCATGTTTAATTTTAACTTAAACAATTTCAGCTAACTGTTTGTTCCTCTAGTCATTTACATGTTTTCTTGGTTTAATTATCTTGTGCCAATACTGCTTTAAGGCACTGTGATTTTTAATTACCTGAGGAGGACTTATTTGATAGGGGGGGACTTGCGGTTCTGGCTTCATAAATGGATTAGGTGCAATATTTTTACATTGCTCACATTTTATTTAAATTGTTGAAGTTTAAAGTTTTTAAAAATACTTTTGAAGTTTTTTTTAGCTTTTCCCCTGTTGGCCTGTATCTTTGATTATTGGTAACAAGATTCTGAGCTGAGCGATTGATTTCAATAAGATTTTTACATTTGCAGAGATTCCTGGATTCAATTATTGCAATGAAGTTTCAATGTTTTAGAATGAGTTCAATAGAATGTGTTAAACCCTGGGAATATTTAGCTGTTGTGATCTGACCTGATAGTTATTGAATAGTTACCTCGTTTAAACTTGTAGAATTTAGACCACTTTGCCAATTGTAGAAATTACTACTTTTAGAATTGAATCAAATCATTTTTAATTGATTCAACTTCGTTTTTGAAAATGCGTTGGCTGTTTGTTTCTTTTGGTCTGTTGGAAAGATTTTCGAATAGAGGTTTACTGTGGTTTCTGTTTTTAAGGGGTCGGGTCATGAAATCTGGAATACCTGGAGTATTTATAGATGAACTCTTGTTCTTAGTTTGAGCTTGTAAGCTGTTTTTTTTAGCCTTTTTCCCAGTGGTTATTAGGAATTTGTTTTTAGTTGTAGCTGTTGCCCGAGTTCTGACGTATCTTTTAAAGTTAGAGAAGGTTAAAAACGAACATGCCTTCCTAATGCTGCAATACCACTTTTCTCCCACAGATGTTATTTAACATGGGATTAAAATATAGAAATGCTCCTATTTTTTTTGAATGATTATTGGTTGATTTACATTTTTAGTTTAGTCTTCAAGAACTTTTCTCCCAGATCGTATATGCCTGCGTGTTTATGTAGTACAGGTCAGTGCGTATGAAGACCTTTGGCCAAAGGCAAATTTCTTTTCTAGGTGCATCTGGATAAAGAAATTGTTTTTTTTATGTGTGAGTTCGTGCTTCGGCATCTGTGCTGGTTGGATATGCTGAATTTCAGCATGTTGATAGGTTCTGTGGAAGGTGTCTTACTTCAACAACCTAGTCTTCTTTTGTTTAAAAATTTGATTTTCAGTTGGAAGGATTCTCAGGCATATCGCAGTGATCTGGGGGAGTTTGTTGAGGACAGTTATTAGTTTTACAATAGTAGGTTTTTGTTTAACTTATAAAATTTTTCTGGGGCATTTGTCATCTATGTAACTTTTGTCAAGGAGTGGCCTTCAAGTAGCGCTATTGGGGGTTCACTTGTTATGACAATGTTTGAAGTTGTTTGGCGTCTGTTGGGAGGAATTGTGTTTGATGAGTTTGAGTTCGTTAAGTGGATTCGGGTAGAACTAGCTGCATTATTTTGAACTGTTTTAGAATTTCATTACACATTTGCATATACATTTTATAAGCATTTGTAGCCAATCATTTGTCAGATGGGGATCATCACTAGCAATTTCAAATTTCATATTTTAGAAATTGTATACTGCATACCTTGACTTCATTATATTGTAAATTGTTTAGATCAATCATGTAAAATGTTACTGAATACTTTTGAATACTTTGAATCAACGAATGGGGGGGTCTGGAGAATGTGTCCTTACTAATATTTTTATGTGTGATATGTTATGTTTTTCATGTTTTAGTTAAATTTTATAAAGTTATTTAAATGCTTAATCATTGAGTGGCTTTGCGTTCTGTGGCTCGTCTTTTGTCTTTACGGGTATGGTGGAGTTATTCTATTTTAAGTGGTTGGAGTTATTGATAGTATTTCAGCTCTGTTGGACACTTGCATGTCGTATAGGTGTAATGTCATGTTTTAGTAGTCTTTGGGCATTGACCATACTTTTTATTCCGTCCCAGTGTCAAGAGGGGGGGCATTTGATATATGTAAAACCCTATTACCTGTCTTGACACTGCTCGGGAATCTCCTCTACATTTCACTTTTACTCTGCTATACACTTCACATTCTATCTTTATCAAGTAACACATTCATTCCATCTTTCTTTATTTATTTATATAAAATATCTTTTATTAATACAATAAGGTTATTCTTTATTTCACTTACCGTTCATATATTCCTGCCATCTTATCTTTAAATCCTTCTTAAGTTGTTTATTTATCGTAGGTATTTTCCGACTTACGATTTCAGCCATCCACGTTCCAGGCAATCAGGAGCATAGAATTCATTTCGAATGACGAGTGTTTCACAGCCGCCACTAGATGGCGTCGCTCGTTTGAAACCACTGCACATCGTTCGTACGACGTTTCGTCACGATGTCCTTCGAGAATCTTCTTCTACTGCTCCGTGATTGGTTTTTCCATTCACCTGGTTCATATAAGTTAAGGTGTAATATCTTTCCCTTCGCCTCCTCGACCATCTTCTTCCTTTTCCTCTCACCTCAACAGTGTTTCGTTGGAGGAAGTTTAAAGCGTGTTATTATGGCGTCAGATGTTGACATTTAAGTTCTTTTTATATATCTTCATATAAAAGCTGTTTTCTACATTTCTTCATTTAACGTTTTGTTACCGATCACGTATTCATTTTAAGTGAGCCATATTGTTTATCATGAGCTCTGGAATTGCTGATAAACTTTGTTTAAGTGCTTTCCGAAACGAAGGATTGTGATTCATCATGAAACGTGTTGGCAGATGTAATGAAAATAAATCTTTGTCTCCATGCTGCTCTTTAATCAGATGTTATTTAGATGAAAGTTGGTAATGCTTAGTGTATTGACAAGAATGTATATTTTTCATGAAAGCTCCGAGATCGTATGGCCACTCGATGATCCTGTTTTTCATATGTCATGAGGGTTTGTTTTATTTTACTTTTGTTAAATCTGTTTTAATAGTTTAATATGTTTATATATAAAGTTTGGATATTGTATAATGCTACAGTTAAGCTATATATTTCTGCCTTCTGGTTTTTAATAAACTTCAGTTTGTTTTTAAACTTTCTTGTAATTATTTCATCACCATATTACTTCATAAACTTTTACACTTAGGGATTAACAGCTTTAGTTTCCATTGTGTATTTTTGCTCTGCTAACTTTTAATCTATAACTGAAATTTAATCGCCTTCATGGTTCTCTTCCGCGCATCCTTACTGACGTAGCAAGCAAACATCGTGGGCTCAGATGAGATTAGTCGACATTTCATCTGCATCCAACACGAGGAAAGCGTGCGGCGCGCATTCTGATATGCTTGAAACAATATGCTCAGTCGTACGGAGTCGTTGGGATATCAAGGGGATTGAAAATAGGGAAGAGAGAGATTTATTAATTTTGGATTAGCTAGTATTGTTTGAAGCACATGCCTTGCGTGAAAGTTGATTGAATTCTTTTCATTTTATTTTCTCGTTTGATTTATTTCGAATGAAAAGTGAAAGTTATTGATGTATTTTATTTATATTTATCAATATTTAGGATTTTCAAATATTTTATTTTATTATGGCCACTGAAACTATAGCGTATAATAGAAGCATTTCATTGAAAGAATTTGCTTATTTATATCGAATAATCTCATTAAAGTACCATTTTGATCATGTTTTGGCCACAGTTTTAAAGTAAATATTTCTGAATTTCAGTAATGGAACAATTTTTTTTGAAAATATTAAGCAGTTGTTTTAATATGAAACCATATTTAAGACATCCAAAATTCCAGACAAATATTTACTGATTATTATTTTTAAGGTAAGAGTTCATTCCATCGTGTTTTTATTGAATGTATTTTAGCGATCATTTACTCTTTTGCATTACCTATTATGTTAAAAATTAATTTTTAGTGAGTACTTCTGTTGTTAAAGAGCAAAAGTTAAAAAATAAAAAAAACAAAGGAAAATTTTTTATAACCTTTAGTTGCTATTTGCATTTTTATATATTTTTCATATATTTGCAGTTTCATTAATTTTAAAAGAAATTTCTGAAAGATTCATGACAGATTATTTTGAATGCAGATTTTTAAATGTATTTACTTATACAAATTTTAAACAATAGTTTTACATTTCTGAGGAATTTTCATATTATTTGTCATTTACAATAAATTATTGAATAAAAGTTTGAATTCCATTCTTATTATATTTACAAGTGTTCATATTTCATTTTAATGTATTTTTGTATTCATATATATGTTTAATTTTGAATTCAAATAATGACACAAATTTTATTCTCACATTTTTGCTTGATTTTTACCTTGCGCGTTGTTTAACTTTTTGCTCGATTTTTACTTCACGCATTATTTAACTTTTTGCTCGATTTTTACCTCACGCGTCATTTCCTCTTTTTTGCTTTTTTCTCAGTCTCATCCCTGAATAGAGGTCTGGTACCCGGTCTAATAGCACCCGGCCCAGGTCGCGCCGGTGCGGCAAAATTTCAAATGGGCCTGACCGCAGAATCTGGACAGTTTTTTCAACGGGCCGGGCTGATAAACAAAATAAACGGGCTGGGCCGGCAAAAAAATTGAACGTCCCTGCCAGGCCGGCCGATTACTACAATTAAGCGGGTCTACAGGCCCAATATAAATATTTAGATGAAGTCGATAAAATTATAAACGGACCATGCCGGGCTATGGCCGAACTTTTAAGATTTACACAGGACAGGGCGGGCCGGTTCCAAGCCTGTAAATTCTGGCCCGTGCAGACCTCTAATTCTCTAATATCATTTTTATGTTTTACATAGAAGAATGAACAAATTTATATTCTTTAATATTCAACTATAGTAAAACCTCTGGGCACCTCGGGATCGTTGAATAGAATCTAGTTTGTCAGCTGTTATTATTTTGAAAATTTTCCCGTTTAACATAGTGCATCATGTATCATCACAATTAAGTTATTTACTTGATACATTAGACAGGAAAGACCATTTTGCGTTTTGCTGCATATTATATTTTAAAAATATGATAAAAATAAATGCAGTTTGTTATTTCAAAGACTCGTGAAAGGATGACTAAAGACAAAACAAACAGGCACACATTTTGCTTTTGTGAAACTTAGATCTGTGGTTTATATAACATGAAAAAATATTTTCCATATTCTTTTAAAAAAGCGGGTCAACCTGAACCCGACCTGCAAGAGTAAAAAAGCCAACCTGAACCCGAAACAATAAAAGCCAACCCAACCCACAACAAAAAAAAGTTTACCTCGGGTCGGGTCAGGTTCGGGTAAAAGCAGGTAACCTGACCCTATGCAGGACTCTACTGTCTATGTTCTATATATTTATTTTATATTTCATATGACAATAATTTTTTGTCACAAAGTTATATGATGTCAATTCTTTGAAATTTGCATAGTTTGAGATTAAAAAAAAAAAAAATTCAGATTGTAAAATTTTGTGATCTATAAGTATAATTGCTTTGTTCACTTTTTTTTTTTTTTTTTAAACCTGATAAATTATAAATGTTTTTGTTTTGGGGAAAATAAAATGCAAAATGAAAATACAGTGCTACAATAATTTAATCATAATCATTCTAAATATATGGATGTGAAATTACAATATTCAGTTTAATTGATTGTTATTTAAATTACATAAATATTGGCATAATAGTCTCAATTTTGGGCTGTGAATTATGAACATTAATTTTTTTTCTGTGTTTTATGAACAGTAATCATATATAACAACGACTCTAGAAAAGCGGGATTCTGGACGGGAATTTTTTTAAAAAGAGCACACTGTTCTCAAAAAGGGTAGTATTGCACCCTATTCAAAAAACATATTTTGAACTGGTTTGTTTAGTCTCTGTTTTGTCAATAGAATTTTGCGATATTTTTCCGTGACTGATCGACGAATTTTGTGATTTTTTGTATACAATTTACTTTTGTTTGTATATAAAAATAGATAAATGGCTTTTTTTATTAAATAGTAAAAATTTGGAAATAATTGCTTGTGTATAGGAAGCAGTGATCAAGGCCCCTATACTGGGAAAGTACTGTATAATGTATCTAAATGTGAGAAATGAAATCAGCAATCACTATAACATAAGCCCTTTAGTTCATTTGGAAAGATTTTTGTTTAATAAATATAAAATCACACAAATTCGATGTTTGTTTTTTGTAAGTAAACCAGATGCAGGTAGCACACACAAGTGTATGCTGCCGAACACAGTGGGGCTTCCAACTCAAGGTTAGTTTGAATAGATTTTCGTTTAAAAATATAAAATCATACAAATTTGAGGTTCTTTTGCAAAAATAGATCACAGTATGTGTTAGTTCCCCCAATATGCTGCAAAGGCAGTGGGGGAGAAGGGAAATCCGAAAAGTAGCTCCAAGCTGCAAACCTGATGGACTGTTTCCTTACGGACGGCCAAAACCCATTTGTTAGTCCATCTTTTTGGCAGCAGTTAAAAAGAAAATGTTCAATGTTTATATTTATGCTTTAGTAATTAAAAAAAAGCTGTAAGATTCTCAATATAGCTGCCTGGTTCAAAACATGACGAAGTATAGTAAATACAAAATATTTATAACAAAAACCAGGGCCCGACTAAGGCTATGGGGGCCCCCCTTCTATATATCTATAGAATTCTTTTGGAATAATGTGGAAGTGACTAGTACTAAATTTCATTCGTATTGTATGTATGCATAAATTTTGTACCCGGCACTGCTCCCATCTGTAAACAGGGTATCACAAAATGATGGTCACAACTTTAAGAAAAAATACTAGTAGGATAATAGCAGAAAAAATGATAGATTGGTTGACACGAGTAGTTTTTTTTACTTTGCTTATCTACGTACGTTATAAGATGTCTAAAAGACAATGACCTAAATTGATCATAATTAATGGTTTTAACTTGCCACACTGTGAGGAAAATGTTAATAAAGAATTTCTTTTGAAAACAATAGAATACTAAGTTGCCCTAATAAAATTTTAATCATTAGTTTTTTAATCATATAGTTTGTTTTTTGCATGGGTGCAGGGGGTACTGGAAGTAGGGAAGGGAAGGGGGACCGCACTTCTTCCTAATAGGACTGGGCGATGCATCGATACATCGCGTGATATCGATTTAAATCATAAATCGTCAAACGGATTTCCCGGTCTTTCGTTTAGTGATGAATCGCGCCCATACGATGCATCACGGCAGTACGATGACGAACGAGGCCGATGAGTAAGACCGGTTTCACCTCCGATCTTCGAACGCTTCCGTGATGCATCTCTAATACGGAGATCGCATGGATGATGAGCGAGATCGGTGGGTAAGACCGGTTTTTCCCATGATCTTCAAACACTCGCTTGAAGCAGCACTAATATGGAGATCGCATCGATGATGAGCAAGACTGGTTTCTTCTACGATCTCCGAAGTATATCGTAGACAACGCATGCGCGACTTGTCGCTTAAACGGAGATCGCAATCGAATCTTTCATTTAGGCATCGGGATTATCCAAAATCTACACCAATCACAAATCTCCACATTTTTGATTACAAGTCTTTTTTTTTTTTTTTTTTTTTTTTTAATGATCGGCAAGTAACACCACGATCACGATGTACATACGAGAAAAATCGGCGATGTGATATGTCAAGTATACATTTTCGCACTGAATTAGTTATTCCAAAACCTATTGTAGTCAATTAATGTAATAATTAAATAACAACTGACGCTGTTAGTTTTAGTAAGAAATACTTCATAATTTTCTAAATCTTGAGTAAGGAACTTTTATTTTAAATTATTTTTTAATGGCATTGCAACTTATTTGGGGGAACATTGTAATTATTGTATTATTCGTAATTATTTATTTAAAAACACTTCATATTACTTTTAATCAATTGAGATCGAATTTGCTTTTATTAATCTAGCTAAAAATGTATTTTATTATCATCAAAATTAGGAATGAGCCTTCTATCAAATATTTAAAACTGCTTTTTAAAAATGTAATTTTCTTTTTTTTTCTCTATAGGATCCTACATATTTTTGGTTACTTTGAAATAAATACTTCAAGATTTGTAAATAATCTGGTTCAGAATATTACTTTTTTAATTCTTTATATTATTTTTGAGAAATTAAGTTTTAATGTTCTTGTAATCTACAGCCCTCCAATAATTATCTGCGGTAAATCGGCGTGTTTGTTTTATAATACAAATTTGAAATGTCATTTAAGTGTGACAGGTATTCATTACCTTTTGACATTTTTCAAAGGGCGCCGCGCCCAACCCCTCTTCCCCATATCTTCTTTCTACTTGTTTATTTCAAGGTTTTTTTTTTTCTCTTTTTACCCGGCAAAAGCATGCTGACTTTGGAAAACAGATGTTTTGTTGCTCTGTATGACTCGCATACAAAGTCCTAATATGTCATACTCGTATGAAAAATAGATAAAGCAATGCATTCTGCATTGCATTTTCTGTTTGAAAATCATTCCAGAACGACACGTGTTTTCTAAATTCATCTGGATTTTTTTATTATTATTATTATTTTTTAGTTTATGCCTTTAATACAGCCTAAATGGCCATTAAAGGAAGATGTTAATAAAAAATGAATGATTATCCTGAAAAAAAAATGATGTGTTTATCGAATAAAAATCGAAAACTTCTTATTTTAAATAAATACTTTTTTCTTTAATTCTATGCAGCCGCATAAGAAAACATTATCAATGGATGGAAAGCTTATCTGATTATCTTTTAGCGTCCGACTTCTCCGAGCTAAATAAACAAACCGCAGATCGCACTTTTTTTTCTTTCCAGTTCTAAGAGTTAAGAGTAGACATTTTTGTGGGTACTATAATTTTCTTATTACTTATTATATTTTAATAAAAATTTACTACGTAGTCCAATTCCTTATTATTGCAACTTGCTAAAAATTTGAACGAAATCAGCCAATTAGCTACAAAGATAGTAATTATTTTTTTAATAGTAAGGAAAACAAGCGTTCTTTTTCTTTTAATCATTATTTCTATTTGCTGCTCTTTTTCTTTTTTGACGCGAAATTTTCTGACACTTACACGAAAGGCTTTTTATACTTAAAGGGAATTAAATTTTCAGGCCTTGACTATTGAAAAAATTTATAATTGCAAAGCGTGTTCCTTTTTTCGATAAATATTTTAGATCTTGAATTTAAAATATCTACAGACCGCAATAAAACTAGAAATCTCATAAAAAAATTCGAGAGATTAAAATATACGCAAAAAACTTGAAACCGGGTTCCTTTTACAAATATAAAAAAAAAAATTGCACGAAATGGAAAAAAATCGCTGTATTAATACTCTACTGAAAATAGGGCAAAATTTATTATATTAGGCTAAAAGATTAGAATATTTTATGAACGTCAAAAAATCCCAGCGAATTCCGAAAAAACCTAAAAATCGCATAAAAAACCGAATTTATTAAATAGAGGTAAATAATTGAAACTGGATTACTTTTACTAATGTAGAAAATTGCATGTGAAACGCGAAAAAAAACCCGCTCAAATTATCGGGAAAAAAGAAAAAAATAGTTAAAAATTAAAAAATCGGATTTCTGTGTTACGAATTTCGAAAAATTCTGTGAAATGCGAGGGAAACCCTGCAAAAACCGCGAAAATTCGAAAATCGTTGTACGAATTCAGATTAAATTTTATTGAAAAGAGGTCAAAAAGTTTATTAAATTGAACTAAAAGTTCGAAACTGGTTTCCTTTATGTGGAAAAACTGCCGTAAAACATGAAAAAATGAATTAAAAATTAGAAAAAAAGAACGAATTTAATAACGAGATTAAAATATCCAAAAATCGACTTTGAAATGCTTAACTTCCTACATACAGGCTAAAACAGGGGTGATTCTGCGTAAAAAGAAAAATTTCTGAAATTCACAGGAAATTTACTGAAAGGCTACAACCGGAGGGGGAGGGGGGTACTCCCGCCACTATGTCTTTTTTCCGCGCTCTTTTGACGAAATTTCTCGTTTTTTCGCAATCTTACGACGAAATTTACCGTTTTTTCGCGATCTTATGACGAAATTTATCGTTTTTTCCTGATCTTATGACGAAATTTGTCGTTTTTTTTGCGATCTTATGACGAAATTTGTCATTTTTTCGCGATCTTATGACGAAATTTGCCATTTTTTCGCGATCTTATGACGAAATCTGCCATTTTCTCGCGATCTTATGACGAAATTTGTCGTTTTTTCGCGATCTTATGACGAAATTACTCGTTTTTTCGCCATCCTTTGACGAAATTTGCTTTTTTTTTCCTGTGATCATCGGACGAAATTCACGAATTTTCTCGGAAAGATTGACAAAATTGATTTTTCCGGCGACCATTTGTCGAAATTTGCGATATATTTTATGTCCGAATTTATGACTGATTATTTTTTAATTTTCAGAAATGTCTGCCTCAATTTTTCGGAAAATTCAGAACAGAACCCCTGGTCTGAAAACATATGACTTCCTCCCTTTGCAATCCTTTGACGAAATTCGCATTTTCCGCGATTTTTTGTAACAAAATTGCGTTTTTAAGTGATCTTTTGAAAAAATTCGTGTTTTTCCGCGATCTTTTGACGGAATTCGCGTTGTTTCTGCGATCCTTTGACGATATTTGCGTTTTTTCGAGATCCTTTGACGAAATTCGTAAAATATAAATATTATCATTAATTATAAATCTGGTACTTTGGGGAAGAACTGCTTTAAAAAACAAAGCAAAGAAAGTCAATTTGCATATTATTTAACACTTTCCGGCCCGGAGTTTATAAACTGATAAAATAATGGACTGACACCAGAATTTATAAAAGAATTTATTAGAAAATAAAAACTTGCTTATTTTCATGTGCATTATAAAAAGAAAATTTTAATTAAATATTCTTGGTGCCGCTTGTCAGTTTTGGAAAGTGTCCTTTTTTAAGGACACCGCCCTCGAAAGGGTTAAGCTGAGTAATGAGCACATACAAGGAGAAATATCCCTATTTCTCCTATTTTCTATATTTTTTAAATATTTTCTTAACTTTCATGATGTAAAAAATTTTTCTTAACTGATTTAAAAAAAATTAAACATTTAAAGAAAATCATAATATTTTAATCACAGAGTATGGAGATTAGATCTCCATACTCTGTGATTTTAATAAAACAATGTCTTAAAACAATATTATTACCCCCCCCCCCCCAACCCTATTCCACTCGTGCCAAAAAATCTGCTGAAAATAGTAATACATAAGTATATGGAATTAATATGTAAGCCTAAGACATGTAAAATCAATTTGTTAGTTAAAGTATTTATTATACAAATTTTAATTCAAATTTGTTGTACATAAACCTCTACTTATAAAAAAGAAGTTTTTTCAAAGCATAAAATGAGCTTGAGTATGTAAAACTTAAATTTTATATTAAAATTGCAACAATGTTTGCAATACCTAGAGTCTGATATTGCGATGTATTGTGATATCGCGATTTAACCTCAATGATACATCGTGATGTAGAAATCCTAATATCACCCAGTCCTACTTCCTAAATGTTTGAAAATATAGGAATTTTGGTCACTTTTGGCTAATTTTAATCATTTGGCACCTTTTAATGAAAATCCTGATTACTCTTATGGGGGACCCCTAAGCAGGGGGGCCCGGGGCAGCTGCCCCTGCATAAGTCGGGCCCTGACAAAAACACTGCTTGTAATAACTATAATACCAATAATAAAAAATTAATAATAATAATATTTAATGAATATATATCAAAACTATTTACAATGGAAACAAAGAAAAAATCATAAATCATCGTCTGAAAAGTGTCCGAGAGGTACTATGGATAATTATTTCTAAAAATGACTTCATTTTTCTCTATAAATCTCATTAGTGCTGATATTCTGTTCATGAGAACAGGACTTTCACTAATATAATTAATCTAATCCAGAATCACTGTAGCTCTATGTTTTTTAATGTGATAATATGTTGTTAGAGAACAGTCCATTACGTAGTGAAGTGAGGTGGAGGAGAGACCACATACACAAAGAGGGGAGTCACGTTTATCTTCTGGAAAGGGTCGTGATTTGTGAAAAAAAGAAATATGGTAAATGAAAGAAAGAAAAAAAGAAAAGGTAATGATTATTTACGGTAAATTGAATGGGAATATGCTTGGTAATAAGTTATGTATGTAGCGGCCTGTGTCTTCATTGTCCCATCTTTGCTGCCATTCATTTTTTATTTTCTGTTTTAATTTATATTTTAAATGAGTAGCCAGATGTGGAAGAAAGTATGATGTGACATTAGTGTCCTCTACTGTCTGTTTTGCCATGATAACAGCCAATTCGTTCCCTGTGACTCCTGACAAAGGCAGTGGGGTTCCCAAATTTATGTTCCTTTGGTTAGATTTTTGTTTTAAAATATAAAATACCATTCAAACATGTACACTACCAAAGACAGTGGGCCCCTAACTCACCTCTTGAAAATATTAAATGAAAACAAGAATAAAAATAGTATTGAAGAAAATAAGCAGTTTTCTAGATATGACGACGATCTGAGCAATGAAAATAGAAATTTCAGAAGAAGTTTTACTTAGAAAATACAGAGCTAAGGACTTTTATATTTGGATTTCTAAAATAAAACACTTATATCATCTATCAAAGAAAAACAAAGTCATGATATTAGTATCAAGCATCCATAATAACCCAAAAATTGATACAGAAAGTGGAAAATCTGAAATAGTTCTTGGCTGCAATTTGATCAAAGGAGGTACTGATTATAAAATGTGTGAAGCACATTCAATATTTCAAGAAACAGGCTTTGTAACATTATATACAAAAGGATGATAATTTATAATATTTTATACAATAATAAACATTGCTTGTTAGAAATTCATGTGCATTATATGTAAAAATGTTATTGGAGAAGAAGCAAATTGAAAAATTACATTCTTAGGAGCATTATCAAAATCCAATATGAAAAAAGATCTTATATCCAGAGCTTAAATTTCATCTTTCCTAAAGATACATTTTCTTTTCTCGATATTAGGTCGTCAAGAATAAAATTTGTAGTTAATAATTTTGGCAACATTAACAGCTTATTATTTGACATTAGCTTAATATTTTACCGCTCTGTTTTTGTTGTTGTTGTTGTTGAAAAGTTACATATCTTGCCTGTTTAAACAAATCATTGTAAGCTCTGAAAAATATAAAAAACTTTATTTTTTAATTAATTTTGTTGAAAATGAAATTGTTGGAAATTCTCACTATTATGAAGTATGAGTTCTTACATGGAACTATGGCATCACAGACCGCACAAAACATTCATAATGTATTTGCCTCTAGTGTTACTATGCAGCAGACAGTATCAAATTGTTTTACCAATTTTCGTACAGGTAACTTTGACAAGACACATGAACCACGCGGTTACTCAGGATCAAGGGTCAATAATCTAATATATAAAAATGAAAATTTGTCTGTCTGTATGCCTGTAATTCTATACAAATCCACAATTTCGAAGTGTGAAATGTTACATGCATGTGTATTAAAACACGGCTGAGGCAATTAAAGTACTCCGGAATCAGAATAACTTATAGTAATTTTTAAGTAATAAAAAACCACAAATTTAACAGCAATTTCCAATCAAATTTAAACATTCTTGATATCTGTTGCCAACGATTAAAAATCCACAATAAAATTCTTACCACAGCAATTACTTTTCTATTGCAAGATTTCCACGTGAAAAAATGAAATAAATGGTTTGACAAATTTTTAAAAAGGGAATATTACATTATAACTTTTCTACTGCAAGATTTTCACGTGAAAAATGAAAATAAAATAAGTAGTTTGACGAATTAAAAACAAAAGTGAATGTTATGTCATAATTTTTCTGTTTTATGATTTCCATGTGAAAAATTATAATTATTTAATTAATTTGATTAATTAAAAAAATGGAATATTACGTCATATTGGAAATATAAACGACATGGTGAATATATAACGTCATATAAGTGCGAAAAAATGCATTGAAGAATGATAAAAACTCAGTTATGGAAATAGTGGCATATTTTAACATTATTGTTCCAATGATGAATGGAAATAAGCTCATTTATAGCTGTATTATATTGCATCTGTTATTTAAATTTATACATTTATATGTTGAGTTTTCATTTGATTCATGTATACAACACTTCGACTGTTTTATTTTATTTCTTTTTATGTTGTATTATGTTAAATGTTAAAATTAGTTTTTGAAAACAAACATTCTTAAAATTCCGGACAACGCCGGGTACTTTAGCTAGTGATGAACTAAAGGTCACCTTTGAGCTTGACCCATCTCAAAGTGCCTATGAATTATCGTTGAAGTTTGGATAAAACAATTCCTTAAGTTTGAATAAAATAATTCCGTATATTTGTAAGCTATCAACTAATTGAAAAACATAGAACTCAGAATGAGCTCAGAGTGGAATGATAAGTTCACCTTGCGTTAAAATAACCAAAATTAAAACTGTTTACTAAAAAGGCGCATAAAAATTTAACATCAATGGTTTTTAAGTTTTTAAAGACCAGTTCATTTTGTAACAGAATATTTTAATAAATTTTTATTTAACATCAATGGTTTTTAAGTTTTTAAAGACCAGTTCATTTTGTAACGGAATATTTTAATAAATTTTTATGCACCTTTTTAGTAAACAGTTTTTAATTTTGGTTATTTTAACGCAAGGTGAACTTGTCATTCCACTCTGAGCTCATTCTGAGTTCTATGTTTTTCAATTAGAGGAATAATCTTTTTCTGTTTCATATGATTTTTAACATCAATGGTTTTTAAAGACCAGTTCATTTTGTAATGGAATATTTTAATAAATTTTTATGCACCTTTTTAGTAAACAGTTTTTAATTTTGGTTAGTTATCAACTATTTGCCTTTTTTCCTACAAATTGCATCCTTGATGACCTGATATATATCACTCAAATGAAAATTTGGAAGGGGAAACACTAAATATGGATATTTATGCATGAAAAACTGAATCATGTTATATATGTGGCAGAAAACATAATCCCCGCATTACAATGAGGTACAATTTATCTGGAAACAGTATTTAAACAATTTATCTGAAAACAGTGTTTAAGAAAGCAACTGTTATGCATGTTATGTGAAGAAGACAATGCAGATGAAGATTCTGAATAGTTTTATAGCTCTGAAATTATTATAACTCTTTTGATATTCATTATCTATTTTGTAATAGCAGTTGTAAGCAGTTCTTTATTCAATTAAATTTCTCTTTCAGTACATTTTAACAAAATAAATGTAAGTACAGTCTGTTTTAAAAGTTTAAGCACAACCAGATTATGTCACTTATAACAATACAAAAAAGTGTTATTTATTTATTAGATTCTGATAATTATTTAAATAAATCATTTAAAAAAGGACAAATTCACACATTATTACAATCTTAATAAAACTTTTAAATATCTGTAGCTATACAGTATCCCAAAAGTTTAGACACAATGCAAAAAAAAATAATAATAATAATAAATCATTTAACATGTTTACATGATGCTGTTTATAAATAGTTGTCATCAGGTTTGGGATAACTTCAAATAATCATCGTTCTATTGAGTTAGTTAGTTTAAATAATATATATTGGTGGCAACAAATACCATCCTTTTTCAATGGTCACTTTTAGTTTTTCAGTAGAGTCATATTGCTTACCCTTCTTATACTTCATAGGTTAAGATATCCCAAAAGTTCTCAATTGAGTTTATGTCTTTATCACTTTTACATGATGCTGTTTATAAATAGTAGTTGCCAGGTTTAGGCTAACTTCAAATAATTATGTTTCTATTGAGTCAAGTAGTTTTTTTTTTTTTTTTTTTTTTTAATATTGGTGACGGCAAATGCCATGCTTTTTAAATGACCACTTTGTTTTTCAGTAGAGTCATATTGCTTTCCCTTCTTGTTTACTTCATAGTTTAAGATACCCCAAATTTTCTCAGTTGAATTTGTCTTTAACACTTTTACATGATGCTGTTTATAAATAGTAGTTGCTAGGTTCGGGATAACTTCAATTAATCATGTTTCTATTGAGTCAGTTAGTTTTAAAAAAGATATTGGTGGCAGCAAATGCCATGCTTTTTCATTGGTTACTTCTAGTTCTTCAGTAGAGTCATATTGTTTTCCTTTTTTGTATACTTCATAGGTTAAGATACTCTAAATGTTCTCAATTGAGATTATGTCTGGACTTGGCGAATCTAAAATGTTAACATTTTGTGCGGAGAACCGCTGTTTTATACTATGTGAGTTGGGTAAAATTTAATCTGACTCTGTTATTTATTTATTTTTTGTATGGTAAACTTTAGCTTTTATTTCATAACTCCTGATCCTATGGAGATCCCACTCCAAAAATGTCAAAATTTTAAACTTATAATATTACATAAAACATACTTTTTTTAAATTTTTAAAAAACACTATCTAAAAAAGTTTTTAATTTAAAATTTAAAAAAAATTTAAAAATTACTATTTTTGATGAAGCATAGTCAACTCAGCATATCAAATATCAACTGAAGCATATCAAATCAAACCTTATGAAATTCTCTTTAAAATGAGGAGTTATAGAACTCTGTACGCCTGATAGAACTTGAGAAATTCAAAATTGAAGACATTTATGCAAGCCAAAAAATGATGATTTTTCAAAATTTAAATAATAAATTATATGAAAATTTAATGAGATAAAAAAAATTATAAAAATATATTCTCATTTATATCATCAGGGATAATGATTCCTGGCAGTTTCATTGAAATCTAAAATGGTCAGGTTGAGTCACTGGTTGATTTGGCATGGAATGACTTAGTTGTGGATTGAAGCATTGTCGTGTTAAAATCTCCTCTCAGGAAGACCTGAGATGTCACCGAATGCAAGTGGATGTTGATTTAGTTGTCTCTTGATACTTTGTTAAATTTTGTTTCCTATGAAGAAAGGCCAGGAGATTAGGCCATTAAAGCCAATTGCTGCCAACAAGGCCGTGCGAAGCGGGGGGCAGTCGCCCCAGGCGCGGAATTTCAGGGGGTGCCAAATTTATACTACAAACCTCGTCTTTTTTCTACTTTTTTGTAAAAAAAAATGTATAGGCCTATTTACATATTGGTAATTTTTTTTTCTCAGTGAAAGTACGAACATTTTTCGTTTCAAAGTTATTGCACTCTGCTTTACCTCACACCGAAATACAAATTTATGAATGAGGACTTCTTTCTTTTCAGAACTTTTTTCAGGTTTTTGTCTTTGTCTCTTTTGTTAACTTTCTCTGTTCTGAGCCTGTGCTTGTGACGAAAACATATACTATCAAAATAGCATGGGGTTTCTTTCTTGGAATATAAAAGGGTTCCAAACTGCTATACTGTACTGTTGTATAAATTTTTTCTACACTCATTTGCCAGATCTCCTTTTCCAAAATATAAGTGCAATTTTCTTTTATGTTACTTAGTTTTTTGAAATTTCTGAATTAAAATTAAACCTAAAGTTTCAAAATAAACGTGAAATATGTATTCAAGAAATTTTGTTTCTGTTTCTGCACTTTTGAATTTTGTGACACCTGTCACAAAGAAAAATTGGGAAGAAGGGGGAGCAATTGAAACTTTGCCCCAGGCGCACTTTTCTCTTTGCATGCTGCTGGCTGCCAAACCATCTGAGACTTATCATTCTATTGCCGAAAGTACTCTGCTGTTTCCTCTGGAGTCCTGCTAGTAGCAATTAGCCATCAAGACCATCCATATTCCATTTCTTTTTTGTCACTGAGTAATACACTGAGCCACTTGTTTTCATACAACCTGTACTTTTAAGCACAATCCATTCTGGCCTGTTTATGATATTATTTTAGGCACAGTTTGCAAAACATTTTTCTTAAAGTTCTTGAATTCTTTCATGTGACTATGTATTGTGTCTTTTGAGACTTCAATACGGAGATTATTTTAATTTTGTCTTATGGGGATATTTTGTTTTGACACCAGTCTTTCAATTTTTCTATCAATCAGAACACTTGTTGCATGTGGTTGCTTGCATCTTGGTTTTCAGTCAAAATTATTTTTAGCACATACAGTAGGGAACTAGTTATCCAGAATTATACTACAGTATAACTTCAAAAATCCGGAATCATCGGGACCGGATTTATGATATATGGATATATGCCGGATTTTTGAAGGAAAATCAAAAGTAGTAACTAGAAATATCAAAAGTAGTTCTATATTCTTACTGCTGACTTTAGCCATAATTTAATTCATTATTAAATTATTATTAAGTAAGAAAACGAGAAAATTAAATATAAAGAAAAGCTTACTTTAATTGATATTTTCTATATTACAAATAATAATAATAATAATAAAGAGTGAAATTAATTCTTCTTGTGTAATTTCGGAAACATTGATGTCATTTTGTTTGCTTCAATTTTTTTGGCCATTCTTTAACAAGTTTTTCTTGTATTGTATGCAAATGAAGAATGTCTATTTCGGAAATACAGTCTTGTTTCGCTAAAGCAGATATTAATTCTCCAGTCAAATTTATGCATTTTTCCTATGGCACATTTTCTTCTGCTGGTTGTTTATCCTTGTCTTCTGAGTTGTTACCAGCGTTATTGACGGTTCTATTTAGCACAGCATGAGCGATCTCGCTGCCTGTGAAATTATTCGTTGTTGGTGAATTTTCGTCAATGCTTAGCCAATCATCTATATCATTTATAACCTCTCTCTCCCAAAGAACTTGTGTACTAGTCTCCACGCCATTGCTAAGTAACGGAGCAGCTTCGAGAAAATTTATTTAGAAAATAATGACCTCTGACAAATGAAAAAAAAGTCAAATATTCTTTTTTTGCCTTTTTACTTTCGATCTTGAAGTTTTAATTCATAAACAATTGCTATTTCTCTTCTCCCACAACTTGAAACTGTAAAAGAAATAAAAAAAGGAAATGATGGTTTCGATGCCCGATTTTTTAAGTCATACTGTATTTCCAATTCATTGGTTTCAGAATCTTTTCAGAAAAAAGTGCCATACAGTGCCAGTTTGACATGTGTATTGCTTGAAACAATATACAATGAACAGTATAACTTGATGCCAGGATTCATTGATATATATCCGATATTTATTTTTAAAATATCAAGATTTTTGATATTTTCAATATGTTCAAATTCTTGATATTTATTTTCAAAATATCAAGATATTTGATATTTTGTATATTTGATATTTTGTATATTTGATATTTATTTTTAAAATATCAATGTGCAAGATACTTTTGATATTTTCTTCAGTAAAAACAAGTGTAAATGAAATTTTCAACTGTTATCGACTGTGCCATTCTGCAGATAAAGAACTTTTGTCTCTGACAGTGACTTTTTTAGGCAAAGAAGAAAACAAATATCTTTTCCAGGCTTTACGTTTGAAACTTTTATTTTTAAATGTAGAACTAATAATTATGTGACACAATTAATTCAGAACAGCCATTGAAAGATAAACTGTAATTAAGATAATCATTTATATACAGCATTATTAGAAAAGAATCTTCTGATTTTGGTTTAGTTGAGTCTAAACTGTACTACAGGTTAGGGAATAAAAAATAAGACAAGCTTACATTTGTCATGTACCATGTATTTATATTTAACTGTTTCCATAACCTTAATTAATCGTAATCGATATTAGCTTTATCGATATAGTAACCGTTCCCCTAACTGATTTGTTGTTGATTCCTTCGCCATCTCCCGCTCAACCATGCTGTTCTCTTGTTAATAAAGTTAATCTTTTTTTAATCTAATAATTTCATCTATTACCATCTAAAAACATCTATGCAACATATATATTATGGTGTCAGAAGTTAACATTACAGTAGTATTTAGTACATCTATCGTCTAATTAGTATTTTTTTTTTTTTTTTTTTTGCTAAATACTAAATACATTGTCCGAGACAGCATGGCTCACAACTTTTTGCAAATGGAACAATTCGTTCCTGATGATAATCCAGCAAAAGTCTGGACGGATTGGCGACAAAAATATGAACTTTTTGAAACTGCAGTTAAATATCACAAGGAAGAAGATGATACGCGAATCGCCTTATTACTTAGCGTTATCGGCAAGGCTTCCTACAAAGATTACCTAACGTTCGAGTTTCCGGCTCTTACCAATGGTCAAACTAGAAAGGTAAAAGACGTTTTAGATAAATTTGATGAACATTACAAGCCTTATCGTAACATCACTCTAGCAACTTTTGTGTTTAATAATATGATCCAGAAACCTGGACAAAATTTTGACTCTTTCATAACAGAAATTAAATTGCAAGCTGATCAATGTGAATTTGGTGCAGCTTATGAGCGTAACGTCAAAGACCGCATCATACAAGGCCTACGTGATGATGTTTTACGTGAACGGCTTTTGAGAGAGCCTGAACTTTCCTTAAAGAAAACCATGGAAATATGCAAGTCTGCTGAACTGTCAAAACTACATTCTCTCGCCATGTTGATGTTAAAATTAAAAAAAATTTTTTAAATATAAAACTCTCTCAATACTTGATACAAATCCTATAGTTTATGTACATATGCAGGTGTATAAAGCAAACCTTATCTGTTTTCAATTAGTATATCTTCAAGTTTGTTCGAAGTAGGGTGTAAAAAAAATCATGATTTTTTTTAAAAAATCAAAAAAATCGGATTTTTTTTATTTAAATCAGATTTTTTTTATTTAAATCGGATTTTTTTCCCTCTGTTAAAATATTAAACATCTACCAAGAATTAAGCATTTCAAAAATGAATAGCTCCAATTACTAACATAATCTATGTTTTTTTGCTTTAATTAATAAAATTTTATGTAATTATAGAAATTACAAAAAACTGCAAATTAAAAATGGTACTTTTCTGTTAGCCGGGCGCCAGTGTTATAGATACATATTTATATACATACATATATGTAAATATACATATATATACATGTACACATATTGTATATATCAGGGGTCGATTTAGAAAAAGAAAGTTGCATAGCAGTAACTGCTATACAAAGTTAGTTTTGAATAGCAGTTAGACACTTTTGTATAGCAAGTAAAAAATAGCTAACGTAGCTTTTAAATCTTGAAACAAATTAAGTATTGCTCATAAAAATGTCAAAAAGATGTAGAAAACAACAAAATTGATAAAAAGTATGCGAAAAAGTTTGAAAAAATGCTTCTAATATTAAGAAAAGTGCAGGACTCATTACTTGCGTGCATTGGAAGTGTGATGTGGTAGCGGCCGAAAGTGGATCGGTGAGTTGGCTCTCCATATTATTGTAGAGCTCAGTGCGTAACAGTGAGTGTTCATTTTAGAACTACTACAACACGCACGTCAAACTTCTATGAGCAAACGCCGTGATTAGCGAGTAACAGTGATTCAGAAATCAATCACAGCGTCAGAGCGGGAACAAATCATGTGTTTACTGGGAAAACTGCGCCCAGCAATGGCGTCTCGCTGTACTTCCATTGTAAATAAACATTTGTGGAGGGTGAAAACATAATGTATGTCGTGTAAAAACACCTTTAAATTTTAACTTTAAGTGTGCATGACATAACAAAGGGTGTGGGAAGTATGCATCGCAATGATTGCGATTTAATGCATTTCTTGGATCGCATTTTAGTTAAATTTGAATCGCAAATTGCGATGCGATACCGCTTAAATCGAACCCTGGTATATATACACACGTACATATACATGTATGTGTATATTTGTATGTGTATATTTGTATATGTACATGTACATATACAAATATGATGCTTTCAAAAATTTTTTTAAAAACAAATAACCCAGTGCATCAGGCGCAACGCAGCTTCTTATATGCACTAAGTGAATATAGCTCTATTAAAAGTGAATGATTATGAAAATTATTATGAAAAGAGGGTGCAAAACAACAATAAAAATCCATGAAAATTTATAACGAAAAAACAATAAACAAACCACTCCCTGCTCTTCAGAAAGTGGGAGGAGTGAAAAAAGCAGGTATCAGAAACAGAAATTGGATCCTCACGGGTTTCGCAAGATATGGCCAACCCACATACTCCAAAAGTATAAAAATAGATTTAAACTTTCAAAAACACAACATAACAAAGCTATTCTATAAAAAAATTTTTAATGAATCAAAACTGCATTAAAACAAATATAACCAACCAATTCAAAATCCAAGAAAAACGATTTAGCTTATAAAACGTAAATAAAAATTAATAAAATTCCAATATGACTAAATCATTAAGCAATTAGAAGTATTGAACATGTGAGAAGGCCATATCACCACCTTTACCCATGAAGACCTGAAAAAAACTTGCTACCTTTAAAACAATCACTACGCTCCACTTCTTTCCATCAGCAGGAGTTACAAGCAAGGCCATAATCCAAGTTAGACCAGCGTCCTGAAGACTTGTCTTTCCATTATCCTCATAATCATTAATTTTCTTTCCAAGTCACCGCAGTTTCTACTTGAAGCACATCAACATGCAGACGTTCTTAAAAAGACTTTAATCCACACCCTTCATATATTCAAGCAGCTACCTTGGCATCCATTACGGTGTTTGGCCGCTTAGCTATACAAGACTGCTGCTCTAACCACTGAGCTACTGAGTTGAATGCAGGCGTTATTAATGTGTGTATGTGTGTTTTAATATATATTGTAGTATGTGTGCTTTATTATAATTATCGTAGATCGATGTAATAGTAAAAATCTATTCATCGTTGTCCGGTCATCCAAGGCTGTCGTATAGATGGCTGGTGACTCCCCCAACATGGTTTATTAGTGAGAAATTGCAGACTCAGGCATCGGCCGGAGTAGCTCAGTGGTTAGAGCAGCAGTCTTGTATACTGTGGTCCTGGGTTCGATTCCTGGCTCTGGCTAATTTTTCACTCCAGTTGGGTTTATTGTATTTATTGTATGTATGTCTGTAAAATATTTATATATACCTTTAACTGTTGAATGCAGGTGTTATTTATGTGTGTATGTGTGTTTTAATATATATTGTAGTATGTGTGCTTTATTATAATATATATTCTTTAAATACTTAATTTTTTAATCTCATTAAATAGCTGAACGAGATCAATAAAAGGAAAATTTTATTTCTTCTGATATTGCTGCGAAAGCACAGCAGACGATTTTTTAAAAATATTTTTTATTTCTAGAATAAATATCTCTCATTATTGCATTTCCAGCTGAATATTTAAGAATGACGTCAACAATATTTATAATTGAATAAAAAATATTTAAAATTTAATCTGTCATTTTTTATTTGTGCAAATAAAAAAATTGTGTTGAGTTCGAACTTTATAGATAAAGGTATTTGGAGGGCATTAAAAATTTATACAACTGGTAAAAATTACAGATAATTGTTACTACTTTTACTTTTTATTACTCTTGTAAATATGGTATTGAAATTATCTAATCGTAAATACGTTTATTCGACATGAAACATATTTTGTATAAATTATGGTAAAAATTATAAAATTCCATAAAGTAAATAAAATATACATATATATTTATTATAGATCAGCGCTTAAATTATAAAAATGTAAATAATAATAAATTGGTACTTTTTGGGTAGAAGGGCGCCAGTGTTGTATACTACATACACATATATATGAATATACATATATATACACACATATATATACATATGTGTGTATATATATGTGTGTATGTGTACATATATGTGTATATATATATATGTATAGAAAACGCTGGCGCCCGGCTAACCGAAAAGTACCAATAAATTTAATAAAAACAATTCAACAAAAATTCTATACATAAATTAGATTAATTTTGGTCTATAGAAATATTAGCTTAAAAATTGCAAAAAAAAAAACCATAAATTTTCATTAAAATTGCGAAAATGTAAATGTAATTAATTAGGAAAATATCAAAAATTTCAAAGCTGCCTAATTCCTAATTCACATAACATTAATAAATAAAAAAAAAAAAAAAAAAAAAAAAAAAAAAAAAAAAAAAAAAATGGAGGTACAAGCTGGGTCCGAACCTGCTGTCTGCAGTATAGCGTATTTACGCTTTACCTCGACGCCACCAAGTACGCGTTCAGAACAGCAATAAATGGATATTTGAAAAGTATGCTGAACTTTGACCCCCAATTTCTTAAAAACTAAGGCCCATTTGAAGGAAACCTTTCAGAGGAATAATTAGGGGTGTGACCCCTACAACATACTTAAAAATTATCAAAAAATGTGCGCATCATGTTTGGTGGTCCCCTTGTTAGAAACATTTATTTAAAGCTTTGTTTTGTGTATTCATAAGTCACAATACCTGTAGAAACGTTTTCAAATTAGTTCATCTTAGATTTGAATACTTTTTTATGTCATTTTAAACATTTAGAAAATTTTTGATTTTAATCAATGATTTTTTAAAAAAAAATTACTTGATTAAAATCATGATTTAAACGCTGTTTAAATCAACTGATTTAAATCGTTGACACTCTAGTTCGAAGTTTTTAAAAAAAAAAAAAAAAAAGGAAAAGAGAAATGCATTTTAGAATACTATTGTTTAAATTTTTATGTTAATTGCAATATGTTTTAGTTTCTAATTTTTATTATGCTTGAAAATATTCATTATCAGCAGTAAGTTGACTATTTTTAAAATATCAGATATATACCAAAATATTGGATATTTTTGATATTTTCGAAAATATCATGATATTTACGAATCCTGCATGTTAACATCACTAGCGTCTCATTCCCTATGGAAGGACGAAAAAAGTGGGAAGTCTGCTTCTTAGTTGAGGTGACGTCCAGAAGCGGAGCCATGTGTTGACAGAATTGAGATTTGTTTCAAATTTTGTTATAAGCTACTTCGGTCTGGATACCAATATCTCAGTGGTATGTCTTTTCTCTCCTAATTGGTAGATCGTGGAATCGAATCCAAGCAGAGGGCGATTTGAAAAAATTGGAAATCTACTTTTTAATATTTATTTAAATTGTGATAAAAAGTTTGACTAAAAAAAATTAAAGTTTCTGGTTTTAAAATTTAATTAAGCTAAAAGAAACTTTTTTAAAAAAAAAATCATTGAGCATTTATAATAATAATTCATAAATCATTTTTTTTTATTATTATTGTAGAAAACAGTTTGAATGAAAAAATACAAAGTTTCTATTTTTAAAAACTTAATTAAGTTAAAAAAATCCTTCTAATTTTAAAATCTCATTTTGATTTCTTTTTATCGTTGAGCACAGAAGTATGGTGAAACTTCTTGCGATATGATCCAAAGTTTTGGAAAGGAGTGCAGCCTCCAAAATACTTTTGCTTCGACATTGCTGATATGACTTATCATCAATTCCTTTTAAAAATGAAATAATTTAATGCATAATTTCTGTCCCAAAAACATTGTTTACAAAGAAAAGAAATATATGTGTTGTGCTAAAACCAAAATATTATGCCGTGATTAAAGAATATAAATGAAAAGGGCAAAATTACTTTTTTATTTATAATAATTCAGGTATAAACAATAATACCAAAATATTATGCCGCGATTTAAAAATATGAAAAATAAGTACAAAATTATTTTTCTAAATGCATGCATTTTGATTTAAATAATTATATGGCATTAAAAATTGAATTTAATAAAATATTTTAATAAGTTCTATATAACGATTGCTAAACTTTTTATTGAAAATTCTATTAATTGAAATTCTCTAAAATTAAAGCTGGTGCAATAATTCTGTGACCAGATGTCTCCTCTTCTGCACATCACTGCAACGAAAAAGTGGACTTTCCCAATTTTCGTTTTTCCATAGGGAACCATCTAGGAATGAGATGCTAGTGCTTACATCTAGAGTTTGAAATAGAAGCACATTTAGACATTATTGATTGACATATTTGACATTTTGATTTTTATACAAAGGAAACAGAAGAATTCTTGTTTCCAAGGTATTCCCATAAATTGTCTTCTTTCAAACTCTGATTAACTTTTGATCTTGCTTGCATCTGATTCTTAATCTGAGTAATTTAATAGTCAATTTGAAATCAGAAACAATGCCACAGCCACATATATTCTACCAATCTGATCAAATAAATGTTACTTTAACACCCAACCAGTTATCCGGAACGCACGTGAATTCAACCATTCTGGATAAATGGTTCTCTACTGCTACTGTACTTGGCTTATTCCTCTTTGCATGTTTTAAGATTTAAAGAAAATTAATAAAGGCCTTATATTTGGCTTTCAATTAATAATATTTAAAATTTCCTGTTTTGTATAAACTACAGCCTTTGGCATCTTAAATAATCAAGAGGAATTAAGTATTCTTTATGATACCATTCAGAGAAAACAGTTGGTTGGGTGAAACTAATCTAGCATTTGCCAACTTTGCATAATGTACCTAAGCTTTTCAAACAGTTTTTTGTAATAAAAATATATAAAAGATGTCTTCTTTAAATAAATTGTGGTGATGTAATCATTGTAATACCTTTACTATGTTTTATTTCAATTACTTTTTGAATATTCATTCTGTAATTATTCCATATATTTCTCCTTTCAATTTTATTGACATATTTTAGTGTGTGCCTAAACTTTTGAGACAGACTGTACTGCATAGTATAGTGTGTAATATTTTTTTGCAAAATTATTACAAATGAAAATGAACAATAATGGAAGGTATATGTTTTTCTTTATGAAAATATACTTATAACTAGAGGGCTCTGCCCTCTGCAAGCTACGCTCGTCAACCCCCGTTCAGACACCGCAGAATCTAAAAACACCGCTAATCTGATTGGTTTTAAAAATATTATAGAAGATTGAATTATACTGAAAAAAGCTGTGCAGATCTCCCTGTAAATGGGTTTCCATTCAATTTCCTTTGATTTCAAAAATTTAAGGCTGAATCAGTTGCTTTTAAGACATCCAATGGTTGATTTCATGTTTGATTAAAGAGGATCAGTTAAACGTTTGAAAAGAAGCTAAAATAAAATGAATTAAGTGTACAGAGTCTTTGTCTCCCGGTATTTTAAAACAATTTCTATAACAATAGTCTAAGTCATGTGACTATCATCAACGATTCCGGGTGAACCACTTTGCTTTTTATATTCCTGGTGCCATTTTGGTACTTTAATGTTAGCCAGGTACAGGTGATAAGTCGCCAAATATTATTCTATCGCCATCATTTCATCTATATTATAATAGCCCAAGCCATGTAACTGCCATAAATAAATACGCTCTGCTCCCTTCGCTTTTCATATGAAAGTTTAGCCCAGATATCATATACGGCCCCATATTGGCGCGATTTTTTTCCTACGCTAATTTGGGGAAAACATCAACAGCATAAACAACAACATCCGGCTTATCAAATCAAGCAAAATAATAATACTATGGTGCCAGTTAAATACCCGTTACGTATATGACATTAGCGTCAGAAAAAAAACGCGCCAATATGGGTCCGTATATGACATCTGTGCCGAAAGTTTTCCCTTTTGATTAAAAAATCAATTTCTTTTTCGAATAAAACTACATAAAAGTTTCCATGTTCGCAAAGAATTCTTGGTACTGTTATGCTAGCCGGGTGCAAATTTCGCCAATAGCTATGTTTCAACTCGGCAGTTAGCATTTTTTTTTTTTTTTTTTTCGAGTGGTAAGTTAAAACATTGCTTTGAAGTTGAAATTAAACGTCATCGTTTGTTACATCATTTAATATTTGGCCAGATGCCATATACTACTGGGCATCTGGCGTGATTTGGCATGATTTTTTTTATGAAAATTTGGCGAAAACCTCGTTTTCGAATACCAGTTACATATGTATTTTTGGTACTACTTAGTTATCCCGTCGACCAAAAATCTATCACCAAACTATAAGATTAAATGCCAATAATGGTTGATCGTAAATGTCACATTCACTTGACTTTAAGCAAGTTACACGTCTTTGTGTCATCAAGTGATTTTTATTTCGACGTTTTATTTGTATATTTATTAATGTTATACTATTTTCTTTGTTCTTTCGTTATTTAAAATAAAAATTATGTCAATTTGTATAATTTGGCGAAATGGGTCGATGGAATAACTAAGTAGTACCATATTTTTTAATTATTTTCTATTATTTTTTATTTTTAAAGGAAAATAACCAAAAAAATAATTAACTATAGAACAAAACAATTTATGTAATTTAAAAAAAGAAAATAAAGTAAATAAACATTTATTATTAAATAAACAACAATAGCTGGGTTACCATGTCAACCAAAGTAATGCCATTTTGGTGCCAATTAGGTACCCCGGTGCGTATATGACATCTGTGCCTAATATTTTTCTTTTCATTTCATTTTTAAAAAAATAAAGAAGTGAAAGCCATTTATTTTAAATGTTTCAGTTTGTATTAAATAAAATGATAATGAAATACAAATTGAATTATGAATAAAAGTAACATGATACATTTTTTAGCATACATTTAAGGGAGGCTAAACTTCTCGCCAAATTAGTTTAAAATAGTAACCTTTTCTAAAATCTGAAAAAAAAATATCTGTTTGATTAAAATTTGAGTTGCCATCATTAGAAAAATGTATATAAAATTAGAAAAAAATTAATATTTCGAAAACTAATTCGAATTTAAAAATTCTAATACCAGTTTTGAAATCTGCGGATCAATATTGATTTTTGGTGTTAATTTCATCGCAAAGTATTCCATATTTTAGGAGAAATCGCCGTGAAACATAATCAGTTGTTTAATCAGTCGATTTATACTTCCGTTTCATAAATTCGTTTCATTAGGATTTTATGTATATAGAGAAGATATTAAAATAAGAAACAATTGGAAGAAATTTGTTTGTTATACAATTTGCAACACGTGCCTGCCTGGTCATGTGATAAAAATTGGCACATGCAGAGAAACGTAAAAAACAAAAATAAAACAGGTAAGCTTGCCCCTTTCCTATTTCAACTTGTAAAATAATCCACATTTAAGTGGAATTTTCTGGGAGTTTTTAGATGGGTGTTTGAAAAAAAAAAACAAATTAGTCAAAGTTAGCATTGAAAATTAAAAATTTGGTTCAATTCCTATATATGCACGACCTGTTAAGCAAAATTTAACTTAGCATTACTTAGTAGATGTTATTAATCAATTGGTATTAGCCAAATATTTATTGCATGGTTTGCAGCAGAGTTAGTAGGATTTTGTTGTTGTTGTTTACATCATATGTAATTTTCATTAACCCCTTCGGGATGGGAGCCTTTTACGAAATTTTTAATCTTTTGTTGTCGTTTTTTAAAAACAGAAATTTATGTCTTCTTGAATCGAGAAAATGCGCTCATTGAATAAGGCAAATTTTACAGTAAAATTTTACTGGTGAGAAAAAACAAGGATTCTGAGCGCTTCATGCGGCACGTATACCTGTCGCTCATCCCCAAGGGGTTAAACATATGAGCTGTAAAATAATTCGCTACATAAACTTTTTTTTTTATGATTAATTCATTTATCGGGAGTTCTGTATACTTGTATTGTGTGCTGAAAAGGTACTAATTGGTGTTCACTGTTTGTAAATATTTTCTTGTGTATTCTACAAGATAATTAAAAACACTATACTACTGTATTGCTAATTGCAGATTGATTCTTTTATTTATAAAGTATTATTTTTTTTTATTTTAGGAATTATTGAGATTTCTTTTTTAGCATTGTTTCTTTATTCAAAAGTAAAATATCTTCTAAGATAGTCAACATAGTTTTGCAATATATATATTCACAATAAATGTATTCAAATAGTCTTAATGCAATACAACTGAAAAAATCCATATATATATATATATTAGTATTTATTTACTTTTTGGGGGTGGGGGGAGGATAAGTGCCTTATTTGCTGCATCTTAAACATACCTACATTCTTAAATAAAACCATTTAGTTTGCCATGGTGAATATGTGCTATTTAGGATAGAGTCATATTATTTCTGTATCGCTGAGTTTTATATAATATACATGGTGTGTTCACAAAGTTTCAAGACTGGTCTGATTATTCAAAATATATTAAACATTTTTGTACCGCGAACTAACATTCTTCGAAATATGACCCTTGGGCATCAACACGCCACTGCCAGTGTTTTTTCCATTGTTCATAGGTCCCATAGAAGTCTTCGCACGAAAGGCTGTTAAGGAACATCGTCGAAGTTGCCTGGATCGCTGGAATCGTGTCGAATCGCTTCCCTTTCAGTTCTTTTTTGACCCGGGGGAACACAAAACAGTTGCTGGGAAAAAGGTCGGGGCTGTAAGGAGATTGCAGCAGTATTGCCACGTTAGATATAGCCAAAACTGATGGATCACTCCAGAGAAAAACTGACCTAACCCGTCGCGTCCGCCCAGATATCAGAAACGATTAGATTGTTCCCCACGATAATGCACCCTCTCACACGTCGCTCGCCACCGCCGAAGTTTTGACTGTCTTTAACGTGGCAATACTGCTGCAAACTACCTACAGGCCCGACGTCGCTCCCAGGATTTTTTTTTTTTGTGTTCCCCCGGATCAAAAAATACTTGAAGTGGAAGCGATTTTTCAGGATTCCAGTGATCCAGACAGCTTCGACGAGGTCCCGTAACAGCCTTTCGTGCGAAGACTTCTATGGGGCCTATGAACAATGAAAAAATAAAACGTTGGCCATGGTGTGTTGATGCCCAAGGGTCATATTTCAATGAATTTTAGTTCATGGTACAAAAATGTTTAATAAATTTTGTTTTATCAGACCAGTCTTGAAACTTTGTGAACACACCATGTATAATCATAATAAATTTTGTATTCATTCATTTTTGCCTAAGAGTGAAACAGCTATTGCACTAAGATCTGAAGATTTATAAAACTAGCTTTAGTACGAATGCACCTCATTTGCCATGTTTGACGTACAATTTCCTGCTTGTTTTTGTGTTTTTTGGTTTTGTTTTCTTATACCAATTGTACAAGAATTTTTTTAGCAAATGTAGTAATATTAATAATAAATGAAGTGCACACATAGTTTAAAATTCCTTCCTGTAATTATTTTGTGTGTGTGTAAAAAACAAGTATTTTACTAAATACTTTTTTTTTTTATTCTTTCTTTATATTCCATTTTTTTTTTTTAATTTTTCAGGTTTTTTATACTTTTCATTGCCATATATCAATTCATCACTATGTGGATGTAAAAAGAAAGAAAATCTGAAAATCCATTTACATTCTAAATCTTTGTTCCTTGAAGATAACTAAATAATACAAAAAGAAAAGATGCAAGTTGTATGCATATTTTAAACAAAAAAGTTCAGTATAGTTCCTTAAAACTTTACATTGAAATTTTATTATCATTTTATAGCACATCAAAAGTGTTGGGAATAGAATTGTAAGCAGAACATTGTGAAGTCTGTAACATGGATAGTCTCTTTAATTGTGATTTATGTCAAGAAACGTTTCCTGAAGAAAGTAATTTACTTCAACATTTTGAAAAACATTCAGATGAAAAACCTTTCATATGTGATATCTGTAATGAAATTTTTGCTGGAGAGAATGATTATGCTCATCATCGTGATAGTCATTCTGAAGTGAGAAATTTTACATGTCACATTTGTCATAAAGAATTTGATAATGAAATTTCTTTAAAAGGACACTTTTTAATTCATTCTAAGAAAAATCTTCATGAATATTCTACCTATGGAAAATCATTTCCATATTACTCGTGTGTAAAAAATCATATTCATATGAAAGAAAAACACTATAAATGTCATATCTGTGCAAAAGCATTTTCAAGTAAGAGTGTACTGAACCAACATTTGCAAGAACACAAGGCAAAAGAAAATTTCTGTAACATATGTGAAAAAGATTTTCATAACAAAAGTAAATCGCATGAGCATTTTCAAACACATTCTGTTGAAAAACCCTATGAATGCGATTTTTGTCATAAAAAATTTAGACGGAAAGAACATTTGAAAGATCACCTTCGTATTCATACTGGAGAAAGGCCCTTTCATTGTGATTTCTGTGAAAAAACATTTGTAAATAAATCTGGTTTAAATTATCATTTGAAATATTCTTTAAGTGATCATTGTCTTAAAGAACACAAAGGAAAGACATTTGTCTGTAATGTATGTCAGAAAAATTTTCATTACAAAGTTGGATTGGATGAGCATTTTCGAACCCATTCTGGCGAAAAACCCTATGAATGTGATTTTTGTCTTAAAAGATTTTCACAGAAAGGAAATTTAAAAGACCACTTCCGTACTCATACAGGTGAAAAGCCCTTTAATTGTGATATCTGTGCCAAAACATTTGTACATAAATCTGGTTTAAAGTATCATTTAAGAACTCATAGCGATGACAAAACCTATGAATGCAATTTTTGTCTTAAAAGATTTTCACAGAAAGGACATTTAAAAGACCACTTTCGTACTCATACAGGTGAAAGGCCCTTTAATTGTGATATCTGTGCCAAAACATTTATACATAAATATGGTTTAAAGTATCATTTAAGAACTCATAGCGATGAAAAAACTTTCAAGTGTCATATCTGCAAAAAAACATACAAATTAAAACATAATTTAGCTTCTCACCTTCGTATGCATGAAAAAATTTCGTGTGTAATGTATGTCGGAAAACATTTGCCAGTAAACAAAATTTAGAAGTTCATTTTCGGACCCTTTTTGGTGAACTTTTTCTAGAAATGGTTATTTACAGAAACATATTGGAACTCGCATGCAAGAAAATTTTGTATTGGTTATAAAATGAATAAACATCAGAATAATGATAATGAATAAATATCCAATCTTGTTAAAAATAATTTAATTTTGTTTTGAAATAAATAAAATATTATGTTAACAATTTTGTGTGGTGCATATCAGTAAGTATTTGTTGATAAGTATAGTATAGAGCAGAGATTGCAAACCTAAAACATTGCATGCATGCCCGTAGTAGCATGCAAAATAGTTTTTTTGGCACATAAACTGATTATAAATAATAATTTATGAGAAAAATTTCCTGTTATGTAAATTTCTAATTTTATAAACTTAATTTTTTTTAATGTACAGACTATTAAAAAGAATTTTAATTATTTTTGCATGAATTATTATAAAATTCGTTGCAATTGTAGCACCGCTTTCTTACTTAACCATTTGCCAAATATGCTTGCTTCCCAAGGCATTTTGCATATTTATGAAATTTAAAGGGCTTTTTTTTTTTTTTAAATGAGTTTTTAATGACAGTTGAAATAATAAAGTTCCTAATAGACCTACTTATGTAGTCAAATAACTAAAAACCATAAAATAAAAATAAAATTTGCCTCGAAACAGCACAACAGAGAAAACTCTCATTTATAATTTTCAGTGCAACTGTCTATATTATTGAGTTCTTAAATAAATAACTTAGAAGAAATGGGGATAAGTAAAAACCAATTTAATGAAAGTTGTGTAAAATCTAACGCCTTAATTAAATTATATTAGAATATTTCTGGTATAATGAAATCTCAGTAAATTTCTAAGTTCTAATGCACACATAATGCAAAAAGTCCTCCATCCCTGGTGGCATCATTTATTTTAGAACCATTCTGTAAGAATAAAATCCCCTACCAATGTACATTTTATCTAGTAGCTTTCCTTCATAAATACATTTTGAAGAGATGTGTCTGGGTATACAAAGAAAAAAGTGAGACACAATAAGCAGAAAAATATGTACCAACCACTAAAAAAGATTTATCAGATAGAAGCTGTTATAATTTAGATCACCTTATATTATAAGTCATTCAGAAGATCAATCTTAAAAATGACATTTCAATTTCAGAGTTATTTTATGCATGATGTTTCGCATGATTTTCTTCATCATTTCTAATGAAAATTGCTTTTTTACTTAATCGGTGAAAAATAAACTTTAAATGTCCAAACTGTCTACAGTATAGAACTCATTATCCGTAAATTCCAAAATCCAAAAAAAAAAAAAAAAATTATTCAAAAATTTTCTAAATTTTTACAAAAGTTTTGCAATTTCTGAAAATTTTCGAAAATTTTACTGATTCTTATTTGTTTTTCAGCGAGTTGTTTCAATGTGTAACTAATCACTAAAATATGTTATTTCAGTGGCGGGGGAGAACATACCCCCCCCCTCCCCGAAATTAGAAAAAAATCATTTTCTGTCAAATTTTAGTTTAAAATTATTTTATATTACGTTTCGTTCAGACAAAAATCATCATTTATTTCACCCCTTCCCCCTCACTCTAAAAAAAAATTATGGCTACGCGATTGTGTACTTGAATACACATTTAATAGCTTAAAAAAACTAAACCTGTGTGACCGTACGATCCGTGAAGGATCAGGGCCTACAGTGGCACAGTGCCCAACTCTGTTTACTTGACCCTGGGTCCCGAGGTGCTAAGGAGCATGTGTCCCGGTCGAGTAGTCAGCCCAACGCAACGCAAGACCCTCGGTATTTAGTTCCCAAGCAAGCTTGGTCCTCCTTTTATCTACCCCGACAAGATGAAAGGTTGAGTGAACCTTGCCCAGCCGGGAGCCGAACTCCCGATCTGTAGCGTAGCAGACAGACGTACTGACCACTACGCTACTGGGCTTCACATTTAATAGCAGAGGGCTATTTATTTGCTTGTGTCCTCTCTCTCTCCTCGCACATTCCAGAACGATCTGCTCAGGGTTTCCAGATTTTTTTTAATAGTGCAGGTATTTTTATTTAAATAGCTAGGGGGGCTCTGCCCTCCTGCTCGTTACGCTCACCCCCCCCCCCCCCCTCCCCAGCGTAATCGCTTCGCGATTCCATGCAGTGATGCGAAGCAATCCCTATCTTCAAGCTAACCCCAGACGTAATTGTTTCGCGTTTCCATTCTAGATCGCTTCACGATCCCTTATTTTCTATGCATTTAATTTTTAGATTCCACTTGGTAAAAACACGCTCCTCCCCAACTCCTGACAATTTTATTTCCTTACCTCCAAGCACATAATCGTTAGAGCTTACAGAGTTTCATAATTATAAGAATTATTAAATATAAAATTATATATATAGTGTTACGAATATTGTAAATAGTTGGTGTTTGTGCTTAAAAAAGGTGTAAATAGTTCAATTAAGCTCATCGTAAGCTAATATTAGTTTTTGTTTCATTTAAATATCTCAATTTGTTGATTTTCTGCAAGCAAGTAAACCCTATTGGATTTCAATGGGAGTCTATGGAAATTTGGCGAAATAGTGGAAATACCGCGTCACTTTTGGCGATTAATTTTGGTCGCCAAATTTGGCGATATATAGCCTTGTCGACGTTTGGCGACAGAGCTCCCCCCTCTTGGTAACCCCCCCCCCCTTACAGCGTCAGAAAGCTCTGGCCAATCAGATGCATTTCGCGGTGTCTACGCAGATTTTCATTGGTCCATTTCCAAATCGTTACATTTTTTTTATATACAGAAGGATTTCAAAAAATGCAAAAGATAAGTTTTATTCGTATTCTACATGGAATTGTTTAAATGTTATTATTTTTATGTTTTTGAAAAATTTTGTGAAAAGCTTTTTAAAAGGTGAAGGAGGGGGGGGGGGATTCTGAAGTTTGGGAGGACCCGGAATCCAGAAAATTCCAAAATCTGGAAAGCCTTCAGTCCCAAGGATTCCGGATAATACTGTACAAGAATTTTCAATAAAAGCCGACTTAAGGCTCCTGTCCCTGCCGGCGAAGACACTCGCGAGCTAAAGTTAATCCAATGGGGAGGGATTTTTCTAATATCTCGTTTGCATTTCGCCATTTTTATTTATTTATTTATTTTCATTCGATAGCCGAGATCCGTCTCTACATCGCACTTTTTTTACTTTTTCGATTTTGGTCGCAGATATTTTTTATAAAGTTACTTTCACTTTCTAAACCGGTTCTGAAAATGAAAGTGTCATTCTAAAAAATATCTGCAATGAAAGTCGAAAAAGTAAAAAAGGTGTGATGTAGCGACGGATCTCGGCTATCCAATGCAAAAAAAAATTAAAAATGTCGAAATGCAAACTAGATATTAGGAAAATCCATCCCCATTGGATTAGTATTAGCTTGTGAGTGCCTTCGCCGGCAGGGAATGGAGCCTTAAGAGACTACTTCAGTCAAATGGAAAGACCCGTTCGCTAATGTTAATCCTATGGAAGAAATTTATAAAGATATCTCGGTCGCATTTCAATATTTTTAAATGATTTCTTTTGCATTGAATAGTTAAGATCGATCTGTATGCAGGCCGTTTTTTACTTTTTCGATTTTGTTTACAGGTATTTCTTAAGAGGACACTTTCATTTTCGAAACCGGTTTTGAAAGTAAAAGCATCCTCATAAAAAATATCTACAATCAAAATCGAAAAAGTAAACAACGGCCTGCATGCAGATCGATCTCAACTATTCAATGCAAAAGAAATCATCTAAAAATATTGAAATGCGACCGAGATATCTTTATAAATTTCTTCCATAGGAATAGCATTAGCGAACGAGTCTTTTCGCGTGACTGAAGTAGGGCCTTAAGCGCAAAGATATGCTTATGCACAAAGGCAAAAAGTTTGTCTTTACCGAATGTCAGAGTCAATTTGCCACACAGAGTAATTTGTTAGTTAATTTCTGAGCCTTTTATTCTGGGGAAACATTTGTATAAGTGTTTGTGTATGTGAAAAAAAAGTTTTGCAATGAAAAAACATTTGAAACAGACCATCATGCTGTGCATGCAGATGAAAAATCCTTCCATTGTGACAGCTGCAAAGAAAGTTTTCCATATAAGACTCATTTAACACGTTAAGCGCCACGTCAGTCACCGGTGATTGACACTGAACTTTCCGTTTAGAAAGCGCCATTCACCGATGGCTGATGGTCTAAAATATGATATAAAACTATATATATATATATATATATATATATATATATATATATATTGTTTTAAGTAATTACTGAAAATTTATTTAAAATTTACTTACCTTTTATTTATTACAGGATTATACTTTCTTAAAAATTACTTAAAACATTGTCAGTTTTTCAGCTTCAGTGTCAGTCATCGTGGCACTCAACGTGTTAAATATTCATTCAAGAAGTCATAACCATGAAAAAGCTTTCAAATGCTTACCAGTAAAAAGCATTGAAACTGAAACATAGTTGCTATCTTTGTTCGTATATGAAAGCAGTTAATATCGCAAGCACTTGATATCGTAATATATCTCTAAGGGTGGGGTTTATTTTTAACACTTTCCAACAAAGTTGAAAAGTGTTTATGCATTCGGTTTGTCTGTCCGTGTGGACACGTTCTAACTCCCTTAAATATACTCGAATTTTCATGCAGTGCCGGCGCCAGACGTGAGGCGGTCGCCTCAGGGCGCAGGCATAAAGGGCGGCATTTTCATAGAATATATTTTCCTAGAATATCTTCTAAGCTTTTTTTCTTTTTACACATTAAAATTATTTTCACACAGTTAAAAAGTTAATTTACAGTAGGGATGCACAACTTGTGGCCCGCGAATTTCGTCAATTTATAACTGGAAAAAATTGCAATTTTTGTCCATAGGTCGCAGGAATAAATCATGAATTTCGCCAAATTTGGTGCGGGAAAAATTGAAAATTTCGGCAGTCAGTTCAGAATCGCGAATTTTGTCGATCATGCGCGGAAAAATCGCAAATTTCGCCGATCAGGATCAGAAAAATCGCAAATTTCGTCGATTGGACAGGTTAAAATCGCGAGTTTTGTCGATTGAGTTCCGAAAAATCACGAATCTCGTTGGTCGGGGACGAAAAAATTTCGTTGATTGGGTCCGGGAAAATCGCAAATTTGTCGATGATGCGCGGAAATTTGCAAATTTCATTGATCGACAGCGGAAAAGTCGTGAATTTCGTCAGTTTATCAAGAGAAAAAAAGCAAATTTTGTCAATTTGCCGCGGGAAAAAATTGCAAATTTCATCAGAGTCAGTTAAGAACTGCAAATTTCGTTGATCGGGTGCGGAAAAATGGCAAATTTCGTCGATCAGGGCGATGAAAATTGCAAATTGTATCGATAGGGTCCCTAAAAATCGCGAATTTCGTTGGTCGGGCACGAAACAATCGTGAATTTTAGCGATCAGGCGCGGCAAATAGCAAATTTTGTCGACCGGGCATGTAAAAGTCGTCAATCGGGTGCGGAAAACTGCGAATTTCTTTGATCAGAGGTAGAAAAATCTCAAATTTCGTTGATTGGCTCCTTCTCTCCCCTTCATTCATAAATTTCACTTTTTTTTCCGACACTAGCCACTTTCATGCCTATGTTTGTTTTTAGTACTTTTAATAAAATAAAATTTACTCTCCCGAATAAGGTCAAAGAATATTATCACTCCTTGAAAACAATCCTTGCTATATCTGTGTTATATACTATACAAAATTAAACCGCTGATATATCCTTACCAACTGAATTGGATATGTTGACTGGGTAGGGGAACCTAGAGGGGTAACCCCCCCCCCCACACACACACACACACCTCTGAAACTAAATTTTTTGTCTGATTATATGTGCCACAAATCACCTCCACGAAATAGAATTCTCTCCATGTCACTGATGTGGCCCTCGACAACCCAGACAATTTTATATTATTTTATCTAAAAAAGTTGTGGACCTCTAATTTTGAGTATAAAAATTTTAGAGCAATTGCGCAAAAATAAGTTTATTTGGAAATTGTGAATAAGCATATGCAATGTTAACCTTATAGGAAAATGTTTTATTTTCAAACAGATTATTTTCCACCTATATCTCGAAATTTCTAAACCAAATTTTTACTGTATAATTATCTATATTGTTAGTATATTGTATTAAAATTTCAGAGCGAATGCATAAAATTAAGTATATCTTTTTAAATGTGCATAAAGCAAATCATATCGGAAAAAGCGGACACAACTAAATGCCGGAAAAGGTACTTTTGGAAATGAATTTTTTCTAAAGCTTAATACTCGTATTTTTTTAAACCAAAAACGTCTTTTAAAATGTACGCTCTTAAAGCGTATGTTATTGTTTTTTTTTCGTATTTAGATTAAAAATTCCGTGCAAGATATTCCAAATATTCCAAAAAATATTCGCAAAAGATTACGGAATTCGCGAAAGTGACTTACGGCAATGAACTTTTTTAGAAAGGTTATATATTCATATTTTAAAAAACAGAAAGCGGCGTTGCAAAGAAAAATGAACGTAGATATAATATCGTATTTTGGTTTGTTCGTATTTTGATTCGCGAATTCATGCTGACGTTTAAACGTGGCATAAAAAAAAAAAAGAAATTTGCGTAGGTGACTTATAGAAACGGATTTTGTTCAAAGGGTTAATATTCATATTTTTCGAAACAGCTTGAAGATCTCGAAATGAGATTGAACGCAGGTGTGACATTTTTTTTTTTTTTTTTTTTTTTTTTTTAGTTTCTTCGTAGCTTAATTAGAAAAGATTTGATATTTAAATATTGCTGAAAGCGCGAAAATAGTGAAAGGGGCTTACGGAAACTAACATTTTTAAAGGGTAAAAATAATATAAATATTACAATATAAATATAGGTATAATATAAATATTTTTTCAAACCAAAGGCTTCGTCATAAACTCGATTAAGAGTAGATGTGATTAGGAATCTTAGGATTGTTTGTATTTTCAGTTACGAAGCCGATGTACAACTTTAAAAATCGCAGAAAAGAGACAACTGTAAAAGTGAGTTTTGTAATTGAATTTTTTTGCAAACTGTTAATATCCATATTTTTCGAAACTAAATGCAGATTTCGAAATGGGAATGAATGTAAATATAGACTGGTATTTTTAGTTTTTTCGTAGCTCGATCAGAATCACTGATACAAATTTTCAAAGATTTCAGAAATCGTGAATATCGCGAAACGGTGGGCGTACGGAAAATACATTATATCAAACGGTTAATATGAATATTTTTAAAACGTTATACGACGTTCAAAATAGCAAGCTATGGTCTTTAATTTGGTATAATTGGATTTTCCATATTGCTTTAGTTCGGCGGATGTGAGGTTTGTAAAATAAAAAAAAAAAAAGAATTCCATGTTTCGTAATTATTATTATTACTAGAAAGGTAGCCCGTCAAAAATGACGGAAATTTAGATATAAGGATATATACAACACATGTGCAAGAATATGAGTTTTCTCGCTTGTTCCGCAGTGATAGATGAAAATAACACATTTTAAGAACGAAACACATTTATGAAAAACTGTGTACAGTAGAAGACAACTAATCTGCACAGTTTGGTTCCAAGTGTTATGCAGATTTGAGGCTTTTTGCGGTCATGTCTATTCAATCTTTGTTTACATTTTTTTAAATTCATATATTGGACAATTTAGATTGTTGAGCCTTAAAAATAAATAAATACACACTTGAAGTAAGGTTAAAAACTATTAAATTATCGTATACGATTTCATGAAATGGTATTATATGGTATTATATGTGTGTGCTTCACGATCTTGGTTACGACGTTGGCGAAATTGGCTGCAACTTGTCATAATCCTAATAGTGTGGGCCGCTAACAAAAAAGTAATCAGTTTTTAGTAAAATTTCTGATATAAAGTAGCTTTCAAAAACTTGTGTAAAACTGCAGGCCGTTCTCGTGTTATGTCAGTCCTAGGAATAATATTTCTAACACTGGATATTTTCCATGTATATATGGAATTTAGAAAAGCTTTTCCAAAAGAAAGGTCCTGAAATGACATTGTAATTCCTCTAACTTCAAAGTTTAGTCGGTCCCTGATGTTGAGTACTGAAATCTAATAAATACAGTTATTTCAAATGAAAATCAAATTTCAAAGTAATTGCTTAAAAGGCGCAAAGGCCAACATAGTGAAAAAGATTCCAAGCCGGGACTCGAACCCGGGCCATCAGTATAGCGCACTGACGTTCTACCGACTAAACCACTTGGAACGATACCTAGCTCGGAAAATTTCTCACTATTATATGTTGGCAAGGCTACAAACGCAGCACAAGATGGAATATTTATCGTGAGTCACCTACCTGGGACAAACACGAAACACAATTAAATCCAGCATCGATAGAAACTATATTTACATATGGAATTTATTCCAGACAGAAACATTCGCCTTGGATACAATATTTCAAATGAAAATCAAATTTCAAAGCAATTGCTTAAAAGGCGCAAATGCCAACATAGTGAAAAAGATTCCAAGCCGGGACTCGAACCCGGGCCATCAGTATAGCGCACTGACGTTCTACCGACTAAACCACTTGGAACGATACCTAGCTCGGAAAATTTCTCACTATTATATGTTGGCAAGGCTACAAAAGCAGCACAAGATGGAATATTTATCGTGAGTCACCTACCTGGGACAAACACGAAACACAATTAAATCCAGCATCGATAGAAACTATATTTACATATGGAATTTATTCCAGACTTTGAAATTTGATTTTCATTTGAAATATTGTATCCAAGGCGAATGTTTCTGTCTGGAATAAATTTCATATGTAAATATAGTTTTTATCGATGCTGGATTTAATTGTGTTTCGTGTTTGTCCCAGGTAGGTGACTCACAATAAATATTCCATCTTGTGCTGCTTTTGTAGCCTTGCCAACATATAATAGTGAGAAATTTTCCGAGCTAGTTATCGTTCTAAGTGGTTTAGTCGGTAGAACGTCAGTGCGCTATACTGATGGCCCGGGTTCGAGTCCCGGTTTGGAATCTTTTTCACTATGTTGGCCTTTGCGCCTTTTAAGCAATTACTTTGAAATTTGATTTTCATTTGAAATATTGTATCCAAGGCGAATGTTTCTGTCTGGAATAAATTCCATATGTAAATATAAATACAGTTATTTTGAATATTACAACAGAATTAAACAGTTAAACTTATTTAACTTAAACCCGCTGTTATACTTCCCGATCTTATTTTTTAGTAAGAAAGAAAAGTTTTTTCCGTCTTTAATAACTAAATAATGAAAAAATAGGCTTTTGTTCTGAGCTCATAAATATGACAATAAAATAATGTAACTAAGAGACATTGCAAAATTAAATCTTTGTGATTACAAACCATAAACAAACGATACCGCCGCCATTTTACCTACTATGACGTCATTAGAATATTGCCCATTGATTGTTGGAGAACTTACTTTGTGAAGGATTACCTCAATGATTTAATATTTTTGACGTTTCACGATGAATGAATCACTTGTGTTTGTTTAGGTTTATGGAATGAGATATTAAGCTGTGAAACTAATTTCAATCGAAGTTATCCAAGGATATATGTATTTTTAATCGAAATTAAAAACAATGCTTTGATGTCGAAATAAAAAGTTTTAGTTTGTATAATTTGTTATTTCTGTTAATTATTTATTTAAGTACTTTTCCATTATAGCGCATTTTTAAAAAAAGCTTGGAGCGATTCGGGCATCAGAAAGTGAGATATGTTGAGAAAATATATAAACAGCTATGAAAACAAATCTAATGAACTTTTATCTTTGTTTATATATGTACTTATATGCATAAAAAATCGTTTCTAAATAAATATAATTTTTTTATATACAAATTACGGCACAGATTTCAGATATGAGCCGGAATACCCAACTGGCGCCAAAATGGTGTTATTTTGCCTGCTATGGTAACCCGGCTATAGTTTTTTATTTATTAATAAATTGTTTATTTACTTTTATTTTCTGTTTTTTTAATTATATAAACTGCTTTGTTCTATAGTTATTATTCAAACTTTTATTTATTTATAGTTATTTCCTTTTCAAAATGATAGTAAATAATTGAAAAATATATAAGTAACTGGTATTCGAAAGCGAGATTTCTGCCAAATTGGCGTCATAGAAAAATCACGCCAACCCCCATGCGTATATGACATCAGCGCAAAAGTTACTTCTGTTTCTTTATAAAAATGGGTAAATAGCTTTTTTTTTTTATATTAAATTGTCGGCACAGATGTCATATACGCCCATATTGGCGCGATTTTTTTTGACGCCGATGTCATATACGCACCGGGTACTTAACTGGCGCCAAAGTGTCGTTATTTTGCTTGTAATAGTAACCCGAATGTTGTTTATGCTGTTGATGTTTTTGCCAAATTGGTGTCGGAAAAAAATCGCGCCAACATGCGGCGTATATGATATCTGTGCCAAATTGTATACATATGGAAAAAATTGCTTGTGAGTATGAAGCAGTAAATAGGTTGCCAGAAAATACGTTGGCAAACTTCTTTCTCGCCAAGAAACTTTTCTCCGAAGTATTGTATATAAGCGATGATTGCTAGAAATGCATTTTTAATTATGATATGCGCTTTTATGTTTCACTACATTTATGCATACTATACTGTGTGTATAAATGCTACAATTCATATGCAGGGCTACACAAAAGAATTCGTAAGGGTTACTGAGTATGAGAGTAAATTGCTTAAAGGTGGTTTTTAAAGGAGTTATGCATTTTTACGCTGAACTGCGTTTAGTTTCCTAAGAAATGTTTGTAGTATATAGATAAAATGATATACATGGTCACGCAAAGAATTGGATACATAACCGTCTATGGATGATAATATCTGGAAATGTGATTTCAGTAGTTTTAAGAGTAGTTTAAATTAAATTTTGGCTATATAGTGGCATGTAATAACGGTACTATTGGCTATGGACGGTAACTGCTGAAATCAATTTTTAAAATTTTTTATGCGTTTTCTAAAATGTTTACTTAGTTATCTTGGTAGTTCTTAGTTATCCCGTCGACCAAATTACTGTCGCCAAATTTTAAGATTAATTGTCAATTGGTTGCCATTAATTAATTAATTAAATGCCAATAATGGCCAATAAAACCATTAATTCGACGTTTCATTTGTATTTTTATTAATGTTTTATTATTGATTTGGCGATTTATATAATTTGGCGAAATTGGTTGACGGGATCTCTAAGAAGTAACATTATCATATTTACCTTATTTCCCTAAATAACGAAGTTTTGTTAAAGCATTTAGGATGTGTTCGAAAGTGTTTCATATTCTATGCTTAACGCATGATTTTTCTTTCTTCTTTAGTCTTATTTTGCATTTATTTTATTCTTAATTTTTTAGTCTTATACTGCTTTATAGAAACTTTGGCACAGTTGTCATATACGTTATCATATATTGGCGCGATTTTTTTCCGACGCCAATTTGGCGAAAACATCAACAGCATAAACAACAACATCCGGATTACCATATCAAGCAAAATTACGACACTTTGGCGCCAGTTAAGTAGCCGTGTTCTATATGACATTGGCGTCAGAAAAAAATCGCGCCAATATGGGGCGTATATGACATCTGTGCCGAAACTTTAATATTTAATGTTTAAACTCTTCGCTCCACTCCCCTTGCATATAGTACAAACTATAACACACATAGCGCAAAATAATAGACAGTTTGGTACTTTTCCACTGTAGGGGCTTTGGCATTTTTTAAAAAAAAGTTTGGTGTAATTTGGGCATCCGAAAGTGAGATTTGGGTACTTTTCCGTTATGTGGACACCATTATCGCCAAGCGTAATAGTTGGCGCAAAATCGTGAATTGAAGCATTTGAAAAATAAAAGAAAAACCATTGTCGATACTAAAGTGAGCATTTAAAAAATATAATATTTGAAAATTTCAGACTTTTACGAACTATTTCATCAAATCACAAATATATACTTAAAATAAGTGAACAAATAACTGCTATAAAATAAAGCAATAAAATAAAACTCATATTAAACTGCTCGCATAAAATTACAAATATCTCTTATCTTTCTTTTGAAATAATTGTCGCATTAGCATACATTTTGGCATGGGGTCCGTATAACGGAAAAATATCGAGATTTGTTGTCAAATCATATAAACAGCTATGAAAACAAATTTGATGAGCGATTTTGTTCGTTTTATATGTATATTATTGATGTTTTTATGTACAAATTACACCTGTTTCTGTATAAAATTAGAGAAACGGCTTTTTTATGTTAAATAAATCGTATAATTATCGAAAAAATGCGTGTGTATATAAAATGAAACAGCGAATAGGTTACCGTAAAATATGTTACCAAATTTACTTTTTCGCCAAGGCACCTATACTGGAAAAGTACCTAAAGCACATTAAAATCGCGCAGTTAGGAGCTCACACAGTACACCGTTGTCTATTGGCGGTTATTTTATTAGTAGCATCGGGAGGAAGATATAAAGATGTACTTTAAATTCTCACCCATAGATTTCGAAAAAATATCTTAAAAGAGTGGAGTTTAAATTAAATTTCGGTGACCTCCAGTCAGAAACCATCTCGGTGATGGTTTTAAATGGGAATTTCGCCAAATTAGCCAGCTATCGCCAAGTTGGCTAACATTTGGCGCTACTGTGGTAACCCTGCATTAATATTTTTCAACAATTACTCATTTCAGTGAGGCGGTCCTACCGGAATAGTGAGGGACACACAGAGACTTGGATTTTATATAAATAGATTATTTTGAAAGGGTTAGCGTTATTATTTTTTAAACAAACTGCGGTATCTCTCTATTCTAAAAAAAAGTAACTACCGCTGTCACCGCCGCCGGTTTTGAATTTTTTGTGACCGGAGGTCTTTCTTCGTTAATATTAAGAAAAATAATGCATACAAAAATATGAAAATCGGTAGTATTATACAGAAATGTTTGATAAACACGCTGATGCAGACAGATTTCAGATCGAAGAATTATTTTAAGAGATATTTAATGCTAAAGTTGGACAAAATCGTTCCACTAAAAAAGTTTTATAGGAGCAAAAACTGTTCATAGGAATTTAATCATTTTTAGATCATTTTATGCGTTAGAATTTGCCGGAGTGCAGATTGCATTAATTTTTTTATTTTGACTAATTTTTTGAGGTTTTATTTCTATTTTAAATTCAGATTTTCAGCATTTCTAGAGATATTTTTAACAGATTTTAGAAAGTGATATTAATTTAAACTGTTGCCAACTGTATAAACAGCGGAAGCAATAATGTTTGCTTAAAAAAAAATATTTATACGTGTAAATAAATTAAAAATTTATTTACACGTGACTATTATAAACAGAAAAAAACATTTGGAATTAGAATTAAATAATTATGTACAAAAAGCAGGAACTTATTAAAAATTATGTCATAAAAACTATAATTACACGTGAATTTTAAGAGAGAACGGAATTTGTAAAGCAATAAATTTATTAACATACGTTAGAAGTCTTAAATAGGAGAAATTACGTCATATTTACGTCACATTACAGTTATTACATAAAATGAACACAAAATAATATTGCAAAACGGTTTAAATTTAGAAATTGCGCTAGACATTTATTTGATATTTTAAGAGGATACTTTTCAACTATTTTTGTTAGGAAAGCGCAAATAATATTTAATTTCTAACACAAGTATTTTCACGTGAATATTAAAAAGAGAAAGAATAGTTTGGTCAAAATTACGTCAGATTAAAAACGATTAATTTAAAATGTCTCATTTAAAAGAACTTTCTTTTCACTTTGTTAAAAAATACCAGGAGACAAAGACTCTGTTTACTTAATTCCTTTTATATTAGCTTATTTTGAAATGTTGTTACACGTGTCTACGTCATCAAGTTATTTTTATTTCGACGTTTTATTTGTATTTTTATTAATGTTGTACTAATTTATTTGTTTTTTCGTTATTTAAAATAAAAATTATGTCAATTTGTATAATTTGGCGAGTAGTTTGGCGATTTATATAATTTGGCGAAATTGGTCGATGGGATAATCAAGTAGTACCGCAACGGATTTGGCGTTAAAATTCCCCAATCAAAGAGAAATGAATAGAAATCCGTTTATAGAGAGATCGCCACTGTTTTTTAAATTGTAATTCAATCTTTCGAAATCTTTTTAAAGCCGATCAAATTAGCGTGCATTTAGAGTCTACGGTGTCTGGACGGGGGTTGGCGAGCGTAGCTCGTAGGGGGCCGAGCCCCCTAGTTCAAAATATAAACGTACGAAATATCAGAAGCCGGCCTCGCAGTTTGCGTTTTCTCTCCTTGTTCGTGTCGGACAACAAGCATGCGCGGTCGTGCTTGCAGATTTTCAGAAAAAATAATGCTTTTTCTATGAACTTTTAAATAATAACACGGTTAATTGTGCATAAAAAAGAATAAAATTCTGAGCCTCAGGTCCATAAGGACCTGCCTTGAGCTATCGTTACCAAACTTTTGAAGCTGCTACGTTCGGCAGATTTCGCCAGCTATCACAGAAAGACACACATACACAGCGAAACTTTCTTTTATTAGTATACTAGATGATCCTCCCGGCGTTGCCCGTGCTAATGATAATATTCTTAAATGGACCTTAATTTTACATGATTTTTCTTTAACTCAATTTTGTCTGAAATACATGCTTGCTGACTGTGTGAAAAATTGGTAACCTCCCCCCCCCCCCCCAAATACATGATATCTGGCGGTAAAAAGAGCTCGAAATAACTGCAACGGAAACGGGGCTGGAGTCGTAATTTTCGTTCTAAAATACTGATAATTAACTGTAAAAACCAATGATTTCTACATAGCTTTTTTTTTTTTTTTTTTTTTTTACATTGAAATCCTGAGTTATAATTTTTATTTATTTTTTCAAACTGATAATTTCACCTTTAAATCCGACTATTCCTGAACCAAATTGATATTCGATAAATTACCTAAAAGGTTAGTATACAGATTTCAAATTTCAGAACTACTGTATAAAATGAAGTATATATTTTTTAATCAAAATATGTCAAATAGTGTTAATCCTGTGGCAAAATGAAAAACGAAAAGTGACTTCGGGGAATGATTTTTTTTTTTTTTTTTCAACGGTTTAATTTTCGTATTTTTTAAAATTAGTTTGCAGTGTTGCAAAGAGAATTGGAAGTAGTCAATCTGCGATGACTCGTCCCATAGAGCATTCCTTCCTCTTCTTCTTGGAGGTCTTTCAATGCGGATTGCTCCGCTCTTGCTTCCACTCTGGAATTTTTCGCGACGACAAAATAAGTGACTCTAGAAATTTCCTTCTGTACCTGTGTAAACCACTTAACTCTGTGCTCCAAACACTCAGTGCTTCTTCTACATGCTATATCTTTATAACGAAATCGAATTTTAGAAAATTATTTTACCCTCGTATTCTAGACATGTTAAGGAATCAATTTATGCAAAAGAAAGAAAAAATCGATTTTTTGAACCCATCACACGGGAGCACCCCCTTAATTTTCGTATTTTTTTTAAGTAGTTTGCAGTGTTGCAAAGAGAATTGGAAGTAGTATATGATGCTTCGTGTTTTCCTTTTGCGGATTTTGTTTTACGGTGTTAATGAGTAATTTTGAAATATGCCGGGAAAAGGGATGGAGGTAATGCCCGGTATTTTAAATGTTTTTTTTTTGTTTGTTTTTTTGTTTTTTAATAGTCGTTATCGTCCAAACTCTTTGAAATTTTTAGGACTTAAAAATATAATATTTTCGTAGCCTTTGTGAAACAATCCAGAAAAAGTATTGTTAGTTAGTGGTAAAATGGCTCGTAAAAAGACTTATTTTTTCTCTTTTGATGTATTTCAGAAGTTAAAAATAAGATTGTCCTTATTTTCTGAACTCTTTGAGACTTTCAGCAGTCATAAACATGATTGTTATGCGCCTGGTGAAAAAAAAAAAAAAAATCATGAAAAAATATTGATATCTAGTTGAAAAATGAATACGTTTTCTTCTCGTTTTTTTTCTTGTTTTCGACTCGGTTCCGTTAGCATAACAAACAAAAAAAAGTTTTTATGACTTGATTTCTCTAATGTTTTAATAGATTATAAATATCCAAGTCTATATTCAAGTTTTCTTTAAAAATCTTGAAAAATATGCATATTTCGTAGAAAAAACTTGAGCCAAAGTCGAGTGAAACCCTCGGTTTTTATTCTTTTCGTCGAATTTTTCACTCATTTTATTTTGTAAAAAACTAGGGGGCTCGGCCCCCTACGAGCTACGCTCGCCAACCCCCGCCCAGACACCGCAGACTCTAAATGCACGCTAATTTGATCGGCTTTAAAAAGATTTCGAAAGATGAATTATAATGTAAAAAGCAGTGGCGATCTCCCTATAAACGAATTTCTATTCATTTGTCTTTGATTGGGGAATTTTAACGCCAAATCCGCTGCGGTACTGCTTGATTATCTCGTCGACCAATTTCGCCAAATTATATAAATCGCCAAATTATACAAATTGACATAATTTTTTATTTTAAATAACGATAGAACAAATAAATTCGTACAACATTAATAAAAATACAAATAAAACGTCGAATAAAAATAACTTGATGACGTAGATACGTGTAACAACATTTCAAAATAAGCTAATATAAAAGGAATAAAGTAAACAGAGTCTTTGTCTCCTGGTATTTTTTAACAAAGCGAAAAGAAAGTTCTTTTAAATGAGACATTTTAAATTAATCGTTTTTAATCTAACGTAATTTTTACCAAGCTATTTTTTTCTCTTTTAAATATTTACGTGAAGATACTTTTGTTAGAAATGAAATATTATTTGCGCTTTCCTAACAAAAATAGTTGAAAAGATCCTCTCAAAATATGAAATAAATGTCTAGCGCAATTTCTAAATTTAAACTTTTTTGCAATATTATTTTGTGTTCATTTTATGTAATAACTATAATGTGACGTAAATATGATGTAATTTCTCCTACGACTTCTAACGCATGTTAATGAACTTATTATTTTACAATATCCTTTCTCCTTTAAAATTCACGTGTGTACTTTTTATGACATAATTTTTAAAAAATTCCTGCTTTTTATACGTAATTATTTAATTTTAATTTGAAAGTTTTTTTCCTGTTTATAATAGTCACGTGTAAATAAATTTTTAATTTGAAGCAAATATTATTGCTTGCGCTTTTTATACAGTTGGCAACAGTTTAAATTAGCACAATTTTCTGAAATCTGTAAAAAATATCTCTAGAAATGCTGAAAATTTGAATTTAAAATAGAAATAAAACCTGAAAAAATGAGTCAAAATAAAAAAATTAATGCAATCTGCACTCCGGCAAATTCTAACGCATAAAATGATCTAAAAATGATTACACTGCTATGTATAGTTTTTGCTGCTATAAAACTTTTTTAGTGGAACGATTTTGTCCAACTTTAGCATTAAATATCTCTTAAAATAATTCTTCGATTTGAAAACTGTCTGCATCAGCATGTTTATCAAATATTTCTGTATAAAACCACCGATTTTCATATTTTTGTATGCATTATTTTTCTTAATATTAACGAAGAAAGACCTCCGGTCACAAAAAATTCAAAACCGGCGGCGGCGGTGACAGCGGTAGTTACTTTTTTTTAATATAGAGAGATAATTCTACTCGTCCGAACGTTTCGAAATTGTAGTAGGTGATGTAAAACTGATCTGCAGAGATGCCCCGAAAAGATTGTACTGAAATACGAACTTTTACCGCAGAAAAAAGATCGTCTCCGTAAGGCGCAAAGGGACTTGCGGTGGCGAATTTTTTATAAAGGGTTAAAATTCGCATTTTTTAAAACCGATTGCATCTTTGAAAAGAAGAAGGTCTTAGCTTTACATACGAATTTTTTGTTAACCGGTATCTTTAAAATTGCGTCCTAGGGAAGCTATGTCATATGAGAGAAAAAGAGAACTACGAAAACGACCCATTTCGATTTTTATGTTCAAAGGGTTAACATCGGTGTTTTTTCAAACTGATTACGACATTTAAGACATAAAAGTACGTTCTTTCAGAATGTCTTCCGTCGTTAGCTATACTATATAGTTTGGCCGTTGGAGTTTAAGAAAAACAATAAACTGAACCACCAAATTGCCACGTGCGTTTCTTCATCTTCGTTCGGCTGTGCAAATCGGGTTTCTGGGCACGCGCGTGGAATTTCGATTCTCGAAATGACATAAATGAAATTTTGATGAGCGTGCGTTGCTACTTTTAATTAATAACTCCGCTAATTATTAAAAATTTTTAATTCTGAGTCTCGGGTGCATTAGGAGATGCCTTGGACTTCCTTCGCACAAATTTTCAGCCTTGTACGTACGGTAGATTTCGCTAGCCATCGCGGATACACAGACAGAGCGAACTTTGTTTTATTAGTATAGATATATGGTGCCTTCTTGTAAGTATTACTAGGATGTGATTACATTTTTACTAATTACATTTCAAGATGGCTGTTATTATTGTCTTTTATTTTATTTTTTTTAGATGCAAAATTTCTTAAGTAATTTCAATTTTTTAGATTTTAAAAATACTATAAGCTAATTTGACATTTATTTGTTTTTAAAATAAATTATAGTTAGTATTTTAATTTAATATTCTTAAAAATATCGTGTAGTAGTGCAAAACAATTTCGTTATAAGGGCGGCAAAATAATGCTCGCCTCAGACGGCAAAATGTCTAGCGCCGGCCCTGTTTTCATGAAATTTGTAAATGTTATTTAAGGTCACCGAAGCATGTTTGTTGTTGTATATGAAGTATGTAGGATAAATAGTTCAATTACAGGGGCACTCAAAACCAAAAGTATCCCATTGAATTATGGTATATGGGGGGGGGGAATCTTTTGCAGAGTATTTTAATGCAATTACGCTATTTCAAATGTATTGAAACTGATATAAATCACCGAATTTCACTACGATCACGTTAGAATAGGGCAGGGTTGGCGAACCTATGGCACGCGTGCCGTAACTGGCACGCGAGAAGATTTTTTTGGCACGCCATTTATTAAAGTTCTAAATCGAAATTCAGTCAAATTCCCCAAATTCTGCACCTCTTTGTTCTTTTTTCATTAATACACGAGCTTCATTGAAAATAGCTTTTGTTTTCTACTATAAGTACTTGTGTATTTGTTATATCACCGAATTTCCCGCTGAGAAATATTTCACCCTTCCCAATTCCCCATTTCCTCGGTTTCGTTATGATGGCACCTATGATTCGCATAGAAAGAGAGAAATCTACTAAAAACCAACTTTTCAAAAGTAAAAAAAAGCCAAGCTTAAAAAAAAAAAAAAGAAACTTGTGGCTAAAAAATGGTGTGATATCATATTTCCAAGCTTATATTATGGTACTGTTTTAACATTTTCCACTAAAAAATTTACAATTTGTAAGTCGAGTGACTTCGTATATGTTGATAGAAATCCTTTTCTCCTGTACTAAATACATCATAACGTGTTTCTGAAAATTCAAATGTTTTAAAATTATGCATCATGGGCTTGGCGGCCATCTTTCCATATTTTACACAAATTTCTAAGCACTTAAGTCTGTAAAGGGTAATAACTTTGCATTAATAACGATTTAGAACTTCTGATTTTAACTACGGACAAATAAATTTAAAAATACTTATTTTGAGAAAAAAAAGTTCATTGTTACTGCTTTTAAATGATTAATTACTCTAAAAAAGTAATCATAAGAGGAATAGCGAAGATATGTCACCATTACCTTAACACACAAATTTCTAAGCACACAATTCCGTGAAGGAAAAGCATAAAATGTGTGCTTTGGTAACAATGTCGAACTTTGGTTTTCAACTGCAAACAGCTGATAAATTGAAAAAGACTAATATTTTGAGAAAAGAAATATTTTTTTATTGCCTTTAAATGATGAATTATTTTATGAAATAAATCATAAGATGAATCCTTTAGTTAGGTCACTATTATTTTAAGACTCAAAGTTCTCCGAATACAAGTTCGGAACGGAAAAGCTTATAATGTCTGCTTAAGTAACAATTTTGAATTTCGGATTTTAACTACGGATTAGGGTACATAGAAATTTGTGTAAAATATGGAAAGATGGCCGCCAAGCCCATGATGCATAATTTTAAAACATTTGAATTTTCAGAAACACGTTATGATGTATTTAGTACAGGAGAAAAGGATTTCTATCAACATATACGAAGTCACTCGACTTACAAATTGTAAATTTTTTAGTGGAAAATGTTAAAAAAGTACCATAATATAAGCTTGAAAATATGATATCACACCATTTTTTAGCCACAAGTTTCTTTTTTTTTTTTAAGCTTGGCTTTTTTTACTTTTGAAAAGTTGGTTTTTAGTAGATATCATTTCTTTTTTTAAAAACAAATTATATATAATTTAAATAATCTACTCACTTAAATTAAAATCAGTTTTATTAGAACCTTTGTAAGTAGAAAGGAAACCCAATATGTGTACATTTTGTTTACATATCATTCATTTCTTAGAGTAATTAAGGATTTAAAAGCAATGAAAGCTAACTTCTATTCTCAAAGTATCAATCTTCTTCAATTTATATGGTATTTTAATTTTTATGAAGAATGAAAATTTTGTAAAAAAAAATGATAGAGTCGAAATAACATATAGACATAATAGTTGGTCTTTTAGTTAGATATTTGTTTATTGTTAGATATTTAGTCAGATATTTGTTTAAAGATAACTTTTTATTTTATTTTTTGCAAAATTGTTTTATCTTTGCAAATATCTACGGCTAATCCGAGAATGAAGGACGACATACAAAACAGTGCAGATATTTTTAGAAACGATTCTTAATGAACCTTTACATATTTTAGATAATTAGTATGCCAAATTCAGGCTTCTACCCCGAACGGTATCACAAAAATTGGAATTTTAGAACTTTTTTTTTGTTTTTGAACCTTTTTAAACTTTGAACTTAATAGGAAATTATTTCTGAGAGCATTAATGTTTCAAAAGTTACAACCATGTTAAATTTCAAGGTCGTGCTTTGACAATTCTATTTAAATCGTTATTTAGAACGTTTTCTGCTTGTTTAATCACTTTAAAGATAGACTTCATTTTTCGAAACAGTTCTTAACACTCTCGCTGTGTAAGTAATTCTTCGCGATGAGCGTCTTTTACAAAATTTTTAATCGTTTATCACCGGCTCTTTAAAGCAGAAATTTTTGACTATCGTAATCGGGGAAAATGTTCTGATTAAATCAGACAAAGCTTTCTTTAAAAGATAACTAGTGGGAATAACCAAATAGTATTAATTTGACGGGAAAATGCATGCCCGAGCATAGCTCAGGCTGCGGATCGAGAGGGTTAACGAGCACTTAGATCTTAAAATTAACAGCTTGCCAAAATTCAGGTTTCAATCTTTAAGGATATCAAGATAAACCCAATTTTAGAACTTTTTTGCTCCTGCGCCGTTAAAAATTTCGATTTTTTTAGGAACTGTTCGTGGTGAATATTTACGTCTTAAACGTTACAACTATGTCAAATTTCGATTTCCTTAAGGCTAAGAATTCCAAATAAATCATAATTTAGAACATTTTTAGAAAGCTTTTTTACTCGTTTCACCCTTTTAAATTTCGATTTTTTTAGAAATAGCATTTAGCGAGCACTTACATCTTAAAAGTAATCACCATATCAAATTTTAAGTTTCTCCCCTCAACAGTTTCATAGAAATCTTAATTTATGAATGACTTTTGCTCTTGCAACCTCTTAAATTTCGAATTTTTTAGAAATTGCTTAGGACGAGCATTTTCGTTTTAGTAGCCGTAATCATGTTAAATTTCAAGTTCACGCTCTAGCAATTCCATTCAAACCGGAATTTAGAAAGTTTTTAAAAAGCTTTCCACTCATTTCAACCTTTTAAAATTCGATTTTTTTAGAAACAGTTTTTAATGAGCATTTACATCTTGTAAGTGACCACCATGCCAGGTTTAAGGATTCTATCCCGAACAGTATCACAGATTCAAAAATACAAGAATTTTTTTGCTCTTGTACATTTATACATTTCTAATGTATTAGGAAACGCAAAGCATTTACGACTTAGATAATAAACTTTTTTACCAAAAATAAAACCGACTTCAAAACTACTACAAAGTAAAAAATAATTTTTTTTACATAATAGTTAATAAGAAATTAAATTAAGAGCATTGTATTTATCATGCGTATTATTATATTTATGTACATTAATTTGATTTTTTGGAGTCGGTGCCAGCCAAACGAAGTTAAGTATAAATATCCAACATACACACATCCAAATATCTACGAGATTTTTTACGATTTGTTATTTAGTTAAATTTTAATTTTACCATTTTTGAAACATTTCATCTGATTTTATAAACGTGTATTTTCAAGTGAGATAAGCTGTAATTATGTGTGCTAAATTTAGGGATATTATAAAATTAGTGCGTTTATACAGGCTATTATGTAAAAAAAATCATAGCCAAAGACAGATTTTCAAATGCAGGATGATGTCAAAGTTGATTGACAATGGAATGTTTTTTTCCTAAACGGCTTTGCTGAATCTTGTTACGATGTGTATTGGATGAACAATTTTAATTTTGAACTTGGCTTGGCTGGCACCGACTCCAAAAAATCAAATTAATGTACATAAATATAATAATACGCATGATAAATACAATGCTCTTAATTTAATTTCTTATTAACTATTATGTAAAAAAAATTATTTTTTACTTTGTAGTAGTTTTGAAGTCGGTTTTATTTTTGGTAAAAAAGTTTATTTTTCACTTTTTAGTTTTTTCGCATTACAATTTCTGCATGATTCTTTTGGAGGAAATTACGGACTTTTAAAGATGATATTTTGATAAGTAAATACTTTTGTCCAGATTTGTGTGTACATTAATAACACAGGTTTTCTGTGAAAATTCTTTATATATATATGTTACATTTATTCTTCTTCAGATTTAATAGCTTTATTTTTAAATTGAATATTTTTGTTTCTCTATTTGGACATGGGTAGAACGACAAGAGATGCTGCTCGCATGAAAAAATATCGAATTTTGGAAACTGACAATAAAAAGTTCTTCGGCTTACTAAAAGTGCTCTATGAAATAGAGAACAGAGACCCAATGACTCATTTTTCATACTTTCTAACCAATGACCAGGCCCTTATCTTCCGGGTTGCCCTAGATGAACGGGTTTTTGATACCTGTCATCGGCGTAGGAGGCCACCTAATCGCCACGTAGCGGCAATAAACCTGTTGAGCGCCTAATATCGTTTTTCTATCGGCAGTGCCTATTTCTTAATTATGAACTTTTTTATGCCAGTTACTTAACATTTATATCTTGTTGTTTAGCACCTGTGCATTGCTACTCATGTTAATCTTGTAATTTAGAAGCTTAATCAGATGACGAGACCTTTACCTGGCAAGGCACCTCAGAGGTATAATTCATAGGTAACTTTGAGGTCTTCGCACCCGCGACGGAGTTTACATGCACCATGAGCCATTAGGGTACATGAAAACCGAATAACTTATCAAAAAATGATCGTGAAAAGACTACAGCGGAAAAGTCTTAAATGGTGTTTCCTCAAATGGCTGGTCATTGATGAAATTTTTATAGTATCAAAAGAGAATTTATATATAATTCATTTGTGGCTTCAAGCATTTAGAAACAAATTAATTTTTGGTGGCATTAATGTTTTCTTATATGGAGATATTATGCAAGTGCCAATATGTAATGTATAATGTATACGCAATGCGAATGTGCTTAAATGAATGTATGCTACGCATTTCAGCATGGTACTTTTATTCATAATTTAAATTATTTGCTTAATCTTTCGCCAAATCTAAAGATTCTGATAGAGAAATTGAGAACTCATTACATCATGACGGCATTTTGTTTATTTTTGGTTATGTATTTAATCTTTCTTGACAAAATCAGCTTAACTCACTTAGGCATTTATGCTTCTTATTGCATCATCATTTGCAATACGTTGGGCAGTGGAGATTTTAAAAGTATTAAGTAATCTACCGTTATTGAGTCCACTGCCAATTGTTGTTTCTGAGCTAATGTGATTTGGTGCATTGAAGCGTTTTGCGAATTAAATATTTTATGATACCCACATTTACATTAAACCACATTGCTGCTGATATTTTCTTTTGTTTCACGCTAGCCTTAACTGTGGGCTCGATTACGGAAGATTAGAAATTCATCGTCATGCTCATTTAATAGTCTTGGTTAAAGTGTCATCGGTCTGCATAGGAACTTACGTATTTTAGTGAATATAGTACTGCAAAATATATAGAACTTTCGGAAGCAACTTATGATATTCGCATTTCCTTTACACCATGTTTGCTGTTGGTATCGCGCACCTTTTGCTTTTATCGGGCAATCTGATTCAAATTTACTTGCTCTCATTTCTTGATACAATTCAAATGTTTTCATGACTGCGTAACTCACTGACTTGCTTTCGCAATTATGCCTTTGCCTACTGATGTTTAAGTTCTGTGCCATGTAAATACACCGCACCATAACAATGCCGCCTATAATACTAATTAGAGTAACTCCTTTTTTTTCTTTGTTTGTTGTTAATCGTGTACTTTAACAGCATAAGGGATCTTGGCTCAACTTGTGTTTGCATATAAAAGTAGACAAATGGTTGTTTAGAATAAATAAATTTATAGATATTGAAAAACTTCCTTGTGTATATGAGACAGTGGTACTACTTAGTTATCGCGTCGACCAAAAATCTATCGCCAAACTATAAGATTAAATGCCAATAATGGCTGATCGTAAATGTCACATTCACTTGGCTTTAAGCAAGTTACACGTGTTTACGTCATCAAGTGATTTTTATTTCGACGTTTTATTTGTATTTTTATTAATGTTGTACTAATTTATTTGTTCTTTCGTTATTTAAAATAAAAATTATGCAATTTGTATAATTTGGCGAGTGGTTTGGCGATTTATATATTTTGGCGAACGGTAATTGGTCGACAGGATAACTAAGTAGTACCGAGACAGTTAATAGGTTTTTAGAAAATATGCGTGAAATTTTCATTTTCTCTCCAAAACTCCTATACAGGAAAGTTATCATTAATGTTATCTAGTGGAAGTTGCCAATTGAGAATTTTAAATAGGACTGCGATTAGAAAATGCGAAGAAACAGATTGGGGAAGATCCATTACTGAATTTGAATGGGAATATCACCAAATTAGTCAGTTACAGCCAAGTTGGCTTCATTTATGGCGACTTATTTTGGCCGCCAAATTTGGGGATAATTCACCTAACTGCGCCATGTTTGGCGACAACTTGGCGCTAACGTATATGAATACATAGTTTTATGCTTATGATTGAGAAACTGGCTGCAACAATGAAAGATAATCTGGGTGAAATCCTTCATTTTATTGGTTTTTGTTGAATTATTAAAAAACTACTGAACCAATTTCGATGAAACGGAAGTGGTACCAATTCGAGAGTATCCTCTTTCAATTAAAACAAAAATCACATAAATCGGACAAAAAGTTCCGGAGCAATCGGTGAACATACATAAAAAAAAAAACATACATACGCGTCGAATTGATAACCTCCTCCTTTTTTTGAAGTCGGTAAAAATGACATCTGTGTCAAATTTTATGTTCCTAGCCCAAACAATCTCATTAAAATCATAATGCAAACCGTTCTTAAAACGTTTTCCGCTCGGTTCACCTCTTAACATTTCGATTTTTTACTAACAGTTCTTAGCGTGCATTTACATGTTTAAACAAATCGCCATGCCGAAATTCAGACCACTATCCCGAACGATATTACAGAAATCGAACGATATTGCATATTCAGCAATTGTTGCAGACTAACAATTGTGAAATAAATCATAATTTAGAACGTTCATAGAACGCTTTTATGTCGTTTCGAACTTTTAATTTCTACCTTTTTTAGAAATTACTAGGGGGCTCGGCCCCCTACGAGCTACGCTCGCCAACCCCCGTCCAGACACCGCAGACTCTAAATGCACGCTAATGTGATCGGCTTTAAAAAGATTTCGAAAGATTGAATTATAATTTAAAAAACAGTGGCGATCTCCCTATATACAGATTTCTATTCGTTTCTCTTTGATTGGGGAAATTTTAACGCCAAATCCGCTGCGGTACTACTTGATTATCCCGTCGACTAATTTCGCCAAATTATATAAATCGCCAAACCACTCGCCAAATTATACAAATTGACATAATTTTTATTTTAAATAACGAAAGAACAAATAAATTAGTACAACATTAATAAAAATACAAATAAAACGTCGAAATAAAAATAACTTGATGACGTAGACACGTGTAACAACATTTCAAAATAAGCTAGTATAAAAGGAATTAAGTAAACAGAATCTTTGTCTCCCGGTATTTTTTAACAAAGCGAAAAGAAAGTTCTTTTAAATGAGACATTTTAAATTAATCGTTTTTAATCTGACATAATTTTGACCAAATTATTCTTTCTCTTTTTAATATTCACGTGAAAATGCTTGTGTTAGAAATGAAATATTATTTGCGCTTTCCTAAGAAAAATAGTTTAAAAGTATCCACTCAAAATATCAAATAAATGTCTAGCGCAATTTCTAAATTTAAACCGTTTTGCAATATTATTTTGTGTTCGTTTTATGTAATAACTGTAAGGTGACGTAAATATGACGCAATTTCTCCTATTTAAGACTTCTAATGCATGTTAATAAATTTATTATTTTACAAATTCCTTTCTCTCTTAAAATTCACGTGTAATTATTGTTTTTATGACGTAATTTTTAATAAGTTCCTGCTTTTTGTACATAATTATTTAATTCTAATTCCAATGTTTTTTCCTGTTTATAATAGTCACGTGTAAATAAATTTTTAATTTATTACACGTATAAATATTTTTTTTTCTTTTAAGCAAACATTATTGTTTCCGCTGTTTATACAGTTGGCAACAGTTTAAATTAATATCATTTTCTAAAATCTGTAAAAAATATCTCAAGAAATGCTGAAAATTTGAATTTAAAATAGAAATAAAACCTCAAAAAATGAGTCAAAATAAAAAAATTAATGCAATCTGCACTCCGGCAAATTCTACGTGTCGTTCTCTAAATAGTCACGTGTAAATAAATTTTTAATTTATTACACGTATAAATATTTTTTTTTCTTTTAAGCAAACATTATTGTTTCCGCTGTTTATACAGTTGGCAACAGTTTAAATTAATATCATTTTCTAAAATCTGTAAAAAATATCTCAAGAAATGCTGAAAATTTGAATTTAAAATAGAAATAAAACCTCAAAAAATGAGTCAAAATAAAAAAATTAATGCAATCTACACTCCGGCAAATTCTAACGCATAAAATGATCTAAAAATGATTACACTGCCATGTATAGTTTTTGCTGCTATAAAACTTTTTTGGTGAAACGATTTTGTCCAACTTTAGCATTAAATATCTCTTAAAATAATTCTTCGATTTGAAAACTATCTGCATCAGCGTGTTTATCAAACATTTCTGTATAAAACCTCTGATTTTCATATTTTTGTATGCATTATTTTTCTTAATATTAACGAAGAAAGACCTCCGGTCACAAAAAATTCAAAACCGGCGGCGGCGGTGACAGCGGTAGTTACTTTTTTTTAGAATAGAGAGATTCTTATCGAGTATTTAAAATAACAACTATGTGCCAAATTGTCGGTTTCTATTCCGAACGGTATCACAGAAATTTCAATTTTAGGAAATTCTTTTCTTTTCTATTCTTTTCAATTTCGAATTTAATAGATTATTTTCGCCTCTGCCCCGTTAAATGTATGCTAGGCATTACATCATGTTGCTTTTATTCATAATTTAATTAACTATCTCAATCCTTCGCCAAGTAGGAAGATTCTGATAGAGAAATCATGAACTCGTTACTTTTATGTTAGCGGGCGCAGGTGATAAATCGCCTATTATTGTTTCCTTCTCATGCATTCGTATTGCCTTAATTTTATTTAAACTTTAATCCTTTTACTTATTTTATATAAAATGCATAACTTTAATTTAAAATACAAACGTTTAAGATACATGCCTTTCATTATTTAATTTTAAAAAAAGGAAAAGAAAAGAAAAAAACTAGAGAACAGGAATTCTGCTTTTTCAGAATGTAGTGTCGCCACCGCCACCAGCATTTCCATTACTGCATTTTCTTCTGACGGACTGATGGCTTCTATTATTATGAAACAGCCATTATAAATGAAGTGTTAGGTGAAGATGAAAGAGCAGCCGTAAAAAGTTAGAACTCTGATTTTCTGGTCAGAATGGGGGGGGGGGGGGCATCATTTTTTTACGGCTGCTCTTTCATCTTCACCTAACACTTCATTTATAATGGCTGTTTCATAATAATAGAAGCCACCAGTCCATCAGAAAAAAATAACTCGGTTAAGCGGGACTCTACTGCAGTACAAAACATATTTCAATTTTAAGACTTAAAGCACACGTTTTATTTTATGTAAAATGACGTCATTCGCATCCGCTTAAGAATTCCACTTTTACGATCTACTCTTAAACATCTACAGTAAAGCATGCATAGCACATCACTATCGCGAAATAATGCACAAATGCAGCAAAACGATTCCGTCATTCAAGAAAATCGAAAAAAAAAACGGCTTTCTAATGATTCATAGATACTTACAATTAAATATATAGTATATAATAGCTCCATTGTTTTAACAGAAATCATTCGTTTATATTTTTTTCAAAATAGCACTTTCTACAGAAATGAAGTACTTCCGTTGCCAATATTAAGCAAATGGCTCCAAAAACTACAAAAAAATTAATATTTCAAAAATAAATGGAGATACAGTTTTCAAACAAAATGCATTTAAAAGAACTTTTTTTTTCCAATACGACGGTATAAAAATTGAAAATGTGCGATGCTTAGAAGTTTAAAAATTGCTAAAGATTATTTAATCGTAATGTTTGGTTTTACGGCTAGCTTCTGTAAGATAAAGTTATTTTTTGGACACAAAATAAGCTGGGAAAAAGAAATAGCATACCGTACCCGAGGCTAATTATAAAAAAATGCCAATTTCATTATCAAAGCATTGTTTTTAATTTACCACGCAAAAAATAAAAACTGCTACTGGCGAGGTAAAAAATACCATTGACGAGTTTTAAACCTGGCTAACATAAAAGTACCAAGAACTTCTTCCGATCATGTCAGCATTGTGTAGCTTTTTCGTTGTTATGTATTTCATCTTTCTTGAGAAAACCGCTTAACTCTCGTAGGCATTTATGCTTCATGTTCGTTTGAGCACAGCTATCTCAAACGCACCGTGGTTGGCGCAATACATTTTTGGGGGGTACTTACGTATTAACGCCAACGCAGCTTATATATACATACATATATATATACATACATATATATATACATATATATACGTATACACATATATATATATATGTGTGTGTGTGTGTATACATATACTATGTGTGTGTGTGTGTGTGTATTCATATTCATTAATATTTAATAAAGTTAACGATTAAATTATATTTAATTTTTCGCCTACTCAGGACAATATCATATTAATTTCTAATAGTATACTATCTTTAATGAGAATAAAATGCATAATGAGTGTATTTAATATACCTAATGCTATGAGAGTATGGATTTTAATTTGGTAATTTTTTTTTTCCTGTATCCTTATTAATCTTGTTTCATTTTTAACTGAATTGGTGTTCAATGGTTTATTTCCCGGTTTTCTGTGTGTAGTAGTCACAAATTCATATTCTTCAGCTTTTTTACCTGTTACCTCTTACCTGTTAGACCTAGCTGGCAAAAATAGCATGTTGGTTTTATTTATTAAGACTAGGGGGCTCGGCCCCCTACGAGCTACGCTCGCCAACCCCCGTCCAGACACCGCAGACTCTAAATGCACGCTAATTTGATCGGCTTTAAAAAGATTTTGAAAGATTAAATTATAATTTAAAAAACAGTGGCGATCTCCCTATAAACGAATTTCTATTCATTTCTCATTGATTGGAGAATTTTAACGCCAAATCCACTGCGGTACTACTTGATTATCCTGTCGACCAATTTCGCCAAATTATATAAATCGCCAAACCACTCGCCAAATTATACAAATTGATATAATTTTTATTTTAAATAACGAAAGAACAAATAAATTCGTACAACATTAATAAAAACACAAATAAAACGTCGAAATAAAAATAACTTGATGACGTATACACGTGTAACAACATTTCAAAATAAGCTAATATAAAAGGAATTAAGTAAAGAGAGTCTTTGTCTCCTGGTATTTTTTAACAAAGCGAAAAGAAAGTTCTTTTAAATGAGACATTTTAAATTAATTCTCAAAATATCAAATAAATGTCTAGCGCAATTTCTAAATTTAAACTTTTTTGCAATATTATTTTGTGTTCATTTTATGTAATAACTATAATGTGACGTAAATATGACGTAATTTCTCCTAAGACTTCTAACGCATGTTAATGAATTTATTATTTTACAATATCCTTTCTCTTTTAAAATTCACGTGTATACTTCTTATGACGTAATTTTTAATAAGTTCCTGCTTTTTATACGTAATTATTTAATTCTAATTTGAAAGTTTTTTTTCCTGTTTATAATAGTCACGTGTAAATAAAGTTTTAATTTGAAGCAAACATTATTGCTTACGCTTGTTATACAGTTGGCAACAGTTTAAATTAGTACAATTTTCTGAAATCTGTAAAAAATATCTCAAGAAATGCTGAAAATTTGAATTTAAAATAGAAATAAAACCTGAAAAAATGAGTCAAAATAAAAAAATTAATGCAATCTGCACTCCGGCAAATTCTAACGCATAAAATGATCTAAAAATGATTACACTGCCATGTATAGTTTTTGCTGCTATAAAACTTTTTTAGTGGAACGATTTTGTCCAACTTTAGCATTAAATAACTCTTAAAATAATTCTTCGATTTCAAAACTGTCTGCATCAGCGTGTTTATCAAACATTTCTGTATAAAACCACCGATTTTCATATTTTTGTATGCATTATTTTTGTTAATATTAATGAAGAAAGGCCTCCGGTCACAAAAAAATCAAAACCGGCGGCGGCGGTGACAGCGGTAGTTACTTTTTTTTAGAATAGAGAGAAACTGTTTATCTATCTATATTATAAAGGACAAACATATCTGTGCGTAACGCATACGTCATTCTGCGAATGGCAGCACTTTGAAATTTGAAATGAAATTTCGCTTTTGCAATTTTTGCTACTGCAAATTTTTAAACTTCTAAGCATCTCACATTTTAAATGTTTACACCGGTGTATGCAGAAAAAAATGCACTTTTAAATGCAATTTGTTTGAAAGCTGTATCTCAATTTATTTTTGAGATATTAATTTTTTTATAGTTTTTCCACCTCGTATATATAAAAGAAAGTCTGGATTTTGTATTAATCAACATGCATTCAAAACTACTGAACCTAAAATCTTGAAATTTGGGCTAAAAATACTTCTTATGGTATTGAGTGCCGCTAAGAAAGGATTTTCTAAAATTCCACCCCTAAGGGGGGTAAAAAATAGAATAAACTTTTAAAAAATTCCTTAAAAATCTTATTTTATAGTTATTTTTCAACTGATAACATATTTTAGTGTATTTTTGTATGCTGAATCGAATGGTACTAACCAAATTATTTTAAATCTTAATAGTTCATGAGATATTTCATATTTTTCTAATTTGGCGATCTCTTTGGTGCCAAAACCTCGAAATATCTAGCATTAGAAGTGATAATTCATTCATATTGTAAATCCGTTACTGTAGCAACGGAAGAAATTCAAAGTAAATCTTTTTGTTAATTCGTTTGGTAAAACAATTAAACCGGCTATATGAGTTTGGAAAAAAAAAAAAAAAAATACGAACGCCTTGAAAACAAGAAAAAAAGATATTGAATTTATTGAAAATACAAGGAAGCAATCCACTGAGAAATTAACTTTATAAAACGAAAATATTTAAAAATGAAAGCAATGTTTGTAGAACTAAAAAAAAACTTTTGGTAGTTACATCCGGGCAATGTCAATACAATTGCGCCAAGCATGGCAACAATTACACTAATTACAGCAACCCTTATTTTTTTATCCAATTGTTAGTTTATTATAGTTTTAAATTTATTTTATTATTATAGTTGTTTTTTTTTTAATTATGGTTTATAGTATGTAGTTTTATGTTATATATTTTATTTATTTATTTACTTTAAACAATTTGCTATTTTTAACAAGGTTATGTATTTAAGAATGTTAAATTACTGTTTTAAATGAAGTTGGAAAACGATAAACAAGATTGGCAATTGTCAACAATTTTTGGCGATCTATTTCATGGTCCGCATAATACGTAAGTACCACTTTTTCAACGGAAGGAATTGGAATTGAAATAATACATCGCGATTTACCATTTGCTCCTGGATAAAAAGAAAAAATGGGTACTTTTATGTCAGCCGTGTGTAAATCTCACCATTAGCATTTAAAAATTGCCAATAGCAGTAGTTACATTTCGCTTATGTAAATTAAAAACAATTCTTTGTTTTAAGTTATGGCATTATTTCCTATTATTGTTTTACTTTTCGGTTTTTCAATGAAATTAGTGTATGGCATGTATTTTAAATGTATGTATTTTAAATGAAATGAGTGAAACGTTTATATTTTGAATGAAAATAATAAAATAAGAATAAGGTATGGAAACAATCTTTGTTGATTTATTGCATGCGCCCGGCTGACATAAAAGTATCACAAAAACCACATATTCACCTTTCTTTTGGTAGTTGTTTATGGGATACCTGATTAATCTTCCATAATCGGATACCTCGCCAATCGGTGTATTATCTACAATGTTGAAAGCGTCGATTACGTATGAAGCGAAAACTTCACGATGAATTCTATTACAGATAATCGTATCATCATCATCTACTACATATTTAAAACGGAAATTTGCATTTCATTCCGATTGCTTATAATATTTTCATAGGATATGCCACTATTAGTTAAGTAACGTTTTTGGAACGGTTTTTGTGTATTCAGTTCATTGACTTCAGCTACCACCAATTTTGAATATTAATCACCTTCTTAGGGCCCTTTATGATCATTCTTTAAGAATGATTGGAATTTCTTGCAATTTTCTTTAACACATTTATAGCATCCCTTGACTATTTTAAAAACTACTAAAAAGTATCTTTATGCGCAACTACGTGCCACCTAAGTCCTTGGTCTCTTGGGGCCCGGTACAGGGCCCCTTAAAGTTTTTGCACCATAAATTGTTAATAAAGTGCCTCCTCTTAATCCGATTTTCATTTTTGGAACCCTTTTTCCGTTTAGTTATTCTCCCGTTTCTTTATTCCTGCTAAAATCCTGAGGGCATCCTAGGGTTCCATAGGACCCGATCCGGAGCCCCTTGAATTTTTTGTGAGGTATGTATTTTTCACCACCTAATTTTCGCGCATTATCAATGCAAAATTTTAAAATTGAGTCTTGCACTCTTCTCCCCGGACCAGCACCCTCTTATTTTTACTCTATCCTAGGGCCCTGTATTAAGGATCCCTCCCCGCATTTTTTAGCATTTCTTTAAATTTTTATTCTAATGATTAATTCATACCCTATGCTCAATTTTGATTAATTGAAGATTTAAAGTGCTAGAACTTGCACCTTTTAACAAGTTTTCATGTTAGGGTCCTGCTCTTTACTATCAATCGGCCCTCTTCGGTCCTTTGTTATAGGTTTCTTAAAAGCGGTCCGATTCACTACCCTTCTTTTAGCAGCTTCTTAAGTCTTCCTGCTATACATGAATGACAAAAAAATTTCTCAAAATTCAGCTACCACCACTTTTGAATAGTAATCTTCTTCTTGGGATTTCTTAATATAGTTTCAGCATCCTCCAGCAAATTTAAAACTACTAAAAAAATTTCTTATACCCAACTACATTCCAGTTAAGACCCCTGGTACCCAGGGCCCAGTCTTTCTTTATACCTCAGCTACCATTTTTTTCGAACATTAATCTCCTTTTTCAGCATCAACTTACGTTTACTCACTACAGCCGTAAATTAAAAATCGCGTTAATTTAAAGGTAACTTTAAATAATGGATTTCATCAGCTTATTAAATATCGTATTAATGTTAAAAGTAATATATGAAATTTATAACGGGAAAAGTCATCTTCCACCGCTTGTGGGCGCATTCTTTCCTCCGATTCTAAGGACCTAATTTCAACAGGATTTGTTTCATTCAATTTACACTACGATTCAGTTTTTTTCTGTATTATGAAATTTTATCTTAGTCTTCAGTTACTATGTTACCAACATTTTCTAACATTAGTAATGCATTCCTTTTTTGGATTCTATGGGCTTGATTACTACGATGTTTGGCTCACTCAATTTGGTTTTCAATTGTCTCCGGCACGGGCGGAGCACTTCCGGTACATGCTGTCTTAGGTGGCGTGGACCCAGATTATAGGTTCGTTCGGAAAGAAGTTTGTTGGGAAACATGCTAGACGCTGCGGAGGGCAATGGGTGCCTCCGAAATTAGGTTAATTCAAAAGAATTTCAAAAGATATAAAATCATACAAACTTCAGTTTTGTTTAAGATTATTATTTACGGACCCCGGGCAACGCCGGGCGGGTCTGCTAGTTTTGTATAAAAACACAATTTTATTATAAAATACACAAAACTATGGCACAGATGTCATATTGGCGCGATTGTTTTCTGACACCAATTTGGCGAAAACATCAACAGCATAAACAATAACGTCGGGGTTAACATATCAAGAAAAATAACGATACTTTGGCGCCAATTGAGTTCCCGTTTCGTACATGACATTGGCGTCAGAAAAAGATCGCGCCATTATGGGGCGTATATGACATCTGTGCCAAAACTTTTATTAGAAACACACTGAAATTATTTTATCATAAAATGCACAAAGTTTGATTTAATGTAAAACACACGCAATCTCTTCTATTGGATTGTAATATGAAGGATAATATCATCAAAATTTCTGGGTTGCTATGGAATAAAATTGCCATTTTGGCACTAAATGGATACCCCAATGCGTCTGAGACATCGTCTTTGCCTCTGTTTGCTCATATGTTGAAATAAGTTCAATAATAGGGAGATTTGGCACAGATGTCATATACGCCCCCATATTGTCGCGATTTTTTTCCGACGCCAATTTGGCGAAAACATCGACATAATAAACAACAACATCCGGGTTACCATATCAAGCAAAATAATGACACTTTGGCGCCATTTAAGTACCCGTAGCGTATATGACATTGGCGTCAGAAACAAATCGCGCCAATATGCGTATATGACCTCTGTGTTTGTTTTTTTTTTTTTTTTTTTTACCTGAAAACCTTTTCATATTCAGCTCAATTCATTTTCAAAAGTTTTGTTTACATTAGGAATGAAACCTAAAATGCCGATAACTTTGAATGCATACTTCTTAAAAAGGTACCAATTCTCTATAAAATCATTTTGATTTTAAAAATCTTTCTAAAAATTAACTTTTATGCAGTTTTATTCGAAAAAATATCTTGATGGAAAATATTCATCTACCTGATTGAAGTTGAAGTGGATTTGTGCTATTATAATGTGGATAGTACGCGCTCGTTGGCGGGTTTATCACTGTTTGGCACAATTTGATAATTTTAGAATGAATTAACAGTTTTTTGCATATTAAGGATAGAAATTTTATTTTTTTTAAACTAAATTTTATAAAAGTACGTAGATCGAGTAATTACCAGTCCGAAAATGCATTCCATACTTTTTTCTGTCTATTATTTAAGTCTGTAGCTTAATTGAATTAATATATGTTTGACGAAGGATTTTTTAATCATTTTCAGTATCTCGACGTTTTTAAAAAAATCCTGTATCTCTGTTTATAATTATTTTATAGAGACGAGTTTGGTCTCAAATTGAAACTTTTCTTCAGTAGATTCTTCTAGTCTTAATTTTATTTCTCTGCGATACTTGCTTTCTTAAATATCTGAAATTTTAAAATGCCACGTTTGGCCGATTTAACATGGACAAGTTGTCTTCAGTATAATAAGCAGTTACGCTGTTCTGACTTTTGTTTCTTGGCGTTTGTTTGTTTGGCGGGGTTAGCATTTTTTTATAGCTTGGCTTGGCAGAACGACCGTCCTGCTGGATCTAGCAAATCAAATTATTCTTTGCTGTAATATTTCTGCATTATTTAACGCATTTCGTCCTGCACATGAGGCTTTATTTAACTTTTGCTAGAATTTGATAATTGATCTCCAATTTGTTAAAATGGCAAAAGTATTAATAAAACTAATAATGCATGCCTTTTTTCATAAGTTATCAAAAAAATAATAATTTGATTGCTAAAAAATTTGTAAAATGAAATGAAAACTATAATTATATTTTTCTATAATGCGTATGTTTTGGTATTACTCACGGGTATGTTAGCTATATTTATAATAATCTAATAATGACATACATTTTTGACACTATTATTTATTATTATTAGAATTAAACTAACATTCACTATTAAATTAATTTGCTTTTTTTTTGCGGGAATGATGCGTCAGGGGGCGTTGTTGGCACGCCATGTTCAGTTGAATTTTTTTTTTTTTTTTTTACATATTGACACGCGGATGTAAAAAGGTTCGCCGACCCTGGAATAGGGCATTCATGGCATTTTTTTATTCATTTACAGGGACACACAAAAGAAATCGGTTACAGAACTGTCTTTGAGTAATAATTGCTGGAGTGTACGGTTTCAAATTCGGTATGCGCTTTTAAATTTAATTAATTTTTTGTATGTTACTCATCATATATAAATTCTATACCTCATATAGAGGGCTGTCAAAAGTATTCACATACCATTCTCCTTATTAGAAGAAGCCCCACCAGTGGCCGAGAGGTTCTGTTCTCGAAGCTGGTAGACGGGAGGTGTTGGGTTCGATCCCAATCGCGCCCGTCGGCCTAATCGTTCGGAGTTTTCGTGGTTTTCTTCGAACCTTGGATTTCCAAGCGTTAATACGGGTTATGTTCCCTTAGAAAGACCCCCACGTGGGGCACTCCTCCCCTGGACCTATATCCCTCGAGCAGATAATTGGCCGTCAAAAATCAACCAACCAACCTTACTAGAGGAAATTGCTGAACAGCGCCGTCCTTAGGGGTGTGCGACAGGTGCGGCCGCACAGGATCTCGCACCTAGGAAAGGCCTCGCGTCCGAGAAAAAAATATTTAATACAAAATAGACAAATATTTATTATTCATGTTGTTTTGAGTTATGTATTTCACAATAAAATTTGTATGCACAAGAATGTTTATTTATAATTATAATATTTTAGCATAATCCTGCTTGCGCCACGATGTATAACATACGAGCTTTTTGGAAAGGTGATTGCATAGTGTTGCCGATTTAGCAGATTTTTTATACAAAATATACACCAGAATTTCCGAACTGTTGTCTTCACTTTATCTAATCACGAAATGCTAGTCATAAATAAAGCGAAAATTACCATTCAAATTTTCTGGTTGATGAATTAAAAAAATCAGTTAAATTGGCAACATTTGTGAGAAAGGGTGAGGATTAACATGTTTGGAAGGGAAGATATTCGTAAAAGTTTTTGCACCTGGCCTCGCTTTCGCTAAGGACGGCTCTGTTGCTGAAAGGATCTTTTAACTGAAGTGTAAGTATCTCTTAAGTAAACTAAATTTTGGAATGTATGTAGTTAATAGATACAAATCTATATATATCCTATATAGCTCTGCTGAAAAATTTGGTTAATTTTCCGATTGTAGATGGGAATAGCCGATATTGGGTTTTGAAATGCATTATGCGTTTCAATATGATTGAATTAGACGTAATATTTTAATTTTTTTAAATGGTGCAGTTTTATTACATTATTCTGAATGTGTTGAAAAGTGTTTCATAATCTATGCTTGGTGCATGATTTTTTATTTCTTGTTTGGTAGTATTGTCATAATTTCTGATCCAACGAAACTTTTCTTTTTCAGAAACTTTATCGTTACATTCAAATAGTCTGTTACATTTATTTATTTTTTTAATATGTTTTAATGAAAATACAAAGTTATTATTAAAGCTATTAAATACTATTTATAAAATCATTTCATTCCAAAATTTGGAATACCCCAACGTTTGGCATTCCAGTTTTTTCCGTCATATGCACATATAATTGTTTGTTAGAGAAAATCAGGAGCATAATATATAGGAAATGATACTTGCATTTAGTACCATTGAAGAAAGACAAAGAATGTTCTCCATTGTTTTCTTGATAAGTTCTGCTTGTAACCTCCCCGGGAAGGGAGCAAATGCTAGAAGACATTATTACTTTTGAATGCATAATGTAACAATAAGCTATTATTATATACTTTTAAATAGCAACCTTTTAGATGTTATTTTATATTAATTTATTTCATTTATAGATATTTTATTGACTTCTTGAATCTGTAAAGTATGCAATTAATAAATGTGTAATCGTATGCGTATATCACTGCAAGCGTATAAAAAAGAAAGAAAAATAATCTAAAAAGAAAATTTTTTAGACACTGATAACAATATCATCGGGTGGGGTGGGTATGGGGGGTTTCGACAAATGATAATGCATGATATCGTAAGGGGCGGAGGCGGTCCAAAATTAGCAAAATGTTGATAAAGTTGATCGCTCACCCGCAAGAAAAGTGACACATCTCGCAAAAATTCATTTTGCGTTTTATTCCACCAATAAGTCTGTCAGTCATAGATATGTCTTGCTACACAGTTTCATAAGTGTAGCTATGCAGGAAATCACTTTATTACGCTATATGTCCATTTGTGACCGCAGAAGAGTGGTGGATAGTGTGGTTAGGTAAATATACCCAATCCTCATCCCCCGTCTTAATTCTTAACGGTTTTATGCTTTTATGCAAGTTTTTATTCCTGCATGCTGAACTAACAAGGAAGGTCTCCATACGGGCATACTCAGAAAAATCTGAAAAAAATACAGAATGTTCTTTTCCCATGGGTATATATGTTTATTAAAAAAAATTTGGCGGAACCTCGGTAGAACGTCCGTAAATAAATAATGAAAATTTCGCTTATTTGGCGACTTATCACCGTTTGGCGAAGAAATTAAGTTTAAAAAAAATACGCTTGTCGAATACTCTTTAAGGAAAAAAGTTTTTATGTTGAATTTGTTTAAATAAGTTTAATTTAAATAACTTTAGCTTTGTCATTTTTCGTTTGTTTTAACTATAGTTTTGTCATATATATTTATATGTACTTATAACGAATTTTAACTATCATATTTTACGATTTAAAACAAAATTTAAACTGATTAAAATTGTTCTAAACTCAAAAATATGCCCCATCGAGCACTGTCCATTCAACTTTGTTGCTATGGAAACAACTTCTTCGGTATGGAAATGTATTACGGCAGCATTATTCATCTGGCGTTAAAAGTTATTTTTATAATCGATAAAGCCGTTTAAATTAAAAAAATCGTGGATTAGAGAATAAAACAATGGCAAAATTTCGTTCAAATCGGCAACAAGCAACAAGAATAATACAAAATGTAATAATAATAATAATAATAATAAATTCTTTCATGGTTTACGTTTAAATTAATTAAACACCGCATATTCTCAAAAGCAGTTAACAAACAATTTTCAGATTCATTAAAATCGTTTGCTTTTGGCGAGGAAAAGTGTTGCTCGCCAAATTGCGTGCCGCTTTCGTCTTTTCACGCCAATTATTCGAAAGTATTTTATTTTTTTACAGATTTTCTACTGTAATTCCGCCGCTAATTTTAACTGATCCTTTATTACATACATGAGTACCTTCACTAGCATTTTTTTCAACATATTCTGAATATGCCCAGTATGGAGACCTTCCTTATAAGTGCTATATTTTCATGTTACAGTAAAATCATGCAAATTTTCTTTTGCCTCTCCCGTAAAATTTACTTTTGTCAAGATGTGTCACTTTTCTTGCGGGTGAGCGATATGCACTGGTATATCACGCCCGTCAAAAAATGGCGGAATGTTGATCGGCGTTTCATTTTCAAAAGACTTCATACAGACAAACAGCATGAAGATTTTATTATTGAAAAGTTTGCATTGTAGAAAAGTACATTTTAAGAATGACAAATGATTTCTACCAATACAAATGATGAGAATATTTTTTTTTTTTTTTTTTACTCAGAGTAATCAATTTCTGTAATGGTTCAGCGATCAATAACGGCTCCGATTCTGATCTTTAGAATTAAGAAATGAAAAATCAGTGAAAATTACGTCATGCTGACACAATCATATCAATTTTTCTCCTTAGTTTTATTGATGTAAAAATTAAAAATACATTTCAAGCTAAGCATAACGTCACCGTCGCAAACTTTTCAAACACGTACTTCTATGCTTAACCATAGTACAGTGAAACCTCCTTGTGCAACCACCTCCATTAAGCGACCACCTGCCTCAACGACCATTTTTGCATGGAACGAAATTCATTCCCATAGGCTCAATACTAATTTTACCTCCATTCAGAGACCATCCCAGTTGAACTCCCTCCATGAGCGACCCATTTCTTTGAAGAAAATGAAACAAATTACATTTTTTCCTGGTCGCTTGGAGAAGATTTTATTAGAAAAATAACTCCAGAGAGCGCATCAAACTTCTAAACTAAGTTTAGAATTTTTTTTTAAATTCCGGTAACTTTTAAGTATTTAAACCCCTTTGTGGCTTTTTTAGGCTATGAATTTAACTCTGATGACAAATTAAGAATGGTGGCCAATAAACTCCCCTGCCCTATTCTGTCAGGAAACTCTCAAAGAAATAGAGAAAATAATGAGATCGTCATTATTTGTTCCCGTCCAAAAAAATTGCATTTATTTACTGAACTTCGAAAGGAATTGTAAATATAAGTTATACAAGACAAAACCGTAAAATCAAAGCAAATGTCAATGTATTTATTTTTTAAACTCTGCAGTAATTAACTTATGTAATTAACTTTTGTTTTGATATTTAATTTTTATATTTTTTACTAATGTGAATAATAAATTTTAGTAACATTAATTGTTACCCCTTTTTAACAATTAAAATCTAGATTTAAACATAACCTGCATTAAGCGATCGCCCCTCGGAGCGACCAATTTTTATTGGAGCAGAATGTGGTCGCTTTAGGGAGGTTTTACTGTATATTGAAATAAAGATTTTTTTTCTATTTAATTGTAATGAAAAAAAAAAACTAAAAGTCATGATGTAACGCGCGCCACCCGTTTTAAAACAAATAGACTCTACCGGCAGTCACGTGACCGTTTTTCCGTGAGCTTTGCCGAATGAGAAATGCTGCGAGTTCGTTGGAATTCTGTTCTGTTTTGAGTTGTGGAAATATGTAGGAAGTTATTCGCGCTTTTATTATTTTATGTGTACGTGTGATGTTCTATTTGTTATGTGCCGTCTTACCAAGAAGAAATAAAAAAATATTTAAAAAGCTACCCCGAGAAAGTGTTATTTTGAAATTATGTGAAATTTCTGTGTGATTTTAATCTGAGCTAGCCTGACAATTGGCGCCCAACGTGGGGCCGAATTCGAAGGAAAATGTTCTCATCCTAATTCTGCAAAACAATGATATATTTTTATTCAAGAAGTGTGAATTTCAACTAGCAGAAAAAAAAATGGCACGACCGGTCGTCTGCGTGTGCAAGTGAAATATGTTCTTAATATTCTACAGATTCGATCGTTGTCAGTGAGTCTAAAATATGTTCTGCAATGTTTCGTTACCTTTGCCATTTTCATACGTCGCCTTTACACCATGTGATATGTGTTCTTAATTTTTTTCAAGTTGTAAAGTTCTACAAATTACTTCGTTAATGTTCTAAGAAAATTCTAGGATATGTGTGTTTATTCTACAAGATTTATTCTGCAAGATGTTTTCAACAAGTAAGCATTTTAAATTGAATGGATCCATAGTTTGTTTAATAAAAATAATGCATTCTTGACTTCATAACATTATTGATATTCTAAAAATTCTAAATATTTTTGACATTATTAAATTTTAATTCATTCTATGATTTTCCTGTCATGTTTGTATTGCATATTTCCCCTTCCCCCCTCCCTCACCCATTATTCTGAAAATTTTACTTTGATTCTGTTCATGTATGTTCAATTTTTACTTTGCTTTAAGTAAAATATTTTGATTCATATAAAAAAAAAAAAAAAAAAAAAAAAAAAAAAAAAAAAGAGTGAGTGCGAGAGAAAGCGAAAGAAATATTCATTTACGTTTTCGTTGATTTTTTTTTCTTTTCTTTTTAAAAGAGGAAAAATAAACTGTTTTCAGTCAAATATAGGTTGTTAAAATGTTATTTATAATTCTATCGCAATTCTCATAAAGATACGTCTTTATTTATTTAATTTTTTTTTATTGGTTTCGTAAGAGAAATATGATTACTATTTTTATTTAAGTGTTTGTTATTATTTAAAGTCTAAGTATTTAATTTTGAGTTGCCTTGAATGTGATTCATTTTCAAAACGATATGAGTAAGTTTTTGCATTTATTGTTTGTTTATAAAAGAAAGTTTATTTTCTTTTGAAGTTATATTGAATGAAACCGATATTAAATAGTCTTAGTAATATAATAATATTGGTTGAAATTTTAATTATTCATTTATGTGTTTGATATTATTTAGAATATTGTTTGAAAGTGTTAACTATTCAGTAAATGGTTTTATATTGGTTAAAATATTGTTTAGATTAAGTGTCGCGGTATGGCCATACTGTTTATTTATACCTGCAGGGATTTAAAGTTTGTTTTGTTTTTAGTAAGAGTTTTGTTATGGTTAAAGCTTACTATCTTTTTTTATTAAAGTCTTGTTTATATGAGTTGTAACGGTAAAGCTCACGTTGGGGAATAATTTAAACGAATTTTCGGCATTTCTGGGGTACTTGTTTTGTTGTTTTGCTAAAGTTTAAAATGTCTGAACTTAATAAAGCTCGCAAAGAGGATTTATATCAGGTTGCGTTAGAAATGAATTTAGATGTGCAACCCTCTATGACAGTTGTCACATTGCGTGAAAAAATTAAATCCTCCCCCTCGTACGAAGTTGATTTTGTAAATTCATTAGTCAGAAACCAAATTTCGACTCGCGAGGAAGAACAACGCAGACGGGACTTAGAGGAAAAACAAAAAACAGCAGAGTTAGAGCAGCGGAAACTTGAATTAGAAGTAAAGCATAGAGCGGAAGAGTTAGAGTTAAAAAAACTTGAGATGAATTTTGAGCTTGAGAAGCTCAAGTTACAGGCTCAGAGCCAAAGTGTTTCCAGTGGAGCGGTAGGTGGTAATGCAGCAGGGGTAATGTCTCACCCGGAGAGTAAGACAGATATCCAAAAGCTGTTGCCTACATTCAGGCTAGACACTGATGATGTAACATTGTTTTTGTTGCTCCTGGAACGTCAATTAAAGCTCTCGAAGGTACCAGAGCATCTATGGGTTTCGTATTTACTCAGTGTTGTACCATCTTCTATATCTACGCTTATCGCTCGTGAATCAGAAGAAAACGCTTCAAATTTTTCACATGTTTAAAGATTTACTTCTAAAAACGTTTAAAATTAGTGCCGAAAAGTTTAGACAGCTGTTCTTTACGCATCGCAAGTCCAAGGAAATAACTTGGCGAGATTATTATTTCGAACTTCGAGCTTATTTTGAAAACTGGCTTAAAGAATTAACTGTAACGTCTTTTGAAGCTCTTCAGGATCTTATCATAGCTGATCAAATGAAAAGGCGCGTGCCTGTTGAATGCAAACAACATATGTTAGACGATTGGGAAAATTTAAATTCGCCAGTCGACCTTGCCGAAAAATTAGATGCTTATGACATTATCAGATCTACGTTTCCTAAAAGAGATCCGGTTGTACCCCAAGATAAAAAAGAGTTTTCTCGTCGAGAAAATAATTGGAAGCAGAGTAAGCCTCCAAAAGAAGACAGATCTTCCCCTAAGTTTGCTAATCGACGCATAGAATCCGATATTGTTTGCTATGGTTGTGGTAAATTGGGATTTATAAAGAAGAAATGTCCAGATTGTTCCCCTACGGTTAAAAAACAAAGTGTTCAAGCACATCGTCTTGAGCTATATAGTTTAAATACATCAGCAGTTTCAGCTCCAAATGTGCCTATCACGATCTGCAATAAGGTGCTAGTCTGTGCAGATACAGGAGCGAATCGTTCTATTGCGGGAGAACGTATGTATCAATTATTTTTAAAAACTGGTGTTGCCCTGAACCCTCATACTCATGATGTAACACTAGCTGACGGAATTACGGTAGTTAGAGACACTTTGTCAGCCACTGTGCCCGTACAGATTGAAGGCCGAGTCTTCGAAACGGAGTTCATAATATTACCAGATGCCAAGGGTAATAGAACTCTTTTAGGTATGGATTTCTTACATAATGCTAACATAGTGTTAGATACTGCCAACAAAACATGGTATTTCAGTGATAAACCTCAGGAAAAGTTTTATTTTGTGGATGAATATGAAGAAGACAATAATACGTCAGCTGGTGCGGTCGAAGTCTATCCGTACGTTTTACGTGAAGATGAAGGCAAAAATCTAAATTCCGATGAAAGGGACAAACTTAATGATCTTCTGAAAAGATATGAAAAATGTTTTCAACCAGGGGGAGAGGCAACCCCGTTTGTAGAGCATCGTATCAACACAGGTGATAGTGCTCCTGTTGCTGTACCACCTTATCGGATGACTCCTGCTAAAAGCAATTCTTAAGAAGGAAATAGATAATCTTCTAGCTCAAGGTATCATAGAAGAATGTGAATCACCTTATGCTTCGCCGGTGGTTCTCGTACCAAAGCCGGATGGCAGTATAAGATTATGCATAGATTATAGGAAATTAAATGCAGTTACAGTAGCAGATAAATATCCATTACCTCGAATGGACGACCTTTTACATGAAGCCAAGCATACTTCTTACATCTTCTGTCAACTTTAGATCTTCGTTCTGGGTATCACCAAGTTCGAGTCTACCCGCCAGATCAAGATAAAACTGCATTTGCCTGCCCTTTTGGAACTTATCGTTTTTTAAAGATGCCTTTTGGACTCAAAAATGCTCCTGCCACGTTTCAAAGATTGATAGATCAATTTAGAAGTGGTCTTAAAGATGTCCTTGCTTTATCGTATCTAGACGACATCATCGTTTTGTCAGAAACGTTTGAGAAACATCTCTCAGATCTTACAGCTGTGTTCGAGAGACTCATTGAACTTAAGTTAGATGCCAAACGTGAAAAATGTCATTTCTCCTGTGAGAAAGTCAAGTACTTAGGACACTGGATAACCCCAAATGGTCTAGAAGTAGATTCAGACAAGGTATCGGCAATTAAAGCGGTACCTCCACCCAAAAATGTTAAAGAGATCCTGTCTTTCCTACAAACCTGTTCTTGATACCGGAGATTTATATCAAATTTTGCTGATATCTCAAGACCCCTTAGCAATCTTACGAAAAAGAAAGCAACTTGGAAATGGGGAAAAGAAGAGCAAGTAGCCTTTGAAACTCTAAAAGAGTGTCTCATGACATCTCCAGTGTTGAAGCAAGCTGATGGGACCAAACCATTTATTCTGCGAACTGACGCTAGTAACTACGCTCTTGGTGCTGTACTTTTACAGGCCTCTGAGCACCCCATAGAATATGCTAGCCGTCTTCTTACAAGTGCAGAGAGAAATTATTCCACTACAGAACGCGAGGCTTTGGCTGTTGTTTGGGCCTTAGAAAAATTTCGTGGCTATGTGGAAGGCCAAGAAGTGGTTGTAGCAACCGATCACCAACCTTTAAAATGGCTTTTGAGCCTTAAATCACCATCGGGGAGATTAGCCCGTTGGGCATTACAGTTACAATCGTTCTTATTGAAAATAGAATATGAACCTGGAAAATCTAATGTCGTGGCTGACATGCTGTCACGCCCTGTCTGTAATCATCAATCTGCTTTCTGTGAGACATGCAATTTTGTCTGCATAGACATGCCAACAAGAAGTCCAAAAGATATCAGAGAAGCACAGTTGCAAGATAAAAACCTTAAAAAGATCATAGATTCTTTTGAAGACGAACAGAAAAGCGAAGATTTCGCCAATTGGACTGATAGAGGATTCCTGATGAATCAAGGTGTGCTTTATAGGTATGCTCCCGAATCAGATGCCGAAGAAGTGCAACTGGTCGTTCCAGTACAAGAAAGACAAAATATTTTGAAACTTCATCATGACGACCCCTCAGCCGGACATTATGGTGAAGCAGGAACTTATCAGAGAATTGCTAAAAGATATTATTGGACAGGCATGAGAGCATACATTTCTGAATATATGAAGAAGTGCCCAGAGTGCGCTCGTTATAAAGCAACAAATCAGAAACCAGCTGGTTTATTACGAACACCTGCTTATGCTCAGCGGTTTGAGACCCTCAGCATTGATCTCTTTTGACCATTGCCTCCTAGTAAAGATGGTAGACGGGAGATGCTGGGTTCGAACCCAATCGCGCCCGTCGGCCTAATCGTTCGGAGTTTTCGTGGTTTTCTTCGAACCTTGGATTTCCAAGCGTTAATACGGCTTAGGTTCCCTTAGAAAGACCCCCACGAAGGGCACTCCCCCCTGGGCCTATATCCCTCGTGCAGATAATTGGCCGTCATAAATGCAACCAACCAACCTAGTAAAGATGGGCATCGATGGATTTTTATAGTAGAAGATTGTGCCACTAAATGGGTCGAACTATTTGCTTTAACAACTGCTACTGCGCAAGAATGTGCGACTACTCTGATTGAAGAGATCTTCCTTCGTTATGGTATCCCAAGAAGACTCATAAGTGATAACGGCCCTCAGTTTGTGAGCGCTGTTCTACAACAAGTTTGTTACATTCTTGGAATAGACCAATCATTGACACCTTTGTACCATCCTCAGGCCAATCCAGTCGAACGCAAAAATCGAGACTTGAAACCTCGAATAGCAATCCTTGTTGGAGATGAACACAGTTCCTGGATTGATAAACTTCCTTTTATTAGATTTGCTATGAACTCTGCCAAATCTGATACAACTGGCCAAACTGCCGCCTATCTGCAATTTGGTCGAGAATTAAGAACAATCGATGATGTGGTAAACGATTTTAGAGCTATTGTGAAAAATGACAATTTTGTTCCGGAAATAACCCCATATCTTAAACGTCTTGCAAATATAAAACAAATAGGTGTTGCTATCCAACGTACAATTTATACACAAGTTTAACATAAAACTCTACGTTTCTGTTTATTCTTTAAAACCTTCATCAGGAGAAAAATTTTCTAAAATATAAATCGACAACAAACTCTAGTTAGAATGTTTTGAATTTTGAATTGATTTCAAAATGTAGCCTGTAAAGAGTTTGTTGTCGATTTATATTTTAGAAAATTTTTCTCCTGATGAAGGTTTTAAAGAATAAACCGAAACGTAGAGTTTTATGTTAAACTTGTGTATAAATTGTACGTTGGATAGCAACACCTATTTGTTTTGTATCGATATTACAACGTAAAGTCCTTTATTATTATCTTGCAAATATTTCAAAAAGTGTGAAAGAGCGTGTTGAAATGAAACAAGATCAGCGGAAGAAATATTACAATAAAAATCGTAGACGAGTATATTTCGCACCTGGTGATAAAGTATGGGTTAATTTACATCCTGTGAGCAAAGCAAGTAAAAATAAAACAGCCAAATTTATGCCTAAGAGAGATGGGCCATACATAGTTTTGACTCAAAAGTCACTAGTGACATATGATATTGCTAGCCTGGACGATCCCACTGAGCGAATTGGGTCTTACCATGTTTCCGCTTTGTCACCATTTCAAGAAACTGAAACTATTCCAGGAAGTTATTCGCGCTTTTATTATTTTATGTGTACGTGTGATGTTCTATTTGTTATGTGCCGTCTTACCAAGAAGAAATAAAAAAAATATTTAAAAAGCTATCCCGAGAAAGTGTTATTTTGAAGTTATGTGAAATATCTGTGTGATTTTAATCTGAGCTAGCCTGACAATAATGCATAAAGATAAAAAAAACCTAATAGACGCTATTCTCGTGATGTCGCAATAAATATTAATTTTTATTCGCTTATAAAAATAAAGTAGACATGCATAATTTTTTTAAACGAAAACAACTTGCAAATAATAAAATACTTCCCAAAAGCCACGTGTCTGAATATTTTTCATTGTATATCTTTTATCTGAAACGATGGAAAAAATCCGATTACCACCCTTTTGAAGAAATTTCCTATTTATTATTATTATTATTATTGAAACAAAAGTATAAAAATGGGAATACAATAGAACCTCGATTATCCGAAGTAATTGGGACCGACCCTCTTTCGAAAAATCGAAATTTTCGGATAATCAAGAAAGCTTCCATTTTAAGATTAAGGAGAAATATATGCAATATTTCTTATTATGGTAACAAGTGTCTAATAAAAATAAAGCAAAAGCAAAATGGAAATAAGAATAAATTACCCGAATCTCAATTTTGAAATTAAGTACCTTTTACATAAATCACAAGGTTTTGAAAAAACGTTTCGTTTGTCGCAGTTTCGATTGCCTTAGCTTTGAAGCTCTATCACAGAGTTTTTAAATATTATTAATTCACCAGTATCACAGTCTTTCTGCTGCTTCAGCCATGCCAAGCCTTTTGTAAAACATTCAGAAGCTTCAGAATTGCTAATTTGTTTGTTTTCTTCGTTCCACTCCATAGCTTACGGGAACTCACGTTAAATCCAAAGGAACTCTAAGAAAGGGGATCGAAAATATTTATAGAGCTTTCAAAATGGATTTTGCACACAAGGAATATCATAGTTAAAAAAAAAAAAAAGCTTTAAGCGAGAGTTTCGGATAAAAGAGGTTCTACTGTACTTTAAAAAATAGCTGGTGGGTCATTTTCTAAATCTGTCCATGTTTTGGAATAACAAAATCAATTTTTTAGAAATAATCAGAAAATTTTAATTTTTTGTAAATAATTGCCTTACCTTATAAACATTAATATACAAGCATCAGCAGAGACCAAATTACTAATTTAACATTTTAAAACTAATTTTTAAATTTTAATGAATTTTGTAATGACATAAGTGAGCACGGTAATGGCATCTACGGTAATGACAAATTAAGCAAAATATTTTTATTTTTCCCCCAGGCATAAATGGCAGCCAATTATATCTTCTGGCCCATACAATAATTTTCTATTTCTTATACAGTCGGACCTCTATTTAACGAACCTCTATTTTGCGAACTTTTACTCGGAACCAAGAACATTTTGCAAATTTCTTCGTAAAATAACCTCCAAATAGCGAAGTGCATTCTCTATTTAACGAACTTTTCCTTGGGATCTAAATTTTCTCCCCCTATTTCTTAAAATATTACTGCACATTTCTAAATTATTCTTTCTTTTAATACATTTTATGATGATCAATGACCATGGCACCTAACGCACCGAGAGCAGTAAAACCGCTGTGATCTTTTCTTTCCATAAGTGCAAACTTTCAATATCCCCTTTTAACCCTCAATAGAGCTGCCTCGTGTCCTTAAACTATAGTTTCCCGTTTTCTAGATTGTTGATCATGATTAATCGTGTTGGTAATTTCGGTTCTTGTAGCTCAAAAATGTCAAAGCAAAAGTGCTTGAGCATCAAAAAAGCAAAAAATTATTCTTGATGAGATGGATAAAGGCGTGAAGAAAAAGAATACTGCTTTAAAATTTGGTATTCCTCCAAACAGCTTATTAACCATAATAAAAAATCGTTATTTTAATGTAAATTTTTTTTTTAACTGAAAATACAATGTATTTCCAGACAATGTTTTGTTTCATTCTTATTTCCCTAGCAGATTTCTTTTTGATGGATAAAATAAATAAAACAAATAAATATAATTTATTTTAAAAAAGTGTGATTAATTACTTTTTAAAATTATATTTAGTGTTTATGGACTTAAAATATGTTTTATGTAGTTTAAAGTATTTTAAAAGGTGACTCTCTATTTAACGAATTTCCATATAACGAACTTTTTTTCGGGATTTAGCGACTTCGTTAAATAGAGGTCCGACTGTAGAATAAAAGCAGATTAAGAAATAAAAGTTCATTTAATTATCAATTAGAAGTATATACGGTAATGATGTACAAACCAAAACTTTCAAAGTCTTTGCTTGTTTTATTGAAACTATAAAACTATTTGCTCTATTCACCTAAATCCGATAACAAGTTGACTTTTAAGGAGTATTTTTGCCTTGGTAAAAAGGCATGTGCTGCCCTCTATGATGACGCAATCATCATATATTGCATTTTTATTCTTTTTTAATTAATGTTTTCTTTTTCTTTCCATGTATTCAGTCAGTCATAAATGGAGTTGTTAAAAAAAGTAATTTCAGGCTTATTTCTCGTCTATTTCATGCGGAAGTAAAACATTAAATAATAAAGAAGTCTTTTTGACGAAATGATTCATTACCATTTTGATTTCGCTATTTTATATCTGCAAGTCAACAAACTATATGGGAGATTTACGATAATTGCACTCTTGACAGTTCGATATTAATTTAATGCTAATCTATTTTATTTTTCGTGATTTATGTGGGTAATTTCCGTTGTGTTATTTATAAAAGAAAGCGATCATTTTTATTAACAAGGGTATGTTATCCATTTCTCGCATTTTAGCTCAGGCAATAAATTTAATCATAAAATTATATTTGACATCTATTATATAAATAAATTTTACGTATTGTTAATGTTTTGGTAGGTTTGCTTGAAGTTATTTTCACATTTTTGTCTTTATCAGTTATTCGCCAATAATTTAAATTCTCTTCCCTTCACACCCTCTAAAAAATTCCAGATGAAGTTTTTGTCTGAAGCATGGCAATGACACTCTTTCTTAGGACACGGTTTTAAAAAAATTATTAAGAATTATAGGTGTTTAATTAATGAAAATAAATATTTTTTTTAATTAGTAGCATCTTAATAAATAAAAATGGATTAAAAAATTATAACCATCTGTTTTAAATAGAGCTTAGTCAAATCTTTATCTAATAAATTGCTTGTTGGGACAACCTATGGTAATGAGATTTTGACTACAAAAGAATATATTTCTTATTTTTAAATGTTTTATAAATAATAATATATCTGTAAATTATCATTAAAAAACATTATAGTTAAAATGCTATAATTAAAATTATGATAGTTAACTATTTTTCTGTGCAAATGTTAAAGGACAGTAAAACACGACACTTTTTGGAAATCACCCTGGTACGGGCACGTGTAGAAGTGAACAGCTTTCATTTAAAAAAAGTTTAACAAAATCGGTTCAATAGAAATCTCAGGGCAGATGACTAAAGAAACAGTCTTATGATTGGGATATATAGACGGCACGGTTCGCCCCGGAATGATTACCTACATTTTCCTACACTTGGATTTTATATAAGTAGATAGACCCTAATGAGGTTTGTCTACATATCCATCATTTAATGGAGTTCCATTACTTGTGGTTTATTCTGTTGAACTGTTTCACATAACAGACCAGATATTATTAACAAAAAGTTGTCTGAATGAATTATGTCAGCCGATGTCGGTCCAGGTAGCTCAATAGGCGCATTAGCAACTGAAGCCAGATGCTCTAGACAGTTTTCCACTCAGTTGGAAAATTTCGATTCATATGGTTTCAATGGCAAAATGTTCGAAATCTTGTTCTTCATTATAGGAAAATCCGTTTGTCTCGAAATAGCTATTTTTAAAAAAGTTCGGAAATTTAAATTTTTATACAATCCCTGTGTTGTTTAAGTTCTGTTGTATACCCAGTTATAATACTTTGAAATTTATAAATTTTCGTCTGCTGATGGCACTAAAATCGTAGAAACGTATTTTTAGTGTCAGATAAAGCTGAAAAATTATATAATTCAAGGTATTTTAACTCAGTAGATTTTGGCTATACAAATATTGAATTTTTATTGTTTTACCCATCTGGGCGTTTTGAGGGCTTTCCTGCATTTTCATAAAGAAGCTTATAAAACTGTTATTCTAAATTTTCTTTCCCTGTTTGTTTCTATTATACACTCCATGCCCCTTTATTTGACATTATTATTTGACATGCCCCTTTATTTGACATTATTAATACAATTCTGTTAAAATTATTTTTGTCTACAACTGATTTAAATTGTTTTAGGGAAGCGGAAAAATACGGGCAAACCGCTTAGAGCGGCCGTACTCAACCTTTTTTTCTCGCGGTCCACAAACGTTTGCGATGTTAAGCGGGCCGCTACACATTTAAAAAAGGGTAAAAAAAAATACTAATTAATATAGTAAGGTAACATAAGTAGTTCCCAAAAAATTTTAACGCCACTATATCCGAACAATTAACTTCGTGATAGATTTCTGTTGCAAATATTGTAGAAATAGATCGCAAAGTTTGTTTTTGTAAATAGTAGTGTGCTTTTTTTTTTAAGCCAATTGTTTACGCGGAAACGTTTAACGGTTAAAAAAAACCTAATTTCAGAAATATACAATGCAAATTTAATTAATTTGGAATAATGTTTGATTAGTGGTGAAGATAGAGAAATGTGTACACCACTGTAGCACAAATATAACTACATGTAAAAATAGCTTTTGTCTATAAAAATGGCAATTAAGATGTTTTAACATAATTTTGAATGAATTATGGATAACAAAACAGATTTTGTCTTCCCGTCAAACTATATAAAGCAACAGTGAAGATCTTAAATATTCTTTATACACATCTCATTAAATTTATAATGATTATGTCTCGGGCCGCAGGTTGAGTACGGCTGCCTTAGAGGGTTTACTAAGAGCATGGAGAAAAATTTTTCTAGATATAACTTATAGGACTCGGAGACTTTATAAAAGTTTAAATTCTATAACTTAAAAAAATAATAACTACTATGATGGATTATTATTAAGTGGATTTCTATGTGTGGAAGAACAACGCATGAAATAATTTTGTAATGTGAACTATGTCTTTCAAAGTAATGGTTTAGGAATTAGCTGTTGGTCAACAATAAGAAGAGACACCCTGCATATATTCTTACTGTACTTAAGAAATCGATAGGTTGCGAAAAATTCTCATTTTAATTTTCTTTTATGTATATTTTTACGCTTTCTTGCTATTATTTGTTATTTTTTTCAGGTGTTTCATTCTTGCTACTTGAATAAATCGTCCGTCACCCCGCAATTGTGCTACAAAAAAGAAATCTGAAACGTAATTTATATTCTGAGTCATCATTTCTGGAAGACACTTGTGTATTACAGGAAGAAGAATAGCATATATATATATATATTTTAAAGGTTGTATGAATGTCTAGTTCTTACATATTACCCGTGCCAAGAAGATGAACCATGCCAACAGTGGCATCAATATTAGTAATTAGAGTAACCCTAAATTTTTGTCTTTAATTTTTGTAACTGCATAGTTGTCAAGGCAGTTCTAGATATATTTATTTTACAGTCATAGCTATAGTAATATATATTACGGGATACATATATATTATATATATTCTGGCTGGCATAATTTTCACTAGAAATAAAAATGACTTTGCAGGTATATTCTATTGCAAAACTGTCATTTTCACCCTTTATGACCCGACGGTACTTTAAAATACCATTAAAATAACTTGTTATAAAATTCATTTAAGACATTGATTAGTATAGTAGTAATACAGTTTAGAATGAGTTATAGATACTTTAATTTATCTTATTCCGAACGCATTATTCGTTGAACAAAACTAAAATATTTTTAAAAGGTTGATTTCTTTTTCATTTGCATCTTTTCAGCTTTCTTTACGTTGAAAGATTGTGGGTGAAAAGTTTCAGTTCGGAATTATTCCTATGTTTCTATTGTAAGAGTTTCTATTGTAAGTTTGTGTATTTCCTGATTCTATAAAATGCTAAAATAAATATTTATCTAAAAGATTTGAGTGAAGTTATAAATATCGAACAAAATCCCTATAAATACAAGCTTAACTAATTAATTTTAGTTGGCAAAATCCTTCTAAAATTTATTAAATCTTTTTGTAAATCTTTTAATACAGTTTCAAAAATTCACAAAAAATGCTTTGATGAAATTTCCAGGAATTCATAATTTGGGACATAAAGGGTTATTAAATATATACTAAACTATTGTTTCATAAAGTTTTCTTTTATATTAGGTACCATTTGTAAGTATTTAATATAAGTATTTAGTTAATATATATTTAATTGCTGTTTTGTGCATAATCGGCTACTATTTTTGGTGATCTTTCGTCTTGGCACATATAATATGTAAGTACCAAATATTTTACATATTAAATTCATCTGTTAACTAATTACAGTTTCTAAAGGAAATTGTACTTATGTGTGTTGTTGTTTATTTGGAGTGTTAAGAAACAAGCTTTAAACAGAAAATTGAACAAACTTTGATATGGGTGATCTTTATAAACGTGGTTTATGCTTAGAAGGATTTCCTGAGAAGAGTAATGTAATTGAACATCTTGAAACTGATTCAGATGAAAAGCCTTTCATGTGTGATATTTGTCAGAAAGCTTTTGCTGAAAATGGAGATTATTTGCATCATCTTGATACTCATTCGGAAAAGAAACATTTGACATGTCATGTTTGTCATAAAAGATTTGATTGTGAAAATTCTTTACAAGGACACCTTTTATGTCATAAGGGAAAAAAACAGCATGTATGTCCTACTTGTGGAAAATCATTTTTATTTAGATCATTGCTGAATGATCATATACGTTATCATATGAAAATAAAACCTTATAAATGTCACATCTGTCCAAAAGCATATCCAACAAAAAGGTCATTGACTATACATTCGCTTTTACATGAACAAAAGAAGTTTGTCTGTTCTGTATGTCAGAAATATTTTACTTATAAATATGCACTGGATGTTCATCTCCGTATTCATGCAGAAGTAAAACCTTTTAAATGTGAATTTTGTCCAAAAACGTTTTCACAGAACACACACTTGAAACAGCATCTTCGTACTCATACTGGAGAAAAGCCCTTCAATTGTGACATTTGCAGAAAACAATTTGCACATAAAACACATTTCAATAATCACAAGGAAAAATCTTTTAAATGCCACATCTGCGAAAATGCATATACATTCAAATGTCATTTAACTGCTCATCTTCGCGCACATACAGCCAATGATTTTGTGTGTGGTGTATGTCAGAAGTCATTTGTCTTAAAAAAAAGTTTAGAAGTTCATTTATTGAAGCATTTTGGAGAAAAACCTTTTTCCTGTTCACTTTGTGACCAAGCTTTTTACCGAAATGATTATTTGCAAAATCATTTTAAAACTCATTTTCATGATGATACGTTGTTAATCAAACCATTGAAGTCTGGCAAAAGAAATTCTAAATTAGAACCTGATTTACCTGCTAATCTGTGCACCCAGTACAACAATTTAGTGTGTTGCTTGTGTCAGAGAGAATTTGTCAATAAACAAGGTTTAGAGGTACATTTTCGCAACCATTTTGGGAAAAAACCCTATATGTGCCACTTTTGTCCAATGGCTTTCTCTGGAATTGATAATTTACAGCCACATATACGAACCCACATGCAAGAAAATCCAACTTTGTCAACAGAAAATAGCTAGGAAAAAGACTCTTTCAAGATTTAGGAAACAAGAAATGTGTAAAATTCAATCTAATGGACACGTGATAATAACAGTTAATTTTTTTGTACCCGATAGGATAACAATTTAGATTTTAGGTTGTTTCAGAAAGCATTTGTTGATAAACGTAGTTCGTTGACGGGTGAAAGACCGCTTCATTGTGAAATCTGTGCAAAAACGTTTGCACGTAAATCTGATTTCAATAAGCACTGGATCAGGTACCTTTGAAAGTGTACAAAAATATATTTTTTATTTAATAGCTTATATTAAAATTTTATTCTTAAGGAATATTTAAAAAGAAACCCCATGCAAAAATTCGCTTAGAAGGGAAAGTATGACGAAACAGTTTGAGCTCTCTTTATGTTATCAAGGGGCAATTGAATCTTTAAAATCAATTTTCTCAAAACGTTGATTTTGGACACTGCGTGCATGATTTCTAAGAAATGGTTGGATAGAATTTCATAAAATTTTAAATGAAAGTAACAATCTTATAGTTTCACAAAATGACCTACTATTATGTTCATCAAGTAACAAATTTAGAAATTGTGACAATTTTTATGCAAAAGAAAATTTAAAATTTTGAGATTTTTGATTTTACCTTTAATTTTCTTAAAAACTAATCATTGTATTTTTTTTTTTCAGTATAGATCCTTTTAAACACATATATCTCTCTCTACTCATTAAAAAATTTGGGGCTCATGCTCACTCTGATAATTCATTTATGAGAAATCATGCGCGCAAAACATATAAGGTGAATTCGTTTATTAAAAAAACATTACATTTCAAATGAAGTAAAAAAAAAAAACTTCACATGCATCTAGACTTTTTTTCATAGCATTAACTATTAGCTTAAGACTCTTTTAATGTGTATTTAAAATTTCATATCCAAAAAATAATCAGATGCGGAGTTATAGCAATCTATATCAGTGTCTCATTTGCATGCATTTTCTCAGCTTCAAAAGTACCTGACCCCTTGGAATGAAAAGGATAAGTGTGACTAGTGCGAGAAAGCATATAAGTATAGAAATAATTTAATTAGTCATCTTCACATTCATGGAGGAACTAATTTTGTGTGTAATGTGTGTCAGAAAGCATTTGCCAGTAAACAAAATTTAAAAGTTCATTTTTGGAAGCATTCCGGAGAAAAACCTTTCATCTGTCCTGTTTGTTATAAAGTTCTTTCTCGAAATGATCACTTACGGAAACATATTAGAAAACACACACAAGAAAATTCAACATTGGTTATAAAAATTAATGACAAAGTGTGACGATCCAAGCTTTGTTAAAAAAATAATTTGATTTTACTTTGTAATAAATAAAATAGTATTTTAGTTGTATTTCAGACCATATTCAACATTTATCACTGGAACAATTAATTAATTTGTTCACACAAGTATTGAAACATGCCCAACTTTCTTATTCACTTATGAAAAGTTTAATAAATTTATTATTTTTACAGGGTTTGGTGATATAGATCAATGATATGTATTATGATATACTTATATATATATCCAATTTTTTAAAGTTTTTTTTAATTTATTTTTTGCACAAAGCAATTTTTAATTTGTGATTAAAAATTAGATAATTTTGTATTTACAATATATATAAAATGCAAATGTGAATTTCATTCCGACTTCTTATAACTTGAGTTCTTATAACCGACTTCTTATAACTTGAGTTCTGCCGGATAGATTTTGATGGAACTTGCACTAGTAGTTAGATAATTTTCCAAGGAATGTTTTAGTATATTGCATAGCGTTCTACGTTGCTTAGTTGTAGAATTATATGAGAAAATTCTATAATCAGATAAACCGAACCCGATTGTGGAAGAGTAGCCTTTTTAACCATCCGTCGGTCGCAACTCTCGTACTCTCGATTTCGGGCGCAATGAGCCTGACAGACCTTACTGTAGAGTAAGGTGTGCATAGTCGTTCATTACAGGGACAGACAAAAGTGACTACAATACTGGCTATGAAGAATAAATGCTGGAAGTGCGTTTTCAGTTGTGGTACGGTTTTAAATGTAACTTTTTTTGTATACGACTTAGTGTGTATAAATTCTGTAGATAATATACAGGGCTGCACGAACGATCTCGATATATATATAGTATATGGAAATTTATAAATCATATACAAGGCCGCACAAATAAATTCGAATATTATTCCGGCTATTGGTAATAATTGCTGAAATTTGGTTTTCAAATGTGTTATGCGTGATTTTTTTACTTAGACATTATCTTTCACCTTATTAAACGATAAAATTTTGTTACAGTATTCTGAATGTATTGGAAAATATTTCATAATTTATGCTTGACACATTATTTTTCTTTCTTGTTATACTAGATTGAACTTGACCTATTTAGCGCGGCGCCATGCGATTTCTTTTAGTGCGCCGTGCTGTTTTAAAAATTCGTTAACGATTTTCTGATATCTCCGTGCCGATTTTGCAAGAGTGAGGAGTGTTTCTGTTCCGAAATTTCCGCAAATTTAAAGGATTGAGTTTCGAAAATTTAAAAAAACCGTTCATTAGTAAAAAACAGATATAAAAAAATCATTATTTTTCTTAACGTAAAACTCTTATAATTGATATTAACCACGAGACACATCCCCAATTCCCATCCTCGCGCCATTTCAAGAGGCGTTTTTTGGTGTGAGGGACAAAGTTTTCATTGGAAGCAGGTTTTGCTATAGCGTGAGGGATTGCGAGAATCGCGTTCAAAATAGGAAAATCCTGCATAATAAAAGATGCTGTGCGTAATTCCCACCCTCGCGCCCCCGACTTTAATTCTTTTACAGGACTGTGATTCATGCGCTATTTTTTTTTATTTTTGAGAAAGACTCCGATTTTTTTTCTTTTGCAGGATTTCGCAAAATCAGTTCCTGAATTTCTTCAAACGATGGTGGAAAAATATCGTGAATTTCGTCAAAGATGTCAAAAACAAATGCCGATTTTCTTTAATATGTTGCTGAAAAAAATCCCAAATTTCAATAATCGATTGCGCAAAAAAATCACAAATTTTGTTCAATGATTCCCCCCCCCCCCAAAAAAAAAAAAAACCCGCAAATTTTGTCAATCGGTTTCGGAAAAAAATTCGATAAACGGTCAAGGTAAAGCGAATTTTATCAAAATATCCCAGAAACAAATTGCAAATTTTGTCAGTTTGTCAAGGAAATAAAAATTGCAAATTTTGTCAATCAGTCGCGAAAAAAAAATCAATTTCGTCAATCGATCATAAAAAAAGGCGAATTTCGTCAAACGATCATGGGAGAAATCGTAAATGTCGTGAAACGAATCGCATCGGGTCATATAAGCCGATTTTTTGAAAAGCGGGTTTTTTTATTTTCACAAGTACGTTTGAGATCATCGTAGTTTTAATTTATAATTATACTTGAATAAAAATACTTAAAAATAGAGTCCTGCAATAGGTTAAGTAACTAGATTATACCAAGGATATTTTTTTAGGGAAGGGGGTGGAGTTACGTACGTTTCACAATATTGTTAGAGCGTTTGCAATATTGTTCAGATGAATTTGTTTCCCAAACTTGTTTTTTAGCATTATTTATGCTATTTTTTTCTTCAAATGCCCTTTTTATGTCTCTTGATGATGTTAATTTTCCTCTCTGCCGTGCCATTTTTTTCTTCCGTCGTTCCCATTTTACCGAACGGTGCTGCAATTTTCTACAGGATGGGCCAAAAGTACCGCACCAATAGCACTTTTTTAATTTTTAGGTGCGTTCGTAATTATATAAATGCGTAGCTCCTATAGTCGTCATTCAGTCCGCATGTAACGGAGCAAAAACTACCCAACAGAATGGTCTGAAGCTAAATATATAATTGCTGCAAAATTTTGTCGAGTCATTTCAAATTTTATGAAAATCGGATTTATAGTTTAATTACAGGGACAGTCAAAAGTTTACCGTTACATTACGGCCAATGGGAATAAATTATTGCAAGTGCATTTTAATGATGTTGCAGCCTTCCGAATGGTCTGAAATTTTAAATATATAATTGTTGCAAAATTTTGTCGAGTCATTTCAAATTCTATGAAAATCGGATGTATAGTTTAATTACAGGGACAGTCAAAATTTTTCCATTACATTACGGCCAATGGGAATAAATTATTGCAAGTATAGCTCCCTTACTTCTCATAAGTAGGGGGCCACAATATTTAATGACGGACTCATCATTCCAAAATTAGATCCGCCTCTCTAAGATTTAGTATAAAACTTTTAATAGATCATAAAAAGATACAAGGATACGTCATTTAACACAACTGTGTACAATTATAATACACATGTACAGACTTCAGGAATTTCAGAAGAAATCCGCTGATTCGAAAAAAACATTTCATCATTTCCCGCCTCTCGTAAAACTCCGGGGGAAAATAATCAAGCAAGCAGCTTGTATTTCGCACCCTCTACATTGCGTGCCGTAGAACACACTGCGATGATATCTAACGCAAAGGATGATGAGATAAAACTATTTAGCAGCCGCTATAATAAGAAACTATCGTCTAGTGTAGCAATATTTAAATATTTGTTACATCCTCCCCCTCTGGTTCCTTAGACGTCTCGGCAAGGGACCAGGAACATTTTTCTTTGGCCTACTACGTTTTCTTAGGGGAATAACTGGTTGGTCAGTAACATTGTTACAACGTTTTAGGGCAGATGTATGGTAAGTTCCTAAAGGAACTTCAGGAGCTTGTAAACTCGCAACTTCATAGGAAATAGGTGAGCGCTGTGTGAGCACTACATAGGGTTCGTCACGTCGAGGACTGAATTTGGCGGTTCTTTTCTGACCAGCCTTGCTAACGGGATTGAGTTCTACCCATACATAGTCACCAGGAGAATACTGAGGTCCTTCTATCCGTCTTCTGTCCACATACTGTTTTCTTTTGCGTTGTTTGACTAAATCTTTCACTTTCTTAGTGAATTTAGCAAATTTGTTTGGTTTCGGGTTTATCTCAATGGAGACTGTACCGATTTCTCAGGAGCTCGGGGTGGCTTCTCCCCCTGGCTGAAAGATGGTTTCATACCTTTTCAGCAAGTAATTTAATTCTGACTTCTGACCAGAACATCCAAGATGTTTTGTAAGAGGATCTACAAAACCATACTTTATATGAGGCATATCGCCGAAGTACCAACGTTTGTTCTTGACGTCTGGTACAAACCCCGACTTATCAAGAAAGTCTCTACCTAAAAGGGTTCTGTTCCCTTTAGCTTTAGGTAACACAATAAAATCTGTACGAAATTTTCTTCCTTCAATTTCTACAGTTACAGTTTTGGTCAAACTGTCTTCTTTTGACCGCTGGCTATTCGCTAAAGACATGTTCAGAGAGGTCTTCTGAAACTTTGCACCTTTTTCTTTTAGCACAATACAATGATTCACTAGCCAGGATGTGACTGGATCCGGTATCTACGCAGGCTTTGCCACGCCATTAATTTTCATGTTAACTGTGGTTAAAGGTGTGGTTGTGGTTGAGCATGTGCATATCTGGATTTGCTCAAACTGAGAAGATTCAGTTTTTATCACAGGGTTGCAAGTAGGGCACTTAGCACTAATAAATCCGGGAGCACCACAACCATAACATTTCAAGGCTGGGCGATCTTCAATCAGTGGTGAGGGATTCACCTTTCCGTTGTCTGACGGGGTTGTCTTCTTTGAGTAGAAGGATTCATTTTGAAATGAGTTATTAAAAGAGCTCGATGGTACGGTCTCTTTTGGTTTTGACCAGTTTTTATTTTTCTGGTGGATTTCCACTACTTTGGATTTTACGGGATTTTCTCTTAGGACATCGTAAGCATCTAGCTTGTCTACTAATGCATTTGGATCATTTAAATCAGTCCAAACGTCTAAGAAATGTTCTCTATGCTATGGGGAGCATCTTCTCTTTAATTTGTTAGATAAAATAAGATTTTTTAAATCGTCGAACGAAGTTATGTTGAGCTCAGATAGCCAACCTTCAAAGTATGTTCTAAGCTCGAAAAAACAGTCTTTCCAGGTACTTTCTGGAATTTTCTTGTACCTAACGAACAGGACTCTAAATTTTTCAGCGGTCAATTTGAATCGTTTCAACAACATCGCCTTGATGTGTTGGTAGTCCTGGGCCTTTTCTTCCGGTTCCCTAGCAATGAGTCTAGCAATATCACTAGGTAAAGCACTTATGAGGTACGTAACCCAATTTTCTTCCGGAACCACTAGAACCTTTAACCTTTAACTGTCGCTCACACAGCACCAAGATGTTCATATCATCTTCGTTTGGGCGAAAACGGGGAATAAATTTTTGTAGATCGATTCGCGGTTTTTCGTAAGCGCATCTATTATTTTCTACCTCTGAGTTAGATGCCGAAGTCGAATGGGCAATGCGTAATTTTTCGAGTTCGAAAGTCCGTTCGCTCTCTAAATTTTCTTGTTTGATTTTACGTTGTTCTTGTTCGAAAACACGTTGATTTTGTAAATCTGAGCGCTCTTGTTCAGTTTTTCTATTCTCGACTATAGTTGTAAGTTTTCAGTATAATCCTCTCGTAATCAGCGTGCGTAGTAATTAAATTACGTAAATCGACCACTTTCATTTCTTCAGTGGCAGTTAAGCCTAACTCATCGCAAAGGACACGTAGATCCTCTTTTTTGCCCTTTCCAAAAAACTCCATTTTGTTTAAATTTAACAAAACTAACAATTTTGATTTAAAAATTCCACTTCGAGAACTAGAATTTGAATTTAAAATTTCAAGAACAAAATTTTCAAGAACAAGAATTTCAATTAAAAATTTTCAATTTCAAGAACAAAGTTTTAGATTTTTCTACGTAAACCTATCCTTACACTCAGGGATTTCTTCTTTACAGAAATCATAACACATAATATATATATATATATATTTTTTTTTCAAAATACAATATAAATATAAATGCAAATTACTATAATATCACAAAATATAAAATTTTATTTAACTCTTTCCTTCGGAAGGTAAACCGAAATTGAACTATTTCAATTTATCGTTACGTAATATAATATTACTATACTTTTAAGAAAACACAAAAGAAATTCTATAACTTCAGTATTAACTCTCAAAATAAAACAAAACTAAATTATTATTACACAGTTCTTAACTTTCAATTTCTTTTAAGAAAAAATGGAAAAAAAAATAATATTACGTTAAGCAAGAATATTTAAAAACTTTCTTCTCAAAAGAACACTTTCTATTTTTGTTCTAAAAACACAATTATTCAAAATTAATTAAAATTACTTTACTAGCAAAATAATTCAAAATTAAGTTCTGTTCAGAACTTAATTTCGTCATTTCATAATTCAACGTTATTCAAAACGAAACTCAACTTACTAAGAAAAAAAATATTTATTCTATCATAAATATCTGTCAGTCAAACGATACCATTTTAATAAAATACAGTTTATTAAATTCAAAACGAAAAGTTTTCTCAAATTAGGACACAAAATATAATTTTCACATCATTAAGTAAAATATATCTTAACAGAACAAATTTTGTTCTTAAATTACCCTTAATCTAAATTGATCAAAGGTTTTTACTTTCAGAATTTAAATTATTACAGAAAACTTTTTACGTTATCTAAGATTTCAAACTTCAGAACATTTTTACCTCGTCTGTATGTCATTGACAAAACAGACGCAATTAATTTTCTTAATGAGAAAATACTGTACTTTCAATACTATCTTAAACAATTTTAACGTCAAAATTTAATAACATAAAATAAACAATATAAGAATGCAATAAACAAAATTCACTAAAATAAAATTACGCACTTATCTTTGGATAGCTGCCAGGGCTTAATTTCTAACAAAAAAAGTACCAGAGCCCTAATATTCTGCGGTACCGATACAACAACCGTACCGTCCCCCCACCCCTGTCAATCCCATCTGCATATTTATATTTCGTATATTATCTGCAAAATTTAAAGCATTTTTTTCTTTAGCAAAATAAAAATTTTAGATATATCTATCAGCATTACTTAGTTGCCAACTATTCCACTTTTTAGTTATCACTCCTTCTGAATAGTAATATTTGCCTAAATTTAAAGTTAATTAATTGCAGAATTCTGCGATTAAATATGATTAGGAAGTAGTATTAATGCAAAAAAGGGAATAGTTCGCAGCTATGTATTTTAAGAAAAAATGAAGGAATTTTACAGAAATTAATATTTATACTCTGAAGAATGGAACAATGTTTTACAATTTCCTATAAAAGGTGCATATCTTAAACTTCCTATAATCGATTCCTTCCGCATAACAATCTTGTGGTGAGTCCCTGAAAATCAGATTAAATTAAAAATTTGACAGTGTTATTGGAAAGAATCGATGCTTTTATAGAAAAGGGGAAACACTGCTCGATTGCTTTCTATCAGAATAACAATACATGGCAATTATATCTACTTACAAATGAAAGTGACTTCGTAAAATCTTTTAGATGGGAAGGAAAGGAAAAAGTAATTTAGGCTTCAGTTTTTTGGAAGAGCTATTGCACTGGGCTCCGGAGCCCTATATTTTTGAGCTCCGGTGAATTCTGACTAATATTCAAATATTGACTAAAAAAAGAGAAGTACCGGAGCCGAGCTCCTGTGGGCTCCAGCGCAAATTAAGCCCTGATAGCTGCTACACGTATCCATATTTTTATAAGCTTTCAAGCAGTAAAACTTATTTAAGAATAATGTACTCTCTGTTACCGAGATCGACGTTCGGTTTACAGAAGTATTATGACACTTTCACACATAAATATGAAACTCATGTAGACCAAACATCTTACGTGGATCATATCTCCCTTCAAAATTTTGGAGAACGAAAGGCATCTTTTTAATTTGCCTGCTGAAATCAGAAGCGACGTCTGAACAGAAGATGCTAAAACCATCAGCCATTGTAGCACACCATTTGTAGAATACGACACTGTGTATTAAACACAATCTTTCTTTTCTCGGTCGGTCGTAGATTCAAGGCCCAAGGTTTGGAAAGCCATTTCCCAAGCCAAGAAAACTTTTCCGTTACATTACGGCCAATGAGAATAAATTATTGCAAGTATAGCTCCCTTACTTCTCATAAGTAGGGGGCCACAATATTTAATGACGGACTCATCACTCCCAAATTAGATCCGCCACTCTAAGATTTAGTACAAAACTTTTACTAGATCATAAAAAGATACAAGGATACGTCATTTAACACGACTATGTACAATTATAATACATATGTACAGACTTCAGGAATTTCAGAAGAAATCCGCTGATTCGAAAAAACATTTCATCATTTCCCGCCTCTCATAAAACTCCGGGGGGAAAAACAAGCAAGACAGCCTGCATTTCATAACCTATACATTGTGCGTCTCAAAACACTCTGCAGAAAAACTCCGGTAGGAAATAATCAAGCAAGCAGCTTGTATTTCGCACCCTCTACATTGCGTGCCGTAGAACACTCTGAACACTCTGCGATGATATCTAACGCAAAGGATGATGGGATAAAACTATTTAGCAGCCGCTATAATAAGAAACTATAATCTAGTGCTGCCATCTAGTGTAGCAATATTTAAATATTTGTTATACAAGTGCATTTTAATGATGTTGCAGCCTTCCGAATGGTCTGAAATTTTAAATATATAATTGTTGCAAAATTTTGTCGTGTCATTTCAAATTTTATGAAAATCGGATGTATAGTTTAATTACAGGGACAGTCAAAAGTTTTCCGTTACATTACGGCCAATGGGAATAAATTATTGCAAGTGCATTTTAATGATGTTGCAGCTTTCCGAATGGTCTGAAATTTTAAATATATAATTGTTACAAAATTTTGTCGAGTCATTTCAAATTTTATGAAAATCGGATGCATAGTTTAATTACAGGTACAGTCAAAAGTTTTCCGTTTTATTACGGCCAATAGGAAAAAAAATATTGCAAGTGCATTTTAATGATGTTACAGCCTTTCGAACAGAATGAAATCGATATGCACTGATGAAGAGCACTAAAATATACATTCAGTACAATATGCGGTGCAAAAAATACTTATAAAACTAGTTCTAGTACGAACGCACTTCATTTGCCACGTTTGAAGAGCAATTTCCAACTTGTTTTATTTGAGTTGAGTGCCATGCCGTTAACGCCAATCGTAGTGGCCAACATTCTGAGGGACATGAACGATCGCTTGCAGTTTGTGTTTTGACAACGGAGGCAACCATATTGAGAACATATTGTAACAATGCATGTTTTTCCTATGCTGCGGGACTTTGCCCCCCCCCCCCCCTGTAGAATAAATTCTACTTTAATGTAACCTTTTGATACTTTAAAATACATTCCTTTTTTTCGATTAATTATTTTAAAAATCATTTCTTTTTTATCTATACTAATCTATTATAAAGGAATAACATTTGTGTGCTTGTTTGTAGAGGGTAATTTCTGGAACTACCGAACCGATTTCAAAAATAAGTGTGGAAATTGCAGGTGACCATCTCTGCTCCAACTTAGGCTATATTTTATGTTGGTACAACAATCCCCAAGAGGTTGCAGGAGCAAAAAACGTTCTGAAATTGCGATTTCTGTGATATTGTTGAGTTTAGAAATTTGAAATGGTGGTTACTTTTAAGGCTGTTCGTCACTCAGTTTCCGAATTCCCTTCGGTAATGTTAAATGTGTGGGCGTTTGACGCATTCTTATATTCAAAATATCTCCTCAGGAAATTAATCTTTTTTATTTCTGGTTTCTGTGTGCTCCACTTAAAGGATGTCTCTTTTTACTTTCTTCTATCTTTACAAGAAGAAAGTATTGGATTCATGAAAATTTTCGAATTCCGGTTTTCGACGGATTTACACGTTTTAGGGGTCAGAGATTCCAAAAAACATGTTTTCACAAAATGTCTGTCTGTGACTCTGTGAGTCTGTCTGTCTGTCTGTGTGTATGTGACACAAATTTTGTGGGCGCTCTATCTCAAGAACTAATGCACGGAATTTAATAAAAATTGATATTCAGTTAGTGTCTAATACAAATTGATGCTGATTAGTTTTTGGTGTAAATCGCTCAACAGGTGGCGCTGCAATGCTGCATTTTTCACGATTTTTGCAATAGCTCTATCTCAAGAACTAATGCACGGATTTTGATCAAACTTCAGATTTAGTTAGTCCTTGATATGAATTGAGGATGATTACATTTTGGTGTAAATCGCCCAACAGGTGGCGCTGTTATGATGAATTTTGCAGGATTTACACGATTTCCCCAATAGCTCTATCTTAAGAACTAACGCACGGATTTTCATCAAACTTCAGATTAAGTTAGTCCTTGATATGACTTGCTACTGATTAGGTGTTGGTGTAAATCGCCCAACAGGTGGCGCTTCTCTGCTGCCTTTTCCACGATTGCCTCAATAGCTCTATCAATAGAACTAATGGACCAATTTTCATCTAACTTCAGATTTAGTTGTATGTTGACACAAGTTGTTGTTAATTAGGTTTTGGTGTTAATCACCCAATAGGTGGCGCTGCTATGCAGAAATTTTCACGATTTTCGCTATTGCTCTATCTCAAAAACTAATGTACGGATTTTCTCCAAACTTCAGATTCAGTCAGACGTTGACATAAATTGTTGCTGATTAGGATTTGGTATAAATCACCCAATAGGTGGCGCTGCTAGGCAGCATTTTGCTGAATTTAGACGATTTCAGCGATAGTCATATCTCAAGAACTAATGCACGGAATTTCATATCGTTAGAATCCTCATGAGATGCATAGATTGCCATTTAATTTTGGCAGTGTGATAGCGAATTTTGAAGTATTAACATGTATGAGATAGAAGAAAGTTCTGGGATTGGTACATCCGACTAGTTTTCTTAGTTGTCAAAATATTTCTAAAATCTATGCTTAATTTAATATTTCATGTATTAAAAGCAAACGAACTAGGAATAAAATTTTAACACTTCATATAAAATTAAGCATAGATTTTAGAAATATTTTGAGAACTGAGAAAAAAAGGAGACATCCTTTAAGAAGATTACACAGAAAAAAGAAGTTAAAAATATTAATTTTCTGAGGAGATATTTTAAATACAAGAATGCTTCAAATGTCCATAGACTTAACATTACCAAGGGATATTCGGAAACTGAGTAAGGAGCAGCCTTAAGGTGTAAATACTTATGAACGTTTTCTAAAAAGTTCGAAATTAGTAAAGTTGAAATGAGCGGAAAATTTTCAAAATTACGATTTATTTAGAACTGTTAGCACTAGAAACTTAAATTAGCATGGATGTTACTTTAGAGACGTAAATGCTTGATGAGAACACTTTTTAAAAAATTCGAAATTTAAAAGGGTGCAGGAGCAAAAATGTTTCTAAAATTAGGATTTGTGTGATACAGTTGTTTTAGAACTTTGGAATTTTCTATGGTGGTTATTTTTAAGATGTCAATGCTTGCTAAGAACGGTTTCTAAAAAATTCAAAATTTAAAGGGGTGTGGCATGAAAACATCCTAAAAACGTTTTAACTTACGATTTAGTTCGAAACTTGAAATTTAGTATAGTAGACCGGAAGCTGGCAGCACAGACACATGGTTCGTGCGGATACCATTATTTCTCCAGGAAAACTACCAATATCTTTTTATAGAAAAATAAATCTAGGTTAAACGCGCAAAATTTCACCTTCTTTTAAGAAGAGATTTTTTATAAGATAATAATACTGGGGTCAAAAAATTTTCTGGTCTGCAAAATTCAAGGAGGCGTACGAACCATGAGACAACCATCTCATCGAGTTGAAAGCTGAAATTCCAGAATTAGTTAAAACTCGTTTCCCATATTAAAACGCAATCGGTCTGCCAAGTCATATCTTGGTGGAAAACACCTAAAAACCCGATTTTATCGGTTGACTCGTAGGTTTACCATTGTGTTTTCCTGCTCCCAGTCCGCCATGTTTTCATACCTTTGGGTGCAGGAAAATCCAATGGTAAACCTACGAGCCGACCACTAAAATCGGGTTTTTAGGTGTTTTCCACCAAGATATGACTTGGCAGACCGATGCGTTTTAATATGGGAATCGTGTTTTAACTAATTCTGGAATTTTAGCCTCCAACTCGATGAGGTGGTTGTCTGTGCTGCCAGTTCCCGGTCTGGTTGCTTTTAAGATGCAAAAGCTCGGTATAAACAGTTTATTAAAAACTAGCAAAACCCGCGGCTACCAGAGAGGTCTGATGGACCCGACAGGAAAAATGGAATTAGTAAAATCTAGCTAAGTGTGATAAAATCAAGAAATTGGTTTGTAAATTCGTATTCTTAGATCTAAATTCATAAAATTCCAGAAACATTTAAAAATAAGGAATTTTAACTTCTTCTGGATGTATTGTTGTAATTTTTGTAAGCTTTTTGTTTTTTGGGGGGGTAGTGCGAGAGTTAATTAACAAATATTATATAAAAGTCCAAAGAAATCACAATTTAGAACGTTTTTACAACCTTTTCCGCATTCTACCCCTTTAAATTTCGATTTTTTTAAGAAGTTAGTTTTAGTGAGCTTATATGAGTTAGTTTATATGGGGACAATGTCAATTTTTCTGCAACATTTATGTTAACTCATATTAAATACTCACAAATACTCAAAATAATAAAACTGCAGTGCACTGTTTTTTATTTAAATAATATCACAAGAGCCGTTCATGGCTACCTCTCTCACAACAAAACATTCTAAGAACTCGTATAAACAAACGCAGACGATAAAAGTTATTGCCAAAAATGCAAAGCAGAAAAACGACCGAACATACCGGCCCCCGTTGAATGATTTTCATTCAACCACAATTATAATATATTATTACACTTTGAATTTTAAACAAATAATACAGCATGTACTAGTAAACAATAAATTAACAAATTACAAAAGATAATAATCAATTTTCTTTGGGTAACAGACAAATTTTTGAAATTGGTTTCTTGAAAACACCTCGTTGTTTTTTATGTTTACTACTCTAAAATTTTGGATGCATTATGTAATGATGTACACTCATGACATCTAACACTCAAATTAAATTTGTTTTTAATGCTGCAAGAATTTATTTCTTTTCTCATATTTTATTTAAAAAATAACTCAGAAATACTTTATTTTAAAGTATTTAAAGGTTAACACACTCGATTTTATCAAAATAAAACTCAAACCTTCTGGATAAAATAAATGTCATTTAAATAACTCAAATAATATATATCTCATATAAATAATCTCTCTATATAAATAATATATAACTCAAATAATGTATACACTCTCAAAACACATTTTGTATGAATATTTTCTTTGATAACACATAATACATTTAATCAAACAGAAATTGGCTTAATCTTATATTTACACTCAAATATCTTATAAAACATATTGCATTAAAAAAGATGAAAACTTTTTACAATATTTATAATATGAAACATGAAACAATTATGAATTGTTTTTACTACATATTGCTCGACCATTTAAAGGCCAAAATTTCTGCCTTAACTGAAAAAGTAAAGCTTGTGAACTTAAATGTAAATATCGTTTATGAAAATATTCTACTATCATTTGAGTAAGTTTACTTTAATTATGTAGTAAAATTGGAAATTTTTGGCTGGAATTTAAGTTACTGTTTACTAATCTACCTCCTACTCTTAGAAGACCTTTATCAAGAAATGGATGGAGGTTTTTACCTGACTATTTTGATTAATATTACCTGATTTTTGCAAGGATTTTATTTCCTTGTCAAAAAACTCACGTTGAACACTTTTTAACAAAAAACTTTCTGCTTTGTTGAGCTCTTCGAGGTCCAGAGGACCCTCCTTTTTTTCTTTTTTACAATTACTAAGAAACCTGAAAATAAATCCTAAAATACGAATTATTTTACAATAGTTATTACTTTAATCAATTATATCATGCACAAAAGAATTAATAGAAACTGTAAAAACAGATATGTTTTTAAAGTCACTTATATTAATATTTTTCAGTTCGTTTGAAAAGTCATTGGAATTAACTGATGCAGGAATATTTGTATTGGGATAGTCTTTTTCCTTTAGGAACAATGGACCACTCCACCATAACTCATTTGAGAATAGCTTATCAGGACTAACTCCTCTCGTTAGAAGGTCAGCAGGGTTATGCTGAGATTGAACATGTCGCCACTGCATTCCCTCAGTTAGTTCTTGTATTGTAGAAATTCTATTCGCAACAAATGTTTTTAGAACGTATGGTTCCTTTTTAATCCAGGATAATACTATTATGGAATCGGACCACAAGAAGATTTCGTTTACACTAATCTTGAGAGCAGAAATCACTCGTTTAATAAGCTTTGTCAATAAAACTGCTGCACAAAGCTCAAGTTTTGGAACAGTTAATTACTTCAAGGGAGAAACTCTAGATTTACTTGTCACTAATTTTACAGACACTTGAGACCTGATTTTGTTACTGATTTGCAGTAAATTACTGCACCATAGGCTGCTTCAGACGCATCGCTGAAACCATGTAACTCGATCATAATTGCATCTATCAATAAAATACACCTACTAATCTCAAATTTATTAATTAATTGTAGGGTATCAGAAAACTCTCTCCATTCCTTAGCCTCTTTCTCGGTTAGCAAATCATCCCAATTTAATTGTAATAACCATAACTTCTGCATAAATATTTTTGCTTTAATTATAACAGGAGATACCAAAACTAAGGGATCGGATATACTTGATATAGTTGATAACACTTGTCTCTTAGTGACATTTACATCATTATGAATTTTAACATTGAAATTTACAATCTTTCTTCGATTTCCACAAAACACCTAATGCTTTAGATTCTTCTGAATCACCAGAGGAGTATATCTTGTCATTTGTTTGACAAAGTTCTGGGGCATTACTGCACCATTTATGTAATAACATTCCTGCACTGTTTAAAATTTTTATTAATTGATTTTGGAGTTCTAATGCAGAACTTAAAGAATCAGCTCCAGATAGAATGTCATCCATATACATGTCTTCTCTAAGTATGGGTGCTGCTAAAGGAAACTTGCTACCTTCATCCTTGGACAATTGAAGTAGTGTTCTCATGGCCAAAAAAGGTGCGCTAACAGTACCATAAGTAATTGTCGTTAATTCAAAAATTTTAATTGGCTCATTAAGACCTCCCTTCTATAAAACTTTTTGCAGCTTCCTCTGATCTGGATGAATAGAGATTGCTCTATACATTTTTTGAATGTTTGCAGTGAAAGCGACGATATATTTTCTAACCCTCAACATAATTGAGAATAAATCATCTTGTATTACACCTCCGTTATATTGAATAGAATTAAGCGAGTTTCCCTTAGTTGTTAAGGAAGACGCGTTAAATACAACTCTCAAAGGCGTTGATATACTTTTTTTCTATTCCTCTATACACTCCAAGATGGGGAATGTAATAGGATCCACTTTCTTCCTCGCTTTCGTTAACTTCAACCATGTGGCCTAACTGTTGATATTCTTTTAAGAAATCTGAATATAATCTTAAGTACTCAGGATCTTTTGCTAGACGATTCCATAAAGAATTTAATTTTTTCGTAGCGATTTGTTTTCAGTTTCCTAAAATAGCTGGATCCTCTTTTAAGGGCATTTTAACAACATATTTACCGTTTTTGTCTCATGTATAATTTTCTACGAAATGTTTCTCACAGATTAAAATCTCTTTACTTTTTGATTTATCAACCTCGATATTTTCTATCTCCCAGAATTTTCTAAGTGTCTTGTCTAGGTCGGTCTGAAATCTATGAAATCTAGGTTGGTCTGAATACCTGAATCTGAAGTTTGTTGAAAATCCAAGCATTAGTTCTTCAGATAAAGCTATTGCGGAAATCGCAAAAAATACAGCATAGCAGCGCCACCTGTTGAGCGATTTACACCAAAAATTAAACAGCACTAATTTATACACCAATTCATGTCAAGGACTAACTAAACCTGAAGTTTGGTGAAAATCCGTGCAATAGTTCTTGAGATGCTTGCGGGAATCGTGAAAAATGAAGCACAGCAGCGCCACCTGTTGGGCGATTTACACCAAAAATTAAACAGCACTATAATTTATATCAGGGACTAACTGAATCTGAAGATTGATGAAAATTCGTGCATTTTTTCTTGAGTTAGAGCTATTGCGATAATCATGAATAATGCAGCATAGCAGCGCCACCTGTTGGGCGATTTTCACAAAATAGTAATCAGCACCAAACTATATCATGGACAAACTGAATCTGAAGTTTTATGAAACTCCGTGCAGTAGTTCTTGAGATATAGCTATTGCAGAAATCGTGAAAAATGGCGCATAGCAGCGCCACCTGTTGGGCGATTTTCACCAAAACCTAATCAGGTCCAGTTTACATGAAGGTCTAACTAAATATAAAGTTTTGTGAATTTCCGTGCATTATTTCTTGAGATAGAGCGCCCACAAAATTTTTGTCACATACAAACTCACAGAGTGACAGACAGACTCACAGACAGACATTTTCTAAAAACCATCAAATCGTGTTCTGGGCCTTCTAAAACGTATAAATCCGTCGAAAACCGGAAGTCGAAATTTTTCACGAATCCAATACTTTCTTCTTGTAAAGATAGAAGAAAGTAGAAACAAAAATGTGTGGCACTTATAGTTCATTTGCATGGGCGGTAAAAAGTATTCTGTTACATTACGTCAATGGGAAAAATCGTTTCAAGTGCATTTTAATGATGCTAGACAATTTGAAACATAAAGAAATTGATATTCATTTATAAAGAGCAGTAAAACATGCATTTTGTAGAATATGGGGTTTGCAAAGCATTTATTATTCATTTACAGGACCACACAAAAGAATTCCGTTACATAATGATATAGGGGGGGGGGGCTGTTTACAGCGATATTATGTTACTGAAATATAATGGAATAGACATAAATTACTCAGATTTACTACAATGTACTTGCTGTGAAATATGATGTGCATAGTATTTATCGTTCATTTACAAGGACGCACAAAAGATTCGGATACAGTACTGTATCTAAAGTACTTGTCAGTATGTGACACAAATTTTGTGGGCGCTCTATCACAAGAACTAATGCACGGAATTTAATAAAAAATTATATTCATGTAGTCCCTAATATAAATTTGTGCTGATTAGTTTTTGGTGTAAATCGTCCAACAGGTGGCGCTGCTATACTGCATTTTTCGCAATTTCAGCAATAGCTGTATCTCAAGAACTAATACACGGATTTTCATCAAACTTCAGGTTCAGTTGGCCCTTAATATGAGTTGGTGCTTATTACGTTTTGGTGTAAATCGCCCAACAGGTGGCGCTGCCATGCTGCATTTTGTAGGTTTTACACGATTTCCGCTTAGCTCTATTTCAAGAACTGATGCACGGACTTTCATCAAACTTCAGATTCAGTTAGTCCTTGATATGACTTGGTGCTGATTGCGTGTTGGTGTAAATCGCCCATCAGGTGGCGTTGCTGTGCTGCATTTTTCACGATTTCCGCAATAGTTCTATCAAGAACTAATGCACGAATTTTCATCTAACTTCAGAGTTAGTTAGATGTTAACACAAGTTGTTGCTGATAGATTTTAGTGTTAATCGCCCAATAGGTGGCGCTGCTATGCTAGAATTTTCATGATTTTCGCAATAGCTTTATCTCAAAAACTAATGCACGGATTCTCCCCAAACTTCAGATTCAGTTTGACGTTGGCATATGTTGTTGTTTGGTGGTTCTGGTGCATCATAGGTTTTGGTGTAAAGCACCAAATAGGTGGTCCTGCTAGGCTGCAGTTTGCTGGATTTACACGATTTCAGCGATCGCCATATCTCAAGAACTAATGCACGGAATTTCCTATCTTTAGAATCCTCATGATGGGTATAGATTGCCATTTAATTTTGGCAGTGTGATAGTGAATTTTGAAGTATTAACATGTATGAGATAGAAGTAAGTTTTGGGAATGGTATAGATGGAAGTTTTGTTTTTCTTTTGGTATCAATTTTCTGAAAAGAAAAAGTTATCCTTGAGAAATGCATAACAATTTTGTCAAAAATAAAACTTTGTATCGAAAGGTCAAGTCTAATTACTCAAATGCAAGCCAAGCATTTATTGATAATGATTTCATTCTTACAGCTAAAATTTTCCTGTCAGGGAACTTATTTTTTTGCAAATAATAATATGTTTCAAAACTCAAGTAATTCAAACTGATTAATGGAGTTTCTTTGATGGAATGAAATTTTGTGATTGCGCTTCAAATAGGCCCCATTTTTGACTGTATCAATCGCTACTAATTTAAATAAACGTCTTTATTTGTTTTTAACAGCGAGCATATTAATAATTGTATGTAAACAGATAAAATATAATGATGAAAGCATTCTTTTAAAATTATGCATGAAAACGTAAATTACAAATATTAATCTAAAATCTAGATTTTCGAGTGCAAACGATTTTCGGACAATAACGAAATAATGTTACCCTTTCAAGTAAAATCTTAAAAGACGCTTCTGATATTTATATTTAAAATACATATGATAAAATAATCAAATATTTCTGTGAAGTGATACCGGGTGTCCCAAAAAGGACTGACTGATTTTAAAATTCAATAACTTCCAAACGGTGACAGATATTAAAAAAAATTCTTGCAGGAGGGTTATGCATAAAGTCAAAAGTTTTTTTACAGTGATTTTCGATTTTAGTTGGAATTACAAACAATAGATGGCGCTGCGATCAATAGAGGCTAAATTCAGGCTCGATTTTTGGTACTTCATGGCCCGGATAATACATTTCCATCTCCTTTTTCTGCATGGAACAACAGAAAGGACCAAAAATCGAGCCTGTATTTAGCGACTATTGCTTACAGCGCAATCTATTGTTTGTAATTCGAACTAAAATCGAAAATCACTGTAATAAAACTTTTGACTTTATGCATAACCCTCCTGCAAGAATTTTTTTAATATCTGTCACCGTTTGGAAGTTATTGAATTTTAAAATCAGTCAGTCCTTTTCGGGACACCCGGTATATTAGTATCTTTGATACATTCTGATCTAGTACTACATCCTATAACAGCGCATAAGTCATTTTGTAAAGAAATTTTAATCATATCTTGAATAACAATTTCCGACGGTAAAAAATGAAAGCAAAGAAATACAGGTTTAAACCAGTTTGAACTGATAGGCGAGTCAAAGCACGTGGTTTTGTTTGGGCTTTCTGTAGCGGATTTTAGCGTTACTTTTTTGGCGTCACCCCCAACCATCTTACTGCACCTCCATCTATCTCATTCCTCCAACTAGCGTCTCGGTGTAGCTCTGCTCCCCATGGAGTTCGTAGTGACTGGATTCAACTAAGTCCAATCGAAGCTAGATTTGGCGAATTATTACTAGTTTGGCGAAGCATAAAAACAAATTATTGAATTATGGTTGTATTTTAATAAATAATGTCAGCTTCATTACTTATTTATTTTTCTGGGGTGCAGTGTGGAAAATTGGTAGAAAATCGCTAAAATACACTAAAAATCACATACAAAATACCCGAAAAATTCGAAAATTGTTATACGAAATCCGAATAAACTTCATTGAAATGAAGGTAGAAATTACTTTAGTATTATAGGCAGGGTTCGTTGATATATATCAATCGATATATATCTTGATATATATCCGATATTTATTTTCAAAATATCAAGATTTTTGATATTTTCGATATTTTCATATTACTTGATATATTTTTTTTCAAAATATCAAGATGTGATTTTTTTCTGTATGTTGATATTTATTTTCAAAATATCACTGTGCGAGATATTTTTGATATTTTCAGTCAAAACAAGTGCCAATGAAATTTCCAACTGTTATTGACTGTGTTGTTCTGTAAATAAAGAATTTTTGTTTCTGATAGTGACTTTTTTAGCCGAAGAAGAAAACAAATGTCTTTTCTAGGCTTTATGTTTGAATTTTTTACTTTTAACACTAGACTATGAGGGACATAGTAAGTAATTTAAAACAGACTCTGAAAGATAAACTGTCTAACTTAGATACTCAGTTATATATACAGGTTTATTAGAAAAGAATCTGTTCTGGTATTTAGTTCAGTTTAAACTGTACAGCATGTTAGGGAATAAAAAATAAGATAAACTTACATTTTATGTTAAAAATTTTCAATTAAAACAATATTTTGTATTTTAAATTTTGTTTTGATTTATTGATAGTTGATACTGAATCCTATAGCATTTTTAAAAAAAAAAAATATATATATACAGGGTGATTCAAAAAAGATGGGGAAAATTTTAAGAGGTGATAGTACACACCCAAACAAACATTTTGTATCAAAGAATGCATGGTCGAAAACTAAACGTAAAAAAGTTTGAGGGTGCCAAAAGTTATGTTCTTATACGAGGCAAAAACACACAATGAACGATTAAGTTAAGTTACGAAAACAAATTTAATGGCATTTGATTACAATAAGTGCTCAAAACATTAACCGGCAGCTGTTATGCATGCAGTACAACGGCGAAGAACAGATTGGCGAATTTTCTGAAACACACCAGGCACCAGCGCCAGATCTTTCATGTCTCGATTTTTTTTTTTTTTTTTTTTTTTGTGGGGTCAGCTAAAGGCTCTTGTGTATGAGCCTCCCATTGAATCCGCAGAAGAACTTGTCGCTAAGCTTTCGGCTGCTGTAGGGGAAGTTCACGATATGCCTGGTGTGTTTCAGAAAATTCGCCAATCTGTTCTTCGCCGTTGTACTGCGTGCATAACAGCTGCCGGTCAATGTTTTGAGCACTTATTGTAATCAAGTGCCATTAAATTTGTTTTCGTAACTTAACTTCGAAAACTTAACTTCGCAACGAACGATTGTTCGTTGTGTGTTTTTGCCTCGTATAAGAACATAACTTTTGGCGCCCTCTAACTTTTTTATGTTTAGTTTTCGACCATGCATTCTTTGATACAAAATGTTTGTTTGGGTGTGTACTATCACCTCTTAAAATTTTCCCCATCTTTTTTGAATCACCCTGTATATATATAAGTGTATAAAGCAAATTATTTCGGTTTTCAATTAGTTGATCTTCAATTTTGTTCTAAGTAAAAAAATAAAAAGGGAAAAGGAAATGCTTTTTTAGTATATTGTTTAAGTTTTCATGTTAAGTGCAATATGTTTTAGTTTCTAATTTATATTATGCTTGAAAATATTTATTATTAGCAGTAAGTTGACTATTTTGAAAATATCGGATATATATCGAAAATATCGGATATATATCAAAATATCGGATATTTTTGATATTTTCGAAAACATCATGATATTTACGAACCCTGATTTATAGGTCACAAATGGAATGTCAAAAAATTGCAGCACATCGCGAAGAAACGTAAATATCGAATTAAAAATCACCTGATGACGTAACAAACATGTGTAATGTGTTTAATGTCAAGTAAATTTGACATTTACGATCACCCATTATTGGCATTTAATGTTATAGTTTGGCGATATTTTTTTTTTTTGGTCTACAGGATAATCAGGTAGAACCACAAATTAATTCTGTTCGTATTTAAAGGTAGATAAATAGCTCTTCTTTATATAAATAAATAAAATAAATATTGAAAAAAAATGCTTATATGTATATGAAAAATAAATAGTTTGCCAGTAAATATTAAAATTCACTTCACTCGCCAAGGCCAATTTTCTCTAACTCACCAAAGCCCATATATCAAAAATATACCAAATACTCTTCAATCTGTTGCCTGATACTAAGTAATCACAATAATGCAAATAACTGTTAGACATAGATACGTACCGGGTTTGGCGCGATTTTTTTTTTCACGCCAAATTGGTGAAAACATCGTTTTTGAATACCAGTTACACATATATATTTAAATTATTTTCTATTATTTTAAAAGGAAATAGCAATAAATAATAAAAAAGTTTAATTAATGTCTATAGAACAAAACAGTTTATATAACTGTAAAAAAGAAAATAAAAGTAAATAAACAACTTATTAATAAATAAACAACAATAGCCGAGTTACCATGTCAGGCAAAATAACGCCATTTTGGAGCCCATTTTGTACCATGGAGCGTATATGACACCTGTGCCAACAAAACTTTCAATAATATAGTAAATATGTCATTTGGTGGGGGCTTGATTGTCGAAGATTATAAAATATGTGTGTATATGGCACATTTTTACATTAAAATTTAAATACTTGACTACATAGTTATAATTTTAACTCCTTTTTATATAATTTACATTTGAATATAAAGATTTACTCCGAAATGTTCTCCTATACTTAAAAAAAAATTATTCCGACCTTCGCCTGGCTTATTTCACGCTTCTGCCTTTGTGGCTTAAAATTGCATTGTTTGGCGACCAAGGTAATAATTAATTAGCATGTAACTCACAAATAAAGCCTTTCTCCTGTAAGACATACGATGGGAAAATTACATAAAAATGATAATTAAATTGAATAAAAAAATAAAGAAGGACTAAAAGACTGTTACTTAAATTTTATTTCTTCAAGTTTTTTCAGGCACATTTTTATTAACCTGACGAAGCGAAAAATCGCCAAATAATGTATCAATTGCTTCTTTCATACTAATTTATTTTTTAAGTTTTATAAACATTCCTTTCATATTTAAATTAAATATTTTCATTTCATAAATTTTATCTCGCATTAAAAAGGTTTTTATTTCTTTTTTTTTAATTAAACAAATAACAGTTATTTTCTTTTAATTTGCGAGTTGTTTACATTATTTTCTAACGGATATAGCCATTTCAATTCATTTATCAACTATATTTTTCACCAAAATGACCACTGGCATCCCTTTCGTCGAAAATATCAATAAAATACAATGGACCTTATGCACGCGACCTGAGGTCGAGGCTAAAATTCGTCTGCTGGCGGTATTTACTGGCGGTGTTTAGCATAGCAGTCTATGGAGTGTGAGTTATTAATGCTTGTTTGTTAAAAATACCGCAAAAGAATTCTTTGATGCAGCAGCATATACTTAATATATTGTAATCTAAATTCAAAATGTTGTTCTGTATGAGAGAAAATTCCCTAAGTTTGCAAATTTTCAGTTAAAATGTATGCACTCAGCCTGGGTCAAGGATAAAGTCGTCTGCTAGCGGTGTTTGCGCCTGCGCATACTGGTATTCTGCCGGTGCAGTAACTAGAATAACAGATCATCATACCGCCAGCTCTGGCGTATGACGTCACCTGAATAGAGTCCATTGGCGATTCAAGCGCTCGAATACGCCATCTGGTGGAAAAAAGATGTAATTCTGGCTTCAGGATAGTACCGTACAAGCGCATTGCATTAGATGTATTTTAAATTTGTTCAGAATGATTATTCTTTTGCACAATTTCAGATTTCCTGTGACATTTGTGTTCTGTCTTATATGACAAAGTAAAAATTATCAGAGTTTTAATATCTAAAACTTTCAAATGCATTTACAATAATAAAGAATTATTTCAATGGCACTTTAGCATTAGTTAAAGGGATATTAAAGGGACAATTTTCCTGTAGCGAAGGCTGCGGGCAGTGCCTCTATAGGCCGTTTTAATTCCCAATAATCTAAGCATTGTATCATGTTACTTTTATTCACAATTTAATTTACTTGGATTCCCTTAAATATAATTAATATAATCCCTTAAGTTAATATTAGTTTTTGTTGCATTAAAATATTTCAATTTGTTCATTTTCTGTAAGCAAGTAATCCATATTGGTTTACAATGGAAGTCTATGGGAATTTGGCGAAATATTAGAGATATCGCCAAGTTGGCGTCACTTTTGGCGACTCATTTTGGTCGCCAAATTTGGCGATAAACTTGCCGGCGTTTGGCGACAGAACTGTGTCCCTCTACGGTAACCTCCTTATTAAATGCATTAAATGCTGTTCAATAATTGCATAAAAAATTCGCTAAAAATTCAAAAATCGCTGCACGAATTCCGAATAAACTTTTTTGAAAAGAGAACAAAATTTACTACATTGGGTTAAAAGAAAGAAACCATATTCTTCTCACTTATATGGAAAAATCGCCTCGAAACATAAAAAAACGCTAAAAATCGCATAAAAAATTAAATAAAAAAAAATCTAATCAAAAATTCGAAAATCGGGCTTCAAGGTGCAAAACTTCATATATAGACGTACCTTTTCCCCAAATTTTGTAGCTCTACGTGCAGCGGTCTCTTCAGAACACCGTCGACACACTCACTCACTCACACACAAACTTCTTTCTTTATTATTATAGAAGATTAATTTCATAATTATTTTATATTTATTATTGGATATTATATTTTTATTATATATTGTTATATATTATTATTATATAATGTATGTATAATATAATATAATAAATATTATAATAAAAAATATATATTATATATAGAAATCGACCGAAAATTCGGTTTCGCTTCCGGGTCAAAATCTGAGTGCCGAAAATTCGTTTTCGACAAAAATGTTGTTGAAAAATCGGTCGGATTACTGTAATCCAAAAATCACATTTCTTCCTTCGGGAATTTCGCAGCATTACTCATTGATTTGAGATGTATCAGCTCAAATGAGACACTATTTATTCATTGCAATGAACTTCACTGTTTATAATTAGCAGTCATGACTGACTCGAAAAGTGAGTGCAAATTATAAAGCAAGAAACGCATATATGACTAAACCTTGAAGATGCTTTTCACGTGCTCATTAAAAGCTGCAGACTTAATAGTAATAGCAAATTCTTAGTTTGAAACAGCAGAAATGTTTCGAATACACTTTGAGAAAGCTCTAGTATAACAGATTATCATTTACAAAAATCGTTATAAAAGATAAATCTAGGTATGTATACCTAAAATATTTTTAATTTGATGAAATTCATATACAGTAGAACCTCTTTTATCCGAAACTCCTTTAACCGAAACTCTCTGTTAACCAAAATCCAATGTTAAGGTTTTTTTTTTTTTTTTTTTTTTTTTTTTTTTTTTTTTTAACTAACACATTTCTTGTGTGCAAAATCCATTTTGAAAGCTTTTTTTTTTTTTTTTTTAACTATTATATTCCTTGTGTGCAAGCGGACCTTTCCGAACTACGAGTGCATATAAATATTTTTGATCCCCTGTCTTAGAATTCCTTTGAATTTAACTTGAGTTCCTGTAAGCTGCGGAATAGAACTAACAAATTAGCACTTCTGAAGCTTTTCAATGTTTTACAAAAGGTTTGGCATGGCTGGAGCAGCAGAAAGACTGTAATACTGGTAAACTGATAATATTAAAAAACTTTGTTATAGAGCTTCAAAGCAAAGACAATCGAAACTGCGACAAACAAAACATTGTTTCAAACCCTTGTGAAATATGTAAAAGATACTTTATTTCAAAATTAAAATGCAAGTAATTTATTCTTGTTTCTATTTTTTAATTTTTATTAAGCACTTGTTACCATGATAAGAAATAGCGCATATATTTCTCCTTAGTCTTAAAATGGAAGCATTCTCGATTATCCGAAAATTTCGATTTTCCGAAAGAGGGTCGGTCCCAATTACTTCGGATAATCGAGGTTCTACTGTAATTAGAAAATCCTTCTGTGTCGTTGATGACTTAATTACAATTTTATATGAAAATAAAAATTTTTGGTTAGAGGCTGAGAGAGCTAACTTGGGCCATGCGTCAGTGGCGTACGCAGGATTTTATTTCGGGGGGGGGGGGGGGGGCTTAAATTTTCATAATGTTCTAAATCTTGCGAAACACGAATTTTATTAGAAACAGAAATCATTTTTGTCATAAGGAATTAGTCAGAGGGGGGGGGGGGGAGGGAAGGAGAGGAGTAGGGGTGACTTTGTTCCGAATTTTCCGACAATTTTGAAAAATTCGGCCATCAGTCCGAAAATTCGGACTTAAAAAAGTATCGTGATTTTGGACAAATGGTCGCCGAAAAAAATCAATTTCGTCTCAATCGTTTGCAAAAAAGTCTCCAATTTCTTTAAAGGATCAAGGGAAAAACCGGAATTTTATCATAGGGCGCGGATAAAATGCGAAGTTTGTCAAAGGATTGCGAAAAAAAAGTCAAATTTCATCAAATTATCCCAGAGGAAACGCTAATTTCGTCAAATGAGCACAGAAAAAAATCCGAATGTCGTGAGAAGGCCACAGAAAAAACGCGACTTTCATCAAAAGGTCGCGGAAAAAACGCGAATTTCGAAAAAAAAGATCGCTAAAAACACGCATTTCGTCAAAGGGCTGCGAAAAAGAAGCTAATTTCGTAAAGGATCACAAAAAACGCGAATTTCGTCAAATAGACATGGAAAAACGTGAATGTCGTCAAAAGGCCGCAGAAAAACGCAAATTTCATCAAAAAGACAAGAAAAAGCGCGCATTTCGTCAAAAAGCCGCAGAAAAACTCAAATTTCGACGATGGACTGCGAAAAAAACGCGAATTTCGTCAAATGACCACAGAAAAAAAGGAGAATTTCATCAAAGGGCCACAGAAAAAACGCAAATTTCGACAAAGGATCGCTAAAAAAGCACGCATTCCGTCAAAGGGAAACGGAAAAACGCGAATTTCGTCAAAGAAACACAGAAAAACGCAAATTTCGTCAAAGAGCCGCGGAAACAAAACACAAATTTTGACGAAGGATTGGATAAAAAACGCGAATTTCGGCAAATGACCACAAAAAAACGCGAATTCCCGACAAAGAATCGCTAAACATACACGCATTCCGTCAAAGGGAAGCGGAAAAACGCGAATTTCGTTAAAGGATCGCAAAAAAAAGAAGAAGCAGGATCACAAAGAAGGCCTACAGAAAAAAGTGAATTTCGTCAAAAGGCTGCGGGAAAATGCAAATTTCATCAAAAAAGACGAGAAAAGAACGCAAATTTCGTCAAAGAGCAGCGGAAAAAAAAGGAAATTTCGATGACGGATTGCATAAAAAAAACACGAAGTTCGGCAAATGACCACAGAAAAAACGCGAATTTCGACAAAGGCGCTAAAAAACACGCATTTTGTCAAAGGGATGCGGAAAAAACGCAAATCTCGTCAAAAAGCAGCAAAAAAAACCCACTAATTTCGTCAAAAATCCACAGAATAAAGCAAATTTCGACAAAGGATCTCGAAAAAAAACATGAATTTCATCAAAATGGTGACGAAAAAAGATCGCTAAAAACACGCATATTCCGTTAAAGGGCTGTGAAAAAAGGCTAATTTCGAAAAGGATCGCAAAAAAACTTGAATTTCGTCAAACGGACACGGAAAAACGTGAATTTCGTCAAAAGGCCGCAGAAAAACGCAAATTTCATTAAAAAACGAGAAAACGCAAATTTTTTCACAAATCCGCGGGAAAAACGCAAATTTCGACGAAGGATTGCGTAAAAAAACGCGAATTTTGGCAAATGACCTCAGAAAAAACGCAAATTTCCTCAAAGGACCGCAGAAAAAATGCAAATTTTCACAAACGATAGCTAAAAAACACGCATTCCGTCAAAGGGAAGCGGAAAAAAAACGCGAATTTCGTTAAAGGGTCGCAAAAAAAAAAAAAAAAAGAAAAAGCAAGGTTACAAAGAAGGGCCACAGAAAAATGTGAATTTCGGCAAAAGACTGCGGAAAGATGCGAATTTCGTCAAACAGCAGCGAAAAAAAAAACGCGACCATTTTCGTCAAAAAAACGCGAATTTCGTCAAAGAGCTAACGCGAATTTCATCAAAAAGACGAGAAAAAAGCGAATTTCGTCAAAAAGCCGCTGAAAAAATACAAATTTTAACGAAGGATTTCGTAAAAAAAAAAACGCAAATTTCGGCAAAAATCCGCGAAAAAAATCTCGAATTTCATCAAAACTCGCGGAAAAAACGCAAATTTCGTCAAAAAGCCGCGGAAAAAACACAAATTTCGACAAAAGGATCACTAAGAAAAAGCGAATTTCGTCAAAGGGTCGCCAATAAAAGCTAATTTCGTCAAAAGATCGCTGGAAAATGCAAATTTCGTCAAAGCGTCGTGATTAAAAACTTGAATTTCATCAAAGGATCACGTTAAAAACACATACAAATATCTGTGTTTATTTATATGTATAGTTTTTAAACTGAAATAATATACTGAACTAACTTTTTAGAAATCTGGTTAACCCGAACCCAAATTCCAGGAATCTACACTCAGCCTGAAATTGACCTGAAATGAAACAGAGTTAACCCAAACTACAACAAAAATAATTAGTGGCAGGAAGGGATTTCCTCTCCTTCCCCCCTCTGCTGTAACCTTGCAGAAAATTTGCTGTGAATTTCAGAATTTCTCTTTTTTTTTTTTTTTTACTCAGAATCAAATCGGGGGGGGGGGAGGGGGGAGGGCACGGGGCCTATCCTGAGACCGTCCCACATCGAAATTTGTTGAAAAGTGTTGCTGGGTTTTTTTTTATGTAAACTTTCATTTAAATGAAAGTCGTTATAACTTAAAATCTATAAAATTGTTCTTCCAACCCCCGAAACTAAATTCTGGCTACGGTTCTTGTTTAACAATAAATTAATATTGTAACAAACACAAAATATTTTTTGTATACACAAGATATTTTTATGCACATATATAAAATATATATTATTAAATAATATATTATTTGTGCGTTGCACAAGTAATAATAAGGACTTTAAACCGTTCCAGATGAAAAATACTGGCTGCAAATTTAAGACAGAATAGGAAGATAAGTGTGTGTGGGGGGTGGGGTGGGGGGGGGACGTTACCGAACTCCAAAGATGTCTTTGCAGCCAAACACTAAGTCACTGTGTATCTTACAGATACGAGGAAGTAATCGAGTGTTAAAAACAAAAGTTAATGAATATCATTCACAGTCAGCTCTTCCGCGCATATATAGTGCCTGACTTCTGACTTAGCCAAAATTCTGAAGAGATTAGCTAAGGTGTCACTATACACAAATATGGGACTAACAAGAAAGACAAGTGCGACGCATGACAAATATATATATAATTGAATTGATCTAAAAAGTAAGAAGTAATTTTAATTCCGGCCATTTTGGCAGGTAGAAGAGGTTTAGTCCCTTCAACCCTCCGCACCCCCATATTTCGATGTGGCATGGAGATGCGACTGAAAAATGAAAGTTAATAAGCTACTTTTACAGTCAACTCTTCCGCACCGGATATCCGATTTAGCTGAAATCGACTTGAGATTAGCTGTGGTGTTACTGTGCATTAACATACTTCCGCATTGACAATCTTGGCACCCGCCGACTATGAGAGAAATTAAAAAAATCCTTAAATTAAACTACTTTTAGATTTGTCGAATTTATTTGTAGGTCTCTTGAACTGAGCATATATGTTTTCATTTATCGAGTAAAACAGGGATGGAACTATTTTTCAGTCATTTGAAAATGGATTTTGTGGTCTCGCGTAAATTTGGTCGCAGGACTGAGGAGGATATTAGATTAACGAGAAAAACAAATTCGTGGCATGTCAGAAAATAAAACAAATTTATCTGAAAAAGAAGGAATATCAGCCCTTTTTTCATTTCACTGAGATCTCTTCAAAGGTGGAATGGAGCTGTAACCTCATAACCCCCGTCCCCATAGACTCCTTTGGTGTATGCTGGGGCATCCCTGTGCACTAATATATAGGACTAACCAGAATAGCTGAGTAGCAGAAAAAAAAAATTAATCTCAAAAGAAAGAAAAAAACAGGAGTTTTTTTTTTTCATTTCATTTTTGATTATTTCGAAAGGGGGCTTGTAACCCCATCAGCCCCTTCCCCTCATTGGGTATATTGTGGTGTAACTGTGCGCTCATATAAGACTAGCCAGAACGTCTAATTCATTGTATTGCAGAAAACAATTTCATTACAAATTTATCTCAAACATAAAGAAAATTATTAGCACTTTTTTCATTTCCTCTTCGACTATTTTGGGAGGGGGCTGTAACCCCATCACACCCTTTCTATACCTAAGGAAGACCTAAGTTGTCAATGGTGTATATGCTAGAGAGGAGTGTACGTCCGCGACAATAAATAGTTCTGTACTGAATATGAAAGAAATGGCATATTAAACCTCTTTTTTTCTTCATTTTCACAGGAAAAATGATTGACTCATTAATCGAAATCGATTGAGCTTAGCATATATTCATTTTTATGATAAATATCTAATAATAGTCAAGGAAATGTATTTATTCGCAAGGAAGGTTTTTGGCGAGGGCTTGGCGCGGTGCAAGAAAATAACTAGCAACCTTATACCCCCAACAGAGCTGTGCGGGGTGAGGGTCAATAGAAGTTTCCTCCTCTCATTATCAGAGATTGTAGATTTTTTATGTCCAATTAAAAGTTTCTTTTTTAAAACTATTAAATATAGAGAAACATTTTCGGTGGATTCGAATTTTTCGGAAAATTTCACCCCAAATACATACCCAACATATGGATGAAACATTTAAAATAACAAAGAAAATTTTCTTTTGCAAATTAAAACGAATAAAAGAAGCTCTTTATTTTAAGGCTGTTCTAAAAAAAATTATCTTTCCCCGCTCAAGAACCGGAAACTTTATTATTTTAAGGCTCTTTTTTAAATGTAAAAACAGGATACTTGCAGGCATGATATTTGAAGGGATTTGAAATCGAACAGTTTTTCTTAGTTTCCGGTAAATTAATTACAAGCAATTGTTGTCTAAGAATGGATTTTTATTTATTTATCTAATTTACTGGACAATCGCGTTGGATAGAAAATTTTGGTGGATTAGACAATTTCACCTCAAGTAAATATGAAGCATATGGAAAGAATATGTAAAATAACAAGAATTTTCCTTTTGTGTGAATTAAAACGAACCCTTTTTTTTTTCTTTTTTTTTTTTAATACGGCTTTTTTTAAGTACATTCACGATATAATTTCCATCCCTCCGCATACAGAAGTTTAAACTATTCTTATTTTACTTAGAAAGAATTGATCAGAAGTTAAATTAATTTGTCTTTTAAATAATGTTATAAATTCAATATTTTAACAGTATTTTAGACACAAAAACAAGAAAAAATTCACCAGTTATTCATAATGCATACTATAGTTTTATACACAAATGTAAGTTAATTTGATTTGATAAGTAAAATTATAATTTAATTTGACATAAATCAATCAGGTCCGTGCGAAAGGGCGGCGAGTAGTCCCGGGCGATGAGATCGAGAGGGCGCCAAATTTATACTACCAACACCAACATCTTTTTTTGATTGTTACAAGAAATTATATACATACATATCGAGAATTTTTCTTCAAAATGAAAGTACATACATTTTTCGTTTCAAAGTTTCACCGTCCCATAACTCATACCCGAATATAAATTTCTGATTAAAGACTTCTCCTTTTAAAAACTTTTTTTTTTTTTGGGGGGGGGGGGGGAGGGGGTCTTAGTCTCTTATGTTTACCTTCTCCTTCCTGAATCTGAAATTAAATTTTCTTTCTGTGAATTGAATTCAATAAATTTAATGAATTGAAAAACTTTGTTCAATTTAGTATGATTTAGCACAGTTTTTTTTTTTCGCGCACTTTTTGAATAAACTTTACTGTCCTTTTTTGGGGGGACGGGGGTGTCTGAACTAAAACACAGTTCTTTTTCGCATGAGTTAGTTCTGTCTGAATAATTTTGTACCAGGGCCGAAACTAAGGGGGGGGGGGGGCAGAGGGGGCATGCGCCCCGGTCGCCAGAACAAAGGGGCGCCAAATGAAGGATTATACCTTTGGAAAGGATCATTTTCTTCTGATGGACTGATGGCTTCCGTTATTGTGAAACAGCCATTATAAATGAAGTGTTAGGTGAAGATGAAAGAGCAGCCGTAAAATTTTTTCCCATTCGGACCAGAAAATCAGAGTTCTAACTTTTTACAACTGCTCTTTCATCTTCACCTAACACTTCATTTATAATGGCTGTTTCATAATACCGGAAGTCATCAGTCCATCAGAAGAAAATAACTCTGTGAAAGCGGAAACTCGGTTAGGCGGGACTCTGCTGAATATGTCATTTTAAAAATGATCTTTAGAATATTTTTGTTGATGTTCAGAGAGACCTCCCCCTTGGATCCGCCGCTGTAGATTACCTAGTTCAGTATTACATATTTTATGATTACATATTTTAAAATTTAAAATAAGTCGTCTATTATAAAATTAGTAAAATTCTCTTTGTAAATATACTTTGTGGAAGAGGAGGGGGGGGGGGGCGCCAAAATTGCCCCGGGTGCAAAAAGGCTAGTTTTGGCCCTGTTTTGTACATTATATCATCGTTTAATTTTAAATTAAGACGCATCTGCTTGACAATCACAAATACATTTCGTTTGGCGATTTATTCTGTGGTTCAAATTTTCGGCAACCTTTCACCCTCCAAATTTCTCCTTTCTTTATCGTTGGTCATTCATTTCCCGGACTTCGGACTTGACACTTGCTTTCTGTCACCCTCTGTTAATTGATCTTTTCATTTGTAAAATGGCTTCTTTTTCAAACCAATTTTTTCCAGTCCACCCAGTTTTCATCATTCTATTTGCGGGCTTATTTATTTTTCAATCGCGAAAAAAAAATAATTACGTTGGCTTTCACAAAATTATTTTCTTTGAAAGTATGGTACAATAGCAATAACAAACACATAGGAGCCTAAAACACAACCTGCCCCTTCCCCCTTTCATCTTAAAGACGTACAATCAGATTTTCTCTCAAAAAAGAAATGTATATTAATTTTTCTTCCTAAATGCACTAAATTTCCAGTTGTTATTATTCAACACTTTCCTTTTTTTTTTTTTTTTTTTTTTTGGTTAAAACATCTTTCAGGAAATTCTGCTAATGCGCTCGTTTTAAGACAATTTACAACTGCGTCAGCCCAGGAATAGTCATCATGGGCAGGGCTGCGGAGTCGATGGGAAAAATTGACGACTCCGACTCCGCAGTCCTGCTTTTAAAATGGACGACTCCGACTCCGGGAATTTTAACATATCCGACTCTGACTCTTTCTCTCAAAAATGGGCCTGACTCCGACTCCGACTCCGCAGTCCTGCTTGTAAAATGAACGACTCCGACTCCGGGAATTTTAATATATCCGACTCTGACTCTTTCTCTCAAAAATGGGCCTGACTCCGACTCAGACTCCACAGCCCTGGTCGTGAGACAGTCATCAATTATAAGTGAAGTTGTAATACTGTATATGCATATATATTTAATGAAAAACGCTATTCGATTCCAAATCAGTTCAGAAGTCATGTCTACAAATTTCATGCTTTTTACATATACCAGTGACGCTTGTGAATGTTTATTAAAAAGTTCGTTATCAATTTTGAATCATCGTTATAGTTTAAGTAAATAGTTATACTATTATGCATTTCAGTGCATTTGCATTAAATGTCAGTTTTAATATTTTTTAGTTTTTTACGTTTGAATTTCTTGTCAAACTCCTGGTACAATAGTAAATATTGTAGTCCATAAATTGAAGAGCCCATGAGAATATAATTAAATAAAATCGCAACATTATAATCTACTCTAAAAAAAGTCTAACGTATCATAACTTGAAATATCTTCTTTTCCCAAACTATCAAAAAAAGCAAAATGGCAGTGTCATTTTAACCTTAAAATGGTTTTGAGTCCACCCAATATTTTTCAAAAGTTGGCGCCACTGCTTTACTCGATGACTTTTTCTCTTTGTAGAATATCCAATTTAGAAAATAATTTCATTTGCCGATTTTCATAACCTTAAGGCTGTTTTCAAATCTAAAGGGGGCTACTATCCAACACATTTTTAAATTCATTTTTCTTCGGAAACACGCAGAAACGGCAGCTATTGTTATTCAGAAACAATGTAATCTAAAGATATTTGCTTTCTTTTAGTAACCACAAAAGTTTTTTTTCAGTAAATAGTGTCAAAGTGGACGTTTCGAACCAATTTTCGGTCATGACAGCGACAGAAAGGGAAAAAACCGGTCTTTACGGGATTAAAATCGCTTTTAACTCACTGACTAATACATTTATCAAGAAAAGAAATGAAAAACGCTTCAATAATCAGTCCTGCCAAAGTTATGCCTTTGCGTTTAAAAATGAGTCCGAAAATGTGTCAGAAAGTTCCGTGTTTTTGAGCAGGTAACTTCAGAAGAGCCTTAAGCTCCTGTCCCTGCAGGCGAAGACACTCAAAAGCTAATGCTAATCCTATAGGAATGTTATTTTCTAATATATCGTTTGCATTTCCACATTTTTATTTTATTTATTTTTATTATTATTTTTTATTTATTTATTTATTCATATTATTATTATTATTATTATTTGCATTGGATAGCTGAGGTCCATTTCTACATCGTTCCTTTTTTACTTTTTCCATTTTGGTTTCAGATATTTTTTAGAATGACACTTTCAACTCTCGGAACCGGTTTCGAAAAGGAAAGTAACTTTATAAAAAATATCTGCAACCAAAATCGAAAAAGAGTGATGTACAGATGGACCTCAGCTTTCCAACGTATAAAAAAATATTTTAAAATGTCGAAATGCAAACGAGATATTAGAAAATAACCTCCCCATACGGTTACCATTAGTTCGCGAGTGTCTTCGCCTGCAGGAACAGAAGCCTTACACTTGAGTTAATGTTAAACCAATGGGAAGGTTCTTTTCTAATATCCCGTTTGCATTTACACATTTTTAAATATTTTTTGTTGATGGATGGCTGAGGTCGATGGTCTACATTCGCCCGCTGCAGAATGTAAATATGAAATATGCTAAATTAAAAAAAAAAAATGACAGAATTCGCATTCAAAAATAGATTTCTACCAACATTTAACAAAATTGAGAATTAAAAAAAAATCCGTCACTGGGTCTGTGATCCCTTTTGGATAAATTAAAAGCACCTGAATGTAAAAAGAAAATTAAAGAAAAAGAATTAAAAATTCTTTGCCACTGTAGGAGTTTCGGAAGGCTAGGCATTATTTTATCTTTCATATTTAACAATCAGAAATGAAGAAAGTTTCGTAGAAAATTCATTTTCAAAATCCAGAGAGAGGCGGTGGCCCTTCCTTTGCCCCTCTCCAGCTGGCGTCCCTAAAGGAGATGTTTCGTTTTCTTTTTTAAATAACTTTATTCTAAATGTATTTTGGCCGTCTATCACCAACCAGAATTCTTTTAGGAATATAAAAAAAAAAAATATATGCATGGAACGGAAAAAAAACAAACAAAATAATTGGTAATATCAAATCAACTCGTGCAAATTTCTTCCTCCAAACAACGATAAACAGCCAAATCTGACGATTCAAGAATATACTCTAGCAGTAAACAAATAATGTAAATTAAATCCGAAAAAGGATTTTTTTCACGCCAAAATCATCGCTATATCTCCCAGTATGGAAGTCCTACAACGCCAAAGTCCGTAAAAAGGCTTGCTCAGTATCGTACCCATTGACAACTAAGGTTTGCCGGTAGATTACTTCTTTGGGTATAATGTGGTGTCACTGTGCACTAATATGGAACTAAAGAGAAGAGAGGCCAGTCTGTTGAATGATAGGAGAAAAAAATACAAATTTATCTCAAACAGAAAGGAAAAAAGCTATATTTTTTATTTCATTTTCGACTATTTCGGGAGGACGGGCTGTAATTCCACCAGCCCCCTCTCCATCTTTGGGTATGCTGAGATGCCAATGTGGACTAATATGGTGTTAACGAGAATGGCTATTTCGCTGTATGGCAGAAGAAAAATTACAAATTTATCTCAAACAAGAAGAAAAAAATCAGCCGTTTTTTCATTTCATTTTCGACCATTTAGGAAGGGGGCACCCCATTAGCCCCTTTCCCCTCTTTGGGTATAATGTGCTGTCACTGTGCACTAGTATGGAACTAAAGAGAAGAGAGCGGCTAGTCTGTTGAATGATAGGGGGGAAATACAAATTTATCTCAAACAAAAAGGAAAATATCAGCACTTTTTCATTTCATGTTCGATTTTTTGGGAAAGGGCTGTAACTCCATTAGCCCCCTTCTACCTTTTTGGGTATAATGGGGTGTCACTGTACACTAATATGGAACTACAGCGAAGGGAGTGGCTAGTCTGTTAAATTGTCGGGGAGAAAATGCAAATTTATCTCAAATAGACAGAAAAAAATCAGCACTATTTTTTATTTCATTTTCGACTAATTCGAGAGGAGGGGTCTGTAATTCCATCAGCCCCCTCCCCATCTTTGGGTATGTTGTGATGTCAATGTGGACTAATATGGTGTTAATGAGAACGGCTATTTTGCTGTATGACAAAAGAAAAAAAAATACAGATTTATCTTTAAAAAGTAAGGAAAAAACACTTTTTCATTTAATTTTTCGACTATTTCTGGTTGAGGGGGGGGGGGCGCTGTAACCCCCATCAACCCTTTTTCTCTTCTTTGGTGTCAATAGCGCATAGTCTGTTGAACGATAGGGGGGAAATGCAATTTTATTTTAAACAGACAGAAAAAATTTAGCACTATTTTTTCATTTCATTTTCGACCATTTCGAGAGGAGGGGGCTGAAATTCCATCAGCCCCCTAACTAATATAATCTGGACTAATATGGTGTTAACGAGAATGGCTATTTTGCTGGCAGAAGAAAAAAATACAGATTTATATTAAAAAAGTAAGGAAAAAACACTTTTTCATTCAGTTTTTTTACTATTTCGGGAAGAGTGTGTGTGTGTGGGGGGGGGGGGGAGGGGCTATAGCCCCGCCAGCCCCATTTCTCTTCTTTGTTGTCAATGTGGACTAATATGGGACTAATGAGAATGGCTAACCCGCTGTATGATTGAAAAAAATTTTAAAAATTTCCAAAAAAGAAAGACGAAAAATCAGCACTTTTTCATATCACTTTCGAAAATTTCGGTGGTTGGGGGCTGTAGCCCCATCAGCCCCCCCCCTTGGGTACGCCCATGCCATGCGTGTTATTAGACGTGTAATTAATTAATAATTATGTGTATATTAATTTCTTATTTTTTTACATTTTCGGTTTCGGTTTCGTTATCGTTTTCGGAAGAAAATAGGAGGATTACTGAACTTCAGTTTCGGTTTCAGTCTGAAGAACCTGTTTCGGTCGATCCTTAATTATATATGTATTATTGTATATATATTATATTATATATATATATAATAAAATAAAATTATATATTATTATATTAAATTTATTATACAATAAATGTATAATAATAATAATAATAATATATATGCTATTAATATATTATTATATTAATAGTATTATTAGTATGATAATATTATTAATATATATTAATTAATATAATGTTAATAATAGTTTTATGCAATATATTAATTATGAATTAATAATTATGATTTATCATTTAAGCATAATAAATCATTTAAAATGTGACCATGTAAAAATTGCCATCATAGCCATTTGAAAAGCGTAAAAGGTGCTATCGTCTATCAAAACATACAATCTAAAGAGCCTTTTCCATCACCAGCGCGAGCGCTTCGTCTTAAACCACTTAAGGTGCGTTTTCACTGGTCATTCTAACGACCTAAAAAACGTAGTGACCCAAAACCTTAACCTAAGAGCGTTTTCACTGGTTACATATAAAATCCTTACGCCAACCAATCAAAGGAAAGTTTTTACTGCGCAAGCGTCTATTTTACGGCTTTACTGTCTGCAGATCGAACAGATGTCAAAAAATGTAAACAAATAATTGTTGTTTGTTGTTGTCAGTTTAATTAGTGGTAGCAAATATTTTGTATAGAAATTAATCGAAAGTTTCGACTGTTTTCCCCCCTAAAGGATCTTAAAAAATGCCCCACAAATCATTGTTTATTCAAACTTTAAATTGTGGCTATGGATTTATACTCCTAAATTAAATAAAAACACTAGGTCACCATGATTTATGTATATTTAAAAACATACTGAATAAATTATTTTTCACACAAGTACGTGTGAAAAACGTTACGTACGTTAGTGGCACATGTGTAATAGAGATCGACTATAAATTTAATGTTGCTTTTTGAATTTCCTTTTAAAGAAATTGAGTAGAATTATATTTGTTAAATAAATCAACAAATTAAATAAAACATTAAGGCAATGTAAAAATTTGAATGTTCCGACCCGCTTATGAAGTGATATATTCACTGTTTTTTGTGAATCGTTTTCCATATTTCACAAGAAAAGTTAACATCTAAGAATGTTTATTTTTATTTTATTATTTTTTTAAATATGGAATTTTTTTTATATTTTAGTTTTTTTTTATAAAACTTTAAACGTTTAACATTTTATTATATTTTTTTAAAAATGGCACATTTAGAGAAATAGAAATTCCTAATAATATTTATCTCTGTAACAAAAGAAAAAGAACAAAATTTAAGGGAAAAAATATGTGTGAAAAAAATCTTTAAAACTTAAATAAAATCTAAAATAAAACCTTTTTTATATTAGAGTGAAAAAGAATATTTTAGAAATTAATGGTGGAACTTGGGACCCATGAGCACATACAACTGTACCAGTGGTGTAATCGTAAAAAAAGCAGAAGGCATACGCTCAAGGCAGAGAGTATACCCTACAGTGTATGTGGAGCAAACATTCAAACCGTGTTTTCTCACAAAAAAATAAAAAATGAGTTATTGTTATTTTTATGAACTCTGTGTTAAATTGCACAGAAATAAATGGTATTTTTTACTAAAAAAAATTTTTCTCCGATTATAAATCAATTTTAAAACTTGACGTTTCAATCAAAGAGTGTTTTCTCCAAAGCCTGCATTCAATCAAGCAGTGATTTCTCCAGTCTGCCAATCACAGTTGTCACTTAATGTGTACTTTCGAAACCTACCATACATATCACAATTGAAACGGATTGCTTTAGAAAAAAAATAAGAGAACTGTTAAAGTTAAAGTCTTCCAGAATTATAGATTTCAAGATCTAAATGAAGAATATGATGTAAATCTTCTTAAAAAGGGAATGGGTTATTCTCTGCAATAGTGCAAAAAGTGCTTCCCAGCCATATAAATGCTCTTAATTTTATTACATTTTTATTTATTTTTATTTTTATTAGAAGATCTAAACATAGTTTATTAGGGGCAGAAAGTAAAATTTAAAAATAAATAAATTTAGTATTTAAAAATATAATATATATCATGCAAACATCATTCCCTCACCTTTCCCCCACCTGTACTACCATATTTTATTGCCTATTTCTTTCCATCCAGAAATAAAAATAATTAAAAATACCCTAAGCAAAATAAAGTTCTTATTTGATACATTACAAAAAATAATAAAAATATTAATTTTTACTATTATTATATAGTCTACTCAATCAATTATATGTTTCCCCATGTTAGACCATCATTCCCTCACACATTGCTATTATCTCAAATATCTACCACTACACTGTAAAAAAAAATCTGTGAAGTTACTAAAGTTTTTCTAGAAACTTGGATTCCTAGAACTTTTCATGTAACGGCAACAACAAAATTTCATGTAACAGACACACTTTTGCGCCGAAAATCAAAAAATCTGTAAGGTTACTAAGAATTTGTTTGGAAACTGGGATTCCGAGAACTTTTCATGTAACTGCAGCCAGGGTTACAAATAAAAGTTTAGTAAGATTACTGAAATTTTAGCAGATTCATTTGTAAAGTTACAGATTTTTGTAGCTTTACAAAAACTAGTTTTGTAGCTTTACAAAAACTAGTTTTGTAGATTTGCAGCTTTTTTCGTACAGTTACAGGTGAAAGTTTAGTAAGCATGTAACTTTAGATCTGTAGAACTACAGATTTTTTTTACAGTGTAATGAGCAGTAGCAGTCTAGCATTCTTCACAGAGAAGAAGCTATTTTGAGTACTTGTCAGTCCAGCAACATAAATTGGTGGTGTAAGATTTTGTTAATTTTACAGAATTTTTTTTTTTTAGTCAGTATATCCGGAAGCGTTTTTATTAGCAGTCATTCCCTCACACAGAATATTCATTTTTTTGTAAATATCAAAAATTTTAATTTTATCATACATTATATATTAAAGTGTTTCTCTTAAAGGAAACAGTTTGGATTTCTTCATAATTTTGCATTTTCCCCCTACAACTAGTAAAAATGTCTTATTTCATCATTCCCTCACTTGTCATTCCCTCACATTTTTTATTTTATTTTTTCCACAAATTTTTTATTTTATTTTTTTTGTTAAGTCAAATTTTTAAAACAATTTCTGTTGCTATTAAAATCTTCAATAATTGACTGATTTCTTACCATTTATCTAATTTTTATGAAAATTTACATATGCATCATTCAAGTCAGACTGCTGGCCAAATTTGCAAGTATTGTAGAGAACAACCCGAATTACTGTTGCCTTGTTCAAAGGGTTGTTTTAGAATATCTTCCTCTTAGCCACGCCATACCAGTTGAAAAGAACAAAGTTGTTAAAAAACTTTTGAAGGTAATATATAGTGAACAGTGGCAAAATCAACCTGATGATATATTCAAATGATACAACCACATTATCCATGATTGATAAGCCTGCAATAAAGAAGAGGGGGATGTGTATAACTGTCTAGATGAAGATATTGGTTTTAAAATTTGAAGTGGATTTCTGGCAAACGAGTATTTATTTAGTAAATATTTAATGAATACTACTAGGTACCATAATCTGCCATTTTATTTTAACAATAATTAACTGAAATTCGGTATTTATTCAAATAAAATAATGCTATTGTATTATTTGTGAGTTAGAACTTATTTCATTCAAAAAGCGTTTTATCCACTTGTCAAACAATCAAAACGTGTTTCCTCCTCTGAATTCGGTCAAAACGCGATTCCTCCAAATATTAAATGCATTTTATTAATTTGTTTTATGTTTAATATCTTAGGTATGCTTGCAATTCTTTCTAATAAACAGTAATAAAAATACACAATAAAAATGAGTATTAAATAAAAGTTATTTTCTTATTTATCAGTTTTTTGTGTTTTTTGAAAATTTGTATCTAAAGGAGAAAGCATGGTTTGCATGTTTGCTCCACGTATATACTATAGCTTTTTTGAGAAACAGACGGTATACGGTGTTTCCTAAAAAAATCCGGAAGTTATACGGCGTATACCACCATATACCCTCCATACATCCCTGAACCGTACGCCTGTGACACTGGCAGATTCTCTTATACATATCATCACTACAGTCAGTATAAAATTATCCAATTTAGTTAAATCTACTTTTTGTGACAACCCCCCCCCCCCAAAAAAAAAAAAAAATAAATAAATAAAATAAAATAAAAAAATTAACAGTAAAATGCAAAATAAATGTACTTAAAATTGTAAGTTTTACCTTATGATTTCACATCAGGGGTGAAAGTTTTTTTTTTTTGGGGGGGGGGGACCCGTTTTTGTTACAGAATTAAGAAAAATAAATTTCTGTAAAGAAAAATAAAATTCAATTGTTTAAATTCAAAGTAAACATTTAATCATCATTTTTTTAAATGTCTTCCTGCTATACTTTTCTTCTGAGCTTATTTTGTTTGTAAATTACACATTTTAAATCCCAACAATTTTTTCTTATTGTGTGAAGTCGCTTTTATGGAGAATAATTTTGTGAAGGGGCTTCTTTTATTAAGAAGAATAAAGGGGTATAAATGTTTGCTGGGGCAATCCCTGTTTTTGTGAATAGATCACAAAAAAGGTACTTTTATCTTGGATATTTTTTTTTCTTCCAGCAATAATTCCTGTTAGTGTTCACTTGTATAAATTAGAAACGATGTACTGAGGTTGAAATAACAATTTTGGTTCATCGTATTATTTCTCCTTATTGTTTTATTCCCTTTTTTTAATGAAATAAGTGAAAGGCACTTATTTTAAATGTATGTAATATATGTATTTTAAATGAAAATTTTGTATTTCAAATAAAATGAATGAGAGGTTTATATTAAAAAAAAAAAATGAATACAAATGATGACATTATTTAATGGTTTATCTCAGGATCGAAACTAGAGCGGGGGGGGGGGGGTGCAGAGGAGGCACGTTCCCTGGTCGCCATCAGGGGGGTGCCATTTCCCTTTACTTCTGGTATCAAGGTTTCGGTGCGCATGACGTCACTGCGCGTGCTAAGGAGGAGTCTTGCAACAGAAAATAACCTATTTTCTTATTTAAAATAGAATTTATGCTAAAAAAATTTGTATCTTTGGTCAGAGGAGAGCGTGTTTCTTCAAAATAAAACATTTTTCTTTAACGGAAGTATTTTTTTCTAGGAATAAAACGATTTAGAAGGGATTTTTTTTCTTCAAATAGCCGTGTATTTTTTCTTTTCTAAGATCAGTTTTTATTGCTTCTTATCTTCAGTCGATCTTTAAAAGGGACGGAAGCGTGAAGTAAACATTTATTGTTATTTTCTTTGACACCCAGGGCAGTTTGCCCTCACACGAAGCTTTAATTGCTTCTCTAAAACAAGGTTACTATATCCATAATAAAAACATTTGTGAAAACCAGGACTTTTATTCGATTGAGGCATTTTAATCAAATATATTCATCAGAAATAAAAAAGAGATACGCTGCCAGAAAATCAAAAATGTGGAGTAAGTCAAATTTGATTGCATGATAAAACAGTACGAGAAATAGCCAATAAAGGAGCACACATTAAAATACATCTTCAAAATGCACCCTGTGATGAAATCAAATGCTGGAAATGAAAGCATATTCTGAGGGTAAAAACCTAAAATATATTATTTATTAAAATAATTTTATATAATTTTATCCCCATACAACATTAAAATATAATTGTATATAACTCTTTTGGAAGGTATTTATAAACGTATAGTGCTTTGAATTTCAAATTTTCACTTTTCTATATCGCATAAATGTTTCAGTTTTAAATATTTGGCAACTTAAAAATTAAAATTTCTGTTATTTGTATTCTAAATTTCCTTTATAAATACTGCTGTCCTCATTTTTATTATATAAAAAAATAAATCAATTTAATATTTAATCACATTAGCTGCATCTGAAGAAAACAATAGTACATTTAAAATTAAGTTTTAAAAAGCTGAATTGATGTAATTTTAAATTTTAAATATGGCACTTTATTTGGATGTAAAAATTTAGTTTAACCCATTACCCGCTGGTGTTGCGTTCACGCAACAGTCAAAATAAATACACTTATTTAAGTTATTTACATACCCACCGCTATTTTTCAATTAAAAAATTGGCCTTACTTAAAGACATAAAATTTTAAGACCATATAAAGCGAAAATTATCTTTCAGAGTTTGTGGTGGCAAACGCCGTTCAGGTAAAAAGTTGAAAATTTCAACCTTATAGTTTTAGTGGTTAATGGTTTAAACGTTAAATTCACTTTAACGCAATAATTTGCCTTAATTTCTTTTAATTATGTATGTAGATTTATATTTATTATTATTATTATATAGCATTAAATTTTTAAATAAACTTTTTAATGTATTTATAAATTATATTAATCTGAATTTCAAAAATTATTTCCACCAAACCATGTAATTATACCGTATAAATATTTCTGTTTAAAAATATTAAATATTCATATGTTTACTTATTAAAGTTTCTATTTTATTTGTCTTTTAAATCTAATTATTCAAAACTCAATCTTGTGTAATCTTGCTATGAAGTTGAAACGTAACTTATTATTTTTTAAACCTTTTTTATGGGTTTTTATCAAAGACATATCGAAATTATAATAATATTAGAATTATCTTAGATTTCAAATTGAATACCAATCGAATATTATAAATATACTATATTAAAAATTGTTAACAAAATATTATCTACAGTCGTGCAACGATGAAATTTCCTGCTTTTGTAGGTCTTTAAGATTTTATTTATAAAAAATATTATTTTACACTTTTTTTTATGTAAATGAACTTTTTCATATTGAATCGTAAACGAAACTTAATGAAAAAGACAGCAAATTTAACAATTAAATTTCGAAGAGCTAAAAAGAGATAATAGCTTAAAATTTAGATGTGATGTTTGTCCTATGTATAAAGAATATATTTTAATCGTTAAACTTCTTTTCACGCAAAAATTTCTACTGATATTTTTTAATTAAAAATAGCGCCTTTATAATGCAAAGTCAATTGGGAAACTCATCTTAGCACGCGCAGTGACGTCAAGCAGCGAGTCGCTCCCTATTGGCTACGGGGTGAAATGGCGCAACCTTTAGATATAGTAACCTTGGTCGCCATAAGGAAAACGAAGGGGGTGTCAAATGAATTTTGGTTTTTGATTTCTTAAGAAGCTACACTAGTCACACGAAGAAACTCGCAAGCTAATGTTAAATATGGGAGCATTCTTTTCAAATTTCTCGCTTGCATTTTAATATTTTTAAATATTTTTTTTTTCTTAAGATAGCTGAGTTTGATCTTTAACATTGTTAGGTTGTACGTTTTCGATTTTGGTTCAAGTTTTTTTATGAGGCTACTTAAACTTTCAGAACTGGTTCAAAAAGTGAAAGTAATTTTATATATATATTTAAAAAAACTGCAAACAAAATTTAAAAAGTAAACATTTATCCTGTTAGAAACAACCTCAGCTGTCCCAAACGGAAAAAATCATTTAAAAATATTAAAGTGCAAGCGAGAAATTTGAAAAGAATGCTCCTATAAGTTTAACATTAGCTTGCGAATCTGCATAGTTTCTTCATGTGACTTCTTTTGGATTTCGTTTTCAAAGTTTTAATGAATCAATATTTGACAAAGTTGATTACGTATTTTTTTATTACATATTTTAAATTTGAAATAAGTCAGCGATTAGAATTAAAATTCTCTTCGTAAATTTACTTTGCGGAGGCCGGGGGAGAGGGGGCAAAATCTATGTTTGTGCTGGGTGCAAAAAAGGCTAGTTTCAGCCCTGGTTTATTTCATGTGCCTGGCTGACATAAAGTACCTACCCAAAAATGTTGTGAATTTGATAAATTTCACTGGATCAAATGGCATAGCAATGATTTCACTAATAAATATATCTCCAACCGTAACATGCCAATGAAACGCATTATGTTGCCTCTCTGTAAGTTTAAATGTTAAATTATGATAAAAATGATAGAGTTACTACTAAATAAGTATAAAAGTAAAAATAGTTTTTTTTTTTAACCACTTTTTTATAAACATTGAATGTTTATAAAAATCATCCCTAATTTCAGGACTATAATTCATGTTGGTTCAAAAAACTTCTGTTACAATACATTAATTTGGCATGACTCTAATTATGGAAAATTCACCACTTCGACTTGGTAGAAAGCATGAACTACTGAATTTATTAAAATGATTATTTTTTCTCCTGTTTTTTCAAGTATGACAACAGAAAAGGCGAAAAAAACATTTTTGAAACTATGTATTGAGAATTTTTAAATTATTTTTTCGAAGTTTAATTATAATTTACTTAATATTAAATTATCATTTGATAAAAGCAGATTAAAAAAATTATTTCTTTATTATTGTAATTAAAAATTCTCTTTATTTTTTATTTATATTTCATTTGTTACCTAATATTTTGCTGCTACAGTTTCACAGCCAGTTGGCATGTTTTAATGACATGATTTGATGCAAACCCTGTTATTTTAACCATATAGAATATTTGGAGATTTATCACCTGTGACTCTAACAGAAAAATGCATTAAAATTCATTTATCACTTTATAATTAAGTTCCTAAAGATACTAAAATTTATTGTCAAAAGAAGCACTCAGGTGTACATCATTTTTACAATTCTGGAGTATTAGGTAACACGAGTCTACTCTTGGTTAGGGATGCACCGAATATCAAACTATCTGGTTAAGCTGAATATCAAAGTATTCAGCCGAACCGAATACTTAAAAAAACCTTTTGAAACACATTTTAAAAAACTTTTCACAATTTCTACCTTTAACTGTCAACTTATAAATATATTTAAAATAATTAGAAACAAGTTCATATTTAAATAAAATAAGATGTTTTTAGATTATTTGTTTGCTGTAACTTAAAAAAATAACCATGATGAGGATTAAAATGATGATTAACTTGGATTTTCATAGGAATTAATGATGTACAAATACAAGTTTCTAAATTTTGTTTAGTAAATAATATGTTTCTTGCTTTTTTACAAAAAAGAGTTTCTAACAAAATGGAAAAACTGTTGCGGTTGATGATAGGTACAAAGACAGACAATTTTTGTTCAGAAAACCATAATCCACTTTTTGAGTCATCATAAATACATTATATCTCATCTCACTCAATCTTGAATTTTCGTTTGTTACTTTAACAATAATGAAGACATCATAACTATCATAGGCGTAGCGTCGGGGGGGCACGGGGGGGCACGTGCCCCCCCAACTTTCTGCACCCTGGGCGCCAGAACAGAAAGCATAGGGGGCGCCAAATGAAGATTTTTTTTGTTTTTACATACAAAAATGTATATGTATCGAATTTGCATAAAAATGTCTCACAGCCGGAAAATCCAAAGGGAAAACCGAACCAAATGCATTAAAATTCACAAATATATAAAAAGATTCATCTATAATAGAAGACTGCAAATGAATTAGAAAAAAGAGCTGTTCTCTTAGGGTGTTATTATATAAATCACTTCCTGTGTAGGAAAATCACTTACATTTTCCAAGGTCAGTCTCTACTCTTCTCTTCTGTGTGAAACTACCCCTCACCGATAATTTCCAAACGCTAACCGATTTCCCTAGAGTGGTACAGAGGGGACATCTGCCCCGGACGCCAGAACGAAAGGCGAAGGGGGCGTCAAATGAAGATTTTGTTTGATTCTGTTTTTTCTGATGAAAAGATTCCATGAAAGCCGTTCTATTTTTTTATCTCTCTCCCTGAGCAGCGCTTTCTTTTTTCTCGTCTTGCTATGGGCGATGTCGGATGACTGGACGGCTCAATAAAAACAAACGAGAAGGAGTTAGGACCAAAACTAAGGGGGGGGGGGGGATGAGGGGGCATGTGCTTTGGGCGCCACGCGAAGGGGGGCGCCAGATGAAAATTTGGTTTGCCGTTTTATACAATATATATATGTGCGTGTGAAATTTGTGTAAAAAATATTTTCTAGCCAAAAAATCAAAAATCAAATGAATAACCCCATTCCTTTTCTTATAATTCCTTTTTTACATGCATATCCCGTATATGGCGTTAGAGGGTCCGAGGTCAGGCGACTGACTGGGACAATAAAAACCAAGCGGTCGAAAATTCCCAAAATAAAAAGTAAAAACTTGATAGTTTTGTTGTTGTTTTAAGTCACATAAATTCGAAAATTAGCATTAGGTTCAGGCGTTCAGGAATGTAGCTAGACCTAGGCATATCAATCAGGGCCGAAACTAGGGGGGGGGGGCGGCAGAGGGGGCATGTACCCCGGGCGCCAGAACGAAGGGGCGCCAAATGAAGGATTATACCTTTGGAATGGATCATTTTCTTCTGATGGACTGGAAAATAACTCTGTGAAAGCGGAAACTCGGTTAAGCAGGACTCTGATAATCGTAACTCTAACTGTATATTTCATTTTAAAAATGATCTGTAGAATATTTTTGTTGGGTGTTCAGAGGGGAGTCATAACCCCCGTGACCTCCCCCCTTGGATCCGCCATTGTAGATTACATAGTTCAGTATTACATATTTTAAGATTACATATTTTAAATTTTAAAATAAGTCGGCTGTTAGAAAATTAGTAAAATTCTCTTTGCAAATATACTTTGCGGAAGAGGGGGGGGGGGGCGCCAAAATCCATGCTTGCCCCGGGTGCAAAAAAGGCTAGTTTCGGCCCTGATATCAATCTATAAATAAGAAAAGGGGTATAAGTGATAATTCCACAAAACTGGTGTAGATAGTACAGGAAGATATTTTACAATACTGGAGTTCATTGTTATGCCTACAGTGAATCCTGGTTTTTTAGTTCCTAAAAAATGTGACTCATATCACTAGGACATTAATGTGCCTCAATTGTAATAATTGGTAATGCTACAGCTAAAAATGAAATCTGTCTATAATGGAATCTTGTCTTAAATGAAAAAACTACATGGTTCCAACAGAAAGAATACCAACAGTTATACCTGCTAAGACGGAAACCTGTATAAAGCGGAATTATTTCCGCTTTCTTTCGAATTTTTCCCCAGGTTTTAATGAATAAATATTTGACAAAGTTGGTTATATAATTCAATATTGCGTATTTTACTATTATGTTACGCATTTTAAATTTTAAAATAAGTCCGCTAATAGAAACTTTCGTAATAACTTTTCTCTTTGTAAATTTACTTTGCGGAGGAAGGGGAGGGGGCGCCAAATTCCATGTTTGCCCCGAGAGAAATTATAGCTAGTTTTGGCCCTGGAAGGAGTGCACAAAGTAAAATGCTTTAGTAAAACCCTTTAAAAGAAAAAAGAGTATGTCATTTGCAGTGGTACAGTAAAAAATCACTCGCTGGGCGCCATGGCTAATAATGCGCCCCTGCTTTTACTTTACCAAATTACATTTCTCGTCCTTTTGCCATTTCGATTTCTAGGTAGGCGACAACTGTAAAATGTCGCACATGCCTTTTACTAAAATTACTTTTTTTACATTCAGATCCGGGATCCAGCCTCAAAGGGCGCGAGGTCGGGACACTGTCAACCACTCTAAAAGCTAAGGGTTGAAATACATGCAAGATAGAATAGTAACCCCCTTTTTTAATGTTTTTTTTTTTTTTTTTTTTTTTTTTTTTAATGTAGCCCGAGCCGAAACTAGGGGGGTGCAGAGGAGGCATGTGCCCCCGGCGCATGTGCCAGAACGAAAGGCGAAGGGGGCGCCAAATGAAGATTTTGTTTATCGTTTCAAAATATATATATATATGTTCGTACAAAAATGTATATACATATATATGAAATACAAAGAAACTCGCAAGCTAATATTAAACCTATGTATGGGAGCATTTTTTTTCAAATTTCTCGCTTGCATTTTAATATTTTAAAATGATTTTTTTCTTTGGATAGTTTAGATTGATACTTTTAGGTTTCGAAACCGGTACTAAAAGGGAAAGTAACTTTATAAAAATAATCTGTAACCAAACTCGAAAAAGTAAACACTGACCCGATTAGAATTCAACTTCAGCTTTTCTTGCAAAAAAAAAAAAAAATCATTCAAAGCTACTAATATGCAAGCGAGAAAATGTAAAGAGAACGCTCCCATACGTTTAACATTAGCGTTCCAGTTACTTTGCGTGACTAGTGTAGGCTCTTAACGCTCAAGCTAAAGTTAATCCTATAGGAGCGTTGTTTACATATTAATTGCTCTAATTTTAATTAAGTAATTTTTATGATTTTTACTTTTTTTTTTGCATAGGGTACCTAAGGTTGTTAACTTTTATTGTGCGTGATAAGAGGGGGGGTGTGTGCTAAAATCATGTTTTCCCTGGGCTAAAAAAGGCTAGTTTCGGTCCTTAACGTACGATTGATATTAAGGTTGTACTTATTGTGCAAATTATTAAAAACATTCATTAGTTACTGTTTTAAAAGGATATGTGATTGTGTATTATGCATGGGATTTTCAGATAAATTAGTGAAATTTATATTCACATATTGTGATTTATTAAGACTTTTACAAAAACAATAAATGGCAGTGATTTTCATTTTTTTTTTTGTTAAGGTGCAATCAAATTTAAACCCCTTTAGTATGTAGCATTTCACCCACTCTCTCTTACCAGGGCCCGACTTATGCAGGGGCATGCGAGACAGCTGCCCCGGGCCCCCCCTTTTTAGGGGGCCCCATGAGAATAGTCAGGATTTTTATTAAAAGGTGCCAAATGAATAAAATTAGCCAAAAGTGACAAGAATTCATATATTTTCAAACATTTAGGAAGGTAGTGCGGTTCTCTTTCCGTTCTCTGCTTCCAGTACCCTCTCCAGTCTCCACTCATGCAAAAAAAAAAAAACTATATCATTAGAAAACTAATGATTAATATTTTATTATGACAACTTAGTATTTTGTTGTATTCAAAAGAAATTCTTTATTAACGTTTTCCTTGAAACGTGGCAAGTTAAAACCATTAATTATGTATGACATGAGGCATCCTATAATGTACGCAGATAAGCGAAGTAAAAGTTTGCAAAGAAATACTCTTATCATTTATAAACCAATCTATAATTTTTTTTTTTACTATTATCCTAGTATTTTTTTCTTAAAGTTGTGACCATCTTTTTGTGACACTCTATATACAGATGTGAGAGGTACCGGATACAAAATTTATGCATATAATACAATATGTATGACGTTTAGTAATAGCCACTTCCACATTATTCAGAAAAAAAAAAAAAATTCTATAGATAGATAGAAAAGGTTACCCCATAACCATAATAATTCTTGCCCTGGGCCCCCCATAGCCTAAGGCTGCGTACTCACGCGTATTTTGCCTGCTTGTCCAGTATTCTTGGAAAAGCTTTTATTCTGAACCCATCTGCGGTTTATTGACAAAAGAATGAGGGGAATCAACAATGGGTCAGGAGATAAGGAGCTCGACTCTACTTGAAGGAAAGGTTCCTCTTTTGCTGGACATCAGTCCCTTTCCTGCTAAAGTCGTTAAAAATCAAAGACACCGCGTGGCAAGAACAAACGAAGCCGACACTGATTACAGTTAGAAGGATAGTGTGTACGCAGCTTAAGTCGGGCCCTGCCCAAAACAAAAATGCTTCAACAGTTCTAAACCATTAATACGAATACGGTGCCGGTCGCCAATCATTGATATTTGGTCAGTAGTTGTAACTTGATCGGTAGAAGAAAAATTTTCCCTCGCAAAGCTGGTGTCCAGTCACCCAAGGACCCAAGTAGTTTAATTGCAGTGAGTACATGGTCACACAAAGAACTTCTTTGACCTCTGAACTTGTGTTTCCCTCTTGTGTAAAGTGAGATAATAGGAGCGTCTATATCTAACCCCTCCCCACACTCCTACACACACTTGGTTTGGTCTGATCTGGTCATTTGTGGGAATGTGCTTGTTGCTAAATGTTGTTACTATTATTTTTTAAACTGAGAAATGAATAATCCACGCAAAAACAAACGCGATAAAAAAGCAGGAAATTTTTATCGAAAACTTAATAAAAAAAGATGTGACGAAGCACGTCTTGCTTCTAAATTCATGTCAGTATGGCTTAAGAAGGATGAAAATGGAACAGAAGGTAAGGATATACAGAATTTTTTGTTTTAGTAAATTAATAACTTTTTCAGAAAAAAACAAAAATGTGATTATTTTTGTCATATTCATAAACCAATCTCTATTCCTATTTTCCTGAAAATTAGAGATGTTAGCATTCAGGTGCTTAAGAATCTAGTATAGTTCTTCCTTTTCTTAACGTTTTTCTTAATTCGAAGCAGCTTGATTTAAAGCAGATTACTATATGGATCAATCTTGTAACTGTCACCCTTCGAGTTCGGAAATCAAAAGTCCAACTTGATGCTATTTTATAAAAAAAAAAAAAATCGGAGTTAAAAAAGAAAAAAAAAATTATATTTCATAGTACCTGATACTGCAATACTGATAGTACTACTGATATACTGCAATGTTCTTTTTATATTAGTATCAGTAACAATTATTCCGTGAATGAGTTAGAAAGTGTACATTCAATGTTGAGTACAAGCTGAAGGTGAAGGCTATTCTGAAACTTCAGAAACGTAAATATGTCAGGAAGTAGACAGTTTGGATTCGAGAATAGCCTTAATTAATATTTACTTTTAATTAACGTAGTGGATCCATCGTTTTAACTAAAATTACTTAGTAAGATCTACAAATGGGACACACAAAAAATTCAACCGAATAATTCTTATTATTTAAAGTGCGCTTTTGTGATGCTATATTATTTCTAATATTGTGGAATTGATGTATATTATTGAAGCGCGCAATGACATATTCCCCATTAAAAAAAAAAAAAAAAAAAAAAAAAAAAAAAAAAAAAAAAAAAAAAATCGTGCCTGTAACATTTAATGTTATGTTATAGAGCTGTATAAAATAATTTGATATATTATCGTCATTACCAACTTAGTTTTTTAAACTACCGTCAACCGGGAAAACTTTGATTTATGATTTTTTAGTTATGAGAAAAAAATCACCCCAAGCCAGAGGTAACTTTCTCCCACATTTTAAACAATGTATTTTTTAAGCTATTCTTTAAAAATAGTAAATGTAAATTAAAAAATTTACAATTGATATCTTTAAAGTAGAAAAAAAAAGAATTAGAACGTGTTTAAATAAAAATTTCAATAATTTTTTAATCTTTACGGACAACAAGAGGCAAAATATGAGACAAAGTCGCCCCCCGGTTGACGGTACATAATAATAAAATTTATGCTTTTCAGATGATTAAATGTTTTACGTATTAATATTTCAAATTCATAAAACTCTTTTTAAAATTTATTTTAAGAAATAACTGCAAAAATAAAAGTATTCTTCTTTAAAAAAAAAAAAAAAAAAAAAAAAAAAACCTAGTCCTCTTGTTTTGTCATGTGCTACAGTGGCAGTATCAACCATTCAAAATGCATCGGATCGGGTCAATAATTTGAGAATCTAAACAAATCTAGAGAAATTTTGTTTTGTGATTTATGTGTGTGTGGGTTAGGGGGGGGGGGGGGGTTGAGTAAAATCTGTGAACACTGTTTCACACTGACACAAAATACCATTTTATTTGAACTAGCGCGTGAAGCAAAAATATGAAACGATATTAAGTACAATCCAAGATTACCTCATTATTTTATTAAAGATGCACAAAAGTAACTTCGGTTAAACTGGTAATGTTTTATTATTGATCTTATTATAAAAAAAAAAACCCTGTTATTATCGCTAATATTATACAAAAATGTTTTTTTAAGGTTGTTCTCAGATCTAATCTGTGTATTATTAACACAGTTTTTAATACTTTTTTGTTGGTAAACATACGAAACTAAAAGGTGCAGGGCCGAAATTAGCTTTTTTTGCTCATGGATTTTTTTGGCAACCCCCCCCCCCCCCCCCCACTCCTCACGCACAATAACAGTTATAGACCGTAGGTACCCAATGGAAAAAAAGAGAAAAAAAGTCCTTAAAAAATAAAAATTATTTTATACTAATTAAAATGCTAGCAAGAAATAGAATCGTTACATAAATTCGTTTCAGTTCGATTCATTAGGATTTTATATGTATAGGGTAGATATATAAAGTTACCTTCACAAATTTGAACAGACCGCTCCCTTAAGTTTAACATTAGCTTGCGAGTTCCTTTGTATTTCATATATACATACATTTTTGTATGAAACGACAAACAAAATCTTCATTTGGCGCCTTCATTCTTCTTTCGTTCTAGCGCCCGGGGCACATGCTTCCTCTGCACCCCTCTAGTTCTGGCCCTGAACAGATGCCCTTATTCCTAAACTATGTAATTGAACAGTTTTTTCTTGTTTTCGGTAAAGTCAGAAATCCTTTTGGAAGATGTTGTCAAAGTTGGCGTTTTGAACTGAATTTCCGGGCGTGACAGCGCGAGCGGGGTAAAAAGAATTACCGTCGTGAGACAGCAACCGCCCTTAAGGTTTAATTCGTTTATCGAAGAATAGAAAAAAACATTTACATCACTTCAATAATCACGTCTGCAATTGTCATGCGTTTACGTTTAAAACTGGGTTAGAAAATATGTCCGAAAGTTTTCCGTTGTTGAGCAGGGAAAAAATATCTTTTATAGAATCGCCTTAAATGTTTTTTTTTTTAATTCCACATTTTCTTCGCTCGACAACATAAATTTTCCTTACATAGTTACAAATTCATTTTCATTAGTATATAATACAATGAAAATTTGAGGCTACAAAAGATAAAGTCATGAAACTTTTCACCGTGATTTTCAGTTATATATTCTTTAAATTTTTAAACTGTCTTTGAGATTTGTTATTATTATTATTATTTGTGATTTGTTATTCCGACGCCAAATTTTCAATGAATCTTGTAAGTAAAACATATATATTTAAAAAAAAAACATTTTTTTAAAGTTACTAGTTTTCAAAAATATTTATTTTTGTAAATTCCAAAGACGATTTAAAAACTATTTTTTTCTGTAGTATTTAACAACAACAACAACAAAAAAAAAACAGATTATTATAGATAAAATACAGAACATGCAAAAATAATATTATATTCTTCATAGAATATATCAGTGTTTTAACATGAGTAATAGTTAAAGTTTTTAAACTAAAATTCATCTTTTTAAATCAAAATTTACTTTAAAAAATTAAACTCCATCTATTTTTTATTTATTTAATTTAAGAAAGCATATTTGAAAAGAAGTACATATTTATTACTTGACATTTCAACAAAAAAGTGAATAAAAAATATTTATAAATAATATAGAAGTAATATTTTGTGTGTTGGACCGCTTCAATAGATATTAAAGTTTTCGGATAGGTTTTACTGATTGATCTTTTATATATATGTATAATTTGACATATTTTTGGAATATTTCTACAAAGGACCTTCCTTGTTAAGCTATATTTATTATTTTACCGTTCAACGTTTTCCTTTCAAATTATTAAAGTTTGCTCTTGCACAACTCGAAATCGTTCAAGAATTTTTCAAAATAAATTAACCTTTAATTTGTCAATTTCCAATGAAATTTGTAACAATTTTCAAATATTGACTGACAGAGCCTTTAATGCGTGTCATTTGTACTTTCTTAATATATATAAACATTTGTTTTAGTGATCTCCAATATAGCAGATCATATAATTCTCATGTTTAAATAACTGGTAACCATTTAATAGATTAATCCTATATGAAAACAGAAAAAAAGGCAAAAGTATTTAATAATGTGTGTCTGTTTTATTTCTTTGTTTTTATTTGATTTCATTTATTAACTAAACATTCTGGCTCAAAGTAAATTTATTTGATTTTAAAAATACGGAAAGTTGGGGCAGCTATCTATATATTTCTGTTTATTCGAAATATTTGAGAGACAATAATTTTTTACTTTTTATTATTCATTATTTTTTATCATTATTCATCATTTTTATCATTATTATCTTTTTAAGTTATTTTTCTAATAAATTTCCATGAAATATTTATTTCGCAGTCATACAGGCTTTACTTCGAGACTAACTTTATGAATTATAATTTTTCTTTATAATTATAATTTTAACATTTTTTTGTCTAATTTTGAAATTTTAGTTTTTTTTTTCGCAAGCCGAAGATATGTATATTCTAATATAACATAACAATTAATAGAATCTGTAGTAGCTTATGTAATAAATATATTTCAATATCTACAGATAAAAAGTTGGATATTCTGTAAGGAATTAACTTTTTTGTATAAAAACTTATCTTTTTGAAATGTAAAAATATGTAATGCATAATTAATTTTGATAACTATTGAAGATTGAAAAATACTCATACGATTGTAATGTAAATATGATTGCATGTAAAAAAAAACTTTGACTGAGCAAATGACATTTAAGGATATTTTAACATATTTAACTGACTATAAATTATAAGGTAATTTTTCTCTTGCCATAAAAATGTATAAAAGAATAGTGAAGGCCTTAAATATATTTGTGCGCGCTTCAAATTTTCATGAATATGATTTATGATTGTGTGTCACAGCACAATAAATGTGTAAATTTACACACATCGTATATCGATGACACAAATACCATTTGTTTATATATGTAAAATGGTGTGTAAATTACGAAAATACACGCCTAATGTGTAAATTTGAAAGTACATATTTTAATGTTTAATTTGATAACTCTAAATCTGTAAAAGCTATCTGATAACTCTTGAAATACACCCTTTAATTTGTAAATTGCACGGCAATACACATTTACAAGTAATATTCTTGCGCATATGTCTGCGTAATATTCTGTTTTTACACAAAGTTTGTATCGCATCTAATAAATACAAAATATGTTCTTGAAAAATAAAGTGTTATTGGGGAAAGAAAGTTTTTTCTTTGTCAATTTGTCATTCTTTTTATATTGATTCCCTGTAGAAAAGAACAGCTTGTAAAATAACTTTTTTAAGACATTTCTGGAAAACAAAAAAATGAATAATTAATTATATAATGGGCTTTGCATAAATTTTTATATTTACTTTACATTCCGAAAATGTTAAATTTATTTAAAAAGTCTGAAAGAAGTACCAGAAATTCTTTTCAAGAGTTACTTAAAATAGTTAAACACTCACAGAAAATAAATGTTATTGAAAGTTTACAAGTGTTTTTATTTATTATAATAAAGCAACTGTTTATTACAAAACTCTCCGCCCCGTCGCCCGTGCTCACACAGAAACAAACCGTTGCTTTGTCCCACCTGTATATTATTTTCTGCCGTTTCCTGTTTTAAGATTAATTTCATAAACCAGCCCAGACTTCCCGGATTACAGAAGTCCCGGATGTAGGAGATTTTTCTAAAATTGGAAACTAATAGATTTTTTACAGCATTTTTTTTTTTTAGATTCCCCACTATAACACCAAAAAGTATTTAAACAAGAAAAATATCAGTTATGTACTCAGATAAAGTTTTGAAATTTAATAGCGATACTTTTGTATTAGCCGCTACAGATTTTGCTACCTACAGCAGTTTTTCTAAATATAGTAGTTTTAGTAGCTTAAAGGCGTGGTTTGATTACATGTCTATTAAATTTGCGTTGTATATATATTTTATACAAATTTATTTATATGCAAGTTTTTAATTTCGTTGTGAAATATTAGACGGAAATAAACGCTGAATTATTTTGAAATGGAAGCGTTTTAGTCGTTTGTAATTGGACTGCACGCTATAGATAAGATTTTTTTTTTTAAATGCTTAAATTGTTTTTGAAGCTAAAAAAAGCAGTAAATTGGGGTAAAATTTTCAAAAAAATTGCATTTGAAGGAACAAATCTTCTGCTATTCGACGGTGTAAAAATTTGAATTGTGCAATGCTTATAAGTTAAAAAAAAAAAAAATCGCAGTAAAAGTGAAATTTATTGATCAGGTGTTGCCACCGTCAAAATTATGTCATTGTTATTCACAGATATGTTTTCGCTTTACAATATAGATTGCTATTGTTATTTTAACAAAAGTTTTTAATTTTTCATGTAATATAAAAAGCAATTGGAAAAACTCACTTAATAAAAATAAATTATTTCGTGGATTATATCTTATATGGAGAATTATGTTTGCATCATAATTCATAATTGTATATCAATTGAAATTGGTATATTTATAAAGCATTTTTCGATATGCCAGTAAATTAATTAATGAATATAGGTTAATTTGCAATGACTAAACAAAGAAAATCAATCAGATCCAAATTCCACAAATGCAGCAAGACCGTCCCGATTAATAGATTTCTCCCCATTTTCCAATATTTTAAAAATTAAAATTTTCATCAAAATGTGGCTTCACAACATAGTGGCCGTTTGATCACACAAGTGACGTGACTTGCATAAACGGCATAATAATTTAAAAATTTGTCAGAAACGTATTTTTCACTTTGAATAACATATTTTATAGTGTACTTGCTATTTTTTTTAATGTCTCTAAGCAATTCACATTGTAGTTGCAATGGGATGACACTGAGTGATGTGATGTGACCATTGTGACTTGCAGTGACGTCACTGCCAGTATGCATGCTATACGGGTAATGATAATAAATGTACCCAAGACAGGTAATCTAATTTAAAATCTTACTCAAACGTTTAATTCTAAAGATTACGGTTCTTCTTTTGTAATTCTAAATAAACTTTGGACATATATATTTTTAGGGAGATTCTCAAATGGTGGGATCAATGTTTAAACGTTAACAATATGTAATTTTTAAAATTTTTAAATTTAAGGCCAATTTTTTTAATAGTATAGTATATAAGTCTACAAAATTATACACAAACATTAAAAGACAGCAACTATTCTGGAAAATTAATTATTAAAGCATTTAATTAGCAGTTGTGTACGTTACAAATTTTGGACATTTTTTCGCACGTACGTTACAGATTTTGGACATTGAGCTTAGTATTTAAAAAATTCTTAAGACAAGAATGTAGTAAATGTGTCCTATAATTGTATGTGTACACATATTTATATGTATAATTAACTTTTTGTTATCCAGTAATAATAATAATAAAATCAAATATTAATCTCTGATATTAAAATATTTACTACTTTTTTAGAAGTAATAACTTAATTTTATAGAAATTACACATTACCTTTATATACATATACATACCTTTACATAATATTAGAAGTATCCAACATATAATTTATTCTTTTTTTTCTCAAAAAAAAAAAAAAAGTTATACTGCCATTTTTTTTAATGCACATATCCATAATTTCTTTATCAAAAGAAAAGTCTCCTCTTGCTGTCACCGGGTGAGGTGGATTTGGTGATTTCAACAAAATATCTTCATATTTTAAATTTGTGCTGTCTATTTTAGATGGATAACGAAACCTGTTAAAATCAATGTCTGCCTGAGGAGTCAAAAAATTTATAGAAAATATTTGTTCACCATTATCAATGCTGATCTTTTCAATAATGCCTGGCCATAAGTTTTAATCATGAATTAAGACGAAGTACCAGTCACCAATGTCAATCTATTTTCAACTGTGAGGAGTCCCCAATTGTAGAAATAATATTTTTTTCACCAGCTTCACTGGTAATGCATTCTTGATTGTTTTTTACAGAGATTGTAAAAACCAGATCTATTTCTTATTTGAATAGTACCAAATTTGTTTGTCGTGTGTACGGAGTGAATCTTTTGAGTACCTTTAACAGTTTTCGCTGGCTGTCTTCTATACTTTGAATACTGTCAATTTCTGTTTTTTTTTTTTTAACCAAAGTTACAGCACGAAGTGGCTTAAATTTTTTATTTGCCTTGCATTTTGGTGGGGGAGCAAAGAGGAAGAATGGAATTTCAAGGAGATGGGATTCTTAAACCTTGAGTTTTAAAAAAAAGAACTTAAGTACAATAATTTAACAAAAAAATATTTATTTTATTTTTTAAGATGTATGTTAGAACAATGGACTCTGTTATAATATATTTATTTATGTATTTAGAAAATTAAAATTATTAGTGTTTAGATCGTTCCACGATTTGGACATTGTTATTAAATAATCTTTTGGGGTACATTTGCTACAAAGAAAACTTTGCAAAATACATAAAAACACGTAAGATCACTGAAGAATTACTTTTGAAATAAAAAAAAGAAGTTTACTATTAATTTTAAATCATACTTTTAAATAAGCATGCCCGAAATTTCATAACGATCGCAGCGGTCGCCATATTGTGTCTATCGTTACACACATTAGTTGAGCATGCTTAAAGTCAAGTTATATTATTACACGTACTAAATACACTTTATTTATACAAAACATGGTAATTATTTACGATAAAACATTATAATAAATATCTTTTTATACGTTTCAGGACACTAAATCATCTTTAAAAATAAATTTACCGAAAATAAAATCGGCGTTTCCATCGTTACCCAATTCGGACATTCCACTTTCTTATTTGAGAAAAGTGCATTTATTGCAAACAAATCTTATAAAAACACATACAAATAATTTAATTTTTTTTTAAATGATTTTAAAGTTAGATAAAAGAGTTTAAAGTACTTACTTGATGTATTTTTCGTGGAAATGATAGCTTTGTGGCGTACGTTACTTTTGGACATAACAAAATACAGAAAAAATCTTTATAGAAAAGTCTTTCTATCTTCAAAAAAGCAATAAATCAGCCTGCCATCTCTTAACAAAATTATCAAAAAATCATCCGTTTCCTTCATGCATTCGTTGTTTACCATTAGAACCACCTGGAAGCAAGTTGAAACTCTTTTTCTTGGTGGTACATTGGAGCAGTTAACGTTATGAATGTCCAAAATTGGCCTCTTTAGCATAAAATAATAAAATTTTAAGCTATTTATACAAAGCTTTTACAATAAATTATGTCATTTTCTGTCTGAATAGAATTAAAAACTCAGTGTAAAAAATAAAAAAAAAATAAAGTCAATGATAATAAAGTTATTTTTGAAAGGCTTAAAGTTATGACGTGTGTCCAGTGTCACCTTTTGAGAATCGCCCTCAAACATATGCACTTTAACGCTGTGTTATCAGATTTACACATTTATTATTATATGTACTTGCCCATTCGTGTAAATCCAAATATTTTTATACATTTACACACTTGTCTGGTTTATCAAGAAATAATAAATTGCACATTTGATTTCAGAAGACAGATGCACATAAAAATAGGTAAATTTTTGTTCAAAATGTGTAAATTTTATGACAAGCATGTAATTAAAAAAAAACTTACACACATATCTGTGTACATGTAAACTATGTTTAAATTAGAATAACTCACCGATTCGTGTAAATCCAGGCATTTTTCTACATTTACACACATGCTTGAGTTTTTCAAGCGGTAACAAATTACACACTTACTTTTATAAGCTGAATACACGTAAAAACAGGTAAATTTCTAAAATAAAATGTGTAAATTTTATGATAGGTGCATAATTTTAGAAATTTACCCTTATACACGGTTAAAATTAGATAATTTAAACATTCATTTTCTACAGCGAGGTCGCACTTTAAAAGTCTTCGGGAAACATTATATCCATGGACTAAAAATTGAGTACGATTTGGAGTGTCGTCGAAATACCTTATTGCACGTGTCATGTAATCTTTGTTTACCATTCTACTGACTGTACATATGTAATGTGAATTTTGAGCATTCGAAAGGGGAAACCTATTAGTCCATGCTAAGTTAAAATAATAATATATATATATATATATATATATATATATATATATATATATATTTGGTTTTACAGTACGATCTTTCAATTTCTGCAAAAAGATAAACCCTCTTATATATTTTTTTTCTGTGCATATCAATCGTTTCTAAAATTTGTGGAATGTTAAAGCAGAAGCAGAAATAAATATTATCTTTTTTCGAAACAGATCCTGGATTTCAAAGTTCCTCTTCTTCTAACGCAGTGGATAATGGCATGACGATTAACGAAAGTGGAAGTTCGTCGCTTTTCAACACAGTTGATCATGATATAACAGTTAAGGATTCTGAAAGTTCACTATCTATTAGCACGGTTGTTAATGGCATGATGATTAACGATGTAGAAAGTTCGTCTTTTAATACAATTGATAATAACATAACGACTGAAGATACAGAATGTTCATCGTTATTTAATACAATTAATCATGGCATGACCATTAAGTATTCTGAAAGTCTGAAAAAACCTGAAAGTACTACCATCCAACAAATAAGTCTAGATAGTAGTGATCCTACATATGGTGTAAAATCTGCAAGTATTAATAATGAACCGTATCAACCCAAAGAGTTTCACAAAATACAAAAATGTCAAGGAAAATCAATATCGTCTTTTTTAAAATCAGATCCTGAAGTTCAAAGTTCAACGCATTCTAATGCAGTGGATCATGGCACGACGATTAACGATGCTGGAAATTCGCCGATTTTTACCACAGTTCACCATGGCAGGGCGATTAACGATGTTGAAAGTTCGTCGTCTTTTAACGCAATTGATACTGATATGACGACTTAAGATACAGGAAGTTCATCGTTTTTCAACGCAATGAATCATGACCTGACTATAAAGGGTTTTGAAAGTCTAGAAATACCTGAAAATTCTATCATCGAACACATAAGTACAGATAGTGGTGATTCTGCATATGGTGTAAAATCTGCAAGTATTAATAATGGACCATATCAGCCCAAAGAGTTCCACAAAGTACAAAAACGTCAAAGAAAATCAATATCGTCTTTTTTCAAAACAGATCCTCAAGTTCAAAGTTCAACGCCTTCTAACATAGTGGATCATGGAACGACGATTAAAGATGCCGGAAGTTCATCGCCTTTTACCCCCGTTGACCATGGCATAGCGATTAACGATGTTGAAATTTCGTCGTCTTTTAACACAGTTGATAATGACATGACGACTGAAGATACAAGAAGTTCGTCGTTTTTGAACGCAATTAATCATGACCTGACTATTAAGGGTGTTGAAAGTCTAGAAATACCTGAAAATTCTACCATTGAACACACAAGTATAGATAGTGGTGATCCTGCATATGGTGTAAAATCTGCAAGTATTAATAATGGACCATATCAGCCCAAAGAGTCTTGCAAAGTACAAATATGTCAAGGAAAATCTCGAAACTTTAGAGATTCTTGGTATTCAGACTTTCCATGGCTTGAATATAGTATAATTAAAGATTCAGCCTTCTGTTATTGTTGCAGATTATTTTGCCATGAAAAATCCGGCCGAGGGGAAGAGAATTTTACAAAAATAGGGGTTTCAAATTGGAAAAAAGCATTAGAGAAATTTCGTAAACACGAAAACTCAGACATGCATTTAAGGTCAATGCAATTTTGGAACGAAAAAAAGCTTAGTGGTAACACAATTTGTGACACGTTATCAACTGCCCATACTATGCAAGTCGAACAAAATAGAAAATATTTAAAGTTTGTAATAGAAACAATCTTATTTCTAGGAAAACAAGGTGTGGCTTTTAGAGGGCATAATGAAACGAAGTCCTCTGTAAATAAAGGTAACTTTTTAGAGCTTCTTCAATTGAGAGCAAAAGATAAAGGAAAAGATATAGAAAATATGATGAAGTCTAAAGTCAATTCCTATACAAGTGGACAGATTCAAAACAAAATTCTGGGTATAGTGAAAAACACCATCCTTAACAACATCGTAAATGAGGTAAATGCTACCTGTGCTTTTTCCTTAATTTGTGACGAAACCACAGACAGTAGCACAAAAGAACAGGTGAGCATTTGCGCACGATACCCGTACAAGACTTTAGATGGTTACCTAATAAAAGAAAGATTTTTAGGATTTATTGATGTCGAAGAAACGACGGGGGAAAACTTGCACCGTACTATAAAAAACTATCTTGAGGCAATCGGTGTAAATTTAAATAAAGTGCGGGGACAAGCATATGACGGAGCTTCCAATATGAGTGGCAAATTTAATGGAGTAGCAGCAAAGTTCAAAGAAGATGAACCAAGAGCTCTATATACTCATTGCCATGCCCATCTTTTAGATTTGGCAGTTATGCGATTATGCGAAGAAATAAAAGAACTGCGAAATGCACTTAGTGTAGTGAATTCATTATATAATTTGATTAGTGCATCATCAAAGAGATCTGCCCTTTTTAAAAATATCTGCAAGAAAAGTGAAGACACAGTTTTTAGAAAACTCTGTAGCCTATCCAAAACGCGTTGGACCGTTCGACATCGGGCGTTATTAGCTGTAATTGAAAATTTCCCCGAAATAATAGAGGCATTAGACCAAATATCAGAAGATTCAAGAAATGCGAAAGTAGCTGGGGAAGCAGACGGTTTGCAGAAACTGATTTTAAGCTTTGAATTTATTTTTTGCCTCAAATTTTTATATCGTATTCTGAGTGTCACAGATATCCTATCTAAGGAATTGCAAAGCGAATATTTGGACATTTTAACTTTATTTTCAAAAGTAGAAGCAGTTATACATTGCTTGTCCTCTGAAAGAAATGAGGAACATTTTAAGCGCATTTGGGATACTACAGAGGAAATTTGTGAAAAAATATCTGCTAATGGCTATGACATAAGAAAACCATGCGTCCAAAGGAAAAGAAAGCTGCCAAAGAAACTCGAAGATGGCAATTCGGAAAGTGCATTTTTTCATGTTTCAGCTGAGGAAATGTACAGAATTAATATATATTTTCAAGGACTAGACACTATTCTTCAAAATTTAAAGCTGCGATTTTCAGAAAACGATTATAGTAAAGTTACACAAATATCAGATTTACTTCTTAACTTGCAGGATCCCGTGAATGAAACAGCTGCAAATGAAATTCAAGAATTTTATAAACTAAAATCGAATATTGTAGCTCAACTTCGTTTTTATCGAAACTACGCTCAGCTGAATTTTACTCATCCGACTGCCACGTTAATAGACTTTGGTAGCTCATGCATTAAGAATAATCTATCTATCAACGTGCCCTCTGTTTTAGAATTATTTGAAATATCTTTATCGTGGCCAATAACAACAGCAAACGCAGAACGCTCTTTCTCTACCCTCCGCCGTCTGAAAACTTACCTCCGAAATACGATGGGACAAGAAAGACTGAGTGCTCTAGCTTTAATGAATATAGAACAAGATATCACTGCGAAGTTAATGAAGCCAAAAGAACTTGACGATCTTGTCGAAAAATTTGCATCGTCAGCCGAAAGAAGACTTATTCTTTATTGATATGTAGAAGTGTTTTTGTATTATAAGTACCTGTAATTAATTTTATTTTTAATATTTAAAATTAATAATCAACATAGAAAATTCTATTTATTAAGTTTTCTATCCCAGTTTAAATAACGCTAAAGAAATATGCTTATAATTATTATATTAGTAAAATATGAGAAAGCGACATTAATTATAGGTACCTCTAAATAACACAGTTAAAATCCCCTATTTTTACTACTATTCAGGTATTTTTAATGTAGTTATTTAAAATTTTGTATGTATTCTATATATTATATGCAATAGACTCCCGATTATCCAATATTCACGAGACCAGAAGTATGTCGGATAATAAAGACGACTATAAAATGCATTTGCTAATTGTACAAATCTTATTATAATAAAAAGTACTACCAATAAAGCGAATAGTTACTATCATAATGTAAAATAAATTAAAATAAGCCGATTTAATGAGAAAATTCTTTAATTACGTAGCTTTTCATTTTATTTTATTAATTTATTTTTATAAGTAAAAATAAAACAATTTCCTATTAAAGAAAACCAATAATGATACATTTTATAAGAAAAGGGGCGAAAAGAAAAATTCTTTTTTTGCAGCAAGAGAATTAGATTATTTCTGTGTAAGATGAAAAACAACTTCTTAAAACAACATAAAATTACAGAAATGCGCGAAGCCTTTCGAAAGAATTTAGTCTTCTTTCATCGTAAAAAATGCTTTTATATTGAAAGCAGGAGCAAGACCCGTCTTGCTGAGGAAAGAAGTTCTTTAAATTCTTTTGAAAGGACTCTTACATTTCTGTAATTTTATGGAGTTTTTAAGACGTTGTTTTTCAGCTTATTTTATCATTAACATACAAGTGTGTTTGTTGTTATGAATTCCTCAACCTGCCGCATTTCAGAATATATTTCATCTGTTTGAAATGATTAATGCGATAAAATATTTTATTTAATAAAACTTAAAATATATTGAAAAATTTTTATTGTATATAAAATACTTATTTGCAGTTTCATCACATTTAAAGCTTTGTATAATTGATTATAAGCAAACATACATGTATATTATTTTTCGGCAAGTTCGAAATACAGCAACAAACTCTCTTAGATATACCCATGCAAATCGTATCGTTAATTTATTTAGATGTCGATAAACCAGTGAGTCATTTAATAGATGTCGGATAATCGAGAATCTACTGTACCATGAATATGTTTTAAGAAAAGTGTTTCCACTGTGATATTTGCTTTCAAATCCTTGTAAACTGCGATAAAAAAATATTAAAAAATATATATTTTTTATTGTTATTAAAAACAAGTCTAATATCCTGATGATAAAACAATTTTATTTTTATTATGGAATTAATGTATGGATTATCACAGAGATTAAAAAATGAAATATTATTAGATTTAAATTTGTGTAATTAAAAGTAACTAATATTAACTTCATTGTAATCCCTGAAATTTTTAGTGAGAGCTTTTTCCTATAATATTCTTAGACCAAGATGAAATGCTGTGTGAAATTCCATTTGAAAATGACAATCAATATTACGAAAAACTTCTTTCAAGCGTTGGTCATCATAAATAGTCGAAAAGTTAAAAAAAAAAAATGCTGATGATAGTAATAATGACATATCATAACTTAAAGGTGATTTTCCAATTCTCTGCTCAAAAACGCGAAACCATCTGACGCATTTTCTGACTCATCTTTAACTGTAAAGGCGTGAAATTGACAGGCCTGACTATTGATGTGATTTGGAATCGAATAGCGTTTTCCACTTTTGATAAATAAATTACTTTTCGAGTTATAAGCTATTCCTATCACTTGACGGCAAGTTTTCCCTCTTTCCAGTGCTATTGCGTCTTCAAATTCGATTCAAAACGACAACTTTGACAGTATTTTCTCAAAGATTGCCTTTAACAAAAAATGGAAAATGCCATTCGATTACCTAGTTTCTGAATAAGAACACCTGCCAGTTTTATGTGTTTCCGAAAAGAAATGAATTCAGAAATGTGTCAGAAAGTAACTCCTTTGGATCTGAGAACAGACTTAATAAATCACAGAGAAATACGAGGGTCATCCATCAAATAAGTTTCCCACGGCCCGCAAAAAGAAATATAAATATTTATACATGGAAATGGAAATACTTATTACAAAAGATACAGCAATGTTTCAGCTACTTCTCAACATGAGAACCACTGGAATTGTAACGCTTGTCATAGCGTGGGATGAGTTTTTGTAGTCCAGTGTCACAGAAGTCTGCCACCTGGGAATGGAGCCAGGAGCTTGTTCCAGTTGTCAACTTACGTCTCATCAACTATAATGATCCTGTTATCGTGATATCGCTACAGAAATGTCAATGCTGCTTCCACACATTTAACTTTGTGGTGAAAGTTTCTTCGGCACCCACCTAGCGCACAATTTCCGGAACAACCGGTGTTTCGTGATGATTTCATGCATCGGGAATCTTTTTTGCGCATTTCTACAGCGATGAGGGAAACGAGTACTTCAACAGGATCCAGGTAAACTGGATCCAACTTTCCAGGTAATTATGTTTTGTTTCTTTTTAAAGACCGTGGGAAACTCGTTTTTTCTATGACTCTCGTATTTAAAAATCTACTTTTTATTATACAGTTTCAAAAGCTATGATTTTTTTAAACAACTTTTTTAATTCTAAACTACATTAATTTTTTTTATGAATCCTTATTTGAATGTTGAAAAGTCTAAATTTCTAAGTAATTATTAATGTTACTATTGCGTATTTTCTGGCTTGTAAACACATAGTAATCTAAAGTATACTGTAAAATTATTCCATTAATATGTATGCAGTATTCTTTAAAAGCATCTTTATTGTATGTTAAGGAAAATCGGAATGTTTTAAGAAATTGAGTCGGGCCGGGCTTCTTTTCACTAATTTTTGTACGAGTCGGGCTGTCCGTAAGCTGTGAAAATATAAACGGGCCGAGTTCGGGTGGAACTTTTATTTTTCCCATCGGGCTGGGCTGGTCCGGTGCCTGGAAATACCGGTCCGTGCAGACCTCTAGCGCGTCCCCCGGGAGGGGAGTGGGCTAAAGGGGCGGTTACCACTGGTTAGAAATTCATTCCAGAAAACACAGTTTTATTTGTTTATTTATTCATTTTTTGGCCGACAATCATTTTTCGGGGAATTTCTTTTTCTCTCTTGATCATTTTTTCCCCTGTTGCAAAACATCATAAACTCTCTGACAAATAAGTGCAATTTTCTCTTATGTTATTTAGCTGTTCTGAATTTCTAAATTAAAGTTAACCTTTAACTGATGTTACCGGTCTCTCAGACCGCGGCTTTTTTCAATTTTTATAGTTTAACTTGCAATTTTCAGTTTAACTACAAACACTAACGAAATTTTGTTCCGTTTGGAACTTTAGCACTATCACCAGAGACTTTTGAGTAGGTGAATTTTAATTATACCAGTTCTGTACAAAAAAGTTTAGTACAAAAACAACATCTTATGAGTTAATCACGCCTTTTATTCATCTTTCGATGGAGCAGTCTTACAGACCGCTTCACACTAGTTGCGTGACAATTTCTGTGACATCAGTTAAAGGTTAAACCTTTTAAAGTTCCAAAACAGACGCGAAATATTTATTTAATAGAATCTATTTATGTTTCTGCACTTTATCAGTTTTATGACACCCATCACAAACAGAAAGGTTTCTTTTTTCTTTTGGGGGGGGGGGGCGCAAAACTGAAAAATTTCCCCAGGGGCGCAGTTTTTACTTGACACGGCTCTGGTGCCCCCCCAAAATTTCTGGTCACGCTACGCCTATGATAACTATAGAAACAGATGTCATAAATTCCCGGAGCCGCCATCTTGGAATTTTTCTTGGAGTGAAAACCCCTTTTCCGCCAAGTAGTAAATGTCGCCAAACACCAGTTTATACGCATGTTAGACTTAACGAAAATAAAATGTAAATAATAAAGAAAACTCGTTAAAGTGGCATTCACTAAATGTTGTATGAGCGATATGCGCTCATTAACCGAAAAAAAAAATCACTGGATTCCACAAACTCCTGCCGCGACCACAAAAATGCACGAAACTCATTAAGTGCCAATCAGTAATCGCGCTCATTAACTGAAAAAAAACATCACTGGATTCAGCAGTTCTTGCTGTATAGCATTCTCAAAATTCAGCAGTTCTCGCTGTGTAGCAATCTCAAAATGTAAAAAACTCGAAAGGCAACAAAATATACATAGAATTATTAACATACCTTAACAGACGTCTGCTTTCTTGAAAGCCCAAGCATGAAATACTGTCATAGCATCACCATCATTTTCAAAAATAGGCTTATGAATACGCATTGACACACTATTAACAAACCTCCTTTTTTCGTCAAAATTTCCTCAAATTTATTAATTACTTCAGCAAGAGTGTTTAAACAGACTACAGAAACAATAGTCAATCAAATACATCCAATAAATTTAACAAAAATAAAAAGACAGAATAATACAACACAATATCAAAACACATCCACAAAATCCTAAGCAAAAATGAGCTTCTCAGGGGTTCCCAGAACACGACATGCCAGAACTCACACGGGGTTCCACACATCGATAAAGATTGCCAACATAAAATCACCAAGAAATCTCAAAACATCCAAGATAGCGGCCACCTGGGAATATACGGCATCTAAGCCTAACTAACTATTAATTAGCTAAGAAATTTAAGTACGCTTATAGACAAAAACAGAAATAGTTATGCTACTGTATTATCTAAATATTTATTACAGAATGCTAATTATGAAAAAACACTTTTAAAATGCTTTAAATATTTATAAATATAAATTTATTATAACTATATAAATTATGGAATAAATTTATTGCATGGTATTTTAAAAAAGATATGATACTGCAAAACAGTTTTTTTGTTTACATTACATTTTCATCAAATTTTAGGATAAAGTTATAATATAGATTCCCAAAAGGCAAATCTCAACACCTTAGAAATTTTAAATCAAAATATCTTACACATAATTATATTAAAAAAAAAAAAAGCACTTTAAACATATTAATATTTAAAAAATGAAAGGCAAAATATAATACAAATATAAATAAATATTTGATTCAAATGGTAAATGTTGATTTTTTATTAAAGTACTACTCAAAATCAAGTATGGGAAACTGAAAATAGCTGACTATATATATTTATTAAAATAGTATATCACTTTTAACATTAAGAAAAACTTCATAAAAGAATTTTAGCCCTAAGCAATGATTTATAAAATTACACATGCTTCCACTTAGATTAGGGCCTAAATTCTATCAACTGTCAGAAGACTTTAATAAAGCTACGTTTAAATACAAAAACAGTTATATTAATTTTAAAAGTTGCAGAAATTTGTCTTACCTGCATATACTTAAAGTTGTTCTGGTGGACTTTAAAATCTTTCTACAAAACATTAAGTTTATTATACACATAAAGGTGGCAACCTCTAATTATAAAAATGTTTCTGTCATAACTTTAATTTTTGAAAGATTACCTTACCATTAATTTTTTAAACATTATTTGCAACGGATAGTTTGTTTATTTAGGTTAATACAATGTGACAATTTATTTAAGTATGCAATGTTGTTGACAGTTTGTTTATTTAGGTTTTTTTTTTTCTTTTGCACGTTGCATGCTTTATAAATCACTGTTTTCAATCTAATTTTTTTAATTTTCCTAACGAAAAATAAAGATTTCTCATTTAAATTTTTCTTTTTTTTTCTGCATTCATAATTATTAACAAAACAATCAGACTAAAAAGCAATCGAAGAATCAAAATTTAACAAGTTTCAGTTTCGGTTGATACTTAATTTTAAATCATACCAACCGTATCATGTAACTGCTCTGATGACAATAAATATAATTAACATAAGGAAAAAATAAGACACTTTGTCGTCTTAAAACAACAAACTCTATCTTTTTTATTATTATTATTATTTTACTTTCAAAAACACTTATGAATATAAACAACAAACTATTTTTGCATCTTTTAAGAACACTTTTTTACTTTAAAAAAGAAAACACTAGAAACTTTTATTATCTAAAAACATATCTCCCCTTTCCCTCGCCTTTTTTTTTTTTTCATCTTTTAAAATAAAACCAAATAGTGCAATTGCCCTGGTAACAAACAAAATGAAGATATAGTACATAAGGCTGGCCCACACTTTTTTTTTTTACTTAGCAGCAGACTTTATTTATGCCCCAGACTGAAACATATAAATGCTTATTTCACATTATATTTGCAATATGGGCATTTAAAAATATTTTCAGCTAAATAATTTTTGTACTTACTCATTGAGTAATATATTGTGTTCTCATAGTTTGTAGTGCAGCATGCTATTTTTGGAAAATGTAATTTAACGAGTAATGTAATTAAAAAAAGACTAGTTTGTAGGGAGCACAAATATTATTTTTGATGTTACTTAAATAAACTTACTTTACTGTCTCCTCTTTTGACATAGAAGTGGTACTCACAGATTTTTTAAAATCTTCTTTTCTGAAGTCCAAGGGCTTGGTCTGAAGTCCAGTTGCTTGCAGACGATCACTAATGGTAGTCACTTATTATACAATAAAACTACACACTTGTGATTTTCTGAAAGCATTCAAATTTGAAGATGTATCCCGGCACCAGCTGATCTGCCAGACGCTTACCTCCACTGGTATACTTTGTATTGATTGATATATACAATTTCTGGATGTAACATCAAAAATATTGATGCTTCTTACAAACAAGTTTATTTTTATTACATTACTCGCAAAATTATATTTTCCAAAAAACAGCATATTACACAACAAACAATGACCTACTATAGTTTCATTACTTCTAATATACTATTTTGACCACTGAATTTATATACATCATGAATTCATGATTCGTCTAAAACTTTAATATACACTCAAACATATAGACTGAAAGAATCTCCCACGGAGAGCATTTTATTTTTTGATAATGAATTCCATTTTCAAAAATAGTAAGAATAATAAGTAATGATTTTTGAAAAAAATAAATAAATGAATAAATAGTTCTTTACTTTAATAGATAAATAGGTACATTTAAAACCGATGACCTATGCTGTAAGATAAATCTGTAGCCATACTTGTAAAAAAAATGCACCTAAATAACAATTTAAACAAAATTTTATAAATATGCATTTCAAATGGAGAATCTCCTATTATTTTGATAGCAATACTTTTTTAATAAATGAAAATAATTGCTAACAAGACATGCAGATTTAACTTAAAATACATTGAATATGCATTTATAACTGCTTATCGAATTGGAATGGTAATGTGTACAAATTCTTCAAAATGGGCACATAGAAAAGCTACACATGGTCTGAATATCTCTCAATTGATTTAAATTTCATACAAAGTTATAAATCTTCATAAAAGTTTCAGCATTAATCTTAACAACAAAAAGAAAAATAGCACATCTGCAGGTGAAAAGCATTAAAATTAAAATAAAAAATAGATTAGCAGTGTTTTCTTTACATGACAAAGTTCACAAGTAAATATCTGAAAAGGAGTAAAGAGCAAACTGTTTTGCAATCAGATGTTTCTTGCTTAAAAGAGAACAGGAAAATACAAAATACAACGGCTTGTTTATTTTATAGAAACTTTGTTTACATGCTCGCTTAAACATGCATAATCAAATACCTACTATTAGTAAAACTGGATTAAAGTTTGCCTGTAACTAATTTTTCATTTAAAAATCAATGGGCTACAGTAAACAATATCCTTCTTAACAATTTAGTTTATTTTAAGTGAGTAAATGGAAATTTAAATCTAAATTGATCAGAAATACCCTATCAAGTAACCAAGTATAATCAATGAAGCAAGTAATTCATCTTAAGAAACAAACATTCTTAAAAAATACTTTTAATCTTTGTATACTATTAACGTTTAATAAAAATAAAATAATTTTGAGAACTGAACATATCTTTATCCTTATATCCGCAACAAAATCCTTAAACAAACTGGCAGATTCCCAAAACAGCCGAGACACCCGATTTTGGCGATTTTTTAACACTCGCCAAGCACCCACGCGCGCCAACCCAGTTTCCAGCAACCTAGAAATTCTCCCCAATCACAACGCGTGTTTTTCGGCAGGCAATTCGGTACTTGCACAATTCGACAAACGATTCCTTTAAAAAAGAAAACATTATACAAATCAATTATCAAGCAATTTAAAACTATTTAGCTTCTTTTACCCACGAATTTTTCTATTTATCCAAGATTTTCGCTCTTTTTTTTCTAATTTTAAAAACTTTTCACTCCGAATTTTTCGATTCTTTAAAAGATTTTCCATAGAATTTTGAATTTTTCCATTTTACAAAGTTTTCGCTCCCGATTTTTTTAGTTTTACGTACTTTTCAATCCTAATTTTTCGAATTTCACAAACTTTTCGCTCCTAACTTTTCTATTGCTATTTAACTTCTTTTACCACCGAATTTTTTCTATTTTTGCAAACTTTTCCCTCTGTTTTTTTTTTTTTTTTTCTACTTACATAAATTTTAACTCCGTATTTTTCTATTTTTAAAATTTTTTCTCTCAGGATTTTTCTATTTTTACAAAATGTTCACACCAAATTTTTGGATTATTACAAAATTTTCGCTCCCGTTTCTTCAAATTTCACAAACTTTTCTCTCCGTAACTTTTCGATCACTATTTAGCTTCTTTTACCCTTGAAATTTTGCAATTTTTACAAACTTTTCACGCTTTTTTTTCAATTTTTAAAAACTTTTCATTCTTTTTTAACTTTTAACTCCGCATTTTTTGATTTTTACGAATTTTCCTCTTCAGAATTTTCTATTTTTACGAAATTTTTGTCCTGAATTTTTGATTACTACAAAGTTTTTGCTCAAAATTTTTCAATATTTACAAATTTTTCGCTTAGAATTTCTTAATTTTTACAAATGTTTCCCAATGAAAATACAACACTCCATATATACCAATTCCTAAAACACGAAAAATACAATACTCATAAAACACAAAAAATTCCACTTACCTTTACCAGGGGTAGTACTGGTCCTAGGTCATATTTCAGGACATACTTTTTCCAATATTTCAAGACACATTTATCCAGCATACTAATTTTTTTCCACGATCGTTTGTCGAAGTTCGAGATGACATAACGTCTCACTATTTTCTGATGCTAAAGCACTTATTAATTCCAAAGTACCAATTTTGTGCAATTCCGCGAAAAAAAAAATAGCAATTTATCGAATTACAACGACCATTTGGAAAACGATTTTTTTGAAGACTAAAATTCAACACATAATTTGTTTCAGAGTTATTTATTTTTTTTTTTTGTAGTTTTTATTACTTTTTTGTCATAGTGGCAACAGAAGGTATCCATCGTTGTTGAAATTAAAGGGAAATACAGACTACTGTATAGAACAATCATAAAACGAATAAAATGCGGATTAAACCAATAAAAACCTCCAGATATGCTTTTAATTTCCCATCCTGACGAGAACAATAACCATTTTTCCAAATGGTTAAAAAAATATATATATATCTACATACATTTACATAAAAATCATGACTGTTTGTGCTATAGTACAAAACTCGCGAAATTTCGACATTTCAGGACGTTTTTTCATTTTTCACTAATTTAAAAAAATTCAAAAGAAGTACGACCCCTGCTTTATTTCTCGTACCTGCCTTTTTTAGAAGATGGGCCAGGTTCGTAAATATCCTCATCGGAATAAACAAGCTCGTCAGGATTAGCAACGCTGCAAACTTCTTCCACCACCCCATCCTTCATTCTAGGAGGGTAAATTCTAGTAACCGCCCTCAAGAAAGACTCAATCAGTTCAAGAGAATCTTTCCTGTGCCGCTTCCTCCACATGAATTCAGCTAGGTACGGGTCATAAGTACTTTCCCCTTCTTCCCCCTGTACCCGCCTCCTTCCGCGGAGGTCGCGTTTAATCGCGCTCCATAATCCTTCTATCGTATTTGTGTGTGCCCCAGTCTCCGGATTCTTGAAATGTAACTTATGATTAACTTCGAGCTTCCGATAACCTTCATCTTCAAGGCATCGGTAAGACCTCCAGCCATCAGAAATTACCTCAGTTCCCGGTAAAATCCGCCTCTTTATAATTTCTAGCAAAGTCTCTTTCGATCTATCACTCACTACTTCAAAAAAACATTCATTACTTCCACGCTCAACACCACCAAATACCCATTCACCATTCACACGCTTTCCTCTATTATATTTTCTTTTTCCAAACATACTCTCATCTATTTCAACAGTCTTTCCTTCCCCTCCCAAATTACTACTTTCAAACACACACACACACATACAAACCTCTCTACAAAAATTCATCCAATCAGTCACCGTATTCTTACTCACTCGCGCCAAGTTAACAATCTGCCCATTCGTATATTTTTCAACCCAAGCATACGTAATAATCAAAACATCAATCATACTCAACTTGCTCTCTTCAAACCAACTACCAAGCCTTATACTCCTTCTCACACAATGTTTTTTCCCTTCCACTCTCCTATCACACCGCCATTCAAAACCATCAACATTATCAGTTTCACAAAGTTTCATTCCACGCCCACATTTCGCACACTCATAACTACTCGCAATCAGTCCCTTCCCCATACAAAATTCAACCAAATCCTTCTTACCTCTACCATTCATTTCAATCAAATTACGCAAATCATTCCTTTCATACTTTGAAACAGATTTTTTTGGCATTTTCACACTATAAAATAGAAGGATTGCGAAGGGATATTTAAAAGTTCACAAAAAAGAAACCAAGAACTGTTCACACAAGAGGACGGAATTCGAACTTACCCCAAAAATTTATCGTTACAAACGTAAAAAAATAAATAACATTTCTATACAAAATAATGCAGCAAAGATCTTTAGCCAACAAATAAGCAACCTACACCACTAGCACATTCCAAACAGAAAATCTACCTAACAACAATAAAAAAAAAAATTCTTTTTCCTTGCCAGATGCCTAGCGCTACAGCAGACGATTCAATAACTACAAAATTTAAAATATCAAAAAGGTATTAAAATAACATTAATACGTCATTTCAATCTTAAAGAGTACCCTTCTACTTGAGAAATAATTTTTGTCCAAAAATGAGAAATACGCGCAAAATATTTACGTACTATAAAAATTACAGGAAATCCATTTTAAAAGCACAACGCGTATACTTAAGCGAATTTACTTCCTTTTTATTCATGTATTTTCCGGATATTGTTTATTTCAATACATTGCAGTGTACAGTTATGAAATATTTGTGCGCTACGGCAAACGAATATATAGAGTTTCAACGCTTTTCTAGAAATAAACATATAGTGATTCAAATTATATTTTACCAATAACTTTCAAAATACTGACCTATAATGTCATAACGTTATTTAAAGTGCCTTCCTACAACAGAAATAAATTTCCCAAGTTAAAACTACGACTAAAACAGCTACTTACGAAATATAACAAATACCAAACAGATATTTTAGCACTTTACCACATAAATTTACACAAATCTCGATAAATTATGCAACTAATATCAATGAATATTTAAAATATACTTTATTTCTACAATTTAATACAAACATTTCTCAAATATTTATATTTCTGTAATTAAAAAAATAAAGAATCCTATACACCAAGTGTAATTACGAAACTTTTCCATATTTCTTATAGACACACGAAGCCCGCTGTGCAGCAATCTCTAAAATGCACGAAACTCGCTGTTCAGCGGTCTCTAAAATGCACGAAACTCGCTGTTCAGTGGTCTCTAAAATGCAGCAATCTCTAAAATGCAGGAAACTCGTCGATGCCGCGATCAGAAACGCGCGTATGAGCGCGCACGAAACTCGCTGTTCAGCGGTCTCTAAAATGCACGAAACTCGTCGATGCTGCGATCAGTAACGCGCGTATGAGCGCTGCGCGCTCATAAACCGAAAAAAAACATCACTGGATGCACGAAACTCGCTGTGCAGCGGTCTCTAAAATGCAGGAAACTCGTCGATGCAGCGATCAGTACCGCGCGTATGAGCGCTGCGCGCTCATAAACCGAAAAAAAACATCACTGGATGCACGAAACTCGCTGCGCAGCGGTCTCTAAAATGCACGAAACTCGTCGATGCAGCGATCAGTAACGCGCGTATGAGCGCTGCGCGCTCATAAACCGAAAAAAAACATCACTGATGCACGAAACTCGCTGTTCAGTGATCTCTAAAATGCACGAAACTCGTCGATGCTGCGATCTCTAAAATGCAGGAAACTCGTCGATGCAGCGATCAGTAACGCGCGTATGAGCGCTGCGCGCTCATAAACCGAAAAAAACATCACTGGATGCACGAAACTCGCTGTGCAGCGGTCTCTAAAATGCAGGAAACTCGTCGATGCAGCGATCAGTAGCGCGCGTATGAGCGCTGCGCGCTCATAAACCGAAAAAAAACATCACTGGATGCACGAAACTCGCTGTGCAGCGGTCTCTAAAATGCACGAAACTCGTCGATGCAGCGATGAGTAACGCGCGTATGAGCGCTGCGCGCTCATAAACCGAAAAAAACATCCCTGGATGCACGAAACTCGCTGTGCAGCGGTCTCTAAAATGCACGAAACTCGTCGATGCAGCGATCAGTAACGCGAGTATGAGCGCTGCGCGCTCATAAACCGAAAAAAAAATCACTGGATGCACGAAACTCGCTGTGCAGCGGTCTCTAAAATGCACGAAACTCGTCGATGCAGCGATCAGTAACGCGCGTATGAGCGCTGCGCGCTCATAAACCGAAAAAAACATCACTGGATGCACGAAACTCGCTGCGCAGCGGTCTCTAAAATGCACGAAACTCGTCGATGCAGCGATCAGTAACGCGCGTATGAGCGCTGCGCGCTCATAAACCGAAAAAAACATCACTGGATGCACGAAACTCGCTGTTCAGCGGTCTCTAAAATGCACGAAACTCGTCGATGCAGCGATCAGTAACGCGCGTATGAGCGCTGCGCGCTCTTAAACCGAAAAAAAACATCACTGGATGCACGAAACTCGCTGTGCAGCGGTCTCTAAAATGCACGAAACTCGTCGATGCAGCGATCAGTAACGCGCGTATGAGCGCTGCGCGCTCATAAACCGAAAAAAAACATCACTGATGCACGAAACTCGCTGCTCAGTGATCTCTAAAATGCACGAAACTCGTCGATGCTGCGATCTCTAAAATGCAGGAAACTCGTCGATGCAGCGATCAGTAACGCGCGTATGAGCGCTGCGCGCTCATAAACCGAAAAAAACATCACTGGATGCACGAAACTCGCTGTGCAGCGGTCTCTAAAATGCAGGAAACTCGTCGGTGCAGCGATCAGTAACGCGCGTATGAGCGCTGCGCGCTCATAAACAGAAAAAAAACATCACTGGATGCACGAAACTCGTCGATGCAGCGATCAGTAACGCGCGTATGAGCGCTGCGCGCTCATAAACCGAAAAAAACATCCCTGGATGCACGAAACTCGCTGTGCAGCGGTCTCTAAAATGCACGAAACTCGTCGATGCAGCGATCAGTAACGCGCGTATGAGCTTTGCGCGCTCATAAACCGAAAAAAAATCACTGGATGCACGAAACTCGCTGTTCAGCGGTCTCTAAAATGCACGAAACTCGTCGATGCAGCGATCAGTAACGCGCGTATGAGCGCTGCGCGCTCATAAACCGAAAAAAAACATCACTGGATGCACGAAACTCGCTGTACAGCGGTCTCTAAAATGCACGAAACTCGTCGATGCTGCGATCAGTCGCGCGTATGAGCGCTGCGCGCTCATAAACCGAAAAAAAACATCACTGGATGCACGAAACTCGCTGTTCAGCGGTCTCTAAAATGCACGAAACTCGTCGATGCAGCGATCAGTAACGCGCGTATGAGCGCTGCGCTCTCATAAACCAAAAAAAACATCACTGGATGCACGAAACTCGCTGTTCAGCGTCTCTAAAATGCACGAACCTCGTCGATGCAGCGATCAGTAACGCGCGTATGAGCGCTGCGCGCTCATAAACCGAAAAAAACATCACTGGATGCACGAAACTCGCTGTACAGCGGTCTCTAAAATGCACGAAACTCGTCGATGCCGCGATCAGAAACACACGTATGAGCGCTGCGCTCTCATAAACCGAAAAAAAAACATCACTGGACGCACGAAACTCGCTATTCAGCGGTCTCTAAATGCACGAAACTCGTCGATGCAGCGATCAGTAACGCGCGTATGAGCGCTGTGCGCTCATAAACCGAAAAAAAATCACTGAACGCACGAAACTCGCTATGCAGCGGTCTCTAAAATGCACGAAACTCGTCGATGCCGCAATCACTAACGGCACTAACACCAACGAAGAAAAAAATCATCACTGGTGGTACAAAAATCGCATTGCAACAATTTCTCAAATGCACAAAACGCGTTAAAGTTGCGTTCAATAACGCACTAATCAAAATATTGAAATCTATATAAAATTCTACAGAAATACGCGATAAAATTTTCAACTTCTTTTTTCAATCTACGAGTTGTATTTGAATCAGTCTCGTATTAATAATGCGTAAATATTAAGTTGTTTTTTAACTAATAAAAAAGTATTTCTGATATACAAATTCGCTTTCAATAACATAAATACGTCATCTTGATCTTCTAAATGTCATTGAAAAGTCATAATTTAAATCATTGAATTTTTAGTTCCAAAAAATCATACACCGTAGCTCACAAATATATCACAAATCTACCTCACTATTTATTCAAATAAACAATATCCGTAAAATACATAAATAAAAAACATCAAAATAAAAATTAATTCATACAAATATACGTCGCAAGTTTTTAAAATATAAACACAAAACTTATGTAACAAACTCATTTCAAACAAGAAGTATTTCATGTGAAATCTCCCTAAAAAGCCATTCATGCAATACACAACAATCCAACGTATCCCATTAACGCGATCCAAATTCGTGAACAGACCATTGTAGGCGTGGAAAAAATTTACGAAACGAACTGGTAACAACAAAAATCCATTTATCGCCTCGCCAAATTCAAGGATGCCAAGTGTCTGGGCTGTTTTGGGATTCAGCCAAATAAATAAATAAAACGATATAAAACATAAATATCACTTAGTAAATTTACAACACCGCCATTATTATCAAAAGCTCTATTTTAATTGGCTGCGCTTAGGTAAGCCGTGCTTAGGACTGATCACGAATCAAACCTACAAAATCGCGTTCTAACGACCTAAAATCTTGTGTTTAGGTAAAAAGTTAGGTAAGTTAGACCTTGGGTAGACCAGTGAAAACGCACCTTTAAACACATCTTAAAATCTTAAATGCAGCAACCTCAAATAACTAGCGCCAATTCCACAGCCAAGAGCTCGGCCAAGGGGTAGGAGAAAAATCTCCATAGGGAGCGGAGCTACACCGAGACGCTAGTATTCCTCCATGATTTTTTCCATCAATGAGAATGAATTGTGAGTCATTCACTGACCTCAAGAATATTTATAACCTTGTTGTTCTTGTCGTAAACAATTAAAATTAAGTAAATTAGGCCAATATAAGTAAAATTAAAAATTAATGAAAGAATCTTATTGTATTATATAAGGTTACTTTTCGCCAAAACATTGAAACGGTGATCTTTTATTTGAGAAAACAATATTAATTGTTTCTCAAATATCTGTTTATATGATCAATCGATGCTGTAGTTGGTTTGTTCAGTATGCGTTTGGCAACAAAAATTTTCATTAGTTTAGTGAAGCTTATAATATTTATTTGTTTTAATATTCCCTTTTCGACTCAACAATTTTTTATTGTACTTTCAGTTAATCTTTTACCGATTTGGTTTGCTTTGTCGTTGCCTTTTAATTCTCCAAAGAATTAATTATTATAAATTTACTTCCTTTATTTAAAGAAAACGTGCATTTTAATTTTAATGTAGAACAATTACAAAAAAAAAAAAATAAAATAATAATAATAATAATAATATTCTGAAAGTATAGATTAACTTTCATTTATAAATTGTAGCTTAAAGGTTAATATTCCTTTTTTTTAAAATACGTTAATGAATAATTTATTGATAAGATAGATGCGCCAGTAATGGACACCCTTAAGGAATTTCTTTAAAAGTGGTTTTTTTAATTAATAGCTATAATTATTATATTCCAGTTTTTTCAATATTATATTAATCTATCAAAAATATTTAACCATTCTCATAGTCTCATTGCCCAATATGAATCAAAATTTAAATTTAAGTAACAGAAATAAATAAATTTTAAGCAATGATGCAGAAACAAAAAATCTGTATTTAATACTGAATTATTGATTGAAAACTTTAAATAACTTAATGACGATATTAATTGTGCATTTATGGGTTGTTAAAAAAAAAAAATTGTAAAATGCAAGCATGAAGAAATTTATAAATACTGCTTATTAATTTATCTTTATGTGTTTATTTAAAAAAATAATTTTATTATTATTTGTTTTTGCTGACATATAATTTTTTAATGGATGCAGTTATTTTTGTTTGTTTGAAATGTAGTTTCTCAGATGGTCTTCAGAATCTAAACAAGGGTTGTCAAGTTTTTGACAAAGGCAGAAAAAAAACCATGGAAAGAAACTGGTAAAAGCAGTCCTGACAAAAGTAGGTAATGTTTTATTTATGGGAATGCAATTAATTTATTTTGTTTTTCTGTAATTTTAACTCTAACAATATGTGACTTTCTAAATTTTTTTACCTAGAACATTCAATGCATTATTAAATGCTATGAAATTTGTATTTTTTGGTACTACTTAGTTATCCTGTCAACCAAAAATCTATCGCTAAACTATAAGATTAAATGCCAATAATGGGTGATCGTAAATGTCACATTCACTTGACTTTAAGCAAGTTACACGTGTTTACATCATCAAGTGATTTTGATTTTGACGTTTTATTTGTATTTTTATTAATGTTATACTAATTTATTTGTTCTTTCGTTATTTAAAATAAAAATTATATCAATTTATGTAATTTGGCAAAATTGGTTGACCGGATAACTAAGTAGTACCCATTTTTTTTTAGTAAAATACTTTTTTAGTATATGCTAGCTATGGATGCAGAGGAAGAGAAAGGGGAGAGTAAATAACAATAAAATAGCTCGCTGTTTTTAGTTTGAACAGCCAGCAATTGTTGAACAACTAATCTTTATGCTTCAGTTAAATCTTCTAAAAAGTCTAAGAAATATTAACTCAATTTGCTATGCTTTCAGAACAATAGTAATTTGAAGATACAAAGTACATTATCTCTCCCCTCTCTATCTCTCATGCATATTAATAAGTTTCATCTGATCCGTAGGATGTTTTTTGGAAGAAATGAAGATTGGTTTGGTTGTTGGAAAACTATTATATATGTGTGTATTACTGAGCAACTTTTAATATAGTAATATTGTCTTTAATTTTAATAGTTATAGGTGTCTTGAATATATGTATAACTATTACTATTACTATTAAAGATGAAATAACTATATTAAAAGTGAGGAATGGAGAAAACCATAGTTTTTATCTCCATCAATTATAAATTTATTTATAAAGTTGATGTTTATGCTTATATTTCTAATGTTCATCAATTAAAATTATTTTAATTTGTTTAATTAATCAATTAATATCAATGAAATACCAATACCAAATTAAGTTTCAGTTAAGAGTATGTAAAAATATTATTATTATTATTATTATTTTTTTTTTTGTATATTTTTTGATTTAGCCATTTTTTCTGGTCAAAACTAATTTCAATCAGGATGGTATTCAAAATTGGTTTTAAACAGATAAAATTGATCAAGATTGGTTTTAACTACTCAAAAGTGGCTGAAACTTTATTAAGGCGAAATCCCATGTTAGCTTGTGGGAAAACTTTGAAGTGTGATTACTCATTATCTAATATAATTATTAAAATACCATTTTCACCATCAGAAAGTAGATGTCAGATGCTGATTATGAGTGTTTTTAAAAATTATCTCTGCAAATTTTAAGTACATAAAAAATTCCTATAAACTTTGAAATTTCCATTTGATTAAATTTTATAATCTTCTTAAAAATATTTAAAATTTACGTAGGCAGTTTTTAAAAATGCACATCATTGGCATCTGACATCTGCTTTCTGATGGTGAAAATGGTATTTTAATAATTATATTAGGTAATGTGTAATCGCGCTTCAAAATTTTCCCATAGGTTAACATGGGATTTTGCAATTGGGAAGTTTCAGTGCAGCGGCCCCTTAAATAATCTGAGCTCACATAAATTATTCAAACTGTATATTTATGTGAATATTAAGATTATTATATTATGTATTTAATTAATGTCTGTAATTGATATCTTTGACATTTTACTATTAAATACAGATTGAACTCTTTTGCCTTATGTTATTGCATAAAAGCAGAAACATGCTTCTTAAATTTTATTTTTCTTAAAATGTAACTAAATAGTTAGCTTAACCTTATAATTACAGACTAGAACTGGTGACTATTTTATATTAACTCTTACCACAATTTACAAAAAAATTCTTTGTGGTAAATTTCTTTTGAAAGTATCCTGTTATAAGTGTCTGTCAGCAGGGTTGCAAAAAAGCCGGCTAAAATTTAAAAAAGTCACGCCGGTGGCTTTTATTGGTTTTAACCAGCTTTTATACAGTGAAGCATCTTAATTATAGACTACACATTTTAAAGTGTTTTTAATTAGTTTTAATGACATTTAGTTGATTTAGAATATAATAAGTAACCCAATTTCCAGGGTTTGTTGATATATATCTATGGATATATATCTTGATATATATCCGATATTTATTTTTAAAATATCAAGATTTTTGATATTTTCGATATTTTCAAATTCTTTACATTTATTTTCAAAATATCAAGATGTTTGATAGTTTGTATATTGATATTTATTTTCAAAATATCACCTTGCAAGGTAATTTTGATATTTTTCATATTCAAACCAAGTGTAAATGAAATTTCCACATGTTATTGACTGCGTCATTCTGTAGATAATGAACTTTTGCCTCTGGCAGTGACTTTTTTAGGAAAAGAAGAAAACGAATCTTTTCCAAGCTTTATGTTTCAAACTTTTATTTTTAAATGTAGAACTGATAATTATATTAGACAGTCAATTCAGAACAGCCATTGAAAGATAAAATGTAATTTTGATAATCATTTATATACAACCAGGGTTCGTTGATATATATCAATGGATGTATATCCAATATTTATTTTCAAAATATCAAGATCTTTGATATTTTCATATTACTTGATATTTATTTTCAATATATCAAGATGTTTCATATTTTCTGCATTTGATATTTATTTTCAAAATATGAATGTGCACAAGATATTTTTGATATTTTCAGTCGTAATTTGTAATATTTCAGTGTAAATGAAATAATTTTTCAACTGTTATCGACTGTGAATCTGTAGATAAAGAACTTGTCTCTTCTGGATGTGACTTTTTTAGAAAAAAAAGAAAACAAATATATTTTTCAAACTTTAGATTGGAAGCATTTTTTTTTTTTTTTTTAAATGTTGAACTAATAATTATGTGGGACATAATTAATTCAGAACAACCATTGAAAGATATACTAATTTAAATAAGCAATTATATACAGCTTCATTAGAAAAGAATCTTTTTTCAAGTTTTGGTTCAGTTAAGTTTGAACTATACAGCATGTTTGTTAGGAAATATGAAATAAAACATTTTATACTTACATTTATATTAAAATTTTTCAATTAAAGAACTTTTTTGTATTTAAAATTTTGTTTTGAAAATATCTGATTTTTTTATACTTGGTCTTGATACTGAATCCTATAGTTAGTTTTTTATAAGTGTATAAAACAAATTGTTACTGTTTTCAATTATTTCATCTTCAATTTTGTTCTAAGAGAGAAAAAAAAATGCATTTTTATATTATTCTTTGATTAAGTTTTCATGTTAAGTGCAATATATTTTAGTTTCTAATCTATATTATGGTCAAAAACAGCATTATCAGCAGTAAGTTGGCTGCTTTGAAAATATCGGATATATATCGAAAATATCGGATATTTTTGATATTTTCGAAAATATCATGATATTTACGAACCCTGCCAATTTCTCAATAATGAAGACATAATACTGAAAAAAACTTAGATGGATCTGCTAGTGATTTGAAGTGAGAATTGGAAATATGTCAGCTAAATTTTAAAAGAGCCAGGAACAGATGTATTATTATCCTGCATCCGCCATCTTGGATTTTTTTTTTTCTTGGCGTGAATTAAAAATTGATTTTTAATCAATAGTTATAATTATTGTATTCCAGTTTTTTCAATATTATATTAATCTATCAACAATATTTAACCATTGGCAACATTTACTACTTGGCGAAAAAGGAGTTTTCATGCAAGAAAAAAATCCAAGATGGCAGATCTGGGATTATAATACATCTAAGCCAAGAGCCATACCAACTAATTTATGTGGTTTACACTGACCTTTAACAACTCCCTTCCTTTTTTTCTTCATTTTTATTGCTTTATAAAATTAAAGAGGGCAATGATTACTAAGTTACATGTTTTATTACTTAACAAATTTTAAGAGATATTATTATACAAGTCTTATTTTATTTCTCATTAATATTTAAAATCATATATAATCATATAATAAAAATACAATTCCTCACTATTAAAAACAATATATGAACGCATATGCATGAATATGCACTCTTTTAAATAGCAACAAACTTTTCAAAATTTTATTTCAATTTTACTTACAGAATGTATTTTATTTATTTATTTAATTTGCATAATTGCTAGATTTATTTTTATACACTTATGTACCAAACTCTCCTTAAATATTATACTCTTTTTTAATTTCTCTTTTTACGATTATAACGTAATCTCTCCATATGGACTCGTAAGAATTAAGAATGTTTCATTTTGATGTGCTACATTTTGTGATTGTTTAATGAAATATAATCTTTAAAATGTATAGTATATGCGGGGCTATGTAATAGAATTTAAAAACACCAGTTTAAAGTCTAACTTATATTCTTTTCAATATTTATAATTTTTTTTAGATGTAATGCCTTCACTGTTGCATTCTAGCAGTCAAGACTTATTTATTTGACAAAATTTAATAGAAATTTATAATTCTTTTAGTAGAAAATATTTATAAATGTATAAAAAATAATTAATCTAAATTTAATATGAAATAGCTGTAAACCAACTTTTAATAATAAAAACCAGCTTTTTTCAATAAAAGCCGGCTTTTTTTAAGTGGTTAAAACCAAAAAAAGCCGGCCGGCTTTTTTTTTTGGCTTGGCTAAAAGCCGGCAACCCTGTCTGTCAGAGGTAATTTTTGAATAAGTAATGCAAATAGAATAAAGAAATAGTGGCTGTGATGACGTATGTCCCAACCCTGTAATGAAAGGGTTAATATAGCACAACTTGTTACTTGTAATTTTTTTTGTTTTACTTCTAAGTAAAATTTTAAAGAATATTTCTTATGTTTAATGTAATTTATTTCCTTTTATTCAATTCCTACTATTAGTTCACACTCTCCCTATATTTATTTATTTATATATCTTGTTCAAATTTTCAATCGTTAATAAAATACTCATTATTCATCCTATCAAGTTGAAATAAATTTTTTTAAACTTGTACTGGATGACAATTGATGTTAATGTAGTTTTTTCAAATATTAATTCATTAATTAAATTTTAATTAATTAATTTTAGTTTTACATGGAAGACAAAATGGCGGCCATTGGTTATTGAAGCATTTAATGCATCTTCATATCTATAAGGGGGGTTACCATAGGGGGACCCTGTTCTGTCTCCAACTTGGCAATATATCACCAAATTTGGCAACCATAATGAGTTGCCAAAAGTGATGCCAACTTGGCGATATTTCTAATATTTCGCCAAACTCCCATAGACTTCCATTGTAAACCTACTTGCTTATAGAAAATCAACAAATTGAGATAGTTTAATGCAACAAAAACTAATATTAGCTTAAGGGATTATATTAAAATTTTCTTTGATGACCTAAGTAAGAATTGACTTTAAAAACAAAATTTTTATATTACTTGTTTTTTATATAAATTGATATATGCAATCAAATTATTAAAATATTTTAATATTTGTATGTACACTTATTTCTAAAAGTAACTGCTTATCTTTAGAAATTTGTGGGCTTTTGAATTAGAAAGTAATGAAAATTAAGGTATAACATAGAGTAAAGTATTTGCATATCCTTCCTTTAGGAATCCTAATATTGTATACTAGACTTATCATTTAACAAAATAAATGTTAACCTTTTTGCCAATCAAAATGAGTTTTGACCACTGTTGGTCAAAAGGTATTTTGACTAGGATAATTAAAACTGTTTTTTTTTTTTTTCCCATAGTTAAAACCAATACAAATTTATTTTTCAAAAACCTCATTTTTAGGAAAATAAGGGAAACATTTAGTATAATGTAAGCTGTTCACATAGAAAAGTGCAGTGAGAAAGTGTTTACATATCTGTAATAATTTCAGAACAGCTTTTGTCATCTGATGCAGCTTTTTTCCTTACAGACAAAAAATGTAAATATTAATTTAATGAATTATTAGAGTTTCAACTATAAGTAAAAATTATATTTATTTTATACTCTATAAAATACATGTTAAATTGAAAAACATGCAATTTCCCTTATGAGATCCCCTGATCCCCTGAAGGAGCTTTTTCCTTTGTCTCTTAAGGGGACGAGGTAAGCAAAATTTGGGAAAAAAATCGATTTTTGCTTTTTTATATCATTAAATAGTTTAAACTTTTATCTTTCCAACGATGTGTCACACATGTTTATCCTTCTATATATAAAAAAAAGTTTTGATTTGGAAATGGACCAATGAAAATCTGCGTAGATATTCCGGGTAGAACTCATCCAATTTAAGCCAAGGCCTCCTTATCGAAATAACAGGCCTCGCAATCGCTAAGTTTCCTTTGTCCGCTGTACACGTGGTTAGAAACCAAATGGTTTCCCGTGACTAGTGCCATCTAACGCGAGAAACAGAAATATTTTTTAATTTGTTTTCCATTTGTCTTTTACCATTTTCTTTACGATGTGCTTTGTAGTTTGCAAATGATAGTTGTTAATCTTAAAATTTTCATATGTTCTAGACATTTTATTTAAAAAATGAACTTATTTTACTGTTAAACAAAAAATGTTTACTGCTGTAACATGTCCGTTATGTAAATAAATGATGATAATAATAATAATAATAATAATCAGGAAAGAAAATTATTTTACCATGAATTTCTCAGTGATATTAGTTATTGAAATAAATGGATAGTATCTAGATCCGGAAAATGTAAAATATTTCATTTTCTCTTTTATATTTTCAAATATGTGATTTATTTTATTTCTGCTATTTCTTTTCTTTTCACAATTAATTTCACCTTACAGTATTAATTTAACATTGCTCCTTCAATTTGTTTCAATGCACAGTCTCATTTATTTATTTATTGGCCTATCATTTGTTTTATTTTTGAAGGTATGGGTGATCATTTCAGTTTAACATACTTTAGATGAAAGCTTCACTGTTTTTTCATATAAAGTTTGTATGTATTAATCTATGAAACGTATCATAATTGGCTCCACAGCCAATTGGCATATCTTGGCGGGCATAGTTTGGTGCGTAATTAATTTCCTTGTTTTAACTCACATATGTTATGTAAGTTTTACTAAAATGTATCAAAGTATTTTAGGAAAGTTAAAACATGCATAGATACACAAAAAAACAGACTGAAGTCATAAACACTTAAAAAATTGGAAAAATAAAGTTTAATAATCACTTAAATTTATACATGTCCTTCAACTTTCCGCAAATACCGTATTCTTGTCATGCTACGATTTTGGTGTTTGTAAATCTTAATTTGAGTATTCTTCCTTAATCAGACTTAGAGCCAATTGGCGTAAGTGTAGTTTGGTGCAAAATTAATTTTATTTTTAAACCGCATACTTGATACCCCATTATTCCAGCATCGCGTTTTTGCAGTCAACTTTGACTGTGGAACAGATTACAGAACATTAGCTAATACTACATTATATAATAATAAATCGGTATTTTTCAAGTATAGGGGCCTTGGCGAAAGAAGAAAATTTGGCAACGTAATTTCTGGAAGCATATTCACTGTTTCACATAAAGAAGCAATATTTTCCAAAATTTGTACAATTTATTTAATATAAAAAAGGCATTTATCTATTTTATATACAAATATAAACAAATCGTATATAAAAAACAATAATAATATCTAGAAACTAAATTTATACATGTAAATTCGGCACAGATGTCATATTGGCGCGATTTTTTTCTGGCACCAATGTCATATACGCACCGGATACTTAACTGGTACCAAAGTGTCGTTATTTTGCTTGATATGGTTATCCGGATATAGATGATATGGTAACGAGGTTTTCGCAAAATTGGCGTCGGAAAAAAATCGCGTCATATACGGTATATGACATCTGTGCCGTAAATTCTTATAAAACAAGCTGACAGTTCATAAGTTTTGTTTTCATAACTGTTTATATCAATCGGCAACAAATCGCTCTTTCCGAAGCCCAAATTGTGCCAAGATTTAAAAAAAAATAACCCGCAAAGTCCTATATACTGAAAATGGTACTTGTTAGTTATCCCGTCGACCAAATTACTGTCGCCAAATTGTAAGATTAAATGCCAATAATGGTTTGTCATAAATTAATTAATTTTAAGATTAAATGCCAATAATGGCCAATAAAACCAATATTTCGACGTTTTATTTGTATTTTTATTAATGTTATACTAATTTATTTGTTTTTTCGTTATTTAAAATAAAAAATTGTGTCAATTTGTAGAACTTGGCGAGTAATTTGGCGAAATTGGTCGACGGGATAACTAACAAGTACCCTGAAAAAATATCAATAAATCTTATATTTAAATCTTCATTTTTGATATGTTTCATTTTTTAAAGCCAGAACATAATTGTGCGAAATATTTTTTTTTACGCCTTTATTTTACTGGAATTCGAAAAATATTTTATACAATTTTGCCAATAACACAACATTTTCAATTTTTTACTATGCATTTGTTTATGGAGTATTACCAGGAGTATACACCAGGTGGCGTAACTTACGGGACAAAGTCAGCTAATAACTTGGCAATTATTGGGGACATTTTTACCCATAGACTTTCTCCGGATTGTCAAGTCTGTTTTATGATAAGGGAGTCTTGGCTTAAGCATGGCCATAGCCTGCTATGATATATAACGGCCCGCGCATTTCGCCGAAAAAGTGAAGTCGGATCCAACTTCAAACCCTGAACCAAAACTTCACAATGTGCTCTTTGTTTACATTTATACCCTGCCCAGATAGAAGCTTGTTTCTCGGGGCCTCCGTGGCCGAGTGGTTAAGACATCACACTGCTAATCGCTTTAGAGCGTAGGAGACTTGTCAGGTTCGACTCCCGCTGGCTCGATTGCACACTCTTTGTGGAGCTCCCGGATGTAAAAATTCTCTGTGTTGTAAATTTCATTGTGCTATCCCGTCTCTGTATATCGAGGATGACTTATAAGCGGGCCTTGTTGTCAAGCACACAAGTCTGATGTATGTGTCCAATAAAACAAACAAACAAACAAACAAGCTTGTTTCTCATCGTCGAGTTTTCAGAATCAGTGATCGTATTTTTATCTAATAAATTAAATATTTATATTCTTCTATTTCCTTCGATTTAAAAGGCTATTTTACACAAATTGTAGCATTTTAGTGTTACACATACTTTTAAGATCAGCTAAATTATTTATTGTTTACCTTGATCGTTTGGTTCATTCATGAAAAATGCCGATTCTTTTAATCTTTTTTGAATGTCCCATATTTATGTAAAAATAGCTTGGTTTCATATACACGTTTTAAAATTAAAATTTGATTTTTATCAAACTACAGTTTTCATAACTGACTTGAAGCAGCTATTTTTGATTAATTTACTGTTACCGGTAAAATATTTGTTTTTAATATCGCCCGAACCAAGAAGAAGAAGAAAAAAAAAAGCCGATCTTCCTTAAACATTAAATATTCGGAACAGATGTCATATTCGCCCCATATTGGCGCGATTTTTTTCGGTTGCCAATTTGGCGAAAACATCAACAGCATAAACAACATAATCCGGGTTACCACATCAAGCCCTTTGGCGCAAGTTAAGTACCCGTTGCCTATATGATTTTGGCGACAGAAAAAAATCGCGCCAATATGGGGCGAATATGACATCTGTACCAAATATTCTTATTTTTAATCAGAGAAAGAAATGGTCATCACGGATTTAAATATCGTTGCAATATTCTATGTTATCCAAGCAATTTTGATTAAATCATGTAAGGGTATTTGTTACTTAATAAATTACATTTATTAATTATACAAGGAATTTTATGAATATTTTAATATATTAAAAAAAATTTTCATCAGTTTTATTGTTTCAGCAGTGAAAATAGTAAATAAATGGTACTTAGTTATCCCGTCGACCAAAAATCTATCGCCAAACTATAAGATTAAATGCCAGTAATGCTTGATCGTAAATGTCACATTCACTTGACTGTAAGCAAGTTACACGTGTTTATGTCATCAAGTGATTTTTATTTTGATGTTTTATTTGTATATTTAGTAATTTTATACTAATTTATTTGTTCTTTCGTTATTTAAAATAAAAATTATGTCAATTTGTATAATTTGGCGAATGTTTTAGCGATTTATATAATTTGGCGAAATTGGTCGACGGGATAACTAAGTGGTACCAAATAAATTTGTGACATTGATGTTTTAGACTATGCATGTGATTTTTATTTATATATTTTTATGTGTGTTGGTTTAACAGTTTTAAAGTTTATTAGTCACTATACAGTAGACTCCCTCAAATCCGCGACCCTAAAATCCGCGTATTTTTTCAGATGTAAACAATAAAATTTACAGTTAAGTTGCAGGAACAAAATTCAAGATGGCGCCGAAGTCAGCGACTACCGCAGTGTTTTTTTTACTAAATTTTTTGTTAATCATTCTCTTTTGGCTATTACAGCTGATTTATTACTAAATAAATTTACATTACTTTTGATTTTGATATAAATTAGCATATCTATATCAAAAATTCCAGAGTTCGAAATGGAAAAATCCATGAACCGGAACACTATTTAAAAATTATTTTTCGCGGAATTTTTTTTAAAAATTATAGATAAATTTATTTCTAAACATACAAAGCAGTATAAGAAAAGCATTCAATACTCTAAATAACAATGAAAAAAGTTACAGTGAGCGCAATAAGCTATATATACTGATAATAGCATTAACACTGTTCTCCTTGCTATCACTAGATGGCAGCATAGGACTTTTGGAATCGAATTGAATCGATTTCATTCGTAATAATTTAATATTTTTCTAAATTTTAATTTTACATAATTATTTTAAAAATTACTTACTTTTAAACTAATAAATTGTTTTAATATTTTACTTATTTTAATGTTTCACTTTATTGTAAGCATTCATTATAATTTCCCTTGCTTAACTACCAATGAAATTAATGTTTCAAAAATGTAAACAAATCAATGACCAGAAATCCGCAAAATTCTAAAATCCGCAAAACCTCTGGTCCCAAGCTGTGCGGATTTGAGGGAGTCTACTGTATTAGTCACTTAAATAAATAGAACTTTACATTTACATTGATATGGAAAGTTTATAATAACCCTTAACAGCTGTATTCGAATTAGCTGTCATTTCTAAGCTTGATTGGAATGTCAGCAGCATTGTAAACGTAACCATGGCGACATGACGTAACTTTGGTGTTTGTTTACATATCTACCCTTCCCAGGTTGTTTCAGTTACGGTCAGAGTCAAATTTCAATTTTGGGCAGGGTATCAGAGTCCTCTGGCGAGCGACTTCATACATTAAACGCAAATCAGTCTGCCTGTAGTAGTATCTAAGTATGCCTTGAGCATGGCCTTTCTTTGTTAATATTAAAAAAACTGTCATATACAAAAATATGGAAATCGGTGGTATTATAAAGAAATATTTGATAAACACGCTGATGCAGACAGTTTTCAAATCGAAGAATTACTTTCAGAGATATTTAATGCTAAAGTTGCACAAAATCGTTCCATTAAAAAAGTTTTATTGGAGCAAAAACTATACATGAGAATTTAATCATTTTTAGATCATTTTATAGGTTATAAGTTCCCGGTGTGCAGATTGCATTTATTTTTTTTATTTGACTATTTTTTGAGGTTTTATTTCTATTTTAAATTCAAATTTTCAGTAATTCGAGAGATATTTTTTACAAATTTAAAAATGTTATTAATTTAAACTGTTGCCAACTTTATAAACAGCGCAAACAATAATGTTTACTTCAAATTAAAAATTTATTTACACGGGGCTATTGTAAACAGAAAAAAAAAATTTAATTAGAATTAAATGATTACATGTTAAAAGCAGGAAAATTGCATCATAAGAACCATATTTACACTGGAATTTTAAAAGAGAAACAAAATGTTAAAATAAAAAAATCATTACTATGCGTTAAAACCTGTAAATGGAGGAAATTACGTCATATTTAAAATGGCCAAAAAATATGGCAAAACAATTTAAATTAAAAAATATATCTGCACGAGACATTTACTTGATATTTTGAGATAATATTTTCAACTATTATTGTGAATTCGAAGACAGCGCAAATAATATTTCCTTCTAACAACAAAAGTATTTTCACGTGAATATTAATAAGAGAAATAAAACTTTGGTGTAAATTACGTCAGATTTAAAACGATACATTTAAAATGAATTATTTAAAAGAACTATCTTATAGTGCTGTTAAAAAATACCGGGAGACAATGCCACTGTTTACTTAATTCATTTTACATTAGCTTATTTTCGAATGTTTAACTAATTTTTTTAATTAAATACGAAAACAGCCACTGTATCTTTTAACAGCAGCAGATATGGTCTTAAAAATCCCCAATTCAAGAAAAATGAATGGAAACCCGTTTACAGAGAGATCGCTACTGTTTTTTTTTAAATTTTAATTCAATATTTTTAAAGCCGATCAAATTAGCATGCTTTTGTAATTTTGGTGTCCCTGAACAGGGGTTGGCGAGCGTAGCTCGTAGAGGGCAGAGCCCCCTAGTATATATATATAAAGAAGTGTTAAAATTATTTTTCTTTCTAAGAGTACTTCACAGCTTAATGGCCATTTAAATCTTTAATTAATTTTTTCTCAAAACTTAGGTTTTTCATGTTTGTGTTCCTTTTATTTCGATATCTATTAAACTTAAGAACTCTGATTTTTTTAAAAATACTTATGCTATGTTGTATTGTATACTTTAACACAGGAATTTAATGATTTGTTGAAAAATATTTATTTTAGGCTGTGAAATCTTATCAAAAATGCTAATTTTAAAATGACTTTCTATAAATAATTAATAATTAATTTTCAGTTTCACTTAGAAAGAAAATAGTCTGTTAAAATACGTAAAACATGTTATTCCAACTACTCTAAAAATTCTAGACCTCTATCTTTCACCATTTCTGAGAAAAAGGTACGTAAAGTTGGTGGTTTTAACATGGTGCAGATAGGTCTTTCCCAGTCCCCTTAAAAAGAAAAGGAGCCCAATGGGTTAAAAGACGTGCATAAGTAAAAAAAAAAAACCCTTACAAACAAATTGTTACAGCCTTCAGCATTCCAAATTCGTTATTACTTACACTTTTAATGCTGCTTTGCATCATGCATGAAACAAAATGCTATTATTTATAGTGAAAATAACTTTTATTTAAAGATACACCAATTTAAGTTGATTGACGATTTCAGTGATGAATTCATGTATTCATTTAGTCTATAAAAATGTAGAAAAGATGTGTGAGAAATGTAGTACAATTTTATTTCTTCTAACTTTTTAGATTTTATTGAAATATGTTAAATAACGGTATTCATGTTATGAAGGAGAAAATTAAACCATGTAAGCCTTCATGCTAGTTGCCAAAACCTGAGTCTACACTAATCGCACAAATGTTAAACTTACGGAAGCATTTTTTTCAAGTTTCTTGCTTGTATTTTAATATTTTTAAAGTTTTGTTTGTTTTTTATTCCATAGGATAGCTGACAAGGAGAGGGTCCAAGGTTGGTCTCACCAAATGCAATGAATATTTGTGTATCGATAGAGTATAGTTAGTATATAAATATATGAGCGCCATAAAGCGCAATCCCCAGAGGTTCTTGAGAAAATAAGTCGTAAAGTTTAAGCTACAGTTCATAATCGGATAAATTTCCTTCTTTGGAAAGTGGTTCAGTTGCACAATCGGCAGCACACTAGATTTCAGTTTTTCTGGCTGGGGTTCAAATCTGACTCGGGTTTGTTTTTCAGAACGAAAATTTTTATCAATGATTTTCCAACCGCAATTGAAAAAAATATGTATAATAATTGAAATTTACGAAAAATATGAATTAAATGTATGTTTTGTAGCATATAAGTTCTTTTTTAACTACGAAATTTTACATGTTTAAATATATAATGAAAAGAAAAAAAAAAGCATATTTATATGTCTATAGACCAGAAATTTTTTGTTGTTATTTAAAATTATTTACAGTTATTTCAATGAAAATCAATAATTTTTAACAGAGAAATAAATTAAAATAAGTGAACAAACATATTATTTTCATTTTGTTTCCTCTTTCAAATATTTGATGGTTTATTAAAAATATGCTTTTATATTTTTAATATGATTTTAAAGTCTGGTATTCTTGATCTTTAATTAGAATAAGTGTCTACGTAGTAATTTCTTTCGGAAATCAATTTTTTTCTTGTTTAATATTTTTATATAATGCAGTTTAATTCAGGGCGCCATTTCAGAATTTTCTTGGGGGGGGGGGGGGGGCAAGGCTGTCTTTGAAGACAGTGGCATAGCCAAGGGTGGGGTGGGGTTCGGCGGCGGGGGGAGGGAGCCTGTACTCTCTCCCATCGAAACGAAAACCTATGAAAAATTCCGTTTTAAGGAGGTTTTTTTATCTTAGCAGGTATAATTTCAAGATAGTGACTAACATTTTTTCCGTTTAAGAGAGTATTCTATTATAGACAGTCTCCCTTTTTACAAGTATTCTTAAAGGCATTTAAAACATCCTTTCTATAGTATACCTCTGAAGTGTATAGGTATATTACATTTATTGTAAAACTTGCGAATACGAAACCTGTCAAAAAAAGAATTGTTTCGTAAACGGAAAAAAAAATTAAGTTTCTATGAAGAAAGCACTATATAATTATACTTGCTAAGAAGGGTACCTGTTTAAAACGGAGATTTTTTTTTTTTTTTACTTTGCAGGCTTTACGGACAGGACAGAAAGCCATTTAATAAGTTTCTTAGAGTGGGGAGAGGAGGCAAGATTTTCTTTGAGGGGAAGGGTTTGAAATAGCATGCCATTCTTAACATTTTCATAAGCATGGGATTCTTCAAGAAATATTTGTAACACTTTCCAACGCAGTTGAAAAGTGAATTGGGTTTGTCTGCCTGTCTGGTCATGCTCTGACTCATGTAAATATACTCGGATTAACGCGTAATTGATATATGTTATTAATGTTTACAATGGAATGTTCGGTATTCAAAATGAAGTGTGTATCATTCATAGTTCATTTACAGGAGGACTCAAAAGTATTCCGTTAGATTATGGTCTATCGGGTAAAATCATTTGCGGTATATTTTAATATTGTTGTATTACAGTATTTAAACATAATAATATTTATATACATTATTGGGGTGTACTAAAAGATGACTACTACATGTAATGTTATGTTTAGCACTTACAGTTCGCGTCCGGGAGAACTCACAAGTATTCTGTTATATTAGAGTCTATGAAGAAAGAATATTTGTGACGTATTTTAATAATGTTACTCCGTTACAAACATAATGAAATTGATAAAAATTTCTGAGATGTGCTAATTAGAGATGAGTTCGGGCTCATTTTTCAGAGCCCGGGGCCAACAATTTTAAATCCGAATCTGAAAAAGTTTGTGCCATCAGAGCCCGATTCCGATACCGAAAGTATGCACGGAAAAAAATGTTTAACAAAAATGCATATTTAAAAGCTGTTCTAAATGTAATAGATCTCATTTTTTAACAACTGTTAATCTCTAGCACATAATTAATTTTATGAAATTTACATTAAATCTTATCAAAAGAGACGTTTAGTGTCAAATAGAAATATACTTCCCTAAAAAGATTTTTAAATTTTTCTCCCGCAACAAGTAGGTATCTCTGATGGACACAATAACGAAAAGCATTTTATGTATAAATTAATGAAATTTGCAGAAATTATGATTTATATGACGAAGAATCGAACAGCGTTTTCTGTTTCCTATAAAAGGTGTACATCTTTCGCATTTATCATGGCTTTGAAAATAAGTTTAAATTATAAATTTGACACCGTTACCGAAAAGATCCGATGCTTTTATAGAAAAAGAGGAAACGCTGCTTGATTGCTTTCAATCGGGAATAACAACATATGCCAATTTTATCTACTTACGTATGAAAGTGATTGTATGAATATGAAGAACAGAGCCACAGAATAAGCAGACTTCAAGAAGAAGCATGAATAAAATCACCAACATTATTTTCATATAAAGAGTGATTACAATCGCAGACAATAGGAGACTAAAAATTTGCAAATCTTAGGCTAATGCTGATTGACGTAAAAGAAAATATTTATTTCGCTTTAGATCTCTGAAAAAAGTAATAATAAATAAACATTCCAATTAAACAGTATCCTAATGGCGCCATATTCTGATTGCCGCCAACATCAACAGGTCATTACTCGAGTTAAACTACAGACATAAATCATCAAATATCACAAGTTTTCTTTCAAAATAATGTTCGACAAATACTAAAAAAAAAAAGAAAAAAAAATCTATTTCTCTTTCCTCCTGATCAAAATAGCATTAAAAAGACTTGCAATGGGATAATTAATTTTTAAGGGGTAAAAAAGTTTTTTTTTGTTTCTACACGAGTACGAGAATAAATAAAATTGCCAATTTGAGAAAGAATGGGCCCGAGCCCGAAGGTTGGTATAAAAATCACACCCGTGTCAGGTCCGGGTTGAGTCCGTCTCATCTCTAGTGCTAATACATACTTTCTGTAGAATATGGGGTGCTAAGCATTCATCACTCATTTACAAGGTTATGCAAAAGAGTTCGATTTTATGATGGTCTACGGGTAAAAACAGTTCGCAGCGTATTTCAATTATGTTGCACTCAGGTATGTAGTGGAGAGTATACGGGGGTATACGCCGTATACCCTGTGGATTTTTTAAATTAACACCATATACCCTCTGTTTCTCAAGAAAGCTATAGTATATATACACTAGGGTATACCCTCTGCCTTGAGCGTATACCCTCTGCTTAGAGCGTATACCATCTGTTTTTTTTACGACTACATCATTGGTTGCACTATTTCTAACATGATGAAACTGATATATATTACTGAAGCTAACAACAAAATGCTTGCAGTAAAATAGGATGGGGATTGCATTTATAATTCATTTACAGGGACACATAAAATATTTCGGGAGCAAATCTGTATGCGAAGTTTGGCTATTAGGAATGATTGCTGCAAGTCTGTTTTCACTTATGGTATGGTTTTTTAGTTTAACTAAATTTTTGAATACTACATGGTGTACATAAATTCTGTTGAACATATACAGAGCAATTTTTAAATTCGTAAGACACACAGAAAAATTCGTAAGCATTATTGAGAAAAAAACAGGAATTGCTTAAAGATGTTATTTTTAATTTGAGTTATGCAGCTTCAAGTTGTCTTTCAAGCTCAACTACATTTAGTATAATATACTAAGGTAAGTTTGCTGCATATAAATAAAATCATATACAGGACTATGCAAAGAACTGGATATATAATCGCCTATGGATATTAACTCATGGAAGCGTAATTTAAGTAGCTTAAGCATTGCTTGAATTAAATTTCAGCATTAATATGTGGCGTGTATTAAAATCTGTATGTCATATACAGGGCTGTACAAAAGAATTTAAGTACGTTTCCCCCTATCGGTAGAAACTGCTGAAGGGGAATTTTTTACTATGTTATGCATTTTCTTACTAAACATAATTTAAGCACACTGTGTATCATATGTACAAATTTATAGATCATATACAGAGCTTCACAAAAGAACTGGATTACTTTTACGGTTATGGGCGGTAATTATTGAAATATGGTTTTTAAATGTGGTATAAGGACTGTTTCCTAGAAATCTGCACAAACTTTTCTTGACTTGAAAGTTATTAAAAAACGAGATAAAGAAATCAAATGGGCACTGTAAGGTGACTTCAATAACCACATTCCACTGTCAAACTGTTATCGGATTTCAATTAAAACCGTTTCGTTTGACATTATCGATTTTACTTTTGGTGGTACTTGCTAGACATTATGCAAAATTTAAGTTCATAATTTTGAAACAATACTTGATTGGATTGATCAATTTCTGGATGTTACCTGCTTTCTAGCCTTTGGCATACACTTTTGACTTCAGATACTTTCAAAACCGCTCAATTGGTCAAATTTGGGGAACGCTAACCAGGTTGTCAGACTTCTTTATGAAAGTGAAGTTTTGCTGGCGGAAATGGCTGAGAACGATTTTGCAGAGATGACTGCTATCCAAGTCTGGCCAGATACCGTAATCACCGTCATTGTAGTTGCTACAGATGTTGGGGATAAGAAGACGGCGAATGCCCTTGTTCAAATGTCGTTGGTCGTTGTCCATTGACAGCGAACCCAGACTTTCGGATGAACAGACGACTCAAACCTTTCGGACCCATTGCAATCCATACGAGGATCTTGTCTTGGAATTTCGCTTTAGTAGAAAATTGAATGATATCTTGGGTCGTGGAGACATCAGATGTATGTTAGCTACCATTATAGTTAAACGTGAACGCTTGAGCTTAAAATATGAGCCGTCACCGTCATCGAAGATGAATATTCTATCAGAGAATTTTCTGAACAAGTGACCACACTTCGTTTTCACGACAACCATTTGTTTTTCTGTTCGTTCTGTTATGACCATTTCTTGTAATATTTGATGTTCAGGTTCTTAGTGATTGTCTTTTGTTGGTGGTTAGGTGAAACACTGTATTTCGAAGGCATGGGATGGATTAATACTCGGTCGTTTTCGTCAAACAGTCCTTTCAACTGCTCTAACTCTGGCTTGGATATATTTTTTTTTTTTTTGCCTTCCTACCCGATCCCAGTTCTTTTTTGGCCGAAGGTCCCTCCGAGTAACATTCTAGAACATCGTATGTAGTTCGTTTGGTGATATTTTCGGAAAATAAATAGTTCACAATGGACTTGCTCCTTGATGAATATTGCTTTCGTAAAACTTGTACACAATAATACATAGACACTCCTCTTGTGGCTCTATTCTTGGAAAACACAGATTATTTAATGATCTCTTGGCTAATGGCCATGCTCTTATATACCATAGCACAACACTTCACGCACAAGTTTCACCTAATTCGGTTTCATTTGCTATTTTACATAATTGCAAAGTTTGTGCGGATTTCTAGGAAAAAGTCCTTATGTTTTCTAAAATGTTTAATTAGATACATTATTTACCTTATTGAAAGGCTAAGTTTTGCTAAAGCATTCTTGATGTGTTGGAAAGTGTTTCATAATCTATGCTTGACGCATGATTTTTCTCTCTTGTTTAATTTTCAAGGGAAGACCATGCTATTTTATTTATTTATTTGCTTCTTTGACTTTCAGAGTGACGCAAAATCAATTCGTCAATTGACCGCAGAAAAAAAAATGCGAAATTTGCAAATTAGACTTGAAAAAATAGATAAATTGGCAAATTAGAAATTTTTTTTTATAATTATTAGTTTATATACCTAAAGTGTTTACTTATGCGTGTTTTTATTGTAATAAAATTTGACAAGCTATTTTAGGTTTTGAGTAATTTTTTTAAATTCTTTTGAGTCTGACCTGCTATGACAGATAAATTTTCTAAAATATCAAATTCCTTGGGGGGAGGCGGGCTATGCCCCCCCCCCCCCCCAGCCCCCCTCAAATGGCGCCCCTGATTTAATTATATGAATACAATTTTAAGTGTGAACCTTTGGATGTTTATATATTTAATGAAAAGTAAAGATAAAGTAAATAAATAATAATAACAAACTAAAAAAAAGTCAATTGGAACTTTTATAGACCATAAAATTAAGCTAATTTTAAAATTTATTCACTGTTATTTACATTAATAAGCTACTATTTTTCACAGTGAAATAAATGTATCATTTTTTACCAACTCGCTTTTTAACTTTTGAATTTTTTAAATCTTGGATTCTTATGATTATAGTTAGAATAACTGTTTTTGTGCTTAAAAATAAGTTATAAAAAGATATTGAATTGCTGAAAATAGTTATTACGTAGGTAATAATTACAAAACCAAAAACCCGAAATAAAAAAAGTCATATTAAGAATTTTAAAAAGGGTATTAAAAAAATCATCAAATATTCGAAATACTTTCATATAAAAACAAAATTAAAATAATATAATTATTCACGCATTTATATCATGTGTTTTAATTTATTTCTCTGTGAAAAATAGTAGATTATTCATTAAAATAACTGTAAATAATTTTAAATAACAACAAAAAATTTCTGGTCTATAATAGACATAAATGTGCAGGGTTTTTTTTCTACTTTTCATTATATATTTAAACATGCAAAATTTCATAGTTAAAAAAGCACTTATATGCTACAAAACATACATTTAATTCATATTTTTTGTAAATTTTAATTATTATTCATATATTTTCAATTGCGGTTCGAAAATGATTGATAAAAATTTTCGTTCAGAAAAACAAGTCCGAGCCAAATTTGAACCCAGGACGAAAAAAACTCAAATCCGGCGTGCTGCTGATCGCGCTACTGAACCGCTTGCCAAAGAAGGAAATTTATCCGATTATGAACCTTAGTTTAAACTTTGTGACTTATTTTCTCAAGAACCCCTGGGGGTTGCGCTTTATGGCGCTCATATATTTATATACTAACTATACTCTATTGATACACAAATGTTCATTGCATTCGGTGAGACCAACCTCGGACCCTCTCCTTGTGAGATCGATCTCTAACCAGGTCTCCTTTTATTTTTTTTTTGGCTTTGGTTATATTATTTTAATGAGGCTTAACTTTGGAACTGGTTCTGAAAATGAATGTAGCTATATAAAAAAAAATCTGCACAAAGTCGAAAAAGTAAAAACAAGTGTGGTTAAAGATAGATCTCAGCTATCCTATGGGAAAAAAAAATAAAAAATAAAAATCTTGAAATGCCAGTGCGAAATTCGAAAATAATTCTCCCATAGGATTAATATTAGCATGCGAATGTTTTCATGTGACTAGTGTAGGCTTTTACTCAAGGCTTTTTTGTGATCTATATACTAAATTTGAGACATTTTTATAATTTTTTACTCATAACTGAAAAATTTCAATTGTGATTTTTTGTGACTTTCAGAATTTTTGAGATAGATAGATTTGCTAAATCTTGCGGGCGGAAGTCTCCCGCCCTGATATTTTCAAGGAGGGAATTTTACATAGGATTTAAAGTTAGCCTTTTGGTAAGAATTTATTTTCTGCATAACTATTGTATCAAGGTTTCAAAACATTTTTTATTCAGTAAAATAATGGAATGAAAATGTTTAACTTCTCAATAATTTACATGCTAATATTTCCCCTCTTCTCCACTATTTTAATTGTACAAAAATGTTTGTGTAATTTTATTTTTATAATTATTATAAGCAAAATTATTATTGTAAATTAGCTTATCTGCCTGGTGTTTTCCCATAGCATAACTATGTGATAGAAACCCTAAAAATCTTAATAAAAATCACTACATGGAATCTGAATAAACTTTATTGGGAGTTGGAAGCAGAGCACACTGTATGATATTGGGCTCAAAGACTGAAACCAGATTACCTTTTTTAATGTAGAAAAATTGTGGCAAATTTTGAAAAAACACTAAACATTGCTTAAATTTCAAAAATCCCAAAAGACAAAATTTGTTGTACTATTAGGTGGAAAGATTAGAACTAGAACAGGATTCCTTTTGAAAATGGAATTTAAAAACAAAAATTGTGAAAAATTCAAAAATCAGTATATGAATTCTGTCTGACTAAACTTTATTGAAAAAAGAACAAATTTTACTACATTGCAAACTGGGCATTTTCTAGTGATGTGAAAAAGTTGCTGTAAAACAGAAAAAAAACCCTGCTAGAAATTGCACTAAAAATTCAAAAATCACAGAGAACAAAATTTACTACTGTAGGTTAAATCATTGTAACCAGAATTCTTTCATGAATGTCAAAAAATCGGTACAAAACATGAAAACTCTAAAAATTGCATTAAAAACCACAAAATATTAAAAAATCATGGAAAATTGCATTAAAAAGGGCTAAAATTTTTAAAAATGCAGAATACAAAATTTACTATGTTAGGCAGTCTGAAACCGAATTCTTTATACCAAAGTAGGGTGTAAAAAAATCATATTTTTTTTTAAAAAAATCTGATTTTTTAAAATTTAAATAAGATTTTTTTGATTTAAATCGGATTTTTTTTAATTTTTTTTTCCAGCGTTCAAATACAGAATAGCTACCAAGAGTTTTAGGTTTCCAAAACAATTAAACCACTAATTGCTAACATAATCTATGTTTTTACACTTTAATTAATAAAATTATAATTAGTTAGTAATTACAGAAATTATAAAAACTGCAAATTAGTAGTTTCATTAGGTAGTATCATACAATGTTATATACATTAATATTGTAATAATTATGTAAAACTTTATAAATACTAGTGATATTTGACATTTATTAAAATTATTAACTACATTTTATATTAAATAGTTAACACTACTTCAAATTAATAATTATTAAACAATTAACTCTCTAATTAGGAACATATTATACATTTTTAAGCCTTAATTATTAAAATGATAATAATGCGATAATAATGCAGTATTCATTTTAGAAAGAAAAAGGGACAGGATGCTAGTTCCAAAAAAGGGCACTATTTCATGAGGATATATATTAGTAATGTGTTTAGTAATGATAATTTTTTGTATGATAAATGAAGTGTCCTTAATTTTTAATAATTTTACGAATAAAAAATTGAAAAATACAATTAAATAACACATTTTAATAATATCCTGTTTTTTCTAAAGAAATAAGGTTCTATATTTTTGCAAGATCTTGGCCACATGTATTTAGAAATTCTGTGGAATGGGGAAATTTTTTACAAGAAATTTCTGGCTACAACTACAGGTGAATTTCAACTATTTTTTTAAGGCAGGGTGCATTTTGCCAATTTCAAAAGGGGCAAGGTGCAGCACCATTAAAAAAAAATGGCCTAGAAGAAACAGTATAAGTAATTACAGAATTAATAAACAAAAATAAGTAATTTCATTAGTTAGTAGCACAGATAAGAAATAGCAAAACTAACAAATTTTATTTGCAGCTCGTTTTACATTTGTATTTAGGAAAACTACTGTAAACCACCAAAATCTAAACTTACACGCATGTATGTGTATGCTAAACAAAAAAATTATGAAAATGAGTTAAACCCATTTATATAGAATAAATATAAGTTAGCCACTGATATCTGAAATCCTCAAAATATTTAAGTAAACAGCATTATTACCTCTCAGTGTGGATTGGCTTTCAATGGTTCAATTTTTTTTTCTTTTTAAGAAAAGTTTTGCTGCCTTTTCAACCCCTAATTAATTGTTTTTCTTTTTATTTAGTATATATGAGTTACAGAGTAAGAATAAAAAGAAAAAAACATTTATTCAACTTATACCGAAGAAGCTCTTGCTGTGCTTAGCATTTTTATACCAATTATTTCTTTTTCTCTTATGCATTCATTTACAATTTAACTGTTGAGCAGATTTCATTCTTCTTTAACTTGAGATTGCTAATTACTATTTATTCTTTTACTTGTAGAAATGTATTACATTTGCTATGTGTATTTTACATAAAATAATGCATAAATTGATTATCTAAAGGAAATTATGACATTGCAAATTATATTAGATTTAAATATAATTTTTAAATAAAACTGTTTTAATTTAGATAAAAACTTAAAAATAATGCTTTTTACAAACTCAACTGTTTTTAATTTTTTACAATCTCATGAATTAAGCTTAGAAACAATTATTTAAAGCTCTTTTTTTGTTTATTCATAAGTCAAAGTACATGTAGAAACTTTCAAATTATGTTCATGCTAGATTTTAATACTTTTTTTGACATTTTAAACATTTAGAAAATTTTTGATTTAAATCAATGAATTTTTTTAAAAAATCAGTTGATTAAAATCATGATTTAATCGCTGATTAAAATCATTGACACCCTATACCAAAGTCAATCGCCATACGATTTCCGAATAAACTTTATAGAAAAGAGAATAAAATTTACTATATTAGGCTGAAAGATTGAAACCAAATTTCTTTTACTAAAGTGGAAATGTCGTTGCAAAATAATAATAATAATAATGATAATAATAATAAATATCGTATAAAAAATGAAGTTAAAAAAATCTAATCTAAACATCCAAAATCAGGCTTCTAGTTTCATAATTACTGACACAAGGATACCTGCCTGCCAAATCTTGCAGCTTTATGTGCAACAATCTCTTCACAACACAGCAGACAAACATACTCACAGATACATGGACACACTTCTATCTTTATTATTTTAGATTAATTTCATTCATTTGTTTTTTACACTATTTCTACATACTGTTATTTTATTTCTACTGTTTTTCAATCCTTGCATTTTTTAGTATTAATTTAAATTGCAATAGCATATTTAAGTATAATACAAGATTTTACTTATTGAAATAATTATATATTATATATTTTTTTATTCTTATTTTAAACCGGGAATTCAAATGATTTAATTTTCTGTTTAAGCTCTTTCATACTATTTTACCTTCTTTTATAAAAACAAAGCTCCGCATGTTATTATAAAAATGGATATCATAATTCCCCAGCACCGAATAAATTATTAATTTTCATTTTGTGCTTCATATGCTTCTATTATTAAATTATTTACTTAATTTAAGAAACACAAAGATATTAAAGTAACAGTGCCAATAATACACACCATACTAGTAATATTTTGAGAGGGTTTACTGCAACCATTTCGTCATTATTGTGATTTCTTGTACCAGGTAAACCTTACAAAGATAATCGTCTTCTCTACCCCCCCTCCCCTTTTGTGCCTACAAAGACTAAAATGTATCTTCCAAATTCAAGTATTGTGTTTAGTATTGAATTTTGTGTCAACTTGATGCATTTCTTACGCATGTCCACTGCTAGTACCAACATATTTCACTGTAAACAATGGTTGTCAGACCTTCAAAAACTGAAATCCTAGTGACAAGAAACAATGTTCTGATCAGTATGCAACAGCAAAGGAAGGAACTGGTTTGGTAAAACATATTTTGTGGATAACTGACCATGACGTAAAGTGTTTAATGCATTTTTGAGAAGGTACAATTTTGTCTCATAGCTCAGAATTTAACAGCAACAAGAGGTGTGTAAATGAAGAAAATCTGTTGAAATGGTTCAAGGATACCCTGACGGAAAGGGCATTTCCTTGATACAGGCCCGGACTGGCTCCTGTGGGGGCCCTCGGCTAGAAACTGAGAAGGGGCCCCTTACAGGAGAATTTAGATGGAATAGAATATCAGAATATTTAATATTTGAAAATTATGCTTACATGCCTAAAAACCACATTTAGCTTTTTTGTCACTTAAAAAATAGTTGATTAAAAAAGTAAGTTTCTTCTGGTGTAATTTACTTACTTTCAAAATAAAAATTTATATTATTTTTATATGCAGTACCTAAACTGTTTCCATGTTAGAAAAAATAAGTATATTAGTTAATTACGAGTGGTTTATTACTTAAAAATGAGAGTGAGGAACATTTTTAATTTTAGACAAACAAATCACAGTGTTGAATCCATAAAAATCTAAATCCTACTGTAATACCTAAGTAAATATTAAAAAGGGACACAATGGTAATAAAAAACCAAGCATATTAGAAAGAACAATATACTCTTTAATTTTGATTTAGTTGTTGCAAATTGTAAAATAGTTTTTATAACAAAAAGAACTAGTATGTTGTGGCCATCACAAAACTCTCTTCTATATATAAATCACGTCAATTAAATCATTTAAATAGAACAAGAAATTACATCAATTTAGCACCAATTCATATCAAAGTATATCTGAATTTGAAGTTTGAGGGAAATTCGTGCATTAGTTCTTCTATAGCGGAAATTCTGGAAAATGTAGCATAGCAGCGCCACCTGTTGAGCGATTTACAACAAAACATAAAGAGCACCAAAATTGATATCAAGGTATACCTGAATCTGAAGTTGGATGAAAATTCGTGCATTAGTTATTGAGATAGAGCTATGGTGGAAATTCTGAAAAATGCAGCATAGCAGCGCCACCTGTTGAGCCATTTGCACCAAAACATAAACAGCACTAATTCATATCAAGGTATACCCGAATCTGAAGTTTGTAGAAAATCCAAGCATTAGTTCTTGAGATAGATCTACTGGTGAAATTGCAAAAAATGCAACATAGCAGCGCCACCTGTTGTGCGATTTACACCATAATCAATAAAACGCCAGTTCATGTCAAGGCCTAACTGAATCTGAAGTTTGATGGAAATCCGTGCATTAGTTCTAGAGATTGAGCTATTGTGGAAATCGTGAAATATGTTGTATAGCAGCGCCACCTGTTGAGCGTTTTACACCAAAACCTAATCAGCATCAATTTATATCAGGGACTACCTGAATATAAATTTTTATTAAATTCCGTGCATTAGTTCTTGAGATAGAGCGCCCACAAAACTTGCGTCACATACAGACAGACGGACTCACAGACATTTTGTAAAAACATGTTTTTCGGAATCTCTGACCCCTAAAACGTGTAAATCCGTCGAAAACTGAAAGTCGAAAATTTTCATGAATCCAATACTTGTAAAGATAGAAGAAAGTAAAAATGGCTCTACAATACTTTGGTACAGATACAGCAAACTAAAAAAAAATATGTGATTGTGAACGACTGTTTACTAACCAGCTTTTGGCCAGTTCTTCACTGGTCTTGGCTACTACATCTATAATAACATCTTTATCCAAGTTATAAAATAAGTCACTTTCTACATTCTTGAAAAGAAGATTAGACATAACGTCCTGGCTTAAAGTAGATCTAAGTCGATTTTGAACTACTATTTTAAGTTGAGAAAACATCCTCTCACTGACGACTTGTGTACAAGGTACGGTTAGTACAAACTTGTAAGCTAAAATTTACATACTGATCTACAAAATATTTCAGCTGTATCAATAATTGATTTCTTTCAACTTTTAGAAAGTTTAGAAATGCTACAAACGACTTCCGTAGGAAAACGTCCAGCATTACGATTTCGTTAAATTTCTTTTGGTCTAATCAGGAAAAATCTGCCAAGATTTTTTTGTTCTAAAATCCTCTATCTTGCTTGATCCAGTCCTGAGATAAGGGACTGTCAACCGAATTTTACCTGAAGTTATCTCATAATATATACAAATTTGGACATAATGCATCTCTAAAAGATAGTTTTTTTATCGATATTTCTAAAAATGTAAAATTTATGCAGCTTTATTAAAAAAAATAATTTTGATTGAAAGTGGCCGCCAAGCATACGAAAAGAGAAGAGTTAATAATAGTCATGTGAATTAGACTTTTATTACAATTACTAGCTGACTCGCCCGGCGTTGCCTGGGGCCCATTATAATAACCTTAATCAAAACTCTTCCGCAGTGTCTAGTGTGTTCCCAACAAACCTCTTTCCAAACGAACCTCGGTCCCCGGTACCTAAGGCAGCATGCACCGGAAGTACTCCGCACGTGCTGGAGACAATAAAAAATCAAGTTAAGTGAGCTAAACCTCGTAGTAATCAAGTCCATAAAACCCGAAAAAAGAATGCACCATTAATGTTCGAAAATGTTAGTAACTAAAGCCTAAGATAAAATTTCGTAATACAGAAAGTAGCCGAATTGTCATCTAAGTTGAATGAACGAAATCCCATTGAAATTATGCCCTTAGAACCCGAGGAAAGATGCGCCTCCAATCGGTAGAAGGTGCTTTCTTTTGTAAATTTCACAAATTACTTTTTACATTAACACAATATTTAATATACGGATGAAATCCCTTATCTAAGGTTACCTTTAAAATAACGCGATTTTTAATTTATGGCTGCAGTGAGTAAACGTAAGTTTTTACCGAAAAAGGGGGAAGCTGTGGTAAAAAGTTAGACCGGGTTATGGGGTCCAGGATCTTAACCCCTACGGGACTGGTGGTTTTTGCACAAATGTTATTCGGTTGGCACAATTTTTTTAAAAGTTACCTTTACTTAAACAATTATGAAAATGCTCTAATTAAAGAAACTAAATATCACTTTTCTTTTTAACTGGTCCCTAAAACAAATTCTGTATGCTCTTTTTAAGGGTACATGTATGTACCCATGGTCCCGAACGGGTTAACTGGAATATAGTTGGTGGAAGTAAAGTAGCTGGAGGACGTTAAAACTATGTTACAGAAAATTGTAATAAAACCGGATAGTTTTTCAAGAAGCTGCAACAAAAGTCCCAAGAAGAAGATTATTATTCAAAATTGGGGGTAGCTGAAGTCTCAGAAATATTTTTGTTGTTCATGTAGTAGCTGGAAAACCTAAAACATTGTTAGAAAAAAAAACTAATGAATCGGACCTTTTTAAGGGAGCTATAACAAAGGACCCAAAGAGGGCCGACTGATAGTTAAAATTAGGGTCAGGAAAACATGTTAAATGGTCTTAGTTCTTAGCACTTTAGTTCTTCAATTAGTCAAAATTAAGCATATGTATGAATTAATCATTAGAATGAAATTTTTAAAAAATGCACAAAAAGTGATGGAAAATGTTTTAAACAGGGCCCTAGGGTTCCAGCAAAAATATAAGGGTGTTTGTCCGGGTAAAGGAATCCAAAACTCAACTTTAAAAATTTGCATTGAAAATGCGAGAAAATTAAGAGATGAAAAATTCATGCCGCACAAAAAGTTTAAGGGGACCCGGATCAGGCCCTACGGTGCCATAGAGGGAGTCCAGGGTCATAACTGGAATGTAGAAACGTGAGAATAACTAAATTTAAAGAAGGATTCCAAAAATGAAGATCTGATTAAGAGGGGGCAAGTTATTAACAATTCATAGGGCAAATGCTTCAAGGGTCCCGGCACCGGGCCCCAAGGTGCCAGGGACTTAACTGGCATATAGTTGGGTATAAAGGTATTTTTTAGCAGTTTTTAAAATAATTGGTGGACGCTAGATCTATGTTAAGGAAAACTGCATGTAATTCGGATCATTTTTTAAAAAGCTGTACCAAGGGCCGCAAGAAAGCGATTAATATTCAAAATTGGAGGAGGCTGAAGTCTGAAATTTTTTTTTGTCGTTCATGTAGTAGCTGGTGGACCTAAAGAAGTTGTTTGAAGAAAAAAGCTAGTTAATCAGATCATTTTTAAGGAAACGATAATAGGGGGCTCAAAAGGGGCCAGCTAATAGTTAAAAGCAGGGCCCTAACATGGAAACATGTTAAAATGTCTTAGTACTTATCGCTTTGGATCTACAGTTAGTCAAAATTAAGTATAGGGTATGAATTATTCGTTAGAATAATATTTTAATGAAATGCACAAAACATTGGGTAAATGTTTAAAAAAGGATCCTAGGGCCCAAAAAAATGTGGGTGTTGGTCCTGGAAGAAGAGTCCAAGACTCAACTTTAAAATTATGCACTGAGAAGGTGAGAAAAAGAGGGGGTGAAATATGCATGGCGCACAAAAAGTTCAAGGGCATTAGACCGGTCCCTACGGGACCATAGGGGGACCCCAGGGTCTTAACTGGAATGTAAGAACGTGAGAATAACTAAATAGAAAAAGAGTTCCAAAAATGAAGGGTGTATTAAGAGGGGGCAATTTAATAACAATTTATTGTGCAAAAACTTCAAGAGGCCCAGTACCGGCCCTTAAGGGGCCAGAGACTTAACTAGTATGTAGTTGTTGGGTATAAGGATATTTTTTAGTAGTTTTTAAAATAATAGGCGAACTCTAGAATTATGTTAAAGAAAATTGCAAGCAATTCGGATCATTTTTAAAGAAACTGCACCAAGGGCCTTAAGAAGGCAATTAATATTCAAATTAGTGGTAGATGAAGTCTGAGAATTTTTTTTGTCATTCATGTAGTAGCTGGAGGACCTAACAAGTTATTAGGGGAAAAAAAAGCTTGGGAATCGGAGCATTTTTAAAGGAGCTATAATTGGGGGCACAAAAGGGGGCAACAGACAGTTAAAAACAGGGCCCTAACATGAAAACATGTTAATATGTCTTAGTACTTAGCGCTTTAGATTTTTGATTACTAAAAATTAAGCATAGGACGTGAATTATTCGTTAGAATAATATCTTAAAGAAATGCATAAAAGATTGGGTAAATGTTTAAAAAGGGCCCTAGGGCCCAAATGAAAATATAATGGTGTTGGTCCAGGAAGAAGAATCCAAAACTCAACTTTAAAATTATGCACTGAAAAAGTGAGAAAATTAGAGAATGAAAAATGCTTGGCGCACAAAAGTTCAAGGGGGCCTAGACCGGACCCTACGGTACCCTAGGGGACCCAAAGTCTTATATGGAATGTAGAAACCTGTGAATAAATAAATGGAAAAAGGATCCCAAAAATGATGATCGGATTAAAAGAAAGCAATTTATTAACAATTTATTTGCGCAAAATCTTCAAGGGGCCCTGTAACGGGCCCCAATGGTCCAAAGTCATAACTGGAAAGTAGAAAGGCGAGAATAACTAAATGGAGAAAGGTCTTCGAAAACGAAAAAGTTTGGATAAAAAGGGTGCAAGTTATTACCAATTTAGTGCATAAAAACTTGGCCCAGGGGCTCTGCCCCTTAAAAAATAAAAATCTGAGCCTCAGGTGCATAAGAACCTATCTCGGACTATCCTCACCTAAATTTCCAGACTTCTACGTGCGATAGATTTCGCTAGCCATCGCAAATACACATAAACACACACACAGAGCGATTTATTCTTTTATTAGTATAGATATTAGGGACAAAAACAAAAAAAGTCAAGAAAAAGAAACACGAGTTTGGCAGCACAAAATACCGAGTTTGTGGAAGGTACTGATGAGCTAATGAATCACTGGCACCACTACCTAGGCTACCATAAACAAAAACGAACTAGTAAATACTTAAAATTAATTGTAAATGCGTAAGATTATTTGTAAATAGTCATGTAACAAACTCATGTAACTCTCATGCAACAAATTATAAAGTAATATATCCATTTTGAAGTGGACTTCCGGGGCCCCCTTGGTCCGGGGGCACTTCCGGGGCCATTCGCCGACCAGCCGACCTGGCCAGTCCGGGCCTGCCTTGATATTTGAAGATAACTGACTATAATTATTTAATTAAAATTATTTTCAGATGAAATATATGGAATCAGATAATGCCTATTTTTATCAATAAATATATATGTGTATCTGATTGGAAACATTATTTTTCTGTTCTCCCTTCCCCCGCTCCCCCCCCCCAAAAAAACCTTTTTTCGGGGGGGGGGGGGCAAACCTGTTAAAAAAATGTTCTAAGGACTTCATAAATCCTCAGATATGCTTTTGCTTCCTTCTGAGGGTAGCAGGGAGGAATTTTTAAATAATTATTTATTAGTCCTTGCGTTTGTCCCAAATGATCCCTTAATGTTCAAAGATATAGCAATAGACTGCATAAAAATATAATTTTAAAAATTCTACTTTAGAGTGTTCTAATAGATATTCCGAAGAATCGTTGAATACTCAGGGATGACTCTTTCATATACACATGCAGACAAGATCAATCGTAATCGATAGGGGATTTGGCAGGTTGCCTCTGCATTTATAGAAGTTCCCAGCACGACTAAAACAGTATTTTTTAATCTGTAAAAGAAATTATTTTCAGCGTTCGAAATCCTTGGTGGTCTGCTGGTCCGAGACCACCAAAAATACAATCAGACCACTAATTTGAAAAATTTAGTGGTCTGCAGAACCAGTAACTTCCCCCCCCCCCCTTTCTCACAGGTAAACTTAATTTAGCCGTCCCCTAGAAAACCACAACTAAACACAAATCACACAATAATTTTAAAAAATTACATTAAATCTCAGTCATTTGAAATAAATAATCAGATAAATAAAATATCTAATTAATAATTTTATAGTTTTTCGTTATGTATACTGTTTATTTAATTTTTAGTAAATTATAATTTTACATTAACTATGATGAAAATTTTGGATGGCTGTAAAGGAAGTTTGGTTTATATTCTAAGAGGGGAGGGGGGGGGGGGAGGTTACTCAAGGGTTAAAGGGACTTAATAGAATTTTATGTAGCAGGCCAGTGATGATAACTGCGGACCAGTAAATTCTCATGCTTACTGGTCCTTGGGACCAGTGACTTTTTTTTATCAATTCTACCGCTGATTTTAGCAAAACAGTTTCCAAATAAATTAAAATATCTTCTTTTTTTTTATATTTTAGAATTCATTTTGAATGCTCAAAAATTTTTCTGCATTCGGGCCCCATTCAAGAAAAGAAGAAATACCACTTAAGTATACCTTCTAAGATGAAAACCTGTCTAAATTGGAAAGTCTTCCTGCTCCTTGAGATGCCATTTTAAGATTATTAACTATATAAGCTATTATATGTATCCAAGTCCCAATTAAAATCTTCCGTTGCACAGGAAACTGCCTATGCATATACAATTTTTGCAGAAAATCATGCCATCTCCCATGAGTTTTAGGTCCCTGTGTAAATATGGATATTCAATCCTAACACTAGTGTTTGGGTTGCTTGAATATGAAACATGCATTCAGCTAAAACTTAATGTCAGGTGAAGCTGAAGCACATGGGATGAATACTGAATCATAATCATATATTCATTGCATTTCTAAACAACAACATTTTTGTGTTCCTAGTGTGAGGATTCCCTATATCTTTCACGTTTGTTTTGTTTTGTTGATAGGCACAATCTACTTGATTACTATTAGACTAGGAGGCTGCAGCACAGACACAATCACTTCATCGAGTTCACGGCTGAAATTCCAGAATTAGTTAAAACTCGATTCACATATTAAAACGCAATCAGTCAGCCAAATCATATCTTGGTGGAAAATACCTGAAAACCAGATTTTAGTGATTGACTCGTAGGTTTACCATTGTGTTTTCCTGCTTCTAGTGCTCCATGTTTTCATATCTTTGGGTGCTGGAAAACATAATATTAAACCTACGGGTCAACCGCTAAAATCCGGTTTTCCTCCAAGATACGACTTGGCAGACCGATTGCGTCTTAATATGCGAATCGGGTTTTAACTATTTCTGGAATTTCAGCCATGAACTCGATGAGGTGATTGTCTGTGCTGCTGCCTCCCGGTCTGTATGTATTTTATCATTATATCTAAGATAAAATGTTTTGGCATCCAGAATCAAGAATTTAAAAGTATGAATCCATAATATTCTCATGTTTTTTGAAGGTTACAAATAATTCATACTTTTATTTTAATATCTTTATAAAAACTGATCTCAAATTACTGCCAATATACTCACACTTACATAATTTCATTATGTATATGTCAATGTCAACAATACATTTATTTTTCAGAATAACTTTCTACATTTTTATGTTATAATTGTTTTAGTATCCTTTGATAAATACTTATATATATATATACATAAAGATGTTTTTTCTCTATGCAAATATTTTCTTTTAATATAACAATCAAATGTAAAATACATTTACATGTCATTTTTAAATTAGAGATTGTTATTTTTGTAATACGAACTGGTTAATTAATTTTTGTATTCAAAGTATATCATTTATATATATATCATAGGTTCCATTTTAATTTTGTATAATGTCAGTGTTATGTATTGAAGCTAAATTTATTAATTTAATTTTAGTAATTGAAAATAGATGAGGAATTGTAATTATATAATGGTTATATATATATATATATATCAATTTGTGATAAGACAAATTCTGTAATTCTTCATAGTACTGAGTCCCTGCTAAGGCATTATAATCTCTATTTTAACCCTTTCCTTTACACAAATTTTATTCGGTTGGCACCACTTTTTTTAAACAGTTACTTTTAGTTATAAAACACCGAAAATGCTCTAATTAGAAAAGACAAATACAATCTTTTTTATTTATTAATGGTACTAAAAACAAATTCTGTATGCACCTTTTTATGGCAAGGCCTACTATCTGGTTTCATGATGCCACAAATGAAGATTAGAGAACAGAACTGCTGATAATTTCTCTACAATATTCAATCAGAAACTTATTACTACAAAAATAGGATTCTCTTTATTTAAAGAGACAGGTTATAAGTTGAAGGTCCAATTTTATAAAAATGGAAAACTATTCTTTTTTAAATAGCTAATCCTTTTTTCCCCTTTGAAATTTATGTTAAATTATTTTAAAGATCATAATAGAATATTTTGAAAAGAAATCGTAATGTATATTGTGGAATATTTCACAACTCTCTTGAGCGGCCCTCTCTCAGCCAGACTGAATAGGTGCCAGTGATCACATGATCTGTCTAGAGAATTAATATTAAAAACATTTTCTCTTGTTCTTTTAGTTTAGTTTTATAGTGAATGTGAAACTTGAACGCAGAATGCACACTGCATATTTCTTGATCTTCCGAAAAGGGAGAAATAAATATTCCTGAATTTATAAAACAATTTTTTGGATTCCCAGTGAGGAATATATATATATATATATATATTTAACACCTATTAACCAAATGTTTCAATGTAAATAGTCTGTAAGTATTTAAAAGTGTAAAAATAGAATTTTCAAAGTTTTTAATCATCCTGTGCTTATTTATATTGAACCCAAGAGAATATCTCAAGTCAGTGTTGAATTCAGACATTTTTTTCCAGGAGGAATTTAGTGTTGAGGGCTCCACTGCTTTGAGCAGCATACACCCTCAAATTTGTTTCATTTTATATTTTTAAATGAAAATCTATCAAACTTAGATTTGGAAGCCCCCTGCTTTTAGCAGCGTGTACCGAGGCATGCTACTCATGCTTCAGTCTGTTTTTTGCAAATAAACAGTCAATAATAAATTTGCAAATAACATAAAAAATAGTCAATTAAAGTGAAATTAGTATTAAGGTATCGGAAAAGAAAATCTCTTACCCCTGGTGCAATTCTCTTAAAATGCAAAATTATATCATCGAAAGCACTAAAAAAGAAAGAAAAAAAAGTCTTTGGAAATTGTGAGAAATTACTTCCAAAAAATCTATATATTTTAAAATTATGAATATTAATATTATTTTAATCCAAAGATAGCATTAAAACTGGAAATGTATCATGAATAAGTGTTTTTTAAATGATAAATATTAATATTTTTTAAACTAAAGATTCTATGACAGTCAAAAAGTTACCCTGGATTAATGTTTTTGAATTTTCTTTAAAACTGCAGGAAAAACTAAAAACATGAAAGCATTTTTGAAATATACCTTCACAAATATTTTTTTAAACACAAGATACAATTATAACCCGAATTGCACCTTGAATAAATCTATTTTTTGCTTGCTTATTTTTATTTATTTATTTATTTATTCGGGAAAGGGAAAATGGTAGTTTAAAACTGCAGTTAAAAGTATAGACACGAAAACAAATATGAAAACAATTTTCTGAAAAAAATATTATTTTGAAATAAATATTAATATTTTTTAAAACAAAGGATACCATTACACCTGGAAAGGTATTCTGATTCAGTGTTTTTTGTTTGTTTGTATTTTCACCTTGGGGATAAGGATGGCATTTTTAAAATGCAGAAAAAAAGGAACATTTTTCCTTTCACCTGTTTGAAAAAACAAGGAATGCACAGAAGCTACTTTAACAGGAAACTGAAGAAGATTGAAACTTTCTTATTAGTATTTCTGTTAATCAAAACATGGAAAATCTGAAACTCGGGTGCTTTTGGATCTGTCTTCGTCTATCCCTGTCCAAATTCTATGACTTCTATGTGCAACAGATTTCCCCAGCAATCACCAACAAACAGACAGCCAAACATCTTCCATTTATTAATACACATGTGTGGTTGTAGGGGGAGGGAAAGAGTACTATATATCTACATGGTTCGTACGGTCCTTGAAAGTCCTTAAAAGTGCTTACATTTTTCAAAGGAAATTTTTGGTGCTTAAAAGTACTTATTTTCATGCAAAATCTGAAAAAAGTCCTTAAAAGTGCTTAATTTTGCTCTCATATTAATTCTTAATCAAAGGTGGAACTCTTCTGCATTTCTTTTAATTTCTGATTTTAAAAAAATCTTAATCCCACCTTGCCTCCCCTTCTCCTGAAATTTCACTTCCCCATTCGTAATATCAAAGTTAAAAACTTCATTTTTTTAACCTTTTTCTACTCTCAGGGATGTAAGACCTGCGCCAATTGCACCAGACGAAGCCAAAATCGCTTTACTGCGCCAAGCTTCAACGAAACCGCTATTTTTTTTCCATTTTGCGCCAAAACGTACTTAGTGGCAAGAAGAAATTTAGCACGATTTCGTCCATCCGAGAAACAATAAAAAATCCATTTTTAACCTTTTTCTAGGCCGCTAATTGTGTCAAAAAAAGCAAAAAACCGCGGTCAAAAGATAACGTAAAACACACGATGTTTGTCAAATGATCACGAAAAAAGGTGAATTTTGTCAAAGAATCGCTAATTTTGTCAAAAACGAACAAAACGCGGTCAAAAGGTCGTAAACACGATAATTTTTTTAAAAGATGGCGAAAAAACCCCGCAAATTTCATCAAAAGGTCGCAAAAAACCATAAATTTCGTCAAAAGATCGCGAAAAACGCGCAAATTTTGTCGAAAGATCGCGAATTTTGCCAAAGGATCACTAATTTCGTCAAAAAACGAACAAAACACGATCAAAAGATCGTAAAAACGCTATTTTTATTAAAAGATGGCGAAAAAAACCCCGCAAATTTTATCAAAAAGTCGCAAAAAACACACGAATTTCGTCAAAATATCGCGAAAAAACATGCATTTTGTCAAAGGATAATTGATTTCGTCAAAAAACGAAAAAAACGGGGTCAAAACATTGTGAAAAAACGCGAATTTCGTTAAAAGATCGCGAAAAATACGCGAATTTTGTCAAAAGATTGCCAAAAATATGCAAATTTCGTCAAAAGATCGCGAAAAACATGCGAATTTTGTCATAGCAAAAAAAAAACACCCCGTTAATTTTGTTAAATGATTACCAATTACTTCTAAAAACGAACAAAATGGGGTCAAAAGATTGTGAAAAAACGCAAATTTCGTTAAAAGATCTCGGAAAAATAAAACACAAATTTCATCAAAAGGTCACAAAAAAAACACAAATTTTGTCAAAAGATTAAAAACAAATACACGCTAATTTCGTAAAAAAAAAATAGCGAACAGCACACTGATTTCAACAAAAGATAGCAAAAAATACGCGAATTTTGTCAAAAGATCGCGAAAAATACGCGAATTTCGCCAAAAGATCGCAAGAAATACGCAAATTTCATCAAAAGATCGCGAAAATACGCAAATTTCTTTTTTATTAGCATTAGAATTTCAATTTGCTCCAAAAACAGTTTTTATGGCTACAAAATTATTTTTTGCTGCTACAAAAATTGATTTTACTGCTACAAAATCAGATTTTTGCTGCTACAAAATTCGATTTTTGCTGCTACAAAACTGTTACAAAATGGCTTTAGTGCAACTTTCATCCATGTACTCTATTTCTTACTTTATACTGACTAAATAATCTGTCCTAAATTTCTGTAACTTTTCATTCCATCTCATTTCTTTAAAATTTCATCTGAATTTCACCCTCAAAATTTTTCTTCTTCCGTTTTTCTTTGCTCCCCCACAGTATTCAAAGTTTAAAAACTCTTCGAAACCTTTTAATTAATTTTTTTTTTTGCTTTGTCATTTTATTGCCACAATAAATAATCAATCAAGATTTCTCTTCCCACCCGAAATTGGAATTTCCCTTTTGCACCGCCCCCTCTTCCCCCCCCCCCCCCCACACACACACACTTTTAAAGACATGGAATTTAAAGTCTTTAAAACTCCTCTTAGTTTTTTTTCCTTGTAAATTTTTAGTAAGATAAATAAATAGGTCATTTAATAAACTACCTCCCTCCCTAAAAAATTAAAAAAAAAATATGCTTGTCCCTTTGCCCCCCCCCCCCCCCCAACTTATAAAGTTTAAAATCTTAAAAATCATTGTTTTTTTTTTAAACTTTTTCTGCTCCATTAGTTAATTTATTGTAACAATAAATAATCGATCATACAGTTTTACTCCCCTCCACCGAAATTGACGTTTCCCCGCCCTCCTCCTTCAAGCATACAAAATTTAAAGTCTTTTAAACTGTAAGTTAATTATAAGTCTGTTAAACTTCCCCCCCCCCCCCCCTCCCTCAATTATAAGAAAAAATTATGTTTCTCCTCTTTGTTTATCTTCACAATAAGAAAGTATTGGATTCGGGAAAATTTTCGACCGATTTGTACGTTTTAGGGGTCAGATATCCTGAAAAATATGTTTTTACAAAATGAGTCTGACTCTGTCTGTATGTGACACAAATTTTGTGGGTGGTGTATCTCAAGAACTAATGCACAAAATTTAATAAAAATTTATATTCAATTAATCCTCAATATAAATTAGCGTTGATTAGTTTTTGATGTAAATCACCCAACAGGTGGTGCTGCTATGCTGTATTTTTCATGATTTACGCCATAGCTATATCTCAAGAACTAAAGCACGAATTTGCATCAAACTTCAGATTCAGGTATACCTTGATAATTATAGGTGCTGATTATGGTTTGGTATTAATCTCCCAACAGATGGTGCTGCTATGCTGCATTTTTCACGATTTCTGCAATAGCTATATCGCAAGAACTAATGCACGAATTTTCATCAAACTTCAGATTCAGTTAGATGTTTATGTAAGTTGTTGCTGATTAGGTTTTGGTGTAAATCACCCTACAGGTGGTGCTGCTATGCTATATTTTGCAGGATTTGCATGGTTTTAACAATAGTCGTATCTCAAGAACTAATGCACGGAATTTTATATCTTTAGAAACCTCACGAGGGGCATAGACCTTTTAATTTTGGCACTCTGATAATGAATTTTGTAGCATTAACATGTATGAGATAGAAGAAAGTTTTGGGATTGGCACATCTGACTAGTTTTTTCTTCTACTGTATATTATTTTAAAATTTTCTAAATTTCTACTGCCACATGGTGAAATCCCCCCCCCCCCCTTTCCCGTCCATTTGGATATTTAAAAGTTTTACAAAAATGAAAGAAACCCTTTATTAAAAAAATGCATGTTATAATTTATTAGTTTATTTAATTTGAAGGTCCTTAAATTTTTTTGGTTTTGGTCCTTGAAAGTCCTTAAAAGTACTTGATTTTTATTTAAAGAAATGTGCACGAACCCTGATCTAAATGCACATTTATTTGTTGTATTTAATAATTACATGGATTTTTGTTACTATTTTTTCTCACTGTGTGATCTTGATGATTAACTTAACTGCAGAAACTCTCTCCCCTTTTAGTGAAGAGGAAGTCATCATTGCCAATAGAGGGAAATTCATGGAAAGTCTTTTTTTGCAGAGAGGATGATTTTCGTGATCAGCTGTTTTAATATTGTAGTTTTCATTGTATAAGTCTGACTTTTTAAATTGCCAACTGTGCACTTTTACTACACATTAGACATCTTTACAGACATCTGATGATGGGGCTTTGTTGCTATAGCAATAGTTACAAGGTAAGCACCAATCTTTTCCTTATTATTATAACCCACAAAATTGATCATTTCAAACATATTTTGGACAATAATTAATTTGTTTCCCATATGTATTGTTGTAAGATCAATAATCAGGGGTCGATCCAGGCAAAATTCGGGACCTATTTATAGGACCCTTTCACAAAAATCTGTTTAATAAAATAAGTCCCTTCACAAAAGTAAATTTTATAAAATGGGCCCCTTCACAAAAATAAATTTTATAAAATGGACACCTTCACAAAAATAAATTTAATGAAATGGGCCTCTTCACAAAAATGAACTTATTAAAAAAGGCCCCTTCACAAAATTCCTTTGAATACAATAAGCCCCTTTCGTATAAAAACTGTTTTAAAATGTGTAATTTGTAAATATAACCAGGTTACGACAAACAAAAACTTAAGCAAGGAGATTTAAAGAAGTTTTTGTTAATAAATTCTTGGTTTGAATTTGAGTAACTGGATTTCAAATTTTGTTACAAAATGTTATTTTTCACAGAAATATTACAAAATTCACAAAAATAACTTTTCACAAAATGGGCACTAAGAATAAAAACCTGCATCGACCCCTGATAATTTATTTTGGAAATAAAGCTAACAGTTGACTTAGAGCTTAGGAAAATTAACTATGAAATATTTTCAGTTTTTATTTTTCAATGAATAATTTCATTGTTCAAGAAAGAAACAATTTACGTTACAGATTACACCATTTGGCAATTTACAAAAGTTAAACAGTGCATGATTAAATTCATTCGTTTATTGTCTCTCTTTTTTTTTTTCTACAATGATTTGTTTTAAAATTTTTTACTAGGAGAAATGTCATTATGAGGTTATTCAAACAAGGCCTTCAATTATGCAACTGCAAAATTTTCAAGTTTAATTCCTTCTTAACAACTCTTCTGTACATTTAATTCTGGTGTAAAGCATGAATAGACTTTTATTAGCTGCAGCTGGAAATGAATCAATCTATGATTGAAATAACAACATTCAAGAGGTAAGTGTTAAATCATTGCCTTTTTCATTAAAATTGATGTGGTAAATTGTGTTTTTTACATATTTGAACATTGTTGTTTGCTGTCTATATTTTCTGTATTTATTTCATATTTAACACAACATTTCTTCTTTCTCAACAAAGCTGTATGCAACCTAATTTTGTAAGATTTGTAGAGTTTGATATCTGAGGTTTAGCAGATTGTAGAATTTTAGATCATTGTTTAATCCATAAAATGTTTAGTAATTTTCTATTAGATGGACACTGTGTAATTGAAAAAAATGTTTCAATGGAAATGTGGTGTGGTATAATCAAATAATATATCTGAATAATTAAATAATAAAAAATATAAATTTTTCACATAAATAATGTGTTCATGTATGTAATTTAGACTCTCTTTTTGAGTGCCTGAGCCTATCTGAGCTTGACAATTTGAAATCCTATCCTTAAAAAAAATTTCATCAGAGCCCAAGCCTGAAATTGGTAGTATGCAATAAAAATTTTTCAAGATTAATTTCCTCCTTTAAAAATATCATCTTATATAGAAATTAACTTTTAAACCTAAATATTTACCTCTGACTTCATTTTATGATTTTTTTTAAATAGCAAACTTGTTATTTATAAAGAACCACTGGCAGAAATCTGCAAAAGTCACAATTCTTATTCTTTTAAAATTCCACTGTACAGGAAGACATGAATTCTGTTTTCCAGCAATTCTGAAAAATGACTTCAAGCAGAATGTGAGGATAGACAAGGGATATCCCACAGCTTCTTTATATATTACGCTTCTGTTGCACAGCTAAAATTACTAATTGAGTTCCAATGTGAAGATTATCTTCATCAAATATTTTATCATCAGATCTGCAGCATGATTCATTTTAGGCAAATTGGTTTGATTTTTTTTTTTTTTTTTTTTTTTTTGTATTCATGCAGATTGGCATTTCTCAACTTGCTTCTAACACTAAGAATACCATTTCTGTCAAAGGGATGTAAAGGAAGAAGTTTGCCATAAAATTCGAATTCTTAACAGATTTTAAAATTTTCAGTTCCTTTCTTAATTCATTTTTAAATTAATTTTATGATAGCATATGTCGTGTTTTTCAAGTTCTGGAACAGTCAAGAAACCAGTGATTATCTCAGATGGACATCTAATATTTTTGATAAATCTGAGACATTAAGCCATAATTAGTATTTATTTAGTCCAAGAATTGAAACAAATGTTCAAATTTGAAAATCTTGAAATGCAAAACAAACAAGTATTTTACTCTGCCTTTGCAAGACCTCTTCTTTAGCTATATTTGTTAGAGTTTCACGAGAAAGCACGAAAGATTCTCCCTTCAAGACCATATATCATTATTTACCAATTCATATGTAGAGCAATCATGAGGGAGAACATCTGCAGGATTTTCCTTTTTTTTTTTTTTTTTTTTTTTTTTTTTTACAAAATTTTTATTGTGTTGGCACAACTAGATTTTGATTTTCATGAACTCGATTTACCAGAAATGGTTTTCAGTTGCTAGTATTGCCTTTAAGCCAATGCAGGACAATTTGAGAATCACTTTAAAAAATATTTTCATTTGCAATTCTAAATAGTTTCTTTAAATAATTGGTTAATCTTGTAGCTGTGAATATTCTAAGAAGTTCTATTCTAGGTAAGGTAGTTTTCTTGAGAGTTGTTAATCTGGTTTCTAATATAACAAATGAATTTTCACAAGAGAACGGATCATGAATACAAGAAACTAAACCATATTCCTTTAAATTAGCATAAGAAATTACATAAAGTTGAGCAGTTTCAGGATTTAATTTTACAGTATTTACAAAATACTATCTAAGAATTTAAAAATTTGCTAAGTTCTTCATTTCATAATATCATTTCATGAATTTTTCAGTTCAGAGCATCTGATAATGCAGAATCCCAATCAATTCTTACACTAAAAGTTGCCACATTTCACACTAAAAACTCAATTGGGTACTTTTCGGTTAGCCGGGCGCCAGTGTTATATATACAAATGTATATACATACATGTATGTATATATACATATATATTTACATATATATGTATGTGTGTATATATACAATATGTATATACCGGGTGTCCCAAAAAGGACTGACTGATTTTAAAATTCAATAACTTGCAAACGGTGACAGATATTTAAAAAATTCTTGCAGGAGGTTTATGCATAAGGTCAAAAGTTTTATTACAGTGATTTTCAATTTTAGTTCGATTTACAAACAATAGATGGCGCTGTAAGCAATAGTCGCTAAATACAGGCTCGATTTTTGGTCCTTTATCTTGTTCCATGCGGAAAAAGGAGATGGAAATGTATTATCCGGGCCACGAAGTACCAAAAATCGAGCCTGAATTTAGGGACTATTGCTTACAGCGCCATCTATTGTTTGTAAATCGAACTAAAATCGAAAATCACTGTAATAAAACTTTTGACTTTATGCATAACCCTCCTGCAAGAATTTTTTTAATATCTGTCACCGTTTGGAAGTTATTGAATTTTAAAATCAGTCAGTCCTTTTTGGGACACCCGGTATGTATATATATGTATATTTATATATATGTATGTATATAAATATGTATATATAACACTGGCGCCCGGCTAACCGAAAAGTACCCTCAATTGTTATTACAAAAGGAAAAATTGGTCCAATCAGATCATACATTTTAGCCACAGTTTATAAATCATGACACTCAGAGCTAATCTAACTATCAAGTCTTACTGAATGAGGTTGTGTCTATTTTCATGGTGTCACTTTATGTTACCCATATCATTACCAATACCTTTGAAAGATTTTGTACTTAAATATCTCCCTTGAAGTTTATTCCATGTTCTGTAATTTTTTTTAAAAAATCTTTATATAATATTAAATTTATTTAAATCTGTTAACTTTATCTCTTAATATAATTACTCTTAAATTTTCTAAGTTTCATATTGGTTTCACCCGATATCTTCTTCACACCAAACGATAAACCAAAAGCATCACTTACTGAAGCTTTTCTATCAAACATGTCATTAACATATAAGGAAGTATCAGCATATTAACAATTTTCTCAAACAAATCTTTATACTGCTTTATGTGATGGTTGATAGTTGTGGAAAGGAAAAATTATGTTATCAAACCATAGGAACCTAAAATAATTTCTTTTTCTTCTGTCTTGATTTACAAAAATACTTTCTCTATATCTTCTGAGAAAACTATTTTGTGTAGTCAGAATCATAAAATAATATCCAATATGTTAGGGCTTAAATTATGATAAGAAAATAAACAATAATTTAAAGATTTTGCCCCCCTTATCTTTAGCCAAATATCAAATACAATTCTTATTTTAGTTGTAGTCTTCCCTTGTTACTGATTTGTGAGGCATATAATAAGTATTTATTTTATTTCCATTAGACTTACATTTTTCAATAATATCCAAACTAGATCGTCCATTTAATATTATCTCATATTCAATAAATAACCATTTATTTTTGCACAGTTTTGTTTTTAATCCCCAAACTCTATGTTTAGCTACCTTAAAATTAGATTCTAATTCATTTTTATTTACCTTCTACAAAAGTCTCCTTTCAAATATTCCTTTAACAAAATGTAAATTATAATTAAAGAAATAAACAGCATCTAACTCCTTTTATGAAAATAGTTCACTTTTTTATTACTATAAATACCCAAAGATTCTAAATTCCAAAAACGCTGCAAATCAAAATTTCCTATTTCATTAACCGATATAAAATGTAAATTGTTTTATTACTTTCAGAATTTATTTTGCCCACTATCATGTAACAAAAAGTGTATTAGCTACACGTAAATCACTGTTAATTTCTTCAATAATTTCTTTGTGAACATTCCATAAATAATCATCTCCAAGCAAAATTTGTGCTTCTGATTCATTGGAGGGGGTAGTCTGCTAACTTCAGTCTCTTATTCTCAACATATTTTATAATTTCTTTGTGAGAATTGGGGGCCTACAAAGATTTTGTGCTAATCAAATCAGTAACTAATACTTCAACATTTATGAAACAATGATAATTAATTTTACTTTGTAATTTAATATTAATAAGTATAAAAGTAAAAAAAGTTTTTTTAAAGACACTCTTTTTTAAGCATTCAATGTTCATCTTGAAAATTGAGCCTAGATTTTTGATTGGATTTCATGTTTTTGCCCAAATATTTACAAAATTTGGTGTGGGCACCAAACTCAATTAGAAAAAAATGTACAGATTTTTTTACGCTTGATAAAAAGCACTAGCAAGTGAATTTATTTTAAAATTTATAATTTTTGCCCTGTTTCTTTTTTAAGATAGGGCAACAGCAGACCTGCCAACTGCTATGAAAAAATCGTAGTTGCTATGATTTGGACTTATGAACTACGATGCTATGAAAATCGGTTTTAAACTACGATTTTTTGCAAAAAAACACAAAAGCATTTTTGGTTTCTAGTTGCAATTTTTATCCTGCGCAGCATATTTTTCAGGAAGTGATTCTGTTCAGAAATTTCCAAGTATTCATTTCCGAAAGTTTTAAAAAATTGGCCATTAGTCCGAAAATTCGGACATTAAAAAATGCTCATGAGAAAAAGAAATTCTGGGCTACAAAAGAACTTCTTAACATAAAACACTTTAATCGTGTTTTTGTAAATATTTATGCAGGAATTCCCTTCCTTAGAAACAAGGGTGCCATTTTAAGAATTCTGAAGGGGGTTCCTTGAGGGGCAAGGTTTGAAATAGTGGGCAAAATTGTATGCGATAAACTATCGCGAATTTCGACAAATGACCGTGTAAAAAAAAAAAAAAAAAAAATCAATTTCGTCAATTGGTCGCTGAAGAAAATAAATTTCGTTAGAGGATCGTGGTAAAAACGTGAAATTTGTCAAAATATCACAGAAAGAAAATGCAAATTTCACCGAAAGATCGCTGAAAGAAAACACTAATTTAGTCAAAGGATCATGGTAAAAAGACACAAAATTCGTCAAAGGATCACGTAAAAAATGCTAATTTCGTCAAAAGTTCATGGTAAAAAGTGCGGATTTCAACAAAGAATCGTGATAGGAAAATGCGAATTACGATTGTGGGAAAAAAAATTGTGAATATCCTGAAATGATGGTGGGAAAAAAAATCGCGAATTCCATCAAAATTTACTGCACTGGGCTAAAAAATTGGAACCAGACTCCTTTTACAAATGTAAAAAAAAAAAAAAACGCTGCGAAACGAAATTAAACTCTAAAAATTGTATAAAAATTTTCAGAGGAAAAAATTTATTATATTGAGTTGAAAGACGGAAACCTTATTCCTCTTACGAATGTCAAAAGATGGCTGTGAAACACGAAAAACCAACCAACCAACCTCTAGATTAATTTAAATTTTGTGTGCTACGATTTCTCATCTTCAAAGGTTGGCAAGTCTGCAACAGGAAAAAAAAATAAAAAATTTTAAACTGTTTTTTAAAATTTTCTATGTTGATTTCTCAATGTATAATCATAAATTAATTAATATTAAAACTGTTAACTGATAAAAGGATATTTTTAGAAAATATTACACCCTTCATTTTTAGGTAGATTTCGTAAGAAATACTACCTATTGCAGCTGTTACCATAGTGCGATTTTTGAAAAAATCCTTCATAATTTTTCATTATATGATCCCGGGAACCCAAAACCACCCCCACATGATATATATATATATGTGTATGTATGTCCTAAATTTTGTCCACACGGTAAGAGTCACAATTATACACAAATAGTCTTCAAACTTGCCCAACACATTGAGCTGGCTAATATCTTGGCGAGGATCGCAAATGAGAAAAATCGGCCCAAGGCAGTAGAAATGGGGGTGGGTTAAAAATTTTGAATACCGCCTTAACATGATTCTGATAAAACCAGCTCTTGCAGAAAAATGACAGGAAAAAAAAAAAAAAAAAATTTTGTTATAGCAGCTGCCAACAATTAAAAAAAACACTATAAAATTCTTACCAGAACAATTACTTTTCTATTGCAAGATTTCCACGTGAAAAATAAAAATCTATATACAGTGTTCCTACTCATCAGGGGATTATGGGATTCCTGGGATAATCAGGGGATGAATTTTGGCCCTCAAAAATCAGGGGAATCTCAGGGGATAGTGCAAAAAATTCCCCAAACCTGGGAAAACCTGGCAAAAGGATTGGCTACTCTGGGAAATTGAGGGCAATAGCTGTTGTTTGCGTGTTTTCTGTAGTCTTAATGAAATCAAACTAAGACGTTTCTTCTAACATCGTGATATGTAGAATTGGAAATTAGCCACTCCTTCTTACAGATTAGCTATAACATTTGTTATATTTAATCGGCACTACTTCTTACGTCTGGCGACATCCATTCAGTCACAAGACATGCCTCCTAACATTGTGAGGTTTGAAAACTGTTAAAGAAGAACTTAAGAAAAATAAAGGACATTTTAAAATTGATATTGGCACTTGAGCCTTCATATTATTCTTAATGCTTTTCAAAGAGGTAAAATCCCTAAGTGGAAATTAAATTCTTACAGCAATCTACCAAGTTTTTTAAGGAGAGTCCCACAAGGCTTGCAGACTTCATCTCTGTTGTACACAAATTAATGCTTTTCCTTTAAAGTTCTGCTCATATTGTTTATATGTTTATATAGCTAATATATAAACTGTATTTTTGAGATTATCTATAGTTTATATTTTTTTTTAAAGGAGAGGAGGTCGAGGGGTCGTGACACTGGTTTAAAAAATGTCATTGATTGTTGATATGGAAAAATAATGCATCAGGGGATTCTCAGGGGATTTTTTCTTGGAAAATGAGTATGAACCCTGTATATATATATATTACGCTATCGTATCTCCATACATATAAGGGAGTTACCGTAGAGTGGACCCTGTTCTGTTGACAAATACCACAAAGTTTGTTGCCAAAAGTGATGCAACTTGTCGATATAAGTATAGAATAAATATAAGTATAATACGGCAATAAAAAAAACAGTGATTTCTGTCGATAAAAATTAATTAAATTATAATAAATTATTTTCAGTGGGTTGGGAGACCTTAGATAAATATTTATTTGACAGCACGGTCACATATACTTTTTTTCCCTTGCTAAAAATTATTTAAAGTCAGTAAATTGAGATATAATTATAAAGCAAATTTCATTCATAAATACATGTTTTTCCTTATTCATTGATCTAAAAATTTAAATTGATCTGTTTAGAAATGATATAAAAAAAAAGTCCTTCCGGCCAGTGCCGGGAGGAAAAGGTAGCTTTCATATTCCTTGTTTTTAAAAAGTCAGGTTATATTATTCAAAAACACACAGCTCAAATTAGTGGAACATGTTTATAGAAGATTTAGTACTAGTTTTTGTCAATTTTGAATATGAATGAGAATTTCGTGAAATTAGTCTGCTTTATCCAAGCTTTGGTTTTTTTTAAAGTGATTTATATTTGGTCGCCAAATTCGGCGATATCTTGAAGTGCCTGCCATTTTAAAACAGCATGGTGGGGGAAGCTAACTAATGAACTTGGTCGAGACCTTAGTAATTCCTGTGCACATGCTCACTCACATCAAAATCAGTTGATATATATATGAGTGCTGTTGTAGGCAAAAAATCAGATTTTTCAAAATGTCACCCACATTAGAAATTCAAACTGCTGTAAATCAGCCATTTTTTAAGATAAAGACAAAACTTTGATTTTTTATTTTAAATGGCTGTCATTTTGAAAGAAAATGGCGGATGAAGCTGACCAACGAAATTGGCCCAGATATTGCTATATACTATGCACATGCCTTGTCAAATCTAAATCGGTTAATAAATACGACTGTTATCGCATGACGAAAATCAGATAGTTTCAAAATGTCAGCTACACTAGAAATTCAAAGTGATATAACTCAGCTACTTTATAAGATATAGAAAAACAAAAAATGTTCAGAAATCTCTATATCAAGGTCAAACACATAAGAGAAAAATATTTTTTTAATTTCTCATTTTTTAATACCTCATTTTAAATTAAAATGTTTTAAAAAATTTTGAAACCGCCGCCATTTTGAAAAAAAGATGGCAGATGAAGTTGGCCAACGAATTTGGTCGAGACATTGGTTTGTATTATGTACAAGTTACATCCAAATCGGTTCATAAATACGACTGTTATTGCATGACGAAAATCAGATCGTTCAAAATGTCAGCCACACTATAAATTCAAAGTGATATAACTCAGCTACTTTTCAAGATATAGACGGAACAAAAAATGCTCCAGAATCTTTGTATCAAGTTCAAACACATAAGGAAAAATTTTTTTCAATTTCAAATTTTTTTATACTTTAATTTAAAATTTAAATAAAAAAATTTTTTTAAATGGCCGCAATTTTAAAACAAGATGGCTGATGAAGTTGGCCAACGAACTCAGTTGAGACATGGGTATGTACTATGTACACACCAAGTTACATCCAAAACGGTTCGTAAATGCGCATGTTATCGCGCAACAAATGTCAGATCTTTTCAAAATGTCAGCCACAAAGTGCTATAACTCAGCCATTTTTAAAGATATATACGAAACAAAACATGCTTCGGAATCTTTGTATTAAGGTCAAACTCTTAAGAAAAAATTATTTTTCAGTTTTTAATTTATTTGCACCACTTTTTAAAATTTAAATAATTTTTTTTTTTTTAATGGCCGCCATTTTGAAACAACATGGCGGATGAAGCTGGCCAACGAATTCGGTCGAGACATTGGTATGTATTATGCATACAATTAATTTAATCCAAATTGGTTCATAAATACAAGAGTTATCGCATGACAAAAATCAGTTATGTATATATATATATATGGATATAGATATATATAGATATAGATATATATATTTATGGCTAATATGAAGATGAAACCACACATTTTATTTGTGAAACTTAAGGCATTTGGGACCTGATGATTCTGTCTAAGTTCTACAAATTTCCATCATTCCATTTCTGTTTTTCAATTTCTGCTGTATTTTATTATGTTTTTTGGAATCTATGTTAAGTGTGTTGGCGGGAACTGTATTTGTTAATGTCATTTTATTCATAATTTCACAGTTTTTGTTGGTGGTCGGTAATGTTTATTTAATGGTGTTATATATATATATATATAGAGAGAGTAATAATTTATGCCAGGATTCTTAAAATAGCACAAAAAAATATTTTTTATTATATAGACTATTTAAGTTAATTATAATTATTATATTTATAAGAATGTTAATATTATCTGCAAGCTGTGATGATTTGAAACCGTAAGGATTCGCTTTTAACTGTACCATTTAATTAGGCGATATTTTTGCTGTGCTAAAATGGGATACATGTTTGAGATTGTGATATGGTCATAGCAATTCTATTGCTGGGTATGTCTTAAATTTAAATGTTACAAATTTTTTTCATATTGTTCATTATTACGGATCTGGCATTGATTAATAATTTATTTCAATTTATATGGCATGGTAAATTTATACTTTATGGTGTATAGTCGATCGGGTACATAACGAAATTCAATTTTTAGCTTATTGCTGGATTCTATTACAGAAATCGACTATGTTTTTGCTTATATTTGTATTTCATGTACCCCTGAAGAAAGGAAATGCTATGTAAGCTTCCTGCTACATCTATCCAATTGATCTATTATTTGTTTACTATATGCCTTTTAATGGTTCAACATTATTTCGCTGGTTATTTGTATCTTTTGTCTTTAATAGGTTATTGTATCAAAATTTGGTGTTTTTTCATATCTTTTATATGGATTAATCGTTCGCAATGTGCTAGTGAATTAGTGGTATTGTGCTTGATTTTGTATTACAAGTTAAAGGTTCCGTCGTTATTTTGTATAATGTCAGCATTGTGTATTGAAGCTAAATTTATTAATTTAATTTTAGTAATTGGAAATAGATGATGAATTGTAATTATATAATGGTTATATATATATATATATATATAACCATTAAATAAACATTACCTACCACCAACAAAAATAGTTTTTAATATCCTGTGTGAGGTGTATCTTTCTTTAGATCCCTTGATATTTTATTTTATTTTAATTTCATTTAAGATGCACTATTAGGTGCTAAATTTTGTCATTTTAGGTTTAATGCCGACAAAATTGGATGAAATAACGCATCTTCACTATGAACTAACCAACAAGCACCTCTGATGATTCTGTGGGTTATTCATAGTTTCTTATTTTACATACTGGTTTCCTATGTTCATATTTTGTTCATTCATGATCAGTGAAAATATACCACAATTTTCCGGAAGTGCTTTCCTCCGGACGACTGCAATAGGGTAGCTTTTTACTTTTGCAATGAAAGCTACCTGAATTTTTTACATCCATCCAAAAGTTGCATATTCATTTGATGACGACAAAAAAGTACATAATTGAAGAAATAAGACTTTATTGTTAATAATAATAAATAATATTCGATTACACAGGAGGTGTAATGTTGATGGCATTTGACAATGCTGAAAATATCTGACTGAATTTTAAAGGCCTGTGAGCTATATAAATTTAATATGATTTGTAGAATATTCACAGAAATGTATGGGTGTATACCAGAAGTATATAAAGCAGTTCTTAAAGGAATGTGGTAATCTTGAAATCAGGTTTCAGCTTGCATTATTTTTATTTTTTGACCAGAATGCCATTTTGGTGCTTCGAAATCAAGAATACCCAGTATTTTAATTAAATGGGGAAAAACATTTTAAATCAGGGTATAAAAAAAGTTATGATTTTTTTTTAATCAAAATAATCTGATTTTTCTTATAAATATAAGATTTTTTAAAATTTAAATCAGATTTTTTGTTTTTTCCCTCATATTTAAGATGTTGAATGGCAACCAAACACTATAGGTTTCCAAAATAACTTGTCTTCATACTATATCTATTCTTGTAAAAATCTTGCTGAATTTATGAGTACTTTTTGAAAAATTGTTTTTTATAATAAATCTATCATAATGAAGAGAAATTCTAGAACATGATTATTTTTGGGGTTGGTGGAAGTAGTTTGGTTACACTTACTTACACATGATCATTTTAAAGTATACTAAGACAGTATTTTAAATGAAAATCAAATTTCAAATTAATTGCTTAAAAGGCACAAAGGCCAACATAGTGAAAAAGTTTCCATGCCGGGACTCGAACCCAGGCCATTGGTTTACGGAAAATATTCGTTTTGTGCTGTGTCTGTAGCCTTGCCAACATGTAATAGTGGGAAGTTCCAGGCTGGGTATCGCCCCATGTGGTTTAGTCGGTAAAACGTCAGTGTGCTATACTGATGGCCCAGGTTCGAGTCCCGGCATGGAATCTTTTTCACTAGGTTGGCCTTTGTGCCTTTTAAGCAATTAATTTGAAATATTGTATGCAAGGTGAAATTTTCTCTCTGGAAAAATTTCCAAGTAGTACTAAGACAATATTTTGGTAAAAAATATTTGCTGCAAAAATCAGTTTAAAAAAATGGAAAATATTTTTCACTTAAGTACAATTTTCCCAGTTTTACATGCACTCATGTACCCATCTGCATCTTATCTTTTAATACAACACAAATAATATAAATAAAATTAATTTTTTTCTGTCATGTAGATAATAATGTCTATAATGTAGAGCAATTCCTACAGTTAAGAAACTTTTCAACCAATTTCTACTTTTATTTATTTTATGCAAGAATCTTTCTAAATTTATTTATATACCTTAATTTTTGTTTAGTACTTTACTTATTATTAGTATTATTTAATGCAAGCATCAGTGTATGTCTTTGTACAATGTTTAGTGATCATTGCCTCGCCAGGTATTTTAACAGGATGTTTTAATAAATTTATAATCATTATAATGATATATATATATGTAATAAAATCAATTACATGAGGAATTTTATCTATTCGTTACCAAAATAGTTAACAAATGTTTTATTCAAGAGAAAAAAATAAAATTATTTCGAAAATTGATCAGCTATAAAATCTGTAGACTCTCGGCCGTTATTATCTTTATTCTGTTTTTCTGTGCTCTTATAGCCTACAACACAACCATATATAAAACAGGTGCAAGATATTTTTAAATAAATAAAAATATTAATTTACCATGCAAATTATAAGAATGTCATCTCAAATAGTTTTTAAGTGCTGTATATAATGGTAATAATGGTCAAATGAATTTTGGCCATTTTTGTTCTCGAAATGACACCAGGGATATTTCTCCTATGATGAATTCTTTTCAGTTAGTGGTTCCCAAGAAAAAAACAAAACAAACAATAGATACAGATAGCTACTATTGAGAAAGTAAAAGTCATTCATTTTTTCTTTTTTTTTTTTTTTTTTTTTGAGGGGTTGGGAGAGATTATTTGATCTACTAAATAATATGTTGCTCCTTAGATATTATTTTATTCTAAGTCAAGGGAAAACTACATATTCCAAAAGAATTTCAATATTGATTGCATTTTTTCTCAATGTTTTTTTTTAAAAAAACAGATTGATTTAAACCACAATTTTTATTGATTTAAACCACAATTTTTATTGATTTAAACAATGATTTTTATCAATGTGATTTAAATTGGTATACGCTGCTTCAAATAACAACACTTTTGGCTAATAAATGTGATTCTGATCTTCTTGAGCTAAAGTAACACTTTACATATGTTTTGAATTTTTCATTTATACACCTGCTTGAAGTGAAATGGAATATTTTTCAATAATTCAATGATTTGAAACTTGTTATGTCTTTAGAAGACCACTGTATATTTATTGCATGTTGTAAAATCATAAACTAACCGTTGTCATAGATATTAGTCTGAGTTGACAGCACTTTAAAATATACCTAATTTAACAGATTCACTGTTTTATTGAAATGTTAAACTGCAAATCTGATATTATTTTAAAAGGCAGACTTGTGATTTTTTAGATTACTCTATTAAATATTGATTTGAAGTTCATCAGTATTTCAAAACAATCTTCATTACAGGAATTGGGAAGTTTTTTTTAAATGTTAAGAGTCACACTAGAAAAATTAAGTGCTAGGAAAAATCAGCCTAGTTTAATTAAAAAAAAATAATTTAATAAAAGATGGCCCTAAGTTGGTAAAAAATAAAACCTATATTCATTTTATGCATTAACCTTTTAGTCTATTGCATATCTATACATCTTTAGTTTTATAATACAGTTGAACCTCATTAATGTGAACACTCGCGGGGAATTTTTTTTTTTTTGTTTGTGTTAAAAGTAGTTTGCGTTATCCATACTTTAAAAATATTAATTATTCCATGTAACAAGAATAAATATACATACATATCTTTAAAACCTACTGTGTTGCTGGTGTTGATTTTGTTTTCTAAGACTAATCTGTCAAGAATATAGACCTACACGTGGAATGTCTCTCGGTGAAAGTATTTTCAAAGAAAACTGGCCGTTATTTACGCTACATCCGAAAAAATGCCCCAAAGTTCCGAACAGCCAACTTCATTTATTTTTGCAGATTAGAATTTAAGTCATCACCACCACAGCAATCTCTCAGTTTAATTAGCGTATATAAACAGCTTTGTGAAAACAACTTTAATTAGGTTTCTTCACTTCTTAATGCAATTCTTACAATAGAATTTTATCTTTCCATTGGTTAGAAGGAGGAAGCGCCTGACAATTTTACAATTGCTAGTCTGTGGCTATCATGACTAAAGACATTTCCCTTCCGAGACTAACATTCTTTCAAAAATTTAAAAAAAAAGTAGACCTCAGTACAATTCCTTGGAAAAGTTGGGAAAACTTACTTTATTCAGGCTATGAGTCAGAAATGTTTCAAAGACCAATTATTTTCAATTCATGATAAACAATATTTCGTGTTAAGTGTGCTTGTGTTAAAAGGACTAAAATCACAGAAAATGCCTATGCAACTTGATGCGACAATTGGAAATAGTTCGTGTTAACGAGGTTTGACTGTACTTATTTATACCTTTTTCAGTGTTAAAATTCTTAAAATAACTTCAAGTTTCATTCAAATTAATCATTATTAAATTTCTGAACTCTTTACTTCCAATCGATTTCTTAATTTATTTCTCATCAGATTCAAAAGAAAACCCTCCATCACACAAAGCTGTGGAAACTGACCCTGCAATAAGTTTATTTAAATATGGAGATGGTCTTTCAAGGCTTGAGATTTTTATTTATTTTAAATTTTTTCAGGTAAATTTTTTCAGTAGTTCTTTATTTACATGTACATTTAGCTAAAGATAGCAGTTATTTTTTAAATTGGAAGTGATAATATAAATTTAACATTTAAGTAACATAAAAGAATGTGCACAAATATCACAAGGCGAAGTGATTTATTTTTGCCAATAAACCCTTCGAATTTCAGCTGCTTCCACAGAACTGTATGATAATTTTTCTAAATAAGATATATTAGTTTTTTTTTTTTTTTTTGATACACTTACTTGGAACTCATTTAACATTATGAACAAAATGGAATTTCATATCCTTAAAGACTTTGCCACTTTCTTCAGCCGCTAAATATTTTAAATGAATTCTTATAAAATTTATACAGTTGCATTAGTGTACTGTCAATTTTTGAAAGGTATATTGTAATTTTAATTGAGCTTAATACAGCCAATTTCAATCTTCGAGCAATAATATAATGATTTGAAATTAACAGTTCCTTACCTGTTATAGAGCTTAATTTTATTACAAAGTCATTTTCTTTTCTTACCATTGCTGCTACAGTGTAATAACAAGTTGTTTCTTGAAAAAAAGTTTATATTACTTTTAACCCTTTTGCAATGGTATATGTGGTTTATATGGAACATGCAATCTTTAATTTTTTTACCAATAATTTTTGTCTTAATTAATGACAGAATTTTTCTAATTAGTCAAATGTTTTTATTTTGAAATACTGGTGCCAAAAGATCAAAATTTGTGTGCAAAACTCTTATCACTATGAGGTTGATTTAGAAGAAAAATAGTGATCAGCATTGAATTTTTTAGTTGCCAAATTGTCCTAGTGACCTGGATTTTTCAAACCCTGCCTTATTACATATTATAAAAATTAATTTCTTGTTATAAAGTTAATCTTTGCCTATCATATCACTTTGAGACATCTCTCAAAACTGTCAATCTAAAGATTACCATTTAACAAAGATTCCCTGATTTATTAAAATAATGGACTTCAAATCTTTAATTTTATTGTAAAAGAATTTCTAGCTGTTTTAGAGATTACTATAAGCTGGGATTGCTTGGACTTGAACCGGGTTAATTGGAACCACGACAAAATCTTTTTATATCAGTCCTGGTTCTACTGGTTGAGAGTATTGATATAATTCAACAATTCTCAATTAAACATGTCGATTTTCTCTACACAGTAGACCAATGATTAATTTAACCCCCTCCCCTTAAAATGTGGGTCAAAGCAACCAGAGCACAGCAAGGGAGGTGCAGGGTGCAGACAGATCAATAGAAAAACAAATAAAATTTCACTTCTGATTTTTCTTTCTTTTTTATGATTTTCAAGTCATATGTATAAATAGCTGCTTTATATTAAAAAATTATTAAATAATTAATTTACATATACAGATAATATTAAATTAAGCCAAAGAAAAGGTTGTAAAGTTATGAATAAAGTTTAATATTTAAAACACTCTAGATATATTACTTTCTTTATGTATCATCATTTTGTTGTAACACACTTTCTTCACATTAGAAACATTGTCAGATATTTTTTTTTCCTTCACCTGTATAGAATACTTATTAAAAAAAAAAAAAAAAAAAATGCTAACACAGGCTAGTGTCAGAGAATATCTGATTATTGGCTGTATGAAACATAATTTCTGTGCAAGTTTCTGTCAATTAGTTTTATGGGATTTGATAAGTATGCCCTATTACTTTGTTTCTATGTACACAGGCACAATTTTATTAGCTATACAGAGGTCGATCAAAACAAAATTTAAGTCTTACTTAGGGCCCTTTCACAAAAATGTATTTAATAAAATCGGTTCTTTTACAAAAATCCTCTTAATAGAACAGGTACCTTCACAATTAATCTTAATAAAATAAATCTCTTCACAAAATTCCATTTCATAAAAACATACTCTCCCTTCATTAATTATTTTTGTATAACAAATTATAACTCCTTGTAATACTGTACTTGCTAAATGTTGTAAGGTAAAAGCATTAAAAAAGTTTTATTAGACTGTTTATATGTTTTGGCTGTATCCAAGCCATTATCAAAACAAATAAGAATGTTCTAAAATTGCACAATCTATAATGTAATGATTGCAAACATTTCCAATCTATGATTAGATCATGCAATTTTTGAATGTACTTATTTGTTTTGATAATGGCTCCGATACAGCTGAAACATGTAAACAGTCTAATAAAATATTTTTAATGTTTTTATCTTACTCTTTCAGCTATTGAACGAAGTAATTATTTTTATTTTGTTAGATTTTAAGATGTGCAATTTACAAACAAAACAAATTCAACAAAAAAAAAAAAAAAAAACTTTTGCAGAAGGAGTTTAAAAAGTTATTGTGAATAATTGCATGGTTTTAATTAGAGTAACTGGATTTCATCTTTTGTTTAAAAATGTTATTTTCCACAAAAATATAATAAATTTCACTAAAATAGTTTTTAACTTTCACAACCCCCCCCCCCCCCCCACACACACACACACACACACAAAAAAAAAAAAAAAAAAAAAAAAAAAAAAAATTGGCATTGACCCCTGTTATAAGTTAATAATCATAAACTGTTGACAGCTGAAGAAAAAACTGATATCACAGGTGATCTTTAACATTTTGTGTAATTCATTTAAACTTTAATCATTGAAATTGTCTAATTTCAATCTATTCTCTGTTTTTAAAGTAAAAAAAAAGAAAGAAAAGAAAGAAAGAAAGAGAGAGAATGGGCATAGAGGGGAGAAATTAAACTGAAAAATGTTTAATTTATTTATACCTTCTAATTTTACTGTATTTTATTTTTATATTATTATCCTTATTGAAATTTTGAAATTTGTATACTTACACACATGCAGCCAATCAGTTTAGCTACAGTTTTATGTAATTCTTTCTGTTGGTGATATAATAGGAATTTTTTTAAATCATGTTTGGTAAATGATGCTTTATGAGTTTAGTTAATTGAACATGTATAACTTATGTGTAAGTCCCCCCCTCCCCCTCTCCACACACACGTACCTGTTTTAACTTTCATAAAAGTTCTCAGAAATACTTAATTTTAATATACTATGAGATGCAGTAACTATAGGACATTTAATGCTAAAAAATTATTACTGTATCAAATTATTCTCAACATTTTGTTTTTGTACATATCCATCTTATACAGAAAAAGGTATTACATAATGCAATTATACTGATTATAATTAAGAATACAATTTAACCTTTCAGTGGGCACAGCACATGACATATATATCTATTTTTTTTAGAAACCATTCTTAGCTAACATTTGTATCTTAAAAGTAACCATCATGCTAAATTTCAAGTTTCTAGTCCCAGCAGTATCACAAAAGTCATGTATTTTGAATGTCCCCCCCCCCCCCCCATGCACACTTTAAATGAAATTATTTTTTTAATGTTCTATGCATGCATTTACATCAAAAGTAGCATCCACATTAAATTTTGAGTATTTATCCTTAACAATTTCATAGAAATTGTAATTTAGAACGCTTTTCATCCATTTCACCTTTTTAAATTTTGTATTTCTTTAATAAACTGCTCTGTGCGTGTATTTACAACTTAAAAGTAACAGCCATGTCAAATTTCGACTTTCTGTCCCTAACAATTTCATAGAAATTGTAACTTAGATGTTTTTAGAACTTTTCTTCTCATTTCACCCTTTTAAATTTCGAATTTTTTTAGAAACTATTCTTAATGAGCATTTGTATCTTAAAAGTAATCACCATGTCAAAATTGAAGTTTCTAGTCCCTTCAGTATTGGAAAAATCATAAGCTTAGAAGGTTTTTTTTTTTTCCCGAGCAGCCTTTTAAATTTCAAATATAAAAAAAAAGGGGTTGTGTGCATGCATTTGCATCTTAACCCTTTGTTGCATACGTTAAAACTGGAAAATTACCAACGCTAAATGTGCTATTTTCTATTTGCTAAGTTACCCGTTGTTGTTGTGCAATCTCGATTTTTCTACTGAAAGCATAGATGTCACAGAGTAGCATAGTCTTTGAATAGGAACTGTAAATGAAATAGTTTGGATAGCGGGAAAAATAGAATTTTTGTCCACTGTAGTGGACGGTATGCAACAAAGGGTTAAAAGTAGCAGCCGTGTCAAATTCCAAGTTTCTGTCCCTAAGAATTCTATACGAATCATAATTTAGAACGTTTTTATAGTGCTTTCAGCTCATTTCACCTAAATTTTGAATATTTTTATAAACCATTCTTAGCAAGCATTTGTGTCTTAAAAGTAACAGCCACATTAAATTTCAAATTTTTATCCTTGACAATTAGTTCCATCGAAATCAAATTTGGAACATTTTTAGAATGTTTTCCACTTATTTCACCCTTTTAAATTTCAAACTTTTTAAAAACCATTCATAGAAAGTATTTAGATCTTAAATGTAACCACCACAACAAATTTCAAATTTCTAGCCCCAACAATATCACAGAAATCACAATTTTAGAAAATTTTTTGCTCCTGCACCCATTTAGAAGTTGTTGCACCGACATTTGGAAATTGCTCCACTTCATGTAATTGCAATAAAATATTTATTTTTTCTGAATAAAAATCGGCACATGATTTAAAATATGATTACACTTTCATCAGGGAAAGTTTTTAGTATGACCTAATCTTTTGTCTTCAAATAAAAAAAAAAGTACAAATATGCATTTTTATTTATATAAAGTGTTTAAAGCCTTTATGGCAATATTTTAAAAATATATATTAAATAAGCCTAAATAAATATAATTTTGATTTTTAAATATTCTTGGAAGATAAGTGAAAATTCATGTTTTATAAGTGAAAATGCAATCAACTCTGTGAAATCCGCCAATGTATAATCCACAAATGTCTATTATTCGCACTACACATTGAAATGTAAACAATGAAAATTGTCATTAACAGTTAAACTCAAAGTTTTTTTTTTTTTTTTCAATTATCAATTTTCCATTAAATAAATATTTAAATATGAATTGGATATAAATATTTAAATTTCCTTGAATAACAAAATTTTATGTCGGAAAAAGAAGTAATCAGTGTTCGTAGACTACAGAAAAAAATTATTGACAACAAACCAAAACTGAAACTATCAATGTGTTGTATTGTATATATAATTAAATTTTTCTTTAAATTACCTTAGTTATTAAATATATTAAACCAATGATGCATTATGTTTTCCTTTTCCATTGTAATTGTAATTTTTGTGCAGTTGTCTCTAATTTATAGTCAGACTTTAAAAAATAAAAAGTAAACAAAGGGATGATCTATAGTCTGCAAAAATGTATAATCCACAAAACCCTCTGTCCCTAAGTGTGCATATTTCACAGAGTTGACTGTACTCTTGTGATGCCATTTTAACTATAAAGTCCCCCATGTTTTTGTATGTTTGGGTCAACTGCTAAAATCTGGTTTTCAGGTGTTTTCCACCAAGGTATGTCTTGGCAGACCGATTGCGTTTTAATATGCGAATCAAGTTTTAACTAATTCTGGAATTTTAACCGTGAACTCAATGAGGTGATTGCCTGGGCTGCCGCCTCGCAGTCTATTAAATATCATCATTTTTCACAGAAAATCTCTTCCGTACATAACTTATTTTCATACTTCATGTATCAGCAAAAAATATTTAAATTTTTTGTTTCAAATATGTCTTATTGTACTGTTTTTTAATTCTTGAAAGTTTTCATTTCATTTTCGACACAGATGTCATATTCGCCCCATATTGGTGCAATTTTTTTCTGTCGCCAATATCATATAGGCAACAGGTACTTACTTGCGCCAAAATGTCGTTATTTTGCTTGATGTGGTAACCCGGATTATGTTGTTTATGCTATTGATGTTTTCGCCAAATTGGCAACCGAAATAAATCGCGCCAATATGGAGCGAATATGACATCTGCACCTCATTTTCTTTATTTTCATGTAAATGTTTTAACCGCTTCTCTTATTATCCCGAGTTATCTTGGGTTCATATATATGAGAATTATTATTAGGCCGAGAAAACTCGGGCGTGGTATAATTTGTAACTACAATTTGTTTTATCACGTTTTTGCTTGATCTGAACCTTAAAAAGAAAGAAAATATTCATATATAATATAATCAACTTTTAAATTATACAGTGAAACTTGGATAATTCAAACTTGTTTAATTCGAAATTCTGGATAATTCGAATTTTTTGCTCGGTCCCTAGAATTCTGTATTAAAATAATCTAAAAAAATCGTGGATATTTCGAATTTTATTTTGGATAATTCAAATTTTTCGTACAAATGCCCTTAAAAATTTGCGGTAAAAATTGTTCGTGAGACTTTTCTCAGCTAAAGTGCAAAATATCTTAACAGTTTATTTTACCTATCTTTCTAGAACGGTGATGGTTTGGAATGTCACTATGTGGGGTAAATATATATCCTAAGACTTCGAGCAATAATTGCTGGAAGTGCATTTTCAAATTCGGTATTCGCTTTTAAATTTAACTAATATTTTGCATGTTACTCGTTGTGTATAAATTCTATATCTCGTAGACAGGGCTGCACAAAAGAATTCGCTTACCATTCTAATTATTAGAGGAAAATGCAGAAAGAGAATTTTCAACTGTGGTATGTATTTCCTAACTGAACTAAATTTTTGAATGCATGTATTTTATAAGTACAATTCTATATATCATATACAAGGCTGCGGAAAGAATTTGAATAATTTTCAGATTCTAAATGGGAATTGCTGAAATTGGGTTTTAAAATGTGTTATGCATTTTCAAATGGTTTTCAATTAGACATCATATTTTTCCTTATTAAAAGGTGAAGTTTTGTTTCCTTATTCTGTTTGAATGTGTTTGAAAGTGCTTCATAATCTATGCTTGATGCATGATTTTTTTTCTTTCTTGTTTATTTATCTCTTATTTGTGAGAGAATATATGTAATTCGAATTTTTGGATAATTCGAACTTTTCTTTTGCCCCTTGAAATTCGTATTATCCAATTTCAACTGTATATAATTTTTGATTAGCAGTTTTCCATGTTTTGTGATATGAAATGCAATGATGTGATTGCAAAAAATGTGATGATATTTTTTGCAGTTTTTTTTTTTTTCAAAAAAATTGGTAAGGGAAGCTGTTAATTAAAAATATTATTCTGGGTTATGAAGATGTGACAACTGTAAAGAAAAAATACTACATTTTATACAAAAAATGTCCATTGATTATTTATGAAATTAAGGAAAACTTGAATTATTAAAAATATATATATATTTAGATAATGTAAATAAAAATATCCTAAAACCTTTTCTAGGTTTTAATTCAGCTATATGCAGGCATTAAACCATCTGTTTTTATGATGACTTCAATCAAACATTTACACACACTTTCTTATTTCCTATTTATAATGTTATTAGTATATATATACAGTGAAACCCTGATCTATCGTTCCCGCATCCATCGTTTTCCCGCATTGATCGTTTTCCCGCATTGATCGTTTTATTTCTGTGCTCCCTGCACAATATATATTTAAATAATGTTAACGAAACCCACATGCATCGTTCTTCAAAAAGTCGTTTTCCCGTATTCATCGTTGTAAATTTTTTCCCCTCACCGAAATGAAATTGAAGATCAAGCAGGTCCATATGACATGCAAACTGTAATTACTTCTTTATCTTAAAATTACTCATTTGTGCTGTTTTAGCGGGGGGAGGGGGGGGGGGATGTGGTGTCCTAAGCATAGAAGAAATGTGCGATGATTCAAAAAATGAAAATAATGGCGAAGAAGCACAGGATAATGTTCATGCTTATGAAGCTGAGCCTACAGCAGTGCCAAGTCTGTCTGATGCAATTACGGCATTTGAAACTGTGCAAACTTTTATATATGAACATGAAATTACAGAAAATGACCAGAGAAATGTTGTATATCTTGAAAATGTGTTGTTTAATTTAAAAAATAAACAAAAAATCCAACATTATTGATTTTTTAAAAATAAATATCAATTTTCTACAACTACGATTTATTTATTTTACAGTTTGGTAAGTAACAAATTAGTTTTTATTAGTATACTATATACATTGCATGTATTAATAATGCATAAACATTGTATTTTTTTCGTGTTTTGATGTTAACCCGCGTTCATCGTTTTCCCGCATTCATCGTTTTTTTTCACGCACCCCTTGAAAAACGATGGATCGAGGTTTTACTGTATATATATATATTAGGGTGGAGTGAAAAAACCGAAAATCAGAAAATCAAAATATAATACCGCACAAAAGTTGTGTATGGTCCTCAGTAATAAAACTGCGTAGTTTTTTCAAAATCAAATTTTATCTTCCGGTGCCCACGGGCCAATTTTTGCCAAACTCGTCAAAAACACCTTTTAGAATTTATAAATAAAAATAAAGATAAAGTTGGAAAACAAAAATGTCATACCACGGAAACGTTGTGTATGGTACGTAGTAATATGCCTGCGCAGTTTTTTCGAAATCAAGTTTTATCTTCCGGTGGCCCGGGTCCCCCTAGTTTTTGCGAAATTCGTCAAAAATGCCTTGTACAACTTATAAATCGAAATACTCATAAAGTTGAAAAATAAAAATGTCATACCACGGAAAAGTTGAGTATGGTATGTAGTAATATACCTGCACAGTTTTTTCGAAATCTCATAATATCTTCCAGGGACCAGGTAATTCAATATTTTTAAAAAAATGCTGTAAATTCCCTTTTATCTGTTGTACATGTATAATAGAATGCATCACACAAGAAGCAAGAGTGCAATACAAACATTTTATTTGTGAAAAATATACAAACAATTAAAGTTCAAAAATGAAAATAAACATTTAAATCTTTTAAAAGTGTTCAAAAAATTTAAAGTTGCATTAAATTAGTTCGTGCTGGATGGATGCAGCAGCGAACCATACAGTTATAGTGTGCCGGTTGGAAAAATGTTGGACAAATGTGAATCCCTTCCTATCGTTTCTTTACAGACTATTCAAGATTAATTATAACCTCGAAACAGTTATTGAAGATCTCAGTACCGATCATAAATACATGAAGAAAGTGATCCTATCTATTAAAAAAGTAAGTTGTTCGGAAGACCTTGCAAATAAATTTCCCAGTAGACTATCACATAGCAGATGGGTTATCACCACCAACAGAATTTTGAGACTCTATGTGAGAACTCCGGATCCAACCTTAAATCTCCAGGTATTGACGGAGTTTGTAATTTACACACGTCTGCAGTTTACAATTAAGTGCCAGCTATCTTTGGAAAATTATTTTTCCATGTATATTCTTCAGCAATTAAAATTATAATTGAACCAGTAATGCAGCACAATACCTTTTTTGCCCATCCAGAAAACCTGTTGAGTGGCATGGCATGGTAACTGATCATCAGAAACACATCCACGAACTAAGATTTTGTAGAATCCTTAAAGCGTGAAGTGCGAACACAAGTGGAGAAGTTAGGCAGTTCCAAATTCCTGCAATCAATTTTAGCGCAGCAGATTATATTGATCTGATTCAGTGGGATAGGGTAGAAGTTACAGGACCACCTTTTTTACTAGTCTTTCATGTGATCATTTAAAGATGTACATTGACAAACGTGATCGTGAAAATATCATTTCGTTTGCTGAGTTTCCATGCAGCACTCAAAGTGTAGAAAGGTGTGTCAGGGTGGTGACTGAAACTTTCGCGACAGTTTGTGGTTCAAGCAACATGGATGGATTCATAAGATCCATTATGCCATATTTTGAGACTAAGTCAGATTTGAAGTTTACAAAGCTCCAACAGGGCCAACAATAAACACCAAACCGAAACATTTTGAATATTTAGATGTTTGTTTTGAGGAGCACGAACTGATTTAATTGTTTTTTAAACTTTTTGAACACTTTTAACAGATTTAAATGCTTGTTTTTCATTCTTGAACTTTAATTGTTTGTGTACTTTTCACATATAAGATGTTTTTTGTGTACTCTTGCTTATTGTGTGATGCATTCTATTATACATGTACAACAGTTAAAAAGGAATTTATAGCATTTTTTTTCAAAATTTCGAATGACCAGGTCCCTGGAAGATATTATGCGATTTCAAAAAAACTGTACGGGTATATTATTACGTACCGTACGCAACTTTTCTGTGGTGTGACATTTTTATTTTCCAACTTTATTGTTATGTCACTTTATAAGTTGTACAAGGCATTTTTGACGAGTTTCGCAAAAATTGTGGGGACCTGGGCTTCAGGAAGATAAAACTTGATTTTAAAAATCTGTGCAGGCATATTACTACGTACGATACACAACTTTTCCGCAGTATGACATTTTTGTTTTCCAGCGTTATCTTTATTTTTATTTATAACTTCTACAAGGTGTTTTTGACGAGTTTGGCGAAACTTGGGGGGCGGGGGCACCGGAAGATAAAATTTGATTTTGAAATAACTGTACAGTTTTATTACTGAGGGTCATACACAACTTTTGCAAGGTATTACATTTTGATTTTCCGATTTTCGGTTTTTCACTCTACCATAATATATATTCCTATTTTTTCATTCTACTTTAAATAATGTTAATTTAAGTCATTTCTTGATTTCTTCAATTGATTTCACTCTTTTCTATGGGTATAGATGGCTAAACATTTTTGTTAAAAATCTAGTTACAATATATTTTTCTTTTTTTCACACCAGATAGCAGCAGTGTTTTTCTTTTCATTCACTAACTGCTGGTTTTGCTGACACTTTCATCCATGCCACATATTTTAATAATCTTAAATCTGATTGCATCCTCGCATGTTATAATTTTGTGGGTCAAATTTCTGAAGTTTTGGATTTTTGTCTATAATTGAGGTGTTATGCTCTAATCATTTTTCAATTTTTAATATCTTGTGTAAGGTGTATCTTTCTTTAGATCTCTTGGTTTTTATCATATATTTTGTTTTTTGATGCGATATTAGGAGCTAAATTTTGTCATTTTAGGCTTAATGCCAACAAAATTGGATGAAATAACACATCTTCACTGTGAATTAAACCTGCAAGCTCCTCTGATGATTCTGTGTATTATTCATAGTTTCTTATTTTAAATACTGGTTTCCGATGTTCATATCTTGTTCATCTTTACAATTTTACTAATTAGTTCATATATTTGTGATTTCTTTTCATCTTTATTATATATATATATATATATTCAATAGAGTAAATCAGTGGTTCCAACATTTGGTTATTTTGGTATAATCATAATTAAATAAATAATCATTGAATACTTGTTATATGCTTCCTGCAAAATGTGAAAATTTATTTTTGATTTATTTTGATAGAGAAATACAGTAAAACCTCCCTAAAGCGACCACGTACCGTTCCAATAAAAATTGGTCACTCCGAGAGGTGGTCGCTTAATGGAGGTCATGTTTAAATATAGATGTTAATTGTTGAAAAAAGGTAACAATTAATGTTACTAAAATTTATTTTTCACATTAGGAAAAAATATGAAAATTTAAGTGTCACAAAAGTTAATTACATAAGTTAATTACTGCAGAGTTTAAAAAATGAATACATTGGCGTTTGCTTTGATTTTACGGTTTTATCTTTTATAACTTTTATTTCCAAGTCCTATCGAAGTTCAGTAAATAAATGCAATTTTTTTTTTTCGATGGTGACAAACAATGACGATTTCATTAATTTATCTATTTCGTTGAGAGTTTCCTGACAGAATAGGGCAGGGGAGTTTATTGACTGTCATTCTTAATTTGTCATCAGAATTATATTCATTGCCTAAAAATGCACAAGGGGTTTAAGGACTTAAGTTACCGGAATAAATAAAAATTCTAAACCTAGTTTAGAAGTTTGATGAATAATGCGCTCTCAGAATTATTTTTCTAATAAAACCTTCTTCAAGTGACCAGGAGAAAACGGAATTTGTTTTATTTTCTTCAAAGAAATGGGTCGCTCATGGAGGGAGTTCAACTGGGATGGTCTCTGAACGGAAGTAAAATTAGTATTGAGTCTATGGGAATAAATTTTGTTCCAAGAAAAAAGTCATCGTTCAGGGAGGTTTCACTGTATATAAGAGTGTTATGAAAAATTCAGTAACATGAAATTGTAAAGCCACATATTTGCTTCAGGTTAATTGTTACAGTATTCCTTTAAATAACCTGTGCAAAGGACTGCATATACTTGAAAATATTTTTCTTCATAAATTTTTTATGCAATCTTCCGATTTTTTGCTATTATTACTTTTTTTCTTTTCAGGTGTATCAAATTTTTCTCTAACATATATCACTCCATCATTCTGCAGATATACTGTGAAAAAGATACTTAAAGCTTCATTTATGTTCTAAATTGCTGCTTCTTGAAGACATTATACCTTTAAAAAACTAATGTGTGTGAATTCTAAAATGTTGTAAGAACTATATATATATATTACGTACAATTTTGCATTATCCATTTATACTAAAAACTTCTTTAGAATATTTGAAAGCGTTGTGAGAAAAACATTGTAAAATCTGGAAAATGGATAATCTTTTTAAATGTGATGTTTGTCAAGAATGTTTTACTGAGAAGAATAATTTGTTGGAGCATCTTGAAATTCATACCGATAAAAAGCCATTTGTGTGTGATATCTGTAAAAAAGTTTTTACGGAATTGAGAGATTACGTTGTTCATCTTGATAATCATTCAGAAGAGAAGCATTTTACATGTTATGTTTGCCATAAAGAATTTGGTCAGGTCAATTTTTTAAAAGAACACCTTCTATTTAATCATTCTCAGAAAACCTATAAGTGCGATGCTTGTGGGAAATCATTCCCAGAGAGATACAAATTGAATCATCATGTCTGTGTTCATGCAAAAGAAAAATCCAACGAATGCCCTATCAGTCCAAAAGCATCTCCCATAACATCTGTGTTGAATACACATTTGTGTGATGACGAAGAAAAGAAATTTGTGTGTAATGAATGTCAAAAAGATTTTGATAATGAAAGTGACTTAAACTTACATTTGAAGATCCATTCTGAAGAAAAAAAGTTTGTGTGCAATGAATGTCAAAAATATTTTGATAATGAAAGTGACTTAAACTTGCATTTGAAGATCCATTCTGAAGAAAAAAAATATGTGTGCAATGAATGTCAAAAAGATTTTGATAATGAAAGTGACTTAGAGTTGCATTTGCAGATGCATTCTGAAGAAAAATCTTTTAAATGTGATTCATGTCAGAAAACTTTTTCTGGGGAAGACAGTTTGAACAAACATATATGTACCCAAGAAGAAAGTGAATTTGCCTGTTCAGTATGTAAGAAATATTTTACTTTCAAAAGCACCCTAAAGCAACATTTCCGGATACATTCAGGAGAAAAACCATATAAATGTGATTTCTGTCAGAAACAATTTTCACAGAAAGGACACTTAACACAACATCTTCTTATTCATACTGGAGAAAGACCCTTTCATTGTGACATCTGTGCAAAAACATTTCAACGTAAAACTGATTTCAAATATCATTTAAGAAGTCACAGCAATGAAAAACCTTTTAAGTGCCACTTCTGTGAAAAAACATTTAACTATAAACAAGGTTTAGCTGCTCATCTTCGCATGCATGAAGGAAAAAATTTTGTGTGCAATATATGTCAGAAAACATTTGCCAATAAAGCACCTTTAGAAGTTCATTTACGGAAGCATTCTGGAGAAAATCCTTTCTCGTGTAATTATTGTGATAAAGCTTTTCCTCGAAATGATTATTTACAGAGACATATTAAGACCCACACTGAAGAAAATCTAACCTTGTTAACTGAACCGTTTGAGTCCAATATGTCTGACTAAGAAAATTTTAATTAAGAAGACGACAATAACTTCTAATCTTTAATTTGTAGTTTGTGTCAAAGAGTATTTGTTAATAAATGTGGTTTACTGGTACATTTTAGCAACCGTTTTGGAAAAGATCTTACATGTGTCTGTTTTTGTCCAGTGGTTTTCTGTGTTAGGGATCATTTGCAGATGCATATTAGAGATGAGATGCTTGGGCTCATTCTTTCAGAAATTAACAATTTTATTTATTCTCATTTAGAAACAAAAAGTAACTTTTTCTCCCTCTTAAAAATTACTTATTCATTTTCAAGTCATTTTAATTATATTTTGATCAGAATGAATTGGGAACAGAAATTTTTCTTCTACTTTTATGGTAGTAGTAGAAAGCCATTTTAAAAGAAAACTTGTGATGTTTGCAGATTTATGCCTGGCATTGATTGCAACGACCTATTGATATGGTGCCAATCAGAAAATGGCACCATTAGGATATTTTTAAATTGGAATGTTTATTTATTATTGGAGATCTAATGCAAAATGAATATAAGTCAACCCGCATTAGCTTAAGGTTTTCAAATTTTGTGTCTTCTGTTGTCGAGTGCTAATCGCTCTTTACATAAAAATAACTTTAGTGATTCTATCCATATTTCTTCTTGAACTCTACTCATGCTGTGGCTCTGCTCTTCACATTCACGATGTCACTTTCATTCTAAGCAGATAAAATTGGCATGTATTGTTATTCCCAATAGAAAACAATCGAGCAGTGCTTTCTCTTTTCCTATAAAAGCATTGGATCTTTCAGGTAAAGATATCAAAATTTTAATTTAAGCTGATTTTCAAAGATACGAGAATTACGAAAGGTGTACACCTTTTATAGGAAATAGAAAAGAGTTGTCAGATTCTTTGTCATATAAATAGTAATTTCTGCAAATTTCATTCATTTTTTTTATAAAACACACTTCGATAATGTATCCATCAGATTTGCTTGTTGCGGGAGAAAAATATGAGAATTTTTTTAGAAAAGTATGATGTCATTTGATACTAAATTCCTCTTTTTATAAGATTGAATGTAAATTTCATAAAATTAATTATGTGCTAGAGATTAAGTTACTTTCACGTAAGAAGTTGTTAGAATTGAGATATTACATTTAGAAGAAATTTTAAATATTATTTTTTTTTTTTTTTTGTACTTTTTATTCAGTATACTTTTGTTGTCATACTCGGGCTGGCTTGAGCTCTGATGTCACAAAATGTTTTGACCTCGGGCAGGCTTAGATTTAAAATCACCGGGGTCGGGTTCTGATAAACTTAGCTCGGACTCATCTCTAATGCATATTCAAAACCACATAAAAGTAAATTTAGCATTTTTAATGGAAAGTAGTGAGAAGAAAGACTTTTTCAATTAGAAATGTGAGAAATACAACATATTGTATACATGCAAAAAACAGTTCATTTTTTCACCCAAGGTGACAATAATTTTGCTTGTAGTTTGTCTTGGAGAAGATTTGTTAATAAACATGGTTTACTGATATAATTTCACAACCATTTTGGAAGAAAACCTTACGGTTGTCCATTTTATAAAACAGCTTTTCTTCAAAATATTATTTGCAGACATATTTTTGAAGCCATGACAGAGGCTGGGTAAATCCAACACATGGATCAAATCGAGATATATGAATAATTTTGCATGGTGTTCAAAATTATTTAACCATTCAAATTAAAAACGTTATAAATGATTTATTTTATAAAAACTGTATTAAACAGCATTAATATAAATAACTAAATTAGAAAGAGAGAGACATTTACAAAAAAAAAAAAAAAAAGCTATATGCTTGTCATACATGTATATAAAAAGTGTATAAAGGAAGTGAAGAAACTTTAAAAAAAAATTATGTAGAAGCTTTGATTGTTGTTCAAATTTCCTATTGTAATACATAAGTGAAAATAAAAATATTCAAAGGAAAATTCAATTATTTGGGTATTTATTATTTAATAGACTCCTGAACGACTTTTATATTTTTCAGTAATGGCTTTTCTCATCAATTACTTGCTTCTGTAAACACTATGTTAAGTTTACTAAAATAAACAAAGGCATACTTACCAAGTCATTTGGTTTTCCCTGAAAGTTTCTGCTTTCTGTTCTCTTTTTTCTCTTATTGCCGGAAAATAAATCATCTAAAATTAAATCCTTTCATTCTAAAAATCTTTAAAATAATTTCAGTTAGGAGTAGTAAAAACTTTGAAAATGATCAATGTCAGTTGCACATTCAGTGTAAATAATAATAATAATAAAAAAATATACCCCTAGTAATTCTGCTACAAATGATTGTATAAAAATGTGAGTGGTAACAGTAATAATGCTTATTTATTAATGCTATACTTGAATTTTGCTATGTATAGAAATTGTAACAAACTTTAAAATTTTCAGTACTAACACCTGACTTTGACATCACATTTGGATTCTTTGGTAAATTTTACCTTTGGATACCGAACGAGAAGTCATTCAGCCAAATAATTTAGGAATTATGTTAGGAATAAATTTTGAAACTTATAATGTTATTCATTTTAATCATTTCAAAACAGACTGCAATGCATATGGATTATCTCAAAAACTATTCGGCAGAATGAGCTGTAATTTTGGTTTTGTACATTAGATTCTTCTAGAAGTTGATTTTTTGTAAAAAACTTGAGGTATGATAAAACACACTTGTAGAATCCAGATTCACCTTAAATTACATACAAATAACTAAAAATTATGCTATAAATGTTCTAAACACATATATCATTTTATAAAAACTTCACTGAACGTGGTTAAAATATATATAAAACTGTATTTTCATAAAAAAAAACAAGTGCTTACGAGCAAATACTTACTCATCATCAGGTTTACAAATGAACACAAATACACAGTAATAAAATCCATCAAATATATCGTTTAACTGTTGGAGAATGGAACAAATCATTAAAATAAAACAGGGGGGGGAGTATACGAAAATCACATGTTGTTTTGAACTATTCCTAAAAGTCTATATCATAATTTGGGAATATTATAGGATAATGAATTATTGCATGTTTTATCTTTTTTACATAAATATGATTCTATGGACTCGTTAATTATTGAATCGTAATAGGTTGGCGTACATTTACCTATATATTCCTTTACTTTATAACACTTCTTATCATTTTCATTTACTTCTTTAGTGATTGGAATTCTATAGATTCTTGAGGATTCTTCCATCGGCACTGGATCAATCTTATCATGATGCAACAAAGTTGTCAATTTTACATTCTCCCCCCCCCCCCCCCCACACACACACACACACGTACTGTAAATTGCTGCTTCTTGAAGATAATGCGCTTAAAAAAAAAAAAAAAAAAAAAAAAAAAATTGAGTGTTAATTTAAAAATTGCATAAGTACTATAGAGTGAAATAAATACGTTTAACACAAAACTGAGGGAACCAAAAAAAATTTTCGTGTTAAAAGAATTTCACATTAAAAGATTCTTAAAAAAAGAACAAAACCCACAAATATTTTCGATGCCATCAAATTTTATTTTGATTTCCTGTTAAACTACTAGTAAGTTGCAACCATTAGCATAAAAAGCAAGTAAACAATATATTGTTTTTTGGAGAAAAAATCAGATATCTTTTTTTGGAGTGTCTTTTTCAACATTCTAAGGTCTAGCTTGATTGAACCTGAACCAAATAAGCTAAGCTGTCTCTAAATCTTCGTGCTTAGCAGTTCTCTCTTATACGTTTTCTCTCAGGCTTAAACATACTGCGCTCAAACATTAACGTAATGGGATCCCTGTTTTTTATTTTTATTGATAATGTAGATCTGGCAATGCAAAACTCTTTGCAGATTTCTGTTTTCGTACTTCTTTTTCATCAACTGCCTTAAACAGCTTCATTTTCATTTGACGTGAAATAGCAGTTTGTTTTCGCACTGATTTCTCAGCCATTGTGCTCATAAAACATAAGGTAAGTTACAAAAAATATGAAATTTCTTGATTTTCACCCAAAATTTCATTGGTTTTAACACAAAATTCACCAATTTCAACTTAAACTAACTAGCTCAAAAGCGAATTTTTTTCGTGTTAAACGGTTTTTGTTTCGTGTTAAAAGAACAAAAATGTATTAAATTGCATCGTATACTGTCCGGGCTGCTATATCATTTCATGTTAACCGATTTTTCATGTTAAGCGTTTTCGTGTTAAACGTATCTGTATGTCATTTATATGGAAAATTATTACTTATTATTCTTCATTAAATTTTGGACTGTTTATAATAAAACCTTGTCCTAAAGCATTGAGGAAAAAATTGTAAATAAAACATAAAATCTCTGACTTGGACCATATTTTTAAGTATTATTTTCAGAGAATAATAATTTATTGAATCATCATTAAATTCATCCAGATAAAAAAACATTCCGGTGCGATATCTGTGGAAGAGTTTTTACAAATAAGATATATATTGTTCATCTTAGGGGCCATTCATAAATGATGTCACGCTTGGAGGGAGGGAGGGGGGTTCGTGAAATTGTGACAGTTTATGACAAGGGGGTGGGAGGGGGTAAGAAGTGTGACATCACACATTTTGGTTAAACATTAGAGGGCTTACTATCCCTGAGTTTGAGAGTGATGTCAAAATGCCTGTGTACACTATGGACGAGCATATATCTTTTCCAAGGGAGGAAGAGTCGTAATAGTAAATGATTCAGAGTAATTTCTATTTTATGATTTAATATATAATTTTATAAATGTTCATAGTAACGTGACAAATGAAATGTGATGGCAATTCCATTTAAGTAAAACTAATATTGAGGCTTCTTCCTCAAAATCAATCTTTTAAAGTATTTTGCGTTCATAAAGTAAATATAAGATTTAAAAACCAAATATATTAAATTCCATTTCAAATTCTAAAACACTACTGTTTTCAATTGCTCTTTCATGTTAATATTTTATTACTATTGTATAATAATTATGTTTTTTGTTGTAAACCTTAATCTTATTTCATACAAAATAAGTACACGAATTATTTTTATTGTTATGCTCACAAATGTCATTAAAACACTTAGTCAAAGTCCAAAAATAAAATCTGAAAATAACCTATAACCAGACCTGCCAACCTTTGAAAATGAGAAATCGTAGCACACAAAATTAAAATTAATCTGGAGGTTGGTTGGTTGGTTTTTCGTGTTTCGCAGCCATCTTTTGACATTAGTAAAAGGAATAAGGTTTCAGTCTTTCAACAACTCAATATAGTAATTTTTTTCCTCTGAAAATTTTTAGTTTCTTCTCATTTCGAAGCTTTTTTTTTTTTAACTTTTGACGAAATTCGTATTTTTTACCGCGATCCTTTAACGAATTTTGCGTTTTTTACTACGATCCTTTGACGAAATACGTGTTTTTTTTTTTTTTTTTTTTTCCCCACGGTCTTTCGGTGAAATTTATGTTTTGTTACCGCGATATTTTGATAAAATTCACATTTCTACCAAGATCCTTTGACGACATTTATTTTCTTCTGCGACCAATTGACGAAATTAATATTTTTACACGGTCATTTGTCGAAATTAGCGACAGTTTATCGCAACCGATCGGCAAAATTTTCAATATATTTTCGCGACCAATTAACAAAATTCACTACTCGTTTCCGCGACCTTTTGACGAAATTTGCAATATTTTTCCCTCGATAGTTTACCGAAATTCGTGATATTTTGCGCAATTTTTTGATGAAATTCGCAATTTCTTTCTGAACTCTTTACGTAATTAGGGATTTTATTCAGTGACCAATTGAAGATAATCACTATTTGTTTCTGAGACCGTTGACAAAATACCCGATATTTTTACACGATCATTTGAAGAAATTCTCGATTTTTTCCGCAATTGATTCATGAATTAATTTGAGGAAATTCCATAAAGAAAAAAAAATCGCGGACTTCCCAAGAAATTTCAAAATATACTCGCAAAAGGATCATAGGTCTGTGGAAGAATTTACAGGGGGAAATACTGCACAGCATTTTTTCTTTATGCAGGACTCTCCATTTCCGTGTGCAAATCGTGCAATTTTGCACACTATTTCAAACCTTGCCCCTCAAAGAACCACCTCCCCCCTTCAGAAATTCTTAAAATGGCACCCCTGTTTCTAAGGAAGGGAATTCCTGTATAAATATTTACAGAAATACGATTCACTCGTGGTTAATATGCATAAAGAGGGTTTTATGTTAAGAAGTTTGTTTTGCAGCCCATATTTTTTTTCCCATGAGCATTTTTTAATGTCCGGATTTTCGGAGTAATGACCAATTTTTTTAAAACTTTCGGAAATGAATACTTGGAAATTTTGGAAATTTCGGAACAGAATCACTCCTGAAAAATATGCTGCACAGGATAAAAATTGCAACAAGAAACAAAAAATGCGTTTGTGTATATTTTACAAAAAATCGTAGTTTAAAACCAATTTTCGTAGCATCGTAGTTTATAGGTCCAAATCGTAGCAACTACGATTTTTTCGTAGCAGTTGGCAGGTATGTATAACGTAGTGTTTGGTTTCTGAACTGCAAGTATATGTTTATGTAATATAGCGTGACATGTGACAAGGGGAGGGAAGGGGGTATGGTGAAGTGTGACATTTTGTGACAAAGGGGAGAAGGTGGGTAAAAAATATTGAAAAAAAGTGTGACATCATTTATGGACTGCCCCTTAATAGCTATTTGGAACAGAAGCAGCTGCATTTCTAGATTCATTCAGAAGAAAAACCTTTTGGATGTGTCTTTCAGACATATTTTTCAAAGAATGGGTATTTAACAAAATATTTTCTTTAAATAATAAATCTTTCATGCAGGAGAAAAACTCTTTTATCCATGCAGAAACCAGAGATGATTCTTTACCGAATTTTTTGAAAATTTTAAAAAGTTGATCATCAGTCCAAAAATTCAGACATAAAAAATATCATAAAATTGTCGCTGAAAAAAAATCAATTTCCTCGATCATTCGCAAAAATAATCACGAATTTCATCAAAGGATTGTGGAAAAAATGTGAATTTCATCAAAGAATCATGAAAAAATGCGAATTTCGTCAATGAATCGTGGGAAAAAATGAACATTTTTTCAAAAGATCGCGAATTTCACCAAAGAATTGCAGAAAAAACACTAATTTCGTCAAAGGATCACAGAAAAATCATTAATTTTGCCAAAGGACTCATGTTTTCCGCAGAGTTGTGGTTCATTAAGTTATTCCATCTTGTGCTGCATTATGGCCTGGATAATTTTGTACTCTGTTGTTTCTATGCCTTGTTAGTAATGTGAATTAAAAATTGTAATATATGTTTCATTTCATATTTTGATTATAGATTTAAAATTTAAAATATCATCTTGATAAAGTGCCTGGGAAGAAAGATATCACTATAGCAATGTACAAAGACATATACTGATGCTTCTATTAAATTAATAATAAGTAAAGTGCTAATAATTCTGCATGAATGGTTTCATAAGTGATTTTTTCGACCGGTCATTAGAATAAGAAAGTTGCTATAAAGAACGATTGTTATGTCGAGCATTTATTGTATATGGGTCATTCCACGTAAAATGTGCAAAAATTTAAAAAAAAGTTGTGGCCATATACTAACCAATTTTAATAAAATTCGATGCATAGGTTCAATTCATATTCAAGTAATGCTCTGCAAAATATCTTGACAAAAAATAAATTTTTTTAGCAGTTTTGGACATTTAAAAAACTTGTGATATAGAATGGCATGTGCGCAATCGTCCAAAATTGCAAGTTTGAAGTTCTGCATCTTGAAAACTGTTTAACAGAAAGGAATTTTTTTTATAATTTTGTAAACTCTGAAAAATTATCTTCTTATTTACTGAGTAATAATAATCTAGTAACACCATGATTATTTATAAATTGGTTGCAAAAATTGAAAATTTGTGAATTTTGAGAAAATTAGAAACGTTATGAAAATCAAAGGAATTAAAAAACCTCTGTGAAATTAATGCCTGATGTAGAATGTCATATGTAGATCGAATTCCCCAAGTTTTAAAGTGGCCATTTATTTCCTTCATCTTTAAAAAAACTTAGAAACTTTAAAAAAAATTACAAAATCATGATTTTTCCTCTTCTGTATAAGCAAAAAATAAATAAAGGACAGGCCCGTCATTTACAATATTGCACAGACATAAAGATTAATAAGTCCATGATACGTTAAAAAAAATTCAAGATTGCCTTTTGATTCCTAACATAAGAAAAATGGGTTCAAAATAGTAATGTTTTCTACATTCCATTCGCTATACCTCTTTGAATTCGCCCGCATATTTTAAAATATTGCACGATTTCATGGGAAAACAAATTTAGTGCTGCCATCTAGTTTTTTTTATTTGAATTTAGAATTGATATATAGTTTTTCGTTTATCTCAGTCAGTTCATTCTACTCTAATTTAAAATTCTCTTGAGGCAAAAATAAACTGAAAGCAAGAATAAAAGTTTCTGTATTTAAAGTATACACATTTATCTGTAATATCAAATAATTTAAAAGTTTAATAAAGCTTTCCTTGACTTAAAAAAAAGTGATAGAAATATTGCATTTTACCCTCAACATTTTTTACTATTTATTTTTTTTCTCATTAAGGAATTAAAAAAGGCAAGAATGAAACTTTCGATATTTCAAATATATACTTTTAGCTATAAGGTGTAGCAATTTGCAGCTTGTCAAGGCTGTCCTTCGTGTGTAAAGGATTAATAGAAATATTGCTTTTTTCCCTCAAAAATTTTCAAAAATAATTTTTTTCTCGATACGAAATAAAAATACAATTACTAACTTACGCCAGTCTGTTAATTATCACTCATTCCTAATTATAAATAATTTTTAATATATTCTTTCCATTCCTAAGGCTAATAATCGAAATTGAAATTTTAAGCACGTAGACAATACCTCGATTTTACATTCACTTTTAATGTAAATTTTAATACTTAACTTAACAATCCAGAAATCTATTATTTTACATTTACTCATAAATAGATATGATCTACTTATAGACTGATTTTGATTAAAATCTGTGACATGGGGGCCACAGCTGATTTGCTCATTTTGCATGGAATGACCCATATGTACTACTGGGATGTTCTTCGTTCAGAGGAATTAAAAATCCATCCTTGTGTAAAAACCCTGAGTTTGTAATTAGGGATTGACCGAAGCAGCAATTTTGCCGAATACCGAATACCGAAGCTTCGGTATTCGGCAACCGAATACTTGAAACTTTTTAATACGCATTTCTGCATATATTAGCTTTTTTTTAATAAGCTTTAATTGAAATTAAACTATCAATAATTTCATTCAGTTACATTTTTATTCTTAAAATAAATCTAATTACACAAAAAAATTTAATGACTTCTTTCCATTCACAAATTCATTAACCCATCACTTATTTTGTATTATTTTATCACTAGTCAATGCCCAAAAGTAACCTATGAAAGTATTAAGCTATACAGAGTATTATTAAGGATAAGGATTTTCAGAAAAACAAAAGTTCATTCAAATACAAAGATACAATGTTGTCATTAAGCTGATTTACTGATTGTCTAAGTCTAATTATAAACATATTGAATAGAAATGTTCTCAAAATACGAAAGGTATATCAATTTGTACATTTAACTATTTTCTGTCAAATTATTGATAGAATATTTATATTTTGATTAATATTTTAACATTGTGGTGATGAAGAGAAGAAATTTGAGCGATTTTGATATAATGGTTATAAAAGCTATAGGATAATAGGGGTATACTTATTTGATGTGTGTATTTTCTTTAATATACGCCTTAGATATACAGATATGAACTCTGATATACTTATTTGATGCGTATATTAAAGAAAATATGCATTAAATAAATTTAAATTAAAAAAAAACTAATGTAGAAGTAAATAAAATTAAATGATAAGGGAAAGATGCACATCTTTCTTACTTTTTTTTCTCTGTTGTACACAGTTGTTTTCATTTCACTCTTATGTAGACTATTTTAGGAAGGAAAAAGTTTTTTTTTAATTAAAAATGGCCTTTGACTTGTTTTTTGTAGTGCAGCTGAACTCTGAACTCATGCACATAAAATTGAAACTCATTGTTTAGCCTATTCTACTGCTAAGTAAAAGAGAATTCTTCTACTTCTAAGAAAATACTTATCTGCAATTATTCGGCCGAATACTTAAAAGTATTCGGCCGAAGCCGAATATTCGGTTTACATGCCGAACCACCGAATACCGAATCAACTATTCGGTATTCGGTCAATCCCTATTTGTAATATCGCTCCCTCCTTGGAGACTTTCTAGATCCGCCCTTGAGCTCAGTTGCAGAGTGTTGGTGTACTGAACAAATGAACCAGGTTCAAATCCTGTACTGGATAATTTTACACTCTGTTGTTTCTACGCCTTGTTAGCAATGTGAATTAAAATTCACGAATTAAAAATTGTAATATATGTTTAACTTCATATTTTGATTATACATTTAAAATTTATTAAATCATCTTGATAAAGTGCCTGGGAAGAAAGACATCACTATAGCAATGTACAAAGACATATACTGACGCTTCTATTAAATTAATAATAAGTAAAATACTAATAATTCTGCATGAATGGTTTCATAAGTGATTTTTTCGACAGGTCATTAGAATAAGAAAGTTGCTATAATGAACGATTGTTATGTCGAGCATTTATTGTATATGTACTACTGGGATGTTCTTCATTCAGGGGAATTAAAAATCCATCCTTGTGTAAAAACCCTGAGTTTGTAATATCGCTCCCTCTTTGGAGACTTTCTAGATCCGCCCTTGAGCTCAGTTGGCAGAGTGTTGGTGTACTGAACCAATAACCCAGGTTCAAATCCTGTACTGGATAATTTTACACTCTGTTGTTTCTACGCCTTGTTAGCAATGTGAATTAAAATTCACGAATTAAAAATTGTAATATATGTTTAACTTCATATTTTGATTATACATTTAAAATTTATTAAATCATCTTGATAAAGTGCCTGGGAAGAAAGACATCACTATAGCAATGTACAAAGACATATACTGACGCTTCTATTAAATTAATAATAAGTAAAATACTAATAATTCTGCATGAATGGTTTCATAAGTGATTTTTTCGACAGGTCATTAGAATAAGAAAGTTGCTATAATGAACGATTGTTATGTCGAGCATTTATTGTATATGTACTACTGGGATGTTCTTCATTCAGGGGAATTAAAAATCCATCCTTGTGTAAAAACCCTGAGTTTGTAATATCGCTCCCTCTTTGGAGACTTTCTAGATCCGCCCTTGAGCTCAGTTGGCAGAGTGTTGGTGTACTGAACCAATAACCCAGGTTCAAATCCTGTACTGGATAATTTTACACTCTGTTGTTTCTACGCCTTGTTAGCAATGTGAATTAAAATTCACGAATTAAAAATTGTAATATATGTTTAACTTCATATTTTGATTATACATTTAAAATTTATTAAATCATCTTGATAAAGTGCCTGGGAAGAAAGACATCACTATAGCAATGTACAAAGACATATACTGACGCTTCTATTAAATTAATAATAAGTAAAATACTAATAATTCTGCATGAATGGTTTCATAAGTGATTTTTTCGACAGGTCATTAGAATAAGAAAGTTGCTATAATGAATGATTGTTATGTCGAGCATTTATTGTATATGTACTACTGGGATGTTCTTCATTCAGGGGAATTAAAAATCCATCCTTGTGTAAAAACCCTGAGTTTGTAATATCGCTCCCTCTTTGGAGACTTTCTAGATCCGCCCTTGAGCTCAGTTGGCAGAGTGTTGGTGTACTGAACCAATAACCCAGGTTCAAATCCTGTACTGGATAATTTTACACTCTGTTGTTTCTACGCCTTGTTAGCAATGTGAATTAAAATTCACGAATTAAAAATTGTAATATATGTTTAACTTCATATTTTGATTATACATTTAAAATTTATTAAATCATCTTGATAAAGTGCCTGGGAAGAAAGACATCACTATAGCAATGTACAAAGACATATACTGATGCTTCTGGTAAATTAATAGTAAGTAAAGTGCTAAATGAAAGTACAATGTACAAATAAATTTAAAAAGTCTCTTGCTTCAAAATGAAAAAGAAAAAAAAATAAATACAAATTGGTTAAAAAGTTTTTTGAATGTACAAAATGGATATATTTCTATTGTAAGAGCATTATATTTGTACATTTCCTAATTCTATAAAAAGATTTGAGTGGAGTTATAAATATTGCACAAAATCCCTATAGATTCAAATTTAATTCATTTTAATTTGCAAAATCCTTTTAAAATTTATTAAAGAGTTGTGTAAATCTTCGAATATAGTTTCAAAAAATCACAAAAAATGCTTTAGAAGATTAAATTTTCACGAATTCATAGTTTGGGATATAAAGGGTTATGCATATTTTTTATTTATGCACATTTTTAAAATATATATATTATTTTAAATAAAGCTGTCAGAATGAAGACAAATTCTAGAATATGGTCATTTTTTGAGTTGGTGGAAGTAGTTTAATAACACATAGATCATGTCAGGATGAAGACATTTTCTGATATCATAAAAATGAATCTTTGGTAAAGGAAAAAAATTATAAAACAAAAGACATAGTTTGTTGGGTATAACCCTTCCACAAGTGATTCTTGTGTTTTTACTATAATGGTATTTCTAATGGTATAAAATCTAGTAAAGTCCTAATGCATAAAAATAAAATAAACCGGATGGATAATGTTCTCATGATGTCGTAATAAATATGACTTTTTATTCGCTTATAAAAATAAAGTACATGTATATAATTTTTTTACAAAAGGTAACTTGCAAATGAAAAAATACATCCAAAAAGCCACGTGTCTGAATATTTTTCATTATTTCTCTTTTATCTGAATCAATGGAAGTAATCTGATTGCCACCCTTTTGAAGAAATTTCATAAAAAAAAACCTTTTAAAATTAAAATATAAAATTGGGAATAATTTGAAAAAATAGTGTGTGAACATTTAATAATCGATAATAAACAGATTTCATTAAAAAAAAAAAAAAAAAAAAAAAAAAAAACTTACCAAAATCGGTTCAGTAGAAAGTTCAGGGCTGATGAAAGTCTTGCATTTTAAATATATAGATGGCACGGTTCACCACGGAATGGCTACCTACAATTGCCTACACTTGAATTTTATATAAGTAGATTACATACAAATGTACTTATGTCAGTAATGCTAATGACATTGTGGTATTGCTTATGCACATGAATACTTGCATGCATGTAAACATGCACACACACACACATGCCAAATTTTTATAAAGTGTAAAATATCACAAATTTGATGACAAAAGCAAGATGAATTTCTCCTACTAAATGGCCAAGTTCACAAATACCCTTTGGGGCCATTCCACGAGAAATGGACAAAATGTCCTGCACTTACATAAATACCTATATTTATTAACTTATAAGTTGTTAAAATATAAACTATACATTAAAATTTGACAAAAATCTTATTTTCATATTAGCATAGTTGTTTTAATTGGAGGATACAATAGCATTGTTAAAACAGCAGTAATATGTAAAAAAGCTGTTCCACACTTGATATGGAATGGCCCTTTAATAGGGTGAAAAATCTCCACATTTTAAACTCTAGACCTGCTTTTTAATAATAAATAGATAGTAAAAATCTCTACATTTTAAATCCTAAACCTAAGTAATCTTCCTGTTTCATGGCCATTCCATGAAAAACTGATAAAATGTCGTGCTTGAGACGCTTACATAGATACCTATATCTATTGACTTATACGTTGTTAAACCATAAACCATACATTAAAAATAACAAAAAACTCTAGATTTTCATATTAGCATGGTTGTTTTAATTTGAGTATATACAGTCGAGACTCTATATAACGGAATCCATTGTTCCAGTAAAAAATTCGTTATATAGAGAAATTCATTATATAGATAATGAGTAAAAATTCCTATTTAATGTGTAAATTTTAAACAAAAGTTACTTTTGAGGTGTTTAATTAAGAATTTGAAATGTTTAACTATAAATATTAACCTAATATTGTATTTATTAACTATTTAAACAGTTTCAAAAAAGAAAACAGACATTTATTTGAAAGCATAATAAAAATCACATAAGGAAAACTTACATTAATTTTAGACAAAGAAATCTGTGATTTTTTGCTGTTTTGAATTCAAAATTGGTACATTCTCGAAAAAATGTTCACACTTTTTAGCAAGGAATGAAAAATTGTATCGGGAACATTTTCCTCCATTTGAATTCTCATTCACCTTAAACTTCAATTACCTCTCTGATCCCGCTCTTATATGTGTAACAATCCAATTGACACTGTTTTAAGAAGTATGTTGGAAGGTGTGTGTGAGGGGGGGGGAGATGAATTCGTTGTGCAGAAATAAAAAGCGGTTTCAAGGAAGAAAAATAAGATAAAAAACTCAGCACTGAAAGATAAGTCACTAATCAATGATGGAAAATTGATTCCTTGTGATTTGGAAGCTTTTTTAAAACAATAAATAAAGAATATTTTATGAAAAAATTCGTTATATGGAGATAGATACTTCGCTATATGGAGACTGTTTTTAATGAGATCATGGGAAAAGGGACCGTTCCTACTAAAAATTCGTTATATAGAGAAATTCGATGTATGGAGTTTCGTTATAGAGAGACTCGACTGTAATAACATTGTTAAAACAGCAGAAATATGTAGAAAAGCTGTCTCACGCGTGAAATAGAATGACCCTTTGAAACCTGCTACCACATTGTCACCCTTTTTTTTTAAATCAATATCTAATGTTAATTAAAATCCAGTCATATTGGACAAACTTACACCTGGTAGTTTTTAAAGGAAAATATTAGGAGTGGGGAGTATCATTTTAATGAGGGAATATCTGATGATGGGCGTGTAGAGAGGCAGGGGAGGAGAGATTAAAATTCAATTACCAAATTATTTTTACTTTTAGAAAGGAAAAAAAAATTGCAGTATTTATCTCCATAAAGGATGCTTGGTATTCTGCATCAAAAGTATATCCTTTCTGAATGCAATCAAAAACAGTACAGTTTATAAGCAAATGTTTCATTTTTGGTTTCCAAATATACTCGGTAAAATTGCTAAATCTGTTCTATTAAAGAACACCTGAAATTTTTTTTCTAAAAAGTCAGCCTTGGGGAGGTAAAATCGATATCTATCCTGACAGAAAATCTGGGAAATGTTGGCAAAATGTCAACAAATTTGGTACTATAAGTATGGGGCCATAAATGAGAACCAACTTGACTAAAACAATTGGCTAATTTGATGAAATTCCTTTTTAAATTTGATGTTTAAAAAATCCATAATAGGGGCTGTGATTTTGCATGAAAGTAACTACATTCTTGTAACCAGTGGTGAACTTTTGCATGTACTTTCAATCTTTCACCAGATTTTAACTTTACTTACATTGTTTTTAAATGCTTTTTGTTTTTTACTTTTTACAGTATGTCAGCGCCTTCCAAAATATGGGTCGCGGTCGACATTTTCGTTGGTCGTGGAATGATTGTTTAGATTTTAAAAAATATATAATTAATTTTATATTAGATATAGATTATGAAACACTTTCCAATGCTACGTTAAGAAATTAATTTTTTTCATACAATGACATAAGATATCTAAATAGGGAATTGCTGTCCATATCTGGTAATGTATAAGAATTCTTTCGTGTAACCCTGTATATGACTATATATATAGAATTTATACACACTATGTAATACACTTAAAATTACTGAAGTTTCAAAATATATACTCCAACTAAAAATGCAGTTTCAGCAAATATCACTTATAATCAATTCTGTAATTGAGTTCATTTGTGTTTGTCATAAGTGAACCTTAAATACTTACGCATTCCATAATCTGTATATGTAAAACTGTAATACAGTGGATGATCAACAAACTGTTCAGTTTATGAACAGATTGGTTAACAAACACTTTCGCAAGAGATTTTCATGTTTCGGATAACGAACACCTCACAAAACAAAGCCAAGAAGAAGAAATGTTGTTTCAGATTTGCACACCTGTATTTAATTGCATCTATTGCCAACTTAGAGAACATTTTAACAGTTGTATATTTATGGCCTTAATTAATCTATGGGCTGCCAGGTGTTCGGGTCCTACATTTTAGGGGCTCCCAAATTAGAATGAACAGATTAGAAACATTAATTTTTATATTTTGTGTCCCTATTTTTAATGGCAAATTATTTATTTTAAGATGAACTTATATTATTTCATATGTATCATTTAGCTTTTAACCCCTTGGGGACGAGCAACCGGTATTCATGCCGCGTAAGGTGCTCAGAATCGGGGATTATTCTTACCAGTAAATTTTTATTGTACATTTTGCCTTATTTAATCCGAGTATTTTCCCGATTAAATTATGCAAAAATTTCTGTTTAAAGAAAACGGTGATTAAAGATTAAAAATTCTGTAAAAGACACTTGTCCCCAAGGGGTTAAGAATGAATTACTTGAATTCTCATATAAATCTATGATCAGTTAACGAACAATCCGGTTAGAGAACACAGTTTTGGAACGGATTAAGTTCATTAACCAATCACCCACTGTATATAAATCTAAAATATGTTGTAGTGCATCTCAGCAATGCATATCAATTTTATTATGATATAAGTAGTTTAACATCTATGAAATACTCAGACCTGCCAACTGCTACGAAAAAATCATAGTTGCTACGATTTGGACCTATAAACTATGACGCTACGAAAATCGGTTACAGATTTTCAGAGGAAAAAATTTACTATATTGAAAGACTGAAACCATATTCCTTTTACGAATGTTAAAAAGATGGCTGTGAAACACAAAAAACCAACCAACCAACCTCCAGATTAATTTAAATTTTGTGTACTACGATTTCTCATTTTCAAATGTTGGCAGATCTGAATACTCTGCTAACAATTTTTGTCGTGGATCTTTATGGGCTGGAATTGTTTTGTGTAAACGAACTGTAAATGCTACTCTATATTCTATAAAAAACAAGTTGCAATCCACCTCACTGATGCATATCAATTTCATCATTAGTTTGAAGCATCGTAACATCATTAAAATGCACCTTGCACATTCCCCTCACAATAGACCATAATGCAACAGAATTCTTTACCTGATGTGAGGGGCTCACAACCATAGTAGACTAAGTCCATTCTGAAAAAAAAAAATGAGATAATCCATTTAGAAGGTGCATATGCCATATATGAGAAAGTATATGAGAACAGGCTTGGTTCACTGTGGGAGTAGATAAAATAGATTTTATGCACCTGCTTGGTGGTGGTCAGGGCTGCAGAGTCAGTGGGAAAAATGGGCGACTCCGTCTCCGGAAGTTTTAACAGATCCGACTCAGACTCTTTCGCTCAAAAATAGGCCCAACTCCACAGCCCTGGTGGTGGTGCTTCCATTTTTTTTTTCAAGTAAATCGTGGAAAAAAAATGGATTATCTCATTTTTTTTCAAGATGGACTTGATCTACTGTGGTTGTGAGCCCCTCACATAAGCAAACTGTGAATGAACAAACTACTACATTTTAAATAGCTAACAGTAGTAAACCTCAATAATATAAATATCAATTACTTGACAACCCGCATTTAGAACACAGATAGAAAAAACGAAATCATAAACACATTTTAACCAAATGTTGGGAAGTGTTAAAAAATTTCAATCCCGATACAGGCCCCAGTGGTAGAAACACGGCGACATAGTCGCGGACACAAAAAATCTTTTGCAGACAATTATTGTCTGCACTAATAAAGTCAATTTAAAAAATTGTCCGCAACTTTTGGACAATTTCTCCCACGTAAAAAGTGTGAATTTCTGCAAAAGATCACGTAAAAAACACGAATTTTGGCAAAGGATCGTGAAACAAGCGCAAATTTCGTCAAAGGATCGTGAAATAAATGTGAATTTTGTCAAAGGATCGCGAACAAAACGCAAATTTCGTCAAAGGATCGCAGACACAATGCAAATTTCATCAAAAAATCCCGGAAAATGCGAATTACGTCAGAAGATCATGAAAAAACGCAAATTTCCTCAAAGGATCATGGAAGAGTATGAATTTCGTCAAAGGATCACGGAACAAATGCGAATTTCATCATAGGGTTGTGGAAAAAACGCGAATATTGTCAAAGGATCGGAAAAAAAAAACTGCAAATTTCGTCTAAAAATTGCGGGAAAAACGTGAAATTTGTCAAAAAGCCATGGAAAAAATGTGAATTTCACCGAAGAATTACAAAAAAATAATTTCCTCAAAAGGACGCAGAAAAGAAAAATTCGAATTTTGTCAAGGGATCACGGAAAAAAAAACGCAAATTTCGTCCAAAAATTGTGGAAAAAACGATAAATTCGTCAAAAAGCCATGGAAAAAACATGAATTTCACCAAAGAATTACAAAAAAATAATTTCCTCAAAGGCCGCAGATTTCATTCAAATGTTTTAGAAAAAACTCAGTGCTTTTCGCACTTGAGGCCTCTGAAGCTTCAGAAGATTTTTAAAAGCATCGTTATTGCCTATGTGTGGTTCTGCTTATCTTTCACACTTTAGAAATTCTACAAGAAGTTAGATGATGAACTGTTATAAGCAAAATTAATGAGAATGCATCATGCTTACCATGTTTTAAAAAGAATGATAAAAAATTCCTAGTTTAATTTATTATTTATTCATTAAAATGAGATGCAAAATTTGCAGACAGATTATGAAATTTTAAAAGCTTGTCGCAGACAGCTACAAAACTTTCTGCCAGTGGGATACAGACTCTGTTAGTGCAAAACATGGGTACAAGTCTTCAGTCTTGAAAAAATTTTTGACTAATAGTAAATTATATTTTATATAATGAAGTAATGGTAATTTTACATGAGAAAACTTTTAATTTCTTTCTTTTCTTGTAAAAGATCAATTTTTAGACATTGGAAATCTTCTTATCTATCTCCTTTAGCTGTGGCGTAGCCAAGGGGGGTCCCCCCCCCCCCCCCCGAAAGTAGACCTGGTTTACTGAATCATGGATACAAATACAACAGTAAAAACTGCTAAGACAGAATCACAAAGATCTAAAAAAAATTCCGCTTTAGAGAGGTGTTCGTCTTAGAAGGTATAATTCAAAGGTATGTCTTTTTTCGGGGCTATGAACTTTTTCGTTTTAGACAGGTTTCCGTGATAAACACTTTCCGTTTTCACAGTATCCCTTAAAACTGCTAAAATGATCTCACATCCCAAACTTTTTCTTTCACATACTCCTTTCTTAGGTTTTTCATTTCAGAGTACCCCATTTCTCATAAACACGTCCCCCTCCCCTCCCCCCTTCACTCAAGGAGATAACGTAAACATGCTTTTTTCCATTAGTAATCTTCTTATCACAACCATATAATAAATCGATGCAAATTATATTGATATCCCTAACATTTTTGTGACTTCCATTACCGATATTATTTTCACATACCCCAGCAGACCCGCCACGTACCCCCAGGGGTACGCTACCGCAGGTTGGAAACCGCTGCTATAACACCACCTCTGAAGAGCATAAATCTATTACAGTAAAATGTATGAAGATGACCTATCTCAAATGAAAACAGTTCAAGTTTTGACGAAAACAACACTATATATTTGTGCTTGCTAACGTTTGAAACCTAACTGAAATTAAATTTGTTTCAATTGTGAATCCTTCTTGGCAGGTTTTCTGAAAACACGGAATCCTCTCACAAAAAAAACATTTTAATGTCCCGAGACGGAAGGATAACTAAACAAGTATACCTGCTATTCCGTTTACACAAATTTACTGTAACTAGATTAAACGTAAAACTTCTTTATCTTGGACTTCGATGGTGTTCTGTTGTCGACCCTTATGGGAAAGAACGAGTTTATACGAACGCAATAACGGTACATTGGTTGAGTTTCGTGACCCTTATCTTTGTTCACATTATAACGGACAATATTAACAATTACTTTAAATCTACTGCCTGCAATTAATAAAAGTAACTATATTTTTGGACCGGTTTTTTGTTACCACTTTCAAAATACACTGGCGAGAAAAACTAAAGGAACAACCATAAAAAGGGGCTTTATGTTAATTCTATTAAGGGAACTTCCAGAAAGGTAACTCAATGTCAACGTTATCACGTAGTCCAATGGGATTAACATTCGCTACAGAAATATATGCAAATTTTTCAGCCTCAGCCCGTTCTTTCGGTTCATGTGTGAAAAGGAGCGCACGTGGGTAATTTGAAGTCTAATTTTAAGGAACGTACGTGAAATTAGGTAAAACTTTGCTTCTAATAGGTAGAATATGTCGTCCAGAAGATATTTGAGCGATTTTGAGAAATTGAGTGCGATAGGGAGAATGGAAGCAGGACAGACACTCTTAGGGGCCTGTAAAGACTTATAAATAGCCAAAAGCGTCATGTCAAGAATCTGTAAACGGTTTAAAGACACTGGTATAATGTCCACAGACAACCAGGTCAAGGTAGAAAACGCACCACAATAGGCTCTCAGGACTGTAATTTGCCAACGATTGCTAAAAGAAATAGGCAACTGACGTCAGTTCAGATTGCAGGGAGTTTACTGCAGCAACAAGAACTCGACTATCCTGGTTTACTGTGAGTGACAGGCTGCATGCAAGGAAACCTATAATTTGTGTTCCACTAACTCCAGTAGCGAAATGCGCCCGGTTAAAGTGGTGCAGAGATCATCGTCATTAGAGTACCACGGACTGGAGCCGAGTTTTCTTTACTGATGAATCCCGACTTTGTTGAGAGAGTTACCACAGATGTGTTACCATATGGAGGGAGAAAATCACATGCAATAAGGCTGCAAATATCCGTGAAAGGCATCGATACAAGGTTGTGGAATTGTGGTATAGACGGACACCATTTTGAATGGCCGCAGTGACCGACACATTTTTACCAGTGCAACTGTGAATGCTGAAATATACAGAGATGAGATTCTTGACTCTCCTGTCAAGTTGTTTAAGGGTGCAATCGGGAGATTCGGAATTTTATGATTATTAATGGTCTAGAAGGGCACTACCCCCTTCCACGGAACTCCTAAGTATCCCTTCCAGAGCTGCATAAATCCGACCCATCCGAAGCTTACTGCTGAACTTGGAGAATGTTCTAAAACAGTTTTGAACCATCTAAAATAAATTGGCTGGGAAGTACAAAAACAGAAACCACCATGAACCATTTTTTACACATTCTAATACTTCCAAAATAGTGCTAATCCATCACAAATAAACTTCTTACAAAAATTTAACTTCCTTAAAGACGACCAGATATCGGAAGCAACTATTAGATCGAATATGGTATCAAAAGTGGCGAGACATGAAACATGGAAACCCAAAAGAATTATGGCTGAATAAGACAATTGTAACAAAACTGCTTTTTCCAGCATGAACTATATTTGATGTGTGTTCTTCTTACATTACTAGTTTCTGTAGCTGAAAATACAAGATATTTTTCTTAAAGTTAAAACCTTCCCACATAGCATTTTTAGTTTGCAGAAAATTTGCAACAGTTTTGCTTTGAAAACCTGCAAAGTTGCAGTAAGCGTAGCATGACAAGACTGAAAGGTCATAACAAGATAATCCAAACTCTGAAGTCACCACAATTTGAACTTGCAGCTAACTTGTCGTGCAAGTTAAATTCATACTGTATCAAATTCATTGCAAACTAACGGCAAACAAGTAATCAAAAATGCTGCAGACTTACTGCAAAGTAGTAATCTTTCCATGTCACACTATAAGTTTAACCCCTTCGAAGGGGTCCATAGACCTGATCAAGTCTAGTGATGCGAAAGCGCCGTCAGAAGGTGCATGCATCGGTTTTATCACCACAAACAAGTTTAGGTAATATTTGTACTTTTCATTTCGAGCATTTTTTGGTATTTAATAAGTGTAGCGCTTAGAAAAAGCGGTGCCTACCGAATAAAATTTCTGCAATTTCTGTGTATGTGATGATTGTCTATTCTCTCAACAGAGGGATTTTTTGCTTTCGTCACTTTCGTGAATTAAAGACAATCTTGCATCAGTTTCACAACAAACTACTCATGCAAGTGGGTGATGGTATACCTTGCGGGAGATTTGCTGCGAATTTCTCAATTCGAATTTGTCACGGCAAGATAATATCAGAAAAAATAAACTTGCTGCTAATGTTCATGCTATCTGGATTATCTCAAAAGCTCGCATGGGGAGCGCGGCGGATCGCATGAATGTCTCATGTGATTGACACTTATGTGAAATCATTATCCAATATCTATTACAGCACAAGTTCTTAATTCAATGGCAAGAAATTAAACATGGAAATTGCTGTTTTAAACTTAACCACTTGATCCTAACTTTATTGTAGGCAAATGTTATGTAATATGAAACTTGATTTAACCCATTCGCTGCCAAAACTATAAAGTAATAATTTTCAATTTTTTTGTTAAAAGTCGTTTGCTACCACAAATTCAGAAAGGTAAATTTCGCTTTACTAATACAGCGAAGTTTCTGCCAATAAATGAGGCATTTTTTTAAATTCTAAAATAGTGGTGACAAAGTAATTAATAAATTAAAGCCACGAGTATACTCGTGGATGACAGCGAATGGGTTAATTAAGTTTAACTCTTCAGTATGCTCTCAGCTTTTTTCATCATAGTGAATCTTTTTCATTGGTAAATATTAATGTAACTTCAATGTATTATTAGTTGCAGTTATAGAGCCTTACATTTTTTATCCATGCTTTTTTTTTTTTTTTAATTAAGAAATTAAATAAGGTTATACCTAAATTCTTAAAGTTACTCGAAATACTTCTATTATACATACACAGTCAAGACAAGATTCAAAGGGACTGGTAAAAAGTTCCATTTTGGACAGGTTTCCATAGAAAGAAGTGTAATTAATTATGCTTCTAAGATACACAACCTCAATAAGATCTATTGTTCGTTTCGCAGGGATTCTGAAACTCTTCCGTTTGAGACAAGATTGCGTTATAGAAAGATTCCACTTTTACAGGTTTCACTATGTTTCACTAAAGAACAATGAAAATCCCCTTTCAGACAGGTTTTCAGCAAATTTAATTGTATCGCAATTCATATTAATACCATGTAACGCTTCCGTTAAAGACAGGATCCTGTTATAGACAATTACTATTTTAACAAGTTTTATTCTATTCATATGACATAAATAAGTATATTTATATAAATACACAAAACTTGTAAAAATGGGTCCTGCCTATAACGGAATTCTGCCTTAAACAGAAATCTTCCGTGCTACGGAAAAGGATACTATACAAATACACCTAATACGAAAACCTGTGTAAAACGGAATTTTCCAGCAATATTTACGATTTCCTCTTAACAGGTTTTACTATATATATATATAACCTGAAGGAAAAATTTTGGACCCCCCCCCGAAACGAAATCCTGGCTTCCTTTAGCTATATATACCTAATATACAAGGATGTTTTCAGTCTTGGCTTAGGTAGATTTCTTGTACCCATGGCTGTAAATTGCATTGACTTTTAAACTGTACATTTTTCCATTAATAAACATACTCTTTTTCTTACATAGTAAAATATTTTGATTATCTCCATTTTCACATTTCTATTATCTGTAACTCTTAACTGTTCTCGTGTGTATGCTTTGTGCCAAAGTTCATCTTTTTTCTAAGTACAGACTGTACAGATGGCTCAATATACATCTATCTATTGCATGCATTGCGAAAAAAAATTAAGCTTTAATGTGAACCACTAAAAAAATTTAAGCTTTAATGTAGGTCATGAAAAAAATTGAAGTTTAATGTGGGTCGCTTAACAACAAAGTTTGGTAAGCGCTCTAGCAGATTATGTGCAAAGGCATTAATTGCATTTTTAATGGTATCGTTTATGTTTGATGCTAACCCATGACATGGGCAGCATTTATGGAAAACTGGCTCAATAATTTAATGTACGAATTTTTCTCAGTATCCTAGAATGAAAATATATTATACATTCAAGCACTATCAGCAAATAGTTTTTAAACAAAAATTTCATTTGTAACTTTTTTTTTTTTTTTTTACTTAATGAGGTTTTACTTTCTTTCTTTTTAATGTGACAATAATTAGAATGGAAAGGATATTTTTGTGTGGAGTGATCATGAAACTTAAAAATAGCAAATTAAGAAAGGAAAAATTTTGCATTAAGCACAGATTATGAAACACTTTTAACACATTCAGAATAATGTAATAAAATTTCACCTTTTAATAAGTTAAAATATGAATAATTCAACCATATGGAAGCGCATAACACATTTGCAAACCAATTTTCAGCAATCCCCATCTACAATCAGAAAATATCCAAATTCTTTGAGGAGCCCTGTATATGATATATAGACTTGTATCTACTAACTACATGCATGCAAAAATTTAGTTCAGTTAAGAAATACATACCTCAGCCGGAAATTCCCCTTCAGCTTTTCCTGCTAATAAGGAGAATGGTACATGAATTCTTTTGTGCAGCTCTGTATACGAACTATAGGATTGATATACAATGAGTAACATGTAAAAAAATTAGTTAAATTTGAAAGCGCATACCGAAATTGAAAATTGATTTCCAGTAATTATTGCTCAAATACAGTACTACTCTTATCGATTTACTTTGTGTGTACCTATAAATAAACAACAAATGCTATGAATGCCCTACTCTATCATAATCATCATGTGAAATTCAGTGATTTATATCAATTTCAGTACATTTGAAATAGCATAATGTCATTAAAATACTCTGCAAACGATTTTTCCCATAGACCATAATGTAACGGGATTCTTTTGAGTGCCTCTGTAAATGAACTACACACTTCATTTACAATACCGAATATGCCATGGTCATTAACATATATCAATTGCATGAAAATCTGAGTATATTTACACATGTTATTAGAACGTACAAGTCAAACTCATAAACAGTTTTCAACTTTGTTGGAAAGTGCTAAAAACTATCATTCCAATTCTCTTTCCAATCTGTTCCTTAAATTTTCTTGTCACAACCTTCTACTAGTATGTGCAAAAAATGAGTATTTTATAAGTAAAATATTTTTATACACATTTATATATTTTTATACATATTTATATATTTTTTTGCTCTTTTCTTTCTATTATTTGTATCTTTTCAGGTATTTCATTTTTTCCTGTTGTGTGCATGAACCCACCAATCTATAGATGTACTATGAAAGAGAAATTTTGAAATTTTATTTATACTCGAAGTCATTGTTTCTAGAAGTTATTTCGCCATTACATTAACAACAATTAAAAAGAAGTGTGTTTAAAGTTTATGTAGATACTTTATATATGAAACACAGATGGCATTACTTTCAATTTCTTTAAGAAATTTTAACTATTTGTGCTGATACCAATACCGGAAATTTTAAGAAATAAGCTGTGAATTGAAGAAGTTTAAAAGTGTAATATGGATACTGTGCTCGGGATGGATTTCAAGTGTGATCTTTCTCAAGACGAATTTCCCGAGGAAAGAAATTTACTTAAGCATCAAGAAATTAACTCAGATAAAAAACCTTTCATATGTGATATTTGTAAAGAAATTTTTACGCAAGAGAGTGATTATGCTCATCATCTTGATAGTCATTCGGAAGAAAAAAATTTTGTGTGTGAAGTTTGTAAAAAGAGATTTGATAGTGAAAGTTCTTTACAAGAACACATTCTAAGTCATTCTAAGGAAAAACCACTTGAATGTTCAAATTGTGGAAAGTCGTTTTCAGAAAGACACGAATTAGATCATCACATTTGTATTCATACTGTTGAAAAACCCTATAAATGTCATATCTGTTCAAAAGCATTTTCACTAAAACGTATATTGGATGCACATTTGCGTCTACATGCAAGAAAAGAATTTGTGTGTAGTGTGTGTCAGAAAGATTTTAAAACAAAGGATAGTTTAGACTTGCATTTTCTTATCCATTCTGGTGAAAAACCATTTAAATGTGATATTTGTCAGAAAAGTTTTTCTAAGAAAGTATACTTAAAATATCATTGTATTATTCATACAGGAGAAAAACCCTTTGATTGTGACATCTGTGGAAAAAGATTTGCACGTAAAGCTGATATAAATAGTCATTCCAAAACTCATAACAATGACAAAACTTTTAAGTGTGACAAGTGTGATAAAGCATTTAAATTTAGAACCTCTTTACGATCCCACCTCCTCTTAAGACATCATATAAAAACAATCGAATGTCCAACTTGTGGAAAATCATTTTCAGAAAGGTACAGATTGGATTGTCATATGCGTGTCCATATGAAGGAAAAGATCTTCCAGTGTCATATCTGCCCAAAAGCATTTTCAATAAAAAGTATATTGAACAGACATTTGCACTTTCATGACAAGAATAAATTCGTCTGTAATGTATGTAAAAAAGAATTTGATGGCAAAAGCAGTTTTAATTCGCATTTTCTGATCTATTCTTGTCAGAAACCTTTTAAATGTGACTTCTGTGAGGAAAGTTTTTCCTTGGAAGATAGGTTGAACAAACACTTACGTGCACATGAAGAAAATAAATTTGTCTGTTCCATATGTCAGAAAAATTTTACTAGAAAAGGTAACCTTACAAAGCATTTTCAAACTCATTTAGGAGAGAAACCCTTTAAATGTGAGTTTTGTCCAAAAAGGTTTTCTAAGGAAACATATTTGAAGCAACATTTTCTTGTTCATACAGAAGAAAAGCCTTTACATTGCGACATCTGTACAAAATCATTTAGATATAGATCTGGTTTAAATTATCATTTAAGAACTCATAGTGATGAAAGACCTTTCAAGTGCCACATCTGCGAAAACACGTTCAAATTAAAGCATAATTTAACTGTTCATCTTCGTATGCATGAAGACACTTTTGTGTGCAATATATGTCAGAAAAAATTTGCCACCAAGGGAAATTTAGATGATCATTTTCGCATGCATACTGGAGAAAAACCATTTCCTTGTCAATTTTGTCAAGAAGCTTTTCCCCGGAAGATTTATTTACAGAGACATATAAGAATCCACACGCAGGAAAATTAATTGTTGGAAATGAAGGAAAAAAAAAAAAAACACCCACCAATGTTAATTTTGCCCAATAGCTTTTCCTGAAAATATATATTTTTTTTTTAGGTAATATGAATACATATTTGTACTTGAAAAAAAAAAAAGTGACTTTTTAATGAAAGATGATCAGGAGAGAAAGTAAGCCTTCTACAAGCAATGTATGTCGAACAAGTTTTTTACAAAAAAGACAATATTTGAAAATACATTTTCTTATTTATACAGGAAAAATGTCCTTCCATCGTGATACCTGTGGAATTTTTTGTACGCAAAACTGATTTTAACCCTCACCGTACTAAGATCAAAATACTATGTAAATGCCTAAGCTGGAGTCATTTTGACCCCATAGGTAATTATAATGTTTAGGCCAGAAAACTGATCAAAAGATAAAATATTGACATAATACTGGCAATCAAGATTTAATAGAAGTAGGAAAATGTAATTTCCACAATATTACGAATATTTAAATTAGAATAAAAACCTAAGTAGAAAAATGTTTAAAAAGCAGTAGCATTTTATAAGAAGTAATGGTAATAATGCATTTTAACTACCTTTAGTTCTGCTGCTCATCTTTCTGGCAATCAAAACACAAATTAACGCATACACTATGACTTTTACATGTAAACTGTCTGCGTTTGCTGCACTTCTGGGGATATTTGGTGCCATGATGTAAAGCTTTCATTTATCCCTTGATTGACATCGTTCGTAATTTCTACAAATAAGCAAACAAAAAAAAAGTGTGAAACTTACTAAGTAGACAGAATTATGGAAGGAACCTTTATAGAAGAATTCCTAGAAAATAATTTAAACATACATATTCTAATAGAAAAAAAAAAAAAACTTCGAAATGTCCAGATGGTGTCAAATTGACCCATTTTAGTACTGTGACGGTTAATTATCGCTTCCCTTCAAGTGTAAAAATTACGAAAAAAAAATTATTTAAATGATCAATAGGGGTCGAGGCAGACAAAATTTGGAGCCTATTTAGGGCCTTTCACAAAAATCCATTTAATAAAATAGGCCCCTTCACAAAAATAAATTTAATAAAATAGACCCCTTCACAAAATTCCTTTTAATAAAATAGGCCCCCTACATAACATTCTTTTTCATAAAAACTGCTTTAAAATGGGTAATTTGTAAATAAAATTAAGTCATGAAAATCAAAAACTTTAGCAAGGGAATTTAAAAAATGTTTTTGTTTATAAATTCTTGGTTCGAATTTGAGTAACTGGATTTCAACTTTCGTTACAAAATGTTGTTTTTTTCACAAAAAATAACTTCTACTTTTCACAAAATGGGCTCCAAGAATAAAAACCTGCATTGACCCCTGATCAATTAACTACTCATTATTGCATCCATGTAGGCAAAAACGTTTGTTTTTCTCACTTTTGACCAAAAGCATTTTCAGTGAAAGACATATTGAATAGGTATTTGATGAAGATAAGAATTTTTTCTGTAACAGATGTAAAACAAAATACAGGGTGTCCATAAAAGAATGTCCCAGTTTCAATGGTATATTAAGACAGTTTAATTTAAACCATTTACAACAATTCATACATCAAAATGCAGGTAAACTAATCTAGTTTTTCTTACAAATGTTCAATAGGGGCACCTTTAGTTATACAGCAGACCAGGGCCGAAACTAGCCTTTTTTGCACCCAGGGCAAACATGGATTTTCGTGCTCCCCCCCTCTTCCACAAAGTATATTTACAAAGAGAATTTTATAATAGACGACTTATTTTAAAATTTAAAATATGTAATCATAAAATATGTAATACTGAACTACGTAATCTACAGTGGCGGATCCAAGGAGGAGGTCCTTCTGAACATCAACAAAAATATTCTAAAGATCATTTTTAAAATGACATATTCAGTAGAGCCCCGATTATCCGAGTCCCGCCTAACCGAGTTACTTGTATTTTCTTCTGATGGACTGATGGCTTCCATTATTATGAAACAGCCATTATAAATGAAGTGTTAGGTGAAGATGAAAGAGCAGTCGTAAAAGGTTAGAACTCTGATTTTCTGGTCCGAATGGAAAAAATAATGGCAAAAAAAAATTATGGGCATTTTTTTTCTCTTTCATCTTCACCTAACACTTCATTTATAGTGGCTGTTTCATAATAATGGAAGCCATCAGTCCATCAGAAGAAAATGATCCTGTCCAAAGGTATAATCTTCATTTGGTGCCCCTTTGTTCTGGCGCCCAAAGCACATGCCCCCTCTCCCCCCCCCCCCCCCCCCCCCCTTAGTTTCGGCCCTGCAGCAGACATCCAACCTAAAGTCCAATTCTTCCCACACTTTGGTTAACAAGTCCGAAGTAATGGAAGCAATAGCCTCTTCATTTCTGTGTCTCAACTCTGGCAAATATCATTAAGTAGCGGTAGAACGTAGACATGATCGTTTATAAAGCCCCAAAGGAAAAAATCGCATGACTCTAACAGATCTTCAGCCCAGCAATAAAGCTTTACCCTCAGTAGTCGCCATTTTGCAGATGTGGCACTGCAAGCAAGTCAGTAACAAAGCAGTACTCGCACATGTGCCTATCCAAAACTGTTTGAGTGACTCTTTATTTGTGACCTTTAACCCAACACTCTACAACGCTCACAGTTGATACTATTAAAATTTATAAATGGGATATTTTTTTATGGACATCATGTATTTTGGTAGCAAAAGTTGTTTAAACTTGCATTTTCATATTCATTTTGGTGTAAAACTTTTTGAATGCAATTTCTGTCTGTACAATTTTTCACTGAAACCCCGTTTAAAATTCTACTTATTAATCATGCCGGAAAAAGACCTTTTGATTGTGCCATCTTCGAAAGAAATATTTATGTGGAACTGATTTAAATTAGCATTTAAGAATAATGTAAGAACCCACACACAGGAAAATTCATTGTTGGAAATAAAAACAAAACCTGTGAAAAATGTGAGAAGCACTGAAAAGTGTTTAAATTCAAACATCATTTCAGTAATCGTACTCATCAGTCACATGTGTTCACAGAAGATTTTCACAAAAATTGCATCCAAAAGATCTTTTTCTTTTAATTATGTAGAAGAAAATCTTTTATTGTCATGTATGTGGAAATACATTTGTATGTAAGTCTGATTTGAATAAACATTTAAAAATTCATAATAATGAGGAATCTTTCATGTGTGATGTGCAAAAACAATTAAAACAGCAATTAACTGCTCATTTTCACACTTATAAGGTATTAATTTTGTGTATAAAGTATGCCATAAAGTGTTTTTCATTAAAAACAATTTCAAAAGTTCATTTTCGAAAGCATTGCAGAAATAATCTATTCATTTTTTTCTGCTTGCCATGGATATTTTTCTGTGAAATAATTATTTATATCCATATATTAGTACTCACAAACGATGGAAATGGCGAGGAGAATAATTTACTTGAATTCACAAATTAATCTCACATTTTCGTAAAACATGTCTTTATCCATAAAATAAAATTTAATTTTTTTTATTGAAAGAAAAATACTTAAAAAAAAAAGAGAATTAGAGTTTTTTAAAATATTTGTTTCCCAAGTGAAATTGAATAAAAAATTTTATATTTTTTTCTGGACATACATAACTAAAAACGTCTGATAAACAATTAGTTGTATGTTTTAACTAATTTTAAGTAAGATGTTCTTAATTCTTTTTGTATCACATATCCTTTTTAAGAATCAGTGAAATTCTAACACACCTCTTATAAGAATTAAACAAGGAAGAAAAATATTGTGTCACGCATAGATTATGAAGTAATTTCCAACACTTCTGGAATATTGTAACGAAACTTCACTATTTTCCATAAGGTAAAAGAAGATGTCTAAAAAAAAAAAAAATTTAGAAATTGCATAACACATTTAAGCACCTAATTCCAGCAACTAGCACATATAGTCCATAAGATATTCGAATTCTTTTGAGCAGCCTTGTTTATTTTTTATAGATTTTCATGTACATACTCTATCTGGCTTTCTAAAACTTAATTCAGCTGTAAAACATAAAACACATTTGAAAATTTATTTTCAGCATATTGCCATATATGGTAACTCAAAATATTTTGTATTATTCTGCATATAATCTGCAATTTGTTCTACCCACACATATTAAGTTAAAATTTAATTCAGATAAAAAACACATAACACAACTAAAATCGCATTTCCAGCAATTACCACCTATATGCTGTAATATTCAGTTTTTTGTTTTTCGTAACACTCAAAAATGAATTTATTTATTTACAAAAATACATTAGCATGTACTAATAGTCCAAGAGCCGACAGGACAAAATCCTATGTTATCAAGCACAAGAAAAAAAACCCTTTATTTTATGGAAGAATAGAAGTACGGGAATCTAATGATCCACATCTGCTGGAAGTAAAGTGGTGCATAAGCCAAAAATTAATACCACTAGTGATTGACTCGTCGGTTTATCATTGTGTTTGTCCTACAAACAAAGATATAAAAACATGGAGGACTGGGAGCAGGAAAACACAATGATAAACCTACGAGTCAAACACTGGTGGTATTAATTTTTGGCTTATGCACCACTTCACTTCCAGCAGACATGAATCATTAGATTCCTCCTACTTCTACTCTTCCATAAAACAAAGTTTTTTTTTTCTTGTGTTTGATAACATAGGTTTTTATGCGCTTGGACTATAACTAAATATAGCTAAACTGGAAACACAATTCAAGAAAATCTCTAACAGAGATGAGATTCTACCGACTTTATCGGACTTTTCGTAATTTTTTTATTTTTACCTGTAAAAATAAAGAAGAAAAATCCGATTTTTGCCGCTTTTTTCTTTTTGACAACGAAAAAAATGTTTCAAACGAGACATAGTTCGCCACTATTGCACTCTCTTAAATTTCGTCAAGCTGAGGAATTTTGACAATCTGATTCTTTGACGAAAATTCGCTTTTTTCCGTTATCCTTTGACGAAATTCGCGTTTTATTCACGATCCTTTAACGAAATTCGCGTTTTTTTTCACGATCAGGGATGTAGTGGAGGGTATACGGGGGTATACGCCGTGTACCCTCTGGTTTTTTTTAAGGAACACCGTATACCCTCTGTTTCTCAAGAAAGCTATAGTATATATACACTAGGGTATACCCTCTGCCTTGAGCGTATACCCTCTGCTTAGAACGTATACCCTCTGGTATTTTTACGACTACATCACTGTTCACGATCCTTTAACAAAATTGGCATTTTTCCTCAATCGTTTCGAAATTTGATGAAATTCGCGTTTTTTTTTTTTTTTTTTTTTTTTTTTTTTTTTTTTTTTGTCGCGATCCTTTGAAGAGATTCGTTTGTTTTGCAGCCCTTTGACGATTCGTGTTTTTTTTTTTTTTCCTTTCACTTTCCTTTCACGAAATTCGTGCTTTTTCAGCGGCCTTTTCACGAAATTTGCATTTTTCCGCGATCCTTTGCCGAAATTAGCTTTTTTTTTTTCACGACCTTTTAATGAAGTTCGAGTTCTTTCCGTGAGCTAAAATTTCCGTTTTGTCTGCGATCTTTTGGTGAAATTCGTGCTTTTTTCTGTGATCTTTTGACGAAATTCGTGCTTTTTCTGCAGTTCTTTGACAAAATTTGCGTTTTTCCCATCGCTCTTTGGCGAAATTCGCGTTTTTTTCGCTGCTCTTTGACGAAATTTCGTGTTTTTTCCACAGCCATTTGACGAAATTCGCATTTTTTTCCGAACCCTTTGACCAAATTTGCGTTTTTTCTGCGGTTCCTTGACGAAATTGATTTTTTTTACGGCGATGATTTTTCGAAATAAGTGACTTTTTTTTATATCCGAATTTTCGGACTGATCAATTTTTTTAATTTTTTGGAACCGAATGCCTTAATTTTTCGGACAATTCGAAGCAGAATTCCTTTTGCGAGAAACGAAAAGAAAAAAGCAGAAAATGAGAAAAAAATCGGGGATCCGCGGAAGAATTTCATTCCTGTTTTGTGCAAAATATGGTTTCGCGCGCGGTTTTTTTTTTTTTTTTTTTTTTTTTTTTGGTTTTTTGTTGTTGTTGTTGTTTTTTGCAAAATTTTAGCTTACGCGCATTTTCAGACTTTTTGTTCTTTACCCACTCTCATGCCTGCTCTAAGCAATTCACACCCACAGACAGTAATGCTTAATAGTTTTTTGCGCGTTCCTGTATATGATGATCTATATAATTTTTACACATCACGTAATGTTTGATTAACCCTCGCAGTATTAAGAATAAAATACAGTAAACATCCTCCAATCCGGCGTCCTAAGGTCCTGCATGCTGGATAATCCGGCATAACTTTTCGGTTTGAAGCAGATTTTGATGAGCTGACAGAGGGAATTTTGACTGATGAGGCCATCATTCAGAGTGTTCACAACCCAACAACCTCCAAAAAGACGTTGACTCTGATGATGTGGATGTGTCAAACATTATTTGGAATCAAGCAGCTAATGCCTTGAATACATTTATTAAGTTTTCTGAGCGCAGCAGTTCTTTCAACTATTCGGAAATTATACTTCAAATCATAAGAAATAACTTCCTAAAAAAGAACAGAAAAGACTACTACAAAATAAAAGCGTGTATTTTAAGTCTTAAAACTGAAATATTTATATTTATATATATATTTTTTTTCTTATCGGTAGCGACACTAAATTTTGAAAAAGCAGAATTCCTGTTTTCTAGTTCAGTGTACTCTAACATTTCTAACTAATTCATAACTAAACATTTCTAAAATAACACTTCATTTTGTTTGAAGTTTTAAAATCTTATTCGTCAGATTTTAACTCATAAAATATTAAATTAAACGTTTGTTCTAGAAATATTTTGTCAACTAAAAAATGAAAGAGGCATTCTTCAAGAAGAGTACACAGAACTAGAAAACAGGAATTCTGCTTTTTCAAAATTTAGTGTCGCTCCCGATAATATATATATATAGTATAAATATTTCAGTTTTAAGACTTAAAATACACGCTTTTATTTTATATAAAATGACGTCATTCGCATCCGCTGAAGAATTCCACATTTACGATCCAGTCTTAAACAACATCTAAAAAAAAGTATGGATAGGATTAGAGATGGGAATGCTTGGGAAAAAACCGCAAATTATAGGAAAAAAACCGTTTTTTTTTTTCGGATTTTTTCCCGAAGGGCTATTTTTCCAATTTGGAAAAATTGAAATTTCATTTATAAAATAATATTTTCAAAATTTTGTAATAGCTACATTTTGATACTTTTTATTATATTTATATTAAGTGTCTCACATGTAAACATTAATGTGGGATATCGGATCTCTAAGCAGAAATCTGTTTAAGAAAACTTGAGTCATGTAAAGGATCTTTCACAATTTTTTTTAACCTTAAAATACAAGACTCTTCACAAAATTTCTCTCAAAAATAGATATTTCAGAAAATTTTTTTAATCTCCAAATTGAATCTTTCACAAATGGAATAACTGAAGAAAAAGAAAATTTCATGTCATATAACAGCTGGCGCTATCAAATGAATCTTATCTAGTTGTATGGAGGAACTTGTTAAAAATGTCTAAATACGAACATATATATAACAAGAATTTCTAATTCACCAAATTTGGATTACATTTTGTACAAGTATATAAAAAAGTTCACAATTTCTCAAAAGCAGGATTAACTGAAAAAAAATGCAGAAAGATGCCTGGTAAGATAATTAATTTCAACTTCTCTTGTTAAAAATGAGTTCATGTGTAAAATTATTTCAACAATAAGCCAATTAATGGTAAAGTTGAAAATCTAACATAAAATTTGAAACTTGCATTCATTTTTAATGCTATAGCTGCAATTAATCATGTAATCAGATGGAAATTGATAAAAATATTTAATTAGGAAAAAAAAAATTATAAATAACAACATGCATTTGAAATTACTCTGTTCAAGCACTTTTACTTAAATATAAATTCTCAGGTGTATTTAACTCTCTCTATATTTTTCATATACACATGTATATTAAATAAATTTTTCGAAGAAAATGTAAACAATTTCCTAAGCAAAATTTTGTTGAAGGTAATTTTTATACTTAATAAGAAACACACCCGCTTTTATAACTTTCACTCGAAAAATTTCATTGCATTTTTATTACTTTCATATTAAAGAGAGAGAAAATAAAAACATTTTCAGATTTCTCAAACTTATTACAAAATTTACAGTTTATTTCATTAAAGTCTTCATTCTGAGTCAGAATCTGAATTAGCTGATTCTGCACTGCTAACACTGTGTGTCTCAAGTCTGAACTAAATGTTTGGAAAAGTATGTATAAAATGTTTTGGTTTAGTTTTATAACATAGGTCTAGAAAAAAAAAAATCAGCTGCATGGGATACTTTTGGTTAATTGTAAGTTTTTTACAGTGCTGAATCCAAAAATGACCTCCATTTTCCTCCATCACATACAATATCGTTGAAAAGCAAGGGGAGTTTACATTAGAAAAGCACAGTTGCGATGAAAAAAAAATCAATATTTTATTATAAGTAACTGTGTTCCAAATTACTTTTCCCCTTGCTTTTCAAACTTTGTATTTCAATAGTTGTGTGAATCGTAGTAGAAGCTTATGTGTATGTGTAACTGTTTTTGTTCGTTCCTCATTTTTCACGCATTGTCTATTGGTAGTGTTGTGTTTTGCATTTCATATCTCTTGAGTGTCACTGAAAGAAATATGAAATTAGTATATGGAATCATTACTGGATATGGTTTTCTACTCGAGAATAGGATAACAGATTTCAGGTTAAAAAGAGAAATTTTACGCTTTAATTAAACTAAAGACATAAGTTTTGCAAGGAAAACTGGTGTGATGGAAATTTTTTAAAATACTAAGCAGTTTTTTATTTGCAGACCTGTGTAATCCAAACTTAAACTAAAACTTAGTTTTGTTTGACTTTAGACTGTAAAACTAAACCAGAACTTTTTTATACTTGGTTTGAGTTTAGAATAGAAAGCTATACCAAAACTAAATATATATTTTGACTAGAAATTAAAAGTATAACTGTGAGAAAGAAAAATGTAATATTGCAAAAATTACTATTTTTTAAACAATGGAAGATTTGAATACTGATATGTATAACAATAACAGAACTGCAACAATTTTTTTCCTTAAACTAGCATCATTTATTTACTTAAAAATCAATACTATGTAGATGGGATATTCATACATTTGAGTTCAAACTGCAGGGATATTGGCTGAAAATTATGAGGTTTTCAGAATAGCTCTACTGGTAATTAAACAAATGTAATTGAAAAAATCATTTCAACAGAGACGCGATATAATAAACAACAGCATTAAATAAAACGTGAATGTTACTGTGAAAATTCTGAGACTGAGAAACTAATTTTTTTAAAAGCATGCCCTGCCATTTTTTTTCTTTTGTAATATTGTCATATAAAGTGAAAAAAAATTCTTTTAGTGTGGATAAATGAAAAAAATGCTTATTATTTAATATTTTCTAGGAAAATATAATTTATTTGGGAGAAACATTTGTAAAAAATAAATTTTTCCAACTTTTACAATTTTTTCCGAAAAAATCTGGAAAAAAACGTTTTTTTTTTTTTTTTGCCTTTTCAATTTTTTCGGAAAATTTACATCTCTAGATAGGACGTCACTATCGCGGAGTAATACACAAACCCAGCAAAAAGCGATGTCATCATTCAAGGAACTCGACATGAAAATTTGGCTATCTAATGATTCATATGCCTTCATTTGCTTGTAACATGGATAATTAAAATTAAATATAGTTTATAGTAGCTCCATGTTTTATCAGAAATCATTCATTTAATATTTTTAAAAAATACGAATACATTTCATGCCCATAGGTTTAATATTAGCGAGGGAAATTTGAAATCTCACTGACCAATACACTTATTGGATATTCACCATAACTTCTTTTTTGAATCGCCCAGTATATATAATATTCAATAGAATAAATTAGTGGTTCCAAAATTGGTTATTTCGGTATAATCATAATTAAGTGTATAATCAGTGAACACTTTTTATATGCTTCGTGCAAAGGGTTAAAAATTTTATTTGGTTTATTTTGATAGTGAAATACATTGAATTACAAAGCCACATTTTTGCTTCAAATTTTCTGCTACAGTATTATTTTAATTAACCTGTGCAGTGTGCAGACGTGTGTTTATCTTGAAAATAGTATTTTTCTTGAAATAAAAAAACTTCAATTGTTTAGCCCCCGGTACGGTATGCTATTTCTTTCTTCCAGCTTATTTTGTATATTCCAAAAAATAACGTTACCTTACAGACACCAGCCGTAAAACAAAGCAGTACGATTAAATACTCTATAGCTATTTTTTAAACTTCTAAGCATCGCACATTTTCGATTTTTATACCGTCTTATTGGGAAAAAAAAGTTCTTTTAAATGCATTTTATTTGAAAACTGTATCTCCATTTATTTTTGAAATATATATATATATATATATATATATATATTTCTTTTTTTTTTTTTTTTTTTTTTTTTTTGTAGTTTTTAGAGCCATTTGCTTAATATTGGCAACGGAAGTACTCCATTTCTGTAGAAAGTAAAAGAAAAATAGTTGTAAAATAGTAATTCTATATTTTTGTTGCCATTTTCTCATCACAACCGAAAGAAAATTTAATTAAAATACGTGCTATTTTGAAAAAAATATAAACGAATGATTTCTGTTAAAACAATGGAGCTATTATAAACTATATTTAATTTTAAGTATCTATGAATCATTAGATAGCCTTTTTTTTTTTTTTTTTTTTCGATTTTCTTGAATGACGGCATCTTTTTGCTGCATTTGTGCATTATTTAGCTATAGTGATGTGCTATGCATGCTTTACTGTAGATGTTTAAGAATGGATCGTAAATGTGGAATTCTTAAGCGGATGCGAATGACGTCATTTTACATAAAATAAAACGTGTGCTTTAAGTCTTAAAATTGAAATATGTTTTGTACTGCAGTAGAGTCCCGCTTAACCGAGTTATTTTCTTCTGATGGACTGATGGCTTCTATTATTATGAAACAGCCATTATAAATGAAGTGTTAGATGAAGAAGTCAGAATGGGGGGGAGGGGGAAATGACCAAAAAATTATGACCATTTTTTTCCCCCCATTCTGACCAGAAAATCAGAGTTCTAACTTTTTACGGCTGCTCTTTCGTCTTCACCTAACACTTCATTTATAATGGCTGTTTCATAATAATAGAAGCCTCAGTCCATCAGAAGAAAATGAAGTAATGGAAATGCCGGGGGCGACACTAAATTCTGAAAAAGAAGAATTCCTGTTCTCTAGTAATTGTTTATTTATTTATTTATTTATTTTAGGTGTTTCATAATTTTTCCTAGCATATATCGGTCCATCATTCTGCAGCTATACTATGAAAAGAAATCTGGGGCTTAATTCTCCGTCTAAATCGTTGCTTCTTCAAGACAGGTGTATGTTGCATATTTAACCCTTTATATCCTAAATTTTGAATAAAAAATTTGCTTCACCTGAATAATTATTTATGTTAATGTCTAAGATATCCTGAACAACATATATAATAATAATTTGATTTTTAGATAATTTTTATAATAAAAACTGATTTAATAAATCGGTAGTTAGAGCTATTTTTGCCAAATATTTACAAGAATAATTAGATTAATTAACAAAAAATAGTGTTATGGAAATCTCACAATTCTTATATGAACAATAGTCCAGGCAATAGGGAATTTTACCTAGCAAAGTTAATGGTAGTTCTGGAAATCGGCTTACTTTATTTATTTATTTTCTTTTTGGTCGTAGAATTCGAATTTGTAACTTCCCACCAAAATTTTCCCCCGGTAACGCCCCCCCCCCCAAATTTTGGTAAAAAGACCCCCAAAAAAGGTTTTTATTAAAAAAATCAATTTTTTTTTGTTTTAGGGGAAATGTATCTAGAAATTTAGAAAGTAGACAAAATTTGAAACAAATTAGATACATGACATTATGACTTAGGATGAAGGGGAAGGGGGATCTGCCTCGGAACATGCGCGCGGTGCTACGTGGGCTAAGTTGCGCAATTCCACTTAACCACTCACACGTTTACATTCGCCCTCCCATCTCCCCTCCGAACTTTCCTTATAAGGTTTACTTTAAGTTTTTTGGGTCGCTGAATCCGAAATTTATCTTACCCCCAAAATTTCCACCCCCTCCCCCCAAATAGTTGTTTTTAACTTAAATTTCTTATTGTTTTAGGGGGAAAGCATTACGAAATTCAGAAACTAGACAAAATTTGCAGCAAATAGGATGTATGACATTATGACGTAGGATAAACGGGGAGAGACGGGGCTGCCTTGGAACATTCCCCGCGCGCTTTTCTCAAAAACCAAATTTTTTCAAAAAATCAATTTTTGGGGGGTTACCGGGTAAAATTTTGGTGGGAAGTTACAAATTCGGATTCAGCGACCCAAAAAACATAAAGTGAGTCGAAATCCAGAACTGGTATTAATTTTTCCAGGTAAAATCGCCTATTGCCTGGACTTCATAACTTAGTGCACGTAGCGCCGCAGTGCATATTCAGAGGCAGCCCTCCTCCTCCCCGTTCATCCTACGTCATAATGTCATCTATCCTATTTATTGCAAATTTTGTCTAGTTTCTGAATTTCGTGATGCTTTTGCCCTAAAACAATAAGAAATTTAAGTTAAAAACAACTATTTGGGGGTTTTCGGGGAGGAAGTTAAAAATTCGGATTCAGCAACCCAAAAAACTTAAAGTAAACCTTATAGTGAAAGTTCGGAGTGGAGATGGAGGGCGAATGTAAACGTGTGAGTGGTTAAGTGGAATTGCGCAACTTAGCCCACGCAGCACCGCGCACATGTTCCGAGGCAGATCCCCCCCCCCCCCCTTCATCCTACGTCATAATGTCATACATCTAATTTGTTGCAAATTTTGTCTACTTTCTAGATACTTTTCCCCTAAAACAATAAAAAAAATTGATTTTTGTAATAAAAACCTTTTTTGGAGGGCATTTTGCCAAAATTTTGGGGGGTGGGGGGTTGCCGAGGGAAATTTTGGTGGGAAGTTAAAAATTAGGATTCAGCGACCCAAAAAACATTTAGTAAGCCTTTTTCCAGGACTACCATGAATTTTGCTAGGTAGAGTCCCTATACGGTCTCTATTGCCTGGACTACAATGTAAATAAATGTATTGTGATCCTACCGGGTGTCCTAAAAAAGACTAACTGATTTTAAAATTCAATAACTTGCAAACGGTGACAGATATTTAAAAAATCTTGCAGGAGGTTTATGCATGAAGTCCAAAGTTTTTTTTTACAGTGATTTTCGATTTTAGTTCTTATTACAAACAATAGATGATATGCGATCAATAGACGCTAAAATTCAGGCTCGATTTTCGGAACCCACTCAATACATTTTAATCTCCTTTTTCCGCATGGAAGAAGGGAAAGGCCAAAAAATCGAGCCTGTATTAAGCGCTTATTGCTTACAGCGCCATCTGTTGTTTGTAATTCGAACTAAAATAAAAAATCACTGTTAAAAAACTTTTGACCTCATGCATAAGATAAAAATTAGCGGTCACCACTCGTCATGTGGCGATTAAAGTTGTAAAAGTGGGAATTAAAAAATCGGCCATCGATCGGCACTTTAGTCGCCAAGTGGCGATTCAAAAATCTGTTAACGATCGCTAACTGAAATACAGCTTTTTTCATGGAAATATGCATCTCTACTTTGATTACACCTAAGTATCAAACTGGTTAATTTTTTTTCCTGTCGGATGCAAGCAGATTTTAACGATTTAGCTGTATTTTCAATATTTCGACTTTTCACCATGTGCTAGTTCCACATACAAATAATCAAATTTACAGATTGAATTTAAAAATAGCAAGTTAATTTATCCATCAAGATTTTATTTACCATCCATAGTCCGAGAATCAATAGAAATATTTTTACGCAACAAGAATATTTGCAATGATTCTGTGTCCCTTGATTTACCTAGAATTTGGAAAGAGATACCAAGTAATTGTAGAAACAATAGTAAAAATTAATCCACACTCACAAATAGCCAAGTTAATTTTATTTTATTTTATGTTTTGCAATGTTTTTCAGTATGCTTTATGTCTCGTGACATTGTTTATCATGTTGTTTTTAAATTATGTGAAAAGTAATCCACGCTCGCAAATAGCTAATTTAATTTTTATTTTATTTTATGGTTGCAATATTTTCATTATGCTTCATGTCTCGTGACATTGTTTACTATATTATTGTTTTTAAGTTATGTGAAAATATTTTCTATAATGATTGATTTTGAAAATGTCATAAATTCATTTTACCTTTAATTGTTGCTCACAGTTTTGATACAGAAATAATCGGTAATATTCTGTTGACGTGAGGCTGATTTCAAAAACATGTTATGGATTTCTTTGTCTAGTACATCAAATGACTCCAACACCTTTTCTTCCACTGTTTGTATAGACAAAAACTTATTAATTACACGCATCGCTGCTGTAGCATCTGAGATTGTAGGGATTTCGTCATTTATCTGCTCCTCTTCATCAGCATCAGATGCAGAATCATCGATTTCAGAATGATTCATTTTAATTTCTTCCACAATCTCTTCATCATACGGACCTTCACATGTAATGACTTCATCATCACATGTTTCGAACAATTGCATGTCACAAACTGAGAATGATGAAATTTTGTGCTTTTTTATCCACATTAAGATAAGTAAATTTTCATCATCCTCTTCTTCAACATTCTTTGCTTCATCAACATTCGTTGCATCTTCAATATTCTTTGCTAGGCCTGCATGTCGAAAACATTTATTAATTGTAGAATCCATAACAAACTGCCAAGATTTTTCGTCTCCAGTCTTGCACACAGCTGTGATCAAGAATAAGGGAAATGACTGATTGGTGGGCGGGATCATACTTCAGAGTGGCTATCGTAACAGAGAAAGAATGAAGGGGCATTCCACGTCAAATCAGGCAGTAAAATATATGTAACCCACCATCACAGATTTTAATGAAACTGCGTGTGTTTGTTCTTACTATTAAGATATGATCACCAGTAATTTTTTTTTGCTCCTTGGTGAAATAGTTTCTGAGAAAAAAATTGTCAAAATTTTGAAAAACTGCCGTCAGTTGGCATTCTTGATAGCTCGGTTTTCAAATGTAGCATGTCATATATATAATCATATTTCAATATCTACTCTACAAATCATCTTCAAATAATTTATGCACAATATTTAGGGTACGCAGCTTATGAAAAAAATATATTGTTACGCTTATAACATTTTAAGTGTGTCTAAAAAAATATTTAAACTTTGAAGTCGTGAATTTTTTATGAAAAATAATGCATTAACAAAAAAAAGCATTATCAACAAAAGGCGGTATTTTTATTAAATTTATTTTTTATGGGAGATATACTTAAAGGTGTCCTTTACCTGATTCTGAAATAAAAATAGTGGGATTTTGGGTGTTTTTGGTAGTATTTCCTATTTAAAAATATTTTGAGGTGCATTTCATATCAAATCAAGCAGAGTCATTCCATGTCAGTTCCCCTAAGCCATTTAATCACTGTCACAAATTTCAATGAAATTGGGTTTGTTTATAGCTTATTTTAAGACGTAATCACCTTTAATTTTCTTGATCCTAAGTAAAATATTTTTTAAGATAAAAAATATCAAAATTTTGAAAAATTGTTTTAAATTTTTTTAATGACAGTTCGATATTCAAAGACTGCATTAAAAAAAAAAAAAAGTCATTTCAATATAAAATCACTAAATAGGTTTCAAATAATGTATATGTGACAAATAATGTAGGCTGATTATTATTTCTTTTTTTTTTATCATGTTTAAACACTTGAGAGTGTCTTTTATCTTAAGAATTTCTAAAATCAAGAATTTTGTCAAAAATAATGTGTTAATCAAAAATTTATTATTAACCGAAAGCAGGGTGTTATTGCTTTTTTTTAATTGTACGTAAAATTATCTTTTAAATGGTTATAAAATAAAAATAGTGAACATATGAGAAAAAATTATCAAAATTTTGGAAAAATGCCACGAGTTGCCATTAATGATTGTTCAATTTTCAAAGGCCTCATTTTATATATAAAATCATTTTTCAATAACTAATAAAGAAATCTTCTTCGAATAATTTAAGCAAGGTAAATAAAGTATGTAGATTATGAAAAAAATATTGCTGTAATGTTAAAAAATATTTAAATGTGTCTAAAAAATTGTATAATCTTTGAAATCAAAAATATTTTACAAAAAATAATGAAATTATTAAAAAATCTTTATCAATCAGAGGCGGAGTTTCTATGACTAATTTTTTAATTTTAAATTGTACATAATACTACATTATAACTGGATCTGAAATAAAAATAGTGGGATTTTGGTTGGTTTTAGTAGTATTTAAATCATATTTAAAATTATCAATATTTTCAAATGTAAAACCTATCCAATGTATCATCCCTGGAAATATTTTTATTTATACATTTATTTTATTTTTCAAATTATCTTTTATGTTCGTTTCTTAAGGAAAAAAATAAACAATATTGTTTTTTAGTAAAACTTCTAGGGCGAAGAGCAATTATCCCTTTCCAAAAAAGAGAAAAATCACTAGCTCCTCACCGCCCAATAGAAATTTTCAAAATGACAATCCTAATCTTTAAACTCATATTTGGCTGTTAATATTGAAAATTTAGCATTGAGCTGCTAATATTGAAAAAAAATACCAAATTTCACTCTTTTGAAGAAAATTTTGACGTATTGTGCTTTAAATATATGCAAAAAATGCATAATCCATTATATTTATATCTTTCAAATAACTATATCTAAAAAAATATTTAAAACTTAATGAGTTGCACTTTTGTAACTTTATTCAGTTTCTAATGATATGTACCGTAATTTCGGGTGTATAGCCCGCAGATCAAACAATTCAGTTTGGACCCAGAAATTTTATTCAGTATTTGAAGACCAATATTTACTGTGATCTAAAAAGTTACATTTTATTTTTAAAAATTTCTGGGTCGAAACACGATTGTTTGATCCGCGGGCTATACACCGGAAATTACGGTAATTTGATTTATTTCATCACAGTATTGCTGAAAGATGGATTTTCAACATATATGTGTGTATATATCCCTGTTCTCAAACAAATTATTTAAAAATTTATTCATTTATGTTTAATAAAGCATATATATATTGTTTATACACTTATAGAAAATACATATAGTAAATTTTATGATATTATGTCAATAATGTCTAAAAGTAAAGAACTTATCTAATAGTATGTAACGAAAAATTTAACATCTGGTGTAATGACAACAAAATTTTATAATTGTTTTACTTAATTTGGATGAATGAAAAAAGCTTACATGTTTATATTTTATTGAAGTACAGGTGAAAATGTCACAAAGACATTCCTACCTCAACAACCACTGAGTATGTCACATTCACACTACAGATGATTTTTTTTTTCTTTTTGATCTTTCGGGTTTGATTTCAGATGGTAATGAATTAATTAGTTTTGTTAGAAGTGTCATTGCAGTCAGCATATTAGGCTCACTATTTTTTTTTATATAATTTGTTTTGATTGACTCGATGAACAACAATATATAAAAGGGACCATTTCATGACTTTTCAATTAAAAGCTGATTTATAAATTCATCATGTTGTTTAGTTATTATTATCGTCTTAAGATAATAAGTTGATATTAAAATTTTTAAATGCAGTTTATTTATTATTTGAACAGTTGAAAGTATTTTTCAATAAGAGTGGGCTGTTGATTTTAAGTCGGCTGTTGAGCAATGTAGTGTTGGTAAAGGAACTGGTACTATTTAATTTAATTTTTATTGCTGTAAATAATATTTGTTATTTTATTATTGTATGTATTATATTTAAGCAAGAGTAGAAATACACGATATCGTAGTCATTTTAGTACATCTTAGCATGAAAAGCTTCAATATTTATCATTAAACATTCACATTTTATGAAAATTTTGTTAAAATTGCTCATATTTTCACTATTTTTATTTTATAACTATTTGAAAGATATTTTTACGTACAATTAAAAAAAGTAATAACAGCCTGCCTTCGGTTAATAATAAATTTTTGATTAACACATTATTTTTCACAAAATTCTTGATTTTAAGAATTCACAAGATTAAACACACTCTTAGCATTTAAACATGACAAACAACAATAAATAATAATCTGCCTACATTATTTGTCACATATACATTATTTGAAACTTATTTAGTGATTTTATATTGAAATGACTTTTTTTTTATGCAGTCTTTGAATATAGATCTGTCATTAAAAACATTTTTAAAAAATTTCAAAATTTAGATATTTTTTTTATCTTAAAAAATATTTTACTTGTAATCACCTTTAATTTCCTTGATCCTGTCTTAAAATGAGCTATAAACATAGCCAGTTTCATTGAAATTTGTGACAGTGAATTAAATGTCTTAGGCGAACTGACATGGAATGACTCTGCTTGATTTGATTTGAAATACGCCTCAAAATATTTTTAAATATGAAATACTACTAAATACACCCAAAATCCCACTACTTTTATTTCAGAATCAGGTAAAGGACACCTTTAAGTATATCCCCCACAAAAAATAAATTTAATAAAAATACCGCCTTTTGTTAATAATGCTATTTTAGTTAATGCATTATTTTTCATTAAAAAATCACGACTTCAAAGATTAAACATTTTTTTAGACACACTTAAAATGTTATATAAGCGTAACAGTATTTTTTTTTCATAAAATACGTACCCTATATATTATGCATAAATTATTTGAAGATGATTTGTGGAATAGATATTGAAATATGATCATATTTATGTCATGCTACATTTGAAAATCGAGCAGTCATGAATGCCAACTGATGGCAGTTTTTCAAAATTTTGACAATTTTTTTCTCAGAAACTATTTGACCAAGAAGTAAAAAAAAAATACTGGGAATCATATCTTAATAAAAGGAACAAACACACGCAGTTTCATCAAAATCTGTGATGGTGGGTTACATGCCTGCCTGAACTGACATGGAATGACCCTGAAGTTGTTTCTACCCTTTAATAAAAAGACGTATCGCTGAATTGTACCATGTTTCACTAGCCGGCATGCATTTTCTTATGAAATCGGAGTCAAAGTCCTGTTTTCACAACTGCGGAAAAGTAAAAAAAAAAAAAAAAAAAAAAAAATCATGGTCGACTGGAAAAAAAAGTTCGTTATAGCCGATTCTTGTGATTTCGTAGGTTCGCTATAAAAGGATAAATTAGCATTAAATACAATAGTAAAACGGCGGGACCAAAATTTTCGTTTGTTATATCCGAGAGTTCGTTATATACCGGGTTCGCTATAACGAGGTTCGACTGCATATACAACGATTATAGTTTATCTAGATGTCAAGAAAGTTTGAAACATTATAATGGCCACTAACTTTAAAAAGTGGCCACTAATGAAACTGAGTCTGCCGGTCACTGGCTACTAACTCAATTTCCGAGTTTTCACCTAGCATAACCAACACCTACTTGAACTTTTACAAAGCCATTTGGCGCTCCTCCGGGATTCCACTAACGTCATTAACAGTGAACCGGTGGACCGTCCGAACTGTCCAGCTAAACTAATTTTCAACCTCACCTCCTTCTCCCTTCTTCTTATAGCATTGTTTGCTTGAACGTGTATTTCATCGATGTTGAAATTGAATGTTTTATTCTAAAGCATTGTTGGATAATAGGAAACCATTTGATAATAAGGTAAGATTTTTATCTTGATTAATCTTAAATATTGCATAAATTTATTTATTTATATGTGAACCCTCTAGTATTTTTTACCTGCTTTTGATGTGTTGAATATAAGATATACAAGTCACCACGTGTTCTGAAACTTAATGTGAGTGGGTTTTTTCTTTGGGGGGGGGGGGGGGGTAGGCGTTTAATATGTAATATTTCATTATTTCGGAATGCAATTATGCTATGTTGTTTTTTACCGGCTCATTTTTTTTTTCAAATATCCTTATATTTGTATACGTAAACATGACTGAAGCATAAGTGTATTTTCATTTAGTGGTAGTAATAATAACAATTGTTAATATAAAATAGCTGCCTTATACATATTATTTTAAGAAATCAGATTGGTTGAATTCATTTATTAATTAATCATTCATTTATTGGACTACCTTTTAAAGTGTAGAATTCTTGAAATCTTATCGTTTAGGTCATGACACTGATTTTTAAAATGAAAGGAAAGAAAAGCAATTTCACTACTTTGTTATTATGTTAAAATAATTGTATGTATTAACTATAAACATTTATGTGTATATGATATTAATGCTCTTACACTTTAAACTACGTTAAATAATGCATATATTTATAGCTGTCATATATTTATTCTGTTCTATTATTATTATTATTAAATTTTTAATAATTTAGCTTTAGTCTTTATGTTAATAATTTATGTACCTCGACATATTTTAAACTTAATGTAATTAAGATATTTAATATCCATTAAGTATAAAACATGTCTTATTCGGGTGAAATATATAGTCATAGTTACCAAGAAAGCATTGCTTTACTTACATTATTATCATTATTATTTTAATGGTTTAAAGATTAATTGAATAATACTTACTTTGACATATTATTTTCGAAATTTTAATTAAATCATAGCAAAATACAGAAAATAATATTTTAGTCATACATGTAAATATAATGATATAGTAAAAAATTATACAGTAAAAAGTATATAAAATATGGATAATTAATAACAATAATACATTTTTAAAATATTTAATGTAGTTTAAAGTTTAGTTTGATCGTCAAAATAATAATAATGTCCAACAAATTACACATTGCTATTATAAATATTAATTATGTTTTTAATTAGGTTATTTTTTAAATAATACTTTGAAGATTAGGAATATTTCATTTAATGAGATATTTAATGAATTTCTTATGTCGTATTGTTTTTGTTGTTTTAATATAATTTTATAATAAATATGATAGTCAGATTAAAAAATATATATATAACATGATTTTTTTAATCTAATGAAACTATATAAAATAACGAATAATTCCATTATTACAATTAATTTTTTTCCCTTGGTTTTTAATTTTTCTAAACGCCCATTTTTAAAATTATTGGTATTTTAATTCCCGAATTTTATTATTCCGTGTATTTTAAAACTTATGAAATATTAATAAAATTTATAGTCCATTAACTATGATAACTTTATTGCCAATTTATATACTACATTTTACCTTTATATATTTCAGTTGTTTAAATTATAGAATAAATACTAATACTTGTTTTTAAGTCAGATAGGTAAAATTGATGTTCATTTTTTTTTTATAGTCAGATGTGTCAATCTAATGTTATTTTTTTATTATATTATTTCAATAATCAAAGTGAGTTTTAAACAATTTTGAATAATGCATAATAATATTAAAATTTTTGATATTTAATTTTTGTCTTTTAATTTAACATTTTTTGGTACCATACATATTTCAAAATTTATCAAATCTAAAAATTTAATATTCTAGCTTATGTAAAATGCTTATCGTTTTCAGATAATGAAATATTCACTTTTATTAGTTGCTATATACTGACAAAATTATCTTGAATTTCCTTAAAAATCCCCATCTATAATATTGACTTTATTGCCAATTTGTATATGGAACATGTTTATGAATCTTTATAGATTTCACATATGTGTTTTATCAGATGTATTTAATAATGGTTTGAAAATTAAGGGAATATTTTATCTGGCATACTATTTTTTTTTTTTTTAAGTTTTAGGATAAATAATAACGATATAAAGTAAATAAAACATAATATTTTTTCAATTAAATTAAACTACAACAAATAATGAATAATTTTAGCATTACTGTTTACTTTATCACTTTTTAATTTCACTAAACGCTTAATTCTTAATTTGTTGGTATTTTAATTCTTATGCTTCAGTTCTGGACATATTTTAACATTTATCGAATATGAATGATAAATAATAATCATAATTTTTTACGGTATTTAATGTATTTTGAAGCTTGATTTGATTGTTAAAAGAAAAATATAATGCCCAACAAATTACACATTATTAAACATTATTATTATCTATAGAATTAAGAGTAATAAACATAGCAATATTACTTTATGCTTTTTTGTATTTAAAGCTACCTTATATTCAACATTATCAAAATAACTTACATACTTTGTAAATAATACATCAAAAGCAGATAAAACATATAAATAAGTAAATGCATAAAATATTTATCAAGATAAAAATCACTTACCTCATTATAAATTGATTTTCTTATTATCTATAAAAATGTTAAACAGCGCTTGAGAAAAAAAAAAAAAAAAAAAAAGTTGAAAATACAAATTAGTTTCACTAAAAGATGATTTTTGAAAGTGATTTTTTTATGAGATACATCTGAGTTATATTATTTCACAATAATTACTTTTTCAATATAAAATTAATGTTTTATTAATTTTCTCTTTTAAAATTAATCTGATTTACCTAGTGTAAATAAAAAATCTCTAGCCAAATATTTAATTTTTTATTTACTAATGTGTATTTCGTAAAATTGGAATATAACTGATTAGGAAAATCTTTAAATAAATTTTTATATATGTATTTAAAAATTAACCTTTGTTTACAAAGTAAGAAGGACATGAAAAAAAAGGTTATAATTTAATTCAATTTAAAAAGACTATGTAGTGGAAAAATTTACAAGTTACATAATAATTTTTCAACTCTCAAAGAAAAGGGTTCCACCGGGGAAAAAGAACGTAGGTCGTCTAAAAGTGACGTCACAAAATCGCCCAAAGGCTTTATGTCAAGTGGGTGTTGGCATAACCCTCCTCCAAGAATTTTTTAAATATCTGTCACCGTTTGCAAGTTATTGAATTTTAAAATCAGTCAGTCCTTTTTGGGACACCCGGTATCTGTAACACAGAATTGTTTTGTAGTTGCAAATTTTTCGTATAACATTTTTTATTAGGGTAAAAACAGGGGCGCCATTTGAGGGGGGCTGGGGGGCAATAGCCCCCCCCCCAAGAAATTTGATTTTTCAGAAAATTTATCAACCATCAGACTAAAAAAAAATTTTTTTTAATTGCTCAAATGCCAAAATATTTTATGAGATTTGATTGTAATAAAAACATATGCATTAAATAAATTCTTTATGCATAGATATTAATAATTATGAAAAAAAAATTCCTATTCAAACTTTCTTAAGTTGACACACATATCGTAGTTCGGCTAATTTTAAAAATACATGAGAGACATTTTCTTCTCGTTTGCTTCTCAGCTGTGTACAACTGGATCCTAAGAAAACTAGTCCCCTCATTGCTAGAAATTCAGGAGTAGAGTTTTTTCAGATATATTTTTTTGCGGGGGGGGGGGGAGATGAAGGGGCGAGTATAATTCAAGTTCTTATTTATCTGACTTTTTTGGATTATTAGGATTATTAGTGTCCCGTTATATTTACTGCAATCATTGCAACGTTATCAGATTATTTAATTATTTGCTTTATTAAATCATATTAATATGGTACACTCTCAGAATTCTTCAAAGCTTAGGAATGGAATCTGCGCGCACCCGACAAAACAATTTCTTCAACCCAAAAACTAACAGACTTCCACCAAATCCCAAAGTAAAAGAAAATTCCTCCCTATTTTAACACCATTATAATAAAGTATTCTATGATTTTATCCCTTATGTACAGGAATGAACACATGGTTATTACTATGGGCCATTAATAGTCAAATCTATAGTTTTTCATTTGAAAAACATTCAGGGCTTCCTTGTTAAAACCCAGGTCATCCCGACTCCAACTGAAAGAGATAAAGCGTAATCCGAGAAACTTAAAGAGTACCTCGCTCGCAACGAAGAAAATACGTCAACCTATCCTGCCGGAAGACTGTAATTTCAAGTAAATACGTAATCAGCTAAAAAGATTTATACATTGAAAGGCATCCCGACCCGAAATGAGAGAAAATGAATCCATATTTTAATACAATTATTGTAAAAGAAGCCTACAATTATATCTTTAATATAAACTTTACCTTTTATGTAGAAAAATGAAGATATATATATATATATATAGTATTCTTAAATGTCCAAATATGTAGCCTTTTCATCTAAAAAATATTCAGAATTTCTTTCAAAAATAGTATTACACGAACCCACCCCACAATAGTGAAAACGCAATCCGAAACAATTAATGTTTCGGATCATTATCTTTATCTTATCTTATCCTTATCTTTACTGGCAGAAAATCACTAATGAAAATTTTCTTATTGCTATAGATCACAAAAGTTGCATATTACGTGACCTATTCATGACATTCGTGGGTTGATTATGTCTTGACTGATTGAATTTCATGATTCTTTTTTCGCGATCATCTGACGAAATTTGCGATTTTTTCCGCGACCGTTTCACGGAATTCACGATTATTATTTTTTTTTGCAACCTTTATCGAAATTGGTTTTTTTCCTTGCGAGAATTTGTCGAAATTCACAATATTTTTCCGCGACCAACTGATGAAATTCCATATTTTCTTCTGCGATCTTTTGACAAAATTCGCGATTCTTTTGCACGATCATTTGTTGAAATTCGTGATTATTTCTTTCTACCACCAACTAATAATATTTGTAATTTTTTGCACGATAGCTACACGAAATTTCGTATCTTATTTCACGATCGTTTGATGGAATTCCCCTCGATTGTTTGACTAAATTTTCGTGATTTTTTGTGCAATCTTTTGACGAAATTCGCGATTTTTTTCACAATCCTTTTACAAAATTCAAAATTTTAGTTTGCACAACCATTTGACGAAATCTGCATTTCTTTTCGCGATCTCTGATGAAAGTAGCAATTTTTCCCACGATCGTTTTGGAAATTTTATCGAATTTTTCGCAACATTTTTTTTTTTTTTCAAAATTTGCTAAATTCGCGATTATTTTCTGTGACTCGTTGACAAATTGATTTTGTGGAATTCGAAAGAAAAAAAAATCGCGGACTTTCACGAAAAAAAAAAAGATCGCAGAATAATCACAGGTTTATGAAAGAATTTAAGGAGACAAAATCACACCAGAGCTTTTTTTATTGTGTGGGATTTTCCCATTTTCTGTTAGATTTGTGCAGTTTTGCCCGTTGTGCAATTCTGAGCATTTCCTGTTCCTCAAAGAAAATTTTTCCTTCTCCTTCTCCAGGAAACTCTTGAAATGGCGCCCTTGAAGTAAAACCTGAAAAAAAGAAGTCGAAAGGGACTAGAAAAAAGTTCCATTTTAGACAGGTTTCAGCAAGTATAATTGTATGACGTATTTTCCATCGAAATTTGATTTTTCCCCCTTTGAGAAAGAATTCTGTTATAGACAGGCTTCGTTTTCACAAGTTTTACTGTAATACATCTCTTTTGAGACTTATAGAGTGGATAATTTAACAATATTTGAGGATACCTGCAAAAATGGAACCTATAATAGAATCCTGTCTAAAAAGAAAATTCTTCATATTCAATATATCGAAATTTTACTTGCTAAGACGGAAACCTTTTTAAAATGAAATACTTCCTTGATTCTAGAGTTTCCGTATTCAAAGTTTTTACTGTTTTTGTAAGCATGATTCAGTTTACGTTTCTCGTTCGGGGAGGGGGGGGGGGGGGTTAGACGCTTGGATACTACCCTTAGCTATATAACTTCCTTCAAAAAGTCTTTGCCCCCCCCCCCCCCCCAAGAAAGTTCTGAAATGGCGCCACTGGATAAAAACTACACATAGGTAAATAGTTGAGAAAATAACCACATAAAAAAAAATATTTACCTTCGACTGTTTCACTGTGCTTTCTAAATAGGATTGGGCAAATTATTTTGTATGAAAAGTGCAATCTACTTTTATTATTATACAAATTAAATAATTTTTTCACTGAATTTTCTTTAATGGTACTTAAAAGTACCGTCAGGATATAAAGGGTTAAATACATATATGTGGGGCATTCCCACTATCTTTTGACTTTCGGGAATAAAAGTCTGGTGAAATTAAACTTGCTAAAATAACATTTTAATCTGATAGACGGATGCCTTAATGATTCAAAATAAGGAAAAAATGGTCAGCAGCGAAATTTTTTTTATTTAACTGAGGTTTAAGTTAAACTTGCGAGTTTAATTTTCCTTACCATTTTACCACTTTAACTTTCAATTTTCTTCTAAATTGTTACTTTTAGAGCAGTTCACATCACGTGACTTTTACCGGAGAACAATGAAGAAAGCTGTAAGACACACAAACGGGAAAAGCATTGATAAAGGTAGCGATAGCTGTCCTCAGGGATGAGATTTCCGCTTTTTTGCACACCAGTATTTTATTAGAGAAAATGTTTATTCATTTAATCGGAACATTTTTGCAATTTAACAAAAACGCATTTTCTCTATGGAAATACCATCCCTGGTCCTACAGCAGCAGCAAAAACCTGCTCGTGACCTCACCTTGCACAGCTCTATAATGAATTTGCATAGTACCCACAGGACATTCAAATAAGAAATAATAACAATGTATTATTTTTAGTACAAAATTTTTGTGTAACATTGTCTTAAAGGGCTGTTAAAGAAGGAACGGAGGGGGAAAAAAAGGATGGGAGGGTAAGGAAAAGTACCACTATTTTTAGGCAAATCATGTTAAGACTAAGTGATAGCCACAATGTTCATTGATTTTTAGAAACAGTTATTTACATTGGATTAAATTTAAAAAAAATTAATTTACCCCCAAAAAGTGCAGGAATAAAACCTTGGGGACGGTAAGACTACCAATAAAGTAACTATGCTTGAAATTGATACTTAAATGCTGATTTAAATTGTGCGCAGTAAATTTCCTGTCAAAGAATTTTAGACATTCTTTCTCTAGCATACTTCTGCATGAGAAAAAACTCGAAAAAAAAATTCTGTGGCTGCATCTGAAGTGATTTTCTGTAAGTTTAGCAAGAGGGACGGTAAGGATGAAAAACCCAGGGACAGAGTTAAAAAAATAATATCAACCGTAAAAATGTGTGCAGGTTAATTTTTTGCTACATATTTATATAAAACAATTGTCCCACTTTCGGAAAAAAATTACATCGAATTACTTTTATTGAAACAATTTTATACAGACAGCTCCAAACTTAAAAATCAGTATTTGGACCCCCAACATCGTCCAAAACTTATTTATCTCGTTAATATCATTATGCAATTATGCAATGGGATGTTCCCCAGTATATGAAATAAAAAAAAAAAACCCGCAAGAATATGTATTAAAATAAAAATTATTATTCAAGGACATAAAAGTCAAAAGATTGTGAGAATGTCCCATATATTGTGTGCGAAGTTTAAAATTATATAAATATTCTATATTATTTACAGGGATGAGAGCGCTCCGACCCAAATGACTGCTTGCTACCACTAAATTTTAATGGAATTTCTCGCCTTATTTAATCACAAAATTTCTGAGATTTAATGATGGAAAGAATACTATTAAAATTTAGTGGTAAGAATCACCCGTTTATGTCGGAGCGCTCTCATCCCTGTACTTAAGTGGAAAATGACAACTTACAATTCAGCATTGAAATTTTATTTATTTATGCTGGAAAAATGTCTAGAGGAAAGAGTTGTAAATAGAATATTTTAAAATTTCGGACATGAATCATCTTTTTAAGTGGAATGTTCTTCAATATTCTGAGAAGAGTGTCCTATTGAAATATCTTGAAATTCATTCAGATAAAAAGCCATTCCTGTGCAATATCTGCAAAAAAAGTTTTACGGAAGAGAGTGTTTGTACTGTTCATCTTGATAGCTATTTGGAAGAGAAAAAATTATACAGTCGTGGAAAAAAGTAAACACCCTCTGCTAACTCTGCAACTAATTATAATAGCAGAAAATTACTGGTACCAAACGAATGGAAATGAAGGATATAACATTTGCTTAGAGCCATCTACAAATCAAAAGTAGACCAAACTTTTTTTTTAATGCAACACCCAATTCGGATGATATATTTTAAATCTTTGGCTCAAACTACGCCTAGACCATAGATGTAGTAAAAATAACTATTTTACTAGATCTATGGCCTAAACACGAAATTTCAAGTTATTTAGATGGTAATTTTTTAATTATAAACATTCAAAATTTAAGAGCTTCTAATATTAAATTACATTTTTATATATTTATTAATATCTCCTGAAATTATAATCCTAATTTGATAATTTTTTTTGTGTTGTTATAATACTAAAAAACCCAAGCATAAATACATTGAATTTGTAATTAATTTTAAAAACTTTATAATAAGAATTATTAATTTAATATTAACAAAAAATATATAAATTGCAACCTACAATTTTTTGATAAATTTATATTTATTATGTCCTGCTTTATACGAATTCTCAATTTCAATTTTTTCTTCCAAGTAGTTTTCGAATTATCATTAAAAAACGTCAAAATGATGGTTTAAGGGACCGTCTATAATGTGCAGAAAAGCATAATTTAAAAAATATATATATTTTACTCATTTTATTGAAACGATAGATAGACAACAATGGGCTGGCAATAGTCAAATCACATTAAGCGAGTGAAATAGTCATATTGGCAAGAGATAATACATTAATAGAAGTTTCATAATCATCCTATAGCATTTTAACAATCGAGTACCGAACTTCAATTTGGATAAACCCCCAAAATATGCTCTTTTAAAAGAATTAATTTCTCTGAAACTAATCGTATGAAATCCATGAAAATTTGGATTTAGGCTAATTGAAGAGTGTCCAATTCATTTATGGTATCAAATTGGGGTATTGCTATTGAAAAAAAAAAAAAAAAACAAAGTTTGGGTTCATTTTGATATGTAGATGGATCCCTAAGCAAATTTTATGTACAGTCGAGGAAAAAAAAAGTAAACAACCCCCATTAACTCCTCAACAAATTATCGTAGAAGAAAGTTACTGGTACCGAACGATTGGAAATAAAGTCTACTTTTAAATGAAGTATATAAAATTTGCTTAGGGGGCCATCTACATATTAAAATGAACCATAACTTTGTTTTTTTCAATAGCAGTACACAATTCTGACAGCATAAATGAACTCTACACCCTTCAATTAGCCTAAAAACGAATTTTTATGCAATTCGTACCATAAGTTTCCGAGAAATTAATTATTTTAAAAAGAGCGTATTTTAAGGGCTGTATCCAAATTGAAGTTCCATACTCGATTGTTAACCGAGAGAGCTCCTTTCTTGATCAAGGCACCTTAAGCGCCACTCACGGATTCAATGAAGCGTGTTAGATTACAGTACAGCAGAATAAATTTCTAAATGTCTACTCACTTCCATCGCCCCTTAAACCATCATTTTGCCGTTTTTTAAGCATAATTTGAAAACTACTTGGAAGAAAAATGTGAAATTTTGGTTTTCCATAAAGCACGACTTAATAAATCTAAATCCATCAAAAAAATTATAGGTTGCAATTCATATTTTTTTCAAATACAGTCGAATCTCGTTAACACGAAATCGGTTAACGCGAAATTTCGCTTAACACGAAATAATACCGAGGTCCCGTCAGATAAGTCTGAAAACCAATGTAAATTAATTCGTTTAACACGAAATAGAATTTCGCAAAATCCCGCTTAAGGCGAAATTTTTTTTTTGCTCGAAAATCAAAGCATTCTTTTTTAAGCGAAGTTTTCAATATTTCAAACTTACATGTCACATCTTATTTACTAAAATTGGAATTTTTCTCACAGTTTGAAAATGGCAAAGAGGAAAAGGGTTTCAAAAAATGGTGAAATATTTGGCTAATCTCTGCTTTTCTTTATCCTTTGATATTCCGCATCCCCCCTTTCACTTAATTTGCATTTCTTCACATCCTGAGCAAGTATGCCTGAGATTTGAATCAATCATATGGCTTCCTATTCTTTTCGAATTACATTTTGTGGTCATCGACAAAAGAAAGGATAGAAAAGGAGAGGTGAACAAAAGAAAGGGTTGGTGTCCGAACTGTCAGGGGCTCCTGCTTTTGACCTCTGATCTTTAGAAATCGTATTTGTTAGCTATCTGTTTGGTCCTTTATGCGGACATATTCTTTCTCTGAGCTACAGATTGGCCACAATGAATGTTTGGGTAAAGGAGTTTCTTTTTTTAATGTGATTGTTCCATTAATTGTTTGGCTCTATTGATAGTGACATAAACCATAAACTGTGTTTCCGAAATCCCTTATCTTCGAGTGAAAGAAGTGACAATCCTTACTTCTATACCTGAATACTGAAACTCTGTTCGCAGTTGCTCTGTAGAATTCTTTGAAAGATGAGTCGAAAACAGTAAGCTGTATCTTTAGAAACAAAGCAAAAGATTTTAAATGAAGTTAGCGATAAAGTGCTGAAAAAATCAGAAATTGCGGCAAAGTATGGAATACCCAATAGCACACTCTCTACAACTTTAAAGAATCGTGAAAAGATTGAAGCGGCTCATGCTGTCAGTCAATTCCAACCAGCAAGAAAACGGATTCGCACAGGAAAAAATGAAGAAATTGAAATTGCTCTCTTACGGTGGATAAAAGAAGCAAGAAGCCAGAACATTGTTTTAACTGGTGCAGTTTTGCCAGAGAAAGCAAAGGCTTTTGCTGATGCTCTCGGTTACAACGATTTCACATGTTCTAACGGATGGCTGACAAGATTTAAAGAGTGTCATAGAATTGTCTGCAAAAAGATATGTGGAGAAGAATCTACCGTAGATGAGAATTCTATACAGTCTTTTTTATTAGGAAAGTGGTTAGACGTTAAAAAAATATATGCACCCCGTGACATTTTTAACGCTGATGAAACGGGACTTTTTTCAAAGCACAACCCTCTCGAACACTTTCTTTAAAAGGAGGAAAATGTACTGGAGGAAAATTCAGCAAAGAAAGAATTACGATTGTGGTCGGCTGCAACATGGGCGGAAGTGAAAAATTACCATTGCTCGTGATCGGTAAGTTGGCGAAACCACGTTGTTTCAAAAAAGTTAAAACTTTGCCAGTTTGCTACGTTTACAGCAAAAATGCATGGATAAACAATGTTATTTTTACGAAATGGTTACTTGATCTAGACTTAAAATTCTACCGAGAAAAGAGAAAAATCTTCTTATTACTGGGCAATTGCAGGGCTCATAAAGATGTTCCAGTAAAAAAAGCAATTGAATGTGTCTTTCTTCCTCCGAACACTACAGCAAAACTTCAGCCTTGTGACCAAGGAATTATCCAATGCTTAAAAGTTCAGTACAGAAAAAGAATTGTTCATAAAATGATTCAATGTTTTGATAATAAAACGGAATTTTCTGTCAATTTACTAGAAGCTATAACTTATCTAAGAAGTGCCTGGAACAGCATCACTACTGGAACTGTGAAAAATTGTTTCCGACACGCGGGATTTACGCATGAGATAAATGAAGAAACTAATGAAACAGAATCTGAAATGACGACTGATTTAATAGAAGAAGCCGAAAAACGGGGAATTATTTCGCAGACATTGTTTGTCGAGTATATTTGCATAGATGAAGATGTGCTGACTTCGGATATGACGACAGACGAAAAAATAATTGCTTCATTAAGTAAAAAAAAAAGGTGACAACATCGACATCTGAGACGAGGATGAAGAATTCGACACAGAACTGAAAAATTCAGTGTCATTAAATGAAGCTACCACAGCATTAAAAACTGTACAACGTTTCCTTATGGAACAAGAGAATGCTTCCCGAGCTTTGGACAAATTAGATGAGGTCCATACGTTTCTAGAACAATGCAGTCTACAAAAATTGAAACAAAAGTCAATAACGGACTTAAAAAAAAAAATGATTAGCAGGTAAATAAACTTATCATTGCCTAAAATGATGACCAATTTGTTTTATTTTTTAATTAAAATTTCTATTTCTTATTAATTTATGATTTTAGCAGGGATATATTTATAAGCTTATTTATTTAGTTTTTTTTTTTTTATCTAATATTGATGGCACCACTATTTTGACGGTTAACACGAAATTCCGGATAACACGAAAAAATTTCGCAGCCCCTTCAATTTCGTGTTATCGAGGTTCCACTGTATTAATTTAATAATTCATATCATAAAATTATAAAAATTGCAAATTCAGCGTATTTATGCTTGGGTATATTAGTATTATTACCACAAAAAAATTAGCACATTAGGAGCATAATTTCGGAAGATATAAATAAAAATATGAAAATGTAATTTAACATTAGAAGCACTAAATTTTGAATGTTTATAATTCAAAAACTTATCATTCAAATGACTTGAAATTTGGTGTCTAGGCATAGTTTGAACCGAAGATTTGAAATATCTCGTTAAAATTGGGTATTGCCATTGAAAAAAATGAAGTTTGCATTCGTTTTAATATGTAGATGACCCCCTAAGAAAATTTTATATACATCATTTAAAAGTAGACTTTATTTCCAATCGTTCGGTACCAGTAACATTCTTCTACGATGATTTGTTGAGGAGTTAGTAGGGGGTGTTTACTTTTTTTTTTCCACGACTGTACATCATTTCAAAGTAGGCTTTATTTCCAATCCTTTGGTACTTTTTTCTTTTCCACGACTGTACCTGTCATGTTTGCCATAAAGCGCTTGAATCGCCATAGAGCTGTGCAAGGTGACGTCACGAACAAGTTTTTGCTGCTGCTGTAGGACAGCTATCGCTACCTTTATCAATGCTTTTTCTATTTGTGTGTCATACAGCTTTTTTCATTGTTCTCCGGTAAAAGTCATGTGATGTGAACTGCTCTATAGCGAAAGTTCTTTATAAAAACATATTCGCCTAGAATATATGAGGACCCCAGAAGCCAAGGGGTATAAGGGACAAAATTAAAAAAATTGAGTTAAGGGCACAGGCTATCTGGAAATAAGTCTATTTGTTTGTAGGTAAAGAGATATATGTGATTTTTTAATTATACGCTGCGTTCTAGGGGTCAATTACTTAGCCCCTTTCCCGAAACCGTGAAACGCGTGGAGCCCAAGGGGTATAAGTGCACTTGCATCTGTTGACGTCCATATAGCTGAACCGTGACCAACGAAATACAAGGCCAGTTCGTGATTTTTAAAACGCCACACGAATTTGATCTTCTTTAAACGGCGATTGACACAAAAAGACGAAGATGTTTCTAACAAACGGTTGCGAAACATGGTACCAAAAAGGAAGAAACAGTTTCCGGCGTACCATCACACGATGAAAGAGGCAGAAAAGAACAGACGAATAAAATTCCAAAGACAGTATTGATGTCATCAATGAACACGTAAACAAGTTTCCATGATACACAAGCCATTATACTAGAGAAAAGACTTCCCAACCGTAAATACTTGAATCCAGAACTCAATTTAAAGGAGATGTACAAACTCGAGGTTCACTTTTGCCGTGAAGAAAAGTAGAGCCGCCTACCGGAGACTGATGCATGTGTTATGTGTGACAAGCTACAATTGAAAATAGACCATGGAAATGCAGATGAGAAACATCAAGCAGAAACTCAAAAGGAACTACATCTTCGCAAAGCAGAAGCTGCCAGATTAGCCAAAGACGCAATCTACAATTTAAAGGATGATTCAAAGGTCGCGATATGCTTTGATTTGTAAAAAATCATGCCAACTCCACATGTAACCAATTCAAAGACGTCAACTTTGGACGAATAACTAGAACATTCATAACCTAGAAAGCGGAACTGCCCACATGTACATGTGACATGAAAGCCAGGCTTTTCGTGGTTGCCAAAAGATCGCATCCTGTCTCTTGAAGTTAATAAAGACCCTTCCATCTCAAGTCAGGCACATTACAGCTTTTACTGACAATTTTGGAGGACAAAATAAAAGACACTTGATTGTGAAGTTCTGGTTGCACATCATAAAAAATACATACATAGAAACAGTCGATCATCGCTTTTTGATTTCAAGACTCCTATCATGAATGTGACCAAGACTTTGGGCTCATAGAAATCAGAAAGAAGATAAATAAAAGGGATCTGTATGTTCCAGAGCACTGGGCTCAACTTGTAAATGATTTCAACAAAAACTTCTTTGTAGAAGTGCTAAAAGATAAAGATTTTATTAGTCGAGTCACTTGCACCATTCTTTATAAAGTCAGTGAAAGGTATCCGAAATATACAGTGGCTGCATTTTGAGGGAAAAAACCCTTCACATTATCCTACAAAGAAACTGCTGGTGGTGAATTAGAACATTTCCACGAGTTAAAGGTGAAGTCCAGCCGTGCCGGAAGAGGCCGTAGAGTTCTGCTTGAGCTTCCCAAAACTCAAGTACCTTAAGTTGAAAAATCTCATTGAACTATTGCTGTTTGTACCACCAGTGTACCACGTTTTCTACCGAGATCTTCCTCACCAAGTGGCACCAGGACACACTGAAGCCATGTATTCTTCTGAAGATCAGGCTTATGATCCTAATCGTGCTTATGAAACTGACGAGGATGAGATAATGTAGATGTGTTGTTCGCATGTTATCACTAGAAGACTATTGTTCCATATTTTCAAACTGTTTTGCGTCATTTTTTTCCTTTTAGAATTTACTTTCTTATACGTTAAATAAATGCATTTTAACGATTGAAAAATTAAAAAAAATTCAATGCTTCAAAACTTATAATAAAATTTTAAAACTTATATTAAAACAAAATTTTGTCCTTTCATTCATTTGTATCAACATTGTTCTTAAATTTTTCATAAATTCATTTTTTTATTTCTTAATTTTTCATTTTTTGTGTATCGTTTGGAAGCCAAAGGGTACAAGTGCCGAATGATGATTAATTTTGCTTAATTATACATTAAAAAAATTATACTCCACTTTCTTTTTCATAGTTATTGAAATAAGAGTTCAAGAACCACTAAAAAATAAGCAGCAGTTTCATATTCCAATTCAGTCAATTACAATTGATGCTTAACTTTGAACTCAATTTACTTGAAATCTAAATTTTGTCACTTGTATCCCTTGGCTTCTGGGGTCCTCATATAGAGTGGAAATTGGCTATCCCTGTAATACTTAAAAAAAGTGCTAAAATATTGTATCCCTTAAATGTGCAACGATGCTGCTGAAATATACTGATTGCAGCGACATCTGCAGGATATTTTCTACAACTGCTACGAAAATCCCACAGATGCCGCTGCGATCGACACTTGGGATTTTAGTAGCATTGTCGCACATTTAAGGGATACAAATTTTTAGCGTTGTTTGGATAGCATAGAGAAAAAGACTGTGATACTTGGGGAAAACCATTTCCGATACCAACTACTTTTAAAATTGAGATTTCGGGATCCAGGTTGTTTTTTGCTGTTAGCAAAACGAGATTGACCAATTAGAAGCCTGGATGTTTACAAAATTTTGGCTGTTTGCAAAAGTGCAGGCTTCTGATTGATCAATCCCTGCATGTCGCCACTATCTAGCCACCCTGGTCGGTACAGGGCTTAGAAGTCTAACACAAAATTCGTATTTTTTTAGTTGTGCCACTATTGCAGACCACAAGCGATATGTACAGCCATATATTTCTGCTAATTCTGTGCCAACATTTGCATGATTCAGCACAAAGTAGTGTGCATCTAAAGGAAAATAACCGAATATTTCTGTTAATGCCGCTTCTATAATTTTTGTTTTCACCTCCACATTATTCATAAATATTCTATTGGTACAGGGAGAACTTACAGGGGGCGCTGGTTGAATTATCGAGATCCAGATTATTACAAAGAAGTTGGAACTAGATTAAAGCTGCGTTTACACTATGTGGTCTGTCAGGTCTGTTGGGTCTTTCAGGTCCAAGAATCAAAAAAATTGCGTTTACACTACGGCATAAGAACTTGGCTTGCGCATGCGTATACTTGCAGGTTGGGGGAAGGGAGGGACAGTCGCGTTTGTTTGTTTACGTTCGTATTCGTATCAAAATGAACGTGTAAGATTTGTTTGCGCGCTAATTTCTGTTGCACAGACATTAATTACGTGTAAATTAATAAAAATTAAACATTTTTCATAGCCCACAAGGGAAGCAAGAAAATGCAATTGCTGTTCCTTAATTTTCTTTTCCTCTGACTAGGAAAAAAACAAAATTTACTCTTTTCAAACAGTTTAAAATAATGAAACACAGAGAGAAAATGAATCTAACTTTTTTGTTGTTGTTTGGCGAAGTGGTACGATCCCCCCCCCCCCCCTTTCCACAAAATAAAATTTACTTTTATTTTTCCTTTTGATTAAAGGGGGCAGTTTACCTTAAAATTGGTCAAAAAATTGATCTTTCTTTTTTAATATTAAATGAAAGCCTGTTTAATTGTGAATATTTTGACACCTCATTTTTATCCATACGGTAAATATATCGCGAGATATTGTAAATTTTGTTAAAACACACTGCACAATTACCCACACAAATTAAAACTTTAAATGGCTTTTTCTCCATTTTCATATTTTGTTCACTTTCATCCTTTCATGTTTTAAGGCTTTTTCTGTATTTGAGATAGAGATTTAAACTTTTTTTGTGCATGTTCTTTATTATACCTATTATGTGACAAATCTGCACATGGAATTAGCCTTCACGTTTTTTGTTATTAAAAAAATAAATAAATAAAAGTATATGAAGATGTGTTAGATTTCATCGTTTTGCACTATATATATATATATAAGTAAAAAATCATAATAAATGTAATATTAGATATGTCTAAAAATCCACGTGCAAGCTTGTGTAATACACATTTGAAAATCTACAAAAAAAAAGGGCAAAAATATCATTTTTTTAAAAAGTAGTAAGGATTTAAAAAAATTCAAATTTTTATAAACTTTTTGAAAATTTTAATTAAATACACTGTTATTTTTTTTTTCTCAAAATGTACTTTTAGTTGAACATTGAAATTCAGTGAGTTCACCATTTGAATCATATTTAAAATAAAGAAAATTGTTGAAAAGGGAAACTGTTCCTTAAGTGTTCAGAAATTACCTTAAACAGGCATCCAGGAGGGCAAGGACGATTTTCTTTTTGATTTAAGTGTTCAAAAATTACTTTAAACAGGGGTCCAGGAGGGCAGGGACAACCCCTGACAAAAGCAATAACTGCTTCAATTCATTTAAAAAATGGCAGTAGGAGCTTACTTTTGTTTTCTTAATTGTTATATGTATGGTTTGTCTTTAATGTTGACATTATGTTGCTACAATGTGAAATGAATACCGACACTGATGAAAAATCTAATCGAAGACATCATCAGTAATCAGGTTACCACTCATGTTACATTGCAGCAGAGCATATGATGTTGCTATGGCAACACCACTCTCTGGTGCAACAGTTAACTGCCTGTCTCATTATTTATATTAATGTCATCTGTGACACTACCTTCTGAGCTATAAATCTTTAAAACGACAATGAGGAAAAAATTAATTACTTTGACACAATAATAGTAAATTCCCGCTGCTTTATAAGGGAGAATACAGAATTTCTTTGGCACATGTAACAGAAAATATTTCATTTCCCTGACAATACTAGAAAAAAAGGAACTAAATGTAACATTTCGTGAAATTTTACTTTTGCACAGTTTGAAAATAAAGCTTTTACTTTATAGATAATGGACATTAATTTCAGTATTAAATGGAAACTTACATTATCGCTCGTGAAAATTAAATTTACAATGATTACATGAAAATGATGCCATTTTCTATATACTTTTAGTCGTGATGTTACATTTAAATAAAGGTACTATGATAACACTTATAGTAAAGGCTTAAAAATTTATATATGAAAAATGAGTATTATCTGTTCAAAATGATGCCATTTTTGCATGTGAAAATACAGTGAGTCTGATTTTTAATTGATTTATAAAAATAATGCTCATACCCATTTTCCTTTTGTGGCAATATGAAAGAAAAAGTTGCATTAGAAAATTAAATAAAAATTTTTTTAAATTATAAACTACAGCAGATGGTTGAAAATAGGGCTGAGAAATCTGATAATTGTTTTAAACTTGCAATAATTTTACTCCCATTCTAAAACTATTGTATGATGTTGTACATATATAATGTTATCAACATTTAGGTAATTTTAGTCCCCTCCCCCTCACTTACAATATCATACGTTATCATTCCTCGACCCCCCCCCCCCCCCCACATACACCTTAATGAAATCATCATCACTGTTTAAAAATCCTTTTTATTTTTATATGTTTGCGTTTGCAGTGATATAAAGATATGTTTTTACATTTAAACAACTGTATATCAATTAATATCTAACAGAGGCACTTACTCTTTAAAAGGTATAAGACTATTTTGATGTAAAGAAAAAAATTCAAGTACTAAAACAAAAAATATCATTTGGATTAAAAAAAATCCCTCTCCCCAAAAATATCTTATGACAATCAAGTGTCAGACTCCCCCCCCCCCCCCTCACATTAAAATGATAATTTTATATATGCACAGCGCTTATATTAAGTTTCATGCAAATCGGTCAAAAAATGTAGATTTGTATAAACACTGCAGCAGCAAAAGAAGGTGGCATTTCAAAATTCCTCCCACAGTATTTAAAAAACTAATAAGTTGTATTGAAAATACCTTATATTAAGATAAAAATGTATAAAAACCAAAGTAAAGAAAAGCATAAGCAGCATAAAATGTTTATCGTTTGTTTCAAGGTTTTATAAAAGGAACCTCTATTTCAACACAAATTTAATGAAAGCAAAAGTTAAGAGCAATATGGCTAATGCGAGGAGTAATTATCAGTGTGTTATTAATGTGTAAGGGTAATGTGCTAAGTTCTACATATATATTACTGCTATTGTTCTTTCCAATTCTCTTCTTTTTTTCCCTTTGAAGATTAAAGAAGCTTTTCTATGAAACCTTTAAACACATAAATGCTAAACTTATTATGTTTGTTTTTGCTTTTCATTACATTGGTTTTTATTTGTCACGTATTGTATCGCACAAGGAGTAATAATTCTTCAAAACCCCTTACAAATAAGGATACTGGCTGCATCACTGGTAAAAGAAATATACACACAAATAACAATTATGAAAATAGGCATAGATTATGAAACACTCTCCAACAGTAGCTATTAAGAAATTTAATATTTTCATACAATGAAATGAAATATCTAAATGTGCCATTTATAAACACGTAACTCAGTAAAAATCCATTTTCAGCACATGACCCCATAACACTTTTTGATGCATTATATTTATTGAATTTCACATTTAAATAGCACCCTCTATAGCGAGCATCATTAGCATTTAATAAATATAATGCAATCCCAGTATATTTATAAGTGTGGGCAAACAGACAAACTGAATTCATAAACACTTTTCAACCATGTTGAAAGTGTTTTTTTCATTTCATATCTTAGTCATTTTTTTATTAAAAATAAATAGATAAATAAAAACAATTCTTAAATCAAGGTTTACATGATAGAAAAAACAAGTAAATACTTGAAACACCATTTATAATAAAAATATATAGTCAAATAAAGACAACAAATTTTTAATAAATTTCTTTTATTTGAAAGTACAAGTTACAGAAACAAAATAAAATTTCTTTAGATTATAAATATTATTACATAACAAAATTTATTATTGAATATAATTATTACTAAGTATAATAAATAAAACAATATTAATATGCATCATAATGATCTATGATGATGACACAATGTTTTGCAGAAAACTTTATTGATCTGAAGAAACGGGTATTTATATTTCTATCTGAAAGGAAGATAAAGCATTAGTAAAAATTGAGTAAAAATAAACTGTGTAACTAGCTAAATTGTGAACTATTAAGACAGTTTTTTGGAAAGAAGCGAGATAATCATTTAATAACTTTCAGTTGGTATAATAATTAAGAAGTAATAAATAGTGCATCAAAACCAAAAGCATGTTCTTGACATACCTAAAAAAAAAAAAGGAAAGAAAGAAAATTTCAGTCCATTAATTGAAATAAAGAATACATAAATTAGTAAATAATATTTAGTGAGACAAAAAGAAATAAGTCTAATTCAAACGGCTAAGAATATCAGTAGATTGAAGACATACGAAATGCAAGTGATCGTATTAAAAGGGAAACCTTTATTGTTTACACATCAAAATTTCTAAAAAATATTACAAGAATGTGTATAGAGTATTGTATATTTACTTCTCATAAATAAGAGAAACTTATTGTATGGCTGACAGAACTGCTTTCAGGTAAGTCAAAACTCATACTAAATTTAAACAAGTTAGAAATTGTACGGCAAATGAGACGTGCGTTCATACTATAACTAGTTTTATAAATATTCAGATCTTGGTGCAATAGCTGTTGCAGTTTTATGCAAAAATGCATGAATACAAAATTTATTATGATTCTATATATTAAATTCAGTAATACGGAAATAATAGGATTCCATCTTAAATACGATGTAATCAACACGGACACCTAGAATCATTACCTGTCATGGGATATCATTGAATTAATGACGTATGATAGGATTTAATAAAATGAAGAAAACTTTTATTAATACCTTTTTAAGTTTTGATTTGATTTTCATAAAATTTGAAATGACTTTACAAAATTCTGCAACGATTATATATATATTAAATTTCAAACCATTTGGTTGGGTATTTTTTGCGCTCTTATATGCAGACAGATGGACGAGCCAGATGAAGACTATAGGTGCTACGTATTTATATATTTACAAACACATCTAAAAAGAGCTTAAAAAACACTATTTCTGTTTCCATTTCATTCTGATAAAAATAACATTAAAATGACTTAAATAGAATAAGTAATTTTTAAGGGGGAAAAAAAGTTGTTTTATTTTTTCTGTATGAGAATAAATAAAATTGTTAATTTCACAATGAATGAGTTTGGGCCCACCCAAGCTCGAAGAATGGTACAAAAATGTAGTCCAAGCCCATATCGCTCATCTCTAGTAGTAACACGAGAACACTGAAACTAAATGTTAAACCAACAGCAATGTTCTTTTCAAAATTCTTATTTGCATTTCAATACTTTGGTTTGGTTTTTTTTTTTGTCCTGGGTAACCTGAACCTAATGTCTAACCAAATATGTTTACTTTTTTTTTCTTTGGTTGCAGTTTTTTTCTTCTGAGGACACTTTTAATTTTGAAACAAGTTCTGAAACTGAAATTTTCCTCTGAAAAACTGCACCTGAAATCAAGAGCAAAAAGATACCCTTAGACATTGTCCTACGAAAAACAGAAAAAATTATTTAAAAATATTCAAAAGCAAATGAGAAATTTGTAAAGTTGCCATTGGTTTTATATTAGTTTGCAAGCATCTTTCCATGAGAGTTAACATAGTATAATTAATAAATAAACTTAAAATTTCGAACCCAAGATCAAAATAGCATTAATTATTAATAACATTAAAACTCTCCATTTCACGATTTGCATAGTAATATAAAAAATAATTTTAAAATATGGTGCTTTTCTATTAGTCGGCACAGGCAATAAATCAACAAATATTTTTCGTCATCATTTGCATTGCATTCACTTAATTTTAAATATAAACCATTTACTCATTTCATTCTAATACATATGTCACATACATTTAAATACATGCCTTTCACTCATTTTGATTCAATTGCAGAAAAAAAATATATCATCAAAATATTGTTTCTAATTTTCATGTGTGTAAAAAAAAAAGCTGTTATTGGAAAGATTTGTACACGAGTAACATAAAAGTACCAAAAATACTCTGAAGTTAAATATAAGTATTAAATAGCTTAACCAGCATGAGTAATAGTCAGTGTAGAATACTTTAAATAGGAAAAAAAGAGAATATGCTTTCCACAAGTGGAAGAATTCAATAAAACACACTTATTTATATTACGCACTATACATAAAGGTTATTTTTCCAAAAAAAGCAGGGGGTGGGGGGAGCAACCAAATGCAGCTAATATGCAATATGTTTTACAAATAAATATCATTATTTTCCATGTGTTATATTTATAAACTGCATTAAGTACAACTAAATAAAATAACCAAACAATACAAGTGATAAATTTTATACCTATGGTCATTTAAATTTCTCAAAACACTTTTGAACTAAATTCTGATTCAGTAGCTATGAATATTATCATTAACATCTCAAAACTAATCTTTTGAGCTAAAAAAAAACATTTAAAAAACTTTTACTTGCTATGCTCATAATTTCTTAGTTAATTCATATTTAAAATAAAGTATGAAGCTGCCGCTTACTTATTTACATTTTTCCTATAATATATTTATTATAGGAAAATGTAAATTCTGTGAGCAAAATCTAAAAGCGTAAAAATCATAAAAGCAAGGCTTCCAATTTTTTTTTTTTTTTTTTTTTGGTTTAATGAACTTTGACACAAAAATTTAGAAGACTTATTTCAAATTCTAGCATTTTATGGCACCGGATACATATTAATTCCAATTTTGTTAGTCGTTGAATACTAAGGTCATTCCATCCATGATAACTTACGTTATAATTTAAAACAATTTACAGCGGTTATTTCAGTAATATAACACCAAAATTTTTTCAAATGTAAAGTTGACATGATTTGTTAATTAAACCTATCCAAAGGTCAATTTGGATGAAAATTACCTAGAAAATGAAAATTATATTTTTTATGGCAACTTACGTTACTTTTTCAGTAATGTCAGTTACCATAATAAATATAACTGGCAGAGTTCAAGAAAAAACACTAAAATTAGGTCATTTTCATCTAAATTTATCTTTGAATAGGTTTAATTAACAAATCATGTCAACTTTGCATTGTGAAAAAAAAATTTTTTTTGGTCTTTTATTACTAAAATTACTGAAGTAAATTGTTCTAAATGTAACATAAGTTACCATAGTGAATTACAAACATTGATTGAATGAAACAAACAATATCACTTATTTTATTTTCCAGCTCAGAGCTTTATAAAAATTAATTACAATGTTGACACATTTTAACCCAGGAGAACTCGCTAGTGAGAATGCCCAATTGCTTTTCTTTTACTTTACATTCATATAATATCAACTTTTTTTGGTTGGCAGCTTAGTACTTTTATTCACAAAATAGGTAAAATAATTGAAAAACATTTTGAAATTTTAATTAAAATGAAAACTGATTTAAGTAAGACTCTTAAAAAAAGTACGACTGTGAGAGAAAATCTCATGCAGCGAGTTCTCCCGGGTTAATTGAATTCTAAAATACACCATATGCTCCTGATAATTTCAATAACTTATACTAATGAAATAAATAATTCATATCACTTCAAAGAATTGTAAATAAACAAACCAAATTACAACAACAAAAAAACAACAACATTGATAATAATAGTAATACATTTTAAATTAGTTAAAGTAAATATATTAGATTATTACATATGCAGCTTAATAATTATTAAACAAATAAAAACTATGATACTATCATAGATAATACATTTTATATTATTTCAATATTAATAATATTAAATAAAATATATGCAGTTTAATAATTATTAAGCTGATATTAAATTAAAATTATCCAGGTGTACCATTTAAAAAGTTTTTCAGAAATGGGAGAGGTATCATTTAAAATCATAGTTCACAGTTACGAAGCAATATACATAACCATATTCTCAAATATATACATTATTACTAATTAATTCGTGTGCTTAAATTGCTTATTTAATGCTGTGATCTTATTTTAGACAAATCTGATAAGTTATTCTAGCTTTCGTGTAATTTCTGAATTTTTTTAAGTCTGAGCGACACATTTTTTGCAATATCAATCCTTGAAAAGTGTGTAGAGGGGAGGGAGAGGTTAACTGCTTCCCACTAACAGAATACTCATATACACAATGTTTATATAAAACATAGTTTACATAAACTACATTTTTTAAATTGATCATTTAACGCCATTTTATAAATTAAAAAACTAATGCAAAGAAAACATTGATTAAAGAATAAAAGGAATTAAATAATAAATATTGTATTGAGAATAAAATTCTCTTAGATACAGATTGATTTTGTGAGAAAAATGACATATATAAAAGATAAAACAATGGTAAATAAAATACACAACATGTACTATTAAGAAAAATGACTTACTTACAATCATGATACACAAATATCATTGAAGATTCATATCTTCAAAAAAAGCATGCAAATCTCTTGATAGAATACTATTAATGTGAAAGTTGGGTCAACAGGCAATCGACAAACATTCACATAACTGTTGAAAATGTCCCATTGAAAACATCCTGCAATGTAAATAAATAGAAAAAAAAAAAGACTATAATAATCCTAATAAACTAATAAAAACAACAAAAACAATGTAGAATGCATTTCAAAATCCCTCGCTCTAAGCAACAGAAAATAAATATATAAAAAACTACATACTTACAGTCAGTCATACAAGTTAGTAATACTTTATTTATACGACAGTTCCTGATTGATGAATTTTAAGGGAAAACAACAAAAACAGCACATAGTCCAAGAGCATCAGACAATCCACTTTCTTGCAGAAGATCACAAATGGTAGTCGCTTATTATAGAAGACTACACACCTGCGATATCCTGAGAGCAAACTTGGTAAAATATGTATTTATCTTGGCACCAGCAGATTCTAATCTCTACTTCTACTATAACTTTTATAGGTTTGAAAGTTTTTCAAACTCTTTCTGAAAAAAAATAATAATTTACGAACTTTTCAATCTTAAATCAACCTTTGTGGGGAAGTGGTAAGGAAAAATTCATGTTCTAGATTTTACAGTTTTAATATACTACCTACTGATTAATTATTAAAGAAAATTTCCGAAGGATAAACATATAAGATAAAATTATAAAAAGAATAAAGGATGGTTTATAAATTATTAATAGTAATTGAAAGTAAGAACTTTATTTAAGAACAAGTTTGTTCAATTTAAAAAAAGTTAAATTATATATGTCATTAGAATTTTTTTAGGGGGAGGATACGAAGCTAAATACAATTCAGTCTTCATAATACTTTAGATAGTACCGTATCATTGTAAAAATTAACACATTTAAAATTGATTAATAGTAATAATGCAAATCATGTATGCAGAGTTTGCTATGATCAGTCTATTATATAAAAATAATAAAGAAAACTTTGGAGCTAATTCAAAATTAATTCTATGGCTAAAAATTTGTTGCTAGTTTTAGGATAAATTTAAAAATTGTCAGTTCTAAAAATGCATTGAAATAGAATATCAAATAAATACCTGAAGGAAATCAAACTATTTACTCACAAAAAAGGCATTACCGTACATTATAATAGAATGGCGACCGTATTATATTAATTTGTATTCATATACTATCAAATTTGTTTTTAAATTCATGCATATGAAACCAGGTTAATTTTAAAGAATTTGGAAATGAGGAACATAGCTATCTATTAACAAATGCATAGGCAGCGTTGTATGTAAATACAGGAAGATGCAAATTAAAGAATTTACGAATACATCGTTTTATAGAGTTAGGTAATATAAAAAGTAACATAGTTAACAAATTAATTTTAGTAGCGTAGTATGTAAATACATGAAAATAGTAACTTACGATTGTATAGCTTTATAAAAGAAACTTCTACAGTTATGAAACAATGTAGAAAAATGTTAAAAAATTACGTACCTTTAATTTGTAAATCCCTTATTAATTTCAAAGAATCGTCAAAATCATAAGCTGTCGTCTGCTTCTTCAATCTTTTAAAATGGCGGAATACAAAAACATGAAGCATGCTGATTGGTTGGGTCTAGTATTTTAAAGCCAAGGCCTAGACCACAGAGACCATCATGCCTGGCAGACAATCTAGTTCCAACTTCTTTGTAATAATCTGGATCTCGATAATTCAACCAGCGCCCCCTGTAAGTTCTCCCTGTACCAATAGAATATTTATGAATAATGTGGAGGTGAAAACAAAAATTATAGAAGCGGCATTAACAGAAATATTCGGTTATTTTCCTTTAGATGCACACTACTTTGTGCTGAATCATGCAAATGTTGGCACAGAATTAGCAGAAATATATGGCTGTACATATCGCTTGTGGTCTGCAATAGTGGCACAACTAAAAAAATACGAATTTTGTGTTAGACTTCTAAGCCCTAGTTAACAAATTAATTTTAGTAGCGTAGTATGTAAATACATGAAAATAGTAACTTACGATTGTATAGCTTTATAAAAGAAACTTCTACAGTTATGAAACAATGTAGAAAAATGTTAAAAAATTACGTACCTTTAATTTGTAAATCCCTTATTAATTTCAAATAATCTTTAAAATCATAAGCTGTCGTCTGCTTCTTCGATCTTATAAAATGGCGGAATACAGAAAAATAAAGCACGCTGATTGGTTGGGTCTAGTATTTTAAAGCCAAGGCCTAGACCACAGAGACCAAGCCTCGCAGACCACGCAGACCCTCCTAAACCCGGCTAAACCCACGCCTGGCAGACCTCGCAGACCTTGTAGACCTGATAAGCCATAGTGTAAACGCAGCATAAGAGCTTGTTCGCAGACGCCAAACGGACCGCCCGGGCGAAAGAAGATATTCTGCATGGAGTGGGTCTCCTTGAAAACGCGGAAATTTGAAATTAAAGAATTATTTGAATTAATTACCTGTTTCTATGGCTCAGAATAAATGAAGCTAGCGACTATACGTCTTTATCCTCCCAAAAAATTGGTTTTTGGAGTAGGAATGTATGTTTTTTTTCAATCACACAAAACCCCAAAACATTTATCACGTGATCTCATTTTGCCTGATCAACGCTGAAAAACAACAGATTTTCCGCTCGGACCGAGATCACTTGGCCCATAAAAATTTTGTGGGCGATTTGATCACGTGATTGGGCTTTTTGTTGAGTTGTATATTTACCTGTACTTTTCTTGTTATGGCTACGTTAGAGATTTATGCAGTGTAAATAAACTGCAGTTTGGATTTCTTTTGAATCAATTTATTCAAAAAAAAAAACCCACAGTTCTGTTGCTAATCTTTCATTCATAACCTTTTTTAATTAAAAATTGTTTTGGTAGCTGTAATTATGAACAATAATAATAATTTAGGTTTTCTTTGCGATGTATGCTCAACGTTATTTCTTGACATCGAAACTCTTCGCTCACATGAATGTAACAATGAAAGTTGTCAATTGACTGAGGCAAAGCAAAATGTCCGCTGGACCCCTAGTATGGTGAAATGTTTCCTTAGCTTATATCAAGAACACGAAATTTTTTTTTACCAAATTACATACAAAACAAGACAAGTGAGTAGTTAAATTTTTACTTAATAAAATGATCAATAGTATATAATATTCTGTATTTTTCCTGAAAATTTTTTAATTTAGGTAATATGCGTGCTTTTTATTGAGATTAATCTTATAATTTATTCACATGCACGGTGAGCAGCCACAATCCATATCTGGGAGGGATTTCGAATCATTGTTGCTTATAAAATGAACAGGTTCATTTATTTTATATTTGGATATAAGGTAATGTTTAGAAAATACATTAAGTATTTTTTACACATCATATATTTATCTTAACAGAAGGAGTTCTGTATATATCTTATTAGTTTTTATAAATGCTCTGGGAGTAGTTTTAACTCTAAAATCCCCCCTCCTCCCTCTTTGCTGTACCAGTGTAAATTATTAATATATTGCTTAAATTTAGTGATATCTTTTAACTAACAATATGTAAACAGAGAAGAAACAGATATAAATAATTTAAAAAAGTTTGAAATTTAGATAGTTAATATTTTGAATTAAACTGGTAATTTATAATAATGAAAAATCAAATATCTTTAGAAATTGTTGATGAATCCCTGGCTATATTTCATTCCATTGAAAAACTATCGTGCTATTAATGATCAAATGTTGTGTATGTGTTTTATGAAATTATTTTGTTTTCTCAGGATCTAGAAAAAAAAATAAATAATATTTTTTATGTGTGATCATTAATTTTGTTTTATCAACAAATCCAAATTAGTAAAGGCAGGATGCGACTTTTGACATCGAATAAAGTTTAATTTTTAATTAGAAATGGAAGACTTTAAACCTTAACTAGTAATGTCTCGATATTGAAGAATATTTCCGTTCAAATCAATAGACCCTTTGCATTGACTATTGCGTTGCTATTAGCAACGACTGATACTATAGCTTCTGGAGCACACACGTGGAGCACAGAACTCCCTGTTTGCCGTTAACCCCCTCACTGACAAGCCTGTGTTAATACGTTCACCAAGCTCCAGGTTTCACTGCAATACAAGCAATATTTAAAGTAATATAATTCTATTGATTTAATATATTTTTAATACATTGAACAATTATTAATACTTCCAAGGATTGCATTCATATTCGTTATTAAGTTTTTTTATAAAATGTTCAAAGAATCATTTTTTTTTTTAGCATTTAAAACAAAATGCAGAAAATAACATTACAATTTTGCCCTTTTCCAAGACAGTCGGAGGGTTTAAAAGCACGTAGTATCTTTCTCTTTAATTTAGAGCTTCCTTATTTTAATTATTATAGAGCTAATAAGTCTAAAATATCAAATGGAGAGCACCATATTTGCCTTATATTTGGGCGCCATATGAAGCGATTTTAGGCATGTGACGTCATGTGCAACTCGTCTATAGGAGTATTTTATTTTTTATAACAATTTCTATATTTCGCCCGTTTATTACAACTGTATTTCACGGAGAAATATTATAAATACAGGTGACATTTTCTATGATTTAAATAAATGCTTCCAGTCGTGACGTCAGTCATGACGTTTTGCTTGTAAACTGACTCCAAACAAACGGTCGCTAAATTGTATTTTCTATTTTTTTCATAGCTTTATATTATAGTTATTCTCAGAGCTAAAAGTGTTTTAATACTTTATATGCATTGATAACCTTTTCAAAGAATTAAATTGAAAATGAAATATGGCAACCGTTTGTTTCCAACAAATACGTCATGAGTGAAAACGTAAACAACACTCCAATGTTCCTGACTGGTAGCAGTAGAAATCCGTAGAAATCTGTTCACCCGATCCACAGAACGGGCGAAATCAACAACAATATAAATTCACTCCATATTCCCCAGTCTCCTTCGCTCCCGGTCGACCTGGTCGTGGTTTCTGAACAAGCTCTAAGCACAGACTTCTAATATAAGTAGACTCCCAATTCCATTGTTCTTTCGGGAAGGTTTTGACTCCAACATCTTTTGCTTTCGTCGCCAAAAGGGTGCCGTATTTTGGCGGTAATCCCTTTATTGGCAAAGCAAAAGTGCGGTCAACTCAAGACAAACGCTGACAGACGATGTTTCGGCGGAAATCTGGAGAGAGATTCCGAAAACAAAAACCGGTTTGGCGCGCTAAATCTGCCTTCCATCACGTGATGGAGGGCAGAGATATAAGAAAAGGAGAGAGTCAAGAAAAGGTTGCCGATTTGGAGTCTACTTATATTACAAGTCTGTGGCTCTAAGTTGTATTCCTTGAGTGTGTTCAGAAGTGCACTTCGCGCAGCGCGCGCACTCAGAAGTTTATGCCATGGAGTAGCTCTTATCGAAGAAAGGAAATTTAACATAATTCAATTATTTCATTATTTTTATGGTTCAAAAAAGGTAAAACCAACGACTATATTTCTTTATCCTTCCAAAACATGGTTTTCGTAACAGGACTACATGCCTATGTTCACTCAGATAAAATCTAAAATAGTCGGGAAAAACATCACGTGACCTTCTTTATCTACTTTAGCCCATTTAGCATTTAAAACTAGTTAACCAACCGCACACAAACTCCGCTCAAGAGCTGCTCAAAAAAATTGTGTGGGCAATTTGATCACGTGATTATGCGTTTTCTGCTTATGTGTTATAGGAGCGATTATTTCTCCCACTGGCTGGACGCCCTGATTGGCTAAGATTTCTCATCTGAAACTTGGCGACGATTTGATGAAGACAAGGATTTTTCCACCAGCTGGATAGGAAAAGAAGCCACAGCCGGTTCGTCGGCGTGCTGAAATTAATACGCATTTCTTTACGAGGGCTGTGCGCGATGACTTTTTAAAATACAATTTGTTTAAAATAATAAATGTTAGGAAGTTAACAAACAATTTAGTTTTTCAATGTTTTAATAAATTGAATAAATCGGGAGCGAGAGATATTATTTAGTTAACTGATTTCAGCATAATAAAATGATTTGAAAAAGAATATCAATTAAAACAAGTATATTATTAAACTAATATCTGGCTGGGAAGTAAATTGAACTAAATTTATAAAAATTGCTTATCCCAAAGGAAAATTTAATTTGATTATAATTTAATACTTTATTCTTTTTGTTATGGATGTGGGGAGAGGTGTGGTGGAGGGGGCATAATAGTATAATAATCAACCGAAGAGAAATAACTTTTATTGATTTTTTTTCAACATGTATGTATGTTGAAAAATTTAGGCTATTAAAATTTAGGAAATATATTTAGGCTCAAAATATTACTTATATCTAATTTCAAACAAGAGTGAATTAGCAAAATATATAGCAACTCAGAAAATACTTCTAAGTATTTTATTAATATTAATTAACATATAAAAGTGAGTAATAACTAATAATGCAATGGTTATAAAAATGTAAGTTAAAATCAGAAAATCATTACAGAAATAAAAGTTACCATTGAGATGCATATATTATATAAAATACATTTCTCACCATGAGTATCAATATTAAAATACTTTCTTGACTATCCAAAACCTAGCTCATAAATTAAAAAGTTGAATTTGCAAGAAAAAATATAATTGCTTTCATACACTCGTGGGTTAGTAATTTTTTTTTTTTTTTTTAGTTTAAAATTTGTGCAATTTAAAAACTGTAAAAGTCTGTGCAAATTCATAACCCACTACTTGCAATGATTTGTGGGCGAGGACGGGGGAGGGGATTATGGGATAAAACCTTTCTCTTATAAATTAATATGCATACAAAATCATTATAACCATATCAACATTAACTGTTACATGATGGGGCAAAATAACTTAAAGAAAAGCACTGTTTATTAATAAACAAAAAATCTTGAAATTTACACAACTGTCTCAAGGCTTCATAATAGGACATCGAATCTTCAATGCAAAATAAGGAACAATAGCAGCGCAGCAAAGTAAAAGTGCTACTGCTACTTCAGTTTTTCACACTGTGTCATTTATTTTACTCTGGAGATTGAAAAAGGAACTCCTTTTAAGAAGTCTTCAAATAATTGAATTGTAAAACATACTGCCTTTTTTTAGTTCATTGTACTTTCCATTGCGTACATTTGTAATGTGTCAAGTACTTATTAAAATGTACAATATATCCATGAAAAATAACAATAATGGTAAAAACAATAATGGTAGCAGCAATAAAACTTAATTTTTTATGTTTAAAACGAGTGCTTATAACTAGAATGTTTATAGTAATGGATGACCTATGTGGCTTATGACTAAAATAAGTGTAATTTTACTTAATAGTAGTATTTAAAAAAATCAACTTTAACTGAAAAGCTATGTGATTACATTTAATTTTTAAGCTACAGTTAACAGATTGTAACTAGAACATTTAAAAAAAAATAATAATAATTGCTTTTATTTGTAAAATTAAACTGAATATTGTCCTCATGGCTTTGCCTTGGATGTTTTATAATCTAGGTTTTTATTAGCAATCTCAGTCAAAGCAGCCAGATAATAATCTTCAAGAGCGTATGAAAGGGGGGGGGGGGCTCATGGGCCTCTCATTCAAATGAAGACTAAAACACTTGAGTTGTTCAAAATATCTTGCTTTTAGCTTTGATTATTTATTCATCTCTGACAAAACATCTCCGTGCATAAAAATATATACTTATATGATTGCATTTATAACTGGTTAAATCAGCAGATCATTGCCATCAGACGTCAGACCTACATTTTGATTTTTTTTTTTTTTTTTTTTTTTTTTTTTTTTTTTTTAGTATTTTAAACGTTCATCCCGCAGTTTCATTTCTTTTATATTAGTATTACTAATTACTATAAGTAATATTTCAGGTAATTTAAGCCTTACGTGAAATACAACTAGTGACGCTGATACCACAGTACTTTTTATTTTTTTTTTTTTTGCGGGGGTGGGGGTAACACATTCCAACATACTTGAAAAGTGTTTATGAATTCAGTTTGTCTGTCTATCCGCACTCGTGTAAATATTCCCAGATTACCATAAAGTTGATATATGTTATTGGGGTTTACTATGACATGTTCACTATTGAAAATGAAGTATGTAGCATTTACGTTTCATTTACAGGGACATTCAAAAGAATTACATTACATTACGGCCTATGGGGATAATTGTTTTCGGTGTGTTTAAATGATTTTAAATTTATGTATATCACTAAGATGTACTGCAAGGCACTTACTGTCAAACCAGATGTACATATAATGTATCGTTCAGTTACAGGGACACACAAAAGATATTGACTACAATATGAAGAATAAATGCTGGAAGTACGCTTTCAGTTGTAGTACGCATTTTAAAAATTAAGTATTTTTTTGGATATTACTTGATGTGTATAAATTCAATATATCATATACAGGGCTGCACAAAATATCTCATTTCCATTTATTCATGGAAATTGCTGAATGGGAATTTTAAAATGCATTTACTTGAACTAACTATTTAGCATACTGTGTAGTATTCATACAAATCTATAGATCATATATAGGGCTGCCCAAAATATTCTGATATTTTTTCGACTATTGATGGTAACTGCATATTTTCTTTTTTCAACAGCATTATGCATTTTCTAAATTGCTTTTTAGATATATTTCATTTATTTAATTTATTAATTATAAAAAATTAACTAAATTTTTGTTACAGTATTATGGATGTATTGGAAAGTGTTTATAATTGATGCTGACCACATGATTTTTCTTTCTTGTTTTTTAATCAAATTATTTCAGAGGAATGATCCCCCCCCCCCCACACACACACACACTCTCCCCGGTTAGCGTTTCATTAATTTGATAACTGCAATTCTCTTGAATTCAGAATTATAAATCTTCTATCTAAAATAATTAAAATAATGATCTCGTGATACTGACATTAACAACTGAATGACAGTTTTTTTCTCATAAATAATTTATTAATTATTGTTAGTCCTAATGGTTCAATTTATCTTAAAATGCCTACCTGAGTCTCCAAATGATTTTAATGATTTCATGAATCAATAACTAGAACTTCTAAATAATATTGTTTTTAGTATTTTTAAACTTTAAGTAAAGCTAAGTAAGTAAACAGGAAATTTGATGTTCTAAGCTACTCCATCTAAAAAAAAATTTTTTTTTTCCCACATTTGATAATAATATTTGATAAAAATAAAGGCTTATTACATTTTTATTGCCCCACTTTATCTAAATTTAAAACTAATATAAAATTAAGTCATCATATATTTTTTAATAATGTAACAAATTTTTATCTCCGATTTTACTATTTTGTTAATTTTTTGTGTCAGTGTCCATTAGAAATATATTCATGACCATTACTGAATGTTTAGATGACTTATTTCTCTTATTATAATCAGATTTTTTTTCACAATGGGAAACATATTTGAGAAGTTCGATAATATTGTTGCTATATAATTATAATATTGAAAAATATGGACTATAATATTACTATGATGATTAATAAAAAAAAAATATTTTAAAAGAAATTCCTTAAGGATGTTCGTTATTGGCACGTTTACCCTATTTTAAGTATATTCCAAATTTTAAAAGGAAAATACGCAAATAAACACTCGGGTTAAACAATTATACGTGGAAAAACTCAGAATAACAGAAAAAAAAACCACGTGTAAATGTTGACATAAAAAATATCCACATCTAAAACGTTCTTATCGCCAAGATTTAAGCAATAAACGCCATTTCTGGCATCCCTAAAATGTGGTAACCAGTGGACCAATCAGGTTATCCAGCCAGTGGGAGAAATAATCGCTCGTATGTGTTATTGGTTGTGCTTTGTTTGGTAGGTTGATTGATACAATTTAAGAATTCAACTGGTGATCTAAAAATTTTAACTTTTTAACAATTTTCTTTTTATTTATTTAAAAATGATTTATCAGTTGATTTATAACTTCTGTGATAAATAGAATGCTGTTAGTAAACCAAGATTGTGATATCAACATATGAGATTTGTTTGTAATCTACTATACTGGATGGATTTCAATGGAATTTGCACTGTTAGTTAGACAGTTTTTCAGAGAAGGTTTTAATATATATATTTCTTATTTTATGATTGCATATTTTAATACCGTGTGGATAACAGACCAAAATACATCATAAAACATGGGAAATAAATGGCATTCAAAATTCTGTTAGTATAAGCAAAATACTTACTTATACTTTCAGTAGAAAATTTATAAACATTCTAATCATACTTTATTCATTATAAAACTAGACAGCAGACCTATATATTTTATCTCTTTAAAAAATATATGTACAGATATTTTTAGTTAAAATAATCTACAACTATTACATTTTATTTTTATAATGTTCAAAATAAAATATGATTTCCAGCCTAGTCTCGATAAAAATTCACTCGTAAAAGTATTTAAAAAAAAAATAATCAAGGAATTATGCTACTAGCAAAAGGATATTTTTGCACAATATATATTATTTTTTTCATTTGGATTTGCTTAATGTTTATATCATTATACATATATAATCACTTAGAAACGAAACTTTGAATATTTAAAAGGCGTTCAGATGTAAAACTTTCAGCTCGAAATACCTCATTTTCTCACATTTAAATAAGTATTTTATTATTATAATAAAAATACACGTGCCTCTGTATAATAAAAATAAAAAATATATCTTCATCAAAAATATCTTATTCATTATGAAAAATATAAAACAACCAATAAACAAAACAAAAAAAAAATTGTGACACGATGTGGGACTGGAAGGATTCGAACCCAGAACCCCTAGTCTCGAGTTCACTGCCTTATCCATTCGGCCATCTAGCACACGTTCCTTTTGTAACAAAATATCTTTATAATTAGCACCTTAATTAATCAAATCCGTGATCTGTTCCTGAACATACTACGTGTTATTCCATCCATGATATAGACCCACTTTATCCACTTTATGTTCCTGCCTCCTGAGCTCGTGCTCGTGCTTCTTGAACACACTCCTTCTTCCATGGATTATTATGAGAATCAAGAATGACTCTCACGAGTCACGATTCATTCTTAATTACCTACACGCAATGTCATGGCGTCTAATGTTTATTCGGAGAACTTTTTAAAAATTATGTGCAAAGTATTACTTGTGATACATTTAACAATTTAAAGTCCTTTCACAAGTTTTGGAGTCTGGGTACCTTTCTGTTTCCTGTTCTTTTGATTGTCATTTTATTTATTACTTTAGTTTTTCTTTTGTAATTAATAATGACAGCTGTATTATATTTGATTTAATAATTTGAAATAATGTTTAACAATGCAACTTATAAACACTTAAAATAATATATCCTTTTTTTAGTTAATCAATAAAGGTAATCATTGATGGCTAAGTTTTTGACACATCTTACGTTACATTTTTTTAAAGCTATAAATATTAAAATGAACATTAGTTAGCTTCTTAATAATATTACGCATGAGCAATTTAATTAAAGATATTCAGCGTCCTTACAGAATTAGCTTATTTAATAACAGAATTTATTTAAATTATTTCGATCAGTGCCCTTAAGCCTAACTATATTATATTTCCACTGTGTGAAGGAAGCAGATTTAGCATATTTTAAAGCCATGTAATTTGTTTATGAACAAATATGCCTGATAAATTATTTTCTCATTTAAAAATATACATTTTAGTTTGTATATAACTCAAAAAAAAAAAAAAAAAAATGTGCTATGTGCATAATTTTATTTAAATGAGTGCTTAATTTTTACTGCCTATTTATGATAATAAGTCGGTTAATTTTTCTAAATAGTATTGCAGATAACTTTTATAAATTTTACATTGGGAGTTTTTGCATTATAATGTAATAATAATAAGAAGAAACGTATTTAATTTTTCTCAAAAAGAAGTGAAATTACGAAATAATTACTAAAATATTTAGAAAATTGCAGAAATTTTTTTAATGTTTTCCTGTATATAGTTTCATTCATAATTTTAGATAGTTCTAAAGAAACTAATTAGTAATTATACGAAATTTCAGATGTCTAGCTTATGGATTTTTTAGAAGCATACCTATGTATGTATGCATTCTGTGAAAAGGTTATTTATTAGAAAACTATAAAAATTAGTTATTTTTCAAATAGCCAGTCTACTGTTATAGGGGAGAGTGGTGTGGAATGGTACAGTTAGGTTTTTCTCTTTATGTAGGGTAGATGTGCCAGTAATGGACACCCTTCCAGTAATGGACTCTATTCAGGTGACGCCAGAGCTGGCGGTATGATGATCTGTTATTCTAGTTACTGTACCGGCAGAATACCAGTATGCGTAGGCGCAAACACCGCTAGCAGGCGACTTTAGCCTTGACCCAGGTTGAGTGCATACATTTTAACTGAAAATTTGCAAACTTAGGGAATTTTCTCGCATACAGAACAACATTTTGAATTTAGATTAAAATATATTAAGTATATTCTGCTGCATCAAAGAATTGTTTTGCGGTATTTTTAACAAGCAAGCATTAATAATTCACACTCCATAGACTGTTATGCTAAACACCGCCAGTAAATACCGCCAGCAGACGAATTTTAGCCTCAACCTCAGGTCGCGTGCATAACGTCCATGGACACCCCTTGATGTTTTTGGTTCATAAAAAAATAACTAATAGATATTTAGCTTTAATTATTTTTTTTTTATAATTCCCTCTTGTATGTTTTATAAAACTATGTTATTGTTGACACTTTTAATCAAACCAATCAGGAAGCAGAAAATAATGTTTCAAAGTTTTGCTGTTTTTCTGTGAAAATCTTAATGAAGAGGTTAAGATTCGTTTAATTAATTTATATATTATTTATTTTCTTGCAAAATTCGAATGTTTTTGTTTGAGTAGCAATAGAAAACTTTGAATTTTATATACTAATGGCTATTTACAAAATTTCATTTCTTTTTAAGGTTTTAAGAGGGGGTGTCCATTACTGGGATGGTTAATTAGTCATTTTTCAGTAATGGACACCCCATGTAGACATTGCTAAAAATGCAATTTTAGTAATGTTTATAGTGCATAAAATACTTTGGCTTAACTGCAAACCTAAATAATCAAATTTAATTTTTAAATTATACTTACCAAAATGTAATAACACCAAAACTTTTATAAATAGCTGCTTTTAAGTTATTTTATGTGATTAATAAAATTTCAATATTTTATTTATTATTATTTTTTTTTTTTATCTAGTATATATATATACCTCACATATTTTACAATCTAGCAATCAAACCAGCCAGGAAGCAGAAAATACTGTTTAAGAGCACAGTCAAAGAGGGGCTCATAGGGCTTAATCCCTCTTTGTTTAAATAAAAGCAATTAAGTTACAGAAGCTATTAAAAATCCATTTTCTGTCTTAAATGTTTCCTTATTTAAAAAAAAAAAAAAAAAAAAAAAAAAATGTAATACTATTAATGAAAGTTATAGGTTAATATTCATGAAACTAGTAAATCTGCAGATCAGTGGCCTTAAACATCAGATCTACAGTTTTATTTTGAAATTAGTTTATTTAGTATTTAAAATATAACTCACAATATCATTTCTTTCATATTTGTAATATTAATTATTATAAATGATGTATCAAGTAATCTCTGGAAGATTGTTAAAAATAGTGACACAAAACTAAATATTAATATTCCAAAACTTTTTTTTATATATATACCTTTTAAAATCCACCACTGTTTCAATAATTTGATAGCTGTAATTGTCTGATATTTAGTATTTTAAACTATCTATCTAAAATAATTAAAACATCGATCTTCTGATAATTACAATATTGATGTAAACAGTAAATGATTATCACAAATATTTTATTAATTACTGGTATCCTAATTGTTAAATTTATTTTAAAATAACTATTTTGTTTCATTAGTATGTATTCATTACATTCTGGTTCTAAATACAGTCATATAAACAATTATATTTATTACTTTTTATGGGGTGTCCATTACTGGAACAGAGGGTGTTCACTACTGGGTCAGAGGGTGTCCATTACTGGGCTTTTGGGTGTTTTGATATATTTCTGTTATTTAAAATTAAATTTCTATTCATATGGGGAAATGAGGCTATAAGAATGGTTAAATATTGTTGATAGATTAATATAATATTGAAAAAACTGGAATATAATAATTATAATTATTAATAAAAAAATAATTTTTAAAGAAATTCCTTAAGGGTGTCCATTACTGGCACATCTACCCTATATCTAAACCTTTCCTCAATCACATAACTGAAGCAGTGGTAGCCCAATCTTCTGTTGGAAACAGTACTGATCCGCATAAGCTTACAATTGTATATATATAAAAAAAGATTATTTCAAGAATCAAAAGTAAATTTGATTAATATACTTTGGTACTACTTAGTTATCCCGTTGACCAATTTCGTCAATTGATACAAATCACAAAACCATTCGTCAAATTACACAAATTGACATAATTTTTATTTTAAATAACGAAAGAACAAATAAATTAGTATAACATTAATAAAAATACAAATAAAAAGTCAAAATAAAAATCTCTTGATGACATAACTGACATGTGTAATTTGCTTAAAGTCAAGTGAATGTGACATTTACAATCAACCATTATTGGCATTTAATTTTATAGTTTAGTGATCGATTTTTGGTCGACGGGGATAACCAAGTAGTACCTATACTTTTTATACTTGCTGAATACTATAATGACTTGTTTAGGTACAGATGTAATAGTTTCTATATTTATAGAACATTATGCTGCATATTATCCATGATTTAAACTAAGCTTGAAAGCAGCATTGTTGTTTATACAGGTAGTTTAACATAAAAGAAGCTAATGGGGAGGAATGGGATATGCTAGCAATTAGAGAATGGGTCAAATCCAATTTCTTCTTTTGAATTAGATAAATATAAATTACTAATAATATGCAAAGAAAAATAACTGAAGGATTGAACAGAAAATATTTTAAAACTTAAGCTACAGACATAAAATAAACAAGGAAAGAAAGCGAAAAAGAAATACTTCAGAGTTTTCCAGAAACTTCCAGTGGTGAAAATACTGGGATTTGATATTGTGAGATGCAGGCATTCGCCTTATTGCATCACCACTGAAGATAGAAAATTTGTGATGTAAGAAATCAGTTGGCCTGATGATAATGTTGCATTGGTGTAAATGATTTTGTTCTTCTTAAATAATATGCCAAGAAAGCAGACATAAATTATGTAGGAATAATTGAAGCTGGAGAGGACAGGTTTTTTTTTTTTTTATGTATACAATTCATATAAAAAAAAAATCAAAACTTGACATTTCATTTTCCTTGACAACTTAACATAAGTTACGTTGAAAAGACAGTTGTTCTGTTAAAATCGCCAGCTCCACAAATGATTGGTCAGACAGTCGGTTTACTATTTGGGAACAGATGTCTTATTATCCTGGGATCCGCCATCTTGGATTTTTTTCTTGGCGTGAATTAAAATTGTTTTCTAATTAATAGTTATAATTATTATATTCCAGTTTTTTCATTATTAAACTATCAACAATATTTAACCATTGGGGACATTTACTACTTGGCGAAAAAGGAGTTTTCATGCAAGAAAAAACATCAAAGATGGCAGACCCCGGGATAATAAGACATCTAAGCCACTATTTGAATTTCGAATAAATTTATCAACCTACAATCTTTGTTAGATGTATATGTAGCAGTGTAGCCAACACTAGATTATTTGTACCTTATCATACTTTGTTTTATAGCTACATTTTGAAACTTACAATTTTCTTAATTTTAAAATTGTTTTTTCATGATATATTTCTGTATTGTTCAGGGACATTAAAAAGTGCTTCATTTAGTATTCTATTTCGTGTCAAACAAAGTTGATTTTCTTATTTTTGTAAAAAGTGTCCCATTCCTCCTCACTCTCCTTTATATTTATTAGGTGCAAAATTCAAAAATTTGAATTATTTTTTGTCTTCTGTGTCCTTTATAGGGTTGGAAGGAACAGTCACTTAGCCAGCTGTAATGAATATTCAACAATACGGCTTTCAAAGATTGAACTCTTTTAAAAAAGAAATAATGTGCACACTCTGCAGAATTCGGTACTTTTCCAGTATGGGGGCCTTGATGAGTGAGATAGAGAAATTTGGTAACATATTTTTTGGCAGCCTATTCATTGTTCCATATACATAAGCATTTTTTTTTCATATTTTTACGATTTATTTAATATAAAGAAGCCATTTATCTTTTATATAAGCTGAAGTAAATTGTATTTAAATAATAATAGTAATATATAATGTTTACATATTAAATAAATACATATATAAACAAAACAAGTATAAAAATTCATCAAGTTTATTTTCATAGATGTTTATATCATTTGGTAACAAATATCACTTTTTGAACCATGATTTGCACAAAAAAAAGAAACAACAACAAAAAACCCAAAGCCTCTTTACTAGAAAAGTACCCATTTATCATTTTATATATAAGCTGAAGTAAATTCTATTTAAATAATAATAGTAATATATAATGTTTACACATTAAATAAATACATATAATAAACAAGCATAAAAGTTTGTTTTCATAGATGCCCAGTGGCAGAAACACCGCGACACGGCGACATAGTCGCGGACACAAAAAATCTTTTGCAGACAATTATTGTCTGCACTAATGAAGTCAATTTAAAAAATTGTCCGTAACTTTCGGACGAATTTTCCCACGTAAAAAGCGCGAATTTCGGCAAAAAAGCGCGTAAAAAGTGTGAATTTTGGAGAAAGATCGCGTTAAAAGCATTAATTTCGGCAAAAGATCGCGTAAAAGCGTGAATTTTGGCAAAAGATCGGGTAAAAATCGTGAATTTCGGCAAAAGATCGCATAAAAAGCGCAAATTTCGGCAACAGATCGTATTAATGGCGTGAATTTCGGCAAAAGATCGCGTAAAAAGTGTGAATTTCAGCAAAAGATCACGTTAAAAGCTTTAATTTCGGCAAAAGATCGGGTAAAAGGCGTGAATTTTGGCAAAAGATCGGGTAAAAGGCGTAAATTTTGGCAAAAGATCAAGGGAAAAAACGCGAATTTCGGCAAAAGATCGCGTAAAAAACGCGAATTTCGGCAAAAGATCGCATAAAAAACGAGAAATTTGGCAAAAGATCGCATAAAAAACGAGAATTTCGGCAAAAGATCGCATAAAAAATGCGAATTTCGGCAAAAGATAGCATAAAAAGCGCGAATTTCGGCAAAAGATCGTGTTAAAAGCGTTAATTTCTGTAAAAGATCGGGTAAAAGCGTGAATTTTGGCAAAAGATCGCGTAAAAAGCGCGAATTTCAGCAAAAGATTGCGTAAAAAGCACGAATTTTGGCAAAAGATCGTGAAACAAACACAAATTTCGTCAAAGGATCATGAAGAAAAAACGCAAATTTCGTCAAAGGATCGCGGACACAATGCAAATTTCATCAAAAGATCGCGGAAAATGCGAATTACATCAAAAGATCGCGGAAAATGCGAATTACGTCAGAGGGTCATGAAAAAACACAAATTTCATCAAAGGATCGTGGAAAAGTACGAATTTCGTCAAAGGATCGCAGGACAAGCGCGAATTTCGTCATAGGACTGTGGAAAAAACGCGAATGTTGGCAAAAGATGACAAAAAAAAAAAAGCCGGAAATTTCGTCCAAAAATTGCAGGAAAACGCGAAATTTGTCAAAAAGCCATGGAGAAAACGTGAATTTCACCGAAGAATTACAAAAAAAAAAATTTAATTTCCCCAAAAGGACGCAGAAAAGAAAAATTAGAATTTTGTCATGGGATCACGAAAAGATCACGTTGCGGTCTTGCTGATTCTGGATTTTCAAGGTCCAACTGTATAAAGGAAATTTGAATAACTATTTACTTTTTATTATTTCTACCTCAGAAAAACAGCAAAATAAAAAAATAATTTTTTTATTGGAGAAGCAAAAATTTAGAGAATGAAAAAAAGGATTTAAAGTGGTTTTTTTTTCTTAAGTGGAAATCTGTCGAAATGCACATTCGTTGTCTGTGATAACATTTTGCAGCGTTGTCTTTGCATTGTTGATTTATTTTTTTTTTGTCCTACCTAAAATATAATTTGTGTTTGATGATGCTAATTAATGCACATATTATTTTTCACATTTTAAAATATTTTAATTTTGAAAAGCTTTCCATTGTTTCATATGTTTGTATAATAACATAAACAGTTTAATATTTAATATATTATTTTCCTTGAAAATTATTCATTTAATTATTTTTTGCTTTCTAATAGAGCTTGCACCTGTGATTCATTTTTAAATCAAGTCGTCAAATTTACAGTGAAATATGATCCACTAATTGCTGATTCGTCAGTTTGTCAATATATTGAAGAAAATAAAGAAAGAAAAAGATTTCACTGCTGAATTTGGTAAGAGAAATAACTATCATGGGATTTCGTATTTAATAAAAAATGAAACATGTGAAAAATTAATATTTATTTTAAAGTTAATTACTCTGATACTAAAGAAAAATTTTCTTTGTAAATTTTATTTTACTTTTAGGAAAGGTAACATATATTGTAGAACAGATGTATTATAATCCCGCATCTGCCATTTTGGATATTTTCTTGGCGTGTTTACTACCTTGTTTAACAGTTATAATTATTATATTCCAGTTTTTTCAATATTATATTAATTTTAGTGTTGACTCTAGAAAAAAGGCCACCATGCAGGAAGTTTTAAAAAAGGGAAACACTATTCTAAAGAAAGGGTACATTTTTTAAAAAGGAACACTATTCTAAAAAAGGGTACATTTTTTCAAAAAGGGAACACTATTCTAAAAAAAAGGGCACTCTCGTACCTTGTTCACTAAAAATATTTTGAACTGGTTTGTTTAGAATCCCTAAAATTTGCAATATTTTCCTGGGATCAATTGAATTGCCGCGAGGTGTTAAAAACGACAGCCGGGCGCATCAGAAGGGTTTAAAAGAGCCGCCGGGTGCAAAAAAGAAATAAAACGTGCTGCCTGGCGCTGCACCCTGCTAAAGCGGCTTAGAGTCAACATTAAATCTATCAACAACATTTAACCATTGTCTTATTTACTACTTGGTAAAAAAAGAGTTTTCACGCAAGAAAAAAATCCAAGATGGTGGATGCAGGATTGTAATACATTTGTTCCATTTTCCTTTTTGATGTTAACTTGTTTTATTTGTAAATTATAAATTTCAAATTCTGACAAAATAATTAGTAGTAATTTAAATTTGCTTTTTTGGGATGTAATTTCCTCAATTCAGACGATTTTCGCTTCTGTGAAATAAATTGATTCATGAAGTTTGAATGCATGAAAATATGTTTTTAGTTTTTGGAAAATTTACTTTAATCGTCTTTTTTTCCCCCCGATCTATAGCTATTGAATTTAAATTCTTTTTTCATTTCAGAAAACAGTGTAAAAAAATATATTAATCTGTTTTATTTCTTCCTTTCTTCCACTTTTCCTTATAAACATAACGTGAATTTTGAATGAAAACTATCATTTCTATGTGATGTATATATTCAAACTCATAAATCAGTATTAGTAAAAATTATTTGTTATTCATTTTAAATATCATGTCATTATTTATCTATTTTCATTAGTTATTGATATTCATTTTAAATATCACGTCATTATTTATCTATTTTCATTAGTTATTGATATTCATTTTAAATATCACGTCATTATTTATCTATTTTCATTAGTTATTGATATTCATGCAATCATCTTATTGTATTTTCAATGAATACTTGAAAATGCAATTTTTATTTCAATTATAAAGTCTTATTTTTCCAAGCGAAATATTTTCTTAGTAATATAATTCTTTTTCATTATTTAATCTTCTAAATATGATGCCATTTTTAACAGAAAACTTCTTATTAATGCATCTGATATTCGTGCTTCATGTATAATAAAAAATATTCCTTTTTTTTTTTTTTTCGTTTCAAATATGACATTATAGTCATTTTCTTTTTATTTTCAGTTTTCACATGTAATTTGTTCAATTGAAAATTAACTATTGAGGAGAAATTATTATTACAGTTTCTATGGCGGAAAATCATTTGCGATGTATTTTAATGGTGTTACACTATTTTAATGAAATTAGTATACCTTATTGAGGTGCACTAGAAAATGATTACTGTAGAATTAGCATTTAAATATGTATACAGGGAAGCTTAAAAGTATTTATTATATTACTGTACTAAAAGTATTACTATATTACTTATGAAAAAAAATTGTTTGTGGCATATTTTAATGCTGTTACTCCGTTACAAACATAATAAAATTGATATGAATTGTTTAGATGCACTAAAATATGCATCCTGTAGAATATGGGGTGCACAGTATTTATCATTCATTTACATGGTCACACAAAAGTTTGTTTATGTATTGGTCTTCAGGGAAAAACTATTTGCATTTAATTATATTGCACTATTTCAAACATGTTGAAATTGATATACATTGCTGAGGTTTACTACAAGATGCTTGCAGTAGAATGTGATGGGCTTTTCACCTATCATTGAGTTCATTGAAATTGTGTCGTCTGTGAAAGTGAAAACGGGACACCCTACATTTTTTTTATCATTAAGTTGTAACCGAGAGGTGCAAAAAGTATTTTTGAGCAAAAATTGTATCTTTTATAATTTTGTACAAAAAATAATAAAACAATAAATAAGGAATATTGAAATACAAGCTTTAAAAATTTTCAGTGCCAACACCAAATTTTAACAACTTTCTTTCTAGGGTAAATATAAAATTTGAACAAGGGTGCTTTGTTCGAGATCATTAATATTTGTATCAGAGATGTTTTTAAAACCTCTAAAAATGTATCTAATTAAAGGGCAAAATTGTACTTTAAAAATTAAATCGTGGGTCAATATCTGAAAACCAGGCAATTTCATTCTATTTTTTTTTTTTTTTATTAATTAATGTACCAACTACCACATACAATTATATACTATACATATTTTGTTATTTAAATGCTGTATTGTTTTGAGATCAAGGAATTATATTTTATGCGTAGGATAAACTTTCATGGAAGAAAGTGTCTATTAACATCATCATCAATGTCTAATAATTGGGACTGAGGTGATGTTTTTGTCTTAACATCTGCACAGCCATTTTGTTGACTCATTTTAGACACATGTAAATTATTAAATATGCCATGTGACATTTGTATGCTACATAAATAAAGTTGCAATATGATTTTTGTTTATAATATGGTGTCAACGATTTAAATCAAGTAATTAAAAAAAAATCATTGATTAAAATAAAAAAATTTCTAAATGTTTAAAATGACATAAAAAAGTATTCAAATCTAAGATGAACATAATTTGGAAATTTTCTACAGGTATTGTGATTTATGAATACACAAAACAAAGCTTTAAATAATTGTTTCTAAGCATAATTCCTGAGAATTGTGAAAAATTTAAGTACAATAAGTTTGTAAAAAGCATGGTTTTTATCTAACAAACATAAAAAGCATTTAATTTTAAAATGATATTTAAATCTAATATAACTTACAATGTCATAATTTCCTTTTAATAATCAAGTTATTCATTCTTTTATATACAATAAACATAGCAATAGAATGTCAATGATTTTAATCCATTGATTTAAATCAGATGATAAAATCACATATTTTCTGATTTTTTAAAATGGTGTGAAAAAGCATTATAATCAGTAATGAAAATGATTTATAATGTTTATAAGATAATTTAATTGCTGAATAAATAAAAGAAGCTCTTTTAAAAAATAAAATTGTTTTAAATATTTTAAATAAGGTATTTCTTTAAAAATTGACAAAGTTTTTATCATAAAACTATATTTTATTTAAGTGGATATTTTATAGTTTCTACATATGTTTTTATAACTTCTTTTGATTAGTTAAATTATTCCTTCTACTATATAAAATAAGCGCAATCTATTATTTTCTGTTGATAAATGAATTTGAAGAATTTCTGTGTAAAATTACTGGCTGCTGTATGAATTTATCAAACTATTATTTATCACTTTTTTTCAACCACTTTTTCAAAAATGTAGATTGTGTTCTTAATTAAACAGTTAATTGTTTAATAATTAAAAATTTAGTCTGTATGATCAATTTAAAATTAAATGCAATTTATCAATAACTTAAAATTATAAGCAGTATTTAATACTGGTTTGCATAATTATTACAAAATATTAATGCACATAATGTTGTATGTTACTAAAGAAATTTTTAATTTGCAGTTTTTTGTAATTTCTATAATTACATAATTAAAATTTTATTAATTAAAGCAAAAAAAAAACATAGATTATGTTAGTAATTGGTGGGTTATTCATTTTTGAAATGCTTAATTCTTGGTAGATGTTTAATATTTTAACACAAAGAAAAAAAAAAAAAATCGGATTTTTTTTGATTAAAAAAAAAAATGATTTTTTTACACCCTAGTTTATAAATAAAAAGTTAAATACGAGGACATAAGTGATTTAAAAAAAAAAAAAAAAAAAAAACAAAAAAAAAACAAAAAAAAAAACCACTTATCCCTATTCAGAACAAAAACTAAATATTTCTAAATATGAAACAAAGAGAAGAACAACTTACCTTCATCCATGGTGGCTTGTTGAACTTTAGTTGCTGTTGCAATGGAAATAATTCTGCCAGCACCACCTAGTATCTGTTAACCTAAATGTGTGTTTAGAGGGACTGAGATGATGGTCAACCTCAGGAATAAATATATTTACTACAATATTTTACTATACAATCTATAGTAATAAAGGATAATTATATTTTCCCATATTGTATATATAAAGGTATAAATATATAATAGCAAAAGTTAATATTTATAGAAATTTTTACAGCATGCAATTAATATTGGATATTTGTACCTAGGGAATGGCACTGAAATGATGATTTCGTTTGTTTAAAGCTTAAAATTAATTATTTATACATCATTATGTGTCCATTTATCATTGGTAATTGTTATAACAAATGTTACAAATATATTACATTTTTCATTTTTTGTTTTCAGTATAATTAATGAAATATTATTGGCAGCGGACAAAAATTGTCCAATTTTCAGATATCCAGTCCAGATTTTCAGTTTGTTTATAAAATTTTGTGTAGTTCAATTATTATGGTTAAAATGGTATGGTTGTGAAAAAAAACTTATTTTAAAGAGTAAATTTTAAAAAATATGTATTTCTCCCTTTCTCACAACCTTCTCTATGCATGAAAGTTCAGGTTTTTTTGTTGCACTGGCTGATTATCTCTTATTACAATTTTTTCCCTTTTGTTTATAAAAATTAACAGGGTTGTTTGATTTAAATCAAATGATTTTTTTTTTTAAATCTTTGATTTAAATCTGTTGTTTTTAGCATTGATATTTACAGGTTAAATAAGAATCAAATTCATCATTTATGTTATAAAAAAAGCCATAATTCATTTTGTATTAAAAATTACCTTTTAATAACATTAAATAAAACTTTTATAAGTTCAAAATACTATTATTTTATGAAAGTAAATGCAATTGTATTAAAAATATTGATAAATGCTCTCTTATTTTTAAATTGTTTTCTTTTTTAAATGATCAGTTCATTTTGCAAGTTAAATGCTTCAGCTACAGTTAAATCTATTTAAAATAATGTATTTAAAATCTATTTAAAATAATGTATTTAATATAATAGTTCTTTCAGTGTGCAGAGTTACTCTCTCAGAAGGAGATTACACACAATTCACGAGTTTGTTTTATGCTTAGTTGCTTAGACCTGCAAATTACTGTATCCCATATGTTGGTGATTCAAATAATATGATCAATACTTGGACTACAACATAATAAATATTTCAACTATTTGTCGAACACAGAATTATAGAATTGCAATTTCATCTTTCTTCTATAACTGAAAATACTTTAATAGCTGCGACTAATCCTCTTTTCCTAGAATTCATTGCTTTCTTCAATTGAAAATATAAGGAATATTATTGTACCTTATTCATGGGTCTGTCCAGGATTTATGTAACTTGTTTTTGTGAAGTTTTTTTATTGAAAAATCTAATCACAATTTTATGATTTTGAAAAAATCATTATATATAGATTCTTGTTTATGCTTTTAATAAGATCGTTTATTTATATTTAAAAAAAAAAAGAGTATGTAATAGGTACTTTGTTGACTTCAACTGTTTTGTGACAGGTTAAGTTTCATTTTAAAGTAATTTGCGAAAGTTTAAGTCTGGCGATAGAAAAGTTTAGGGGAAGGTCTGTTTTGAAGACAAAGAATTTTGTGAAGGGTCTTGTCTAAATATTTAAAAAATTGTGAAAGGCCCTTTAAAGGACTCAAATTTTTCCTAAACAAATCCCTGTTATTTCTAAGCTAAGCAGTCATTCCTACTGTCCAGTAAGCATGATTGATTGTTGAAATTGTCAATGGCTGGGGATATAACACTGACAATTGATAGTTTTAGGCTTTCTGTTATGTGATTATTTTTCATCTGGTAACTATTTTGTCAATCATTAGATTAGTATAGTATAGTCTGAATCAAAAGTTGAAACAATGTCATTCATTAATACTAGGTACAGTTACAGAAAGCTTTTGGTTTTGTTGATACATAAGAAAAATGGTTTGCAGAAAAAAGTTCCAATGTGGCTTTATTTTACAGAAAAAAATACTATTTTTGGAAAAGGTGTAATAGCAATATGCAAATAGTGTAGTGATAAAATGAAGAGGATTATGGCAAGAATGTAAAACAAAAAGAAACTTGCAGTCTATGTGATAAAGAAAACGTTTGTGAATCTGAATCAGCAATGGAATACACATACATGTACATTTTAAATTCTTTATTACATTTATTATGTGTAACAAAGAATATTATATGTTATATATATTATTGGAGTAATACATTAATGAAAAATAAATAACTTTAACTAGAAATTTATACACAGAATATGCATAGATATATGTATTACAATTTAAATTTAACAGTAGAATAATAAAAGTTTAAGTTTCAAGTGAATCTTTTAAATTTGTTTGAAACAATTTTTAATTAAAATATCTTGAATTCTTATCTAGGAAATGTAATGAAATTAATAAAAATGTGTAAATCTATACAGAAAAAATAAATACATGCATGTACAGTCGTGGAAAAAAAAAAGTAAACACCCCCTACTAACTCCTCAGCAAATCATCGTAGAAGAAAGTTACTGGTGCCGAACGATTGGAAATAAAGTCTACTTTTAAATGATGTATATAAAATTTTCTTGGGGGGTCATCTATATATTAAAACGAATTCTAACTTGATTTTTTTCAATGGTAATACCCAATTTTAACGAGATATTTGAAATCTTCGGTTCAAACTATGCCTAGACACCAAATTTCAAGTCATTTGAATGATAAGTTTTTGAATTATAAACATTCAAAATTGAGTGCTTCTAATGTTAAATTATATTTTTATTTATATCTCCCGAAATTATGCTCCTA